>JAEOAD010001700.1:5398482-6838810 GCA_036365145.1 Orientallactaga sibirica
CCCTAGTGCCCACTAAAAGTCAGATGCACAAGGTATTGTATGTGTGTGGAGTTGATTTGCAGTAGTAGAGGCCCTGGAGTACCCCTTCTCACTTACTCTCTCTCCCTTTCTTAAATAAATAAATAAATAAATAAATAAATAAATAAATAAAACATTAGAAAGAAAGAGAAACCTACCACAAAATAAATATTTATCTCCAGAAGCAAAGTCTGGCCATACCATTGTTATTAAGGATTGGCTCAAGGATGAAAAACAAGATTATTATCAAACTACCACTCCCTGCTAAGGATGGTGGTGCATGCCTGAAATCCCAGCACTTAGGAGATGGAGGCAGGAGAACCTAGAGCTTAAGATTACCCTGGGTTACCTTGTAAGACCCTGTTTCAAACTCAGATAACCAACAAACCAAAGACAATAATCTTGCATAGTTTTGGAGCATAACTCATATGTGGGGCCCTGCTGGTTACTGCATCTGTAGGGAACTCATTTCATTTCTCATTATAGAAAGAGGAACCCAGGCTTCAGAGGAAGATGTATTGGAGTTTTCTTTCATACTGAATGGGGATAGTTCTATCTTCTTTATAAGATAGTTTAAAAAGATTAAACAAAACATGAATTTCTTGGTAAGAAGAGAAATATTAGCTAAACTTTAGTCTTCTTTGTGTCTCATGTATTTCTTAAAATATTTGGAAATTTGGTGCTGTTATAGAAATATCACTGATCTATGTAATTCTGATAAATTAGCTTCCCCAGTGTTCCCATTATTTAGATGAGAAAACAGAACCTCTGGGAAGTTAAGTGAATTTCCCATGGCTACTTAGCTAATATTTACTAGGTGCTGGTCCAGAATGAGAGCCCCTGTAAATTCCTTTTCAATGTTTTGTTTTGCATTTGAATCTATTTTTGCATTTGTGTGTAAACTCCCTGACACATGACACACTTGAGCCTAATGAAGAGACCAGTTTGTATTAAATTATATTTTGAAAGACTGACCAGCCCTAAAGAGTATTTCCTCTACCCTTGGCAAAGTTTTGAATGCTAGAGAGAATATAGGCATAACTCAAGATTCTAGGAATAAACACACAGCTACTAGTGTATGAAATTAGAAAGACTGACCATATCAAATGTTGGTGAGGAAGTGGAAGAACTGAAACTTTCACACACTTTTGGTTGGAATATAAAATGGTTCAATCACCTTGGGAAACAACTTGACAGTTTCTTAAAAAGTTAAACATACATTTGCCATGTGACTCAACCTTTCCACCCCAAGGTCTTTGTTAAAAAGAAATGAAAGTATATATATGTTTATACAAATACCTTTACAGTAATGTTCACAGCAATGTTATTTGTCAGTGATAAAAATGGAAATAACTCTTTAAGTCTTCAACAAACAGTGCCCAGCCATATAATGTGATAATACTCAGCAATAAAAAGGAATGGATTAATAATACATGCAACACATGGTACCAGAGGAGTGGTGCCAATGCTGCTGGAAACCTGACTGTGGCTTTGGCCAATTGGAACTGATTTGAGGGAGGAATGTGGATGTATTTGAGACCTTGGCCTAAAAGATCCCTTGAAGTGCTATAAGTACACCTTGATGGACTATTCTTGTCAGAGTTGAAAGACCTGAATGTAGTAAGAATTAAGGACCATGACGTTTGGCTTAGAAGGGAAAGAAAGAGCTTCACCTCAACTGGGCTAGAAGCAGTTTGTGTGAGAGCCTTGCTGTTATGCCTGTGTCCTGAGAACTTGTGCAGGGTTGCATTGCATAGAAATTGACTGGTGTGTGCAGAAGGACATGGCACAGAAAGTAAAGACTCTTTAGGGCCAAACTGTTACTTGTTCAGCTGTAATTGTTTGAGAGATTACAACCATTGAGATTGGGCCAGCTTATCTACTTTGGGAAAATATGGAGAATGTGGACTCTTTTGAAGTAAGGGGACTGAATGCTGAAGGATTTTGTTCTTCAAAGTCAGCTTTGTTCCCCCTTTGGATTAACAAATTGGTAGCCCACCTGGTACTATGGTGTATAACAACTTCAAGAAAGAGAAGGTCATTGAATTTGAACATGGTTCTTGTTTCTTGGAAATGACCATGGACTATGTGAAGCAAGATTATTGGATTACCTGTGTGGAGACCCAGTGGAGCCATGAGGGTGAACCATGAGTTGCAGTGGAGATCCAATTGGATGGCATGAGTATGGGATAGCTGCCAAGGAGAGATGCCAGCACTGGATGGAGTATACCCAGAGCTATGATAAGCTGAGCTGGAGGGGTAGAATTGGAACTCCAAAGACTTCTCACTGGTTAGAATTATTGGTTTGGAGACTTGTAGAGTTGTCAGACTTGGAGCCACAGAGTTTGGTATTTGCCCTGCTTATTTTAAATCTTGTATTGGTTGAATATTTCTTTGCTATGCCCAATGCCATCTTTTGCAATATGAATGTTTATTATGTGTTTTTATTATTATTAGTAGTATTATGGCTCAATTAAAAGACCTTGGATTATGGGGATTTTTGAACATCATGGGACTGATAAAAACTATGGGGACCATTAAAGTTGGACTGAATATATTGCATTTTATACCATGGATGGTGATCAGTTTATGACAGCCAGGGGCAGAAGATGGTGGTTTGATTCAGGTGACACCATAAACTTATGCCAGGTCCTCAGCTGGTGGCAATTTGGGAATTGGAGCCTCCTGTGTATTGTTATGGGTGGGCTTATGGGTGTTATAGCCAGCTTCCCCTTGCCAGTGTTTGGTACACTCTCCTGCTGCTGTTGTCCACTTGATGTTGGCCAGGAGGTGATGTCCACCCTCTGCTCATGCTATCATTTTCTCTGCTGTCATGGAGCTCTTCCTCATGTCTGTAAGCCAAAATAAACCCTTTCCTTCCACAAGCTGCTCTTGGTCAGGTTTCTTTGTGCAGCAACTCAAAATTGACTGTAACAGTAAATTGGTAAGAAGCCAGCACAAAAGAGTGTATATACTATATGATTTCATCACTGTGAAGTGCTAGAAAATGTTGACAAATCCATGGAGACAGAATGTATCAGTGGTTATTTGGTGATAGCAGGCAAGGAATGGAGACAAGAGGTTGCCAATGGGCAGAAAGAAACTTTCAGGAATAAAAGGTATTATTATCTTGATTATTGTGATAGTTTCACTGTTGCATTCCTCTGTTAAATCATCCAATTGTACATTTTAAGTTTTCAGAGCTTTTGTATATTAGTTATGCCTCAATGAAGCTGTTAAAAGCATATACTTATGGCCAAGTAATACATCTATACATACATAAATCTGAGCATAACGACTCTGTGTATGTAAAGAATACATGATGATAATAATTCCAGTTCCCTTGACTGTCTCCAAGCCTCACCCAGCATGTCTTAGACACAACTGTCACATAGAAATCCATCTAGCAGAGCTAGAGTAGTTGCCGAAGGAGAACACAAATGGGACCAGCTGAGCAGCTCCATTACAACTCCAGGCATCTTGCACAGTCTCCGATCCTGCAACTACTGGAGAACTCATCCACCACCCAACAGCACAACATCCAACACAGCCAATTAGAATACCAGCAGCCTAACTGAGTCCACAGTGCAACAGAGAGGGATTGAAGTGGGCACTCAGCATTGGTGAGATTGGTTGCCATCCCAAAAGGTAACAGGACCTACTTACACAAAACTAGGGACATAGACCTACACTGGAAATACTAATCTCATGTCAGGGCAGGTTATATATCAGACTTGATTGATGTATTTTTGGTTGGTTTTACCATTCTCAAATGAGCTGTATTTTGGTGTTGACTATTGATATGCTTTTGATATTTCATAATTTATATAAGTGCCTTTGTCTTTTTTGTCTGTCATTATTGGGGGCAGGGTCTCACTTGGCCCCATTCTGACCTGGAACCCATTTTAGACCAGAAATCTCAGCTTTCCAGTTGATAGAATTAAGGGTGTAGGGCAACACACACCCTTAGGGACTTTGGCTTTATCAGATTCTGTTTGCTTTAATCCGCACTCTTGCATAAATATTCTGTGCTGGTTTTGATTGAATATGTATATTGCTGAGTTGAATTTTAGAATATGCCAGTAATTTGCTCCACCCAGCCTACTGGACTAAGAACACTGCAGATAATTAGAAAACCCAAGCATCAAATTAACTCAAGAAGCCATAATCTCTACATTGCAATACAAGAAACACGAAAACTCAAGACAAAATAATTCCACCAAAAATTATAAAACCATCAGAAGTGACCTCCAGTGAGACTAATTTAGATGAAATGCCTGGCAAAGATTTAACAAAAAAGACTACATCTATCTTCAAAGAAATCAAATAAGAAATCAAAGGAATCAAAAAAGAAATCAAACTCCTGAAGCAATCCCAAGGAAACCAACTTAATGAAATAAGGAAGTCAATACAAGACTCATGTAATTCCAAAAAAAAACCAAACAAACAACAAAACAAACAAACAAAAAAAACACCAAACAGAAATACTAAAAATGAAAAACAGAATAAGTCAAATAGAAAACACTGTAGAAAGCCTCACCCATAGAATGGATTAAGGAGAGGACAGGACATCTAAACTAGAAGGCCTGGATGCCAGATTTAATACAGTCTAACAAAAACAAAGACAAACTAATAGGAAAGCATGAATGGGAATTTCAAGACATTCGGGACACTATGAAGAGATCAAACATAAGAATTCAGGGTGTAAGTAGAAGGAGAAGAATTCCATTCCAAAGGCAGAGCAGGTATTTAAAAAAAATCACAGAAGAAAACTTCTTCCAAATAGGAAAGTGAAGCCAATATAGATACAGGAAGCCTTAAGAATGCCAACAGACAAAATCAGGACAGAACCACTCACTCACTGCCATATTATAATTAAACTACTAAACACAAAAACCAAAGAAAATATATTGAAAGCAGTTAGAGATAAAAACCAAGTCCATATAAAGGCAAGCCCATCAGGATAGCAGCAGATTATGCAACACAAACTTTAAAAGCCAGAAGGACTTGGAATGATGTATTTCAAGTTCTGAAAGTTAACAACTGTAAACCAAGATTACTTTGTCCAAAATTGATGGAGAAATAAGAACATTCTACAACAGAACAGGCTAAAGGAATATATTACCAGTAAAACAGCTCTACAGAAAATACTTGAAGGGATACTTCATGCTGGAGACAAAGAAAAGCACACACATTAGGAATAGGAGAAACCAAACTATACTCAAATAATAGTTGATACAAGAGAGTAAAGGAAAACTAGGAAGAGCTACAAAGCAAGAAGAATGGCAAGAATAAATGTACTGCTTTCAATATTAACTCTTAATATCAATGGCCTCAATGCCCCAACCAAAAGACATAGGCTTGTAGACTGGGTTAAAAAGCAGGATCCTTCTGTTTGCTGCCTCCAAGAGACTCACCTTTCCATAAAAGACAGATGCTATCTTAGGGTAAATGTATGGAAAATGGTATTTCAAGCAAATGGGCCTAGAAAACAAGCAGGTGTTGCTATCCTAATATCTGACAGGATAGACTTCAAACAAACATTAGTTAGGAAAGATAGAGAAGGTCACTTTATATTGATTAAAAGAACACTACAACAGGAGGACATTACAATTCTAAACATATATGCATCTAACCTGGTGGCTCCAATTTTATCAAACTCTATTAGAATTAAGGTCATGAATAACACTGAACACAATTGTAGTGGGTGACTTCAATACCCCATTCTCATCAATTGACAGGTGATCCTTGCAAGATATAAACAGAATTATCTGGAATAAATGACCTCATACAACAAATGGACCTAACAGATATCTCCAGATCATTCCATCCAAATGCTACAGAATACACATTATTTTCAGCAGCACAGGGAACATTCTCTAAAATGACCATATATTAGGACTCAAAGAAAATCTTAACAAATACAGGAAAACTGAAATAATTACTTGCACTCTATCTGATCACAATGGTCTTAAACTACAAATCAACAGCAAGAAAAGCTACAGAGCATACACAAAATCCTGGAAACTAAACACTACACTACTAAATGATGAATGGGTCAATGAAGAAATCAAGAGGGGCATAGAATCAATCAAATTACAATGAGAACATAGCATACCAAAACCTTTGGGACACAATGAAGGCAAACCTAAGAGAAAAATTTAAAGCTTTAAGTGTCTATATTAATAAATCAGAAAGGTCACAAGTAAACACCTTAAGGCCTTAGAAAAAAGAAGAACAAGGAAAACCAAAAATCAGTAGATGGGATGAAATAATAAAATTTATGATAGAAATTAATGAAATAGTAACCAAAATAAACAGTACAAAGAATCAATGAAACAGAGAGTTGGTTCTTTGAAAAGATAAACAAGATTGATAAACCCTTAGCCAATCTGACCAAAAGAAAGAGAGAAGAGACAGAAATTAATAAAACTAGTCATGAAAAAGGTACCATTACAACAGATCTAAATGAAAATTTAAAAATTCATGAGGACATACTTTAAGAACATATACTCCACTAAGTTTGAAAATATGAAAAAATAGATGATTTCCTTGATTTATATGACCTAGTAAAGTTAAATCAAGATGAGATAAACCATTTAAACAGACCAATAACAAACACAGAGATCCAAGCAGTTATAAAATATCTCCTAACTAAAATGTCCAGGCCCAGATCTATTCACAAGTGAATTTTACCAGACCTTCATAGGAGAACTCATACCAATGCTTCTCAAACTTTTCCATAAAATTAAAAAGGAAGGAATACTACCAAACTCCTTCTACAAAGCCAGCATCACCCTGATACCAAAACCAGACAAAGAACAAAAACAGAAAATAACAGGCCAATCTCTCTCATGAACATAGATTCAAAAATTCTCAACAAAATACTGGCAAACAGAATATAAGAATATAGCAAAAAGATCATTCACCTTGATAAAGTAGATTTTATTCCAGTGATGCAGAGATGTTTCAACATATGCAAATTGATAAATATAATACACCATATAAGTGGACTAAAAGACAAAAATCACACAATCATCTCAATATATGCAGAAAAGGCATTTGACAAAATCCAACATCCCTTCATGGCAAAAGTCCTAAAGAAACTGGAAATAGAAGGACCATATCTCAGCATAAGAAAGGTTATTTATACAAACCTACGCCGGCATAATACTAAATGGGGAAAAATGAAGTTTTTCCACTAAAATCAGGAACAAGACAAGGGTGTCCACTGGTGGTGGTGCACATCTTTAATCCCAGCACTTGGGAGGCAGAGGTAGGAGGATCACCATGAGTTCAAGACTACATAGTGAGTTCCAGGACAGCCTGGGCTAGAGTGAGACCTTACCTCAAAAAGCCAAAAACAAAAAAAGCATAGAAAATAAACACTTAGAAATCAGTAGCCTTATTATATACTAACAACAAACATGCTGAGGATGAAAGCAGGGAATCACTCCCATTCACAATTGTCTCAAAAAGAAAAAAAAGTACCTTGGAATAAACCTGACCATGGAAGTGAAGGATCTCTACAATGGAAACTTCAAAACATTCAAGAAAGAAATTGCAGAAGACACTAAGAAATGGAAAGACATCCCATTCTTGTATTGGAAGAATCAGTATTGTGAAAATATCAATCTTACCAAAAGCAATCTATACATTTAATGTAATCTCCATCAAAATTCCAATGGCCTTCTACACAGAAATAGAAAAAACAAACCTAAAATTTATTTGGAAGCAGAAAAAACCTTGAATAGCCAAAACAATTTGGAGCAACAAAAATAAGGCTGACAGTATCATCATACCTTATTTTAAGCTATATTACAGAGCCATTGTAACAAAAACAGCATGGCACTGGCACAAAAACATTGATATGTGGATCAATGGAACAGAGTAGATGTAAGTCAGGAAGCTACAGCCACCTGATTTTCCACAAAAAATGCCAGAAATATTTATTGGATAAAAGACAGCTTCTTTAACAAATGATGCTGGGAAAACTGGATATCTATATGTAGAAGGAAGAATATAGATCCTTATTTCTCTCTACCCACAAGAATCAAGTACAAATGGATCAAATACCTTAATATCAGACCTGAAACTCTGAAACTGCTAAAAGAAAAACCAGGTGAAACCCTTCAACATATTGGCATAGGCAATGACTTTCTGATAGAACTCCAGTAGCTCAGGAAATAAAACCACTAATCAACCACTGGGACCTCATGAAATTAAAAAGCTTTTGTATAGCAAAGGATGCTGTGAATAAACAGGCAACCTATAGAATGGGAGAAAATCTTTGCCAGCTATATGTAAATAGATGAACAGATTACTGGGGGTGGAAAGGCCTAAGTGAGGTCAGAGGAAGAGATTGAGTAAAGAAAGGCTTGAAGGAAGGGTAAACAAAATTTAAAAGGGGATGAATAAACCATATGGAAACCTACTTTTTTGGACAATGGCACACCCAGGAACCATAAATTGTTACTAGAACAATTTCAATGCATGGGATGGGATACGTTCTTGTGCATTGTTAGCCAGGTAGGTTCCCGATGCCTCAATACATTACAGGTCATTGCCAAGGCTCTTGGTTTCCCACCAAGAATAGATAGTAAGACCTTATTGCTGAAGACAGCTTTGGGCTGTAGGTCACTGAGAAATCAAGCTGGAGCTGAGCTGAAAGCCTCCTCCATGTAGACAACCTGACAGAAAGCTGTGAAAAGCTATGCTGCATGTAGCCCTGTGGGAGAGAGAAGTCATCAGTGGAGATAAACAACAGTGGAAACTGCAGGCCTTAAGTTTGGCCAGCCAGGCCAAATGAGCCAAGGGGTGCAATAGTGGCATGTCTGTTATGGGGAACCCAACCACTCACTAATTGGAATGGAAGCCCACTCCACAGGAGGAAATATATGGCTCATGCTGAAAACCTATGATGGGGGAGTTTATGAGCCCTAGGGGGGTAATGTCTGATGCCATCTGGCTAAATGCATATATTATGCTCATCAAATTGTCCAATAAGCACTTCTCTTAATGTTCATATGCATATATCAATGCTGTTCTCACTTTTGATTAGAGAAGATTCTTTTTCCATATGGCAGTGACCTCTGGGATGACTCAAAAGGCACCATAGTACTTAGAAGTGACAGAGGAGTGTTCAGCACTGAAACATCTCTATCAAACTCCCAAAGGCTCAGGGCATATTGAGGAAGAGGTGGCAGAAAGAATGTAAGAGCCCAAGGAAGGGTAGACTGCTTGTAATGTAGTCTTCCAGACACAAAATGGTCTCACAATGCCTAATACTACATACACAGGACCCTTATAATAGGAGGAAAAGATGATGACATCAAAATAAAAGGGAGACTAATTGAGAGGGAGAGGGTATATAATGGAGAGTGGATTTTTGAAGGGGATAGTGGGGAGGGGAGGGAATTACCATGGTTTATTGTTTATAATTATAAAAGTTATCAATAAAAAAAGTTAAAAAAGAAATCATTCTGGCAGCTATGTCCTCTACAACCCTGGTGATGTGAGAAGAGCTCTAAATTTCACTGCAAGAGGCTGCCTCTTCTATGAAGATCTGCTTGTGCTAAGGCCCCCAGGCTCCTTAGTCCATACAGGAAAGAGAACACACCCTCTTGCATCTCTTGGTGTCCTGGACACTCATTCATGTTCATACCTCCCAGTTTTTAGTGAAAATCACTCCTCCAATGCATTACTCTGTGACTTCCTGTGGCTGAGCAGAGACACCTACTAAACAAAGGTGCCAGGCTATTTCCTTGGGGGCTCTTGCCTAGCATACAGGCCAGCTCCTACCAGCAGATGACTTCTTGTTGCCTGCTCCACTAAGGTCACCTGAAACCCTACATATGTGTGCTGGCACATCAGAAACCAGCATGGGCATGACTTAGGCCTCAGCAGGAATTCCCACCTCATGGGGGTTGGATGTCAGCTGTGCTGTTTGTCTCATTGGCATGACCCACAGCTCTTCCTGGGCTCCAGATTAGAGGAGGAAGACCCAGAGGTAGGAGGAGAAGGAGGGAAAGAATGAAGGGCCAAAGTGCCCGCTTCCCAGAGTTGTAGGGTAGGTTGTGTAGGGAAAGTGAGTGACTGAATTGGATATTCCTTCCTTATCATACCACCCTCAATTCTCATCATGGTATTTTCAAATATACAAGATAAAGATTAATATAATAAACACTTGCAAACACTTCTCTCAATGCAATAGTTTTTAGCATTTTGTCAAACTTGTTTCTTTTTTATGCTTTCTGTTTTCTCTGTTTTTTCTTTCTTTCTTTTTTTTTTTGAGGCAAGGCCAACAGACTGGCCTTTATTTCCTTATGCAAGAGTGTGTGTGTGTGAGAGAGAGAGAGGGAGAGAGAGAGAGAGAGAGAGAAAAGAGACAGAATTGGTGCACCAGGGCCTCCAGACATTGCAGTTGAACTCCCGACACATGTGCCATCTTATGCTCATGTGTGACCTTGCACATTTGTGTCACCTTTGTGTGTCTGGCTTACATGGGACCTGAAGAGTCCAACATGGGTTCTTAGGCTTTGCAGGCAAGCACCTTAATTCCTAAGCCATCTCTCCAGTACTTGTTTCTCTTTTATGAACATGCACAATACCCTTACATAGAGACAGATTGAAAAAATGTTTAATACTTTTCCTTCTAATAAATGTCATTGGTGTGAATTGGTATGATGGTCATATGTGAGATAAGTTGTGAGTTTTCATTAAAAATTTATTATTGCCAGGTGTGGTGGTGCACACATTTAATCCCAGCACTTGGGAGGCAGAGGTAGGAGAATTGCTGTGAGACTACATAGTGAATTCCAGGTAAGTCTGGGCTAGAGCAAGACCCTACCTTGAAAAAAGCAAAAAAATTATTATTATTTGTATGTATACTCATGTCTCTGATTCTTATCTCACCCTTAGCATGTCAAGATCACAGAAGCCAACCATGGTTTCCAGATTTTTATGTGGGGTCAGGAAATCAAAATCAGTTACTACAGCTTGGGTTGCAAGCACTTTATGCACTAAGCCATATTCCTAGACCTATTAATTAATTATAATTATCATTATGATGTATAAACCTTGAAGTTGTAATTTTGAATGTGAGTTTGGAGTTTTGATTTTTAACTGAATGGACTAATATGGAAGTGGGGTTTAATTATTGAGCTGAGACTGATGTATCCTTTCAAAAATACAGTTTAAAAAAGTAGTGAAGCTTTATAATTTTTTTAAAGTTCTTCATATAGAGTACAGTAGTTTACTGTTTCTTTCCCCTCCCTCACCTCCCCCATATCTGCCTTCCTGTTTGGTGTCTAGACCTTATTTCTTTTTATTTAGAGAAAGAGAGAGAGAAAGAGAGAGAGAGAGAGAGAGAGGAACAGAAGAGAGATAGTGAGAATGAGAGAATGGGCATTCCAGGGCCTCCAGCCACTGCAAACAAATTCCAGATGCATGTGCTACTGTGTATCTGGCTTTATGTAGGTACTGGGGAATTGAACCCAGGTCATTAGGCTTTGCAGGCAAATGCCTTAACCACTGAGCCATCTTTTCAGCCCTAGACCTTATTTCTTTTTTTAAAATAATTTATTTTTATTTATTTATTCGAGAGAGATACAGAAACAGGAGAGAGAGAGAGAGAGAGAGAGAGAGGGGGGGAGGCATGCCAGGGCCTCCAGCCACTGCAAACGAACTCCAGATGCATGTGCCTCCTTGTGCATCTGGCTTACGTGGATCCTGGGGAATCAAGCCTCAAACCGGGGTCCTTGGCCTTTGCAGGCAAGCACTTAACCACTAAGCCATCTCTCCAGCCCCCTTATTTCTTTTTTACTTTTTAAAAAATATATTAAAAAAAAATCTCTAGAACCCCTCACTAACTAACAGAGTCACTCATGTGGAAGACAGAACCTCTGAGTTGGAAGATAAGACAGAAGAAATTGATCAGGAGTACAATAACTTTCCAATTTAAAAAAATTCATGTAAACAGAATATGAGGAAACAGTGGGATACCCTAAATTGCCCAAATATCTGAAGCATAGGTATACCAGACAGGGAAGAAAACCAGGCCAGAGGGACAGAGAACATATTCAACAAAATTATTGAAGAAAAATTTCCCAAAATTACAAAAGAAAGGCCCATCCAGACACAAGAAGTTCACAGAACACTGATAGGACCAAAGAATAAATTCTCCATATTTAAAACTAAATTAACTATGAAAACAAAGAGAGAGTACTAAAAGCCACAAAAGAGAAACATCACTACATCAGAATTACCTCAGATTTCTCAATGGAAACCCTGAAAGCCAGAAGAGCCAGAAGTAGAACACTTCAAAGTCAAAACAAAACAAAACAAAACAAAACAAACCTATGGCTTCCAACCCAAACTACTGTACCCAGAGAAAGTATCCCTCATAATAAATGGTGAAAGGAAAACTTTCCATGAAAAAAGTCAGCTCTATGATTATGTGAACACAAAGCTACAGTGAATACTTAAGGGAATAATCCACACAGAAGATTCAAACAACCTATCTCAAGAGCCTACAAGAAGAAAATCACAATAACAAAAACTAGAGCAAGCTTAAAAGAGTACAAAGCCCAGGAAAGCAACAAACCCCATAAAGCACCCATCATCGCAGGGATTAAATTGAACCTCACGGTTATAACTTAAATATTAATGGTCTTACCTCACCCATCAAAAGACAAAAGTTAACAGGGTGAATCAGAAAAATGGACCTTTCTATCTGCTGTCTTAAAGAAACCCACCTCACCACTAAAGAGACACCTCCTCAGGGTGAAAGGATGGAAAATGGTATTCCAAACAAATGGAAATAAGAAACAAGCAGGAGTTGCTATATTAATTTCTGATAAAATAGACTTCAAACCAAATGTCATTAAAAAGGACAAAGAAGGCTACTTCTTAGTCATCAAGGAATGATCTAACATGAAGATATCACAATTATAAATCTCTATGCATCAAACACAGGAGCACCACAGTTATTAAACAAAATGCACTTGAAAACAAAACAGAAATAAACACCATCACCATCATAGTTGGGGACTCCAACACTCCATAGTCATCAATAGACAGATCATCCAAGCAGAAAATAAACAGGGAAATAGTGCTCAAAAACACCATAGATCAACTATAACTAACAGATATTTATAGAACTTTCCACCCCAATTCTACAGAATACACATTTTTCTCAGCATTCCACAGAATCTTCTCCAAACTAGATCATATATTAACCCATAAACCATGCCTCCATAAATTCAGGAAAATTGATGCAACTTCCTGCATCATATCAGATCACAATGTTTTAAAGCTAGAAATTAACAAGAGACACATTAGGAATTCCACCAGTTCCTGGTTCCTGAACAACTTATTTTTAAACAATGAATGGGCAGTGGAAATTAAAAAAGAAATTGTAACATTTCTAGAATTGAATCATAATAAAAACACAACCTACCAAAATGTATGGGACATAATGAAGGTATTTCTAAGGGGAAAATTCATAGCACTAAATGCCTTCATAACAAAGATGGAGAGATCCCAAATTAATAACTTGTGGATCCTTGCTGTCCCCGGGGGTTATTGGCCACTGACTTCCAGGGCACAGGAGGAGTTGGGGGGAAGCATGGCCCTGGAGCAGGTGAGTGTGATGGGCAATGAACCACCCAGGAGGCAGTCTGATGGATAGCATGCTCTCATTTATTCAAAAGGGTAGTGGGTTTATAAACACTTGAGAAATGTTGAGAAGGCACATACAGACTATATGGTGATTGGATACATACTTTATGGGTTGTTATCTAATTGGCTGGTGTTGGAAGGCAGAGTTGCAAGGGAGATAACAGAAGTGGCAGGAAGAGCTACGTAACTTCAACCACATAAGGGTCTCTTGGGCAGCTAGCCACAAGGTCAGGAACTTTGGGGGGCAAAGTCTGACTCTGGAATGGTCAGGTGGTTTTTGGGATCAAGGGGGGAGGGCCTCACCAGTTCTGCCCACTCTGGGCAAAGACAGGGCACACTACAACTTTGCCTGAGGGCAGGGAGGGTCAGTCTTTGTCACCAGAATGGGCTCCCAATGATAAGGCCAGCTGCAACCACCAAAGCCCAAGGTCCCTGGTCATGCCAACAGCCCAGGCCAGCTTCCTCACAGTCCCAGCCTGTTTTTAGCAATGCCCAACAATAACCTAACCATTCACCTGAAAATCAAGAAGAATCTAACTCTAAGAGCTCCAGATGGAAATAAGTAACCAAGATTAAAGCAGAAATTAATGAACTGGAAACTAGGAAAACAATTAAGAAAATCAATGAAATGAAACTGGTTCTTTTTTGTTTTGGTTTTTGTTTTCGAGGTAGGGTCTCACTGTGGCTCAGGCTGACCTGGAATTCATTATGTAGCCTCAGGGTGGCCTCAAACTCATGGTGATCCTCCTACCTCTGCCGCCCATGTGATGGGATTAAAAGCATGTGCCAGTATGCCCAGCTAAGAGCTGGTTCTTTTAAAACATAAACAAGATTGATAAACTCCCGGCTAATTTGATTAAATGAAAAAAAGATAAGTCTCAAAATAACAAAATCAGAAATGAAAAGGGAGAGGTCACAACAGACATCAATGAAATTGGAAGAATCATCAGGACTTACTTCCAAAACCTCTACTCCATAAAATTGGATAATCTGGAAGAAATGGATGAATTCCTAGCCATATACCACCTACCAAAACTAAATTCAGAGCAGATTAATCTCCTAAACAAACCTATCACATCCATGGAGATTGAAAAGATAATCAAAAGCCTCCCCCCAAAGAAAAGTCCAGGAATGGATGGCTTCTCAGCTGAATTCTATCAAACCTTCATTGAAGAAATGAAACCATTTTTTTTTCTCAAACTGTTGCACATAATAGAACAGGGAATCCTCCCAATTCCTTTTATGAAGCTAGCAACACCCCAATACCAAAACCAGACAGTGATACAACAAGAAAAAAAACTGTAGGTCTATATCCCTGAGGACCTTAGATCCAAAGATCCTGAACAAAATCCTTTTAAATGGGGCTAGAGAGATGGATTAGTGGTTAAGGCACTTACCTATGGAGCCTAAGGACCCATGTTCAACTCTCCAGATCCCATGTCAGCCAGACACACAAAGATGAGGCAAGCACAAGGTTACAATGTCCACTAGGGCATCTAGAGTTTGATTGCATTGGCTGAGGTCCTGGCATGCCACTTCTCTCTCTATCTCTCTCTTTTGCTCTCTCTAAAAAAAAGTCCTCATAGACCAAATTCAACATCACATCAAAACCATTATCAACCTAGATCAAGCAGAATTCATCCTAGGGATGCTGGAATGTTTCAACATATGGGAATCGGTCAACATAATACATCACATAAATAAACTTAATCACAAAAACCACACAACCATTTCTGCATGTGCAGAGAAGGCCTTTGACAAAATATGACATCACTTCATGATCAACACAGTGGAAAGAATGGGCATGGATGTTTTATATCTCAACACAATAAAAGCTATATATAAATCATCTAAAACCTAAATAATACTTAATGGGGAAAGACTCAAGGAGTCCCTTTTGAGATCAGGAATAAGACAGAGTTGTCCACTCTCACCACTGCTCTTCAACACAGTGCTAGAAGTTCTAGCCCAAGCAATAAGACAGGAGAAAGAAATAAAAGGAATATAAATTGGAAGGGAAGAAGTCAAAGTAGCACTATTTGCAGATGACATGATCCCCCAAACAAGACAAGCTTCCGTCAAAGCACTTGATTAACTGTCTGAGGTAAAAGGTAAGACCCTATTGTTGAAGACACCACAAGCTCCTGGCACAGAACACAGAAAGACCTGCCTGGAATCCAGACGAGAGTCAGCCAGATAGCTGTTCAAGTGCTGGAAGGTGCTACATGAGCTACTGGAGGAATGTGGCCAACAGCAGTGTGAGCAAGCAGTGGTCTAAGCTAGTCAGAAGCAATCAGCCTGACAAGAAGTACGCAATAGTGCAATGGTGGCACACAGCTTTGGTGGGTAATTGTGGTGGTTTGATTCAGGTGTCCCCCATAAACTTATGTGTTCTGAATGCTAGGTTCCCAGCTGATGGAGATTTGGGAAATAATGCTTCCTGGAGGCAGCATATTGTTGGGTGTGGGCTTATGGGTATTATAGCCAGTGTCCCCTTGCTAGTGTTTGGCACACTCTGCTCTTCCTGTTGTCCACCTTATGTTGGCCAGGGGGTGATGTCCACCCTCTGCTCATGCCATTGTTTTCCCTTGTCATTGTGGAGCTTCCCCTCCAGTCTGTAAGTGAAAATAAAACTTTCCCCCCACAAGCTGCTCTTGGTTGGATGATTTCTGTCAGCAATGCAAACCTGACTGCAACAGTAACCAATGGTTTTCTTATTGGCTAAGACATCTGCTCAGTGGAAAGGAGCCCATATCTGGAAGTGGGAACAAGGTCTAAATCCTATGGAGACCTAGATTATGCTTGCCAATGACAAGCTCCCACCAGTCTTTGGCTAAAAGGGGGGCTAAATCCATTGAAGCCTCCCCAAATTAATAATGCTTATCCAATTTAACCTATGCTGACTTTACTCTCCATCAGAGGATCTGTTTTTCTTTTTCATAAGATCATGGGACCCCAGGAGATAAACCAGTCCCAACATCTCAGTTAAGGCACAGGTGAAACCAAAGAGGAAGTGGGGAGATGAGCAAGAGTGCTGCTTCCATGGTGACCCTAAGAAGCAGTGCCAGGGTGAAGGAAACAGACACTGAGGATACCTCACACATACCAAAGCAGAAATTCAGAGTCTCCTAAGAGCTCATCACTGAAGTAGAGTTAAAACACCCATCAAGGTTCAGGGAATTTTGCAGAAGAGGGGGCAGGAAGATTTAAGAGTCACACGTTCAGATGGAGGCACTGCCTCCCCCCAATAAGTGACTGCTGCTCCCACATTGCATAACTCACATCCCCATGGGGAATATCTGCAACCCCACTGAGGAGAGTCCCCTGTGGAATGGGGGTAGGGAGGAGGAAGAAGATGGTACCAACACATGATGTATCCATACAAAATATATTCTTAATAATAAAAATAAAAATATACTATTTTTATTTATTTATTTACTTGCAAGCAGAGAGGTAATGAGAAAAGAAACAGACTAAGAGAATGGGCATGCTAGGGCTTCCAGCCACTGCAAATGAACTCTAGATATTTACATCACTTTGTGGATCTGGTTTTACATTGCTACTGAAGAACTGAACTTGGTTCATCAGGTATTACAGACAAGTGTGCCTTAACCATTAAGCCCTCTTTCTAGCCCTAGACTTATTTCTCCTTCTCCTTCTCCTTCTTCTTCTTCTTCTTCACAACTTCCATAGTTATAGACAATAAACCATGATAATTCCCTCCCCTGTCACTTTCCCTTCACAATTCCACTATACATCATATCTCCTCTCCCTCTCAATCAGTCTGTTTTTTATTTTGATGTCATCATCTTTTCCTTCTATTATGATGGTCTTGTGTAGGTAGTGTCAGGCACTGTGAAGTCATGGATATCCAGGCCATTTTGTGTCTGGAGGAGCACGTTGTAAGGAGTACTACCCTTCCTTTGGCTCTTATATTCTTTCTGCCACCTCTTCCAGAATGAACACTGAGCCTTGAAAGGTGTGATAGAGAATGTTTCAGTGCTGACCACTCCTCTGTCACTTCTTCTCAGCACTGTGGTGCCTTCTGAGTTATCCCAGAGGTCACTGCCATCTGAAAAGAGAAGCTTCTCTAACCAAAAGTGAGAGTAGCATTATTATATGCTATATAATGTATGAACATTAAGAGAAGTGCTTACTGGGAAGTTTGTTGAGCATAATATATGCATTTAGCCAGACACCAGCAGGCATTATACCCCTGTGGCTCATGACTTCCCCCGCCATAGGTTTTTAGTATCAGGCATGTATTCCCTCCTGTGGAGTAGGTTTTCAGTCCAATTAGAGAGCAGCTGGTATCCCCCATAACAGACATGACATTGGCTCATTTGACCTGGCTGGCCAAACTAACGGCTTGCAGTATACACTGTTGTTTATCACCACTGATGACCTCTCTTTCCCATGATGCTGCATGCGCCATAGCTTTTTCAGGCTTCTAGACTTTTTTTCTTTTTTCTTTTTGGACACACACACACACACACACACACACACACACACACACACACACACAGAGAGAGAGAGAGAGAGAGAGAGACAGAGAGAGAGAGAGAGAGAGAGAGAGAGAGAGGAAGACAGAGAGGGGTGCTCCAGCAGTGTCTCAGCTGCTGAGAACGAAATCCAGATGTGTGCACCCCCTTGTGGTCAAGTGCGGCATTGTGCCCTTGCATCACTGCATCTGGCTAAAAGTGGGACCTGGAGATTGGAACCGCTGGAGATTGGAACCAGCATTCTTAGGCTTAGGAGGCAGGCGCCTTAACACCTAAGCCATCTCTCCAGCCTTATTTCTTAATGACATGCTTGTTACCTATTGAACTTTAAGTGTTATACTTACATGGTTATTTTTTCTTTGGAAAGTGAAATTCTCTAGTCTGCTCTGATCTACAACTGACATATCTGCCTTTTCTACTTCCTGGTCTTCCTCCTAATATGTTTTGTCTTAATTACCTTAGATCAATAATCAGTATTTTTATTGTCATGAGTATATAACTATTTCTCAGACATGAACTATTGGGTAAGGTATGTATTCTCCCTTTCTAGTTCAACATTTTAGCTTTCCTTCATAGTGATCTTCCCTTTCTCATTCGCTCAGTTTTCCATGAACTTATCACCAGGCCAGTATAAAATTTCTATTTGTGGTCCTGCTTGAGAAAAGAAGTATATGCCAGGTCTGGCACAGGCTTGTAATTCTAGCTACTCAGGAGGCTGAAGCAGGAGGGTTGCAAATTCAAGGCCTGCCTGAGCTACAGAGTTAGTTCAAGGCTGGCAAGATCAGGTCTTAAAATAAAACAACAAAAAACCTGGTTTGGAAATGTAGCTAGGTGTTAGATTGCTTGCCTAGTATGAGCAAGGCCCTTGTTCATTCCTCAGTGCCACAAATAATAAACAAACAAACAAATAAATAAATGAATAGATAAATAAAATATGTAATTATCAATATTAAATTTAGACACAGGGTTTTCTAACTGACACTTGCAAATAAAGGATTTAAAATTTAAGCTTCCTTAGTTTCACAGGAAATTCATCTCTAACTATGGTTAGTTGTTTTATCTTTTAAGCAATTATTCAAATCTCCCCTTAAGATACTCAGATGCACTGGGCACTTTATTTCTATCTTAGGGAAATTCCTAGAGCTTTATACCTCACACAATTTGGAAATGTGACTTTTTGTTCCTGTTCTCAACTACATCCTGACTCTTCCTTTGGGAACCTCTGCCTTGGGTCCTGCTTCCCATGAATTCTTGTTGCTTTATTTCAGTGCCTTCTTAGGAAAAGACAGATAAGTAAACATTTCTTAAGGGACTTGCATGTGTGACAATGTATGTAATTCTAGGTTAGAAATAATTTTGCTTCATGATTTTGAAGACATAGCTCCATAATTCTAGCTTTTGGTATTGCTGTGGAGAAATATGACATCATTCACATGTCTAATTCTTTTAGGTGACTATTATTTTTCTGCCTGAAATGTTGTAGGTTTGTTTCTTTATCTTCAGTATTCTGAAATTTTAAAATGAGTATATTTTTCATTCATCTTGCTAGGCCATTTAATCTGGAAAAAAACCCCTTGATCTTCTTTAAGTTTTGAAAAATGTTAATTGATTATAATATTATGTGCATTTCACTGTTGCTTCTACTATTCTTTTGTGTATGTGTGTTTTCATGTGTGTGCAGGTGCACATGTTTATGTTTCTGAGGCCAAAGGACAACCTTAGGTGTCATTCTTCCTAAAGAATATGAGACAAGATCTCTCACTTGCTTGGAGTAGGCAGGCCTGGCTGGGCAACAATTTCCAGGGATCACCTGTTTTTGCTTCCTCAGTGCTGAGATTAGAAAAGCACACTATCATGAGCAGCAGTTTTTTTTTTTTTTTTTTTTTAACATGGATTCTGGGAATGGAGCTCAGGTCTTTGGGCTTACATAGCACATACTTTACTGACTTAAGCTATCTCTCCAGAATCTTACCTCTAATATTGTTATCAATGCACTTATGTATTGTAAGTCTTGATCCTTTTGCTTTACCCTCTGGGAAGTTTCCTTAGCTTTTGTCTTTAAATTATTTTACTGAGTTTTCATATATTTTGTTGTTTGAATATATCTGCTTCCCATCCATAGTACTTTGTTCTTATTTTGTAGTTCTCTCAACTTATTAGTATGGACGTGAATAAGATTACAAAGCACCTGGACACCTGTTATGGAAACTAGACTGAGCAGCTCAGCTCCCACCCAGTAAATTCCCATAAAAGACCCTAATCAGTCATCTGGTAAGCTTTCCCATTTCTGGGAACCCTCTCCTGACTTACAGCAGGAGCTCTTTCTCTCTCTCTTTCTTCTTTTCTCTCTTTTTATTTCTCTTAAGTGGATGTCATTCATTAAAATTCATAAGACAAGAACCTGGAGGCCACTGACTCAGTGGAAGAGTTGTGTGGCCATGAATATCCAGTACCCTAATTTCTGAGTTACAGCCCAACCAAGAGCTAAGAAAGGCTCCTCTCTGAAAGACACCCAAAAAATCCATATCATAACTACAGCAGCCACCTTGGGAATCTTCTCCAGAGGAGAATGCACCACCTCAAGGGTGAGGGGCATACATCTTGTACAGATTAAAAGAGACTGGGTAGCTCATATATAGAAGTCAGTGGCAGATCTCTGATGTCAGGTACAGGTGGGCTTTCCTGGCAGGGAAGAGGGGAGGGGAAGTGGAAGGGAAGCAATGATAGAGCACAGTGATTAGGGATTCCAGAGGCTGGAGAGCCTCAGTGGATCAGAAGCAGCCTCCAGTCCAGGGAAGACATTTTGGTGGCAAGGTACAATGTTCCTTCCTCAAGCTGGAAGCACAAATATCTGGCTAATGAGCTGGGGGCATAGAGTGACATCCTTGAGATATTTAAGGTGCAGGCTCAGATAAAGACTACAAACTTTGTACTGATGAATCATTTCCATTCTCGATCTCCAAAAATGGAGTCCAAGTTTTCTTGAGAGAATGGGAGAAGGAAGGATGGAGCAAGACACCCAAAAAGCAACTGCCTAGCTGTCTTTTAGGGACTCTGCTGAGGTCGCTTTGAATGTGGGAGGTTCCTAGCCCTGCTAGATGACATTGATGGAGGGGACCTTAATATAACATCTACCTTCTATTTTGATGAAAATTTAAAGTCACCATTTCCTCTTACAAAGGAAGTTCTATAAATATTCCATTTCCAGCCTTAGGAATTGTAAAGTAGCTTAGCAAAACATTTAAAATTCTCTATGCTGGGGAATTCCCAAGGAAGTGAAGGCAGAGTTCTGTGGACATAAAGTAAATTCACAATGATTACTCAGTAGTAATCAGCAGTAGTAGCAGCAGAAACCAGAATTTCCATGCAGTTGCCAACTCAGTCTTTAATTATTTCAATGTACAGAAAAAAAATAGCTGTGGGTGAAAGAATTCAGACACTAGTCTCCACCCATTGTGTGCCCTGATACCCTGTCTCTCTTTAGGTGTTCCTGGTGTCATCACTGGGAAAGGGGAGGGAATGGGACTATTCTATGCCACTGTCACATGAAACAGATGACTTGCACGTGTATAGACATTCCATAGACTGTAATAATCCCATCCTGCAGCTTCTAATGAGTGGGTGAGGAATGTAAATGGTGCTGGGGAGTCCCACCCCTTACTTTCTGTGGATGGATGGGCAGTGGTTAGAGGCCATCTCTGAATAATGCATCTGTTCTGGAGCCCAGGAGAGTTGCATGCTCATTCCCAGATGTTACTCATCATTTGTCCATGTGAAAAGTTGTGTGCTGAGGTCCAAGGCTGAGACCTCTCTGTTGGAACAGAATTCCTCGACAAGCTGTTTCTGTTACAGTAAGGTATTTTGGGGAGATGTATTATTTCAACATTTTCTGCTTTGAAGCATAAAGGTCTTAGGCAAGAGAGGCAATGTGGTGAGTCAGGGTGGGATCAGAGGAAGCTGCCCTAAAAGAAAATGAGGGCAAAGTTCAGGGCACAGATTACTACATTCTGTGGGGTAAAAGGAAGATATCTAACAAGGAAGGAGAAGTTATATTGCTTATTCTTGCTGGGTATTAATTTCTTTTCTTTATTTCTTTTTTGGGGGGTGGTTTTTGAGGTAGGGTCTCTCCTTAGCTCAGGCTGACCTGGAATTCACTCTTTAGTCTCAGGGTGGCCTTGAACTCATGGTGATCCTCCTACCTCTGCCTTCTAAGTGCTAGGGTTAAAGGTGTGCACTATCACACCCAGCCATGGATCTAAATTTCTTAATCTAATAATGGGATCATGTATTCATGGGGCATTCATTAACCTCTTTCCCAGGCACTGAGCCCAGGTGCTGGCATAAAAATTGAACTCACTCCTGGGGGTTATTTTGTGACTAATATGTAAAGTGTGTAAAAATAGCAGTGAAGTGCTATATAAATGTAGCTAGATATTGACTATGTGGGATGTGAGTATTATAAAGTATTTTAATTTTTTTATCTTTAGAGAGAATAAAAGGGAGATAACCAAATTTACAGTGTTGGTTATTATTGCTGTAACTGTCTAGTTTCCTTGTTTTCTGTTGCTCCAGGTCATTCTGGGTCAGTGATCTGGGACCTGATTTGATTCTTAAATAGCCAAGAAGACAGACACTTTGAAAGGAAAATTGTGGAGCTCAGTTCTGGATTCCTTTAGGGAAAGGGCTAGAGGACTAGATCAGAGTAATGGACACACATGAATTCAATAGCAATAGATACCATACAGGACAGGTGATCATCTGTTTTTATAAGTATTCCATATCCATCATTTTTACAGGAAGGAAAAGTAAAGAATGGTCATAGGTCAGTCAGCAAGTCTGCATAAAAGCTGGGATTTCCAGTCAAGTGCACTTATCTTCATGTCCTGTAGCTAAGTTTTGACATTTCTGGGGAAGGAAAAAGGAAACACTGATATTGGTATATCTCACATTCAAGGTAGACTGCATGGCTACATAGACATACTACCCAGGAAAGGTGACCACACCTGCATTTTTGAGTGTGAAGTTTTGTCTGTTTTGTGGCCAAGTCTTAGTGCAATGGGAGGAGACACTGCCCTTTTCTGTATCTCTATTTCCATTTCCTTTTCTTTTTATTATTATTATTAACAATATATTTTGTATGGATACATCATATGTCGGTACCCATTTTTGGAGTGGGTTTGATTTTTTTATTCTTTAGTTTTAATTCTTTGTATATTCTAGATATTAGGCCTCTGCCAGTGGTATGGCTGGCAAAAATTTTCTCTCATTTTGTGGGTAATCTATTGGTTTCGCTTATGGTATGTTTGTCTGTCCAAAAGCTTTTTAGCTTCATGAAATCTCATTGGTTGAGTGATTGTTTAATTTCCTGAGTTACTAGGGTTTTCTTCAGGAAGTCTTTCCCTACTCCTATATTAAGATTTCCTCCTATTTTTTCTTCCAGTAGAAGAGTTTCAGGTCTTATATTGAGGTCTTTAATACATTTGGACTAGTTTTGTTTTTTTACATGTGGTTATCCAATCTGTCACACACCATTTGTTGAAGATGCTGTCTTTTCTCCAGTCTATGTTACTGGAACCTTTGTGAAAGATCAAGTAGCTATAGTCACTAATGTCTATGTCTTTAATTATTTTCCATTGGTCTATATATATATTTTTAATGTCAGAACCATAAAGTTTTTGTTACTATAGCTTTGTAATATAGCTTTAGATTGGGTATGGTGATACATCCAGAGGTGTTTCTTTTGCTGAGGATATGTTTGGATATCTGAGGCCTGCTGCCATTTCATATGAATTTTGAGATCATTTTTTTCTATCTCTGTAAAGAATGATGATGGAATTTTTATTGGTATTGCATTAAATCTGTATATTGTTCTTGAAACTGGAACAGTCTTGCTAATTTATGTCTCTGTATATTTGTCCTTTAAATATAGAAAGGCTATGTGTGTTGATTTTGTATCCTGCACTTTACTAAAGAAATTAATCATCTTCAGAAGTTTTGACCTGGAGACTTTTGGGTCACTTATGTAAAGGATCATGTCAGCTACAAATAGAGCTAACTTGACTTCTTCCTTTCAAATTTGTATACATTGTATTTCTTTCTCCTGTCATATTGCTGGGGCTAGGACTTCTACTACTGTGTTGAAGAGCAGTGGTGAGAGTGGGCACTCCTGTCTTGTTTCCAATCTCAATGGGAACTCCTTGGGTTTTCCTCATTAAGTATTATTTGGGTTGTAGGTGCTTTATATATAGCCTTTATTGTGTTGAGATAAAAACTTGCATACCTATTTTCTCCAGGGTTTTGATTATGAAATGGTGTTGTATTTTGTCAAAGGTGTTCTCTGCATCAATTGAGATAATCATGGTTTTTATGGTTAAGTTTATTTGTGTGGTGTATTATGTTGATGGATTTCCATATGTTGAACCATCCCCACATTCCTGAGATGAAGCCTACTTGATCAAGGTAGATAATGCTTTTGATATGTTGTTGAATTTGGATTGTGAGAATTTTGTTCAGGATCCTTGCATCTAAATTCATCAGGGATGTAGGCCTATAGTTTTCTTTTCTTGTTGTATCTCTGTCTGATTTTGGAATTAGAGTGTTGCTAGCTTCATAAAAGGAGTTGGGGAGCATTCCCTCCTCTCTGATTATGTGAAACAGCTTGAGAAAAATTGATTTCAGTTCTTCAATGAAGGTTTGAAAGAATTCAGCTGAGAAGCCATCCAGTCCTGGACCTTTCTTTTTTGGGGGAGGTTTTTGATTACCTTTTCAGTCTCAATGCATGTGATAGGTTTGTTTAGGAGCTTAATCTGCTCTGAGTTTAGTTTTGGTAAGTGGTATGTGATAGGGAATTCATCCATTTCTTCCAGATTATCCAATTTTGTGGAGTAGAGGTTTTAAAAGTATGTCTTGATGATTCTTCCAATTTCATTGATGTCTGTTGTGACCTCTCCTTTTTCTTTTCTGATTTTGTTAATTTGAGACTTCCCTCTTTTTTGCTTGATCAAATTGGCCAAGGGTTTATCAATCTTGTTAATTTTTTCAAAGACCCAACCCTTTGTTTCATTGATTTTCTGAATTTTTTCTATTAGTTTCCAATTCATTAATTTCTGCTCTGATATTGAGTATTTCTTTCCATCTGGAGCTCTTAGAGTTGTATTCTTCTTGTTTTTCCAATGTCATTAGGTAGATAATTGGGTTATTAATTTGGGATCTTTCCATCTTTGTTATGAAGGCATCTACTGGGATTAATTTTACCCTAAGCACTGCCTTCTTCATTGTGTCCCATAAGTTTTAGTAAGTTGTGTAAGTTTAGTAAGTCTTCAATATCACTCATTTATAGAAATTGTTTTTCTTTTTTAAAATATTTTTTATTGGCAACTTCTATACTTACATACAAAAAAGTATGATATTTCCCTCCCCTCCCCCATTCCCCTTTAGAACTCCAATCTCCATCATATCCCCTCCCTCTCTCCATTAATTTCTCTTTTAATTTGATGTCATCATCTTTTTCTTCTATTATGAGGGTCTTGCAAAGGTATTGCTAGGCACTGCAAGGTCATGGATATTGAGGCCAATTTCTGTCTGGGCAGTTGCATTGTAAGGAGTCGTACACTTCCTTTGGCTCTTCCATTCTATCCGCCCCCCTCTTCTGCAATGGGCCCTGAGCCTTGGAGGGTGTGACAGAGGTGTTTCAGTGCTGGGCACTCCTCCATCCCTTCTTCTCAGCACTATGTTGCCTTTTGGGTCATCCCAGAAATGAGAGTAGCATTAATATGTGAATATGAACATTAAGCATAGTGCTTTCAGGGTAGCTTGGTGGGAATAATATATACATTTAACCAGACAAGCACAGGCTTTATACCTGTAAGGCTCATAACCTCCCCTGCTATAGACTTTTGCTTAGGTTTTTCAGTACCGGGTATGTATTCCCTCCTGTAGAGAGGCCCTTCACTCCAATTATGGAGCAGTTGGTTACCCCAAGAGTAGACATGCCATTATTGCACCCGTTCAGTCATTGGGCCTGTCTGGCTAAACTTGAATATTCAGTGTCCAATATTTTCACTGCTGATGACTTCTGTCTCCCACAGGGCTGCATACACTGCAGCTTTTTTCCAGCTTTCAGTTGGCTGGTCTACAGGGAGAAGGTTTTATGCTCAGCACCAGCTTGCTTTCTCAGTGACCTTGCCTCTCAGGCAAGAGTTGTCTTCAGCAATAGGGTCTTATCATCTGTTTCTCAAGAGCAACCAAGGGCTTTGGCAATAGCCTTTAATGTTTTGGAGGCTACCGGGACCTCCTGGGTCAACAACTCACTGGAAGGTATCCCATCCCAGGCACTGAAAATTTTCTAGTAACAGTCTACAGTTTCTGGATGTGCCATTATTCAAAAAGTAGGTTTATATAAATCTTATTCACACTATCTTGAATTTAGATTGACCCTTCCCCTGCCCTTCTTTCATTTATAGAAATTTTACAATTTCCTTTTTGATTTCTTCCACAACCCATTCATTGTTTAATGGTGTGTTGTTCAGTCTCCAGGAGCTGGTGGAATTCCTGATGTGTCTCTTGTTGTTAATTTCTAGCTTTAAAGCATTGTGATTGGATACGATGCAAAAAGCTACTTAAATTTTCCAGAATTATTTGTTGATTATTTAAAATTTTTTATTATTGACAACATTCATAATTATAGACAATAAACCATGATAACCTCCCCACTTTCCCCTTCACAGCTCCACTCTCCATCATATTGCCTCTCCCTCTCAATCAGTCTCTCTTTATTTTGATGTCATCATCTTTTCCTCCTATCATGAGGGTCTTATGTAGGTAGTACCAGGCACTGTGAGGTCATGGATATTCAGGTCATCTTGTATCTGGAAGAGCGCATTGTAAAGAGCCCTACCCTTCCTTTGGGTCTTCCATTCTTTCCACCACCTCTTCCACAATGGAACTTGAGCTTTGGAGGGTGTGATAGAGATGTTTCAGTGCTGAACACTCCTCTATCACTTCTTCTCAGTACTATGGTGACTTTTGAGTCATTCCAGAGATCACTGCCATCTGAAAAGAGAAGCTTCTCTAACCAAAAGTGAGAGTGGCATTAATATAAGAGTATGAACATTAAGAGGAGTGCTTATATGTGCATGTAGCCAGACACCAGCAGGCATTACACCCCTGGGATCATGACTTACCCTGTCATAGGTTTTCAGTATCAGGCATGCATTCCTTCCTGTGGTGTGGGCCTCCAGTCCAATTAGAGAGCAGTTGGTTTCCCCTATAATAGCTATACCACTATTGCACCCTTTGGCTCATTTGACCTGGCTGGCCAAACTTAAGGCTTGCACTGTCCACTGCTGTTTACTTCCCTCTCTTCCATGAAACTGCATGCAGCATAGCTTTTTCCAGCTTTCTGTCAGCTAGTCTACATGGAGGAGGTTTTCAGCTCAGCTCCAGCTTGATTTGTCAGTGACCTTGCAGCCCAAGCTTGTGGAGTCTTGAGCAATAGGGTCTTACCATTTATTCCTGGTGGGAAACCAAGAACCTCCACAATGGCCTGTAATATCTTGGTGGCATCAGGGACCTCCCTGGCCAACAACTCACTGGAAGGTATCCAATCCCTGGTACTGAAAATTGTCTGGTAAAAATCTATGGCTTCTGGGTATGCCATTTTCTGAAAAAGTAGGTTTCCATATGACTTATTCATACCCTCTTAGATTTTGGTTAACCCTCCTCCACCATACCTTTAATCAATCTCTTCCCTTGACCTCACCTAGGCCTTTCCACCCCCCAGCAACCTATTCTTCTACTTACATACATACAATACTACCCCCTTAAGTCTGTCCCTCTCCTCCATCCCTTTTAGCTCCTTTCTAGTTTACTGACCTCTGCTACTGAGTTATATTCCAACTCACATACAAGTTCAAACATTTGTAGATAGGATTCACACATAAGAGAGAACATGTGGTGTTCAGCTTTCTGGGCCTGGGTTACCTCACTAAGAATAATCCTTTTCAGCTTGGCCCATTTCCCTGCAAATTTCATAATTTCATTTTTCTTTACTGCTGAATATAACCCCATTGTATAAATGTACCACATCTTCATTATCCATTCATCAGTTGAGGGGCATCTAGGCAGGTTCCATCCTAGCTATTGTGAATACAGCAGCAATAAGTATGTATGTGCAAGTATCTCTAAGGCAATGTGATAAATCCTTAGGATATATGCCTAGGAGTGGTATAGCTGGTCATATGGTAAGTTTATTTTTATTTGTCTCAGGAACCTCCACACTGATTTCCACAATGGCTGTGCCAGATTACATTCTTACCAACAGTATAGAACAGTTCCTCTTTTTCTTCATCTTCATCAGCATTTATTGTCATTTGTTTTCTTTATGACAGTCATTCTGACAGGAGTTAGATGGAATCTCAAAGTAGTTTTAACTTGCATTTCCCTGATGGCTAAGGATATAGAAATTTTTTTAGATATTTATATTCCTTCTGTATTTCTTCTTTTGAAAACTCTCTATTTAGTTCCATAGACCCCCCCCCCTTTTATTTTTGGTTTTTCAAGGTAGGGTCTCACTCTGGCCTAGGCTGACCTGAAATTCACTCTGTAGTCTTAGGGTGGCCTCGTACTCATGGTGATCCTCCTACCTGTGCCTCCTGAGTGCTGGGATTAAAGGTGTGCCCATAGCCCATTTTTAAATTGGTTGTTCTATTTAATTTTTTTATTTAATTAATTTTTTAATTTACAACTTCCATAATTGTAGACAATAACCCATGATAATTCCCTCCCTCCCCCACTTTCCCCCTTTGAAACACTACTCTCCATCATATCCCCTCCCCCTCTCAATCAGTCTCTTTTATTTTGATGTCATGTTCTTTTCCTCCTATTATGATGGTCTTGTGTAGGTAGTGTCAGGCACTGTGAGGTCATAATTATCCAGGCCATTTTGTGTCTGGAGGAGCATGTTATAAGGACTCCTACCCTTCCTTTGGCTCTTAAATTCTTTCCACTGCTTCTTCCGCAATGGATACTGAACCTTGGAAGATGTGACAGAGATATTTTAGTGCTGAACTCTCCTCTGTCACTTCATCTCAGCACCATGGTGCCTTCTGAGTCATCCTAATGTTACCACCATCTGAAAAGAGAAGCTTCTCTAACCAAAAGTGAGAGTAGTATTTAATATATGGGTATGAACATTAAGATAAGTGCTTACCAGACAGTTTGGTGAGTATAGCATATACATTTAGCCAGATACCAGCAGAGGTTATACCCTCTAGGGCTCATGACTACTCCTGTTGTAGGTTCTAAATATCATTGATATATTCCTTCCTGTGGAGAAGGCCTCCAGTCAAATTAGAGAGCAGTTGTTTTCCCCCATGACAGCCATGCCATTATTGTAGCTGTTGGTTCATTTGGCTTGGCTGGCCAAATTTAAGGCTTGCAGTGTCCACTGTTGAGTATCTCCATTGGTGATTTCTTTCTCTCCCATTGAACTGCATGCAGCATAGCTTTTTCCAGCTTTCATCAGCTAGTCTACATGGAGGAAGTTTTCAGCTTAGCTCCAGCAGGATTTATCAGTGACCTTGCAGGCAAAGTATGTGGAGTCTTCAGCAATAGGGTCTTACCATCTATTCCTGGTGGGAAACCAGAGCCTCAGCAATAGCCTGTAATGTTCTGGGGGTGTCTGTGACCTCCTTGGCCAATAACTCACTGGAAGGTATCCAATTCCTGGCACTGAAAATGTTCTAGTAACAATCTATGGCTTCTGAGAGTTCCATTGTCCATAAAGTAGGTTTCCATATGACTTATTTATATCATCTTAGATTTTTATTAGCCTTCTCTCCACCTTTCCCTTACTCAATCTCTTCCCCTGACCTCACTTAGATCTTTTCACCCCCATTAATCTGTTCTTCTACTTACATATCATTTAGTTTTACACTTATGTGTGCATCTTTCTTTCTGTTTACCATTGAGGATCCTTTCAAGTATTTTCTGTAGAGCTGGTTTAGTGTTCATATATTCCTTTAGCCTGTTTTTGTTGTGTAATGTCCTTATTTCTCCTTCAACTTGGATAGATAGCTTTGGTGGATAAAGTAATCTTGGTTGACAGTTGTTGTCTTTCAGAACTTGGAATACATCATTCCAAGCCCTTCTAACTTTTAGTTTGTTTTGAGTAATCTGCTGTTATCCTGATGGGCTTGCCTTTATATGTGACTTGAGTTTTATCTCTGCTTCCAGTATATTTTCTTTGGTTTGTATGTTTTGTAATTTAATTATAATATGATGGTGAGAGGCTCTTTCCTAATTTTGTCTGTTTGCTACTCTAAAGGTTTTCTGTAGCTGTATTGGCATCACTTTCTCTATTTAGGGGGAGTTTATTCTATGATTCTGTTGAAAATACCCAATATGCCTTTGGAGTGGAACTATTCTCTTTCTACTGTGCCCTGAATTCCTATGTTTGATCTCTTTTCAATGTCCTGAATGTCTTGAGATTCCCATTCATCCCTTCCTAATAGTTTGTCTTTCTTTTTGTTAGACTGTATTATATCTGCCACCTCTAGTTTAGATATTCTGTCCTCTCCTTGATTCATTCTACTGGTGAGACTTTCTACAGAGTTTTCTACTTTACTTACTCTGATTTTCATTTCTAGTTTTTTTTTTTTTTTTTTTTTTTTTTTTGGTTTTTCGAGGTAGGGTTTCACTCTGGTCCAGGTTGACCTGGAATTAACTATGTAGTCTCAGGGTGGCCTCGAACTCACGGCAATCCTCCTACCTCTGCCTCGCAAATGCTGGGATTAAAGGTGTGCACCACCACACCCAGCTTCATTTCTAGTATTTCTAATTGTAATTTTTTCTTTATTTCTGTTTCCTTACACATGTCTTGTATTGAACTCCTTATTTCATTAAGTTAGTTTCCTTCTGGGGTTTGTGTTCTTCTTTGATTCCTTTGATTTCTTTGAACATAGACAACAATTTTTTGAAATCTTTGTCATGTATTTCATCTAAAATAGTCCCACTGAAGGTCATTTCTGATGGATTTATAATTTTTGTTGGATTGCATTGTCTTGATTTTTTTCTTGTACTATAATGTTCAGATTTTTGCATCTTGAGTTAATTTGATGCTTGGGTTTTCTAATTATCTGCCATGTTCTTAGCTGAGTAAATCCAACTTTATATATCTTCAGGGTAGGAGTTTAAGGTGCCAGATGTAGCTCTTATAGTCCAAGAGAAACAGCAGAAGTGACCTTAGGTGTTGAGTTTGCTATTCAAGTATTCCAGTACACTGGGTGGAACAATTTACTGACCATTTCTAAAATTCAACTGAGAAATATACACATTCAATCAAAACTAGCATAGAGTATTTATGCAAGAGTGGGGATTAAAACAAACAGGTACTCTAATAAAAACAAAGTCCCTAAGTGTGTGTATTGCCTTTTATCCTTAATCCTGTCAACTGGGAGGTTGAGATTTCTGGTCTAAAATGGTTTCCAGGTCAACCTGGGGGCTGAATGAGACCCTGTCCCCTATAATGACAGATGAAAAAAGGCAAAGTCCCTATAAATTAGTAAATGTCAAAAACGACAATAGTCAACACCAAAATACAGCTTATTTGAGAATGGTAAAGCCAACCAAGAGTATGTAACACATAACCTGCCCTGACATTGAAAGAGAGATTAGCACTTCCAGTACAGGCCTATGTTCCTGGCTTTGTGTAAGTAGGCCATTTTACCTTTTTGGATGCCTTCCAATCTCACCAATGATGAATGCTGAACTTGATCCTTCTCTGTTGTGCTGTGAATCTGGTATTCTGATTGGCTGTGCTTGATGCCATGTGTGCAGCCATGGGAGGGTGGTGAATGAGTTCTCAGGTGTATCATGGCTCTGGTGGTTGGGGGATGGGAGGCTGTGTTGGTGGTTGGGAGGCTATGTAGGATGCCTGGAGTTGTAAGGGAGCTGCTAAGCTGGTCCCCTTTGTGCTCTCCTTCAGCAGCTGCTTAGCTGGTCCCTGCTGTCTTCCCCTTAAGGTTTCTTTACTTTGAAAGGAGGCTGATATGAGTGGAAAATTCCTCCAACTAGTTTCTGCTCCTGTAGCTCTGCACTGGGCAGGTGGTTGGGTGTGTGGACTGGGGCCACTGGTGCCTCAGTGGGATTATGGCTATTTTTCTTTTTTAGAAGATCTGAGGCTCTCCTGCTTCTCTGCTGTGGTTGATAATAACACACACACACCTTCACTTTTTGGTAGAAGTGTGTATTTTGCTCTTTTTCTGCTTATTTCCCTCCCTAGGCTACTTTGGTGTAGCTACTATGCAGCCATCTTACCTGGACCAATTTTGCTGAATTTATGGAGGCATCTTTATGGCCTAATATATGGTCTATTTTGGAGAAGGTTCCATGGGCTTCTGAGAAAAATATATATTCTGTAGAGTTGGGGTGGAAAGTTCTGGAAATATCCATTATGTCTAGTTGATCTATGGTATTGTTAAGCTCTATTATGTCTCTTTTGATTTTCTGTTTGGATGATCTGTTATTGATTATCACTGAGTATTGAAGTCCCCCACCATTATGGTGTTGGTGTTTATTTCTGTTTTGTTTTCAAGTAGGTTTTGTTTAATAAACTGTGGTGCACCTGTGTTTGATACATATAGATTTATGATTGTGATGTCCTCATGTGGGATCATTCCATTGATGAGTAAGAAGTAGCCTTCTTTGTCCTTTTTGATTACTTTTGGTTTAAAGTCTATTTAACAGAATTATTCCATTTGCTTGCAATATCATTTTCCATCCTTTCACCCTGAAGTGGTGTCTGTCTTTAGTGGTGAGGTCGGTTTCTTGAAGACAGCAGATAGAGAGACCCATTTTTCTGACCCATCTTGTTAACTTATGTCTTTTGATGAGTGAGTTAAGACTATTAATATTTAAGATTATAATTGTGAGGTTCAATATAATCCCTGACATGATGGAGTGTTTTATGGAGTTTGGTGCTTTCTTGTGCTTTGTACTCTTTTGAGCCTGGCCTATTTTTGGTTATTGTGATCTTCTTGTTGGCTCTTGAGATTGGTTGTTTGACAATTCTGTGTGGAGTTTTCCCTGAAGCATTCTTTGTAAGTTTGGCTTTGTGTTCATATAATCATTTAGTTAACTTTTTTTTCATGGAAATTTTTCCTCTCACCATCTATTATGAGGTAACTTTCACTGGGTACAGTAGTTTGGGTTAGATGTCATAGTTTTTTTTTATTGTTATTTTTTTTTTACTTTGAAGTGTTCCATTCCAGACCCCTTTGGCTTTCAGGTTTCCATTGAGATATCCAAGGTGATTCCAATTGATTTGCCTTTGTATGTAGTGAGGTGTTTCTCTCTTTCTGCTTTTAGCACTCTCTCTTTGTTCTCATTGTTGAGTTTTAACTGTAATGTGCCTTGGAGTCTCTTCTTTGGTGCTGTTTGGTGTTCTGTGAGCTTCTTGTATCTGGATGGGCCTCTCTTTTTTGAGATCGGGAAATTTTTCTTCAATAATTTTGTTGAATATATTCTCTATGCTTATGGACTGGATTTCCTCTCTTGTTATACCCATGATCTGGATGTTTGGTCATTTTAGGGTATCCCACAGTTCCCTTGTAGTCTGCTCACATGATTTTTTGAACTTAGCAAAGTTTTTGGACTCCTAATCAATTTATTCTGTCTTGTCTTCCAGGTCAGTGGCTCTATCTTCCACATGAGTAACTCTGTTAGTGAGGGGTTCTAGAGAGGGTTTTAAAAACTCTATTTGATTTTGTGTTGTGTTATTTTTGCATTGTGTCCATTTCTTTTTTGAGTTACAATTTCAGTTTGAGGTATGATTTTCTTGATGCTTCCTGGAATTCATTCTTGCATTTCATCATGTCTTCATTAAGCTCACAGCGTCCAGGCATCCCCAAGTCAGAAGCTTGGGGAACTGGGCTCCATTTTCTTAAGAGGAAGAGAAGAGTGGATGAAAGATATTCAACAGATATCTACTGCATTGAAGTCATGTCATAGGAGAACTGGGGGTGAACCATTGTCTCTGCCCTACATGATATCATCCAATCTCCGAGCTGTGGCATTCTGGTTATTGAGATCCTCACTTGTTGACTCACTTTCAACTTATTTATATCTCTTTTGAGACTTTTCTTGTCTTCAATTATGTTAAACCTAGTGACAATAGCTGAGTTTTCTATGAGACTTATCTGCTCTATTTCATTTATGCAGTTGTTTTTTTATTCTTTGCTTCCAGTTCTGCAGTTCTTCTGATCAGGGTCACATAGCTTGTTGTGTTTCCATTTTAGGATCCAATTTCTTTTGCTTTCTCTATGAATTCATCGAGGCTTCCATTGTGGGAGTAGGTATCCTTGGTGGAGAGATCTCAGTTTTCTGACTTTCATTTTTCTTTTCTTTTCTTTCTTTTTTTTGCATTGTGGTTTACTCATCTTGGGGAGAAGTTTTATTTTATTGATGGTGAAGCAAATAATTGTCCTTGCAGGCTCTTCAGTGAATGTTCTGTTTTAAATGCAAACCATATGATGTGGTTATAACTGCAGATGCATGGACTGTGGAGATTGCAAGTACTTTAAAGGTACCTGGGGAACTGGGAGGTGGTGAACTGAGAGCTCTGACTACTCACTCCACTTGCACACACTCTTTAGCACAAGGAGGACCAGAGGTTGGTGACCCAGGAGCTGGGAAGGTGGGGAGCCAGGGACAAGAGGCCAGATCCCACAGTGGGCCATGCACCCTCTGGCTCAGGGGAATAGGTATTTGGGGACCTAGGGAGCAGTCAATCATGAAACCAGAACAAAAGGCCTGATTCTATAGTGTGTGTGCACATGGACCATGTTGCACCAAGCCAGCAGTAGGGGTACTGGGACTGGGACTCACTCCATGTGTGCACCCTCCAGAGCAGGTAAATAGGGATTTGGGGACCCAGGAATCAGTCAATCAGGAAATCATAGCAAAAGGCCATTTTCCACAGCACACATGCAGAGACCAAGCCACCCAATCCAGCAGCTGGTGTACTGGGACCAGGGAACTGGGAAGTGAGACATGAACTGGGAGCTCTGGCCAAATCACTCCATGTATGCACCCTCTGGTGTAGGGGACCCAGGATTTGGGGACCCAGGGGTCATTCAATCAGGAAGGTGGGGCAAGGGGACTGCTTCCACAAGAAGCTCTCAGGGTCCAGGCAGCCCCACGCCAGCAGCCCATGTACTTGGACCAGGGAACTGAGAGGTGGGGAAGGAAATGGGAGCTCTGGCCTACTCTGCACATACATCTTTCTGAGCAGGGGAACCGAGAGTTGGGGACCCAGGGGTCCTTCAATCAGGAAGATAGAGCAAAGGGGCCTGTTTCTGCAGCATGCTCACATGGTCCAGGGAGCCACAAGGCAGCAGCTTGGGGAACTAGGCTCCATTTTCTTAAGAGGAAGAGAAGAGTGGAAGAAAGACATACAATAGATACCTGCTGCATTGGAGTCATGTCAAAGGAGATCTGTGGGTGAACCATTGGCTCTGCCATACAAGGTATCATCCAATCTCTGAGCTGTGGAATTCTTGATTTTCTCACTAGCTGCCTTACCTCCTTTCCCACCCTGATCACATCTGCCTTTGCCTATTGCACTTACCTTATGATTTTCTTTGATTGTTGATCTACCATGTGTCTGTTGGTAGATGTGGGTCCTCACTGTTCCCAGTGGCCATTGGCCACTGACATCCTGAGCACAGGAGGAGTTGGGGGGGGGAGCAGGGTCTTGGAGCCAGTGAGTGTGGCAGGCAATGAACCATCTGGGAGACAGTCTGAAGGATAGCATGCTGTCCTTTATTCTAAAGGGCAGTGGGTTTGTAAATACTTGAGAAAGGTTGAGAAGGCACATACAGACTATAAGGTGATTGGATACATAAGTTTATGGGTTGCTTTCTAATTGGCTGATGTTGGAAGGCAGAAGTTATGAGGGAGAGGCTGCAAGGGAGATAACAGAAGTGGCGGGAAAAGCTATGTGACTTCAGCCACATATTGGATGGCTACAGCTGCAGGGAGACTGTTTACTACCATATAATGGTCTCTTGGACAGCTGGCCATAAGGTCAGGAACTGTGAGGGATGCAAAACCTGACTACAGAATGGTCAGGTGCTTGTGGGATAGGGCGAAGGGCCCGCCGGTTCCACCTTCTCTAGGCAAACATGGGGTACACTACAACCTTGAGAAGGGAGGGCCAGCTCCATCACCAGAATAGGTTCCTAATGATAAGGCCAGCTGCAACCCCCACAGCCCAAGGTCTCCAGCCATGTCCAACAGCTCAGGCCAGCTTCCTCATAGTCCCAGACTATAGCAATGCCCAACAGTTAGAGATTCTCATTTTCAGGTCCCAACTTATGTTTTTACCTTTTCTATGAAAATTTTATTGATCCCTCCTCCTGCTCTCCTACTTCCTTCAAATCAGTTTCTTCTTTTTGTACTGAAACATGTATCTATACATCTCTCACGATAGTTAATATGGAGCTCACCTATTGGAGCTATGAACATGTCTGGAATGTAGGCTTTTCCCTGGATCTGCTGGGGCCTCTGGCTTCCTCCAGGGTCTCTGGCACTGGTTCAGGAATTTCCCATGTCATGGTGTAGCCCTTGAGCTAAGGTTCATTCAGCCAAGTTTGTATAGGTTTTCACTGCCTCTCTTCTGTATGAGGCCTTCTTGGACTTTGGGAACCCTAAGTTTGGGGCATGAGTGAAGAGGAGTCCTCCAGGGTTGTGCTGTCTGTCTTCCCCCAAACCACATAAAACAGAGAGGCTTGCAATGTTGCACTTTCAGGTCCTAAACTTTCTTCTGGGAGCTCAAAATCAGCTCTCTCGGCTGAGCAAATGTGCAGATGTATCTCCTTGTCACCATTAGATTTGTGTGATCTCTTTCTGCTCTTTAGAGAGAGCTGAAGTTCCTTGTATGAAATGCAGCGTTTTCATGTAACCTGTGCATATCCTCCCATAGACTGTAAATCACCTTTAGATGACTTAGAATGCTTAACACAATGTAAATGCTATGTGAATAGTTGTTCAGTATATTGTTTAGGGAATAGTAATTAATAGAAGTCAGTTTAGAGACAATTTTTTTTCACATTTTTTTGGTGAGGGCAGGGTCTTACAGGCTGACCTGGAACTCACTGTGTAGCCCAGGCTGGCTTTGAAGTCACAGTGATCCTTCTACCTCATTTCACATTTTTTAGGTTGATTTTTTGAGATAAGGTTTTGCTCTAGCACAGGCTGACCTGAAATTCACTATGTAGTCTCAGGCTGGTCTTGAACTCATGGCAATCCTTCTATCTCTGTCTCCTGAGTGCTGGGATTAAAGGCGTGCATCACTATGCCTGGCTTCATTTCACATATTTTTATTTTTTATAAGTTTTATTTATTTACTTATTTGAGAGAGAGTAAGAGGGAGAGGGAGAGAGAGAGAGAAAGAAAGAGAGAGAGAGAGAGAGAGTGAGAATGGGCACACCAGGGCCTCCAGCCACTGCAAATGAACTCCAGATGCATGCGCCCCCTTGTGCATCTCACTTATGTGGGTCCTGGAAAATTGAACCAGGATCTTTTGGCTTTGCAAGCAAATGCCTTAACTGATAAGCCATCTCTCCAGCCCCATTTCACATATTTTTGATTGAATGTATGGATATAGAACTCACAGATATGGAAAGTTTATACATATATACATGATATTAAAATACAGTAGGCTGAAGAGGTCGCTAAGTGGTTAAAGGAGCTTGCTTGCAAAGCCTGAAGGCCTGGTATTGATTCTTCAGTATCCATGTAAAGCTAGATGCACAATGTGGAGTTCATTTGCAATGGCAACAGGTCCTGGCACACTCATTCCCTCTCTGTCTCTCTCTCTCTCTGCCTCTGCTTACAAATAAATAAATAAATAAAGTTTTTTGGTTTTTCAAGGTAGGGTCTCACTCTGGCCCAGGATGACCTGGAATTAACTATGTAGTTTCAGGGTGGCCTTGAACTCACAGCAATCCTCATACCTCTGCCTCCCAAGTGCTGGGATTAAAGGCGTGTGCTACCATGCCTGGCTTAAATAAATAAAATTTTAAAAAGCCTTTAAAAAAAGAAAATACATAATATTTGTAATATATATATTATATGGACATGTAAGTTTCATACATAAATATGTGGATATGGAATTATATATTGATAACATATGTAGTTATAAATATTGGAATGCAATTATAGATTTTATACTTTGTTCTTATTTTTATTTAGCATTCTAAATGATTAGTCACCCATGCCACAAGATACTCTCTTTAAAAGTGATGTTTTACATTTGTGTGTCTGTGTGGTGTTCATATGTGTGTGGGTGTATGTATATGTATGGATGTATGTGTGCAAGTGGAGGCCAGAGGTGGCTATCTCCTTCCACCTTACTGTTTGAGACAATCTCTCACTGAGGCTCAATTTGGCTAGACCTAACCAGTGAGCCCAGATAGCTCCTGGGCTCCTTCCAAATTCTAGGATTACAGGAGGGAAGCTGCACCCACCTGGCTGTTTTGTGGGTGCTGGAGATCTAAACTGAGGTCGTCAGGCTTGTGTGACAAGTGTTTACTGATTGAGTCATTATCCCAGCTCGTTACATTTTTCTTTATAAGTAGAATTTTGGACCCAAGTAGAGGCACTTTGAATGTTTCAGATGTCTGTTGTCAAATCAAATTCTTTAATTCAAGGTTTATTGCATTCAGTATGACTTAAGAGTGTGGAGAGCAGAGGTACACATACAGGTGGTTGTCCCCTCCCTGTCATTCCAAGCTTCCTTGAGTGAGGTCAGAGCCAAAATAGGTGAGGTCTAGTATTACCCCAGCAGTCCTGCTTCCTGTCCTCTTTCTGCTTCCCTCCAGCCTCATTGTTCCAATCCATTTTATACGATAGAGTCACTGGAATTCTGGAGATCAGGGCTAGAAGAAGGGCTACACAGTCTTCAAGGCCTAGGGTCAGGTGATAGTCTGGCCTAGGGTAACCTGAGTGATTTCAGTTCTAATGGAAGAGGACAAAAAGATACATAAGTTGTCAAAATATAACATTCAATACATCAAGAGGTATAAAACTTTCTTACTAACATATAGCAGACTTGTATCAACAAGTTAGTTGAGTCATTATGGGAAGGACCAGCCTTATGACACAACTGATGGAAGGAAGGTAGACAAGACTTGAATCTATATTTTCATCGATAGATATAAACAAGGATATACATAGGTCCAGTAGAATTAATATGCTGGAATACAATTGCAAAGTTAACAAAAAGCAGAATAGTGGGGTATGATGGCATACGGCTGTAATCCCAGGACTCAAGAGGTAGAAGCAGTAGGACCAGGAGTTTAAGGTCAGCCTATGCTAGATAGTAAGTTCCAGGCCAGCCTCAGGTATATAATCCCATGCCAAGAAAAACAATCAGAGCTAGAAAGATGGCTTAGTATTAAGGTGCTTGCCTGCGAAACCTAAGGACCCAGGTTCATTTCCCCAGTACCCAGGTAAGCTAGATACACAAGGTGGCACATGCATCTGGAGTTTGTTTGCAATGGCAAGAAGCTCTGACATGCCCATTTTCTCTCTCTCCCTCTGAAATAAATAAATAAATAAATAAATAAATAAATAAATAAATAAATAAATAAAAAAAATCAAAGCCAAAAAAATTAAACAACTAACCAACAAACCAACAAACAGGACAATCAACAAAACAGGACAATCACATGACAGTTGGACCGAAATAATTTTCTCTTCTATCAGACAAAACCAACATACCACTCCTCAATTTCCAGTAAGATAACATCTCACTCTATAGAGTCTTGCTCTAAATCAGTAGTAACTAGTAATCAGATAGGCATGGTTCTCTGGACAGTCAGCAAGCAAGGCCCCTGGGCCAAATCTGTTTTCCTGCCTATTTCTGGAATAAAAATTTGTTGAAATACAGCCATGTACATTTATTGTGTATTGTTGTGGCTGCCTTAGTGCTACAAGGGTACTGAGTACTGACAGAAACCTTAGGGTCTTCAGGCCTAAAGGGTTTACTGTCTGGTCCTTTATAGTAAAAAGTCTATAGTATCAACTGTCCCTAAGGCAGGCTGCTCACACACTTCAAGGCACACATATTTTTCTTACAATTTTGGATTATATATACATATGTGTGTGTATACACACACACACACACATCTATCTATCTATCTATCTATCTATCTATCTATCTATCTATCTATCTATCATCTATATATCTATATGTAATTTTTACTTTTTTTTTTTTGAGCTAGGGTCTCACTCTAGCTCAGGCTGACCTGGAATTCACTATGTAGTCTCAGGGTAGCCTCAAATTCACAACGATCTTCCTACCTCTGCCTCCCAAGTGCTAGGATTAAAGGTGTGTACTACCACACCTGGCTAATTTTTACTTTTATTTATTGTTTTAAGATAGAATCTCACTCTGTAGTCCAAGCTTGCCTGGAACTTACTATGTAGCCAAGGTTGGCCTTGAACTCGAGGCAATCCTCTTTCCTTAGCCTCCCAAGTGTTGGGATTACTAGCATGTGGCACCAAGCCCAGCTTTTTCTTAGCTTTTTCTTTGTCCTCTTTTCCCTCCCTCAGAAGCGCAGCTCTACCTGCCTGAAATCTCCTTGTATTCTCTTCTGTGATGTCAAGTCTGTAAGTATCAGGCGTCTAGGATACGGGGGAGCAGTTGTTATGGTCTAAAAGAAAAGGGTGGAGGTGTGGGGTAAGGAAGAACCGATGCCTGGGTTCAATGAGGTGCCTGAAAACAATCTGATTATTTTAAAATTGCTTTTTAAAAAGTTATTTATTTTGGAGAGAGTGAGCGCAAGAGAGAGAAAGAGAGAGAGAGAGAGAAAGAGGGAGAGAGGGAAAGAGGGAGGGAGGGAAAGTGAATGGGCATATCAGGGCCTCTAGCCATTGCAAAAAATACTCCAGACACATGTGTCACCTTGTGCATATGATTTTACATGGGTTCTGGGGGATTGAACCTGGGTCTTTTGGGTTTGCTGGCAAGTGCCATAACCATTAAGCCATCTCTCCAGCTCTAAAATTGCTTTTTTTGGCTGCCAAAATGTGTGTGTATTATGTGCATGGGGGTGTACTTTTGATGAAAGGGTGGAATTTTTCAGACTGAACAACACCATTGCTATCATCAGTGATCCTGGGCAGAGCTTGGTAAAGGCCGCTGTGGTCTTCTGACTTGGAGAGTGGCCAGGGCTGGCTTCCTGTGGTGTCAGCTGATTCTCAAGATGTTTGTTTGGAGGAAAAGGGGAAACCAAATCTAAGTCTTTTTTCCTTTTTAAGTTCAAGAAGAATTTGTATTAACAGTAAAAGCAATATAGTTATTTGACACTAAATGCATATAATTAAATTTATTATAATTACAAATAAAAAACCCTAAATTTTCTTAACACTTTGTTTAAGCTCAACTTATAAATCCTGCAACAATACTTGAGACAATTTTTATATAACAAAGAGGAAAAATGTCTTCAGTATCGATCATGTCATTGCTTGATGTATTAGATTCCCTGATAATTTATGCTCTTTTCTAGCACATTTGCATTCTTTCTTTCTCTTGTGATATTTTTTTTGGAAGTATCATCTCACTATGTAGCCCAAGCTGGCCTTGAGCTCATAGCAATCCTTCTGCCTCAATCTTCTCAGTATAGGGTTTACAAGTATGCACCATCATGTTCAATTTTTTCTATTACTATTATTATTACTATCATTATTTTTACTGTTATTGAAAGCCTCCATACATATGGATAACATGCCATGATCATAATCCCCTAACATCTCCTTTCCTTTTCCCCCTTCCTTGTGCTTAGTCCATTAAATCCCTTCTTCTTTCTAGCTATCCCCTTTTTTGTTTTGATGTCATCATTTTTTCTCCTATTATGCAGGCCTTGTGTTGGTAGCATCAGCCACTGTGAGGTAATGAATGTCACGGCCACTTTGTATAATGAAAGACATTGCAAAATACCCCTTCCCTTCCTTTGGCTCTTAGATTATTTCTGCCACCCCTACTGCAACGGTCTTGGGCCTTGGAAGATGTAATAGACATGCTTCACTTAGTGCTGAACACTCCACAGTCACTTTTCAGCACTTTAGTGAGTTTTGAGTCACCCCCATGGTCACCACCACCTGAAAGGAGGCTTTTTTAACCAAAAGTGAGTGTAGCATTAATCTATGAGCATAAGCATAAGTGTTTGGGGGTGGGGGCAGCTTGGTGGGTATAACATATGCATTTAGCCAGACAACAGTAGTAGTTTTTTCCCTAGAACTTATGACTTCCCTAGCCATAGGCTTTGGAGTAGGTTTTCAGTACCACACATGAAGAAGCCAGGATTCTTGACTATTCCATAGACACGAATTTCTGGATGACTCAGTATTAAGGTTGGAATTTAGTAAGAAAAGGTTTTAACATAGATTTAAGCATGGGTATTAAGGGAGAGAGGTGCATCCCATCTTTCTGCATTCAACTTTTCCACCTGATTTAACTATATAAAATTTTGATTTTCTTACCTGCAGTATAATTGTTTTATTGTACTCAACTGCTTTCTGTAGTGCCTGATTGAAAAGTTTCTGGTGACTACACTTACCATATTGGTTAATGAATGTTTCAAGGTATCAGTGTTCTTATGGGTTTATTGCCTGGGATGATCTCTTACTGCCCTTTTGTCCTCTTCTTTTTTCCAGTCAAATTATATAGGAATTGCTCACAGATACCTTGTAAGGAGTGAGATACCTTTAGATTGTTGTGGAAGAAACCAATAAGATCTTAAAGAAGCTGAACATGAAGTATAGCAACATTTATAGTTTGACTTCAATAGAAATGTGCCTGTATCCTAAGGCAGCCAAGCCAATGGTTTAGTTTGAGAGTCAGAGCTGGGTAGTAACACAAGTGGTTCTGTTAAGGGAGCAGGGAGGAGAGCCAGCATGTGTGTGTGTGTGCACACACTCATGCATGTGTGTGTGTTAGAGGTTGGTTGACAATGACCCCAAAGACCTCGCAGCCCACACTCTGCACTATCCCATTTAGAAAGCAGAGGCAGTAAGCAGGGAACTGCCAGATACTTCTGTTCCAGTAATTATAAACAATGTGCATGTGTACCTATGCATATTATCTCCTTTCATCATCTACCCTGCAGGCTACTTAGGACTTGGCTTCTTTTCTCTTGTATATTTTTGACTTCTCCCTCTTACCATGTGATTCATACTTACTTATTAACATGCTATGACAACTCCTCCTTAAACATAGAAACTCTCTGTGGATCCCAGGCCTTTCTTCAGCTAACCTCTTCACTCCCTTGAATTCCCATGCCTCCCTGAACCTTCTTTTATCTTCCAAGAAAACCATTCAAATAAGTTGTTTTTGAGACAGGTTCTTGCTAGCCCAGGCTAGCTTTGAAGTTTGGTTTTGCTGTCTAAGTCTCTCAGTTCTGGGATCACAAGTATGTGTCACCATGCCAGGCTTCCAGGAATCTTTCCATGCTCATTTGCTTCACACCCTTCACTTTCCTTCCTTAGCCCATTCCAATTAGGTGATTTTGTCCTCAAACTCTTCCTCACTTTTGTTTTAGGGCCACCAACAACTCTTTTCTGGTGAGACTCATGTGGCCTGGATCTTCATCCCACCTTTCAGCATTGGACCTGTGGACCATTCTCCTCCTGCTACATTCTCAGCTGATTCTCTTCTAGTTCTCGATTTTTGCTTGCTACTGCTGCTCAGTTTCCTCTTATGGCTCCACTTCTTCCTTTTCAGGTTTTTATGTGTTCTTATTGCTTAGTTTCTGTCCATTCTTTCATTTCTAGTTTCTTCTCTTATTAGGTGGTTTGGTGTGATCCATTCAGTATGCAACTTTTCCATGCCATTTACATTTGGACTTAGATACTTATTCAAAGCCATTGTAGGTTCTTAAATCTGGATCTCAAGGGAGATTTGGACTTTATGTTCAACTGACTATTTGACATTTTCGTAAAGATATCTAATAGGTGTCTGTATTAGTCAGGATTCTATAGAGGAATAGAACTGATAGAATAAATTGTATTAAAAGGGAATTTAGGGCTGGAGAGATGGCTTAGCGGTTAAGGCACCTGCCTGCTAAGCCTAGGAATTGGGTTCCAATCTCCAGGTCCCATGTTTAGCCAGATGCAAAGTGATGCAAGGGCACAATGCCATACTTGACCAAAAGGGGGCACACACATCTGGATTTCGTTCATAGCAGCTGAGAGACTGCTGGCGTGCCTACCTCTATCTCTCTCCCTCTCCCTGTCTCTCTCTCTCTCTCTGTGTGTGTCTCTCTCCAAAAATAAATAAAATAATAATAATAATAAAAATTTAAAAAGGGAATTTATTGGATTACCTTACAACAGTCCAGCAATAGCAGGTTGTAGGCCCCAGAGTCAAGGAACCCAGTAGCTGCTCAGTCCATGGGGCTGGATGCCTCAGCAGTCCCAATTTGGCACTGAAGGCCTGGAGGTGTCCTGGAGAGATGCTGCTCTTCAGTCCACCCTGTTCTTAAGTCCACACTGGAAAGTAGCAAACAGCAAGCAGCACCGGTAGCCAGGTGGAAGTAGGGGATACTTTACTTCCAAGAGCTTCTTTAGATAAAGCGCCCCCTTCCTTAGAGGGAACACCCATTCTGGGGGAAGGGCTCACCCTGGGGGAAAGATTCCTCCTTTAGTTAATCCTTCTTAGAAGCAACCTCAGAGACCCATTATGAGGAATGTCTGTGGATTCCTAAACAGATCAAGTTGACACAAACTTAACCATCACAAGTCCACCCCTTGTCAACTTGACACCAAACCATCCGTATCTCCTTACATCATACTTAATTTCTACATGAAGATAGTAAAAAGGTCATAATTCTGCCTAACATGATATAACTATACCACATACAACTGGAAAGGTACAATCTTCCCCTCCAACACAAAGCAAGGTTCATCGAGGAATGCTTAGTCTCTAATATAATAAGTCAAATATAAATTCAACAGTGGTTTACTAGTGATATGATCTTAATCAGTATTAATTACCTAATAGAGAAATAGAGCAAGAACAAAAGTATATTAACATTGGTGTAGATATGTACATACACTCTTAACAAGGTAAGACAGAAACACTCATGGCAATTATAGTCCACGTATTTGTAACTGGTCACAAGGCCTTAGCTGGTATTTGTAACAGCCTTCTTCTACTACCCATTCTGTATTTCCTCCACCTTCAGCAAGCACCTCAGCAGGTCTTGGTTCTTTACCTGGAGGGGTGACCCATACCTTCATTCCTGAAGTATCTGGGCCATTTATCACACTCCATTGATTGGGTTGTTCCAGTTGTCCACTGACTTTGATTACAGGGCCTGGTAACACCAGGAGACACCCTAGTGGATTTCCTGCACTCCAGACATACTCTTCCTTACTTTCATTGTGGAGGAGCACTTCAATTTCCCCCTGGTGGTCTGGATCAATCACCCCTGCTAACACTGTAACTCCTTTCTCAGCCTGTGCACTCAAGGGCATCAGGAACCCAAAGTAGCCAGGGGGAAGTCTTAGCTTCCAATGCAATGGAATGTTCTTTGTGCCTCCTGGAAAAAGCACCCCCCCCCCAAACTAACACCTCTAGGCCAGTAGAGCATAAGGTTGTGGGAACAGGAAGCAAAAATTTGGCTAATGGATCACTTGGGGTGATGGTAAGTGGTACCACTCCCATTTCCACCCCTTGAATCCTTGACCCATAGATCTGGGGTATAGGAGAAACAGCACCATATATGCTGATTCAGAGCATATACAGCTTGCTGGAGGACACTCCCCATCCCTCCAAGCTATTGCCATGTCGTTGGCGCAGTAGCTATTTCTTTAAAAGGCCATTCCACCCCTCTATCAAGCCAGCTGCTTTAGGGTGGTGGGGCACATGTTAAGACCAGTGAATTCAATGATCTTGAGCCCACTGCTGTACTTCCTTGGCTGTGAAGTGAGTTCCTTGGTCAGAAGCAATGCTGTGTGGAATTCCATGACAGTGGATAAGGCATTCTGTAAGTCCACAGATGGTAGTTTTAGCAGAAGCATTATGTGCAGGAAAGCAAACACACACCCAGAATAAGTGTCTATTCCAGTAAGGACAAAATGCTGCCCTTTCCACAATGGAAGAGGTCCAGTGTAGTCAACTTGCCACCAAGTTGCTAGTTGGTCACCCTGAAGAATGCTACCATATCAGGAGCTCAGAGTTGGTCTTTGCTGCTGGAAAATTTGGCACTCAGCAGCAGCTTTAGCCAGGTCAGCAATAGTTAGTGAAAGTCCATGCATAACCTGCATCCCTGCTACCATAGCCACTTTGTTCATGGGCCCATTGGGCAATGACAGGGGTGGCTGAGGAAAGAGGTTGACCACTATCCACAGAACAGGTCAGCTTATCTAATTGATTATTAAAATCATCCTCTGATAAGGTCAACTTCTGATGAGCATTAACATGGGATACAAGTATCTTTATATCCTTTGCCCATTCAGAGAGCTCTATCCACATACACCTTCCCCAAATGTCCTTCTCACCAATTCCAACTGTGCTCCTTCCAAGTCCCAGACCATCCAGCCAAACCATTGGCCATAGCCCATGAATAAGTGTATAACCGCACATCTGGCCATTTTTCCTTCCAAGCAAAATGCACAACCAAGTGTACTGCCCAAAGTTCTGCCCATTGTGAAGACTTCCCTTCACCACAGTCCTTCAGAGTGGTCCCCAAAAGGCGCTGTAATGCTGCAGTTTTCCACTTCTGGGAGGTGCCTGCATAACACTGAACCATCTGTAAGCTGTGCCCTAGTTTTCTCCTCCTCAGTCAGTTGATCATAGGGCACACCTCATGATGCTGTAGGTGCATGCTTGGGGACAGAAGGCATTGTAACAGGAGTAGAAACCATAGGCATTTGGGCAACTTCCTCGTGCAACTTACTTGTGCCTTCAAGATCTGCTCAAACCAGATCATGGATATACCATGTCCACTTGATGATGGACTGCTGCTGTGCATGTCCAACTTTATGGCCTGGTGGGTCAGATAACACCCAGATCATAATGGGCAGCTCAGGTCACACAGTAACTTGATGGCCCATTGTCAAACATTCAATTTTCACTAAGGCCCAATAACAGGCCAAGAGTTGTCTCTCAAAAGGAAAATAATTGTCTGCAGATGACGGTAGGGTCTTGCTCCAGAATCCCAAGGACCTCTGCTGTGATTCACCTATGGGAGCCTGTGAAAGGGTCCAAACAGCATCCCTGTCTGCCACTGACACCTCCAGTACCATCGGATCTGCTGGATCATATGGCCCAAGTGGCAGAGCATCCTGCAAGGCAGCCTGGACCTGTTGAAGAACCTTCTGTTGTTCAGAGACCCACTGGAAACTAGTAGCTTTCTGAGTCACTTGGTATATGGGACAGAGTAACACACCCAAGTGAGGAATGTACTGTCTCCAAAATCCAAATAGGCCCACTAGACGTTGTGCTTCCTTCTTAGTGGTAGGAGGGACCAGGTTCAACAACTTATCCTTCACCTTAGAAGGAATATCCCTGCATGCCCCACACCACCAAACTCCTAGAAATTTCAATGAGGAGGAAGGTCCTTGAATTTTGAATGGATTCATTTCCCATTCCCTGATACACATACCAACAACTCCAGAGTGGATTCCACCTTCTGATCATTTGATCCAATCAGCATAATGTCATTGACCAATGTGACACCTTGTGGAAGGGACAGGTGATCAAGATCCCTGTGAACTAAGCTATGACACAGGGCTGGAGAGTTAATATAACTTTGAGGTAAAACAGCAGTTATGCTGTAGACCTTGCCAGCTGAAGGCAAATTGCTTCTGGTGGTCCTTATGGCCAGGTATGGAGAAGAAGGTGTTTGTAAGCTCAATAGCTGCATACCAGGTACCAGGAGATGTGTGAATCTGCTCAAGTAAAGAAACCACATCTGGTACAGCAGCTGCAACTGGAGTCACCACCTGATTAAGTTTCAGATAATCTGCTGTCATTCTCCAAGATGTGTCTGTCTTCTGAACAAGTGAAATAGGAGAGTTAAAGGGAGACGTGGTGGGAACCATCACCCCTGAATCCTTCAAGTCCTTTGTAGTGGCATTAATTTCTGAAATTCCTTCAGGGATACGATACTGTTTTTGGTTCACTATTTTCTCTGGTGGAGGGAGCTCCAGTGGCATCCATTTATTTGGCCTTTCCAACTGTAATAACCCTCACTCCTCAAGTCAGGGAACCAATGTGGGGGTCTGCCAACTTCTAAGTATATCTATCCCAATTTGCATTCTGGGACTGGGGAAATAACCACAGAATGAATTCAGGGACCCACTGTCAGTCTAACATTTGCCAAAACTCCATTGATCACCTGACCTCCGTCAGCACCTACTTTAAATGGAGGGCCATGGTGCTGGAATCATGTCAATTCAGAGCCAGTGTCCAGTAAGCCCCCAAAGGTCTGATTATTTCCTTTCCCCCAGTGTACAGTTACCCTGGCAAAAGGCCGCAGGCCCCTCTGAGGAAGGATAGGGCTAAGCTTAGTAATGAAACTTTTGGGGATTGTAGGAGAGTCCTTTCTCAAGGGGACCCAGCCACCTCTTCAATCAAGGGGCTCAGGATCTGAAAACTGCCTCAAGTCTTGAAGCTGATTAAGAGGTCTTGATTCTCTTTTGCTATAATTCAAAGTGGCCTTTTGGTCCTTTGCTCTGGAACTTTTCTGCTTATACAGATCAAGCAGGAACTTTGTAGGCTTTCTAACTATTTCACTTCCAGGAACACCATGATTAATCAGCCAGTACCAAAGGTCTACAGGAGTCATGCTGTTATGAGCATTGTTTTGCCAATGCTGTCCATTATGGTAAACATGTTCTCCTTGCCTTTGGTGATTCAACTTTAAGAATGTTGGGGGCTCCTTTTATAAATTTGTTTCTTATAGTCTTAATGAAGGGCACATCTTCTGGATGCTCCCATTGTGGGGGCAAAGATGAGTGTACATGGCAAATCCACTCTAGCATTCCAAGTTTTCTGAGCCTTTAAATCCCTTCATCAACATTAAGCCAAGGGATATCAGGCAGCTCAAGCTCTTTCACAGTAGGCCATCTTTGGATCCATACTTCAGCCAACCAATCAAATAAACTCTTGACCCCTCTTCCAACTTCATGAGCTGCAGTGTTAAATCTAAAATCTCTGCTCAGTGGGCCCATTTCAATAAATTCAGCCTGGTCTAATCTTATATTCCTTCTGCCATCATTCCACATCCTTACAATCTCCCGTGCTGGGGCTGGAGAGATGGCTTAGCGGTTAAACGCTTGCCTATGGAGCCTAAGGACCCCGGATCGAGGCTCAATTCTCCAGGACCCACGTAAGCCAGATGCACAAGGGGGTGCATGCATTCTGGAGTTCGTTTGCAGTGGCTGGAGGCCCTGGCGCACCCATTCTCTCTCTCTCTCTCTCTACCTGCCTATTTCTGTATCTCTCTCTCTCAAATAAATAAATAAAAAATAAAATATTAAAAAAAAAATCTTCCGTGCTTCTGCTTGTACAAGTTAGAAAGCTCCTGAAGTTCTTTAGGGGTGTACTTTACCAGTTCTTGAGTCACACTTTCTATCTCACCTTTAGGGGCATGCCTAGCCTTAGGCCTTATTATAGTCCTAGAGGCAAAAATGGGTGGGCACTGAGAAGCATCAGCACCTCTTGCATGGAGGGTCATTGCTAGTTCCTCAGACAAAGAAGGAGTGATACCCTCAGGCAAGGGTGGAGAGAGCAATACTTCAGGGTGTGGAGGTGGGTATGCAATTGCCTCTAAAGGAGGGGAGTCCACATTGTCACACAAAACTTCTTCAGAATCTGAGAGTTCAATGTTCCCAGATTCTTCAGGGTCTTTCCACACATCCCCATCCTAAGTCATAGTATCCCACTCTTTTCCAATCAGTGCCCTCACTTTAACTTCTGATAGCTTGTGAGGCTGGGAATTGAGCTTATGTTGCAAGTTACTCCATCTTACAATGAGATCTTGGGTTTGATTTTCTACAATCTGAGCCCAGTTCTAGCTAGAGAGGAGATTCTCCTCCCGGGTGAAGGGTTAATAGCCTTCCTTGAAAACTAGAGGGAACCAAAGAGTTAATAACTAAACCTAAGATTAGAAAGCCATAAAGAACATAGACATTCAGCTCAGAAACTGCCTGGTGGTATATTCTCCCTAACTAATTCTGCTAAAAAGCCTATTCTGAGCAAATAACTTTGATGCCTTATCAACTTCCCTTGGACCTGCAGCTAATTCAGTATGTGTGCCTTAGGATCCTCCTTATAACTTTGAACCCCAGCCTGACTCGGAGCCTTGGCCTTCATCCCATGGGAAAGCTGAGGTCCCTTGCTGTTTTCAATAAACTGTCTGTAGAGATCAAGTCCGATGTTTTCTTTTGTTTTTCTCTTACACTTTCTTTACATTCTGGTACCATGACCAGATCCCTTTGGGGCTTTTGGGCCATGTGTCCTTCTCTTTTCTTTTCCTCTCCTCTTCCTCACTTTCCTGCCAGTGTATCACTCCTTTGGGAGCATGGACACTTGCTAAGCTCACTATTTGGACTAAATGGTCACCAGTCTGACCTGAGACTTCTGGTGTTTTGTGACTTTTGTCTTTGTGAGAAGTGCAAGTTCCATTTGGCCTCACAGATCAAGGAGCTTTATTGGTGCTCTATGTAAACCCAGCTTGACACTTGACAGCTTTCTCCTTCTCTTCTCCCTCTCACTCTGACCCTCAGATTGCATGAGCTTGGCAACTAATCTGTGGAGACTGAGGAGGTCTTGCCAGGGCCAAAATCCTTCTCTGAGCTCAGCTGTGTCTCCAACAGCCCTTTGGGTAATCCACCAGGTCATCTCTCCCTCTCCTTCTCCCTCCCCTTTCCCGCCAGACTTTTGAACTCCAGACTAGAGTCCTCTTGCTGTGTGATCTGCTGCATCCACACCCTCATAAAATTACTTCAGGACAAGGTATTTTTTCTTGGTCTGTGGTGGAGGTGCCTCATCACAGACTTTAGGAACTCTGCGAGATTCTCTCTTTTTGGTTTGTGCATAATCAGAGACTCCAGGAGCCTCCCATGTGTCATTCCACTGAACACCCCAAGCATTATAAGGTGGGGACACCCCCTCATAATTCTTGGGTTCATTTGCCCTCCCTAAGCCTGGGAGACATCCCTGGTGGTGGGATTGGCCACTCTAGTCCTTGTCTTCCAAAATGTGCTCTAAATTATCTGTTCCAAAAGACACCCCATTGGCATGTCTCAAGGCTAATTTGAAGGAGCTTAAACTTCCTGAGCTCCTGCCTGCCAAATGACTCTGACTCTCTGTTCAAATTTTGGCCACAATATTCCTTAGATAATGGCCACCACTGGCCTGAATTTGGTATTTTTGATCTTAATATTCTTATTAATCTTGATAACCCTTAAACAACATGGCAAGTGGTCTGAGGTCCCATACCTTCAGGGTTTCTTTGCCCTCAGTTCCCAACCTTCCCTTTGTATTTCTTGTTCTACCTACCAAATTCTCCTCTGTTACCCAAAACCCTCTAAAACCCTTCCCAAAACCCTTCTTTTGACCCAACAGATGAACCCTCTCCATACCATTCCCCCAAACCCCCTTCTGCTCCTCCTGCTCTTCAACATTATCATCCTGAAACTTCCCCTTCCTCACCCCCTCAACCCCCTTCTAACTGCCCTCCTGCACCCGCTTCTCCCCAATCCCCCTCTGCTCCTCCTGTCCTCTCAACCCAGCCCCCTGAAGCTCCCAAAGAGGATGATACTGCTGATGCCATACACTCTACTTCTCCTTCCCTCTCTCCTCTCCCCTTCCCACCCTACACTAGATAACAAGGGAATCCAGCAGGAGGCTTTGGGATGTTTCCTTTACGTGAGGTAGTGGGGACAGACAGACATACTTGTGTCCACATTCCTTTCACTCTCAATGAAATGGACTCAATTGAACAAAAATTAGGATCTTTCTCAGAGAATCCTCTCCATTAGAGAATTCACTTCACTAGACTCACCCAAATCTATTCTCTCGCTTAGAGAAATGTTTTTCACATTTTAAATTCAACTCTTACCCCTGATGAAAGGGAATGCATTTGAAAGGCAGTCCAGACCCATGCTGATAGACTAAATCAACAGGACCCCAATCCCCTCCTGTAGCTGAGGCTGTCCCTTTACAAGAACCAAATTGGGATTACCAAATAACAGGTTCAGGCACCAGATGCTTCCAACATATAGTAACCTGTCTTGTGAAGGGATGCACCAAAATGCCCATGGTAGAATTAATTTTGACAAGCTGAAAACCCAGCTCTTTTCCTAAACTGCCTATTTGAGTCTATAACAAAGTTCACTAATGTAGAAATAAACTCCCGTGAAGGCACCTTGCTCCTTCATGTTCACTTTCTGGGACAGTCTGCCCCTGACATTAGTCATAAACTCCAAAGACTTGAAAAGGGACCCATGACCCCCCTCCAAAAAAAATGAATTACTTGATCTGGCTTTCAAAGTCTTTAATGGTAGAGAAGAGGAGGCCAGGAGAGAGATAAAGAGATTGGGAATGGACTAGGTAAGAGTGCCAGGCAGACTTTTAATTCCTGGCTGCCACCTTACATCGTTCCCAGACACAGCCTTTACCCTCTTGTCTCTGGGAACTGGGGTCAGCCTCCTAGTCCCTGTTTATGCTGCTGCCAGCCTGGCCACTGGGCAAAAGAATGCCCCCAACTCTTGGCCCCCTTCCAGGGCGTGTACAGTCTGTGGACAATGCGGATGCTGGAAAATGGATTGTCCGACTAGCGGCCCAGGTGGCTCCTTTGGCAGCCATGTTAAACCCCCCTCTCATGTCCTTCTCCAATGATGGGGCCCAAGTTCCTGGCTCCCCGGCAAATTAAGACCTGGCTCACCAGAACTCAGAGTAAAAGGCATAGTGTCTGATGAAGAGATCTCTTTCATCTTAGATAGTGGGGCCTCATATTATCAACTTACTTCCTGGCAGGGACAAACACTACCCCCCATGATCCTCATTCAGGAGTTTCAGGGACCCCCCATAAACCCCGCTGCACACTACCTGTCCTATGCCAATTAGGGGACCTAATTTTAACTCACCAGTTCATTGTCATGCCTCAATATCCACTCACTCTCCTTGGCAGGGATCTCCTATCCAAACTTAAGGTTTCCATTTACATAACCCCTCTAAAGGCAACTAGCATTTTTCTCCTACACCATAGATCCACGTCCACTTAAAGTCTGTTCTCAACCTCTCCCTCTTTATTACACTCAGTCAATCCTTTAATATGGCACACTTCCCATCTTGCCATTGCCTCCATCACCCCCCTATCCTCATAAACCCAAAAGATCCTTCTACCTACATCTCCCAAGAACAATACCCTCTAGCTCCTGCTGTTCACCGAGGACTAAAACCCATAATTCAATGTCTACTCTCAGACTCTCTACTCACCCTCATCCATTCACCCCATAACACCCCCATCCTGGGAGTAAGAAAACCTAATGGATCCTATCATTTAGTAAGGACCTCCAAAAAATATATATTGTGCTATCATCCCAACTTTTACAGTTGTCACTAACCCCTACACTCTTCTCTCCTCCATTCCACCTTCTTCAAAACATTTTTTCTGTTTTTAATGTCTACGATACCTTCTTTACTATCCCCTACACCCTAAATCAAGACCACTTTTTGCTTTCACCTGGGAAGACTCTAACACCCTGCTAGCTCAACAACAGTCCTGCCCCAGGGTTTTAGGGATAGTCCCCACTTTTTTGACCAGGCCTCACAAGGAGACCTGGCCACTTTAGATCTCAGACTTAGCCTTCTCCTTCAATATGTAGATGACCTCCTATTGTGCAGCCCTTCCAGGGATCTCAACACAAGCTACTGTGCTTCTCAACTCCTTGGCTTCTTGGGGAAATAGAGCTTCTAAAGATAAGGCTCAAATCTGTAAAACCTCTGTTCTCTATCTCGGTCTTTCACTTTCACTTTCACTTTCACATGAAGGAAAAACTATTCCTGCCTCCAGAATTACAGATCTCATTAATTAATTAATTAATTACCCCATACTAAATATGAACTTCTTGCTTTGCTTGGTCTGTTTAATTTTTTTCGTATTTGAATTCCAAATTTCTCTCTTATAACCTGTCCTCTTTATGAAGTTACCAAGGGGTCCCTTGATGAGCCCCTCCTATCCGCCATGTCCCTCCAGGCCCTCATAGACCTCCTCAGATGATCTTTACAGTCACCACCCTCTCTCTACCTGACTCTAACAACCTTTTCTTTCTTTTTTACATGTCATCAGGGACAAGCCTTATTCATTCTCTGCCAAACAGAAGGTGACACTTTTTGCTCCCTAGACTATCTTTCCAAATAATTAGATATGGTAAAACAGGGGTGGCCCCCTTGCCTCCAAACTCTTGCAGCAGTATCCCTCCTTGTCCCAGAGGCTAATAAAACATCTCTCCATAGTCCTCTTCATATCCACACCTGTCACTCTCTACGGGACCTCTTGAGTCACCAAGTCTTTCTCTCCCCACTTCTGGTGTCCAAATTCTCCATGCTCACCTTTTTAAAATTTTCCATATTATTTTTATTTCTCTCACATTCTTTTTCTTTCTTCTTTTTTTTTTTTTTTTGGTCGGGGCTGACCTGGAATTAACTATGTAGTCTCATGATGGTCTCCCAGGTGCCAAGATTAAAGGTGTGTACCACTACACCCCACACATTTTTTTATTAGTTATGTAGATAGTGTGTATACAGTCATGCTGGTACCATCATTAGCCTCCTCCCTGTCCTCCCCCCCTCTGAAGGGACCATCCTCATTGGGGAATGTGGGGCATGTATTGTGGGGGTAGCCATCAGTTATGGGGTACAGGCAATGTCTCTGCACATAATGTCCCAACTTGTGGTTCTAACAATCTTTCCACCCCCTCTTCCACGCATTTCCCTGAGCCATGTTAGGATCATTTTAGGACTACTTCAGTGATGATGTCTAGGGAGCTTCTGTGTCTCTGGATATCAGGTTTGGTGGGAGTTGAGTGTTCTCTGTTTCCATCTCCTTCACCCTTGTGTTGGTACCAGGTTCACCAAGAAAGCAGCACTGTTGCTCATTTCCTCCATTAGTCTATGGTTTCAGCTGGGGCCCTGGTGAGGTGCGATGGGCTGATTCTCTCCTCAGGTTCTGCATCCATCTGAAAAAGAGAACCAAATTCTCCAAGACAGGGAGAGGTCAGCACCAGATAAATGGGATAACCATTATTGTTTTAGAGACAATTTCATAGGTGTAGACCCTCTTATAGCCCATGATTGGTGGGAACTTGATATTGGAGATTAGGCTCATTTTTGCATATGGTTCTGACTTGTTTCCCAGTTGGTTACCCACCATGTCTGTGGGCCACTATTGCCCTTGTGTGAGCATAACATCAGGTTGTTTGCTGCTGAGAAGCTTAGATCATGTGTTGCTTGAACAATTGTTGGTCAGTTTTCCCCAGCCATTTATGTAGTGCCTCTGGCACTAGACAAAATAACTGTCTGGGAGCTGACTCTCTTCCAGATTCCAGCCAAGTCACTCCATATTCTGTACCAACAGCATATGGTGTCTTTGACAGTAGGGTCTTATCATTAACCTTTGGTGGGTCATTAAGTACTCTGACAGAAATCTGTTTTTTGGGAAACCTTTTAGGTCTCACTGATCAACAGCTCATTGTGGATGTTAACCACATGCTAGTACTGTCATTTTTTATTGAATTGTTTGATTTTTTTATTTAGCTAGTATCACCCTAATACCAAAACCAGGCAGAGATGCCACAAGAAAAGAAAACTATAGGCCTGAACATAGATGCAAAGATCCTGAACAAAATCCTCACAAACTTAATTCAAAAACACATCAAAAGCATTATCCACCTTGATCAAGTAGGCTTCTTCCCAGGAATTCAGGGGTGGTTCAACATGCAGAAACCTGTTAACATAATATACCACATAAATAAGCATAACACAAAAACCATTTTGATAGATGCAGAAAAGGCCTTTGACAAAATGCAGCATCACTTCATGAACAAAACATTGGAGAGAATAGGCATGGACAGTTTATATTTCAACACAATAAATCCTATATATAAAGCTCCTAAAGCCCAAATAATACTTAATGGGGAGAGACTGAAGGAATTCCCACTGAGATCAGGAACAAGACAGGGGGTCCCACTCTCAGCTCTGCTCTTCAACATAGTACTGGAAGTCCTAGCCTAATCAATAAGACAGAAGAAAGAAATAAAAGGGATACAAATTGGAAAAGAAGTTAAGTTAGCCTTATTTGCAGATGACTTGATTCTATGCATAAGTGACCTGAGAACCTCCATCTCAAAACTCTTAAAGGTGATTACTCCTTCAGCAAAGTAGCAGGATACAAAATCAATGCACAAAAATCAGTAGCCTTTCTATATGAAAAACACAAACATACAGAGAAAGAAATAAGCAATGTTTTCGTATTTTCAATAGCAATAAAATAAAATACCTTGGAATAACATTAACCAAGGATGTGAAAGACCTTTACAATGAAAACATAAAAACACTCAAGAAAGAAATTGAAGAGGACTTACTTGAGAAAATGGAAAGACCTCCCATTGTGAAAATGGCAATCTTACCAAAATCAATATACATATTTAATTCAATACCAATAAAAATCCCAACATTCAGGCTGGAGAGATGGCTTAGCAGTTAAGGCATTTGCCTTCAAAGCCAAAGGACCTCAGTTTGATTCCCCAGGACTCACATAAGCCAGAGGCATAAAGGGCACATGTATCTGGGGTTTCTTTGCAGTGGCTACAGACCCTTTGGTGTGCCTATTCTCTCTCTGTTTGTCTCTCTCTTCTCTCTCTGCTTACAAATAAATAAAATTTAAAAATTTTTTTAAATTCCCAACATTTTTCTTCACAGAGATACAAAAAATGATCTCAAAATTAATATGGAATGGTAAAATGCCTAGAATATCCAAGCACATCCTCAGCAAAAGATACACCTCTGGAGGCATCACCATACCTGACCTAAAGCTATACTACAAAGCCATACTAATAAAAACAACATGGTACTGGCATAAAAACAGGATTATAGATCAATGGAACAGAATCGAGGATCCAGACTTTGGGTCAAGTAACTACAGCTATTTGATATTTGACAAAGGCCCTAACAATGTAGACTGGAAAAAAAGACAGCATCTTCAACAAATGGTGCTGGACACATTGCATAACCATATTCAGGAAAATGAAACTCGAGCCACAGATATTGTGGTGCACAAAAATCAAATCCAGGGCTGGAGAGATGGCTTAGTGGTTAAGGCGCCTGCCTGCTAAGCCTAGGAATTGGGTTCCAATCTCCAGGTCCCACGTTTAGCCAGATGCAGTGACACAAGGGCACAATGCTGCACTTGCCCACAAGGGGGCGCACGCATCTGGATTTCGTTCACAGCAGCTGAGAGACTGCTGGTGCACCCATTTCTATCTGTCTTCCTCTCCCTCTCTCTCTGTCTCTCTCCAAAAATAAATAAAATAATAAAAAAATAAAAATAAATCAAATCCAAATGGATCAAAGACCTCAAAATAAGACCAGAAACTCTGCTACTACTGGAAGAAAAAATAGGAGGAACTTTCCATGATATAGGAGTGGGAAAAGACTTCCTGAACAAAACCCCAGTAGCTCAGGAAATTAAACATGCACTTCATTTTTCATGTTATTCTTTTTGTGCTATGGACTGCCCATCATTGTGAAGGAATCATATTAAATTTAGGAGGAAGCTATAGTTTACCCTTGACCTGCATCCCTGCATGAAGGGTGGTGGTGAGTGGGATGGCTTTCCCACATGGAGCTCCACATGGGCGGGTAAGCCTAGTCAGGGTGGGGCAGGGCAAATACTAGCCTATTGGCTTGGGTCTGTGCAGCATGGATGGCTGTGGTGGCGAGTAGGATTGTGTTCACCCGTGGAGCTCCTCAGGGACCAGAAAGCCTAGGTTCGGGTGGGGTGGGGAGAATGGTAGCCTCTCGGCCTGGGTCTGTGCACAGGGGGTGGTGGTGAGTGGGATGGCTTTTGTGTGTGTAACTCCATGAAAGCTAGCCTGTTGGCCTGGGTCCACACATGGGGGCACGGTAGAAAGTGGGATGGCTTTCACATGTGGAGATCCTCGGGGGTGGGAAAGCCTCAGACAGGGTGGGGTGAATGCTATCCTTTTGGTCTGGGTCTGCGCACAGGTGGCTGTGGCGCCAGTGAGACGGGGTTTGCTTGTGGAGCTCTATGGGGGTGGGAAAGCCTAGGTCATGGTGGGGAGGGGCGAATGCTAGCCTGGGTCTACTAAGCCTACATTTGGTGCTGGAGGAATCTGCAACTGGAGTGCATCTTGGACGGCTGCTTGAGGGAGGAGCTGGGGGACTTGTGGGCTACACGAGACATGCTCACCTTCTTGATCCCAATCTCCTTTTTGAACAATCACCCCCTCTGAATCCTGCTTCTCTTTCACCTGCCACACATTCTTCTACACCATCTGATAGCCCAATTCACATCTGCACAGATATTCTAGATTTCTCTCTGAACCCATTCACGCACATTCACGACTCCCCCTTACCTGATCCCTTGACTGGTTCATTGATGGCAGTACCCTCAAACAGGAACCCTTTACAGGAAGCTATGCCATCCTCCAGGGTGATCATCAACACCCTCAACACCCACAATTCATAGAGGGAAGGTCTCTGCCTCCACATACTACTTCACAATAACCTGTACTTATTGCTTTAAACAGAGCTCTCACTAGAGCAACCGCTCATCAAGTGAACATCTATACAGATTCCAAATATGCATATAACATCATACATTCAAATATTCTGATTTGGAGACAGAGAGGTTTCTTTACACAAAAGGGGTCCCCTATCATCAATTCCTTTCTTATCCAAGAACTCCTAGACTCAGCCCTATTACCCAACCAAGCTGCTATCATTCACTACAAAGCCCACCAAGGAGACAAACAGTACATTTCCATTCTCAATAACCAGGCAGACACTCTCTCCCTCCAAATGGCTTCCATTTACTCATAGCACTCTTTAAAACAGGCTAACACTCTCCTTCTCTTTCTGTGCCTAGCCCATCATACCACTCACAACACTTCTAGCCCACCCACTAAGGAAATGCTTTCACATCTACACTCCCTGTTCCATCCAGCTGACACTTGCTTTCCTTTCTTCAGGGCTCCTACAATATCACTCCTGAAGACAAACATTTTTTTTTTCAAAACTTAATAGCTTCTTGCTCTATTTGTCAAAAAACTAATCCTAACTCTGATATATGACTCCACCCCCCAATTCCCAACTCATCAAATGAGGGGAACCTCTTCTGCCATGGACTGGCAGACAGACTTTTCTCACATGCCCTCTGTCAAACATTACCAATATCTTTTGGTCTTAATCGATATCTTTTCAGGATGGATAGAAGCTTTCTGCACAACCAAGAAGAGGTCCTCAACAGTTGCTATAATCCTCCTTACTGAACTGATTCCCCAATTTGGTTTACCCTACTCCCTGCAGTCTGATAATGGGCCAGAATTTATTTCCACTGTCACCCAACATGTAGCCACAGCCCGCCATATATCTTGGAAGTTTCATATTCCTTACCACCTCCAACCTTCTGGGAAAGTTGAAAGGGCCAATTGCTCCCTCAAAGAATCTTAACTAAACTATTTCTAGAACTTAAATTAGACTGGACCAAACTCCTACCCTTAGCTCTCCTTTGTGTCTCTGCCCTCTCCAGTAAACCAACTAACATCAGCCCATTTGAATTAATGTATGGCAGACCCATGATTCCCCTTGGACTTTGCTCTACAAATTCTAATCTGCCCCCTTACTATTCCCCAAGATTTTCTTTCTTTTCTCAGAGCAGAACTATGGAAGACTGGTGATTCGAGCCTCCCCAAACCTATCCCTAATGCTCCTCTTCCCTCTCTCCAAGTTGGGAACCAGGTTTATAGTTCTCCTTAAACCCCCTTTTCCTTGCAACCTAATTGGCAAGGACCTTATAAGGTCATACTCCTCACCCCCACAGCTGCCAAATTCCAAAATCTTGCTCCTTGGTTTCATCTTTTATGCCTCAAGAAAGCACCTCCCTCCTACTACTGCATCCTTCTAAATCCCACCAAACTCAAAATTTCTTGTCTCTCATCAATCCTTGAAGAAACAACAGAGACCACAATTAACCTTATGCTTCCTTTTCCAGATCCACCCAATGACCCTGAACCTTCATCAGTTTCACCTTTCCCTAACAGACCTTCTAGAGGACATATGGTTAATGCCATGGCCCATCCACACCTTTGATCAGCTACTCAAGGCCACTGGAATCCTTTGGTTACAGGGCACTTTTATGTCATTCCAGCCCCATTGGATTGAATGCTTCACTCTTGCCCTCCATTTTGCCCTTCATGGGGACTGCTCATGCTCTGCCCCATCCTTCCCCTCATCCTCACTGCAATCCTTACCATTGGACTAATCACAGCCATACCCTCTAGCTTGTCCTACACTGAAAAGGCAGGGCTTGCCTTCCTATTATGGTCATATTTTATTATCATTCATAATGTCACCCCTACTTCTATTCATCTTACTTTCTACCATACTTTACCCATTTCCAATAGTTCCCAAAGGGTATAACTTATGCTTATGCTCTACATGATTCATGTGTCCCCTCTGTATCCCTAATGGGACCTGCCACAGAAGGATTCCCCTTAATATTAAACCGCACCATTTTGTGTCATGTAATCATAATTATCTCTATTAGATGGTATAGATCAAGAAATATTTCGCCAAGGTACCACGCTGGGCCCATGGAAAAATCTCACAGATCAATCTAAAAAAGACAACATAAACTATGGTATATATAAAACTCTTGCTAACTCTCAAGACTAAGGGCTATATTCTCGTATTAAACTTAAAAAGGGATTCCCCGCAGATACAGTTTACTCAAAGGCTACCTTGGATGTAAGTATCTGCATGAGCCCTCTAGAGTCCTGGAACACTCAAAACTTCTGGATACAATTGGCTGTTGATACAGTGGGCAAATGTTATTTTTGCCTACAGAAAGGAATGAAATCACAGAATTTCAGAACTGATTACTGGATCATCTCCCACCCCTGCACTATTACAGAGGGGGAAATGAGGTCAGAGGTAGGCTGGGTTTTCACCAGGCTTCACATTACTTGGCAAGACTATAGACATAGCCCTGACATCTGCTGTGATAATTCTTGCAGTCATCCAAATCAGAAAGGATCCCCCGCCCCCACATCCAGGGCAGACAGCTGTGAACAGTGAACAGAGGACTAGGGTGATCTTCATTCCCGCCACCTGTTTGCTCTTCTCTTATTCACCCAAAGAGCAGAATAGCAGGCTTCTTACACATCCTTTAATATTAGAAGTTACATTGCCTTGGGCTATTAGCATCTCTAGGGCATAAACAAAGGAGTGATCCAAGTGTTCAAAGGCTAGATAAGGATGCTTACAAACACTATAGCCCTGGTGGTTCTATTGCTTTACTTCTAACACAACTGATAGAAGACATGAATAGATCATGTAATTAGTCATTAAATGATGAAGGGATCAAACCCAGAGCCTTGTGAAAGCTAGGCAAGGGCTCTACCATTCAGCTATATTCCCAGGCCTAAAAATAATTTTTGATGATAGATGACTATGATACAAAAGTATCATACCAAAAGGCAAATGATTCAAAAGGATTTCTTTTGTTGGTTCTTATTCATTATACATAGTGTTTGATTTCAAAAAGACAATCTCTTTCAAGCATTTTATGAATTTTGATCACACTCCCATGCTTTCTCTTTTCCCCTCCCATAGTCTCCTTACTTTTCCCAGTCTCCCCTCTGCTTTCAGGTCATATATATAAATACACACATATGGTTTTGTGTATTATAAAACATGTACATATATTTTATATATTGTAAAAATGTAGGATCCATAGAGGAGAAAAATATGATATTTTTCTTTCTGAGTCTGGCTTGTTTTGCTTAATATGATGATCTCCAGTTGTATCTATTTTTCAGTGAATAACATGATTTCATTCTTCTTTATGGCTGTTGTATATCCCATTTTATTTATCCATTCGACCATTGACAGACATCTAGGTTGACTCAGCTATTGTGACTAGTGTTGTTAGTAGTAAGCTAGGTGTGATGGCTCATGCCTATAATCCCAGGAGGCTGAGATAAGGGATTTTCATGAGCTCAAGGCCAGCCTGGACTACTGACTAAGTTCCAGGTCAGCCTGGGCTAGAATGAGACCATTTCTCATACCCTGTCACCAAAAAAAAAAAAAAAAAATCCCTGACTAAACATGCCTGTATAAATATCTCTGGTGTGATCCTATTCCTGCCTGTTTAGGCTCTTTTTTCCCTCTGCCCCTTCCAGTAAAATTCTACTTTTTCCTCATTAGATTCTCATCCTACTTAAATGCATTGGATTTATCTATTTTGACCCATTGGGTTACATTAGGGTCACTTGCATGATCATGGGTGGGCGGTTATGTACTGGAGAATGGGCAATCCATTGGTGACTATACCACTAAAGGATGTGACTTCCCCACTCCCAGCAATCATCAGTTGCCACTAGCAAGTGTGGGGTCTCATGGATCCCTTCCTCATCAATGGTGAAATGTCATCAGGCTCAATCTTGTGCAGGAAAGCACATAATCTTCAAAGAGCAGCATGTCACAACCCCACTTCTCATCCTCCTGCTCTTACATTCTTTCCTCCAAGTTCCCTGAGCTTTGGAAAGTATGGTTTAGGTGCCATGGGGAGGGCTGAGCACACGCTAGCTGCTTATTTGTGGTAACTCTGCTTGCCACACACCTCTCTATTAGTGTCTGCCCTTTTGCCTAAAGAAACTTCTGTGTTTGAGGCTGTGAATAGTACCAATCCACAGCAGCATAGCATGACTGGGCCAGCAGGAAAGACTCACCTTTTCTCTTTAGTTTTTTTGAGGCACTTCCACTCTGGTTTCCGTAGTGACTAGAATAATTTACATTCCTACCAGTAGTGTATAAGGATGCCCTTCCTATTCTCACCATCATTTTTTGATTTGTTTTCTTGGTCCTGCCACTTTTAATTGGGTATGATGGAATCTCAGTGTAGTTTTTTTGAGACAGAGTCTCATGTAGCTCAGGCTGACCTCATTATATTGCAAAAGATGACCTTGAGATTCCTGTCTCTACGTCCCAAATGCTGGGATTATAAACTGGGATTATAAGATTAGTAGGCAAACACTACCAATTATGCTGCATTCCCAGCCTCTCAGTGTAGTTTCCCCTTCACAAATCCACACTCCATCATATACCCTCCCTCTTTCCATTAGTCTCTCTTTCATTTTGATGTCATCATCTTTTCCTCCTATTATGAGGGTCTTGTGAAGGTATTACTAGGCATTGCAAGGTCATGGATAATGAGGCCAATTTCTGTCTAGACAGTTGCATTGAAAGCAGTCCTACCCTTCCTTTGGTTCTTACATCTTTCTGCCACCTCTTCCACAATGTACCCTGAGCCTTGGAGGGTGTGATAGAGATGTTTCAGGGCTGAACACTTCTCTATCACTTCTCAGCACTATGATGTCTTTTGGGTCATCCCAGTGGTCACTGCCATCTGAAAAGAGAAGCTTTTCTAACCAAAAGTTAGGGTAGTGTTAATATATGAATATGAACATTAAGTGAATTGCTTACAGGGCAGTTTGGTGAGCATAATACATGCATTTAGCCAGACAAGATCAGGCATTACTCAGTGTAGTTTTGATTTGCATTTCCCTGATAGATAAAGATCAATTTTTTTTTCATGTGCTTACTGGCTATTTCTAGTTCATCTTTTGAAACTTGACTGTTCACTTATTGATTTGGCTTCTTAGGTTTTGGTGTTTACTTTCCTGAACTCTTTATATACTTGGGATATTAATCCCCTGCTAGATGTATAGCTACAAAGATTTTTCTCCCATTCTGTAGGCTGTTGCTTCACTTGATTGCTTTCCTTTACTGTGTGGAAGCTTTTTAGTTTCATGCAATCCCATATGCTAATTGTTGGGATTATTTCCTGTGCTTGCCAAATAAGCATGAGGGTCTGCTCCCAATCCCCAGCACCTATGTAAAAAGCTGGGCATGAGCTGGGCGTAGTGGCACACGCCTTTCATCCCAGCACTTGGGAGGCAGAGGTAGGAGGATCACTGTGAGTTCGAGGCCACCCTGAGATTACATAGTGAATTCCAGGTCAGCTTGGGCCAGAGTGAGACACTACCTAAGGAAAAAAAAAAAAAAGCTGGGCATGGCTGTGCATACCTATAACCCCAGAACAGAGAAAGGCAGAGACAGGAGGGTTGCTGGGGTTTGCCACTTATCAAGTCTAGCCAAAAATTGGTGTGCACCAGATTCAGAGAGACCTTTCGCCTTCTTGTTTATGCCTATATCATCTTGAGTTGTTTTCTCCTAATGCTTTTGGAGATTTAGGTCTTTGATGGACTTGGAATTGGTTTCTGTGCAGGGTGAGAGCTGGAGATCTAGTTTCATTTGTTTACATGTGGATATCTAGTTTTCCACACATCATTTGTTAAAGAGGCTCTCTTTTATCCAATGTAAGTTTTTGTTATCTCTGTCAAAAATTCAGTAGCTGTGGCTCTGTGAGTTTAATTCTGGGTGCTGTATTCTATTCCATCAATCTACACATTTGTTTTTGTGCCAGTACCATGCTGTTGCTGTTTTTATTATTATGGATTTGTAGTATAACTTAAAATCAGACATGGTGATACATTTAGCATTGTTCTTTTTCATTAGGTTTGCTTAATCAAATGAATTTCAAAGAATTAAGTGACAGTAAAATAAAATTCCTTTAATCTATTTACCTTTAATTATATGGACAGGTTTTGTGTGTTTCAAAACAAAACAAAACAAAACAAAACAAAAAAAGGAACAAGATCAGCATTGAGCTTTCTTTCTAATCAGGGGACACAAATATGTATATACATACACATATTATCTTTTTAAAGTTTATTTTTATTAGATATGGACATAATTAGTATATAAACAATACATGTTGGTAGCACCCTTTCTCTCCTCTTGCCCCTTTTCTGAAGAGGCCCTCTTCGTTAGGAATGGAGGTCCACCCTATGGGGATTGTGGGTCATGCATTGTGGGAGCAGCTGTCAGTTATGCAATGTCTCTGTGCATAATGGCCCAACTTGTGGCTCGACAAATCTTTCTGCCCCCTCTTTCATTTTTTTTTTTTTTTGAGGTAGGTCTCACTCTATAGCCCAAGCTGACCTGGAACTCACTCTGAAGTTCCAGGCTGGCTTGAACTCATGGTGATCCTCCTACCTCTGCCTCTTGAGTGCTGGGATTAAAGACGTGCACCATCACATCTGGTTTAATATATGGATTTAAAAAAAAAATCTTATCTCTTTGAGGTGTATTGCTGATAAATCACTTGTTACTAAAATTACTATGTTATTTTATTTAATTGTGAACTAATTATGATTATAAGAATACCTCAGTTCAAAACTATATCCCTATGTTTTCCTCTAGTAGTTTTAGCATTTTAGATTTTAAATTAAGATCATTGATCCACTTTAAATTGATATGTGTACAGGGTGGAAGATATGAATCTAATTTCATTCTTCTGCAGACAGATACCCAGTTTTGCCAGCACCACTTGTTGAATAGGCTATCTTTTTTTCCACTGAATGTTTTTGGCTTGTTTGTCAAAGATTAGGTTGCCATAAGCTGTGTGGGTTTATTCCTGGTCATCTATTCGGTTCCATTGATCTATATGTCTGTTTTGGTGCCAGTACCTTGCTTTCTTTGCCAATATTGCCTTGGAGTATAGTTTGAGATCAGGTATTGTGATACCTCCAGTTATGTTCTTTCTTCTTCAGATTGCTTTGGCTATTTGTGGTCTTTTGTGTTTCTATATGAATTGTTGGATTGTTCAACTCAGTGAGGAACATTAATGGAATTTGATGGTCATTGCATCGAATCTTTAGATTGCTTTTGATAATAAAGGCATTTTTACAATATTGATTCTGCCAATCCAGAGGCATAGAAATCTTTCATCTAGTATCCACTTTGGTTTCTTTATTCAGTGCCTTGAAATTTTCATTGTAGAGGTATTTCACATTCTTAACAAATGGGACTACATGGAATTAAAAAAAAATTCTGCATAGCAAAAGAAGCAATCAGCAAAGCTAATAGACAGCCCATAGAGAGTGTGTGGGGATCTTTGCTAGTTATTCTTTAGACAGGGGGCTAATATCCAGAATTTATAAAGAACTGCAAAAAAATCAAATTTAAAAAACCCCCAAAACAGCCACTCATGAAATGGGCTAATGAAATGAGCACAAAGTTCACAAAAGAAGAAAAACAAGCTTCCAATAAGCATTTAAAAAGTTTTCAACATCCTTTCCACATCCCTCCCCATCTCACCCCAGTCAGAATGACTACCATGATAAAAACTGACAACAAATGTTGGCAAGGGTATGGGGCAAGAGGGACCTTTATTTCCTGCTGGTTAGCGTGTAAACCAGTACACTTCCAGCTATTATGAAAATCAGTATGGATGTTTCTCAAGAAATTAGAAGTAGAATGGCTATTTGACCCAGCTTACTGCTTGTGGACATACATCTAATGAGCTCCATATCCTATAACAAGAGATACTTGTACATCCTGTTTATTGCTACTAAATTCATACTAGCAAGGAAATGGAACTAGCCTAGATGGCCATTAACAGATGAATGAATAATGAAAATGTGGTACATATACACAGTGGAATTTTACTCAATAGTAAAGTAAAATGAAATTATGAAATTTGTAGAAAAATGGATTAATCTGGAAAGAATTTTATCAAGTGAGATGACCCAAACTCAGAAAATTCAAAATGACCTGTTCTGTCTCATAGCTTGCAATATTTATGTGTATGTATATAAATAGGGGCAAATAAAATGTGGGTAAAACCTAAAAGTGTAGAAATAGAGTAATAAGAGATGATAAGGAAGGGGTTTTGGAGAAGGAATGTGGCATATAAACAAAAAGGGGGAAGCATATAAGAGGGGCTAAGTAGAAGGAAGAGTTGAGGGAGGAGGAGAATCAACTAAAACAAATTGCGTTTGGAAATGCCACAAGGATATCTAAGACTCTTTATGCTAACTAAAAAATAAAATAAAATGAAACTGGGCAGAACTGGGGAGGCTAAGGTAGGAGGACTGTCATGAGTTTGAGGCTAGCCTGGGCTATAGAGTGAATTCCAAGTTAGCCTGAGTTAGACTGAGACCCTGGCTCAAAAGCATAAAAAAATAAATAAGAAAAGAAAAGAAAAGCAAAGTGGGCTGGAGAGATATCTCAGCAGTTAAGGCACTTGCCTGCAAAGCCTAATGACCTGGGCTTGATTCCCCAGTGCAGCCAGATGCACAAAGTGGCACATGCATCTGAAGTTTGTTTGCAATGGCTAGAGGCCCTGGCACACCCATTCTATCTTTCTGCCTGTCTCTCTTCTTTCTATCTCTCCCTTCTTGCAAATAAGTAAATAAAAAACAAAAAAATGAAAAAGTACCATTTTATGCTGTTATAAAACACAATAAATTAATTAAATGCATTTTTGTTGCAAAAGACTCAGAATTATCAATACAATAGTTTTGAGTATAATATATAATATTGGTAATAAATGTCATAAAGGAAATGAGAAATATTAGCTCAAGGCAAAAAAATGCTTTCTGAATTTTGGAGAATTTGTTTCATGTAATTTTTGGAAAATAGCAGTTAGAAACAATTATCTCAAAATTACTTATGATACCTACTACATATAAATTTTATGTAAATAGTTTTTATAGTTCATTGTTTAGGGAATAATGACAGGAAAATGTAGTCTGTACTTGCTTACTACAGATCTAGTCAAAAATATTTCCATTGGTGATTGGTTGACTCCTTCAATGTAGAGCCTGGGGCTAAAGAGGACTAACTGTACTTCCAGTTTTCCAGAAAGAATAACATTGGTAACTAACTCTTTATAATATCAATAAAAATTTATGATATCATCCTAGAAAATGCATGTGGAGGGAGGTAGCAGGACCCACAAGTTTTCAAAATTCCTTGAGATTATTGGAAGATGATGGAAGATTTTTGAAGACAAATGGTTTGTTAGGATCAGGGCTCTGGAAGGGCTTTTTGGGTATTTGGGTGGTCAATGGTGAGGTTTATTGTAGATGGTGTGCCTGGAGGATATTACTTCCCTGGGACAAGGGTCCTGATCCCAAGACTAGGAGGGATCTGAGCTCAGCCCCACTTACTTCTCAGATTTCTGAACAAACATGCTTGACTTGTCTTCCCAATGGCGATGCTCATGCATATTTATTTTAAGGGCAGACTATAGCATACATTTACTTATTATATTATTCTAGTCAGTGTGCTTCTATGAGCATCTGGATTCCAGACACCCATCTGGAGAGTCCAAATCCCACAATCACATGCAAATTGCATGGCCCCATCCTAGCTAGGTTCTTCCTCTTCAGGTGACTTGTGTCATCAGGTTGCTTAGGTGGTGGCCAGGACACCTTCCACCTGCATGGCCTCATCTGTGGGTCCCATTCAAGAAGAGAACGGAGGATTTTGTATTTGTCTCAGAGAGCTGATGTGGTTGGGTACAGCTGGTAGAAGTGAGAGACTGGAGAGAGGCTTGCTTAGGCAGGCTATGAGAGCGTTCAGCACCTGGAGGGGAGTAATCATATTCCATTCACAAATCTTGCTTCAGTACTCAGAGAACCTCATCAGCTCAGGGACCTCTATGTCTAGTTACCACCCAATTTGCCATAAAGTGCAGTACGGATATATACAGGTGAGACCCCTGATTGTGCAGATCAGGGCAGGGCTCCTGGCAAACTCCCTACTTTCCCCTTGCCAATCCTTGTCCCCACCCCTACCTCTACCTTTCCCAGTTATAACTATGCATCTTGTGCTTCATGGTTTTATGGCACACTCTCTGCAAGGGATTTGAATTTTTATGATTATGTAAGCAAGTAGCCATGCTTATACAAATAAGAGAAAGGGTGCTTCCTGACTTCCCCCATAGGAAATATCATGTGGGTAAGCCTCCCCAGGCTTATCAACTGTGCTCACACACCTCTGGAAGAGCATCACCTCAGGCCGCAGGTCACCCTCCCCAGACTTATACTGGACCATACATCTGTGGGTTAAACACATTAAAATGTGTACATAAATCTGGTATGCATACATGTGTGTATCCATGTTCATATGTGTGTGAGTGCTCATGCACAGGTATGTGTGCATGTGGAGGCCAGAGATTGATGTTAGATGAGTTCTTCATCAATTGCTTTCCACTTTATTTGTTGAGACAAGGTCTGTCACTGAATCTAAAGTTCACCAAGTCAGCTACACTACCTGAACATCAAGCCCTAGGGCTCCACCTGTCCCTGCCTCCCCAGTCCTGGGATTACAGGTTCATGCAACCATATCTGGCATTTTATGTGGGTTCTGGGGATCTGAACTCAGGACCTCATGCTTTCATGGAAAACACTTTACCTACAGTGAACTATCTCCTCTGACCTAGGGAGTGCTTTTGATATAATTCAGACATTAAGTCAAGGTTAGCACTTGCCACTCACTCTCCAATACATGGGCTCTTGGAAGCTAGCAGGAGCTGTGGTGGTGTGGTGTGCTACCTGTTGAAGCACAGAGAAGTTGTCCTCCTTGTCTACTAGGCTATATTTTGTGTACTTAGGATTCTAAATATTCAGGATTCTCCCCATCCAAGTCATCTACACCTTTCCATTTAGAGGTAGACCATTTCTTTTTTCCAAGTATAAGACACTTCACACAGAGAAATGGAGACTTTGGCTCAGGACTAGGGATAGAATAGCTTTTGGAGGGTCAGTTTAGGTTTTGGCTCATATCCAGGAATTGGAAATCAGGCCCTTTGCACAGTTTAATGCAGAGGATCAAACAAATGTATAGGTAAGTAATTCACAAATATATTCTTCCTGTCAAAAACTCAAATATGAGAAAAAAGTTAAAGTTCCACTTGATAACTCCTCCTTTGCCTTGCTCCACAGTCTTGTCAACACCCTTCTTACTGCCTTTTCTTTTATATAAACATTCTCCCTGTCCTTGTGCAATTTGCTTTTTTTGTTCATTGGCTTGTTTGGATATCTTTTCATTTCAATACCATCTCTTATGTTTTTAACTTTTTATGTTTATTTAACCTTTTCCTTACTATTGGTGAGAGTATTACTTTCCTTGCTATATTTTATTAAATATCTGACAAAAGGAACTTAAAGAGACTTTGGCTCATAGTCTGAAGGTATAGCCCATCATGGTGAGGAAGTTATGAGGTCAAGAATGTGAGGAAGCTGATCACATTGCACCCCCAGTCAGGAAGCAGAGGGAGATGAATACTGGTATTCAGCCCACCTTCTCCTTTTTTATTGAGTTTGGGACCCGAGCCCATGGAATGGTACCACTCACAGTTAGGGTGGGTCTTCTTACCTCAATTAACCTCATATAAACTCCTTTACAGATACACCTAGAGATTTATTTCTAGGTGATTCTAGATCCAATCAGGTTGACAATATTAACCATCATAGAGAGGTTGTTTCCAGTTGATTTTGTAAATATTCATAAGCAATAAGTAAGTTTGTTACTTGAACTTGTTTCTTTGTGGGAATACAAAGTAATAAAATTTCTAAGTCACATGACATTAAAAATACTAGACACTGCCAATTTCACTTCAAAATCACCATAGTGATTTATTCACACATAGATGATTTGAACTCTGGCTTCATCAAAAAGGGAGATGACTTTACAGGTTGTTATTCTTTCTGACCTGTTCTCCCTTTTGGATCTGAGAGATATATGGAAATTGTATCACTTAGCCAAGGAATGAGGTCTGTTCCTTGGAGCTATAGGGGCACCTCTGCATCCTTCCCAGACCAGCTGTCTTCCTCCCACAGCTCTCTCCTCTATTGCGGAGTAGGTGGCACTTGAGTATGTGCTCTTGACAATCATCCCATCCTTTGCATGCTGTCCTGAAACTAGGTAGAGTTGAGGACCTGCCATCTCTGTCCTCTCTTGAAGGACTGGCAAAAAAACAAGACTTGGAAGAGAGCTCCTAAGCACTGGCACATTTTGCAATTAGTTATTTAAATTCTATTTTTTGAAAAAGGCATAAACTATTGCAATTTAATTTCTGGGTAGGTGATACACTCATGATTTTAAAAAATCAAACTATATGCTGGGCATGGTGGCACATGCCTTTAATCCCAGCACTTGGGAGGCATAGGTAGGAGGATCGCCATGAGTTTGAGGATATCCTGAGACTACATAGTGAATTCCAGGTCAATCTGGGCTACGGTGAGGCCCTACCTCGAAAAACCAAAAAAAAAAAAAAAAAAAAAAAAAAAAAAAATCAAACTATATGAAAAATACATGGGGAAAGGTCATATTACTGCCCTGCCCTCATTTATTTTATTCCTCAGTCCTCCTCATAACTTGATTTCTTATGTATTTGGAAGAATGTTTCAGATCAAGTACAAGCACAAAGAATTCTATTGCCTTTTGCTGGCTACCCTTTGTTATGTAGAACAGCTTAAACATTGTCAATATATTGTTCTTCTTTTAGCTATCAGCATGTTTTAGAGAGCATATTTGTGCAAAGAGGTCTTTCTCATTATATCTGGATAATTTTCTTAATATCATATATCTCAAAATCTTTTAACAAGTCTCCTGTTGTTACTTATTTCCAATGTTTGCTATTACAAGTAATATATAATGAGGAATTTTGATCACATATCATTTACATGGGCTATGTATGTCTGTAGGTTAAATCTTCAGAAGTGAGATTGCTGGGCCAAAAGTGAAGTATGCTGTTGATTTTCCTAGTTATTATCACGTGTGGCTACACCTCCACATGTAATGTATAACAATAGGGTTTCTTTAGTTTTACCAACAGAGTGTGTTAATTTTTGACTTTTTGTCATCAGACAGGAAAACAGTACTTTTAATACTTTTAATTTGACTTTCTTTTTTTTTTTGACTTTGTTTTTATGAATAATGTCGAACAACTTTTGCTCTGTCCAAGATCTAATGTAATTCCTTTTCTATAAATAGCCTAGCCTATTAACATACCTCCTTTCCAATTGTTATGTGAATTTTTGTTCCTATTATTTTCTCTGATGTTTTTGTATTAGATAGGTTCACATTGCTGGGATGAATACCCAAACTAGACACAGTTTATAGAAGGAAGGGGTTTATTTCAAACTTACAGATCCAGGGGAAATTTCCATCAATGGTGCAAGAAGCTGTTTCCATACATCCAATCAGAGAGAAACAACCTGACAACCAGCAAAAACAAAAAATAGCAAGCACAAAACCCAGCAGTAAGCAGGACCCTCAGAGCTCAACTAACTGCTCTCTTACATCTTTGGGCTGGTATTTAGATCTGTCCCCAGTGACACCTTAGGGCTGGACTCCAGGATCTATCCTTAGTGACACCTCCTCCAGCTAAGCAGCTGAAGAGCCAAGTTACAAGTTTTTAACACTTGAATCTATGGCAGACATACATTCAAACTATTTACAATCAAACTATTTAAGTCGGGCAGTGGTGGCGCACACTTTTAATCCCAGCACTCGGGAAGCAGAGGTAGGAGGATCACTGTGAGTTCAAGACCAGCCTGAAACTACATTAGTGAATCCCAGGTCAGCCTGGACTAGAGTGAGACCCTACCTCGAAAAACAAAAAAACAAACAAAAAATATAAAAAAATTTATATTTATATTTATTTATTTATTTGAGAGCAACAGACAGACAGAGGAAAAGGCAGAGAGAGAGAGAGAGAGAGAGAGAGAATGGGCACACTAGGGCCTCCAGCCACTGCAAACGAACTCCAGATGCATGTGCCACCCTGTGCATCTGGCTTAGATGGGTACTGGGGAATCTAAGCCTCGAACTGGGAATCCTTAGGCTTCACAGGCAAGCGCTTAACTGCTAAGCTTTCTCCAGCCCTGCCTTTACTCATTTTTCTTTTCTTTTCTTTTTTTAAATTTTTTTTGGTTTTTCCAAGGTAGGATCTCACTCTAGCTCCGGCTGACCTGGAATTCACTATGTAGTCTCAGGGTGGCCTCGAACTCTTCGCGATCCTCCTACCTCTGCCTCCCAAGTGCTGGGATTAAAGGCGTGTGCCATCACGCCCAGCTGCTTTATTCATTTTTCTATCTGGGGAACTTTCACTTGTTCATTTTGGTCTGATTCATATGATTCCTTTACACTTCTTTTCTCTTGCCAGATCTTGTGACTTCTTCCTGGCTACTCCTTTCAAACTTTATCTTGCCTCTACCTGTCAGTTGTTTTATCTATCTATTATCTAATCTATCTATCTTCATCATCATCATCATCATCTATCCATCTAATCTGCCTCTCCTAACTCGGAGTTCCTAGATTTCTCAGTTTTGTACTTTCAGCCTCAGTTACATAGCATTTTCATAGATGTCTGTGGAATAAATGAATAGACAAATCACCTTATCCCTGTAATACTTCAGTTGAATCTATTTTTAAAATGAATAGTGTGCACTGAATATCTTTTTTAAAAATATATATTTTATTTTTATTTATTTGACAGAGAGAGAGAGAGAGAGAGAATGGGCACACCACCAGGGCCTCCAGCCACTGCAAATGAACTCCAGACATATGTCCCCCCTTGTGCATCTGGCTTACATGGGTCCTGGGGAGTCAAAACTGGGTCCTTTGGCTTTGCAGGCAAGTGCCTTAACTGTTAAGCCATCTCTCCAACCTGAATATCCCTTTTTTTGAAAAACAGAAACTAAGGGCATGGGTGAGGAAGTTTGCCTTTGTGACCGGGGATGCCCCTAGGTACTTTGCCGCACTCATTAACCTCATAGCCCCATTTATCTTTACCTTCCTGTGTCAAATCCAAGAAAAGACGATAACCAGGATGGAAAGCTTTTTTTTTCAGTGAAATTTATTTCAGACTCATTGAAACAGTGTGATCATATTTATTCATTCATAAGTATTCCCATCTACATAGGATGAGTTTATTTTCACTTGTGATGAAAAGACTTGATGCAAACAGTGCACACCCACTGTTGCCTCTTGTCTCTCTTGAATTAAATTAAATAGATCAAACAATCAATAAATATAAAAATAAATAGGTGAGTAGTTGCTCAGGAGAAATAGATCTAACCTATAGCCACTCAAAACCATCTCATTCCACTTGGGGCTGCATTCAACACACATGGACTTGCTAAGAAGACACATATTCCAGACTGAAGTCAACTATATCCTGGCCACTGTTTTTTCCTAGGAAGACAGGCCTTTGTTCTGCTTGAGATGTGCTGATGTACCAGTTGGGGAACTGAGCAGACTCAAACTCCACCTTGTTTTTGATTTCTGTCTTGTTGAAGACAAATCGCTTTTCCATCTTCTTCTTTGGGTATTGTTTGGGGTCTACACTCTGAAGCAAAATAGAAATAAGGAATTTTAGTGAGGGAAGAGATGAAGAGAAGACGAAGATGTGGTAGAGATGTTCTCAGGCTTCTGGAAAGGAGACCGATGAGTAGATTAAGGGACCAGAGGCCACACTTCTAAGTTATCTTTGAGACCTCAACTTTCTATATAGTCACTGAGTCTTAGGACTAGTGTTGGGGAGCACAATGTAGGTGCACATTTTTTAAAAAGTGAAAATTAGGCTAAGGATTCTAGGAGTACCTAGTTTCCAGAGGTTTTTGTTATTTTTGTCTTAAGGTCCTAGCTAGAGTGACGTTAACTTTGGAACAAAATTTTTGCTAGGAAAGCTGCAAGTGATGGTGGTATTGTGATTTTGGAATTGGAATGAAGATGGATGGCAGGCTCCTTTTATTCATTAGTTACTCAATCTGTCATCTATCAAGTGAAGAAAACCTAGCAACATAGAATCCTTCCAGGTTTTACATTGTATGATCACTGGGGCATAATAACAGCAAACAAAAAAAAAAAGCAATTTAATTTTCCATGGAGTGAGGATGGCATGCATTAAAAAATACATCAAACATATTTTATATTTATGAAAAATTGTCAAGGACACATGCTGCCAAGTTTTCTGGGTGTGGGGGTCATGTCTAGGTCAATGTCTAGAAAGTGAGGGATGGCTGAGGGTCTTTCAGAGGAGACCCAGCGAGGCTTCCATGTAGGAGGTACTCACCTCCAGCTGAAGGGTGGGCTTCTCCTCTTTCATCACACAGGATAGGTACAGATTCTTTCCCCTGAGGCCCAAGGCCACAGGTATTTTGTCATTACTATCTTCTATTTGCACAAAGCTCATGGAAAACACCACTGGAGAAAGGAGAGGAATCTGTGGTCAGGGACACAGCAGTGCATGGTGAGTTCAAGCACCTGTCTCCGTGTGTAGGGCCCATAGAGTCCTATGTGGGAGCCCACAGTGAGCTTCCTTTCTCATAGCAGATGGGATAACTGTGTTTTTCACAGACAATAGCATGGTGGTTTGGTTGATTCTGGGTTTGTCAAGGAACACTTGAAGGTTTCTCAGAATCTCTTAATTGTGACAATGAAGAATGAAAAAGGGCCAAATTTTTAAGCACTGAAGCCATACTGCCACTGTTGATCTGTGTGCTCATCTGCATGAGCATAACAATTTGGTCAATATGCACACAGATAAAGCTAGTACTAGACCCCAGTGCTGTTTCAGGAACATACGGAAGCAAGGGGGAAGAACTGGGATACAGGGGGTTAGCTGAAGAAAGTGGTTTCGAAAAGAGAAGTCCATTTTTGTCTTCCTTAGTTACATCAGTCTCAGTTGGAGGCCCTGAGCCATCTTCATGACTCACTTATAAAGAAGCCTGACCAAGAGCAGGAAGCTTTCTCCAAAGTGTCTAAGATCAGCATCCTTGGAGGAGAGCATGCTGCTGCTGTCAGTTACTCTCCTGCTCAAACACAGTGGCACAATGCCAGCTAGTGATGCCCTCATCACATCTGAAATATTTGTCACTTACAGAAGAGAGATATAAGTTCCTAATGGTCAGTAAATTTCCCTGCAAGGCTAGGAAGGATGTTGGGAGCAATGGGAAGGGTTGTACACAGGGATGTACAGTATGTATCACCTCTCCACCATCCTAATTTTAGCCTGAATAGCAGGATAGAAAAACCCACAGGCAGTTAGGGCATGTCCATCAAATGACTCCACACTATGGTAGCACTCACATTGTATTATCCCTATGTGATTGGGCTGGGCTATAGCCTTTTTCTGTTTCCTTTATTCTCCATTGATAATTTGATTTTGAAATATGGAGAAACTAAAGTTGCAAGGAGCCTAGGGAGGGAAACTTACCTTCTTGGTTTAGATTCTGTCCATTAAGGTGGAGAGCTTTCAGCTCACATGGGTCAGACAATACGAGGCATTTTTGTTGTTCATCCCGGAGTCTGCAGTTCAGATACCTCACAGCTGCATCACATACATACCCCTCATCATCCCATGTGTCATAGATGATGGGTTCTGAAAATTGAAGAACAAATGTTTAAGGAGGAAATTAGAAGGGAAAAACTTAGTGAAGTGAGGCTGCAGCATTTGGTTTCTTGGAGGACATTTGAGCACACATGGTCAGAGTTCAGCTCTAATTTTGGTGGGGTGGAAGTTGGGAGGGAGTGGGTAAGAATATCTGATTTGCCACTGTGAGATATGGTCCAAACTTCAGTGCTCACTGTGGATTAGCAAATTAAGTATTTCTAGTAATAATGCTAGCCCAACATGGAGTTGGTGAAACTTGCAAGTGAGAGTGCTTGGAGATGGAGCAGGCGAATTGCAAATATAAGTGGTTATCAAGGTCTTCTTCTTCTTTTTTTTTTTTTTTTTTTTTGAGGTAGGGTCTCATTCTGGCCCAGGCTGACCTGAAATTAACTATGTAGTCTCAGGGTGGCCTCGAAATCATGGCAATCCTCCTACCTCTGCCTCCCAAGTGCTGGGATTAAAGGCGTGTACCACCACACCTGCTTTAAGGTCTTCTTTTAAGAATAGTTTTAGCTCAAGATGATTAATTTGGTTTGGGGGCTCATTGCTGAGCCTGCCACCTGTGAGGGGCTTCAGCTTGGGGAGGGAAGCTGGCTGCTGAGAAAGGGACTGAGAAGGACATGAATAAAGGTCTGCCATCTGTTCCCAGCTTTCATAAAGTACCTTCTTCAAAGATGAAAGAAAGGAAGGTTCTCAGGTCATTATCCTGGAAGGTCCATGAACAAGAAATTGGTTTCTGCCTCAGTTTCTCCACAGCCACGATTAGTGACACTACCCGTCTGAAGCTCTTGTTGAAGTGCTGCTGGGAGATCTGCAGCTGGATGCCCTCATCTGGACAGCCGAGCTCCAGGTCTTGGGAACAGCACTGTGGAGAAATAAGGGCAGTGAGCATGATAAGTAGTTAAGTCAGTCAGTGAACTGATGATATAGCATAAGAGCACACCTACCTCCTAAACACAACCCTTTTGTCTCTGAAGCCCAGAGAAGTCAAATGGCTTATCCAAGTGCACATGGCAAACAGATACAGGCTTTCTGACACCCATATTCTATTCTTTTAAATAATCCCCATTTCTACCTTATCTTTCTTATACAGGCCCCACCTCACCACATACACCTGTTTAAATTTTTTATCCTTTGGTATTCTTTTGTTCTAACTCTATGCATTTAATTTTTCATGACAGTAATGATCATGACATCCTGTATTTGCCTATGCTCACTCAAGTTCTCAATTGCCCTACACACTTCCTTTACTTCCTAAATATTCCACACATATTATGAGAATAATTTCTATTTGGTTATTTCCTGTTGTTCAGAGAAACTCTTTAAGAGTCCAGCATTAAAGCCTAACTAAAGTTTCACCAAGGTATGATGATAATGGTTGCAAAGCTTGAAGGACAGTGATAGAGCCCTCTAACAGTAAAAAGACAAGCTGAGCAGGAGAGAAGTTTCTGCCCAGAGCTGAGGCTCTCCATGATAGCCAGGCTCCAGAGAGGCAGTGGGTGAGAGCTGAAGGGACCCACCTAGGAAGGGAGTTAGCCAGTTATGGAGGTCTCAATAAAGACAATAAAAGATGAATATACTTTTTACAACACTGAGGACTAGTTTTTGAAGTTAGGAAAGGCTTTCATAAACTGTAAAAAATCGTTTTAGAAAAGCACTTCTATACTGTTCCACCCAACTGACCTAGATGTGGCCACATCACATCAGAAAGTTATTCAAGCCTCATATGGATGGGAAGAGATGGCTTGGATGTCAGCATGGCTCTCCATGGGGATGAGAGTCTGAAAAGGGCCCATTTGCTGAGATGAACTTAGGCAGCACTGAAAATATTTCAGGGCTAAAGGTTTTCCAGGATGCTGGCAGCTCAGAGATCATCTGTTTTATGCCCTGTGTTTTCCAGATGAAGGTCAAAGTGTGAAGTACCTTGTCCAGACTAAATAGCAACTGAGAAATTATTTTTAATACCAATTACTTTTTGTTTATATTATTTACATCTTATTATCTTAACTTCCATGGTAAGGAATATAAGAATCTATTCTACTACAAATGACAGGGGCATGTTAACTCCAGATCAGCCTATCTGGATTATAGAGTTTCACTTAAGTGATTAGAGTGGACTGCAAGCATCTCCCAAAAGGAGGACCAGATGTGTGCTGAAGACTTGGCAGTCTTCCTAGAATAAAACAACATGGCCACCTTCAGCAAGCCTTGGTGGTCAGATCAGCGTGTGGAGAGCCAAAGTCTGTCTCACTGGAAGAAGCAGAAGTCATTATGTCACAAAATACCCTGAGCTTTTTCCACGTCAGAACCCCTCCACAGAATGTAAGCCAACCTCAGTCTCACCTTCATCTTCTTGGGGCTATCACCCTCAAAGAACAGGTCATTCTCCTCACTGTAATAAAAACAGACATGGTAGTGATGCTTCCTAATCAAGATTATTTTTCTTTTGCTGTGCACAAGTTAGCACAACTGTAAACAATATGCCACTTAAAGCTGTCTAAATACTTCTGGCAAGTTCTGTGGTGATATGTAAGGAACAAACTAGAAGGTAGATTCTGGATCAGGCAGGTGGGCACCCTACATTCCTCTCTCTTGGTTCCTGATGCCTAAATTCTAGACTGGCAGAGTCAGCTAAGATATAAGCTTGTCCTTGCCCTCATCCAAGCAAAACTTTGCAAGGTCTTCTATAATTATCCACTAGGGGTTTTTCTGCCCATTGTAAGTCCCTGCAGAAACAACTTCTGAATCACCTACATGTCCCAAGGCTGGAGTTGGAGGGGGAAGCTAGTCTTTAAACGAGTTTGACTTGAGGTTTGCTAGCCACTGAAGGAGGCAAACTGCGGACAAATCTGGCTGTGGAGCACAGATAATCCTCTATGCCTGAAAGCAGAGCTGTGAGGATGTGACTACTCTTCCTTTCCCCACTGACCTGTGGAAAGCCATCATTTCACTGGTGATTTCCAGAACTGCTGTCATAGATGATTCCAAGATCTGTGTGAAGAGGAGAAAGCCAATGACTACTTGCAGGGAGAGGGAGAGAAAGGGGGGTGTAGAGAGAGAGAGAGAATGAGAGACAGAGACTCACTGACTGACTGACTGAGACTCTCTGAAGACTTAGCTGTAAATTGCAAATAAGAGTTAATTCTTACCTGAGCTGGAGCCTGGCTGGAGAGGATCCCAGATCAGCCTGCTATGCCTCCAGCCTCAAAGAGATCTGTTGTCTTCCAGTTCTCCCTCACCATTTTATAGTCTCCAAAAGCAGAAGTAAAGAACTGAGACAAATTTCCCTTTACTTAACTGATTTCACAACCAAGGTAAAAGCATGGGAGGGGGAAGAGGATTGATGGGAACTCCTAGAGGAAGCGGCTGTTACACTGAAATAATTCTTAGTACCTGGAAGGGCAAAGGATAGTAAACTATGACACATTAAATATGTCACCATGGAAATAGGCATTGCTTTTCCTTAGACCACTGTGCAGATGATGTCAATATTAAAATGCTGGATTTTCCTAGGTTAGAAGAATGTCTTAATTTATGAACTCAGAATAAGGTCACACAGATGCACATGCACAAACATATCCCTTCCTTTGCCTCCTTGTATGTGAGCTCAGGAACTTCCTGTGTGGAGACAAATAACTTACTATAATGCAGGGACAACAGCTTCAAAATGCCATTTGGAAGCTGGCCATCAACTAGAGGATCCTCTGCATTTACTCTCCCTTGGATGGAACAAAGTGCATAAAGTGTGTAGGCATCCAGAATTTTACAGTGCTGGGTGTTAGTATCCTAGCCAGTCTCATGTTGAAACCACTTCAATGCTTGATGACCAGTGGAAATGAATCCAAGTTAAGTTGCACCATGTAAAGGTATGAGGCACAAGATCCAAGAGAGATGAAATGACAACTCTTTTGCAGATTGAACACGTAACCAGGACATAAACAGTGCACGAAGCATGGTACTTTTGGCACATCTCTTATAGCATTCATTACATCCTGAATCAAAACCTGGTTTGCCTTTCTGGTCCACAGAGAGGCTATGAACTCTGTTATAACCAAGTCTAGCACAGGTTCTAGCATATACATGCAGGAAGTAAAGGGTTGCTGCTGTGCAGGTGAGCAGGAATTTGACAATTTTTTGCATCCAAATAAACATGTTCTGGATCCTGTGACTGTTGTGTCTTGTTCTAGGAGAACAGCTTGTTACTTTGACAGCCGAGAGAATATGAAGCGCAAAGAGACCAGGCTCTATAGTGGCACAGGAAAAGCTTTATGGGCTTGCTCGCCCGTGGCAGCCCTTTTCTTCTTCGTCTTTTTCCCCTCCTCCTCCTTCTCCTCTTCCTCCTTCTTCTTTTTTTTTTTTTAAATAAAAACTCTATTAAAAATTTAAACACTCAACAATCATTAGCTTCATCACTAAGAGTTTTGAATCTCCCCGGTTGTCACTAACAAATGCAAAAAGTTTCTCTGACCAAGGGTGCAGCATTTGTAGAATTTGATGTTTGTCTTTCAAAGGACTTTGTATTTGTGGTATATCATGACCTTACTTGTTTGATGATGAAAAGAAATTTGATGTTAATCCAGTTGAGTTATTTGAAATCTCAGTTAAAGAATTAACATTTGACCAGCTCTAGTTGTCAAAGTTTACTAATGTGACTGCACTAAAATCTAAAGATCAGAAAGAATCTATAATGAAGAAGAAAGTTCTTTGTCTGAAAATCAGCCATTTTCTTTTCTGAAGATGGTTTTAAAGTCACTGCCAGAAGATGTAGGGTTTAACATAGAAATAAAATGAATCTGCCAACAAAAGGCTAGAATATGGGATGGGAACTTATTATCAACATATTTCAATATGAATCTATTTTTGGATATAATATAAAAACTGTCTTGAAAAATTCTGGGAAGAAGAGAATTGTGTTTTCTTTGTTTGATGCAGATATTTGTATGGTGGTTTAGTAAAAGCAGAATAAATATCCCATATTATTTCTGACCCAAGAAAAATCTGTCATTTATCCTCAAAACACCCCTATTTCAATGAGTTTTTTATAGTTTGGAAATCTTTTGGGGATAAATGCACATACTAAAGACCTGCTCAGGAACTTATCTTATATCCAAGAAGCAAAAGCTAAGGGACTGGTCATATTCTGCTGGAGAGATGATATACCAATGACTCTAAAATAAGAAGGAAGTTGAAGGAATTTGGAGTTAATGGTCTAATTTATGATAGGTATTTGTTTTTATTAAAAAATTTCATGAAATGTTAGAAAAAGTGTAGCTTTCATCTTATAAACTATTAAATAAAATTAAATTAAGGTAAGTTAAAAACATATACAAACCCCTCCTACTACCTTCCTTTATCCTTCTCCTTCAACCCCTTCCACTGAACCCCTCATCTTTCCAACTATTCTCTCTTTTATTTTGATAACTTTTAAAAAACTTTATTTTATTTTTATTTATTTATTAGAGACAGAGAGAAGAAGAGGGAGAGAAAGAGAGAGAGAAAGAGTGAGAATGGGCACGCCAGAGCCTCTAGCCACTGCAAACAAACTCCAGACACGTGGCCCCTTGTGTATCTGGCTAACGTGGGACCTGGAGAATCGAACAGGAGTCCTTAGGCTTCACAGGCATGTGCCTTAACCACTAAGCCATCTCACCAGACCACTTTTTTTTTTTTTTTTTGATGGGCCCAGTATTATACAGGGAGTGTGAAGGTAACAACAGCTTCTGTGAGGTCAGGAATGCAATGGCCACTTGGTATCTATAAGACAGTGTTTCAAAGCACTTCTCCTCATCATTTATTTTTTATTTTTATTTAAAAATTTTTTTTTGAAATCTTTGTAATGGCGGGAGTCCGAGTGCTCACTCAGACCAGCAAGTTCTGCTGTGCCTCTGGGCGGGTGGCCCCCGGCTCTGGCCAATAATGGTGGGGGTCCGAGCGATCACTCAGACCTTGATTTGGCTAATAGATCCACTAAGTGGAATGTAACTAATTGCTGGAACTGGGAAATAAGTCAAAACCATGTACAAAAAATGAGCTCAGTCTCCAAGATCAAGATACCACCAAATGTGGGCTAGAAGAGAGCCAACGCATATAAAATTCCTTCCAAAACATATATGGTCATTCCTTCTATCTAGTACTAACTTCTCTCTCTGTTGGAGAATTTGCTTATCTTTTTTCAGGTGGACAATGAACCTGAAGGGAGGATCAGCTAACCACACCTCACCAGGGCCCCAGCTGAAACCATACAACAATGCAGGGGACGGGCAAGAATACAGCATTCATGGCAATCACGACACCAGAAAAAGGCTGAAGGAGATAAACACAGAGAACATCCAACTCCAACTAAGCCAGATATCCAGAGACACAGAGGCTCCCTAAACCTCACCACTGAAGCAGAACTAAAATGACCCCAATGTGGCTCAGGGAAACTCACAGAAGAGGGGGCGGAAAGATTGTTAGAGTCACAAGTTGGGGCTTTATGCACAGAGACTGGGGCATAACCTCCAGAACTCTTGACTAACCTCACAATGCATGACCCACATTCCCCATTGATGAGGGTCCCTTTGAAAGTGGGAGGACAGGGAGGAGGACAATGGAACCAATACTATGAACATAAAATCAGAATAATATAAATAAAATGTATATATTAAAAAAAATTTTTTTGAGGTTGGCTCTCACTCTAGTCCAGGCTGATCTGGAATTCACTCAGTAGTCTCAGGGTGGCCTTGAACTCATGGTGATCCTCCTACCTCTGCCTCCCAAATGATGGGATTAAAGGTGTGTGCCTCCATGCCTGGCTTATTTTTTATTTTTATTTTTATTTTCCTTTTGTACTTTTTTGAGAGAGAAAGAGATTGAGAGAGAATTGGCACACCAGGGCTTCCAGCCACTGCAATTGAACTCCAGATGTGTGCACCATCTTTTGTGCATGTGCGACCTTGTGCACTTGTGTCATCTTGTGCATCTGGCTTACATGGGACCTGGAGAGTTGAACATTGATCCTTAGGCTTTGCAGGCAAGCACCTTAACTGCTAAGCCATCTCTCCAGCTCTCTCCTCATCTTTTGGTCTTTTATTTTTATTTTTGCTACTTATTTTACAATGGTGCAATGGTCCCTGAGCCTTGGAGGGTGTGATAGAGATGTCTCAGTCTTCTTATTCTTTATGTGAGTGGCTGGAGAATAGAACCTGGGCCTCAGGCTTGCAAACAAGTTGTGCCTTTAACTGCTGAGCCATAGCCTCATCCCCTACTGCAAACAAATTCCAGATGCATGCACCCACCACTTTGTGCATATGGCTTTAGGTGGGTTCTGGGGAATTGAACTGGGCCAATAGGCTTTGTAAGTAAGTGCCTTTAACTGCTGAACCATCTTCCCAGCCCCATTTTTCTTACTATTTATTTATTTTTTTACATTTATTTATTTATTCATTTATCTATGAGAAAGAGAGAGAGAGAGAGAGATAGAAGCAGATAGAGAGAGAATGGGTGTGCCAGGGCCTCTAGCCACTGCAAATGAACTCTGGACACATGTGTATCTGGCTTACATGGATTCTTGAGAATTGAACCTGGGTCCTTAGGCTTTGCAGGTAAGCGCCTTAACCACTAAGCTATCTTTTCAGCCCCATTTTTCTTACTTCTCTTTTTAAAAGTGCTTTCAGTTATGTAATTATTTGAGAGAGAGAGAGAAAGAAAGAGAGACAGAGAGAAAGAGAGAGGGGGGAGGCACAACAGGGCCTCTAGTCACTACAAATGAACTTCCAGATGCATGTGCCACCTTGTGCATCTTGCTTTACATGGGACCTGGGGAATTGAACCTGGGTCTTTATGTTTTGCAGGCAAGCACTTTAACTGCTAAGCCATCTCTCAAGCACCAATTTTTCTTACTCTTAATCTGTTTCTCAGTACCTTGATATCAGGAAGGCAGAAACAAGAATCCTACCTTTGATAAATTATGTTTTGTTAGAAAATCTAAAAACTATTGAGAACATAAGTTTCATGTGAATTTGGTGAGCCATGATCAGTTCCTAACACTGAGCTGTCATAAAATTTGCTGTCTAGGAAGGCCAGGCGTTATGATTTGTTCAGTGTCACAGTGTGGCAGAAGTAATACGTAGATTATTTTCTGCTGGAAGGAAATTTTGGAACCACAGGGCAATGCCCTTGGTGTAATAGACTTGATTATTCGACCATGTCTCATGCTGACTCTGTGGTCTGGACCCCACGTCTTCCAACATCCTGTCTGTCTTGAGAAGTGAAACCCTTTGTCGTATGAAGCAGGCAAGTTGCACAACATGTGTTTCAAACCATGTCTCTCCAAGGAGATGCTCAGATTATACCTCTTTCCAGTCCCCATTGAGCAGAAAACAACTCATTATAGAAATTTTTGCACTTAAGGGGATAGGTTGGTGAGTGATGACAATGTAGGTTTAAGAAAATGAAACAAGCACAAGTGGGAAGTTGGCAATGCCAGGGTGATACTGGGAGCGCCAGATTTTGGGAAATTCTTTTTTTAAATTTAATTTTTATTTATTTATTTATTTGACAGAGAAAGAGGGAGAGAGAGAGAGGGAGAGACACACAGAGAATGGGCACATCAGGGCCTCCAGCCACTGCAAATGAACTCCAGATGCATGTGTCCCCTTGTGCATCTGGCTAATGTGGGTCCAGAGGAATTGAACCTGGGTCTTTTGGGAAAATTTTAAGCTCTTTAGTCATTTGAGCCATTTTCCACTGAAAGTTTCTCTCTTCCTTATCAGATTATGACTCCAAGATGAAGGCAGGCATTTCTTCAAAGCATTAAGTGACTTGGTACCATCTTATGTCTGGTCCTGTGCTTCCCAGTCTCTGTTGTTAAGATTGGTCAGCCCATCATTCTTCAATCAGTCTAACAAGAGGACAAACAAAATCATCATGGGTTGGTTCTTTTATTTATTGTTTTGCTTTTATACTTCATTCAGCTATTGTGTTACAAGTGACACAAGTGAATAACAACAGAAAGGATTCACCTGGCCCCCAGTCTGTGATGGTTAGAATTCTAAGTCCTTTTTTACACGTATGTCATCTATTTTGATCATATCCACTCCTTCATTACTTTGTTTTCTGCTCTTCCCACTCCTGTGGAGCTCCTTCTTCCCAGCCATTGTGAGTGGGATCTTACACCATTCTATGTATATCTAGTGATGTCTTCCTCTCCTCTCTGCGCCGCTCCTCTCCTCTCCTCTCTTCTCTTCCCTTCCACTGTCCTCCCTTCCCTTGCTTATTTATGTATTATTTATTTATTTGAGAAAGGTTCTATATATATTTCCCTGAGTGACCTCAAAATATTCTGCATCCCAGGTTGGTCTTGAACTGATGATAGTCTTCCTGCCTCAGCTTCTCAAGTGCTGAGATTTACAGGCATGAGCCCCCATGCCTAGCTGATGTCTACTTTCTAGAAGGGGGGGCTTCCTTTTTTGTTTTCCTTGTTTATAAAGGAGCTAACCAAGACTGTCCCCCCCCCCATTTTCCCCAGATCATGTTTTATCCTTAGAGTTGATGATTGCACGTAGTTCTTTGGAGTCTGTCATTTTCTTCCCATCATTTCATGGGCCCTTATGGTTTATATCTGAAAATAACAATAATATAGCTCATATATAGTTTTGGGTTTTTCTTTTCTTTTTTTAATTTTAGGGACTAGGAGTTTAGGATTAGGCAACACAATCTTCAAAGGTGTGGTTTGTTTTGTGTTTTGGGAATAGTCTCACTAGATGATCAGGCTGATCTACCTCAGACTCCCATGTGCATCATTACACCTAGTTAGAATCATTACACCTAGTTAAGGCCTCTGTCCTTCCTCTCATGTCTTCATCTCCAGTGGGCCTGGACCCAAGAACAGAAAAATGGCAGGCAAAATCCAAGGAATATTTTCTTTTCCTCCTTAGGAGACCTGAGATAAATGAGGTGGTAGCTGGGCCTAGTGAAATATATATAGTCTCCAATAACTTTTCCCTATTGGATAAGTTGTTATTTTACTTCTGAGAGGTTGACATCTTGACTTTTCTTTGATCTAGCAGGAAAAGCTCTAATGTAGAGAGAGAAGATAGATGTTAGAATTTTTCTTATACACAATGGGCATAAGAAAATGCATCTTGAACTCTAACACTACTTATCCCAGGATTCTGAAAACATGTTCTCTAAAGGGCAGATAGTAAATGGTTCAAGCACACACCTCAACTCTGCCATTGCTTGAAAGAACAGTCATAGATCATATGTAACTTAATGGATTTTGCTGGATTAGTTTTTCATTCAAAGGTCTCGGGACCTTGTCTGTCATTTTTTTTGAGGATATAAACTTAGAAATAATATATTTTTTAAAAGCTGTGCTTTATGTAGCACCTGCTAGGTATCAGCCATTTTTAAATATCTTGGTCTCCATAATGACTTTTAAGTATTATCTACTTCTAACCCATTTTATCTATGAGGAAGCTGAGGCAGAAAGAAGTAATTTTTCTAAGATTATTCAAATAGTAAATGCTGGAACCATGACTCAATCTGTGGTTATCTGAATCCCAGATTCTTCTTTGTCAACTTTAATTATTCTGTACATTTATTACTCTCCTCCAACTCCTTGTCTGCACAGCATCCACCTGTGTCCCATTTTCCCAATGACTCTATTCTTAACAGCATACAGATACAGGCAGCAACTCTGCTCAAGTGTTTACTGTGTTTTCAGATTGGGGTAAACTCCATTCCCTCTTTTAGCTCCTTGCCCTGCCTATCTGTGACATGGTATGTGATTTGCTGTTTTCTTTGTCTCTCAGGGAAGCACTGGAGTTTACACATCAGTTTTCTGTTACCTCCCTTCCCTATTCTGCAGTTCTTCCTTATTCCTCTTCATTTTCTCACCTGCAATTGACAAACATTGCTGAATTTCCTTTGTCTTTTTGCTCTTCCTTCACTGTTAGAATATCTTTAGGGTTTCCATCCTTAGAATCAGATTTTTAATGGAGCTGGAGCCTTCACATCTATCATAAAATTTTGATAAGTATCTATTTTGTTTATTTTCTTCTCTCTGGGGTTACATAATGGAAAGTTATTTGGCCATTTCCTTCCAGGATGTTTCTAATTTCACTTCCTCCTTGTTGGCTTGGACACAATTTTGCATCTTGATGTAGAGGAAGTTCTCAGGAGGGCCACTCAGGATGGATTGGTGCCTTGGTCAAGTGACAGTATCCGGGTGGCTGCTGTCTCTAATGACTGAGCACTGTGGGAGAGAGTCTGATTATGTATAGGTATTAACCCCTTCTGTGCAGACATGAGTTTAATACTATGAGTAGATATTCTAGAATCATCAGCCTTTGACTTGTATTTGCTTCTTTTCCTGATATTGGAAATTTAGACAATTTGTGAAGTGGTCACATGGGGATCATTCTTCAAAATAAATTTTCATTATTAGGATAATTGGTATGGTTGTTCCAGGAGAGAAATAGCAAAGATGTGATTTAAGGGGCTATAGGCAACTTACAGATAGCCTTTGTTATGTTGAAGATATACCTAGTCTCTCTAATGTTTTTATCATGAAGGGATTCATGGTAGATTTTGTCAAAGGACTTTTCTTCATCTATTAAGATGATCATGTGATTTCTGTGCTTGAGTCTTTTTATGTGATGTATTACATTTATTCATTTATGTATGTTGAACCATTCCTATATCTCTGGATAAAGACTACTCAGTCAAGATGGGTGATATTTTTTAATGTAGTCTTGAATTTTATTGGCAAACATTTAATTGAGAATTTTAAAATCTATTTCTATCAGAGATATTGGTCTATAGTTTTCTTTTTTGGTGTGTCTTTATCTGGTTTTGCTATAAATGTAATGGGGACTTTGTAGAAGGAATCTGGAAGCATTCTCTCTTTTTCTATTTTATAGAATAATTTAGGAAGCAGTGGTTTCAGGTCTTCTATAAAGGTCTGATAGAATTCTGCAGTGAACAGGTCTGGACCTGGACTTTAATTACTGGTTCAATCTCCTTGCTTGTTATAGATCTGTTTAAGTTATCTATCCCATTTTGGTTTAACTTTGGTAGATGATATGCATTGAGGAATTTATCCATTTCTTTGAGATTTTTCAGTTTGTTGGAATGTAGGTTTTTGTAGTATGTCTTTAAGATTCTCTCAATTTCATTTGTGTTTGTTGTAATATTTTCTAATTATATTGATTAGAGCCTTCTCTCTTTATTTTGATTAATTTAGCTAAGGGTTTTCAATTTTGCTTATTTTTTCAATGAACCCACTCTGGTTTCATCAATTGTTTTGATTGTTTTTTTTGTTTGTTTGTTTCTATTTCACTGATTTCTGCCCTAAACTTGATCATTTCTTTCCATCTGGTGCTTTTGAATTTGGTTTTGTTATTGTTTTCCCTTGAGATATAAAATTACGTTATTTATTTGTGATCTTTCTATTTTTGATATGAAGGCCATATATTTTCCTTTTAGGACTGTCTTCATTGTGTCCCATAGGTTTTGGTGTGTTGTGTTTTCATTTTCATTTAGTTCTAGGATTTCAAAAAATTCTTTTTTTTTTTTTTCTTTGAGGCAATCCCAACAGACTGGCCTTTTTTATGTAAGAGAATGAGAGTGAGAGTGAGTGAGCAAGAGAGAACTGGCACACTAGGGCCTCTGGCCACCATAGGCGAACTCCAGATGTTTGTGCCACCTTGTGCACATGTGTGACCTTGCATGCTTGCATCATCTTGTGTGTCTAGCTTATGTGGGATCTGAAGAGTCAAACATGAGTTTGACTTAACATAAGTTAAGGTGCAGGCAAGTACCTTAACTCCTAAGTCTTCTCTACAGCCCTAACATTTCATTCTTGATTTCATTGGTAAGCTATTCATTGTTTAGTAGTGGGTTGCTTAATCTCCAAGAGATTTTGCAGTGTCTATAGATTCTCTTATTGTTGATTTCCAGCTTTATTGCATTGTGGTCAGATTAAGCACAAGGAGTTATTCAATTTTCTTAAATTTGTTGAGACTACTTGCTTTGTGACCTAGGATGTGATATATTTTAGAAAGATTTCATGGGCTCTGAGAAGAATGTATATATTTTAGTACTTGGATAGAATGCTATATAAATATTTGTTAGCTTCATTTGATTTATGGGGTCATTTTACACTATTGTTTCTCTGTTTATTTTCTGTCTATATGACTTGTCTATAAGTAATAGTGGGGTGTTTAAGTTGCATACTATTAATGTGAAATTTATCTCTGAGTTTATATCTAGTATGTTTTGTTTTATAAAGTCAGACACACCTATGTTTGGTGACTGTATGTTTAGCATTGTAATGTTCTTTTGGTGAATTGTTCCCTTGATCAGGCTGAAGTGACCTTAATCTCTTTTGATTATTTTTGAAGTTTATTTTGTTAGATATTAGAATAGCCATATATGCTTGTTTCCTAGTTCCATTTTCTTGGAATATGTTTTTCCATGCTTTCACCCTAAGCTAGTGTTTGGTTTTAATGGTGAGGTTAGTTTCTTGAAAACAGCAAAAGGATGAATCCTGTTTTCTGGTCCAGGCTATTAGTCTATGTCTTTTGATTGTCTAGTTGAGACCATTAATACTCAGGATTATAATTGAAAAGAGTGTATTAATTCTTGTCATGTTGATGATTTTGTAGAGTTTGTGCTTCTTGAATATATTTATTATTTTCTTAATTGTGAAGTGCTCTTTTCATTATCTTCTGTCAGGCTGGTTTAGTGCTTAGAAATTCCTTTATCCTGTTTCTTTTATCATGGAATGTTTTTGTTTTCTTTATTATTTATTGACTTCTTTAATAAAAAGGTTATACTCTTAAGCACCCTCTTCCCCACCCCAATTCTGCTGAGGGTCTTCTTTGGTGGGGTTATTGGCATTCATTGTGGGGACTAAGAGACCTCAGTCAGTCTCTGCAGGGATATGGTGGGGAAAAACCAGTGTCTCAAGCTATTCACAACCTCCCCAAAGCTCTTACAACCTTTTAAAAATATTTTATTAAGTAGAAACTTTATATGGATACCATATATATGAGTACCATCATTCCTCCTCCCTGCCCCCATTTCACTGAGGGCTCTTCCTCAGTGGGATTGCTGGTATTCATCATGGGGTTGTGGGTCATGAGTTGTGAGAGCAGCAGTCAGTCATTGTGAGGGAGCAATGCCTCTGGACATTCATTCCCACCCTGTGGCTCTTACAATCTTTCTGCTTCCTCCATGGACTATTTTTCTTTGTCTTATTACAAGAGATAATTTTTCTGGATATAGTAGTTTGGGTTGGCAGTTGTGGTCTTCCAATACTTGAAAAACATTGCTTCAAGCCCTTCTAGCCTTTATCCTTTATACTGAAAACCTGACTGTTATTCTGATGAGCTGCTTTTGTGTATGATGAGATGTTTCTGTCTTACAACTTTCAGTGTACTTTCTCTTTTGGGGGGGTATTTTGTGTTTTGATTATCATTTAACATGGAGAATTTCTAGCTTGATTCTGTTTGTTTGCTGTCCTGTGTATCTCTTGTATCTGGATGTTTATCTCTTTTTGTAGATTTGGAACATCTTTTATAATTTTATTAAAAATAATTTCTATGTCATTGAATTGAAGTTCTTCTCCTTCTTGTATGCTCATAATTCAGATATTTAGTCATGTTCTGTCCATATGTTTTTGACCTCATTGGTTTTCACCTCTTCATCCAATTCCTCTTCTTTGTCTTTAATGGTTGACAGTTGTCTTCTACTTGATCCATTCTACTGGTGAAGCTTTCCTTGGAAGCTTTTTAATTTTTAAAAATATTTTATTTTTATTTAGTTATTAGAGAGAGGGAGAGAAAGAGAGACAGAGGGAAAGAATGGGTGTGCCAGGGCCTCCAGCTGCTGTATACAAACTTCAGATGTGTGTGCCACCTTGTACATCTGGCTTATGTGGGTCCTGGGGAATCAGACCTGGGTCCTTTGGCTTTGTAGGCAAGCACTTTATCCACTAAGCCATCTCTTCAGCCCTTCCTTGGAGGTTTTTTTTTGTAACTTATTATATTTATTTCCAGATTTATATTAGTTTTGTTTTTCTTGAAGATATTTCTTGTATTGAGTTCTAGTTTTATATCCTGGTTAGACATCCTTATTTCACTTAGCTGTTTGTGTCCTGTTTGAATTTATTCAGAATTTCATTCATTCATCTCTCTCTGTCTTCCTTGAATTCTTTACATATACTTACATGTTTATATTTATAATCATTCTTTTGAACTCTTTTTTCTAGAGTTTCCTCTTGGTTGCTCTCATGCAAGTCCTCTGCTATGGGTTGGAATTTCTAGAAAAGATATATTAGTGTGTGTGTGTGTGTGTGTGTGTGTGTGTGTGTGTGTGTGTGTTATGCTGAGACTTATCTATCTGGAGTTAGTGTTCTGTTCATGTCTTCCTTGCTTATCATTGTTAAGTGAATTCTTGGAAAGGTGCTTGGGGTTTCTTTGTGTTCACTGGTCTTTGTTCTACTTTTTTTGTGCTTAAGAGTTCAGTCTTGGAGGCAGTTGGTTATATTTGATAGGTGGGATAGGTGAGGTGGTTGCAATTCACTTGCTGTGGTGCTTGAACTTATACTTGGGTACCTGTCCAAGTGGGCGATGGTTGGTGCCCACCACAGTATGGGAGGAGGGGAGGATTGTTGCTGAAGGAAATCTGAGTGCTAATATTCAGCCCCAGTCCTATCTCTGATGGCTAGGTGTCTGCATATACATGGTGGGGTTACGATTCCTGAGGAGATACCAAGTGCTGGATCATGAATACTGGGCCCAATCACAATGTCACATTGTGTGTACCAATGTGGGATGAAGGGAAGAGTATTCACACAGGTTCCTATCCAGTACATATTACAGTGGTGGGTGCATGCCCAGATGGGGTGGGGAGAGCATTTATGCTGGTCCCAAACCAATCTTAATCACAATGGCAGGTGGACCAGATATCATGGTAAAGGAGAGAAGAATCATGCTGGTCCCAATCCTGTCCCTCCATATCATAATAGTGGGTGATGTTTACTTCCACTTCTTTTAAGTTATAGCCATCTTATGAACAAGAAAATAATCTATCACCTCAAAGCCCAGAAATGAACCTCTTATCTTAGTCATACCCAAGTATCAGTTAGTGGAGGGTTGCTTTGAATGTGACTGGTTTTGAACATACCTGACCCTCTCTACTGTCTGTGGAGGGCAGTAACAAAATTGCTCACCTCCACAGCTATACCCTGCCTGTGGTATGCACTTGACAAATGGGCTGAAGCAGTATAGGTGGCAGGTGATTGGTAAGTTGGAAAGAAAACATGTATTTCAGGATGCTAGTCAGCTTCCTGGTCTGATTTCCCCATGTTTACAATGTGGACAGCAGCACCAACTCTTGCTGAAAGCTAAAACGTTCCATAAGGGAAAGTACCTAACAGAGTCAGAACTTTGTTGACGTGCAGGAAATATTTGTTTGCTTCTTTCCCTCCTCCTCTCTTACCCTCTTAGTGAGAGTGTCTTTGCTTTCATTGTTGCAACTGAATCCCTAACAATAGTGACAATCTAACAAGTATCACTGGTTACTGTGATCTTGTGTGCATTAATAGTGTTACCTGGCAACATTTACTCATACAGTGATTCTTGGCCCCAGGCTACAGTGTGGATGGGGAATGCTGTTTGTAGATGCATCACTGTTCCTGAGGCCTTTTGTGCAGTCTCCATGCGCATACCAAACAGGTGTTTCTTGGGCTTGCCAGCATCTTTTACAACTTAGCAACCATTCTCAAATGTTGTAACTAGCTTCCAAGTAGTATTTTTTTTTGTACTGATGGGCATACACAGATGAGTTAAACTAGAGCACCTTTTTTCAGGGAGTTTATTATCTTTAATATAAGGAATTGGTATTTTGTTCTCCTTTTTTGCTACTTCCAGTTCCATTTCTGCAGTCACACAAACACACACACACACACACACACACACACACACACACACACACACACACGCATACCCTCTTCTATGACATCACTTCTTTTCCTCACCCTCTCAACACATCAATTATTTGCTCTTCCCAGAACTTCTTGCTCATCATCCTCCTTCTTTATCTGCCTTTCTCCCTTTTCTTCCTTATTCTGCAGCTTGATTGATTCCTGTACTCTGTCTCCTCAATTACATACTTACTGGACTCCTGGGCAGCTTTCTAATTTTGATTGTGTTGCACTCATTCTACTGAACCTGAGGCTAGTTGTATATATGTAAGATCTGCTGCCCCTGCATTCCCATTGGGGCTGCTGAGAGCTGCTGGAAGGAATCACTTTGCCTCAGAGATGGTCCATAATAAGCACATGTCTACCACCCTTCACTGGTCTCTCTATCTGCCTACCAATCTGTATAGCTTCCCCAGTCTGCTTTCTACAGCAATAATTTAAAGTACTATTGACCTCCAAATCTGACTTCATCACTTTCCTTTATACTCCGCCATGAAAAGAGATGCTTTCCTAGAGATAACTCTCTGCATTTTCCATCATGCATCTGTCGTCTTACTGCTAAAGGGGTAAATGCTCTGCAATCTGCCTGCCTCTTCCTTTCATCCAAGACCTAAACTTCCTACTATTGTCTAATAAAAAATTCATCTGGTCTTAGTCCCAGGTTGCTGATTAGCAACTTCTAAACCCCTTGGGATTTCCTGAAAAATAGAAATATTTTTTTTTTTTTTTTTGGTTTTGCAAGGCAGGGTCTCTCTCTGGTCCAGGCTGACCTGTAATTAACTATGTAGTCTCAGGGTGGCCTCAAACTCTCGGCGATCCTCCTACCTCTGCCTCCCGAGTGCTGGGATTAAAGGCGTGCGCCACCACGCCCGGCTAATAGAAATATTTTTGATGTATGAGAATCAACTCTGGGCTAGCCCAATGACACAGAGAGAGGTCAGAAGAAGGAAAAGATGCCTCTGTGCCAGATCCTTGTAGAATCAAGACGCATTACTCTTCCAATGTACTCCCCCACTCGAAAGCTCTCCACATTCCAATGTCTAGGAAGCTTCAGGATAGGGAACACACACCAAAATGTCCAAGCACTTGATGAGAGGATCATGGTTTTGAAACACTGGCATCCGCCTATTCACTAGATCACTAGGGAGGAGACTAGGTTCAGTTCTGTGACTAGTGATTTAAACTGCCTTATTTACATAATGAAACCCTTAAAAAAAGCTCCAAACACTGGAGCCTGGAGGAGCTTCCTGGGTGGCGAGTATACTGATGTTCTACAAGGAGGGCAAGGCAAAGGGATCTGGCAATGCCTCGTTCCCACCTACTCTGTTTCTCTCTTTCTCTTTTAAATATTTTATTTATTTATTTGAAAGAGAAAGAGAGAGAGAGTGGGAGAGAGGGAGAGAATGGGCATGTTAGGGTCTCCAGCCATTGCAAACAAACTCCAAATGCATGCACAACCTTTAACATCTGGCTTACGTGGGTACTGCGAAATTGAACCTGGATCCTTAGGCTTGGCAGGCAAGCACCTTAACCACTGAGCAATCTCTCCAGTCCTCTGTTTCTCTTGAAAGGATACTATGCCTCAGCCCCAACATTTTGATTCCTCCCACTAGTTAACTGAAACCTCTTTCCCCCATAGTCATGCATAATTTTCAGCATTTACAAAATTTTGCATGAAGTGTGCTATTTTATAAAGATGTTTATTTAGCTATCTCACAGTTCTGGTTGTGTGATTCTTTCAACATATTCTTCATTGAATAGCCAGTGTTATACTTCAAAAAAAAAAAGCAGAAGAAGAGGAGGAGAAAGAAGAGGAAGAAGAGGAATAGGAAGAGGAGAAGGAGGAGAAGTAGTCATCATGTAAGAGCTTGCACTAATGTGTCTGTCAGGTTTTTGTTAATGAATGGATGGGTGAAGTTTATGCTCCTGCTTCTCAGAGATTAATGCTTTGCTATGATTTTAGGCCTCCTAGCATGGCCCATATTCACTCCTCTCTTGGGCATTGAATACATCATACTCATCCTCCTTACCTGGAACATACTTCCTTCCCTTAGGTTTTAGCTTTCAGGAACCTATTCCTGCCCCACCTACTATATGATCCTATGTCATTTCCTGGTCCACCTATTATATAGCTATTATATTTTATTATAGTTGAATGCAGTATACACCTGCCAGCAGTTTCTCAGCAGCCACATTTTTGAAACACTCTGTACAGCTTGACTTTTAGTTGAGAGTCTATTTTGTGGAAAATTATATCTTACTGTGGCTCTGTTTTCCATTTCTATAATTTAAAAGTATTTTTATTTATTTGAAAGGAGAGAGAGAATATGAGAACAGGAAGGCAAGCCAGGGTCTCTTAACACTGTGAACAAATTCCACTGGCTTCATGTGAGTACTGAAGAATTGAATTCAGGCTGTCAGGCTTTGTAAGCAAGTGCCTTTAACCTCTGAGCCATCTTTCCAACACCATTTCTCTAATTTTTAATGAGGTTGAGCATCTTTTCAAATATTGGCTTTACTCTTTGATAGAATGCATGTATCTTTCTCCTCATGAAGTTTTTTTCATATTTATTTGTAGAAATTGCTCATATATTCTGAAAACCAATGAAAAAAAGGGGATGTAAGGACTCAAGGTTCAGGGCAAGTAGGATGTGCTGGGAGGGAAGTTGGCCAGTTAGCACTAGCAGGGTCCAAAACTGAGATGTGAAGAATTTGCTTGGAGACAAATGAGTGGTCAGGATGCAAAAGGTGTGATTCCTCTGGGGTTTCCATGGACAGACATTTTTCTAGAGGTTCAGAAAGAGTCTCACTCTCCCCGCTCCCTTTCTTTCTTCAGAGCAGTAAAGAAATGATTGTGATTTCAAGGAAGGCCAGAGCAAGGAGGGAGCTGGGGACCAGGGAAGCAGAGGCGAGAATTGACAGCCATCCACAGTAGGAGAGGACGAGGGATGGAGCCATGAAGGAAGAATACAGGGACTTTGGAGAGGATTTAAATGGTTGTATGACCTCGCCTTAGGAAACATTTTCTCTGACAAATGGAGTGGAGGTGGTAGTAGGCCTAGGTAGTAAGCCTTCACTTTCTGAAGTGAAGCCTTTTAGATGGTTTTAAAATTACCACACAGTAGAGTTTTTATCTGGCATTCTAGTGTATATAGTATATCAGTGATGGGAAACTGGGCAAACTCAAGTTCTGGGTTGGTTCAGGGGGCGCCTAGGATGTGATTTAGGCTCGTATCTTTGACTGCACACAATACACTGTCACCTGGCTCTCACAGAAGCACCTTCAACTTAGTGTGCCCTAAACAGAACTCTAGATATACCTGTCTAGCCTGTCCCTCCCCCAGTTTCCTGGTTCTAACTAAATGGTTCTTTAATTACTCAATTGCTCAAATAAAAAACTGAGTACTCAACCTCATCCCTCCCTCTTCCCTCACCAATGCCACCCTATCCAGTATGTTCTGTGGGCTGTCCCATAAGGACCTTGCCTTTGTTTTAGCTCATTCCAGCCACCCCTCATTGGTGCCCCACCCTCTAGTTCTAAGCACCCATTCATTACCTTCACTGTGTTACCTGTAAAGTCTGGTGTGCACATAAATGCAACCCAAAGTGACTGTGTGTGATTACAACTTACAAAGTTTTCTTCCTTAAACATTTTCTATCTGTGTCTGAAATCATATCACATTTCTTCACTTGCCTAAGACATGTTGTGAGCTAACACAATGTGCTGGCAGCATTAGTGCTAAGTGTAATGATCTTGCTTTAATTTTTCTCATTCTTATATATGGAAGTTATTTTCTGTAAAGGCTTCGTCTCTCAAAACAGAAGTTTGGGGTGTGCCAATGAAGAATGACTCATGGAATTAGATTCTCAGAAGGAGCCCAGCTGGCCTCCAGGTTGCTTGTGAAAATGCTTCACTGGCCCTAATGGAAGTGTTCCTTTGGTAGGGCATGATTCAAACACTTGGCCATAGGCATGCCTTGCTTCTGCTGAACTGTCTGGAATCTGACTCTTTGGGATCTATCTAGTTAATGACATTCAGATTCATAAGGAATCGATTAATAAGCTGGATTTGCAATGGGTTACATTTGTGATGAAGTTCCAGCGATTATATCTGATCAAGCTCAGATTAGGATTAGCATTCTGTCAAAGACATGTGTTGTGATCCAGGAGGTTAAGTACTTGAAATTTAGATTTTCCAAGAAATCTGTGATTGCTATTGAAATACCTTTCTGTGGACTCTGATTCTAATGCTAATCTATGTGGGAAGATAAATTGGGAATTAGATTGTTTGATTGCTCGTTTTCATTCTGGGAGCTACATTGTCTCCCATCAGTTTCTAACCAGCAGTCATTAATGGGTCCTCCATTATTTGTAGAATAGGAAGCACATTCCTGCTGTTGGCTAAGTATAGACTCTGCAGGTTCCTTTCAACTCAAAATAAAATCAGCCTTAGATAAAATAGATTCTGAAGTGTATTTCTGATATCTTTGGAGGAAAGGAAAACTCTGAGTTTTTCCTTTTATACCCTATACTGATGTTCCCTCCAAAGTGAGTTTACCCAGGGTGGTAGAAGGTTGCATGCATCGGACACCTGAAGCAGGTCCCTTCTCTGAGGAAAAGCACTTCCTTACACTGGCATTGCAAATGATGGCACACAGCTTTGAACTATAGGGGACACTGGGGTAGATATGCTGAACCTATGGGCCTGTTTATGGGGCCTTTGTAACATGTTAAAGCAAGTTCCATGTTGTTGCCATCTCCTTGGGTACCCAGCTGGCAAGAGATATGGGAGTAACAGACTCCTATTGGAGGAATTTAAAGTCCCCAATCCCTCCTCTACTTCCCAGACTTACCTCCCACCACACTGACTACTTGTTCTTCTATGATTACTCCTGGGGCAAGTGCTTTGTATATATTGTGTTGACTCCTGTATCAGGATAGCATGAACTGCCAGACAATGGCCAGTTGGGGTTACACACTTTTCTTATTTTCCTAGATTAGTTTTTCTACCTCTATCATATTATTCATCTCATCTGGTTTTCACTTTGTGTCTGCCTTTCTCTTTCCTAGACCCTAAGAGCTCCTGAAAGCTTTATTTCCTTTTTATTGTTGTCGTCTACATCACAGTGAGTGCTGTAAAAGTGATTATTAGGGCTCAGATTGAACTTTATTTAAAAAAGCATATTCCATCTTGAATTGGCCTTTGGCATTTATCTTCTTTCTTTCCAATGTACCCAGAGGATAAGAAACAATATCAAAGGGAGGATAGGGTCATATGAAGCCTTGTCCCTGAGAGCTGACACAAAGTAGGGGAGTATGTGAAAACAAAATCTGCTTTGGATACAATGTAAGAATGTGGCCTGCCCTCATGTAGGACATAACATGAAGTAATGGTTTGTGATTTATAACTGTTTATGCAGATACAGATTTGCCTCCCCCCGAGGCAACTAAAGTTGGCTATTTTGTTGATGGAAACTCTGAGTAATGAGGTTACTACTTGGGGGAATTTTCATTATGTAGTTTTAGAAGAATTCTGTTTTGCATTTCTTTAACTAATATTTATTTTGGCAGGTAGTTTAATTGTAGGTTGAGCAAATGTTTGTGGTATCTTTATAAGTGATGGCTTTGATTTAAAAAAGGTCATTCTGAACCAGCTATTTCTGGCAATTAGCAGTTTAATCATTTCTTTTGTAAGGCCTGCAATGTACTGTGACAGTGAGATCTCTATGTAGAAGAATACTTCTTCTTCTGTCCTCTTCAGTAGGGTACAGACTCTGTTGTCTTCATTTGTCCCCAAAAGGAAATCAGGTGATTAATGTGCCATCTCTAAGAAAATGCTTTGCTCTCTTATAAATTATCTGTCCAGAGTTACCAAGTATAAGTGACTAATTTGAGCTCAGCCTTAATTATCTAAACCACACCCTCAGGGAAACTCATGAAAGATGGGGCAGAAAGAATGTCAGAGTAGGAGGATGACAACCGGGACTGAGGAATGCTGTCTTCTGGATATGAAAAATCTGCTACACACATGCACTAATGCAGGTGGGGTTTCCTGCACATGCTCGAACCTGTCACTATCTTACTGTAGATAATGGTGAGGCCCATGAGGCCCCACACCTCCCAGAGTAAATAGTGGCAGCTGAAGACTTCTGGGAAAGTGGAGTCATGTCCTTTATTAGAATAGCCACTGGAATATTGCCAATAACCTCCCATCCATGATTATACAAATGATTCTAGTTTAAATCCATGGGTCAAAAATTAAAATAAACAAGGCACAGTAGAATCTAATGAGAAGAAGAAGGGTTTTAGAAGGAGGAAAAGAGGAAGAGAGAGAAAGTGGGGTATCAAAATACATTGTATACATGTATAGAATTAAAAAAATCTCTCAGGAGATGATTCTAGCTGACTCTAACTCATGTGAATAGAGTAAAATAAGATCTAACAACATTGATTTATAAATTTTAAAGAAAATTTTCTACATCTTAGGGAGAACATTGAAAAGGCTAACAGTCTATAATTCGAGGCTGGTAGATGGCTACCTTTGGTGATTTGATTTATTCAAAGCTACATCTAATTTTGTTGTAAAGTAGCCTGAATTCTTTTTAAAAAGTTGAGCTGTGGGCTGGAGGGATTGCTTAGTGGTTAAGGCACTAGCTGCAAAGTTAAGGGATCCAGGTTCAATTCCCCAGGACCAATGTAAGCCAGATGCACAAAGTGGCACATGTGTCTGGAATCCGTTTGCATGGGCTGAAGCTGCTGGCATGCCCATTCTCTTTCTCTCTCTCTCCCTCTCTCTCTCTCTTTCTCTCTCTGCCTCCTTCTCTCTGCCTCTTTCTCTCTCAAATATAATTAAAAATAAGATATTTTTTAAAAGTTGAGTTGTATAGTGAGAAGTATGGACCCATTTACACTACCTGAAAGCAGTCACTGGCCTGAGAGATCATTCAGCTGGATTTAGGGATGCTTAGTTCCAACACCTACCTCCTCTGTAACTGGCATCTCAGATAAAAGAGGAGAGGAGAGGAGAATGGAGAAAGGGTTCTGGAATGGGGCTGAGCTAGACAACCTGATTTATTTAAAGCACAGGAGAATTGCACGCCAGTGAACTTCAGGTAGGAGTGTGCATTTATTGATCCTATTCCATGAAGGGCACTGTGATGAACACTGCAAATGTCAAGTGGAGAAAGACATGGTTTCTGATTTTAAGAGGCTCACAGGTTTTGGGGGAAAATAGACAAAAATAGTAGTGATAATAGAATGCTTTGTCTCTGCTCATAAACAGATACTGCAGCCCAGATATTTCTACCTTCAATAATTTTCCTTTTTAAATATGTTATTTGGATGGTTTATGCAGTTATTACTCAGGAAGCTTGATGCTATAGTTGATTTCAGAAAACCATTGCTATAGATGTTAAGTGTGGCATTTTACTCAGAAAGATACATGTACAGTGGGAAGGTTTCCCATGGAGCTCTGGCTGATTGCTATTTTTGCCTGGTGCTAAAATCAGGTTTCAGAGACTCTGGGTAGTTAGATTAGCAATGGAAGAATGCTGGCATGGGAATATAGCAGAGTCCACTTGTAACCTAGGCTTTCTGGATGGATCTTCCAAGGAAACCAGTTCCTTACAGGCTGTTAGGAAGGGTTCTTGGCTTCTTGAGGTTTTCTAGTCCCAGAGTTTAGGGTGGAATAATATGGCTAAGAAACCTTGGAATGTTGGAGTAGTTATACTCAAGGAAGTCTAACCATACCTGCTCTATCAATTTTAATGGTTAATCTTATGAACTTAATATGATTTAGAGTCAGGATGAAAAAAAACATCTGGTCTTGTCTATGAAAGAGTTTCTATATTAGGTTAATTGAGATGAGTACACTGAGTCTAACGGTGGGTGGCAGTACTTCACTGCTGGGGGTCCTGGATTGTAGAAAAAGGAGAAAGCTAAATACTAGCCCTCTGTTCTCTCTTATTTTCTGACTGTAGATACAATATAACAAGCAGTCTGAAACGCCTCCCACCATTCCTTCCCCACCATAATGGACTTACCCTCAAACTGTGAACCAAAATAAACTCTTCTTTCTCTAAGTTGCCTTTGTCAGATGTTTTGTCACAGCCATGAGAAAAACAACCAATGCATCTAATGTTGTTAACTCCTGTATTGGTCTTGGTTTGGCTTGGATGAGCTGTGCCCACAGTTGCTGAGGTTGTTGAGTTGGCCTTTGAGGAGGAGAGCAAGGGCAGGAGCTAGATGTCAGGAAGCAACAGGTTTGTTTGTAGGAAATCTCACCACAGGGACCTTGTAGCAAAACTGAGGAGATGGTGAGGATAAGTGTGGTGGAAAAAATGACAGGATTACCAAACTTATTGGCTGCTGGTGACTTGTAGAACTCTTAGCATTCTTGGCTTAAGTAACAGATGACTAGGTAGGTGTGAGAACACTGTATCTGTCACATCAGGTGGGCCTGGCAATTTTGAATACTTCTGGGAGAAAACCAGGTTTACTGAAGAGAGGACATGAAGGCAGCTATTTAATGATTTTTTTTTTTTTTGAGGACTCTCAGGTAGGGATCCCTCAACATCTGATTGGATAAAGAGAGTGGAATATGGAACCACCATGAACCAGACCAGCAGAGATACTGAGTGTTGAGTTGAAAGGCCCTAAGTCATCTGTTTGGGAGTGTCTCATCCAGTGCTTCTTTGAAGCTGGTTCTGAATTTTCCATGTAAATGGTGAGCTGACAAGGTAGTCCTGCTGCACACTTAACCATATACTCTCCCAACAATGAAAGCCCACAAGCACACAGGGACCGATAGCTGTCCTTACCCCTTCTGCCATGAGGACTCTGTTAAGGCTGGCTTGGCTTTTATGTGAGTAAACAAATTTTACTTTGTACATAAAGATAAAGATTTGGGGAGCCCATCTACATGATGACCTTGCCTCCAGGACTTGGGTGCTGGTCCAACCCTGAGTCCCTGTGCAACCTTGTTGTTTCTTAGCCCTTGGAACTCCTTCCAACTAATGAAAGATCTCTCCACCTTTTCTCTACCTTTAGCAAAGGGAAGTTTCAGGTTCTGGAGAGACAGAGTGGTCATTTGAGAACACAAATGCAAAAATGACATGTTATTCAAATTACATTTCCTGGGGGCAGGAGCAGATTCTTTATCATCTGAATTCATTATCCAGGTGTCATCTGAGATCCATTCTCATTCACTGGCATCGTACCCAAAGCTTGATATGCTGTGGAAGAAAAGGAGCTGAGTGGCAGAACTAAGGGGACTCAAATAACAGGCTTTGCCAGAGAAATGACCTCAAGACTTGACTCATAACTTAAGTACCATGTTCTTGCTGTGTTAGATCACCTTCATTTAAGAGCCTCTTTCCTAAAACAGAAAGAGTCTTGGGTGCATTGCTTTTAGTCCATACAAATTGGACAAAAGGGGTGAGAGGTTCTGGGTGTTGGCCTAGGAGTAGGAACTGAGGCAGATGACAGAGCTGAGGTTCATCCCTACAGTGGAGGATAGAGTCCCCAGTCTCTGGAGGAAAGGGCTTTCTAATGTCAACTCAGCCTCACTGTTCCAGCACACTGGGAGCTATTGTGCAGTCATGTGCAAGGGAGTGTAGGAATACTTTCTGATCTGAGGTGCTTGTGTCCTCCTGAGTGAGAGTTCTTGTGAATACCCACCTCAATACCAAGAATTGCTAAACACAGGCTGCTTACTGAACAGCCATGACATTTCCAAGTTGGAAATGCACAAAAGATGGAAGCAGGGCTGGATAGATGGCTCAGTAGTTAATGTGCTTGCTTGAAAAGCTTAAGGACCCAGGTTCGAGTCCCCAGTACTACATAAAGCCAGATGTGCAAGGTGTCACATGCATCTGAAGTTTGTTTGCAGTATCTGGAGGCCCTGGTATGCTCATTCTCTCTCTCTCTCTCTCAATTTTTTTTTAAAAGATGGAAGTATGTAACCAAATAGGGACCATGGGTATTGGGGGCTTTGATAAAGAGCTTCATTCATTCAATCCATGAATAAAGGAAAAGTTAAGAAAGGACACCATTTTTTGGGGTATCAAGAACAAAGCTAGGAGTTGGGGGTTTAGCTCGGTGGAAAAGCACTTTCATGGCAAGTACCAGGCCCTGAGTTCAATCCTTAGCACTGGAGTGGGAAATAATAAACAAGCAACCAAACGAAAACAAAACTAATACCCATTGTTCCTTGTTTTATTATGGCAGAAGAGGTCAGGCTAGGCTGCTTGGCTCCCTGGGTGTGAGGGTCTCAGAACGGAAGCCTTTGCCTCCAATAGTTGATTGGAGTCAGAGCTTGCTTCTTCATTCAAGTGGCAATTGGAAACATGCTAGACATGCAAGGAATCATAAATCAGGAGAAGCTTACCTCCTTACCCACTGTGGCCACCTGGAAGTCATTTCCATCATGCTTTAGATCGCCAGATGTTTTTTTCATGCACAAATAAAAACTTGTGTCATTTTAAAAATTATTTTCTGTGGCTATGAGAGAAGTTTCAATAGTCAAGACACACATAAATATTTTATTGATTTGGTTTTACTTATATATTTCTGCAGCAATTTTGCAACTAGTGTTGGGCATTAGGAATCAAAATCATTTTATTAAAATGTAGCTATTTGTAAAGTAGCAGAAATAAAGGACTTCAGTGTTGAAAGAGGCCACAGAAGTCTAAATTTCTACAGATTATGAAGCACATCTGAGAGATGAAGTGACTTGCCTGGAATCACTGTCAGGCACAGAGGGACGGTAGAGTCTGACTGTCCACTAACAGATATTCCTTACCTTTTTGAATGTCTTACTGCTAGTCTTTCATATTCCCTTTTCCCATCAATCCATACATGTAACAAGTATGGGTAGCTTGTCACTAAGTTCTCCTTAAAACATTACATGCATTCTATTTGATTCACCTCAGTCTACATTAATGTAAGTTTTATACTCCAGAATTATAAACCAGACAATAGCAGACACCATGGATTGAGCATCTTTAATGTGTCAAGAATACTATCCAGGGCTGGAGAGATGGCTTAGTAGTTAAAAGCACTTCCTATGCAAGTGTAAGAACCTGAGAAGGCCTGAGATATTGCTTGAGTTTGATCACCAGACCCACATATAGCTAGGCATGGCCACATGTATTTGTAGTCCCTTCCTCCAAAACTTTGCCTGGGTCTGGAAGTTCAGTGAACCAGAAGCTGTCTGCTACAACCATGAAATACCAGCTCTTATCTCCTTCCCTCTTTGCAGTGTTATAAACCAGCCTTAGAAATCAAGTAAGTTGCCCTGGTTACCATAAATAGAAGTAGTAGAGAGGATCTGAACCAGGGTCTTATGTTGGCATCATCACCTGCTGGTGCCAACTGAACCTGTTTCTAGGTCCCGAATGACTGGTGCTGAGGAACTGAGCTGTAACCAGGGCAAGTCAACAGAACCAGGGGACGCCAGGAAATTTCTTCTGTACAGGAACACAGAAGCAGCAGCCTGCAGAACTTTTATTAGATCAGCTCTGTGTACCAGGTTCATACAGTTTATGCAGATAACAGCTTAAACAAAACAGAGTAAACAGCAGCTCCCTATGTGAGAAGAAAGAGACATACTGACTAGCTTGAAACTATAGATGAATATTAGACCTCCCTAACAACAGAATAGACATCTCAAACTTTGTTCCCAGCATTCTTGATAAGCACAGATATCTTTATTCCCAAAACATGGTGTCAGCAGAATCACAATGTTCTGCAAATGGAAAGTTTTTACTAGGACAGGCTAAAAGTCCCCTTACAGTCTTATGTCTCCAACATTTCTTTTTCTTTTAAAATTTTTTTGATTGATTCCAAAATATAAATAATATCCCATAATTATAATACCCTCCCACCACTCTCCCTTTCTCTTCCTCCAATGAATCCCTTCCAAATCCCACCTCCACTTAAGCCCTTCTTCTTTCCAACTAGCCCCTTTTCTATTTTTGATATAATTTTTTCCTCCTATTATGCATATCTTATGTAGGTAGCACCAGCCACTGTGAGGTCATGAATATCAAGTCCACTTTGTGTCTGGAAGACAGTATCATAAGCACTCCTTCCCTTCCTTTGGCTCTTACATTCTTTCTTACAGATCAGGGAAGTTCCATAAAGGCAGGAAAAGCAGCCTGCTTTCTTAGGGCCAAGCAGAGAGAAAGCCAACCAGCCACCCACCAGAGCAAAAGCACCCAATGGTCCCTGAGCAAGGTGATTTGGAGAATATATTGTTCCACCCCTGGTTTTAATATATTTAGCTCCTATTTAATGATAAGATGTTTTGAGTCACCTCAGTGGTCACTACCATCTGAAAAGAGAAACTTTTTGAACCAAAAGTAGTACCAATTAATATATTGTACAAAACAACTATTTAGAGGGCAGTTTGGTGGGCATAATATATCCATTTAGCCAGACAACAGTAGTAATTTCCCTCATAGGATCCCAAATAATTAGGTTTTCTGTACTAGGAAGGTATTTTCTCCTGTGGAATGGGCCTCAAGTCTAATCAGAGAGTAGTTGGTTCCGCCCATAACAGACACATCACCATTGCATCAGCTGGTATATTTGTCCTGGCTGGTCAGCCATAAGCCTTGCATAGTCCACTGCTGGTTAACATCATTGATGACTTTTCTCCCCAAACATGCTTCTTAGGTCTTTCTAGCATCCTGACAGTTAGCCAACAGGGAGGAGGCTTCCAGCTCAGCTCCAGCTTGAGTTCTCAATTTCCTGCAACCCAAGTATGTGAAGTATTTAACAATAGGGTCTTACCATCTGGTTCTAGAGGGCAACCAAGAGTCTTGGAACTGTAATGTTTCAGGGGCATAAGGGACACACACACACACACACACACACACACACACACACACACATACACACACACACACATAAAAAAAGAGAAATTTTGGGTATAAGTATCTTGTGGAGGTAAATAATGTACCCAGAAGCCATACATTGTTATTAGAAAAAATTTCAGTGCCAGTCGTGGTGTGTGTGTGTGCGTAGGCTAGTGAAGAAGTGGGTTTTCATATGGCTTATTCATAAACCTTAAATTTTTATTTACCTTTCTCTCAATCTATCTTCTCCTCCATACCTTCCCCTTGGACGATTTTCAGCCACCTTCAGTATTGTGCCTCTCTATTTATATGTTCACTATATCCTCCCCTTGTCTCCAACATTTCTGTGCAAGCACACACCTTCTCACAATTTGACTTCTATCTGTAACAGTTCCCACAACATATCAACATATAAACATAAGAAATAATCACTATAAATAGAAGTAAACTGAAACACAAACAAGGTGTTAGGAATTCTTTGTCTTTCTATAGAATCACTAAACTTGGAAAACAATAAATGAAGGAGCACATAAAAAATACACATCAGGGCATAGGAGCCACACCAAACCAGCCTAGGGTGGGAAATAAGCAAAAACACAGCAAAATACACTCTTCTTCCAAAAAGTTATCAACCACAGCAGAAAAGCAGGAGACTAAGATCTTCCAAAAAGGAAAAAAATAGGCCAGAATCCTGTCGAGGCACCAGCAGCCCTGGCCCAAGCTTGTACACCTGCCCACCTGGCCTGGTGTCAAGCTGCAGGAGCAGAAACCAAGTGAAGAGATTTTTCATTCACATCAGCCTCCTCACAAAGTCAAGAAACTTGAAGGGGAAGACAGTTGGGGCCAGCTGAGCAGCTGCTGAAGGAGAACACAAATGGGACCAGCTGAAGAGCTCTGGTACAACTACAGGCATCCTGAACTCTCCCATCCCCCAATCGTCAGGGCTATGAAGCTCCAAAGAACTCATTCAGGTCCTGGCCACAGGACATCCACAGGACAGCTGATCAGAACACCAGATCTACAGCATAACACAGAGGGATCAAGGTGGGCACTCAGCATTGGTGAGATTGGAAGCCATCCCAAAAGGTAATGGGGTCAACTAACAAAAAAGCAGGTACACAGCAAGCACTGGAAGTGCTAATCTCTCTTTCCATGTCAGGAAAGGTTATGGGTTACCTATTCTTGGTTAGCTTTACCATTCTCAAATATTTTGGGGTTGACTATTATTGCCTTTGGTGCTTCCTGATTTATAAGGCCTTTGTCTTTTTCTTCTGTCATTATTGGGGCAGGATATGATTCAGACCCAAGCTGATCTGGAACTGATTTCAGAACAGAAATCTCAGCCTTTCAGTTGATAGGATTGAGGGTGCAGAGAAACACACACACTTAGGGACTTTGGCTTTATAAGTTATCTGTTTGTTTTAATCATCAGTCTTGCATAAATACTGTATGCTGGTTTTGCCTGAATGTGTATTACTCAGTTGAATTTTAAAATTTGCCAGTAAATTGCTCCACCTAGCCTTCTAGTATACTTGACTAGCAGGAAAACTCAATATCTAGGGTTACTTCTGCAGTTTTCTTGGAGTACAAGAGCTATACTTTGTATCTTAAATGCCAACCCTGAAGGCATAAAAGTTGGATTTACATGGCTAAAAGCACTACAGATAATTCGAAAACCCAAGCATCAAATTAACTCAGAATGCAAAAATCTCTACATTATAATACAAGAAACACAAAGAATCAAGACATACAACCCCATGAAAATTATAAATCCATCAGCAATGACCCTCGGTGGGACTGTTTTAGATGAAATGCCTGACAAAGATGTCAAGAAAAATGATTTTATCTATACTCGAAGAAATCAAAGGTCTCAAAGAAAAAAACAAAGGAATCAAAGAAGAAAACAACCTCTGAAGGAGAGCACAGGAAACCAACTTAATGAAATAAGGAAGTCAATATAGGACATGAGTAAAGAAATAGAAATACGAAAGAAAAACCAGGCAGAAGTACTAGTAATGAAAAACACAGTAAGTCAAATAAAAAAACTGTAGAAAGTCTCACCGGTAGAATGGATGAAGAAGAGAACAAAATATCTAAACTAGAAGACCAGGTATCAGATCTAATACAGACCAACATAGAGAAAAACAAGCTAATATGATTGGGAATTTCAAGATATTCAGGACACTATGAAAAGATCAAACAAGAATTTAGGGTATAATAGAAGGAGAAGAATTTTACTCCAAAGGCATAGTAGCTGTTTTCAACAAAATTATAGAAAAAAAAAATTTCCCCAAATAGGGAAAGTGATGCCAATATAGATACAGGAAGCCTTAAGAATGCCAAACAGACAAAAAAAAAAAAAAATCAGGAAAGAACCACTCACTGCCATATTATAATTAAACTACAAAACACAAAAACCAAAGAAAATATATTGAAAGCAGTTAGAAATAAAAGCCAAGCCCATATAAAGGCAAGGCCATCAGTCTAACAGCAGATTACTCATCACAAACTTTAAAAGCCAGAAGGGCTTGGAATGATGCATTACAAGTTCTGAAAGAAAATAAATGTCAACCAAGATTACTTTATCCAGCAAATCTATTCATCTAAATTGATGGAGATATAAGGACATTCCACAACAAACACAGGCTAAAGGAATATATGACAACTAAACAAACTCTACAGAAAATACTTGAAGGAATCCTTCATGTTGAAGGGAAAGCAAAGTGCACACATGAGGAATCAGGAAAAAATAAACCATACTCAAATAACAGTTAAAACAAGACAGTAAAGAGCAAACAGAAAACACTACAAAACAAGAAAAATGATGTGAATACATACTTTTCAATAATAACTATTAATATCAATGGCCTCAATACCCCAACTAAAATACACAGGCTTGCAGATTAGTTTAAAAGGCAGGATCCTTCTGTTCGTTGCCTCAAAGAAACTCACCTCTCAATAAAAGACAGACACTATCTTAGGGCGAAAGGATGGAAAATTGTATTTTAAGCAACTGGACCTAGGAAACAAGCAGGTGTTTGTATCCTAATATCTGACAGGATAGACTTCAATCCAACATTAATGAAGAAAAATAAAGAAGGTCACTTTATATTGATTAAATAAACACCCCACCAGGAGGACATTATAATCCTAAACATATAGGCACCGAATATGGGGCTCCCAATTTCACCAAACACTATTAGACCTAAGGTCACAAACAAAAACAAACACAATTATAGTGGGTGACTTCAATACCCCATTCTCATCAATTAACAGATCATCCCAGCAAAAAATAAACAGAAAGGCATCTGGATTAAATGATGGCATGGAGCAAATGGACCTAAAAGATATCTACAGAACATTCCATCCAAATGCTGTAGAATACACATTTTCCTCAACAGCACATGGAACATTCTCTAAAATATACCACATATTAGGCCACAAAGCAAATCTTAACAAATACAGGAAAGTTGAAATAATTCCTTGTACTCTATCTGATCACAATGGGATTAAACTACACATCAGCAACAAGAAGAACTACAGAGCATACAGAAATTCATGGACACTAAACAGCACACTACTGAATGATGAATGTGTCATTGAAGAAATCAAGAAGGAAATAAAAAAATTCATAGAATCAAATGATAATGACAATACAACATACCAAAATCTTTGGGACATAATGAAAGCAGTCCTAAGAGGGAAATTTTGTAGCATTAAGCGCCTATATTAAGAAATTAGAAAGTTTACAAGTAAACAACTTAATGCTTCACCTTAAGACCTTGGAAAAGAAGAACAAGGCAAACCAAAAATCAGTATAGAGGAAGAAACAATAAAGATTAAGGCAGAAATTAATGCAATAGAAACAAAAAAATAAATAATACAAATAATCAATGAAACAAAAAGTTGGTTCTTTTAAAGGATAAACACCTTAGTAAATCTGACCAGAAGAAAGAGAGAAGAGACAAAAATTAATAAAATTAGAGATGAAAAAGGCACCAGTACAATAGATGCCAAAGAAATTCAGAAAAATCACAAGGACATACTTTAAGAATATATATGCCTCTAAGTTTGAAAATCTGAACGAAATCTATGATTTCCTTGATTAATATGACCTACCAAAATGAAATCAAGATGAGAAAATCCATTAAAATAGACCTATAACAACTATGGAGATCCATGCAGTTATAAAAATCTCCCAACTAAAAGAAGTACAGGCCCAGATGGATTTACTGGTGAATTTTAGCAGACCTTCATGGAAGAACTAACACCACTGCTTCTCAAACTTTTCCATAAAATAGAAAAGGAAGGAATTCTACCAAACTCCTACTACAAAGCCAGCATTAGCTCTTGAGGAAGGAGATAGAAAAAATGATCTTAAAATTCACATCACCCTGATACCAAAACCAGACCAAAGACAGGACAAAAAAAGAAAATTGCAGACTAATATCCCTCATGAACATAGATGCAAAAATTCTGAACAAAATACTGGCAAATAGAATACAATATATCAGAAAGATTATTCACCCCAACCAAGTAGGCTTTATTCCAGAGATGGATAGATGGTTCAAAATACACAAATCAATAAATGTAATACACTATATATGAAGGACAAAAATCACATGATCATTTCAATAGATGCAGAAAAGGCATCCAACAAAATCCAACATCCCTTCATGTAAAAGTCCTACAGAAACTGGGAATAGAAGGAACATATCTCAACATAACTAAAGGTATTTATGACAAGCCTGTTCAGCCAACATAATACTAAATGGGAAAAACTTGAAACTTTTCCACTAAATTCAGGAATAAGACAAGGGTGTCCCCTCTCCCCACTTTTATTTAATATAGTATTGGAAGTCCTAGCTATAACAATAAAGCAAGAGATATTCATAAAAGGAATACAAATTGGAAAACAAGAGATCAAATTATCATTATCTGAAGATGATATACATAAAGGACCCTAAAACAAACTGATAAACACTTTTAGCAATGTAGCAGGATACAAAATAAGCACACAGAAATCAGTAGCTTTCCTATATACTAACAACAAACATGTGGAGGATGAAATCACAGAATCTCTCCCATTCACAATCACTTCAAAACAAAAATAAAATACCTTGGAATAAACTTAATAATTGAAGTGAAGGATCTCTACAATGAGAACTTTAAAATACTCAAGCGAAAAATTGCAGACCAATCTTCCCCATGAACATAGATGCAAACATTCTCAACAAGAGAGGTGAATGCAATGCAGTGGATAGCTGAGTCAATCTGTGAATGCAGCCACCATCATGAGCCTCCTCAACAAGCCCAAGAGGGAGATGACCCTAGAGGAGCTACAGAAGCAGGAGAAGGAATTCAACATAGGCCCACTCTCAGTGCTCATGCAGTCAAGAACAATACCTAGATGCTTATCAACTCCTGCAACGAGAAAGTCCTTGGCTGCATGCAGGCCTTTGACAGGCACTGCAACATGGTGCTAGAGAACGTGAAGGAGATTTGGACTGAGGTCCCCAAGAGTGGCAAGGGCAAGAAGAAGTCCAAGCTGGTCAAGTAGGACCACTACATCTCCAAGATGTTCCTGCATGGGGACTCCGTCGTCATCCTGTGGAATCACTTCATTGCTGGCAAGCAGGGGGTCTCTTTCTTCTTGGTTGCCTGACCCTTCCCCCTACCCTGCAAAGACTTGCCTGACTGATTTGATGGTAATAAAATCATGTTTTGTTTAAAATAATTCTCAACAAAATATTGGCAAACAGAATACAAGAATATATCAGAAAGATCACTCACCCTGACCAAGTAGGCTTTATCCCAGAGATGGAGGGATGGTTCAACATATATAAATTGATAAATGTAATATACTATATAAATGACTGAAGGAAAAAAAATCACATGATCATCTCAATAGATGCAGAAAAGGTATTCGACAAAATCCAATATCCCTTCATGGTAAAAGTCCTACAGAAACTGAGAATAGAAGGAACATATCTCAACATAATAAAGGCTATTTATGACAAACGTACAGCCAACACAATACTAAATGGAGAAAAATTTGAAGCTTTTCCACTAAAATCAGGAATAAGACAAGGGTGTCCACTCACCCCACTTTTATTTAATATTGTACTGGAAGTCTTAGCTATAACAATAAGGCAAGAGACACTTATAAAACGGATACAAATTGGAAAGGAAGAGATCAAATTATTTGCAGATGATATGTTTCTATACATAAAGGACCCTAAAGACTTAGAGCTGACAAACACAGCAATATAGCAGAATACAAAATAAATACACAGAAATCAGTACCTTTTTTAGCTACTAACAACAAACATGCAGAGGATGAAATCCAGGAATCACTCCCATTCACAATTGCCTCAAAAAAAAGTACCTTGGGATAAAACTAACCAAAGTAAAATCCCTACAATGAAAACTATAAAACACTCAGGCAAGAAATTGCAGAAGACACTAGGAAATGGAAAGACATCCCATGTTCTTGGATTGGAAGAACCAAATGTTGTGAAAATGTCAATCTTACCAAAAGCAATGTATGCATTTAATGTAATCCCCATTAAAATTCCAATAGCATAGAAATAGAAAAAAATCCTAAAATTCCTTTGAAAGCACAAAAACGTTAAATATCCAAAACAATTTTAAGCAACAAAAATAAGTTTAGCAGTATCACCATACCCAATTTTTAGCTATATTTCAAAGCCATAGTAACAAACAGCATGGTACTGGCACAAAGATAGACATGTATATCAATGGAACAGAATAGAGGACCCAGAGGTAAATTCTGGCTGCTACAGCCATTTGATTTTCGGCTAAAAACATGCATTGGAGAAAAGACAGCCTCTTTAACAAACAGTGCTGGGAAAACTGGATATCTATATGTTGAAGGATGAAAATAGATCCTTATCTCCCTCCATGCACAAGAATCAAGTCCCAATAGATCAAAGACCTTAATATCAGACATGGAACTCTGAAACTGCTAAGAGGAAAAAATAGGGGAAACCCTTCAACATATTGGCTTAAGCAATGACTTTCTGAAAACAACCCCAGTTTCTCAGAGACTAAAACCACTTATCAAGTTCTGGGACCTCATGAAATTACAAAGCTTTTGTACAACAAAGAACACTGTGAATAGAGCAAAGAGACAACCTACAGAACGGAAAAAAAAAAATTTGGCCAGATATACATCTGACAGAGGATTAATATCTAGGATATACAAAGAATTCAGAAAACTAAATAATAAGAACTCAAATAACCCAATTACAAATAGGCTAAAGAACTAAATAGAAAGTTCTCAAAAAGAGAAATACAGATGGCATACGAACATCTAAAAAATGGTCTACATCCTTAGCCATCAGGGAAATGTAGTAGTTTTCTAGTTTGAGATTCCATCTCACTCCTATCAGAATGGCAATCATCAAGAAAACAAATGACAATAAATGTTGGCAAGGATGTGGAAAAAGAGGAACTCTTCTATACTATTGGTGGGAACGTAATCTGTTACAGCCATTGTGGAAATAAGTATAAGGTTCCTGAGACAGCTAAAAATAGATATACCATATGACCCAGTTATACCACTTCTAGGTATATATTCCAAGGACTTTTCTCATTGCCTTAGAGATACTTGCTCAACCATAGTTTTTACCACTCTGTTCACAGTAGCGAGGAAATTGAACCAGCCTAGATGTCCCTCAGTTGATAAAGATGTGGTATATTTATAAAATGGAATTCTATTCAGACATAAAGAAAAAAATAAATTATAAAATTTGTAGGGAAATGGATGGATCTGGAAAGGATCATACTAAATGACTTAACCCAGGCCTAGAAAGCCAAATGTTGCATGTTCTCTCTCATATGTGGATCCTAGTCACAAATGTTCAGACTTGTGTGTGAGTTGGAGTAAAAAGAGGTAGCAGAGGCCAGTAAGCTAGAAAAGGGCTATAAGGGAGGGAGGAGAGGGGTGGATGTAAGGGGATGGTATTGTATATATAAGTAGATGAACAGATTACTGGGGGTGGCATGGCCTAAATGAGGTCAGGGGAAGAGATTGAATAAAAGAAGGATGGGGAGGGTTAATCAAAATTCAGGATATTGTGAATAGGCCATATGATAACCTAGTTTTTTGGATACTGGCACACCCAGAAGCCAAAGATTGTTACTAGAACAATTTCAGTGCCTGAGATGGGATACCTTCCAGAGAGTTGTTGGCCAGGCAGGTCCCTGATGCCCCAGAAGATTACAGGATATTGCCAAAGCCCTTGGTTTCCCACCAGGAATAGATGATAAGACCCTTTTGCTGAAGATTCCACATGCCTGGGCTGCAATGTCACTGAGAAATCAAACGGGCTGAGCTGAAAATCTCCTCCCTGTAGACCAGCTGACAGAAAGCTGGAAAAGGCTGTACTGGGTGCAGTCCTATGAGAGACAGAAGCCATCAATGGTGAAAACAGGGGACACTGCTAGTCTCAAGTTTGGCCAGCCAGGCCAAATGAGCCAATGGGTGCAATAGTGACTTGTCTGTTATGGGGGAAACCAACTGATCTCTAATAGGACTAGAGAGGGCCTGGAGAGATGGCTTAGTGGTTGAGCGCTTGCCTGTGAAACCTAAGGACCCCGGTTCAAGACTTGATTCCCCAGTACCCACGTAAGCCAGATGCACAAGGTTGCACATGCATCTGGAGTTTGTTTGTAGTGGCTGGAGGCCCTGGTGTGCCCATTCTCTCTCTATCTGCCTCTTTCTCTCTGCGTTGCTCTCAAATAAATAAATAAAAATAAACAACAAAAAAATAGGACTGGAGACCCGCTCTATGGGATATTTGCCTGTTACTGAAAACCTAATTAAAAGCCTAGGGTGGGGAAGGTCATGAGCCTTAGAAATGTAATGCCTGCTCTTGTCTGGCTAAATGTATGTATTATGTCCACCAAACTGCCCTGTAAGCACTTTACTTAATGTTCATACCCACATATTAATGCTATTGTCATTTTTGGTTAGAGAGGCTTCTTTTGTCAGATGGTGGTGACCACTGGGATGACCCAAAAGGCACCATAGTGCTGAGAAGATGTTGTGATGGAGGAGTGTTCAGCAGTGAAACATCTGTATTGTACCTTCCAAGGCTCATGGTCCATTGTGGAAGAGGTGGCAGAAAGAATGTAAGAGCCAAAGGAAGGGTAGGACTGCTTACAATGCACTCTGCCAGACCGAAATTGGCCTTGATATCCATGACCTCACAATGCCTAGCAATACCTCCGCAAGACCCTCATAATAGGAGGAGAAGATGATGACATCAAAATAAAAGAGAGACTAATGGAATGACGGAGGGTATATGATGGAGTGTGGATTTGTGAAGGGGAAAATGGGAGGAGGGGAGGAGAGGGAATTATCATGGTTTATTGTCTATAAGTATGGAAGCTGTCAATGAAAAAAAATTTTTTAAATGCACAACAGTTTACTTTTTCAGAGCTGTGATAATACAAATTTAATTATAAAATGCAAATTTGAACTATGGATGAAATTTAAAAATTTCTAGTATTGTGTAAGGAGTGACAGCTGGATAGGATTCCCCAGTACTCATGTAAAGCCAGATGCAGAGCAGCATATGTGTCTGGAGTTGGTTTACAGTGGCCAGAAACCCTGGAGTGCCCATTCTCTCTCTCCCAAATGCATAAATAAATATTGAATATTTTTTTCTAGTATCCACTAAAAAGAAGTAAAAAGAAATCTGGGAGTGATGGCTCATGTAATCCTAGTATTCAGAATGCAGAACAAGGGGAGTCATTGCAAATTCAAGGCCAGCCTATTTTACATAATGAGTTCTAGCATAGACAGGGCTATATTGGATAAACAAAAAACAGCTAGAATGAAATACTAAAAAAAGAACTAGATGAAATCAATTTTAGTATATTTTATTTAGACCGATATCTAAAATATCACTTGAACACATAATCAATACAAAAGTTATCAATGGGATATTTTGCAACTTTTTTGTGTGTGCAAGTGTCTGTGTGTATGTGTTTGTGAGTGAATGCCTGTGTGTGCATTTTGTGTATTTTCATGTGGAGGCCAGAGGTCAACTGTAAGTGTAGTTGTCATGGTGTTTCCCACCTTGTGTTTTTTTTTTTTTTTTTTGGTGCATGTATACTGAATGATGAATGGGTCACTGAAAAAATAAAGAAGAAAATCAAAATATTTATAGAATCAAATGATAATGACAACAATAATGTGTGTGTGTGTGTGTGTGTGTGTGTGTGTGTGTGTGTGTGTGTGTGTGTATGCATGTGTTCATGTACATGGAGGCCAGAAGTTGACAACAGGTGTCAAGTGTCTTCCTTAGTCACTATCCATCTTTGCTTTTTGTTTTTCTTTTCATCTTAGTTTTTGAGACAAGGTATCTTGTCAAACTTAGAGCTCACCAATTTGGCTAGGTGTAAGCCCTAGGATCCTTCTATCTCTGGTTCCATCCCCACCCCCAGCTTCCAGGTTGTGATTGTAGGCATCCAACCATGCCCAGTTTTTATGTGAGTACTCGATATATAAACTCAGGTCTTCATCTTTGCATGACAAGCATTTAAACTTGTTTTTTTAAGATAGGGTTTCCCACTGTCAGAGAATTTTTTTTTTTTAACTTTTTATTTATTTATTTATTTATTTATTTATTTATTTATTTATTTATTTTTTGGAGACACAGAGAGGGAGAGACAGAGAGAGAAAGAGAAAGAGAGAGAGAGAGAGAGGAAGACAGAGATGGGCATGCCAGCAGTGTCTCAGCTGCTGCAAACGAAATCCAGATGTGTGTGCCCCCTTGTGGTCAAGTGCGGCATTGCGCCCTTGCGTCACTGCATCTGGCTAAACGTGGGACCTGGAGATTGGAACCAGTGTTCTTAGGTTTAGGAGGCAGGCGCCTTAAGCCCTAAGCCATCTCTCTAGCCCAGAATTAGCTATTTTATCTATGGAGGAAGGCCAGTGAGCCCCAGGGATTTACCTGTCTCCACCTCCCTAAATCTAGGATTATAGATATGGACAACATCTGAATTTTTAAATTTTATTTTTATTTATTTGAGAAAGAGAGAGAGAGGAAGAGAGAGAGAGAGGGAGAGAGACAGAGAACAGACATGCAGGGCCTTCAGCCACTGTAAGCAAATTCCAGATTTATGGCTTAGGTGGGTCTGGGGAATCAAACTTGGGTCCTTTGGCTTTGAAGGCAAGTGCCTTAATCACTAAGCCACATCTTCAGTCCACATCTGACTTTTTTATATGGTTTTTGGGGATCTAACTCAAGTTCTTAAATTTTCTTGGCAAGTACTTTACCGACTGAACCATCTCCCCAGCCCATATTTTACCTGTCTTAATGTTCTTACACAAAAAGTCTGGCATGTATTTTACACTTTCATTTCCAATGAGCTACATTTTATGTTCTCAGTTGCCACATGTAGTAGGTGGGTGCCATGTTTGACAGTGCAGACATACTATTAAGATATGAAAAAATACTTCTGGAAATACAATAGTTGGTTGTCAATATTACAGCTAACTCTTAAGGAGTTGAAATCAGCTCTGATAGGATCCAACTGCTGATTTATGCCTAAATTATCTTTTTGATGGAAGAATGTTAAACATTGAAAATATCGAACTAGTAACCCAATACAGCCAAGGTGACATATAACAAAGAGAGACTGCTCCAGGTATAGAATTGTTGGACTCATGCTTGAACAGGCTACCCTGGAGCCTCTTCTCTCCAGCTAGGGTAGGATTCATGTTCCCCACCAGCTGTACAACTTTGGAAAGAATGGGGATTATACTAATTTCCTCACTGAAATATAAATGTGAATTCATTAAGCTATGATCATGGAGCTTGTTTCCAGGGCTGTTCTGTTTCCTTTCAAGCTTTGAAGGTTCAGTCCTGAAATGGTGAATTCCCTGTCCTTTGCATAGCTCCAGATGCAGGAGACTCTTGGGTCATGTAGTTAACAACTCAGGTTATGACCATTTCTCTTGGTGTGAACCCATTCCCCAGGCCACGCACTCAGAGCATTGTAAGTAGAACATCATTCATACTGCTATAACTCACCTTAATCTCCATTGAAGCTCTTCTCTTGTCCTATGGTAGAAGCTTAATCCAGCCTGTTTCTAGGATCTATACAGCATCCAGCTGTTGGTGGGGATGGGCACTAGGTCTGTGGTGGCTTTGGGAAATGCTCAGCTGTGTCTGGCTATCAGAAAATAGCAGAACTATAAAGGTGTATGCATAGAAATTGTGTGTGTGTGTGTGTGTGTGTGTGTGTGTGTGTGTGTGTAAACGCTTGGTTAAAATTTCAAGTTTTAAGTGTTTCAGGTACTTCTTTGCTCTTTGTTTCAGATTTATGTGATGGGCTGCTATTCTATTAGACATTTCTCTCTGTGGAGAGATAAGAAACAGGAATCAATAAGGGAGGTCAACATTTTATGTTGAAATACGGGATAAGAAATGTGCTAGGTGGTTTTTTTTTCTTCAATTGGTTTAGGAATGATGGATTTGTAAGTAAAGAAAGAGAGACTTCTTGATGATGATTAACCACCACTTTGCTGAAAAGTGTCTGTGTTCAGGACCTTAAATTGGGAGTGTCTCTAAAAATATTTGCAGTGAAGTTTTCCTAGAAGTATGTTGTCATTGTTAGATAGATATGATCTACGGGTGTTAACAATCAAATCCCATGTTTACCAGGTACTGTGGTTCAGACAACTCCCTTACCAATTCTGTAAGCAGTCAGGTGCTCCGGCCAGCGGGGTTTCAACAAGGGCCCAAGGGGAGATTAACCTGGATGAGAGAGACAAACAGACACAAAGAAGGAGACTAAGCCTAATACCTGGTCAAAGTCTCAAATTTTTATTTTTCACACAGAGGTTTATATAGGGGAGGCAGGAGGAAGGTAAACTAGAAACTGACCCAGGGTCACAAGACTTTCTGATTGTTAAGGTTTGATCATGGGACTCTTAATCCCAGGGGTCATGGGAAGGTCTGTTGTTACATTCCGATAGGCAGATAAAGTAATCGCCTGCAGCCAGGGCTTGTAGCTGGGGCAACTCTGATCCAATAGGTAGATAAAGTGATCGCCTGCAGCCAGGGCCTGTAGCTGGGGCAATTCTGATCCTAAGGCCTTTTGAGTCCATAAGATGGCTTCTCATACAACATGACTGTTATGCTGCTCATGGTCTCCGACAGTCAGGTCCAAGAGCCACCTCAGATGGGCAGATCTGCCCAAACACAAGCAGGACTTAGTTTTGCCACCTAGTGGCCATATGCCAACATTTCAAGTGAGTTGACCTTGGTGTGTTTATCCACTTAGACTGGGGTCGGACTTAGCAAAAACAAAACTAAACTGAATCAAGAAGAGGGGAAAAGATAGACGTTGTACGAAAAATTTGGCATTTGTTTGTGTTCTTGATTCATGTAGGTTCATTGTTTCCACAAATACTGTATGTAGGTGCTAGGCAGTATGTTAAAATTGAGCATGTATTTTTAGATGTGCCCAATCTCAGTATAAAAAGATAGCTAGGGCCAAAGAGATTGCTCAGTCGTTAAGGTGCTTGCCTTTAAAACCTAATTACTGGAGTTCCGGGTAAGATGGTGGCATAGGAGCCACGCCAAACTGGATCAGGCAGAGAATCAAGAAAAACTACACTCATCTGAGGAAGAGAGCAGAATATTTTCTCTGGGAAATAGCGGAAAAGCAAAAGACAGCCAGAAACCCACTGTGGAGAGTGCGGCCCCTGGCAGCTCGCTCCCCAACGGCCCCACGCCGCCGCGGGCTCCCCAGCCGCAGACTCCCCAGCTGCGGACTCCCCAGCCGCGGACTCCCCAGCCGCAGGCTCCCCATCCGCGGGCTCCCCATCCGTGGGTTCCCAGCGGCTTTGCTCCACCCCAAGAGCACCCCAGCAACTCCACTTCACTCAGCCGGCTCCCCAACGGATCGGCGCCAAGACTCCAACCCTCGATCCAAAGCTGCCAACCAGATCAGCTAAGCCCCGCTGAGCTTCTGCTGCAAACGCCACCCAAACAAACAAACAAACAAAAAAAGGGACTTTTCAACCTCATCAGTCTCCTCACAGAGCCCAGAAATCAAAGAAAAATCTGCGGAGCTACTGAAAGAGACACACACCATGAGTTGCTGCAGGCTTCCTGAACTCGCCCATCCCCCAATCATCAGTTCCCCAGGGAATTGGTAGAATCGAACAACAACCAGTGGCAAATTTGAACCACATAGTCAACACTGGCCCCAGCTTACCTGACCCAAGCTCCACAGCTCAGGTAACGAGGTGGGCACCCAGCATTGGTGAGTTTAAAAGCCACACCAAAAGATAACAAAGGCCTGCATTGGAAGTGCTAACCACTCTTTCCAGGTCAAGGCAGGGTATGTATTACATATTTGTGGGTGGCTTTACCATTTTCAAATAAGCTGAATGTGAGGGGTTGAATATTGCTATCTATACTACTTATAGATTTAAAGGGCCTTTATCTTTTGCTTCAGTTATTATTGAGGACAGGGTCTGATTCCCAAGCTGACAGGACTAAGGGAGTGGACCATCACATGCCCTTAGGGATTTTAACCCTATAGGACTGGTTGTCTCAATTCTCACACTTGTATACTCTGTGTTCATGTTAATTAATGTGCATTTTGCTCTGTTGAAGTTTAGAACTTGCCTCTAAATTGTTCCACCAGTCCACTACAATAATTGCTTAACAAGCAAACTCAACAGCTAGGAGTACTTCTACTTAAGTACAAGTGCTACACTTGACACCTTAAACTCATATCCTAAAATAATATAAAGGTGGATCACAATACCTAAGAACACTGAAGATAAATAGGAAACCTAAGCATCAAAGCAATCCAGGATACAAAAGTCACTACATTATAATACAAGAAACACAAAGAATCAAGACAATGCAATCCCACCAAAAATTGCAAATCCATCAGATAGGTCCAACAATGAGACTGTTTTAGATGAAATTCCTGACAAAGATTTCAAGGGAATGATGATATCTATGCTCAAAGAAATGAAAGAAGAAATGAAAACAATCTGAGAAGAAAACAAAGGAATTAGAGAAGAAAACAAACTGTTGAAGGAGATTACAGAGAAACAGTTTAATGAAATAAAAAGGTCATTAGAGGACATGAACAAGGAAATAGAACTACTGAAGAAAAACCAGGCTGAAATCTTAACCCTGAAGAACGCAGTCAGTGAAATAAAAAACTCTGTGGAAAGTCTCACTAGTAGAATGGATGAAGGAGAGGACAGAAAATCGAAACTAGAAGATGAGGTGGCAGATCTATCACAGTCCAACAAAGAGAAAGACAAGCTAATAGAAAGGTATGAATGGGAACTCCAAGACATGAGGGACACTATGAAAAGATCAAACATAAGAATTCAAGGTATAGCAGAAGGGAAGAATTTCAATCCAGAGGCTTAGTAGGTGTTTTTCCATAAAATCATAGAGAAAATTTTCCCCAAATTGGGAAAAAGAAATGCCAATGCAGATACAAGAAGCATTTAGAACACCAAACAGACAAAACCTAGAAAGATCCTCTTCTCGCCATGTTATAATTAAACTACTAAATACACAAACCAAAGAAAGTATACTGAAAGCAGTTAGAGAGAAAAAGCAAATGACATTTAAGGGGAAACCCATCAGGGTCACAGCAGATTACTCAACACAAACCCTAAAAGCCAGGAGGGCCTGGAGTGAGGTATTCCAAGTTCTGAAAGATAAAAACTGTCAACCAAGATTACTTTATCCTGCAAAGCTTTCTATCCAAATTGATGGAGAAATAAGGACATTCCACAACAAAGACAGGCTAAAGGAATTTATGACAACTAAGCCAGCTCTACAGAAAATACTTGCAGGAATCATTCATGCTGAAGAAAAAGCAAAACACACACAGCAGGAAATAGGAAAAAAGAAACCATATTCAACAGTTAGAACAAGTGAGTAAAACGAAAACCAGGAAGAACTACAAAATAAGAAAAATGGACAGATCAAATACATATCTTTCAATAATAACTCTTAATATCAATGGCCTCAATGCCCCAATCAAAAGACATAGACTTGCAGACTGGATTAAAAAGCAGGATCCTACCATCTGTTGCCTTCAGGAAACTCACATCCGATTAAAAGATAGAAACATTCTTAGGGTGAAAGGCTGGAAAAAGATATATCAAGCAAATGGACCTAGAAAACAAGCAGGGGTTGCCATCCTAATTTCTGACAGGATAGACTTCAAACCAACATTAGTGAGGAGAGATAAAGCAGGTCACTTTATACTGATTAAAGGAACACTCCAACAGGAGGATATCACAATCCTAAACATTTATGGTCCCAACACGGGGGCCCCCAATTACATCAAACAAACACTATCGGACTTAAGGTCAGAGATAACACCTAACACAATAGTAGTGGGTGACTTCAATACCCCTCTCTCATCACTTGACAGGTCTACCCAACAAAAAATAAACAGAGAAACAACTGCATTAAATGATATCATGGAACAAATGGACCTAACAGATATATATAGAATATTCCATCCAAATACTGCAAAATATACATTCTTCTCAGCGGCACATGGGTCATTCTCTAAAATAGACCATATGATAGGACACAAATCAAATCTCAACAAATACAGGAAAATTGAAATAATCCCTTGTATGCTATCTGACCACAATGGGATTAAACTGCAAATCAACAACAAGAAAAACTACGGAGCATACAGAAATTCATGGAGACTAAACAGTACATTATTGAATGACGCATGGGTCATTGAAGAAATTAAGAAGGAAATCAAGAAATTCATAGAATCAAATGATGATGAGAATACAACATACCAAAACCTGTGGGACACAATGAAGGCAGTCCTACGAGGGAAATTTATAGCTCTAAGTGCCTATATTAAGAAACTAGAGAGTTCACAACTAAACAATTTAATGCTTCACCTTAAGGCCTTGGAAAGAGAAGAACAAGGCAAACCAAAAATCAGTAGACGGGAAGAAATAATAAAGGTTAGGGCAGAAATTAATGAAATGGAAACCAAAAAGCAATCAAAAAAATCAATGAAACAAAGAGTTGGTTCTTTGAAAGGATTAACAAGATTGACAAACCCTTAGCAAATCTGACCAAAAGAAAGAGAGAAGAGACAAAAATTGATAAAATTAGAGATGAAAAAGGCAATATCACAACAGATACCAAAGAAATTCAGAAAATCATACGGACATACTTTAAGAATATATATGCCTCTAAGTTTGAAAACCTGAAAGAAATGGATGATTTCCTTGATTTATATGACCTACCAAAATTAAATCAAGATGAGATAAACCATTTAAATAGACCTATAACAACCACAGAGATCCAAGCAGTCATAAAAAGTCTCCCAATTAAAAAAAGCCCAGGCCCAGATGGATTCACTACTGAATTTTACCACACATTCCTGGAAGATCTAACACCAATGCTTCTCAAACTTTTCCATAAAATAGAAGAGGAAGGCATTCTACCGAAATCCTTCTATGAAGCCAGCATCACCCTGATACCCAAACCGGACAAAGACAGATCAAAAAAAGAAAACTATAGACCAATCTCCCTCATGAACATAGATGCAAAAATTCTCAACAAAATACTGGCAAACAGAATACAAGAATATATCAGAAAGATTATTCACCCTGACCAAGTAGGCTTTATCCCAGAGATGCAGGGATGGTTCAACATACGCAAATCCATAAATGTAATACACCATATAAATGGTCTGAAGGACAAAAATCACATGGTCATCTCAATAGATGCAGAAAAGGCATTTGACAAATTCCAACACCTCTTCATGGTGAAAGTATTACAGAAACTTGGAATAGAAGTAACATATCTCAACATAATAAAAGCTATTTATGACAAACCTACAGCCAACATAATACTTAATGGGGAAAAACTTGAAGCTTTTCCTCTAAATTCAGGAACAAGACAAGGGTGTCCACTTTCTCCACTATTATTTAATATAGTATTGGAAGTCTTAGCCATAGCAATAAGGCAAGAGGCACTCATAAAGGGGATACAAATCGGAAAGGAAGAGGTCAAATTATCATTATTTGCAGATGATATGATTCTATACATAACAGATCCTAAAGACTCTACCAGCAAATTATTAGAGCTGATAAACACTTTTAGCAATGTAGCAGGATACAAAATAAACACACAGAAATCAGTAGCTTTTCTATACACTAACAACAAACATGCAGAGGATGAAATCAGGGAATCTCTCCCATTCACAATTGCCTCAAAAAAAATAAAATACCTTGGAATAAACTTAACCAAGGAAGTGAAGGATCTCTACAATGAGAACTATAAAGAACTCGAGCGACAAATTGCAGAAGACACAAGGAAATTGAAAGACATTCCATGCTCCTGGATTGGAAGAATCAATATAGTGAAAATGTCAATCTTACCAAAAGCAATCTACACATTTAATGCGATCCCCATTAAAATCCCAATAGCATTCTTCACAGAAATAGAAAAAACAATACTAAAATTCATCTGGAAACACAAAAAACCTCGAATAGCCAAAACAATTTTGCATAACAAAAATCAGGCAGGTGGTATAACCATACCCAATTTTAAGTTATACTATAAAGCCATAGTAACAAAAACAGCATGGTACTGGTACAAGGACAGACAGGTAGATCAATGGAACAGAATAGAAGACCCAAATATTAATCCAGACAGCTACAGCTACCTGATTTTTGACAAAAACGCCAAAAATACTCATTGGAGAAAAGATAGCCTCTTTAACAAGTGGTGCTGGGAAAATTGGGCATCTGTTTGTAAAAGGATAAACATAGGTCCTTGTCTCTCTCCTTGCACAAGAATCAAGTCCAAATGGATCAGGGACCTTAATATCAGACCTGAAACTCTGAAAATGCTAGAGGAAAAAGTAGGGGAAACTCTTCAACATATTAGAATAGGCAAGGACTTTCTGAATATAACTCCAATTGCTCAGAGAATAAAAGCACTAATCAACCACTGGGACCTTATGAAATTACAAATCTTTTGTACAGCAAAGGACACTGTGAATAGAGCAAAAAGACAACCTACAGAATGGGAGAAAATCTTTGCCATTTATTCATCTGACAGAGGATTAATATCCAGAATATACAAAGAACTCAAAAAATAGAATAACAAGAATTCAAACAACCCAGTTAAAAAATGGGCTACGGAACTAAATAGAGAATTCACGGAAGATGAAATACAGATGGCATATAAACATCTAAAAAAATGTTCTACATCCTTAGCCATCAGGGAAATGCAAATTAAAACCGCTTTGAGATTCCATATCACTCCTGTCAGAATGGCTAGCATCAAGAAAACAAATGACAATAAATGTTGGCGTGGATGCGGAAAAACAGGAACACTTCTACACTGTTGGTGGGAATGTAAGCTGGTCCAGCCACTGTGGAAATCAGTGTGGAGGTTCTTGAGACAGCTAGAAATAGATTTACCATATGACCCAGCTATAGCACTCCTAGGCATATATCCAGAGGACTCTTCTCACTTCCTTAGAGATACTTGCAAAACCATGTTTATTGCTGCTCTATTCACAATAGCTAGGAAATGGAAGCAGCCTAGATGTCCGTCCACAGATGAGTGGATAATAAAGTTGTGGTACATTTACACAATGGAGTTCTATTCAGCAGTAAAGAAAAATGAAATTATGAAATTTGCAGGGAAATGGATGGATCTGGAAAGGATTATACTTAGTGAGGTAACCCAGGCTCAGAAAGCCAATCGTCACATGTTCTCTCTCATATGTGGGTCCTAGCTACCAATGTATAGACTTGTGTATGAACTGGAACCAAAAATAGGTACCAGAAACCAGTAAGCTGGTAAAAGGCTATAAGGGAGGGAAGAAAGGGAAGGACTTAAGTGTATGGTAATACACATATGTAAGTAGAAGAACTGAGTACAGGGAGGTGAATGGCCTAAGCGAGGCCATGGGAAGAGAATGCATACAAAAAGGGCAGGGGGAGGGACAATCTAAACTCAAGATATTATCAATAAGACATATGTAAAATTACCTTTTTGAATAAGGGCATGTCTAGAAGATGTAGACTGTTACTAGAAAATTTTCAGTACCTGGAATGGAATTCCTTCCAGTGAGATGTTGGCCAAGGAGGTCCCGGTAGCCTCCAAAACATTAAGGCTTTTGCCAAAGCCCTTGGTTTCCCTAGAGAAATAGATAGTAAGACCCTATTGCTGAAGACATCTCATGCCTGAGAGGCAAGGACACTGAGAAAGCAAGCTGGTGCTGAGCAGAAAGCCTTCTCCCTGTAGACCAGCCAACTGAAAGCTGGAAAAAGCTGCACTGCACGCAGCGTATGGGAGACAGAAGCCATCAACAGTGAAAATAGTGGATGCTGAATATTCAAGCTTGGCCAGACAGGCCCAATGACTGAACAGGTGCAATAGTGGCGTGTCTACTCTTGGGGTAACCAAGTGCTCCATAATTGGACTGAAGGCCCTCTCTATGGGAGGGAATACATACCCGGCACTGAAAAACCTAAGTAAAAGTCTATGGTAGGTGAGGTCATGAGCCTTGGGGGTATAAGCCTGCTCATGTCTGACTAAATGTATATATTATTCCCCACCAAGCTGCCCTGGGGACACTACACTAAATGTTCATGTCCACATATTAACGCTTATTCTCACTTCTGGCTAGAGAAGCTTCTCTTTTCAGATGGTGATGACCACTGGGATGACACAAAGGCAACATAGTGCTGAGAAGAAGGGATGGAGGAGTGCCTAGCACTGAAACACCTCTGTCACATCCTCCAGTGGCTCAGGGACCATTGCGGAAGAGGGAGTGGATAGAATGGAAGAGCCAAAGGAAGGATATGACCTCTTACTATGCAGCTGCCCAGACAGAAATTGGCCTCGATATCCATGATCTTGCAGTGCCTAGCAATACCTTTGCAAGACCCTCAAAATAGAAGAGAAAGATGATGTCATCAAATTAGGAGAGAGACTAATGGAGAGAAGGAGGGGATATGATGGAGACCGGAATTCTATAGTGGAATGGGGGAGGGGAGGGAAATATCAGGTGGGGTTTTTTTGGTATGTAAGATTAAAAGTCAATAAAAAAAAAAAAACCTAATTACCAGAATCCAATTCCCCAGTACCTACGTAAAGCCAGATGCACAAAGTAGCACATGCATCTGGAGTTGGTTTGTAGTGTCTGGCGGCTCTAGTGGTCCACTCTCTCTTCTTTAATCCAAGCACTCAGGAGGCAGAGGAAGGAAAATTGCTATGAGTTTGAGGCCACCCTGAGACTACATAGTGAATTACAGATCAGCCCGGTCTAAAGTGAGAGACCCTACCTCAAAAAACCAAAAACAACAACAAAAAGATGGCCAATATATATTTTGATAATTCATGTTTTAGGGAATAACATATAGAATTACTGGGGAGTCTAGACCTTAGAAATTGATAATTCTCAAAGAAGCATGGTGGCACCAGAGAGCTGAGTTTCAGCCTTGGTCCCATGGGCAGCAAGATGGATGAGTCTCTGAGGGGCTGCTGTGCAAAAGCCACAGGTGGGAGTGGGGTAGTGGGAGAGAGCTGGCTCCATTCCTGAGTTGATGTTAGTATTAAAAACAATTCCTCACAAATATTTTACAATTTGAATTAGAATAAATAGTATTAAATATTTCTGCTGCAACTCAGCCATGCTTCCCACCACTGAGCCTTCTTAAGTTGCACTGGCATATTATTTTTATGTCAAAAAAGTGAAGCAGGTGATGGAGAGCACTTCTTCTGAGCTCCTTCTTGGGATGTCAATACCTCCTACTTCTGGAATTAGGAAACTAAACTTGAATCCCATTTATTCCCTGGTTTCTCAGCTAACCATTGAAGTTTCAGCTGCTGCTGCTTATTTTCTCTAAGTTATTTTTCCCAGATGCAAAACAACAGAGAATTTGACCCCCAAAGCACTCTCAGATCCCAAGAAGATTGTATTCTCAATTGATTGATATCCTTCTAGTGCAGCCCTTTCCTTTATGTGTAATACTTATGTTCATTGCTTTTATGACTAAGTGGGTCAAACTCATTCTTATATGTCTAAATGTGTGTGGTTACATATGTATGTTTGAGGGTGCATATGCTGTGTGTGTGTGTGTGTGTGTGTGTGTGTGTGTGTGTGTATGTGTCTATGTAGGCCAAGGTTAAACATAGGATGTCTTCCTCAATCAGACTCCACAGTATTTATTATTTATTTATTTATTTAAGAGAGAGGGAAGTGGGGAGAGAGAGAGGGAGAGAGAGAAAGAATGGCAGGCCAGGGCCTCCAGCCACTGCAAATGAATTCCAGATGCATGTGCAACCTTGTGCATGTGGCTTACGTGGTCCTGGGGAATAGAACTTGGGTTCTTTGGCTTTGCAGGCAAGTGCCTTAAGCACTAAGCCATCTCCCCAGCCCACATTTTTTTAAAAAAAATTATTTATAGTAGGGTATTGTATATATGTAAGTAAAAGAACAGATTAATGGGGGTGGAAAGGCCTAAGTGAGGTCAAGGGAAGAGATTGATTAAGAAAAGGTGGGGGGATTTCCAGTCACGATGATGTCTGCCTAACCACGCCTCACCTCACACAGAAGAAAAGGCAAGACATTTAGGGTTAAGTGGGGTTTTTAATGGTGTACAGATTCTAGTAGACCTCCAGTGGGAGGATGCATAGGAGCAAAGAAGTAGGGAATCCACTCTTTCTCATGCTCTTGGCCCCCCAAGAAGCCATCCAAGCCACACTCCCAGCTGCAGATTATTCCTGCATTAACTGCAGACTTAGTGGACCCAGGCCAGCAGGCCAGCAGGCTAGCATTCGCCCCTCCCTCCCTGACCTAGGCTTTCCTGCCCCTGCAGAGCTCCACGTGTGAACCCTGTCCCACTTGCCACCACTGCCACCACCCCTCCTCCCCCCAGTTTCCCTCTTCCATGACAGGCCAACAGGCTAGTGTTCGCACTGCCTGACCCCAACCTAGGCTTTCCTGCCCCCATGGAGCTCCTCCCATGAAAACCATCATACTCACCTGCTGGACCAGGCCAACAGGCTAGCATCCACCCTGCCTTGCCCCTAGGTTTTCCTGTCCCCATGGAGCTCCACACAGAAAGCCATCCCACTTGCTGCTGTGCGCAGACCCAGGTCAAGGATAAATTATAGCTTCCTCCTAAATTTAATAAGATTTCACTGTGATGGGCAGACCACAGTGCAAAAGGATTAACATCAAAAATTAAATGCAAGTAAATCCAACAAGATTTCCAGTCCTACAAGGGATGTCTCTAATCAAACCATAGAAGAGATAATAGGATAAGAACCCCAATATGAAGATACAAGCCTATGCAACCCTGGCCAAGAGAATAGCAGAACTTGCAGAAAATCAGCAAAGAACTGATAATTGTATGAATGCTGTTCTCGCTAGATTAGACCTAATAGAACCAGGAAGGGCTTCAAAGTCAGTTAAATGAATTGAAGAAGAGCAAAAAAGAGAGGACCTTAATTACCAGCTGGCTAAGCTCAATGAAGACATAAATAAATGCAAAGATGAATTCCAAGAAGCATTAAGAAAACCAGAAAATGATGTGAAAAAGGAACTCAACAGAGGGATGGAAACTATACATTAAAAAGCAGTAGAAAATGCAAACCAAATTGAACAAGCCCAAAACTCTATAGAAGCTCTCAAGAATTGAGTCAGCCATGTGGAAGATAGAAACTCAGAGCTTGAAGACAAAACAGAAGAAACAATTTGTGAATCCAAAAGTTTCAATAAGTTCAAAAACTTTTGTGAACTGAACATGAGGGAACTGTAGAAGACCCTTAAATGTTCCAACACGTGGATCATGAGGATACTAGAAGGGGAAGAAATTCAGACTAAAGGCATGGAGAACTTATTCAACAAAATTATTGAAGAAAATCTTTCCCTTTCTCTCAAAAGAAAGTCCCATCAAGTTACAAGAAGCTAACAGAACTCCAAACAGACTGGACCAAAGGAGAAATTCTCTAAGACACATCATTAAGACTAAATATCGATAACAAAGAGAAACTCCTAAAAGCAGCTAGGGAAAAACAACACATTACATATAAAGGTAACCCCATCAGAATTACTTCAGACTTCTCAATAGAACCCTTGAAAGCCAGAAAGGGCCTGGAATGGAGCACTGCAAAGTCTAAGTTATGGCTACCAACCCAAACTACTCTACCCAGCAAAAGTATCCCTCATAATATATTGTGAAAGAAAAACTTACCACGATAAAATTCAGCTTTATAACTAGGTGTGGTGGTGCACGCCTTTAATCCCAACACTTGGGAGGCAAAGGTAGGAGGATTGCCATGAGTTCAAGGCCACGTAGTGAATTTCAGGTCAGCCTGGGCTAGAGTGAGGCCCTACCTTAAAAAAACAAAAAGGCCTGGAGAGATGGCTTAGCAGTTAAGCACTTGCCTGTGAAGCTTAAGGACCCCAGTTTGAGGCTCCATTCCCCAAGACCCATGTAAGCCAGATGCACAAAATGGCTCATGCATCTAGAGTTTGTTTGCAGTGGCTGGAGGCTCTGGCACACCCATTCTCTCTATATATCTGCCTCTTTCTCTCTCTGCCTGTCACTCTTAAATAAATAAATAAATAAATAAATAAATAAATAAATAAAAAATAAGAAAAACAAAAACAACAACAACAACAAAAAAATCAGCTTTACAAATATATGAACACAAAGCCAAACCTACATACAGTCCTTCAGGGAATTCTCCACAAGTAAGTATCAAACAACCAACCTCAAGTGCCTACAAGAAGCAGATCAGAATAACCAAACTCAGAGAAGGCAAAAAAAAGAAAAAAAAAAAAAAAAAAAAACCCTACAAAGTCCAAGAAACATGAAACCATATAAACCACCACAACATGGCAGGAATTAAATCAAACCTCATAATTATTACCTTGAACAATAATGGCCTTAATTCACCCATCAAGAGACATAGGCTGACAGGATGGATCAGAAAATTAAACCCCTCAATCTACTGTCTTCAAGAAACCCACCTCACCACTATAGATAGACACCTCCTCAAGGTGAAAGGGTGTAAAATTATATTCCAAGCAAAAGGAAATAAGAAACAAGCAGATGTTGCTATGCTAATATTGGATAAAATAGACTTAAAACCAAAAGTGATCAAAAAAGACAAGACCACTTCTTATTTATCAAGGGAATAATCCAATAAGAGGTTATCACAATTAGCAATCTTTATGCACCAAACACAGGTGCACAACAATTCATAAAACAAAACCTACTTGACAACAAAACAGAAATAACCACCAGCACCATCATAGTTGTAGACTTCAATACTCCACTATCAGCAATAGATAGATCATCCAAATAGAAAATTAACAGGGAAGTAAGAGAGCTCAACGAAACCATAGATCAACTAGATCTAACAGACATCTACAGAACATTCTACCCCAAATCCACAGATTACACATTCTTCTCAGCAGCCCATGGAACCTCCTCTAAAATAGATCATACACTGGGTCATAAAACCTTCCTCCATATATTTAGGAAGATCGACATAATCTCGTGCATGATATCAGATCACAATGCTATATCACTAGAAATTAACAAAAACGATACATCAGAAATCCCACCAGCTCCTGGAAAGTGAACAACACACATTTAAACAATAAATGGGTAGTGGACAAAATAAAAAATGAAATTGCAAAATTTCTAGAAATGAATGACAATGAGAACACTTAGTACCAAAACTTATGGGACACAATGACAGTGGTCCTTAGGGGAAAATTCATAGCACTAAATACCTTCATAACAAAGACAGAGAGATCCCAAATCAATAACCTAACCATCCACCTAAAGGCATTGGAAAAACAAGAAGAATCCAACCCCAAAAGCTCCAGATAGAAAGAAATAATTAAGATCAGAGCAGAAACTAATGTATTGGAAGCTAAGAAAACAATTAAGAAACTTGATGAAACAAAGAGCTGCTTCTTTGAACAAATAAACAAGATTGATAAACCCCTGGACAATTTGATCAACTGAAAAAAAAGACACACTTCAAATTAACAAAATTAGAAATGAAAAAGGAGAGATCACAACAGACATAAGTAAAATTGGGAGAATCATCAGGACTTATTTCAAAAACCTCTATTCCACAAAACTGGATAAGTTGGAGGAAATGTATGAATTCCTGGTCACATACCACCTACCAAAACTAAACTCTGAGCAGATTAATCTCCTAAACAAACCTATCACACCCACCGAGATTGAAAAGGTAATTAAAAACCTCCCCTAAAAGAAGAGTCCAGGACAAGATGGACTGAATTATATCAAACTTTCATGGAAGAACTTAAATCAAATTTTCTCAAACTGTGACACACAACTGGAGAACAGGGAAAGCTTCCCAACTCCTTATATGAAGCTAGTATCACTGTAATTCCAAAACCAGGCAGAGATGCCACAAGAAAAGAAAACTATAGGCCTCTTTCCCTAATGAACATACATTCAAAGATCCTGAATGAAATCCTAGCAAACTGAATTCAACAACTGTTGGGGTCCCTCCTAGGGCCAGCTCAGGAGGGAAAGCAGGGTCTCTGCTGAGTAGGAGGTGAGAGGCACAGAGTCACAACACAGACTCTGGGAGTTGGGTGGAAGCAGGCAGAGGGCAAGCTGCTGAAAACTCTTTTATTCAAGGAAGTGTAGGGGGCTTAAAGGGTTTGGCTGGCCAATCATTGTATGGGGTGGTCCCTTCTTGTGACCAATGACAGCCTGTCTCTGGGCAGATCATTTCACAGCAGGTTGCTTGCGAGCATGGGACTGTAGCTGTTATCACGCCAGGCCTGTGCAGGATGCCACATCCACAGAAGCCACTTCCTAGTTTCTTTTAGCATGCGGTCTGGCTAGGGCCCAATCTGCATTGTACCATACATATCCTTCTTTTTGTTTTTATTGTTGGCGACCCTGGGAGGCATGGTTCTTTGCCAAGCCATTGTTGTCCCCAGGCCCCAAGGGATCATCACATGTGACGGTGTCTGTCTTAGGTTGCCCCATCTCATGGAATCTTACCCGTCATTGACTACATGCCATCCTGGTGAGAAAACCTGAGGGGTATGGCTGTCGCCTAGGAGGCATGGGAGGGCCATGTGGTGGTAGCTCTGTGGTGTGCAAACAGTCCCAACAAGCGAGAATCAACTATAAAACCTGAAAAAGACTGGGGCAGGACAGGTTTACAAATGAAAAATAATGGATAAGACATCATTTGGTGGTTCACGAGGGGTTGCCTCTTCCAATTGATAAATGGCTCCCTGTAGTTGAACCTGGTTTGTTTGGATGGTGGTGATGCACTGAGCAAAAGTTCTGAAATATCCAAAAAGGATCAGCATGATGGCAAGAATAACTAGGATTCCCACCAGGATAAGAAGGGAGAAAGGGTTGAAGAAAGAAATGTAAAATTATCATCAGGAGAAACAGCTGCAAAGCCAATGGGCACCTGTCTAATGATAACATGGAGGTCAGCATGAATAGTCATGGAAGGGCTCAGTCTACAACTAAGGAGGGAGCAGTTGAGAAAGCCCCCAGAAAAGAGTAAAAGGCAGAGGCATTGAGTGTTGGGACTAAGACAAAATAATAGGGGGGTTTTAACATAAACAGGTTGTTGGGTGACTGTCGTGAGCTCACCCTTAGTGCCATAAATAGTAGCATTGAGTGTCCTTAATGGTAGTAGATCAATGCAATCAAAGGAGTTGCAAAGGAATTTATGGCTGGTTGGAGGGTAGCATTACCATAAGAGGCATTAATAAGCAAAAAGGCAAAGGTGTGGCTAAGGAAAAGTATGTGCTTGATTGGGGGGGGGGGATACAGTGAAATAGAGTGGCTAAAATGAAGCCTAGGAAAAGTGTGGGAATCTAGGCCCACCACACCAAACAAGTACGGCCTAAGAAGAATTGTCCAAAATGGTTTCTGGGAAGTGGTAGTAGGGAGAAAAGGAGATAAAAGTTGAAAAGGGGGAATAAGTTTATAGTCTTGTATCCGGACTGAGGGGTTTGGCATCATCCTCTTCATCAAGGTCGATCCCTGAGTCAGTGGCTAGATGTATGTTTCTGGCAGGGATCCAGATCGGGATCTGTGAAGTTTCTGGAAAGACATAAGCATACCCTTGGCTCTGTGTTAAAAGAGGGTGGGGTCCCTTCCAGATATTAGTAAGAGGATCCTTCCAGCAGACTAAGGGTAAGGGTGTTGTGGTTGGTTGGGATCTCCAATGTTTATAGGCTGGGAGAGTCCTGCCTCATCAAAGGTGAGAAAATTGAGGGTGAAGAGAGCTTCCACCAGGGCCAAGTGGGGATCCTTGGGCAACATAGTGGACTTTTGTTTTATAATTAGTTCCTTTTTTAAAATTTTCATTTATGTTATTTATTTGCAAGCAGAGGGAGAGAGAGAGATAGAAGAGAGGCAGACAGAGAGAGAATGGGCACGCCAGGGCCTCTAGCCATGGCAAACGAACTCCAGATGCACGTGTCCCCTTGTGCATCTGGCTAACGTGGGTCCTGGAGAATCGAACCGGGATCCTTTGGCTTTGCAGACAAATGCCTTAACCGCTAATCCATCTCTCCAGCCTTTAGGATATAGTTAGTTCTCTCCACTATGGCTTGTCTTTGTGGGTTGTAGGGGATCCCAAGGGAGTGTTTTATTCCCCAAGATTCCATGAAGGATGTGAATTGGGCAGATGTGTATGCAGGGTCATTATCAGTTTTAATTGACCAGGGTATACTCATGACCAATATGGCGGTTTTTGTTGCCTTAATGACATGGGATGCCTTCTCTCCTGAGAGAGCAATAGTAAAAGCTTAGAGTAAGTGTCCATGACGACATGGACATATTTGAGGTTACCAAAGGAAGGTATGTGGGTAACATCCATCTGCCAGATAGAATTTGGGGTAAGGCCTCTAGGATTGACTCCTTGAGGCTGTAGGGGGCCCAAAGGGGCTAAGGGGGAGCATGTCTTACAGGTATGGATTAAATGTTTGCATTGGCTAAGCAAGAGCTTGGGGTATAGGGTTTGTAGGTTAGTGGGGGATAGATGGAACCTTTGGTGTAAATGTCTAGCTTGTTCTAAAGTTGGCAAGGAGGAGACTGCAATAAACTTTTTTAACTGTGAATTCCCATTAGCAATAAAGCCAGGCAGACCAGTGTGTGAGCAAATGTGCTCAATTAATCTGAAGGTGGATGGCCCATGTAAAAGGACTTATTCAAAGTAAGAGTCAATGCCAGATTCCTGGGCTGCCTTATGGATGAGAGCCAGATCAGAGAGGGGGGTGGGGTACCAGGGCCTGGCTGTTGCATCTGGCCCTATGTTCACGGGGAAAGCGGCGAAGGGGCGTGTCAAGGAACTGGCAGTTGCCTGGGTGTGTCCAGGATGGAGCGGGCGGAGGTCCTTCCAAGGGTAAAAGGGGTGGTTGTGAGCATGGCTGCTGCAGGTGGTGGTTTGGGTGGTGGCATTTTATCATTGAAGGGTTGGTCTTCCTCCTCATCCCAGTTATCATAAGAGGGGGCTGGAAGGGACGAGCTTTGAAGAGCCAGTTTTGGTTCTTCTTTATAGGTTTCCTTATGGGTGGAAATGACTTCCTCCACAGAGGAGCCTTTAAGGCTGGCAATTATGGCAAAGAGGATAGGAAAGAATGGAGTGGGTGTGTGTGTGTCTTTCATAAACCTCCTGTTTCTTCACAAGGAAGAGAACCCAGGAACAAATGGAAGTGTCCCAGATGTTCTCTGGACTAATCCATGGGGCCAAAACAAGAGTTTCATCCCAAAAGCCTTGGAGGTCCTTTTGTTTCACTTTTAAGCCATGTTGCAGGAGGAGGGCCTTAAGAGCCTGCAATTGCGGCATCTTCTGATGGGGGGGAAGGTTGCCCATTACAGTGTGGTAGTTTTTTTGGGGGGGGCTAGGCTGTGACACCCCTGAATCAAGGAGATAACCCAGATCAAAAATGATAGCCCAAAGGATAAGCCTGTAAACCATAACATCTACTGCCTGGGCCAGCTGAGACATATGGATAGAATATTGAGGACCCACATGTCTTATGCTTAGTGGGGGACTTCTGTGGGTCATTACTCCATGCCCGTATGCTCACAAGGTATCTCCGGGGAAGCTCAGCCAAGAGCCTTGCCTTGGTTCCAAAATTGGGTGGGTCAGACCCTTATGTGATTTTGCCAGGATGAACTGAGAGTGGAAGGGCCAACATGGGCTTCGGGACCATGTGGCAATGTGTGCCTTCCTGCCAGGGAAAAGGACGAACAAAAGGAAAAGGGGGGAGGAAGGGGATGCCTGCTCACCCTCAGGCAGCCTTTGGCACACAGAACAGAAAGGGGCCTACTCACTGGCAAACAAGAAGGTGGCGTCTTGCCAATGCTGAGGGGGCTACTCACTGATGATCAAGGAGGGGGTGTCTCACCAACACCGAGGGGCAGAGGGTCCCTGTTCATGTGCCAGATGTTGGGGTCCTTCCTAGTGCCAGCCCAGGAGGGACGGCATGGTCTCCACCAAGTAGGGGGTGAGAGGCACAGAGTCATGACACAGACTCTGGGAGTTGGATGGAAGTAGGCAGAGGGTGAGCTGCTGCAAACTTGTTTATTCCAGGAAGTGTAGGGGTTTTAAAAGGTTTGGCTGGCCAATCATTGTATGGGGTGGTCCCCTTCTTGTGACCAATGACAGCCTGTCTCTGGGCAGATCATTTCGCAGCAGGTTGCTCACGAGCATGGGACTATAGCTGTTGTCTTGCCGGGCCTGTGCAGGATGCCACGTCCACAGAAGCCACTTCCTGGTTTCTTTTAGCATGTGGTCTGGCTAGAGCCTGACCTGCATTGTGCCATACAAACAACACATCAAAAGCATTATCCACCTTGATCAAGTAAGCTTCATCCCAGGAATGCAGGAGTAGTTCAACATATGGAAATCTATCAATGTAATACACCACATAAATAACCTTAAACACAAAAACCACATGATCATTTTGATAGATGCAGAAAAGGCCTTTGACAAAATACAATATCACTTCATGATTAAAACATTGGAGAGAATAGGCATGGATGGTTTATATCTCAACATAATAAAGACCATATATGAAGCTCGTAAAGCCCAAATAATACTTAATGGGGAGAGACTGAAGTAATTCCCACTGAGATCAGGAACAAGACAGGGGTGTCCCACTCTCACTTCTGCTCTTCATCATAGTACTGGAAATCCTAGCTCAATCAATAAAACATAAGAAAGAAATAAAAGGGACACAAATTGGAAAGGAAGAAGTCAAGTTAGCCCTATTTGCAGACGATATGATTGTATACATAAGAGACCCAAGAACCTCCATCTCCAAAGTCTTAAAGGTGATTACCTCCTTCATCAAAGTAGCAGGATACAAAATCAAGGCAAAAAAAATCAATAGCCTTTCTATATGCAAAAGACAAAGACACAGAGAAAGAAATAAGCAACGTTGTCACATTTTCCATTGTAATAAAATAAAATAAAATAAAATAAAATAAAATAAAATACCTTGGAATAACATTAACTAAGGATGTGAAAGACCTTTACAATGAAAACATAAAAACACTCAAGAAAGAAATTGAGAAGGACTTGACAAAATGGAAAGACCTCCCAGACTCCTGGATAGGCAGAATTAACATTGTGAAAATAGCATTATTACCAAAAACAATACACAGATTTAATGCAATACCAATTAAAAATCCCAAAACATTTCTACACCAGAGATAGAAAAAATGATCTCAAAGTTTATATGGAATGGCAGAAGGCCTAGGCTATCCAAACATATCCTCAGCAAAAGAAACACCTCTGGAGGCATCACCATGCCTGATCTAAAGCTATATTACAAAGCCATAGTAGTAAAAGCAACATGGTACTGGCATAAAAACAGGATTATAGACCAATGAAACAGAATCGAGGACCTGGACTTTGGGTCATGTAACTACAGCTATTTGATATTTGACAAAGACCCTAGCAATGTAGACTGGAAAAAAAGACAGCATCTTCAACAAATGGTGCTGGACAAACTGCATAATGATATGCAGGAAAATGAAACTCGATACACACATCTCACCATGCACAAAAATCAAATCCAAATGGATCAAAGATCTCAATATAAGATGATGTAGAGTAGAGTTTCAAAGGGGAAAGTTGGGGAGGGAGGGAATTACCATGGGTTATTGTGTATAGTTATGGAAGTTGTCAATAACAAATAAATTAAAAATATTTTTATTTATTTATTTGAAAGCAAACAGAGATAGAGAGAAGAGAGACAATGAGATAGAAAGAATGGGTATACCATGACCTCTAGCCACTGCAAATGAACTCCAGGTAAGTGTACCACTTTGTGAATCTGGCTTTATGTGGATACTGGGGACTCAAACTCAGGTCGTTAGGCTTTGCAGGCAACACCTTAGCCACTTAGCCATCTCTCCAGTCCTTCACCTTATTTTTTTTTATTTTTTTTATGATTAATCTACACAGGAAAGGGGGAAACACAACAATTTTATTTTATTATCATAAAAATTTCAGTTTATTTTTATATAGCAACATGACTTTCTTTTAAATGATCATAATTTTTCACTGGGATAAAGAATGCCCTTTTAAGCCGGGCATGGTGGCACATGCCTTTAATACCAGCACTTGGGAGGCAGAGGTAGGAGGATCGCCATGAGTAAGAGGTCACCCTGAGACTACAGAGTGAATTCCAGGTCAGCCTGGGGGGGAAGAAGAATGCCCTTTTACTCTGATAACTATGGTAAACTCGCCATCACTTGGGAACATGATTCTTATCTCTGAGAAGATTTGCAAAGTGTTGTCCCAAGCCTGATTCCCTTTGCTAAAACGTACCTGAGAAATTAAAATACACCGCAGAGGAGGTAAATACCTTCCCCACCTAATGACTGTCAAAGCACAAGTTTCTAATTAATTACTTATTGACTCTGTAAATGAAAGACCAAATGCTTCACCTTATTTTTTGAGACAGTATCTCATGCTGAACCTAAAGCGAACCCATTCAGCTGGCACAGCTTGCCTATGAGCCCACAAGCCTCAGGGATTCTCCTGCCTCTGCTGCCACTATTCCCAACGTTTTTACATGGGTAGTGATTTGAATTCTGGTCTTCACACTTGCACGGCCAGCATTTAATACACTGAACCATTTTCCTTGTGCATTATTTTCTTTTGTAATCAATTTTAAGCTGGGAATGTTGGCTCATGCTTGTAATCCTAGCATTTGTGAGGTTGGGCCAGGAGCAATGCCTGGTCACATAGTGTATTCAAGGCAGCTGGGCTATGTAGTGAGACCCAGTCTCAAAACAACAACAAAAACATCAGTTTTATTGTGGTATAATTTAGATGCAATAAAACAACCATATAAGCGTATAGCTGTATGTTTTGACTCCCTCATTAGGCCACCCCACCTGTTTGTTGCTATGCTTTAATTAGGCCCTTCTCTAAGTTCATATAATTGGAATCATGCATTGTGTAGTCTTTTGTGCCTGGCTTCTTTTGCTTAGCATAATATGTGCAAAATTTGTCCATGTTCCTATCTCTATTGCTGAGTAGTTTTCTGTTGTCCAGACATACACAATTTGTATATCCATTTCACTGCTGATGACCTTTTAATTGGTTTCTATTATTTAGCAATTACAAGTAGAGCTACCTCCTATGAACATTCATATATACATGTCTGTGTGGACTTGTTTTCATGTTTCTTGATTAAGAATAGAATTGTAGGGTCAAATGTCAAGTTATGTTTAATTTTGGTAAGAAACTGCCAACCAGTTCTCTACCATGGTCTTGCCTTCTTGAATTCCTACCAGCCATGTATGAGAGTTCCAGCTCCTCTATCTCCATGCAAGTGCTTTCTGTTTTATTTAATTTTAACAGGTGCATAGAGTCACCTTATCATGGCTCAGTTCTCTTTATTCTGATGACTAATGATATGGAACATTTTGTCATATGCTTACTGACCATTTATATATTTACTTTTGTGAAGTGTCTGTTTAATTCTGCCCATTGGAAGAAAATGGTGGCTTGTCTTATTGTTGTGTCAGAAAAGTTCTATATTTATTCCTTATCTATATTGTATACTAGTCCTTGGACAGATATAACACCTGTCTTGATTCCTTATTAGACCAACAAGATGGTTAGAGAGGAAAATGTCATTTATTAAGGGTCTGGGGTGCTTCCTGATGTGGCTTATAGTCACTGGCCACTTCTTCCCTTTACTGGACAGTGTACACAAGTCACGATGGTGGTCTGTGTTGACTGCTGCTTGGGACAGGCTTTTGTCTTTTCTTGCTATGTAACTTATGACACACAGTAACCACAGAGCTGTTTTGACACTGGCCTGAGAACTTAGTGTGTGAGAAGCGGATTTCCTTCATTTTGCAACAATTGCATGTTCTGCTGGTGTCATGACCACTTCTGTTAACCTGAATTCATGGAATCAACACATCAGGCCAAGTGCCTGGAGACCTCTTCCCCCCTTTTTATTCTATGAAATTGATTTGTCTTGTATTTGATGCTTGCTTGTTCCCTTATTTTAGAAGCAACTTAAGGCTTTATGAGAAAATTTGAAAAATGAATCATAGAAAAGAAAATTCCACCCTTTTCAGTTCCCATTGTCTTCCTTTGTGAAGTGTAATTTTTGGCTCTTTTAGGAGTTCATTTTTGCTTTGATTTGCATATTTATGTGTTGACTTTTTTTTTAGGATTTGGTGGTTTGCAAATCTGAGTGATAGATGATTGAGAACAAGGGCCCACATAGCCTTTGGGACACATCCATCCCAGAAGTGCTGGTCTTGTGACTCCTAGAGATTCCTTGAAGAGGCTTTACATGCATTATACCAGGGGAGTGGCTAAGAAAGTGTAATTTCTTTACTTGGTTTTTATTTTAATTTTTAAAAATATTTTATTTTATTTATTTATTTGAGAGAAAGAGAGAGAGAGAGAAGAGAGAGAGAGAGAGAGAGAGAGAGAAAGGGCAAGTCAGGGCCTCTAGCCACTAGCCACTACACACAATTTCCAGACGCATATGCCACTTTGTGCATCTGGCTTACGTGGGTACTGGGGAATTGAACCTAGGTCTTTAGGCTTCACAGGCAAATGCATTAACTGCTAAGCCATCTCTCCAGTTTTACTTGTTTTTTATGTTGCATTTCAACATCTCATAAAAAACCAGAGCCTAGGGGTATTCATCTAAAGTTCGTTTGCAGTGGCTGGAGGCCCTAGTGTGCCTATTCTATTCTCTCTCTCTCTCAAATAAATAGATAAATAAATTAATTAATTAACAGGTGCCCATATAGGGGCTAGAGATATGGCTCAGTGGTTAAAGATACTTACTTTCAAATAAAAAAATTAAAACTAGAGTCTTGGAACTCAAGGACTGGATAATTATTTCTAAGGAAGCATACCTAGCAAGTGCAATATGAGTTTTGGCCTTATATTTTTTATGGTTGTAAGCAGTCATTGTCTCTACTTGGAATGCCATACCCCTCCAGGGCTTGTTTCAAGTTCATTCCTGTTTAGATTTGTTTCTCCTTCTCTTTGGTCTTAAGGCAATGACTTGTTTCCATCAACATAGAAGGAAAAGTATATACAAACTGCTCTGATTTTACCTCCTTATGACCCCAGGGGGATGAATAAGAACAAAGCATAATGACAGGAATGTGTGAAAATGCCATAATGAAACCCATTACTTTTATGCTAATATTAAAAATAAGACCACAGGGATCCCCCTGCATCTCTAAGCCCCTTGCACTCCTGCCCCAGGGTGCAAGTGGTCCTCACTTTCCTTGGCTCGAGGCCCAGCCTCCTCCTAACTGCTTTTCTGGCTCAGCCCTTCTCTGCCAAGATCCATTTCTCACACTGCCACATAAAGGAGCATTCTAAAGGAAAACACAAAACAATGCTGCTTTGCCCAAACAACCCTGACCCTGACCTTGTGGGACAGCATGATATCTGTGTCCACCATGCCTCTATGTGGGCTCCTTGTCCTCACCTGTCCTTCACCCCAGATATGCTCAGAACAGGCTGGCTTCTCCTTGGCCCTGTGCCTTGTCTTTGCCACTTTCTCTGACTAAAATGTCTCCACTTCTCTTGTCTGAAAGTTCCCAGACTGCAAACACAGAGAGCAAGAGGCTCTGTGGCAATACTAGGCAGAGCCTTCCGATGAATGAACTGTGTGCAGTGCCCCCTCTAGATCCAGGTGGCCACACTGAGTGATCAATCATAGGTGCTCTCCCCACCAGCATATGGGCATGAGAAAGTTTTCTGCAGGTCTTTGTCCAGTGACTAAGAGACCTCAGTGTGAGTGGGCCCATTCTGCTTCCTGGGCCCCAGATTTTACTCTTTCTGCATCCCCGATTTCTGGTAGTTGGCAGTAGGTTCAAGTTTCTCCCACTTCCTGTCACCTGAGTTCAGTCTTCACTTGGCAGGGGCATTCATAAGAGGTCCTAAAAATCACAGTAACATAAGGTCTTTGTAGAGAACAGGGAAGATACAGAAAAGTGGAACAAAATCATTATTAAACCCTACCTGTTTTGTTTGTTTGCTTTGGTTTCTTGTTATATCTCTCACACTGGTCTCAAATTCAGCTCTTCCTGCCTCAATCTCCCAAGTGCTAGGATTATAGTCATGCATGTCTTTACAACCATGCCTTTCAAAAACAGCCATTCTAATGTACTTTTGGCTTATGGTATGGTTTTGTCATGCTAGACATTTTAACAAACATCCTAGACCATGATTTTGTTATTTCAAATTTAATTTAATTTAATTTAATTTTTATTCCAGAACATGCTAGGCAAGTACTTTATCACTGAGCTATCCTCCAGTCCACATGGCTATGTTTTTCATTCTTAACATTTCTGAGATGATTTAGGTGCTTCCTAAAGAAAGAATAAAAGAAAATGCAAGATAATAATGTAAAAGCAAGACTGAAAAGTGACAAATGAGTAAATCATTTTCAATTGTGCAGGATCTGGGCCTGTGACAAGCTGTGGCATATAGGTGTGATGACTCACAAGGGATTAAAGAGATGAAGGAGGGTGATGCTTGGGAAATGGCCAGATGGCCTCAGGTTTCCTAGGTGAAGGGTGGTGAGTCAGTAGGCAAGCAGCTGTCAGTCTCCTTGCACTGAGGCTGCTGGGTGCAGGCCAGAGAGGGAAGCACTGAATGGAGTCTCTCACTACCTGGCCAGGAGGAAGAGGGAAGGCTTTTCCTGCTAGTAGATAAAGAGGAAGAGCTGGCGTACATGGTGGTATGATGAAATGCCAAGTTCCTGAAGTAACTTTCTACTGTTTTCACTGGCATAGTGACTTGGACTTGCTGAGCCATGCCACCCACTTTGGAGCTCTCTGACTAGGCTGGTGGTCTGCCACTTGCTGGGATCTTAGGTCCTGTGACCCTTTCTCAAGCACCAATGGACATTTAATGAGCAACTGTGACATGCTTCCCACTGTGCTTAGTGTGAGGAGGTCAGCATAGGAGTTATGTCATCTTGGTTTCCTGACAGAGAATGGTGAATGTACAGATCACACAAACACATCAGGGAACTTAGTACAAGCATCCAACCACAGCCTGCTGTGGGTTCTGTGGTATCAGGATTGGGTGTGTCCCACACTGAGCTCAGGGCTAGAGGATGCCATTAGGTTCCTGATCTCTGAAAGCAGGTGGCTAGGTGTGGGAAAGAAAGTCTGCAGCTATTCTCATAGTCAGTTGTGTGGAAGACAAGGGCAAGGGAGACTGTCTGGGGGCAAAGTGAGAGTGGCCAGTGCACAGTCATGGCCCTCAGCACCCCTCATCCTTCTCCCTTCCCTAAAGCACTCCTGTTCACCTCAGGATAGTAGATAACATCTTCCTGGAGTGAGGAAGGTGGGGTTAGAGGAGTGAAAGCAAATGTACTGGGTACTGAGGGGCAGCCTTTCTGATATGTGTGGGATGGGGAAATGGCTTAGAGGTTAAAGGTGCTTGCTTACAAAACCTGTGACTCTGGTTTGATACCCACGTAAAGCCAGATGCACAAAGTGAAACATGGATTTGGAGTTCATTTGCGATGATAGGAGGCCCTGGCAGGCCCTTACCACCCCACCTCTCCCTCTCTCTCACTCCCTAAATTAAATAAATAAAAATAAGGGGCTGGAGAGATGGTTTAGTGGTTAAGGCATCTGCCTGCAAAGCCAAAGGATCCTGGTTTGATTCTCCAGGACCCATGTAAGCCAGATGCACAAGGGGGCGCATGCATCTGGAGTTCATTTGCAGTGGCTAGAGACCCTGACGTGCCCATTCTCTCCCTCTCTCTCTCTCTCTCTCTCTCAAATAATAAATAAATAAATAAATAAAATATATTTTAAAAAAAAGTAAAATGAACTGATATGTAAGCTGGGACCTAACGGATGAGGAATCTATAGAGAGGAAAGAGATACTGAGCAAACCACAGCAGAGGTACTGATGCCACAGCTTAAGATCATCTGGATAAACCCAGGTCTTAGCCATTTGTTGGTATTTAAGGCTAGGATTCAGCTTCTAAGAGGAGAACAAATGTGAGTTGAGTTTGGGGCTTAGGACTTAGTTCCCACAGAGTATAGAATAAAGTACAGTAGTCACTAGGAGTGAGTTGTAGCTCCTTAGGAAATGTATTCTCACAACTAGGGGAACATAGTGGGACTACTAGTCATTAGTTTAACAAGTATTGGTGAAATCTACTGTGTATTAGGTTGTATCTCAGCCATTAGCGTGATAAGATAGAGCATATCCACACTTACAACTTCTTGGGGTAGAGAAAGGCAGTAGGGAAGTTATAAAACATAAAGTAAGAATTAATTATGAAGAAAACAAGACATGAGGCATGAAAAAGATGATAGCAGGTATGTAACCTGAGAGAAGTTAGTTGGCTAAGAGAGCTCTATCTCTGAATGGTAGAGGTGAGAAGGATCTGGCCATTAGGAACTGGAGAAGAGCTTTTCCTCTGGGCTGAAGCAGCAGCAAGTTCAAAGGCTGTGAAGTATCTGAAGAACCTAAGAAGGCAGGCCTGTGTGTGCAGCAGGGTGAGAGCAGGACAGAGTGGAAGGGACAAAGTGAGAGGGGTACATGGGGCCTTGTAGATCAGGGGAGGGAATTAGGTTTTATTTTAACCAAGATAGAATCATTGAAAGATTTTAAACTGAAAAGTAATTGTATCTAAGTTATACAGCAGAAAGTCACCTCACTCAGGGCAGAGTTGAGGGTCAGAACTGAATTAGGTTCATAGGAGAAATCATGGTGGCTTGGAGCTGAGTGGTAGCCATGGGAAAGGAGGGACGTAGATAGATTTGGGATACACCCTAGAGTTAGGGTCAGTCGTATTCATAATGGATTGTGGTGGGAAGACTAACTCCTGAGTGACAGCAGTAGGGAAGAGTGGCGATGCTGCATGTTTGGGCAAGAGAGAGACAAGACCTTGGCCACTTTGCAGAAGACATACCAGGCATGTCAAGTCAAAAGTTAGACACATGTCTAAATTCCTTGAGAGAGGTGAAGCTAAGGAAATAAATATGGGAGGCACTGGCTGATTGATTGTATTTGAAACCATGGGCTGCTTGATGAGATGTCATCATGCCAGTACTTGAGCACCAGTGAAAGCAGCAAGACCATGACCAAATACTACCTGCCAATGGGGACTGGAGAGGGCAGGGTGGACTTTAGTTCAGAGGCTGATAGTCTTCATGTTCACATGTAAGTGGGGATGACATTGCCCCTTGATCTTCCTCATTCTTCCCTTCTTATCACCACTGTAATGTTTTTGGGAATCCTCCATTATCTTCACACCACCATAAACTATGCCAACTGTGCTTGGAGCCCTGTGCATACCTCTCCCTGGCCGTTGTTTACATGTTGACTTCTTGGTTGCCAGGTCTTAGTGTTTGCCATCTGCTTTGTATGGTGATTAAATTAAGAAAAAAAAATATTGTAAAACATCCTCTACAGTTCATTTGAGCCCCTTTATCTCAAGGACTAGGAGATTTTAATAGTCATTCAATCTTCACTTTGAAGAAGGCCAATGGAAAGCCAGAAAAGAGAAGTGACTTGGCCAGGGACACAAGACAGATCACTAGGAGGCATGAGTTCCTGGAGATTAGAAACCAACAGTGCTACTTTTGATCCTTACATAGAGTTTCAGCAGCAAAAGAGACCTTTAATAATGAAGATGATTAAGCCTCTTAAAAAAACCTTTTGTTTTCAAATAATTTTTGGTTCACAGAAAGGCACAAAGAAATATAGTGGGAGGTCCTGAGTATCCTCGCCTAGTTGCTCCCAGTGTTGGCATTTTCATTAGCTTAGTATAGAATCAAAACCAGGATATTGACATTAGTCATATCCACTGAGCTCATTTAGATACATGAACTCACTTGCATGCACACATGTGTATAAAGCTCCATGTAATTTTAGTGCATTTATAACTTCAGGTAGCCACCATATTCAAAACATGTAACTGAACTATCATAAGACTCATTCTTGCTGTCAGTTATAGCCACATCCACCTTGTATTTATGGCCCTATTCCACTACCCTATCCTATCTCTATAATTATGCTATTTTATCGGAGCTGTGCAATGCAATTGGAGTCACAAAGTCAGCATCCTTTTTTTTTTTTTTTGGTTTTTCGAGGTAGGGTCTCACTCTAGCTCAGGCTGACCTGGAATTCATTATGTGGTCTCAGGGTGGCCTCAAACTCATGGTGATCCTCCTACCTCTGCCTCCCGAGTGCTGGGATTAAAGGCATGTGCCACCACGCCAGGCTAATAAAATCAGAATCCTTTGAGATTGGCTGGTTTCTTCCACTCAGCAAAAGTTCCTTCAATGGTGTCCAACTGTGTGCATCAGCACCATTAACATTGTGATTCTTAATATCCATTATAAACTTGACAGGATCTAGAATCACCCAGGAGACAAACCTCTGGACTTGTCTGTAAAGGAGTTTCTAGATTGGTTTAATTGATATAGGAAGATCCATCCTGAATGTGGGAGGCATTATTTCATGGACTGAGGTTCTGGGCTGAATAAAAAGAAGAAATCAAGCTGAACACCAGTATTCATTTTTCTCTACTTTCTGACTGTGGATACAATGTGACCAGTTGCCTCATGCTCCTGTCCCATGCCTTCTCTGCCATAATGGACTATACTCTTGAGCTGTGAACCAAAGTAAATCCTTCCTTTCTTAAGTTTCTTTGGCCCAGTATTTTGTCATGCAATAAGAAGTGACTAATGCAGTCATTAGCACCATCATTAATCATCACTATCTTCATTGTCATCAGTACCACCACCACTACCACAACCTTTACCACCACCACTATCACCACCACCACCACTAGCACCACTAACACCATCACCACCACTACCATCATCACCACCACCATTACCACTACCACCACAAACATCACCATCATCATTACCACCACCACCACCACCATCACCACCACAAACATCACCATCTCCACTATCATCATCAAAACTGTAATTGCAATCTACCCTGGCTCAAGTGCTATCTCATATGCTACATCTCTGACTCTCATAACTTCCCATTGAGACCAATATTATCTCATTTTACAAAAGAAGTCTGAGTCAGAAAAAATGAGGTGAACAGATATACAGAGCTGGAAAAGATATTTGGTATATTCCAAACTAATTCTTTTTATTAGTGTTTTAGTACATCTTTATACTTTAACCCCTCCAAACCAACAAACAGTAAAATTTTGATGGATTTTGTAGACAGACTTAGGAAAAATGAAACAATGTCTTAAAACTGTATGCTGCTCAAATGTGACTTATATTTAGTATAGGATCATCAGACCATAACACAGAGTTGAGAAAATTCCAAAAGCAAAAATACTTGATCTTAGGTTAAATGACATTTTGACCTTTTTTTTTTTATCAAGTAGAAACTATGTATGGGCAAAACAGGTGTTGGTACCATTACCCTCCTCCCTTCCTCCATTCTAATGAGGGCCCGCCTCAGTGGGATGCTGACATTCACTATGGGGTTATTGGTTGTGAAAGCAGCATGACTTGTAAAAATACTGAGAAGAACTCATGACTCCTCCATCCCCACACATCACCTTGGTGGGACTGAACACAATTTAAAGATAAATGAATGAAGAACTAAAAAAACTTCCACCTTTTTTTCTTTTCTTTTGATCTAAGAATGATGTAGAAATGGGAATGGGAATGGCCATTAAATGAGAGAGAAAACAGGGGTCTCTCTAGCAAGACTCTAGGTTAAGAACCAGAAGTCAGTTTAGTTTCTCAAATTTCCTGGGAAAGTCAGAGTGGTAGAATGCCATGGGTGTGCCCAAAGCTTCCCAAACATATATTTTTTTCATTTGGTATGAAAGAAAACTGTCTTTATTACTGACAAAGGATAGACTGGAGGAGGAAGAAAGATGGATATGGTGGACTTTCTGTACCTTAAAAGTGACCCTTTTCCTGTCTGTGGAAAAGACAGCATGAACATTAATGGCACATAGCTGGGGTGTTTGTGAGACATGTGAATCTATTAGATAAATAGCCATACCTGACCCAAAGAGCCCTCATTGCTGTATCTTCCCTCTGTTTCTGTTTGCTTTTAACATTAATAACACAAACTGATTTCAGTATGAAGAGGGAAGAAATCTATGTTCTCCTTCTTGAGCACGTTAGCCTCCATGTCTTCTTTAGATCTCAGTTGGAAACACTTCCCTATTGTAATCCCCTCTTAAAACCCTTGAGAATGGTGTGGCTTTCCCTCATAGCACTTGTCCTAGGGGTTTTACATTTGCTTATGTGAAACTTTGGTTGACATCTGTGTCATTTACTAGACTTCAATTATCATTACAAGGGTAAGAGTGGTCTATTGTCTATTTTTAGCATCTAGCACAGTACCTCATGTATATAAGTCCTTAAAGATAAGAAGAATGAATGAGTCAGTAGCACGGAAAAAACAATCCCAGGGTGATCATGTGTGTGTGTTAGATTTTTTTCTCAATGAAGCTGTCTCTAGGTTCAGGCTGTGTCACATTTTTTCTTTATTATAGAAACTTTCACATCATTCTGTGTATTTGAAAACAGGTTACTCACTGTTAGTAGACTGCTGGTGCCAATCACCCTAATGTCCTTCAGTTGCCATGTACAGTACTTTACTGAATTTTAAAATATGACATCTTGGGAAGAGATGATGTTTCTGAAAACATAATATGAAGATACCACACCAGAACCAGCTTTGTAAAACTGCGTATTAACCCTGAACCTTTGTAAAATTGGAATTAGCCTGAACCTGCTAAATAACAACCTTAGGGCATAAAGTCCTAAGAATTTACATTTCTTATTATTACTGTCTTAGACTTCTCCAGGGACATTTACCTCTTCCCATAATTTATTTTATTTAATCATTTATTTTTACAAGTGTGGATCCATGCATATTTATTTTATAATGTGGACTACCATCCAGTACTACATACTTTATTTTGTTGCTTAAATTGTTCCAGCTTTTGTCACTGGAAGCTCTTTCTTTGGTTAGCTTCTGTGTTTCTCCACCTGTAGCAGTTACTTTCTTGTTGTTGGGACAAAACTCTTGACCAGAAGCAGCTTATGGAATGAAAGGGGTTTATTTGCTGCTTATAGTTTTGAGAAGAAGGTTCATCATGTGAGTAAAGCATGCCAAAAGCAGACAGCCAGGTATCACATCTTCAAATCAGCAGGGAAGAAGTAGAGAGCACAGAGTGTGGCAAACAAGTCTGGGCTATACAATGCCCCAAGACCCACTCTTAGTTACACACTTTCTCCATCAAGGTTCTGTCTCTTAAAGGCTCCACAACCTTCCAAACAGTGCCATCAACTTTAGTAAGTATTCAAATGCACACATCTATGGAAGATATTTTACAATGAAACTGCCATTCTACCATTGGCCCACCTCCTTACTTTCTGGAACTGAAAAATTCCAGGCTCATCTTATGTATTTCCTACTCCAGTTGTAGAAACAATTTCTCTAATGACCTTGGTTACTGTGTACATCATCCAGCAATGTTTGTATAAACACAAAATGAATACACATCAGGCAAAATATGATTTAATGGAGTAACTCATTTAATGGGAGATGTATTTGAGGACTTTCCCCACTGAATGTATTTGCAGCTTTTATTTAGATCCAGGTAGTTAAAGCAATGGGGAATCAGAGCATAAGATCAGAAGATCACATTAGATCAGATCATGAGTTGCTTGTTTATCAGGAAATCTTTGAAGAAGCTGTGAGCTTCCTGTCTCCAAGAAGCTCGGCCCAAGGTGCATAGTTTTCTATTTCCTCAGGCTTAGCCTGTGCAAAGGTTAGCCTTTTGCCAATTAGTTTGCCCTCCACAGTTCTTTTACTGGAGGATGCATTCATCAATCAAGATATATGCCCTAAGTGTGCTTGTTATTGATGTCATTGCTTCTAGGTCCTCTGAACTGATTGATAATGAACTACATGTGTGCATAGATAAGTGTATTATTTCTCTATATAAAGGCATCATATGAACATGAAGTTAAACATTAGTTTACACTAATACCTGCATCTGTAATCCACTGCCTCATGGATCATCCCATACCACCCTTTTAATGATCTAATAATGATTTGTAAACTCTTATTGCAATAGTGAGTAACCTGGATCTACCCACCTTCTGTTTGCTCAGTTGTCCGATTCCAGCATACATATGTACAGCATACATGTATATAAATTGTAACTCTGTATCTGTGGTATATATCTTTACCAACAAAAGTATGGATGCAATTCCTTTTGCCTGTATGTCTCAGGGACTTCACTCATTTCTAAGGTTACTTCAAGTCAGTTCCTTTCTCCTTCATCCCTCAGGTTTTCATACATTTATAATACAGTTATTTTGCAATAGTCTACATTCCAATCTAAGATTTTAAAATTAAAATAAGTAAAATAAATTCAAATGATTAAGATAGTCACATGATTCCAAATAGTCATTCTTCCTTTCTTTCCTCCCTTTCTTTTCTTTTTTCCTTCACCTTTTTATTTAATCAGGGTCCCACTATGTTTTCCAGGCTGACCTTGAACTCATGATCCCCTGTCTTAGTCTCCTGAGTAGCTGGGATTATAGGTTGTGCTACCATGTCCAGTTTACCTTCTCTCTCTCTCTCTGGGCATATGTATCACATTTCATTTTATTATCCAGTCATTAGTTGATGGACATCTAGTGTAATGGCTTGAATAAGGTGTCCCCCAAAGACCCATATGTTCTGAATGCTTATCCTCCAGCTGGTGGTAGTTTGTGATGTGGAGCCTTGCTGGAGGAGGTGTTTGTTGGTGGTGGGATTAGGGGTGCTATAGCTAGCTTCTTCTAGCCAGAGATTGACTTACCATTCTGCCAGCTTTTGTTATCATTTGTTTTCCCAAGGATAACTAAGGATGTTAATACTTTTTCAGATACTTATTAGCTATTGTATTTCTTCCTTTAAGAACTGTCTATTCAATTCATTATTTCATTTATTGACTAGATGATTAGATTTTTGTTGTTTAATATGTGGAATCTAGAAATAACTCTAAAAATTCTATACCAGATTGCTTTTTTTTTTTTTTTTTTTTTTTTTTTTTTTTTTTGGTTTTGCGAGGTAGGGTCTCACTCTGGTCCAGGCTGACCTGGAATCAACTATGTAGTCTCAGGGTGGCCTCGAACTCTTGGTGATCCTCCTACCTCTGCCTCCCGAGTGCTGGGATTAAAGGCATGCGCCACCATGCCCGGCTCCCAGATTGCTTTTTTAAAAAATATTTTTTATTTACTTACTTACTTATTTAAGAGACAAAGAGAAAGAGGCAGATATATAGAGAGAATTGGAGTCCTAGGGCCTCTAGCCACTGCAAACCAACTTCAGATACATCTGCTACCTTGTACATCTGGTTTATATGGGTACTTGGGAATCAAACCTTGGTCGTTAGGCTTCACAGGCAAGTGACTTAACCGCTAAGCCATCCTCCAGCCCTTATATTGCTTTTGACAGAGACTGGCTATTCCTTGGGGTGGGGAAGATAACACAGTGGAAGTAACAGCATGAGCGGAACACAAATTGAAGCTTCTTTCAGGACACAATGACTTGGCAGTTCAAGAAAGTGGGTGAAGGACTGGGGATATAGCTCATATAGCAGAGTACTTGCCTACCATGTATGAAGCCCTCAGTTCAATCCTCAGCATTACATAAACCAGGTGTGATGGTACATGCCTGTAATCCCAGAACTTAACGCTGGCATGGGATAGGTGAAATCCTGCCCCTTCCAAAACAGAATGTGAATGAAATGAGAATATTTTCAGCCAAATAAAACTAAAAGTTGTTCAACACAGAAGATCTGTAGGAAAAGAGAGCTCTGGGTGAGTTCTAGTCCTAGCACTTGTGCTGGTGATGAAAATTTCCTTCATTCTGCAATAGTCATTAGCTGCACATGAACAACTGAGCAGTGGAGATGTGGATAGTGAGATTGAATTTTCAATTTCATTTATTTTTGCTTTATGTAGATTTAAATAGTCACATAATGGACATTGGATACTACATTGAACAGTCCAATTCTGTAGTACCTACCTCAGGTAGAAGGGGAATGGTTCCAGATAGAAGGTTAAAAGATATTAAGAAGAAAGAAATGAAAAACAAAAAGTACTAAGTATATGGGTAAATGTAAATATGAAGTAATTATTATAATAGTATCCTATATGGTTTGATAGAGGAATTAAAATAGATGACATTAGAAATGTAGGTTGGGGAGATGGGGAGATGACGCAGCAATTAAAGATACTTGTTGAGAAGCCTGACAGCCAGGTTCGATTCCTTAGTATCCATGTAAAACCAGACGCACAAAGGCGTACAGGCATCTGGGGTTTGTTGCAGTTGGGAGGAGGCCCTGACATGCCCGTTCTCTCTCTCAAATAAATAAAATTATTTTTAAAAGAAATGTAAGTTGGGAGAGGATTAAGGAGGTATGCTGTGATACTTAAAGTGACTGGGAAGAGAATAATATTGTGTATTAGCTTCAGTTGTTTATAAATTAAGGATTCATGGAGTACTTCTAAGATAAGTACTAAAAGAACAGAAATTAAGTTCATGAGTTTCAAACAGATGCCTCAATAGTTAAAGGCACTTGCTTGCAAAGCCTGCTGACTGGATTCAATTCCCCAACACTCACAGAAAGCCAGATGCAAAGTGGTGCATGTATTTGTGATCTCAACATGCTCATGACAGTGGGAAGCAGAGCTAGAAGAATCCTAAACTAAAATCTGCAGCAGCTAGAACCCCTGTGCAAAAGGAAGGCAGAGCACAGACAGCTTGAGGTTGCACTCTGAATTCCACATGTGCACCATAGCATGTGCATATGACCTCATACACATACTTACACGCATACATATAAAAATAAATTAATTTTAAAAAGAAAACAAGAAGAAAAACAATAGGAATAATGAATAACACTATAACCGTAACAATGGCACACAGAAACCCAAATACCAAATGCTCCATTGCATTGATTTCAAGAGTTGTTTTTATTTTCGTTTTTACATTTTTAAAATAATATTTCATTTATTTATTTATTTGAGAGAGAGAGAAAGAATGGGTATGCCAGGCCCTTTAGCCACTGCAAACGAACTCCAGATGCATGCACCACATTGTGCATCTGGCTTACAGAGGTACTGAGGAATCAAACCTGGGCCATTAGGCTTTTCAGACAAGTGCCTTAAATGCTAAGCAATCTCTCCAGCCCTACATTTTTGAAATTGAGAAGGATCTGCCAGACTGTGGTGTATGATAAGCTCTGTCAGTCAGTTTGTGTTAACTTGTCAGAGTTGGTCCATGTGTTTTGTGCCTTGCTCTTATTGCATTTATTAAACTTTAATGTTGTTTAAAATGTCATAATAAATGGTGCCCTCTGGCTCAGCATAGAAACTAAGTAGAAGGAAAATTTAACATTACTAAAGCAACTCCATATTTTTACAAATGCCAAGAGCTTTCTGAGGCCTTAGGAAATCTGTGTATGAGTAGAAAAAAAACCTGTGTTATACATTATTTCTTAGATATGGGCAATGAGAAGTTGTCAAATCTCTTAATTTATGAGTTAAATAAATCCTCAAACACAGTGGCTGGTTTTGTGCATATCAAGGGGATATTGTTACAGTGATATGTAATGCTCTAGTTGACAGTATTTCCTTTTCCTACTCATATGTAAAATATTGCTCTGTCTTACAAACATGGTGTTTTAGGGTTGATGTAAATAGTGTGTAAGTCCAAATAAGCAAAGCAAAAATTACACAGTCGTATCAAGTTTGTAAAAGTAGACATGGTTGAAAGAAAAGGAATAGGAAAAAATACAACACCCAAAAATTAATTAGAAAAAGGCTGCCATATCTGTAAAGAAAATGTTAAAGCAATAAACATTAGAAATAAAGAAGGTCTTTGTTTAAAGATAAAAGCTTCACTTTACTAGGAAAATAAAACAATTTTAAATTTATATGCACTTAGTAACATGACTTCCAGATGCAAAGTGAAATTATTATAACCTATATTATAAACTATTTTATAATCTATATTATAGTGGGAGGCCTGAGGGGTCTCAAGTATTTATATACTAAGATAACAACAACAAAAATGAACAAGATGTGGGGATAGAGAGCATTTGATAAAGAGAACTGATGCATGAAACCTAATGGACATCCACAAAATATTATATTCATCAAGCATAGAGTACATGACAAACATTTACATACGAATATTACTGAGCAAAGGTAACAGGCAAATGAGCACACACATGTTCAGAAGACGTTAACAGCAGCACCAATGACTGGGGTGACAACCATTTCTTTACTGACTTACAAAAGTTTCTTAATAGTAAACAGGATGTCAAATCATTTCTTTCAGTTTCCTGTTCTGCATCTGGATTTGTCCTGTCCTGCTTACTGTCTAATACCCTGACTCCTGGAAAGGTACTAGTCTTCTGGACCTTATCCCTGTGGTAGGCTTCTGGTACTTTTTGATGTGACTCCTGGAAGCTGATTGGATGCTTATCTGGAGCATCCAGTGGCTATCATCTGACCTAGATTTCCTGCTATGCTACTCCTTCTTACTGGGATTCATGGTACCCGTATGGAAGCCCTCTCAGTTCCTTCCAATGTATTTGCATGCTTCTTTGGAAAATGTGCTCAGACATCAGACTGAATGTCTCCCCTGTGCATTTGCACTTGGATCAATTCTTCCAATGCTCATTCACATTTTGAATAGGTTAGTACTACAGCAAAATAAACTTAGTCTTGCTTCCCCTGCCACTATACATGCCTGGAAAACTCATGTGAAATGACAGAATTCTATGGTTATATATTATAGAAGAGGTGGGAATTGAAATAATTATTAAATAGTGCTCTAATTCTTTGATTACTCCCCAGAGACTACACCTTGGGATTGTCTGCCCAAGAGTTTTGGTCAGAAGAACACAGAGTTTTTCTGAGAATGAGCAGTCCACACTTGTGTGGAGTCCTAGAAATTCAGATCTAAGGTTGATGTAGGGCTTTTATAGTAAGACAGGGGGCAGGGAGAGAACCCTCTTCTCTTCCAGGATTCCCAGTGCCACAGTCAGAGAGCAGCTACAGCACCAAGACTCTCCTTAAAGCATGCTGAGTGGCAGACTTCCTGTCTTCTGGGCTAGAGAAACAATGTGGGGAAGGAAAAGAACAGGGTTGACTGTCTCACTAGGAAACTCCTTTTTCCCTCTGGGTTGAGTGTGAGGGAGACATTCAGCTACAACACTGAAAGATATATGTCATGATCATCAGTCCTAGTGGGTTCTGGGTTGATCCATTGTCCTTGTCATAGTAGACAGACAAGAGTATCTCAACTTGGGCTCTGGGATTGGGCCCACTTCGGCTACTATCTGAGCTCTCTCACTTATAACTGTGGGACCAAGAGAAACTTCCTAAATCTTTCCAAACATCAGGCATCTCATGCATAAAATGAAAATTCTAATAGGCCCCATCAAATAGGAGATTCTGAAAAATAGTGAACAGTACTTAGCAATGTGACTGAATCATGAGAATTATTATTATTACTACTACCAGTCTTCTTTCCTGCATCTTCTGATTGTAAGCATCATCTTACTATCAGTGGCTGGGGTGGGACATCTCTCTATACTGTCTAGGCCAAGGAAGGAACTGTAGAAGAGCAGAGGGCAGGAAACCCAGCAACACAGCTTGATATAAGACAGAATTGGCACGCAAAGACATCTTTGAAATGCCACAAGATTTACAACCAGCCCAACAGGAACCTCTTTAAACAGGTAGGACTAGTCACAGCAGAAGCAGGGGCTTTCCCAGGGTGTGGTCCTCTAGGGATTCAGTCCTGCTAGTCCAGCCAGGAGTTGAGTCCCTAACAGGGAGTCTTCTCTACTGTCTCTGATTGGTTAGGGAATCTTTCCATCAGTGAAGAGAACAGGTACATGTTTGATGGATAGCAGGAGCCCCCTGTCTGACCAGTGACTGTCAGGGCTAGAAAACTATGAAATATGATAATGTGATAATACAGTGTCCATCATACCATGTGACACTGTAATCTAAGTATCAATGACAGGCAGTTATAATTCAGAATCATTTTAAGTTCTCATTCTCCTCCCATGCACGAGCACAAGGCCTTTGCCTGACTTCTCAGTGGACTGTCTTCCTTAGCTCCATCTGCCCAGAGAATGGGGGGAAGCCCTTTGGTAAACCTGCTCTCCTTCTTGCAGGCCTTCTCAGGTGATTCTGTGTGGGATGACTTCCTCTCTGGCTGCCACACACTCTGCACTGCAAGGTCCCAGGGGCAGGTTTCCTGTCTGACTTTCCTGTGATCCCCTGCAGTCCCCTCAGGATCCCAGACATCCCAAAACAACAAGTTTATGGACTAAATGACTGGTCCCAGTTGATATCCTAATTTACTCTGCAGTAATACTTCAGTTCTGTCTTATTCCAACCTGGGTTACTGGATTTCTTGCCCTCTGCTGTTCTACAGTTCCTTCCTTGGCCTGGACAGAATTTGAGGCTCTCAATCCTGGTTTGTCCCAGAATCACCTGGGGAACTTTTCTTAGTTCTTTCCCAGGTAGTCTGCACATACAGGGCAGGTTCATGGTGATTGAGAGTCTCTGAACCAGACTAAGCCTTTTGGTTTACCCACACTCAGCTGTGCCTTGCAGCACCTGCAGACTGTGGCTTAGTAGGTCTGGCTGGTGCTCAGGCTCCAACTTCCTGATTAACTCAGGAGCCAGTGATGCTGCTGCTCTGGGGCCAGCTCTTTGAGTGGCACAGCCTCAGGCTATGGTTCTCAACTTAGCTGACCCCCTGGCACCCAGAGCAGGTAATACATTCCACAGATATCTGGACTCTACACCCTGAAATTCTGTTTAATTGGTCCAGGGTGAGACTGTGCCATGTTATTTTTAATAACTCATATTTCTAGCATTACCACTTTACTCTTTTACCATCTCAATATTTGTTAAATATTTTTCTTCATGTTATTTCTGTCTCCCTTCTATCACAACCTCACACAGTCCCAATCATTTTACGTTTAGACTAAAGTATTTTCTCTTATGTGGTATTCCCATTAAGCATCATTGACCCAAAATCCTTTTGATGGTCATTGCAGAAGTACAAGTGTTTTTTGTTCATTTTAGGATAAGGTCTCATGGAGCCCAGGCTGGCATTGAACTCACTATGTAGTTAAGAATGTGTTGAATTCCTGATCCTCTTTCCTCCGCCTTCCAAGTGTGATTACAGATGTATGTCACCACACTTGGCTTATAAGTAGTTTTAAGGAGCTGTTATTTATTATAAGTGGTTCTCAAACCACAGCAGCAGCAATTATACTAATAGTAGTAGCAGCAGCAGCAACAGAAACAACAGTAACGAAAACCAGCAACAGCAACTATAAAATAAAAAACATTAATAGCAGCAACATTAATAGCAACAGCAGCCACTCTAGCAATGGTGCAACAATAGCAACAGCAGCAGGAGGAGAGCAGAGAAGGAGGAGGAGGAAAAGGAAGAGGAAGAGCAACAGTAGCTGAAGTGGTTTACTCTCATAATGATGGAGATGGTTCCAGGCACCCTTATGCACCTCATCTTCTTTGGTTCTTTGGTGGCATGGGAGGAAAGAGAGGCTCAGTATCCTTACATTATTCTGGGGCAAGACTGGGACTCATATGAGATTTCTGGATTCTGTCCTGAGCAGAGTGAGGTATAGGGCCTTTATCCTGAGGTGGGCAGATTGATATTAAAGTACTTATCTGTCATTTATCCTTGTATTAAATGGGCCAGGTAAATTTGCTACTTTTTCTGAGTTTCCACACAGGCACCATAGTAATGATAATTTTTTTCCTCTTTGAATTAGAATACATAGTGGTATCTTAGAAAGGTTTTGTCTATAGGGTATCCCCTATGAGCTCTCAGTGGTGTACTTATCCTTAAGGGTACTTCTGTCTGGGATACACTCCTGTATTCATAAGCATAAAGTCAGGGTTTCCAGGATGGCTGGCCTGTGGCAACTATCAGAAGAAGCACCTGGAATATTCCTAAACACAAAACATTCTTCCTCTGTTTGCCAGTCACTAGATATGCATTACCTGACCTCTACGGAAAGCCTTTAGGCAAAGCAGAGATGAGGGGAAAGATGCTACGATTTGCACACTGGGATTTTTTATTCCCTAAGAGCAACAGGAAGCAACAGGAAGAGTGTTCATAAGGGCAGAAAAAGTGATCACATTTAAGTTAAAAGGGTGGGTATAATATCAGAGCAATCACTAAAACAATAAAAAGAAGCATGGCAAAGACAATAGAGCAAATGCAATAAACACTAGAAAATATTGGTTTTACCCAAGTAAGTTAGAATAGAATGAAAGAGGAACAAAATCTGAAAGGGGCATATGGAAAGCAAATGACAAAATAATAACTTAAATCTAAGCACATTTGTAGTTACTGTAGATGTGTCAGAATATCCTAAAGCTGGATAAACGAAGGTGATATATTCCCCACAGTGGATCAATTTCAAAAACATGCTGAGGAAAAGAGGCCAGACTCAAAGACTATGCACATGCAAGTGTACACTGTGAAAACTCAGTAGATGCAAAGTTCAGCTGCCTGGAACATGGAGAAAAGACTAATTACAAAGTACAGAAGGCAATTTTGGGAGCATGTAGAAATACTTTAGGCCTTGATGGTAGAGTGGGTTACAGTGAACTTACAAAACAATTCATCTAACTACACATCTGAAATTGGTACATTTGCCACATGTAAAGTATACCTCAAAGCTGATTTAAAAAAATCAAAGCATGAGTCATGTTTGATTAATCTAGCATTCCAAAATATGAAACACTTTAAATTCTTTTAATATATTTGTAGTGTTGGACAGCCATTCCCCCAAATGAACAATATTTAAGATGCCCATAATCTCCAAATGTTCACCACATCTCTACTGCACATGTCAAGCTCACCATCTCTGAATTCAAGCACTGGCATCCTGTGAATGTCAAGGCTCTTCTTTCTGACTTCTATTCACTAAGCAGGGCTCCTGTACAGAGTGAACTGATGGGTTGACCATGGGGGATGGGTAAGTGTAAATGAGGCCAGGACAAGCCTTTACCTCTCCATAGAGGGCCAGGTAATGCATACTGGGTGCTGGCAAACAGGGAAGAAGTTTTTTATGCTTAGGAATATTCTAGTTACTTACTCTGAAAGTTGTTGCAAGCTCATCATCCTGAAAGCCCTGACTGTATGCTTACGAATAACAGAAGTGTAGCCAGGAGGGAAGCATCGTCAAAACAAGAACAGTGCTGAATGCTCATGTGGATATCCTTGAGCCAAAACTTTTCTCAGATGTCACCATCTGTTCCAACCCCAGGATAAAACTGGAAATTCCCTACATGATTTCTTTTTATTTATTTATTTTAATTTTTAAAATTAATTTATTTTTTATTGACTTCTTTAATTGTACACAATATCCCATGGTACTTCCCTCCCTCCCCCCACTTTCCCCTTTGAAACTTCCCACTCCATCATATCCCCTCCCTCTCTGAATCAATCTCTCTTGTCAGTTTGATGTCATGATCTTTTCCTCCTATTAGGATGGTCTTCAATGATAGTGTCCAGGCACTGTGAGGTCATGGGTATCCAGGCCATTTTGTGCCTGGAGGAGCACGTTGTAAGGAGTCCTATTTTTCCTTTGGCTCTTACAATCTTTCCTCCCTCACTTCTGCAGTTGGACCCTGAGCCTTGGAAGGTGGGTTTGAGATGTTTCAGTGCTGAGCACTCCTCTGTCCCTTCTTCTCAGCACCATGGTGCCTTCTGAGTCATCCCAAGGTTGCCATCATCTGAAAATAGAAGCTTCTCTAACCAAAAGTGAGAGTAGCGTTAATATATGGGTGTGGACATTGAGAGAAGGGCTTACTGGGCAGTTTGGTGAGCATAGTATATACATTTAGCCAGACACCAGCAGACATTACACCCTTAGGGCTCATGGCTACCCTTGTTGTATGATTTCAGTATCAGGGATGTATTCCCTCCCATGGAACAGGCCTCCAGTCAAATTAGAGAACAGTTGGTTTCCCCCATAACAGACATGCCACTATTGCACCCGTTGGCTCATTTGGCCTGGCTGGCCAAATTTAAAGCTTGCAGTGTTCACTGTTGAGTATCTTCACTGGTGTTTTCTCTCTCCCATTGACCTGCATGCAGCGTAGCTTTTTCCAGCTTTCTGTCAGCTGGTCCTCATGGAAGAGGCTTTCAGCTCAGCTCCAGCAAGATTTCTCAGTGAACTTCCCACCCAAGTATGTGGAGTCTTCAGCAATAGGGTCTTACCATCTATTCCTGGTGGGAAACCAAGGGCCTTGGCAATGGCCTATAATGTTTTGGGGGTATCTGTTACCTCCCTGGCCAAGAACTCACTGGAAGGTATCCCATCCCTGGCACAGAAAAATTTCTAGTAACAATCTATGGCTTCTGAGTGTTCCATTGTCCAGAAAAATAGGTTTCCATATGACTTATTTATATCCTCTTAGATTTTGATTAGCCCTTCCTCCAGCATTCCTTTACTCAATCTCTTCCCCTGACCTCACTTGGGCCTTTTCACCCCCATTAATCTGTTCTTCTACTTACATATATACTATACCATCCTATTAAGTCCCCTCTCCCTCCCTTTCTATTCCCTTTATATCCTCTTTCTAGCTTACTGGCTTCTGCCACTGAGTTTTATTTTTACTCACATAGAAGTCCAATCATTTGTAGCTAGGATCCACATATGAGAGAGAGAGAGAATGTGACGTTTGGCTTTCTGGGCCTGGGTTACCTCACTAAGTATAGTCCTTTCCAGATCCATACATTTTCCAGCAAATTAAATAATTTCATTTTTCTTTACCGCTGAGTAGAACTCCATTGTGTAAATGTGCCACATCTTCATTATCCACTCATCAGTTGAGGGACATCTAGGCTGGTTCCATTTCCTAGCTATTGTGAATAGAGCGGCAATAAACATGGTCAAGCAAGTATCTCTAGGGTAGTGAGATGAGTCCTTAGGATATATGCCTCGGAGTGGTATAGCTGGGTCATATGGGAGATCTATATTTAGCTGTCTCAGGAACCTCCACACTAATTTCCTCAATGGCTGCACCAGATTGCATTCCCAACAACAGTTTAGAACGGTTCCTCTTTTTCCGCATCCTCACCAGCATTTATAGTCATTTGTTTTCATGATGGTAGCCAATTTGACAGGGGTGAGATGGAATCTCAAGGTAGTTTTAATCTTCATTTCCCTGATGACTAGGGATGTAGAACTTTTTTTAGATGTTTATATGTGATCTGTATTTCTTCTTCTGAAAACTCTCTATTTAGTTCCATAGCCCATTTTTAATTGGGTTGTTTGATTTCTTATTATTTAAGTTTTGAGTTCTTTGTATATCCTAGATATTAACCCTCTGTCAGATGTATAGCCGGAAAAGATTTTCTTCCATTCTGAAGGTTGGCTCTTTGCTCTATTCAGTATCCTTAGCTATACAAAAGCTTTGTAATTTTATGAGGTCCCAGTGGTTGATCTGTGGTTTTATTTCCTGAGCGATTGGGGTTATATTCAGAAAGTCTTTGCCAAGACCAATATGTTGAAGGGTTTCCCCTACTTTCTCCTCCAGTTTCAGAGTTTCAGGTCTGATATAAAGATCTTTGATCCATTTGGACTTGATTCTTGTGCATGGAGAGAGATAAGGACCTATTTTCATCCTTCTACAGATGCATATCCAGTTTTCCCAGCACTATTTGCTGACGAGGCTGTCTTTTCTCCAATGAGTATTATTAGCATTTTTTATTCTTATAACATTTTATTAGAAAGAAACATAGGTAGGAATAAGAAGCTAAAGTTTTCTTTCCTACCTATTTTTTCTTTATTAATTATGTACAACTATGTTGGGCCAATTTTTTTTTTTTTAAAGGTAGGGTTTCACTCTAGTCCAGGCTGACCTGGAACTCACTATGTAGTCACAGGGTGGCCTCGAACTCATGGTGATCCTCCTACCTCTGCCTCCCAAATGCTGGGATTAAAGGCATGCGCCACCATGCCTGGCTGGGCCAAATTTTTATAGCTATCTTAAGATAGATACAGCCCACGGGTTATAGGTTACACATGCTTAGATAAACTATTAGCCATGTAAGTTGGGCAAGTCAAGTAACTACTCTGCAACAGGAAAATTGAAGACCTTTACCTCTTAAGGTTACTAGCATCAGTGTGTGAGCAAACTTTGGTACATATTTAACTGAAATTGAATTTCACAGCTCCTGACCTGCAGGACCTAACAGGCCATGGGCACCTGTTGGGCAGTTTAGCCATAAGCCATGTCTCAATGTCAGGTCCCAGACACATGCCCTTGCCACTCTTGTTTCTGTGTTCTGGACACAAATGTCTAATTGACTCTTCTTACCCTAACTGTCTATTGCTCTGGATTTCCCCATAGACCCAGGACCTAAATCTCTTTTTCCTACTGGGAAGGCCTGTGCCATCATCTTCTCCTACCCTGCAATAAACCACAGCTGTTGAGCATGGCACCCACCCATGGCAGCTGAACCTCCTCCAAACAGTGGTACCCAGCCCAGCACAGTGGCTACACCTTCCCCAAACTATCAACTCTGGAGAAACCAGGGGAGCAAAAGGAGTGTAGATTCCAGAATTTACCATAAGGAGGTGAGTGGGAACCTATATCTGGAACTTGGAAACAAAGTCAGAATCATATTCATACAATGATTTTTCTCTCCAACATCAAGGTTCCACTAATCTTGGGCTATAAGAGGGACTACACCACTAAATTCTCTCTAAATTAATAATACTTATACCATTTAACCTGTGCTGACTTCACTCTCCATTGGAGACTTTGCTTCTCTTTTTCAGATGGGAGTGGGATCTGAGGAGATAAATGACCCATCACACTTCAGCCCCACCCCAGCTGAAACCACAGAGGAACTGGGGAGATGAACAAGAGTGCTGCTTTATTGGTGAACCTGATAATAAGCACAAGGGTGAAGGAACAGACACTGAGGACACCCAACACCTACCAAAGCAGGGATCCAGAGGCTCCTAAGAGCTCATCACTGATGTAGACTTAAAACGCACTCAACATGGCACAGGGAATTTTGCAGAAGAGGGGGCAGAAAGATTGTTACAGCCACAAGTTGGGACATTATGCCCAGAGGCTTTTCCTCTCCCCAGTAACTGACTGCTGCTCCCACAGTGCACTACCCACAATCCCCACAGGGATAACCTTCATCCCCAATGAGGAGGACCCCTTTGGAAAAGGGGCAGGGATGAGGGAAAGGATAGTACCAACGTGTGTTGTTTTCATACTAAGTATGTCCATAGCTAATAAAAATAAATTTTAAAAAGGATAAGTGAAAAAAAATCCAAGAAATTAAATCCCTTAAAATCATTGTAATGAGCCGGGCATGTTGGCACATGCCTTTAATCCCAGCACTCAGGAGGCAGAGGTAGGAGGATTGCCATGAGTTTGAGGCCACCCTGAGACTACATAGTTAATTCCAAGTCAGCCTGGTCCAGAGTGAGACCCTTCCTCAAAAAACCTATATATATATATATATATATATATATATATATATATATATATATATATATATATATATATATATATATATATATATACAGTAATGGATATAAAAGTTTAAAAAATATATAAATTAAAATTGGCCCAAGAATTACACATCTAGAAATTTATTCATGAGAAATAATCACTCATGTTTAAAAATTTAAGCCCAAGCATATCCATACTAATATATCTAATAGATAAAATGTTGTGGGTAGTGTTTACAAAAAAACTATACTTATGATAGCATGAAACAAAAAATAACCAAAATTTGGGCTTAGGGTAATTATGATTCATTTGTATATAACACACAAGTCAAACAAACAAACAAAGGCAGACAGCATCTATCCTTGGTGTGTCAGTATTGGCATGGATAATAAAACTTGAGGCTAATAACTATGGGCTAGTAAAGGAGAGAGTTCATCTTGAATAATTCATTGCACACCATGTAGCATTGCCATTTCCTCCTCATTTTGGAACTACCATGATCCTGCAAGGCTATTTTGAACTCATGTGAACACAGCACCTCCCATCAATCTCCATTTTTTCCCACCCTAGAAACAATGTTAGGTGCCTCCGCATTTGAATACCCATTCATTCAAGAAATCAGCAAAACAGTAATGGTAGCACTTCTCCTACTGATAGGAATTAGGAACAAGGTATCCTTTCCTGACTGGTAATCAGCTAGGACAGACCCAAAGAAACATAGATGCCATTCTGCCCTGGTGGAACTAGGGCTCCAGTCGGATTCAGTCTCATCCAAGATGACTTGTAAGCATCTGTATCAGCTTTCCAAGTCTTCCTCAGCAGTAGCAGCTTCTGGGTTCTTCTTGTACAGGCCTTAACACCTGTGGGCAGGCCCTTCCTGAGTTAGCACTCTTCTGGGCCCAGAAACCAATCAAGATCCTTCATATATATTAGGACTTAGCAGTGAGGCTCATCCTAATTGGTTGCCCAGTTTATAAAAGGCCTTGATTCAGGGCTTAGCGGTTAACGCCTTTGCCTGCAAAGCCAAAGGACCCCAATTCAATTCCCCAGGACCCACTTTAGCCAGCTTCCCCAGGGGGCCCACATGTCTGGAATTCACTTGCAGTGGTTGTAGGCCCTGGTGTGCCCATTCTCTCTCTCTCTTTCTCTGTCAAACAAATAAATAATTCAAAAAAAAATTTTTAAGGACTTGATCCAAACCCACATCCATGTCCATCCTGTTTTCCTCCCCTCTTTCCCAGCCTGCCTTGGAAGGGAAGAACTCCCCTAGGCTTGGATGCTTTCTTGTTTCTTCTCTCCCGTTCTCACCCTACCCTTAAAGAATTCTCTGAAACTGACTCTTCTCTAAGTCTGCATTATTCAGTGATGAAATTAGACAAGGATCCAAGGCTTGGGGCTCATGAGCCTGAGGAGTCTTCTGCATCATTCTGAAGCTTTAATCACTCCCAGAACTCTAATAACACTACCTCTTTTCTTAGAAACATTTTAGTTCTGATTTTGACTTCATTTTAATTTTATTTCATTACTATTCCAAGATGTTTATCAAAAAGTTCTACAATGAAATCTCTCTTTAAATAAACCAAGTCTTTTATGTGGATTTTTAATTAAAAAAAGTTTATTGGGCTGGAGAGATGGCTTAGGGGTTAAGGCGCCTGCCTCCTAAGCCTAAGAACACTGGTTCCAATCTCCAGCGGTTCCAATCTCCAGGTCCCACGTTTAGCCAGATGCAAAGGTGATGCAAGGGTGCAATGCCGCACTTGACCACAAGGGGGCGCACACATCTGGATTTCGTTTGCAGCCTCTGAGACACTGCTGGTGCGCCCATCTCTGTCTTCCTCTCCCCCTCTCTCCCTCTCTCTCTCCTCTCTCTCTCTGTCTCTCTCCAGAAAAATAATAGAAAATAAAAAATAAAAGGTTTTAAAAAAAGTTTATTGTCTTTATGAAAAAAAAAATCTTCGTAGAAAATTGCTTTAGCTCTCACCACTCTATTCCTGAGCTCTGAGGAAGCTTGCCTTCTTTTGAGCTACCCTATCTTTCTTCTGGGCAAGGGACATTTTGGGACAAGTCCACCTTTTCTTCCTAACCTCTCTCTTGGGCTTTGGATTCTCTTTTATGGCAGCATGAGTTTTCTTACACATCTCATGTCTGGAGTGACATTGTTCTTTATGTACTGAGAATTGTTTCTTGTATGCATCTTCATCTTCTTCCATAGGTAACATATATAATCTTCAACATTCTGACCCATGATATGCTTCTAATGTACTTCTGCATTGAACTCCTTGCTCTCAGAATCATAACCAGAGAAGTGTTTGGTACTACTGTGAGGGATAGACAATTCTTATCACATGTTGGTAGTTCATGTGCATATGCTGCACAAACTATCATATCCCCTTCTTTATGAGCATATGCAATCTGAAAAATGATATATCTGTTAGTTACACAATCTGACATCCTTTATTTGGGTGTATTATGCTTACTTTTGTCCTGGATCATCAAGCATGGTAGTCAGTTTTACCCTCACATCTCCTTCTGAATTTCACTTGATATCTCTTAAAAGTAGACCTAATTCTGAACAACTTTAACAAACCCCATCCTATGGAATAGACCTGTGTCTACAGTTCTGCACAGACCTGCAGGCCCAGCATCACTGCAAGGGGGACGGGCGATGGAGTCCCTAAATCAGGGATTCTTATTACAGCCATTAAAGGAATAACATTTTTCCAGGTTCAAAAATATTTTTCTTTATTTATTAGGGAGAGAGAGAGAGAGAGAGAGAGAGAGAGAGAGATATAAAGAGAATGGGCACACCAGGACCTCTAGCCACTATAAACAAACTCCAGACACATGCACCACCTTATCCATAGGTTTTACATAGGTACTGGGGAATCAAGCGTGGGTCCTTAGGCACAGTTATGGGAGGAAGGGATTTATTGAAGGTTACTGATTGAGGGGAAATTCCATAAAGGCAGAAGAAGCTGGCCCACTTTCACAAGCCCACATAGAGAGGAAATAGCAACCACCAGCAGCACAAGCAAGCACACTTCAGGAACTCCAGACAAAGCTCCAGCACTTTGCATATCTTAGTCTGGAAATTCCAGATCCATCTCTACACCTTAGAGTTGGATCCCAGGACCTGCCCACAGTGACACCTCCTCCAACCAAGAGGCTGGAGATATAAATTACCAGCTTTAATAAACTCCTGAGTATATTGGGGTACATCCATTCACACTGCCACAGCTTCTCAGGCAAGCACCTTAACTGCTAAGCTATATCCCCAGCCCTTTTCCAGGTTTTTAGACAGACAATAAAATATCTTGAGGCAAATAATAATAATGATAATGATAATGTTAAGAGTGTAGAGCATTGATGCATGCCTGCCGTCCTAGAAATCAAAAGATAAAAGCAAGAGGATTTCAGGTTTGAGGCTAGTCGGGGCTACCAACAAGACTCTGTCTCAAAAAAAAAAAATAATGTAGAACAATATTGGTGAAATGGAAAGATATTTGAGATATATTGAATAAAATATTCAAGATATATCACCTGGTGGGAAAGGTATGTCATGAAATAATTTTCTTCACAGGCTTTGTTCTGCTACTTCATCAGGGCTATCTATTCCATCTCACTCTCTTACAGAGATGGTATTTCCCAGTCCAATTAATTTTTCTTCAGCTATGACACCTGCATAGCATGGAATCAAAAGCTTATTTGCATATTCCTTTCTTCCCCCACTAATAAAAGCTCTGTTTGGCAAAAAAATAATAATTTTGCAAGTACATTCCTGTATTGTATGTTATATAAATGTGTGCATAGAGGATGACTTGAAGATAAGGCTCAGGCTTTGATCATGTTTAAAAGACAGGGCTGCAGCTTGCTCAGAGATGCTCGAGCTACAGTCTCTTCTTCAGTGAGAAGAGATATGATCTTTATCATTATTATTATTATTATTATTATTATTATTATTATTATTATTTGAGAGAGAGACACAGAGAGAAAGAGAGACAGAGACAGAGAGGAAGAGACAGAGAGAGAATGGGCATGCCAGCAGACTCTCAGCTGCTGTGAATTAACTCCAGACACATGTGCCCCCTTGTGGGCAACCGCAGAATTGCGTGCTTGTGTCACTTGCGTCTGGCTAAATGTGGGATCTGGAGATTGAATGGGCCTTCTTAGGCTTGGCAGGCAGGCGCCTTAACCACTAAGCCATCTCTCCAGCCCAAGAAAAGGTATGATCTTGAGTAAGTTGCTTAGCTTATGCACTTTTTTATTTTAAATATATTTTATTTATTTATTTGAGAGAGAGAAAGAGGAAGAGAGAGAGGGGGCAGAAAATGGGTGAACTAGGGAATCCAACCACTGCAAACAAACTCCAGATGCATGCACCCACTTGTGGCATCTGGCTTATGTGGGTCCTGGAGAATGGAACCAGGGTCCTTTGGCTTTGCAGGCAAATGCCTTACCCTGTAATCAATCTCTACAGCCCACTTTTTTTTATTTTAGAGAGAGAGAGATAAATAGAGAAAGAGAATTTGTGCCCCAGGGCCTCAACCACTGCAGTCAAACTCCAGATGCTTGTGTCACCTAGTGGGCATGTGCAACCTTGCGCTTACCTCACCATTGTGCATCTGGCTTACATGGGATCTGGAGAGTTGAACATGGGTCCTTAAGCTTTGCAGGCAAGAGCCTTAACTGTTAAGCCATCTATCCAGCCCTCCTGCACTGTTTTTACTTGTTAAACATGGATTGTATTTCTCCACAGGATCATTAAAGGATTAGAATTAAGATCTATGGAAGGAAAGAAATGGGCTGAATCCATACCTGGATCAGTGAGACCTCTATGGTTAGCAATTGTGTTCCTTACTGTGTTTCTTGTGTTATTGATGGGCTTGGATGGTGTAGCAGACAGCTTCAGGTTCACTGAGATGAACTTCGAAACCAGGCACAGTTATGGAGGAAGGGATATTATTAATTGAAGCTTACATATCCAGGGGAAGTTCCATAATGGCAGAAGAAGCTGGCCTATCTTTTACAGGACCAGGCAAGAGAGAGAGAAAAGCCACAAGCCAAAGTCACACAGCACAGCATACCTCAGGAACTCCAGCTAGGCACACTTTGCATATCTTTAGATTGAAATCCTAAACCCATCACCACACCTTAAGATCCACCCAGTGACACTGCCTCCAGCCAGGTGGATGCAGATGCAAACAACAAACTAATAAAACACTGAATATATTGGGGGGCATCTATTCAAACTACCACAGATGGTGTTTCAGAAGTGGTTACCTTTATTGGTTATGTGAATTTTTCTCCATGTTGACCAGTGTGTAGCATTAAAAAATGGTCATGTGGGGGCTGGAGAGATGACTTAGTGGTTAAATGCTTGCCTGTGAAGCCTAAGGACCCTAGTTTGAGGTTCTATTCTGCAGGACCCCATAAACCAGATGCACAAGGGGGCACATGCATCTGGAATTCGTTTGCAGTGGCTGGAGGCCCTGGTGCCCATTTTCTCTCCCTCTACCTGCCTATTTCTGTATCTCTCTCTCTCTCAAATAAATAAATAAATAATAAAGTATTTTTTTTAAATGGTCATGCATAGTTACTGACAAGAGTTCATGCAATGCAAAATGCAATACAATGTAAGCAAATACCAGTGGACTACAGAGACAACTGAACTCCATCAAGGACAAACCACTGAGGGTGCCTTGCATGTCTCCTTTGAGGGAGAAGGGATAGAGAAGAGAGGCAGGCAGGGTCAGTGGCATCCAGGAGTGAGCCTGGACATAAATTCAGCAGGAAGACATTTTCCCCTGGAATGTGGGGATCCCACTTGCCTAAACTCTGGGATTGAGGCTAAGACCTCATATAAGGACACAGACTTCCTCAATCTTCCCAGGCTCACTGGCTGACCTGGGCCCTGTGTGTCTTCTTTCCTTCTGTCCTACACCTTTGTGGTCAGATTGAAGGGGCAGGTACATAGTTTACCTCCTGTGCTTTGAAATGCGTTGAATGGATGTGGCACAACCCTTGGCAGAGTGATGCTGCCCTACAGGAATTTGTTTATACCTTTGATATGGTAAACAGTAGGCAGCTGAGTGATATCTGATAACCCAAGATGCTATGAATTATTGTCTACAGGAACATCACATGGTATTTAAATACCTTCTCCCAAACCAATGATCCCAATAAGGGCTGGCCTGGCTTCTCCAGATGAGGTTTAAAAGGCAGAAGAGAAAAAGTTCTAGGAATTCACACCAGAATCATGGACTACAGGGATCTCCATCAAGGAACAGGAAATTGCTAGAAGAGTTCAGTGGATTCACCTGCATTTGTCTTTATATAGTTATCAAGTTCCAGAAGCAGCCTGACTCCTCCAGCCTGTAGGTTTCAGTCTGCCCTCCAGCAGCAGCTCCATAATCTTTATATTCGTGAGTACCTATATTTCTGACAGGTATGGCTTGTTTTGACACTCTGTTAAATTCTCAGTTTTGTCAATTGCCATTGGCTGTTTGTGTTCCTTGTCTTTTCTCCAAATGCAAAGGCAATTGTACTCTGTGAACATGGAGGATCCAGCCCAAACAATTTAAACTGTAATGGTACATATTCCTCCCTTAAAGATTCATTAGCTCTGCACCCTACCCAGAATTGCCTGATGGTCTCCTTCTGTTCTGCCCTTGATGTTAATCCTTACAGCACCCACTTCCTTTTCATTCTTGTTATTTGCAAAATAACTTGGTTATCCTTATCTCCAAAGATTGAGTTTCTACACAAAATGTCTGGGTTGGTTAGAATCACCTAGGATACACACCTCTGAACATGTCTCTGAGGCTGTTTCCAAAGACGTTTAACTGAAGAGGGAACACTCATCCTGAATGTAGGAACACCACCCCACGGGTTGGGGTCCTAAACTAAATACAAAAGGAAAAAGTAGAAAGCCAGCTGAGCCTCAACCTTCTTTATGCTTTGCTTCCTGTTACACCGAAATGTGAGGAGGTGAAGAATCACAGCCAAGAGAACTTCTGCTACCATGATGAACTGCACCCTCAAAATGTAAGCCAAAATAAGCCCTTCTTGCTTTAAGTTGCTTCTTGTCAGGTATTTGATCCCAAGAGAAGAAAGTAACATACAGAAAATTGGTACCAAGCAGTGGGGCTGTTACTTGAGTTACCTGACCATGTGGCTTGTGGGAAGAATTTAGCAGAGTTTGGACCTGTGGGCTAGAGAAGCCCTAGAATGTGATACGCAGAGCTCAATGGGAACTTGTGGGAATATGGAAGACTAGAATGACAGTATAAATGTGGACAGTGGGGCTAGAGCGATAGCTCAGTGATTAAGGATGTTGCCTGCAAAGCCTAAAGACCTGGGTTCTATTTCCCAGTACCCACATAAAGCCAGATGCAGAAAGTGGTGAATTTATCTAGAGTTTGTTTGCTGTGGCTAAAGGCCCTGCCATGCCCATTCTCTCTCTCTCTCTTTCTCCTTCTCTCTCTGCTTGCAAACTATATATATATATATATATATATATATGTACACACACACACACACACACATATATGAAGTATCTGCTCACAAAGATTTAAAGGGGAACGAATCCCTCTGTTATTGGGAATTAACTAGAGGTTATTAATGTTTACATACTGACAAAGAATTTGGCTGCATTTTGCCTTTGGTCTGAGAAATTGAGTGAGACTACATTCAAAAGCAATGAACTAATTTGTTTAGTGGAGGAAATTTCAAGATAGTATAGCATTCCTGTTATGCTATGGATACTATCTGCTTCTGTTATACAAGTTATACTGAGAGAGAGCAAGCAAGAGGGAAAGTATGAAAGTATGAAAGGTATGAAAAATGTGAAGTTGTAGCCGGGCGTGGTGGTGCATGCCTTTAATCCCAGCACTCGGGAGGCAGAGGTTGGAGGATCGCCAAGAGTTCGAGGCCACCCTTTGACTACATAATTAATTCCAGGTCAGCATGGGCTAGAGTGAGACCCTACCTTGCAAAACCAAAAAAAAAAAAAAAAAAAAAAAAAAAAAAGAAAGAAAAAGAAAGAAAAATATGTGCAGTTGTAAGGAAAGGAGAGTGAGTTTAAGGTTGCAGGCAAAGAGGGTACAGATAAAGCTTCTGTAATTGTCCAGCCGATGGAAACAGTTAAAGATATAAAGACTGTAAAAGCATTAAGGAGAAAATTGCAATTAAAGAGAAATGCTGGTTCTGCACTAGGACAATATGAAAGATATCCTGAGGGCAAGGTGTCCCACATTGTAATTACAGATTTATTTGAAAGATAAGACTTAAATGAGAATACTACTGAAGAGTTTCCATGCTCAAAAATAACTGTCTAGAGAAGTATCTTCCAAGTTTCAGCCACCAAGGCACCCAGAGGCCACTACAGCTATGGTAGAAGGAGCTAGACTGTACCTCAAGCTGACAGCAGAACTTGCCAGCATTGTCCAGGTAGTGCTGGTTTGTAAGGCATGAAAAATGCAGAGTTATGGTGTCATAAAGGCTTGTATTATGGTTCCAGAAAACTGCTGAAGCTGGGGAATGTGTGATTGTGGATATCAGGCTAAATCAGGGAGATGTGGACATCAAGCTAATTCACAACAGGAACATCTCTGCATAAGCTAAGCATGAGAACATGGAAGGCTGTGCACCTTGGGTGGAGTATTTTGAAGGCAGGAGCTTACAGCTTTTCCAAAGGTTTCCTGATGAAATGATCATGAACCAAATAACTTGTAAATGTGACCTGACTGATAAGCATGAGTCAAGCAACTCGTGGTCTATAAGGATGTACAAAAGTCAATCAACTCGTGATTTGTCATATGTTGGTACTTAGAAACATTATTTCAATTCGGCTATAGCTCCTCATAGTTTTCTATTGATGAATCTTAAATAAAAGCTGTGAGTACTTGGTTCTCTCTCCAGGGAGCCCCCAACCCTCCTTTAAATCATATTTTACTTGTTGTATTTTCATTTCATGCAAACCCAAACACTGCTGGATGATATGGGAACAACTGGCATCTGGGACAGGGACATTGTAACTGCGGGAGGCACAAAAATCTGAAGAAACTGAGAAGAAAAGAAAACAAAATAAAACAAAGGGGAGCTCCACAGTGGAACCATAAGTATGGGGTATTCCACCTGTCCTTGGGAAGTGATTTGGCCAGGGTAATATGGAGCAGTCATTATTCACCTATCAGGAAGGATATACTAAGGTGCTTCTGCACTTGTTGAAATACTCAGGGGCTCAAGTCTCAGAGGAACAGCTCCTGAAGCTATTGCCGACAGTAGTTGAAATTAATCTTTGATTTTTTGATAATGGCATAGTGGATCTGACACTGTGGGATTGGCTAGAACAGAGTATGACATGGGCTCATGAGAAAGGAGACCTCCATGTTGTTTCTCTCTGTCAGTTCTGCTCTTAGACCCAGATCCTCCTCCTAGGAGAACAGCCTTTTCTTCTTCCCACTAAATAATTACTATTAGCCAGGACCACTTACCTTGCCTGGGCCCAAGGAAGCCACCTTGCCCTCTTTCACTGTGCCCTAGCAAATAGCAATCTCTCTTTTTCTTTCAAAAATGTGTTAGATAATTTTGCTTAGCTTTCTACAGTGCATGGCTTTTCTAGTGGGAGATCACATACAAACTTATTCTCCTACCCTCAAGAGAACAACCTGAGACAGAGTAAGAAAACTACTCCTAAAACCAGCACAGTCTGGATCCTAAACAAAAGCTGGCCACTTCTCTCCTTACCTCTCCCTGCCTGTCTCATTGCTCCTATCTTACTTGCTCTGTGAAGCTGAACCACCTTAGGCAAAGAGACTCCCCAAATGCCAGTCCTTCACTTAAAAGAACTTATACCTAGCCTTTCTCCTTATGAGCCCAAACCTGACCTGTCATTAAATCTACCTTCTTGCTAGATGATATTTTGAAGGATTTTCTCTGGCTTTCAAGTCAAAAGTAGATAATTTTAATACAAAAATGAGACATTTTCATCTGTAAAAATTCTCCCCCTCTACTTTTTAGCTCTCAAAAATGAATGGAAAATTATCTACATGAGTAACTTCACTGGTGATCTTTTAGGTTATTAAGTTTTACATTTCAAAAGATATAAAGTCTCAACACAATTTTCTTAAGGTTCACCTGGACTTATGTATTAGTAATGTATGTCTGTATTAGTCAGGGTTCTCTAGAGGAACAGAACCAATAGAATGAATTATATTAAAAGAGAATTTATTGGATTAGTTTACAGTAGTCCAACAATAGCAGTTTGCAGGCCTGAGAGTCACAGAACCTGATAGCTGCTCAGTCCACAAAGCTGGATGCCTCAGCAGTACCGATCCGACACTGTAGGCCTGGAGGCTTCCTGGAGAGCAGCTGATCTTCAGTCCACTAGTCTTCAATCCATGCTAGAAGTCAGCAAGCAGCACTGTAGCCAGGTGGGAAGAAGGGATTCTTTTTTTCTCAGAGCTTCCTTAGATAATGCCCTCCTCCAAGAGGGGCCACTCTGGGGGAAGGTCACACCCTGGGGAAAGGACTTACTCCTTCAATTAATCTTTCCTGGAGCAACCTCAGAGACCTCCAAGGAATGCCTGTGGAAACCTAAACAGATCAATGACGTCCATGATGTTTTCATGCTTGTTTTTGTTTGTTGTTTTGTCAAAAAAGAAAATAGAGAATAAGAATGTAAAATTCAAAATATGTAAAAGTTGTGCCCGTTTCAATTTTTTATTATTCTTAATTTTGCTTTTAATATAATTTTGGTATACCAACTTAAAGTGTGAATATGTGTGAATGTAAATGTTTTGGTAATATATTAAAAGGCCTTATAATATTCATAAACTTAAGTAATCTTAATTTTTTAAATCCTATAAAAATGTTAGTTTTAGAATTGCTAAATGTTTCATGAAACTTTAAATGCTACTTGTTTGGACAATGTAATATTCATTGAAATCATAAGACAAAGGTTTGATTAGGCTACAGAGGTTAACATTGTATGCATACATTTTGATAATGATATCTTTCCAATTGTTTTACAACAATTCTGTTTTTCAATCATCATAGAAAACAAAAATAAAATATCTAAATACCACTAAATATATACTGAGGGTCCTTTAGTTAGATTGATCACAATAGATTTCTTTTTCAGGATGAGGTACAAGTACCGAATGTAAAATTTTATTGTATGTACTTGTTGGGGACTTTTATGTTATTCTTTTTCTCAGTGGAGACAACAGAAGATAAAATTCCAGAAAACAATGACATTCAAGAATCTTGGTAGACCTACTGGTATATAAAAGATGGCTTTGTTGTTAAGTCTTAAACTAATATCTTATATTTATTAGATCAATTTTAACTTAAAGTATTGAGATATAAAAATTATTGCCCATTTATCTGTGCCCTCTTCCTTCAAAACAGTTTTAAGGTCAAATTTTCTGTTTTATTTCTATTAAGTCATAGCTTTTTAAATTTTTTTAAATTATTTTATTTATTTTTGGAGAGAGAGACAGAGAGAGAGAGAGAAAGAGAGGGACAGGGAGACAGATAGAGATGGGCGCGCCAGCAGTCTCTCAGCTGCTGTGAACGAAATCCAGATGTGTGCGCCCCCTTGTGGTCAAGTGCGGCATTGCACCCTTGCGTCACTTTGCATCTGGCTAAACGTGGGACCTGGAGATTGGAACCGGGTTCTTCGGCTTAGCAGGCAGGTACCTTAACTGCTAAGGCATCTCTCCAGCCTAAGTCATAGCTTTTAAAGGTATATATTTAAGAGTAAAGATAAAAAAAAATTGCCAGACTTACAGGATGTGATGGCACAAGTCTTATGAATTTAAGGCAGGCCAAAATGAGTTCCAGGTCAACCTGAAATAGAGTTAGGCCCTACCTCAAGTTTTAATAAGTTTGTAGATGGGGACTGGAAAAGACAAAAAATTACATTTAATGTATACATTTTTGCCAATCCATACTGAGTTATTTTTCTACTAATAATATTAAGAACTACGTCACTAGCTACATGTATGCTGTTCTGTGTTTATGTTTCATGTAGTTTGTTTTTATGTGTAACTAAATAAATGTTCAAGGCAGGTGTGGTGGCACACACCTTTAATCCCAGTACTCAGGAGGCAGAGGTAGGAGAATCTCCATATGGTCAAAAGTACATGGTTAAATATTAAAATAATACTAAATTGTTAAAATCAGGCTTACAATATATTTAAAATAATTTATCTCTAAGGTTTTGGCTTATGTTTATTCATACTTACTGCAACAATTTTAAAGTTACCTTCTTAATAAATATTATGACTTAGAACTTTAACAAATTAATTAATTTAGATTTACTAACTGTGGTAGTTTGAATATATGTCCCCCAATATATTCAGTGTTTTATTAGTTATAGTTTGCATCTGCAATCACCTTGCTAGAGGCAGTGTCACTGGGGGCTGGTCTTAAGGTGTGGGTTTGAGATTCTATTGTAAAGATATGCAAATGTGCCTAGCAGGAGTTCCTGAAGTGTGTTGTGTGACCTTTTGGCTGTAGTTTTGCTCTAGGTGCTGTGGTGGCTGGTTGGCTTTTCTCTCTCTTGCCTGGTCCTGTGGAGAGCAGGCCGCTTCTTCTGCCATTATGGAACTTCCCCTATATCTGTAAGCTTCAATAAACAATATCCCTTCCTCCATAACTGTGCCTGGTCTGGAAGTTCATCTCAGCGAACCTGAAGCTGTCTGCTACAGTAACAAACTACAAAATAGAGTTTTCTGGGTTTTCATTTTAATTTCTAAATAATAATAATAATGATAATAATAATAATAAATAATAATAAAAGAGACCATTCAATATAAAAAGATAAAATTACAAAAATAAGGTATGTTTTAATTTAAAAAGACATGTTTTTGCTGGAGAGATGGCTTAGTGGTTAAAGTACTTACCTGTGGAGCCTAAGGACCCAATTTGATTCCCTAGTATCCACATAAGTCAGATGCACAAGGTGGTGCATGTGTCTGGAGTTCATTTGAAACATTTCTCTCTATCTGCCCCTCTCTCTCTCAAATAAATAAATAAATAAATTATTTTTAAAAACACGTCTTAGATATAAAAGGACCTGGTATGTAAAAAACCATGTCATTTAAACAAAAAGAAGGAGGAATAAGGAATAAGGCCAAAATCACCTATCACTAAACTACATGATATTATCATTACTTTCATTTTAAAAAAAAAATTTTATTTTTATTTATTTATTTGAGTGAAAGAGGGAAAGAGATTCCCAAGAACCCATGTAAGCCAGATGCACAAGGTGGTACATGTGTCTGGAGGTCATTTGCAGTGGCTAAGGCCCTGCTGTGCCCATTCTCTTTCTGTGTGTGTCTAATAAAAAAATAAAAGATGGACCTCCAGTCAAGATGATGGCCTTCTATCCATGCTTCAGCTCCTGAGTAATATCAGGCAAGGTCTGTGGGGCTCCAGATTGGTAGGTCTTACCAGAATTCCAGTGGGTGGGCATGGAGGGGCACCATTGGGAACCTGCTGATTCCCACGCTCTCAGGTAGCCCACTAGACCCTCAGGTCCCCTCAACCACTTGCTCCAGATGCAGCGCCCTTACCAGGTTCTCTGCTGTGCTACCTGCAGACTCCACCAACTGTGTCTATGCCTGTGTACCTCCCTGTCTTGCCCTGACTGCTGCTTCTGTCAGAGGTCCATGTGCTCACCTATCACTCACTGAGCTACCCTCAGACTCCCCCACACTGCATCTGTAGGTGACCCACACACACTTCCCTATCTCCCAGAGCCCTCCTGTACTGTGTCCAGCCCACTCGTGCTCTCCTGTCTCCCACCATGCTCCTGCAGGCTCCATGGACTGCACTCATGGCCCACCAATGCTCTCCTATCTCCCACAGGCTCCACTGGCTTAGTCCAGGGCCCACACATGCTCCCCTATCTCCCACAGGCTCCACTGGCTTAGTCCAGGGCCCACACATGCTCCCCTATCTCCTGCCATGTGCTCCAGCAAGCTCCACCTTGCTACTCTGTCTCTCGCCATGCGCCTGCAGGCTCTGCCAACTGAGACCATGGCCCATTTGTGCTCCCCTGTCTTCCACTATGCTCCCAAAGGCTTCCCGGATGCCCACACATACTTCCCTGTCTCACCTCCTTGGTGGGCTGGCCTGCAGGCTGCCTCACTCCTGCTTTCAGAAGCTCCACACCCTGTGCTGCTACTGGTACCCTTATATGTACCTCTTGGCCAGTGGCCCTGTCTCTCCCACACCAGCCAACTCCCTGATCTGGCCTGGGCTGTGAAATCCAGTGACCCCCACAATCTCTCCAACACCCTGCCCTACTCCCAATAACTACTTGGGGCATCACTTCAGCCCCAGAAGGGGAACACAGGAATATGAGGCAATCACCTGTCAGGGGCACCAGTGAGTCCTCCATAACCTGCCCATCTGAGTACAGTAGGAGAGCAAGGCAAGTGCTATGGCCACTGATCCATAGGCAAGGTTCACCTGAGATCAGGTCAAAGAGGTCCCAGAACTCCAACCCCATCTTTGGTAACAAGTATCAGCCCAGAGCAATTATGCCCTTCACAACCTGTGTATCCCAAAGTACAAAGCCAGCATAAACCTATTGTATTCAAACATAAAACAGAACACTCACTGAAGACATAACAAGGAAAACTCTTGTTTCTTCCTTAATTAAATAAGACTCCCATAATGAGATGCATAGACCACAACACAATAGAAACAATATGAAACAACAGAGATTTCCAAGGTTGTCTAGTCCCACAATGGAAGTCTCCAATGAAAATATAGAGGAGGCAACAAGAATAGAATTGCAAAATGAAAACACAAGATAAGTGACCTTGACCAAGCAAATTGCAGAACTGGTAGCATTAACAAAAAACCAAAAATCACATAAATGAAATCCACACAGCTGTCTTCACAAGGCTGATCTAATAGATGAAAACCAGAGAGACCTCAACAGAGAAATAAATGAACTGAAGGTGAATCAAAAAAATAGAGGATGCCAATAGCCAGCTGGTTAAGCTGAATGAAGGCATAAGTAAACACAAGAATGAATCCCAAGAAACATTAAGAAAATCAAAACATGATCTGAAATTGGAACTCAACAAAAGGATGGATTCTATACAGAAAAAGGCAACAGAAGATACAAACCAAATTGGACTAATGAACACCTCTCTAGAAACCCTCAAGAACAGTTAATCATGTGGAGGACAGACCCTTAGAGGTGGAAGACAAACAGAAGAAACAGTTTGGGAGTTGAAAATTTTTGATAAATTCAGAATATCTTGTGAATAGAACATGAGGGAACTATGGGATACCCTAAAACATTCTAACATTCGGATAATGGATATATCAGAAGTGAAAGAAATTCAGACCAAAGGCATGGAGAACTTATTTAACAAAATTATTGAAGAAAACATTCCCACCCTTTTAAAAAGAGGGTCCCATCCAAATAAAAGAAGCTAACAGAACTCCAAACAGACTGGACCAAAGAAGAAACTCTCCAAGGCACATCATTGTTGCCCTTAAGGCAAGTAACTACTGCTACTTGATCTTTGACCTAAGTGCCAATAATGTAAGTAACACCACTACTTGATCTTTGACCTAGGTGCCAAGCCAATAACATAGACTGAAGAAAAGACAGCATGCTCAACAAATGGTGCTAGACAAATTTGATAACCACACGTAGAAAAATGAAACTAGACCCACTCATCTCACCATACACAAAAATCAACTGCAAATAGATTAAAGACCTCAATATAAGGCCTGAAACTTCCATCTACTGGAATTAAAAACAGGAGGAACTCTCCACAATATAGGAGTGTGGTAAGACTTCCTGAACAAAATCCAGAAACTCAGGAAATTAAACAACCACTAAAATAATGGGATATCATGAAGCTAAACAGCTTTTCACAGACAAACATACCATAAGCAATGTAGGGCATGGTTAAAGGCCCCTGGGCTACTGGAGGCAAGCCTGAGCTGTCAGACATAGCTAAAGGCCCTGGACCCCGAGGTTGCAGTGATCCCCAACCCCAATAATCTCAAGACTGGCAGGAGTGAGGCCATACCCTCCCCCCGGCCCAGGGCACTTGGACATCCTGATAAGACTTGGGTCTTGCTTTCCTCTTAGCCTTGTGACCCATGACCACTTGCCCAGAAATGTTCTTATATGGTATCAGCCAGTGGTCTTTGTATGGCCCACCCCCATGTCTAATAACTTATACCTTTTCCCACCATGTGACCCTCTCCCCACTCACCTGTGATTAACCCATTCCCCTGGCAAATAAACAAGCTGTTCTCTGAAGCTGTCTCCCAGGTGTTTCTTCCTGTCATACTCACAGCCACTCAAGACCCTGCTCTGCTGTTGCCTGGACGCCCCTGGGACACTGGGGTGCCATGGCCCCAGGACGACCAGGAATCACAAAGCAGAGCCAATAGATTACTCACAGAATGGGAGAAAGTTTTTTATAGCCAAACCAATATCTAGAATTCACAAAGAACTCAAAAAACTAAACAATAAAAATCAAAAAACCCACTCCAAAAATGCGCAGATAACTGAATAGGGAGTTCTCAGAGGAAGAATTACAAATGGCTAACATGCACTTAAGAAAATGTTCAACATCCCTAACCATCAGGGAAATGCAAATTAAAACAACTATGAGATTCCACCTTACTCCAGTAAAAAAAAAAAATCATTAAATCATCTAAAAAAAATCAAACAACAGCAAATGTTGGCTAGGATGTGGGGAAAGAAGAACCCTCAATTGGTGAGAATGTAAACTTGTACAACCACTATGGAAATCAATATGGAGATATCTGAAAAAGATTAATATAGAACTACCAGCAGACCCAGTTGTTCCCTTACTGGATGTTTACTCTAAATGCTGCACGCTTTACTACAGAGCTATTTCTTCAACCATGTTTATAGCTGTTCAATTCATAATAGCTAAGAACTAGAATCAACCCAGGTGCCCATCATTGGATGAATGGATAACGAAGTTGTGGGTACAATGGAATTCTACTCAGCAGAAAGAAAAAAAAAAAACAATACAATGAAAACTTTAGGAAAAAGGACAGACTTGGAATAGAGAACACACAAAATCACAGAAAGACAAATGCCGCATTGTCTCACTCATCTGTGGTTTCTAACCTGGATCAGCTTGAGTTGCTGGCATAGCTGATAGGCAACTGGAGGCCCAGACAATAGGGATGGAAGGGTTTGGGGGAAGGAAAGGGAAGGAGGAGAGAAACAAACACAAAGCTAAACCAAAATGAACTGATGCCATAGAAATCTTTATCCTTGAAAGTAGACTGAAAGATTTAACCCTAAACAGGAGTATGGGGTGAGTGCCTGAAAAGAAGGGCCCTGGAGAGAATGGGATGAAACCTAACCTTAAAAAATTTTTTTTGTCTCTGGCCTGTAACTCCCAGCACCAGAAATTGGTTGCCACCCACAACAAGCTGTTGATCAGAGAGACTTACAAGGTCCCCAAAACAAGACAGACCTCTGTCAAAGCACTTGATTATCCACCAGAGGCAAAAGCTATTTTGCCTGTTGCTGAAGACACCATATGCTGCTGACAGAATAGGGAGAGACCTGGCTGGAATTCAAAAGAAAGCCAGTCCCCAGACAGTTAGCCAGTCTAGTACTAGATGGAAAGGGCTACATGAGCTACTGGGGGAATTGGACAACAATGGTCTAAGTAACCAGGGGCCTAAAGTACTCAGAAGCAAACACCCTGACAAGATGTACACACTGGTGCAATGGTGGCACACAGCCTTGGTGGATAACCAATAGCTTTCTGATTGGCTAAGAGATCTACTCAGTGGAAAGGAATCCATATCTGGAACTAGAATGAGGTCAGAATCCTATGGAGACAAAGATTATGCTCTCCAATGACAAGCTCCCACTAGTCTTTGGCTAAAAGAGGAGCTACATCCATCAAATTCTCCCTAAATTAATAACACTTATCCCATTTAACCTTTGCTGACTTCACTCTCTGTTGGAGAATCTGTTTTTCTTTTGCAGAAGGTAGCAAGACCCAAGGAAATAAACCACCCCTTGTACTTCAGCCAAGGCCCAGCTGAAACCACAGAAGACTGGGGAGAGCAAGAGTGCTGCTTCCATGGTGAACCCGACAGTCAGCACCAGGGTGAAGGAGACAGACCTGGAAGATACTCAACATCTACAAAATCAGAGATCCAGAGGCTCCTAAGAGTTCATCACTGAAGTAGACTTAAAACTCACCCACCATAGCTCAAGGCATTTCAAGGAAGAGGGGGTGGAAAGATTGTAAGAGCCACAGTTTGGGATGTTATACCCAGAGACATTGCCTTCCCCCCAATAACTGACCATTACTCCCACAATGCATAATCCACAACCCCATGGGAAATACCAGCATGGGGAGGAGGGCTCCAAGGAGAATGCGATGAGGGAAAGAATGGTACCAACACATGATGTATCCATACTAAGTATGTCTGTAATAAAAATAATAACAAAGAAAAAATTAAAAAGAAATAAAACTAAAATATAAAAATATATTTCATAGTCTATGCTCTTCCAGCTGCTATTTGTATTATCTTGTACTTGTATTATCTGCACTTGCATTATCTGCTTGTTTCTTAATAAAAGTATAATTATGTGATATGAGGACTATGCCTTATCCCACTAAGTCTTAAAAAAAAATCCAGGGCTCTTACTATAATTAATGAAGTAGTATAATACTTCAACAGACCTAAATGGTTTTTTGGTATACTCATAGTCACTATTATAGTCACTGCTGTTTTGTCATGGCACTGACAAAAGTCACCTAATCTACTCATACAGCCCAATTTGTAGATCAGTCTGTACGTAATGTAAGTAGTGCCTTTGCTATACAACATGATATAAACCAAAAACTGCTAACCCTAGTATAATTAATGGAATCATCTATAATGTATGTTGGGGAACAAATTCAAGCCACTTGGCTCCAGGGCACTTTAAGTTGTGATTGGAGACATAAATCCATATGTATGACCCCATATCTTTAAAATAAATCTAACCATACATGGGGCAAAATTAAGAAAAACATCTTCAAGGGTCCCTACTTAATTATATTACTATATTAATTGATTACAATACCAAATTAGTCAAACAATGCTTGTCTTATAAACCAATATTAAGAAGATAACTTGACACCAGGGTTTTGCCAACAGTTTGTCTTGCCTTAATCCATCCTCCTGGTTTTAACATACATGGTTTTCAATTCTGGTGGCTATTGGATTATCATTAATTTGTTCTTTGCATAGTCGGAGGGAGCAACTTAAAGATACTTACTTGCCAGTGAGGACAACATGTCTTGTTTGTCAGATGCCTTTTAAAAGAAAAAGAAAAGGGGAGATGTGGATGTCAGGCTAAATGGGGAAGATATGGACATCAAGCTAATTCATAACAGGATAATTTCTGCATAAGCTAAGCCTGAGGACATGGGAGGCTGTACACCTTGGCTGGAGTATTTTGAAGGCAGGAGATCACAGCTTCTCCAAAGATGTCCTGATGAAATGATCATGAACCAAACAATTCTTAAATGTGACCTGAACTGGTAAATATGAGTCAAGCAACTCGTGGTCTATAAGGATGTACATGAGTCAATCAGCTCATGATTTGTCATATGTCAGTAAGTACAAGTTCAATTCATCTCTAGCTCCCCATAGCTTTCTATTCTTAAATTAAAGATGCAAGTATAGTCAGTACTGTGTTCTCTCTCCAGGGAGCCCCTGACCCTCCTTTAAAACATATTTTGTGTGTTTTATTTTCATTTCATGTTAACCCAAACACTGCTGGATGGTATATACATATGATAGTGTTGGAGTCCCTGAAAGGAGGCCCTATGAAGCCATTTTGTGAAGCCATGAAAGTGAAGCCCAAGTTACAATGGGGACGTCTCAAGATGTTAGAGATGCCAGGACTGTGAGACACCTGCTGAGGAAAGCTGCAGGCCCCTAGTGGAGCCAGTCCAACAGAGAGGCTATGCATGCTGCAGACAGCAGAATGGGACTGGTGGGGCCATCCAAGCCCATTGATTACAGATGATTCCATTATGAGCCCCAGATGCTGGACATGGAGCTGCAGAATTTGATGTCTGCCTTGATTAGCTTCAATATTGCTTGGTCTGTCCTTTCCTTGCTATTTTCCCACTTTTATTATGTGCCATTTTACATTTTATTTATTTATTTGCAAAGAGAGAGAAGAGAGAGAAATAGAGAGAGAGACAGAGAAAGAGAGAGACAGAAAATGGACACATCATGACCTCTAGACACCACAAATGAACTCCAGAGGTATGCACCACTTTGTGCATCTGGCTTTATGTGGGTACTGGTGAATCAAACACAGGTTGTTAGGCATTGCCAGAAAGCACCTTTAACTGCTGCCTGTGCGTGCCATTTTATATTGAACGCATTTCACTTTTCTTTTGAACTTACAGGGTTTCACAGTTAAAAACTTGTTTTGAGGGCTGGAGAGATGGCTTAGTAGTTAATGCATTTGCCTGCAAAGTCAAAGGACCCAGGTTCGATTCCCCAGGATCCACATAAGCCAGATGCACAAGGTGGCACATGTGTCTGGAGTTTGTTTGCAGAAACCCAGTGCACCCATTCTCTCTCTCTCTCTCTCTCATGAATAAAAAATAATAATATATAAAAATTTTGTTTTGAGTCTCGGAAGGATTTTGTCAAGATCCACAAAAATGCTGCTCTGGTCCATATGTTGACTGTGACACATAACTGGGAAAACACAGCTTTGGATGGGTGATAGGCTTAGGCCTAGCCCTAAAAAAACCTTCCTGGTACAGGGAACATTTCCAAGCAGAGCAAGGCTCGCTGCCTATTCAGCACTAATAACATCTGGCAAGGAATCCTGGGATTAGAAGCAACTATAATGAGTTTTCTTCCTGTCTACACAGGTCCTGCATTCCATTTCCTGTTGAGCTATTTCATCAACTTTGAACATGTTGGTTTTGGAGGAGAATTCAGAAGTGAAAATAGACTTTCAGGGCCAAAGCACTATTCTGAAAATAGAGCTTGTTAGTGTTGCACCTGGTTCCAGTTTCTCCATGCTGACCTTACATGATTAATTAAACCTTAAAACTTCCCCATAAAGTGAATTAGACAAGAGATGTTCAGGAGGGAAAAGGAAGCTTAGCTACAGGTTCCCAGTGCATCAGGGGGAGAAACAGAGACCTGCCACTCCTAGTGTATTTGTCCCTTTCCTCTCTATCCAGGCAGATGACAGAACCTATGGTTGAATAACTTTTTGAGGCTAGATTAGAAAAATGACCCTAGTACAGAGCTTTCCATGGAGGAAGGCACTTGGGTGTCAATTCTGTGATGACAGTGACCAAAAGGCTAATGAATGTGTGAAGGGAGAGGCCTGTAATCTGTCAGAGGCTAAACCCCTGACTAGTCCATCTCTGTTTTATAATATTTATGTTGTAGCTATTCTCAACATTAGTACTGTCTTTCTGCTGTATATTATTTCCTTCTAAATCTCTGGAAAATCTCAGTTGCATTTGCTTACCTCACTATCTGACTATAGACCTGGCTGTAAATCCCTTGAGGCCAGGCCAAAATCAATCTTTTGTGACTTCTACCCACCCAAGTAAGGTCCCTAGGTGAAGTGGTGGGGTGGCCAAGGGGTGAAGCAATGGGGGCCTGGGCAGCTGGAAGAGTCACAGGCTGGGGATATCTAAGGTTGCTGGAGTAGATCCGGGCTTTTTCTTTGCAAAGGTGAATCCCATCAGGACAGTCTACAAGAAAGATGAGACAAAAGGTGGACCTTTGCATAAAGGGCCTTTGCATGAAGTACATATCTTGTGACTAGAACAGGGGAAGAAAGGTTCTGAGTTTGGGAACCATCTTAATATTGTCTTACTATTGCCAGATGTTTAGTGACCCTGATCTCTCAACTTTGATGAAAAGCAGAAGTGTGTCCAGCAGAGGGCACCTCTAGGGAAAAGAGCCTCCTTGGGATCCTCCTTGGGATCCAGAACCATCAATCTTTTTGTTATGTGTGCCTCAGAACAATCCCAGGAGGAAACTGTTAATGCCACCGCTACCCAGCTGTGGAAACTGAGACAGAGAGAGGAAGTTACTTGACCCAGATGATACAGATAATAAGCAACAGAAACTGACATTCAGATTGATACACCACAATATCTGCTCAATTCAGGGTTGAGGTTCCATCACCTCCTCACACTGGGAAGCTAGGAAGACTAGCCTAGTTTTTGCCACAGTCTTTGTACCTTCCCTGACTCACCTTCCCTGGTCAGCCTGAGCTCTCCTGCTTTAGCCTTCCATGTGGCTAGCAGCACACTTGGGTCAGGATCACATGTGCCCAAGAGAGATGGAAGATGTGAGGCAGCTGTTGGGAGCAGTGTGCTTTCTCTGAATGCTCAATCCTAGAAGGGGTACCTTTTCACTTGAGGAGAGAAATTTCATCAAGTTCAATTTTGTCTGCAGATCTAAGTTCTAAAATTAACCATTTAAAACCACACATAGAACTGATGTGTGTGTGTGTGTCCAATCTGACTTTGGCTTCTGTCTTTTGATTTTTTTCTAAATTATAGGGGTAAAAGGGCCAATTAGTCACTTTTCTTATTTCTGTGATAAAATGTCTGAGAAGAAGCAACTTAAGGGAGGAAAGTTTATTTTGGCTTAGAGCTTGAGGGGACACAAAGCCATCATGGTGGGGGATGCCTGGGGGCAGAAGCATGAGGTAGCTGGTCACCTGTATCTGCAGAGAGCTGATCAGAAGTGGAGCCAGGCTAGGAAACTCCCAGATCCAGCCCAGTGACTCACTTCCTCCAGCAAAGCTCTTCCTCCTAAAGGTTCCACAGCCTTTTAAAACAGCACCACTGTCTGGGAACCAAGTGTTCAAACACTTGGGGGACTTAAGGGGAACATTTTATTCTCACATCATAACCCAGGGTATGGACCAGAAAGAATGACTACTTATGATCCTTAAAATACAGTAGCAAGCTTCACCAAGAGCCATTTGTCCTTGAACTTTTCCTTCTCTCCAGGGCAAAGGCTCAGGGCAAGGGACATGTTAAGTCCTCTACCCTCAAAGCCTCTTCAGTATAACTGACCTCTGTTATCTTGCAGAAGATTATGGGCCTGTCTGTGCAGAAGGGGTCAGGGTGTCAGCCCTTCATCTTCTACAAGGCTGAAGTGGGCTCCCAGTACACCTTGAAGTCGGCTACCCACCCTGACTGGTTCGTCTGTACTTTCTGCAATTCTGGCCAACCCATGGGAGTGACAGATAAGGTCGGCAAAAAGAAACAGTTTTTGTTTAAGGAGGTTTGGAAAACTGAAATGAGCCAGTGATTAGGAAAAAAACCCCATCAAACAGCTCCCTTTGTGTCTTCTCTACCTTGTGTCATTGGCAGAGCAATGTGAAGCCTGAAATTAACATCTGTGTCTGTCATCTTATTTCCTATTTGTACACTACAGTTTTTTCACTTTTAGTTTATATCAAGAATGGTTCCTTAATTATGGTGTTGTTAGAGGAAATAAGTTGTGTTAGTTTTAATCAGACGTCCCTCATAAACTCGTGTGTGTGTGTGCTTAAATATTTTATTTTTATTTATTTATTTGAGAGAGAGAGATATGGAAAAAGACAGGTAGAGAGAGAAAGAGAGAAAGAATGGATGGGCTGGGGCTTCCAGCCTCTGCAAATGAACTCCAGATGTGTGTTCCCCCCCCACGTACATCTGGCTTACATGAGTCCTGGGGAGTTGAACCTGGGTCCTTTGGCTTTGCAAGAAAGCGCCTTAACCGCTAAGCCATCTCTCCAGCCCCTCATGTGTGTTTTGAATGTTTCATTATCAGATGGTGGCAGTTTGGGAGGTGGAGCCTTGATGGAGGAGGTATGTTGTTGGAGGTGGGCTTAGGGGAGTTATAGTCAGCTCCCTCTTGCTAGAGTTTAGCTCACTCTCCCACTACTGTTTGCTACCTACTGTGGCAGAGGTGATGTCCAGCTTTTGCTCATGCCATCATGGAGCTTCTCCTTGAGACAGTAAGCCAAAATAAAATATCTTTCCTCCCATTAGCCACCTTTAGTCAGGTGCTTTGAGATAGCAAGGTGAAGGTAACTGTGGTAGTTTGAATATATGTCCCCCAATATATTCAATGTTTTATTACTTTATAGTTTGCATCTGCAATCACCTTGCTAGAGGCAAGGTCACTGGGGGCCGGTCTTAAGGTGTGGTGATGGTTTGAGATTCCATTGTAAAGATATGCAAATGTGCCTAGCAGGAGTTCCTGAAGTATGCTGTGTGACCTTTTGGCTGTAGTTTTGCTCAGTGTGCTTTGTAGCTGCGGCGTGGCTTTGCTCTCCTGACTGGTCCTGTGAAGGCAGGCCGTTTCTCCTGCCCTTATGGAACTTCCCCTGGATCTGTAAGCTTCAATAAATAATATCCCTTCCTCCATAACTGTGCCTGGTCTGGAAGTTCATCTCAGCGAACCTGAAGCTGTCTGCAACAGTAACTATAATATGAATTCTGGGTTGAAATGAGTTCAGTTTTTGCCCATGTTCAGCTTGCTACCTTGAGCCATCAGATATCCCATGGAGCATGCCATATTGTGTGTTTTAACCAGACCCAACCTGATACTTGTAGTAGAAAGGAATATAGCTAGGAACATGCTCTACTCTGGAATTAGTCATATCTATTGGGGTTTGGCAGGCACTATGGGAATTTTCTCTAAGGTAGAAGTGCATTGAAGTGGCTGAGTCTATGTCCAGGGTATAGTATGTTAGGAAGAAATGTAAGTCAAGTGACAAGTGGAAATGGATGGGTCTTAGACAGAATCATGGAGCAGAGTGGCCTGATATGAGGAAGCAGCCTGTCAGCCTCTGGGGCTGTCAACAAGATCAGTGCCCTATTTCTAAGCAGGGTCTGATTCTTATAAAATGTAATATGTAGCTGGCAGCACAGAAATTCAGGGCCTGGAATTAGAGTGAGGGGAAGATGGCATGCAAATTAGTTATTTACAACTTTGGCTTTTCCGTTGCAAACAATAATTGTTGTTTCTGGAATAGTTAAAAAATGTCTACTAAAACAAAAGGAAAGCTTTACTAGAAAGCTATTGGACATATTCAATCCCAGCTGAGGCGACATCAGCCCAAACCCCAGAGGATTTCCACTGCATGGCCTATCAGTGGCTGTGCATTATCCCAGCTGTGAAATACCTGCCAGAAGATGGTGCTAAAAGTGCCTTATTCACCAAGAGCTCCATGGTTCTGGGCTGGCTGAGTGATCCCTCTACTAGTGGACTGTACTAGGGACTAGGATGAAAGGTTGAGCAGACCACATGCAGACTCTGCTCTCAAAGGAGACAGATGTTAACCAGGTCAATCTCAAGTTTAGGTGGAGAGGCAGTGGCCTGTATAGAACTGGAGGTGAAACCATGAAATCAGGGGGTTAGAGATACTTGAGCAAGATCTGGTCAGACTGAATGTTGGGCTGAGCAAGAGTTTTCTTCTGTCTTTCATGTATTTGTTAATACAGAGGAAAGAAGGAGAAATGTGAGCAGCATAGAGCTAGTCACATCTCCTTATTGTGGTACTTGTGAATGCCTCCATCTCTGTGAGGAGGGGCAAAAAGAAGGGATGGTACTTTAGAGGCACAAGAAGATTCCTGGAATGCTTAAAATCTACTTCCTGGTCTCAAAGATGAAATGAATTGTGCTGAAATGAGAATGAACAAAAAGAGAATGGGCCTTGGGTACCCTTGTAACATAAGGTAACCTGTACCTGTTCCTCCTCTTTCCCCTTCTTTTCTTCATCTTCTGACAATCCCAAAGCACTTCTTGTCCCCTGTTTGTTCTGCTCTCTAAAACTATGGCTATCTTTCCCATCTCCCCATCATTCTGACCTAACTTCCCCCCTCATCCAATCTAGGGTAACAGTGCTCCTTATCAGTGCTCCTCCATCTGCTGGTCTCAAAGCCAGGGGAATAGTGTAAGGAGCTCATGCTTTCTTCAGTATTTTATCATCCCAGGAAAAAAAAAAATCCTATGTTTAACTGCTTCGTGGTGTCTCAAACCACTGGGTCTTTTTGCCTTGCCTGACAATGATGAATTCTGGCTGTGACACTGTGGTCTTATGCTGACCTGCAGGCTGGGAGATAGTTATGTGAAAGAATATGAAAGTTGTCAGAATCAAGTTGGAGTTGCTGTGTCAATACTAATGAAAATGAATAAATACATACAGCCAGATGGTTAAGAAGGAAAGGTGAAACCATGAAATCAGGGGGTTAGAGATACTTGAGCAAGATCTGGAGACAGACTGAGTGTTCTTCTTGACAGTAACTCTCAACAGAAGACTCTGCCAGAAGCACAGACTTGCACAGAGGTCATGACAATCTTCTACAAAAGTACCTCAGCACAGGCATCTGCCCAGAAACTGTTCTATGTTGGACTGTGCGAACCTTTGTTATTAATCACTGTGATCAAGGATTATTGTTTCAAAATATGTGATGCAATCCTTTTAATTTTGACTTTCAAAACTTCCTCTTGCTTCAACCTTTGGAGTATATGTGTAGTTTTCACTGTAACTACACAGTGTCACATGTGTCCTGGATAGCTACGAATGTGGCCCAACACATTTGTAGATGACAATGTCAGCTTGGCTTATAGTCACATGTATATTTTCACTCCCAAATAAATGTTAAGATCTTTAAAAGATCTTGTTTCTGGTTACTCTTTCATTTAGGTTGACAGTTACATGGTTTAAAAAATTATATAAGTAAAAGTACAGGTTTGGTGATTTCTACATTGTAGCCCCACTTCAGCTAGCTACAAGCCCCTTTTGAATTTCTAGTAGGTTTTGATTTATACCGGAAGCTAAGTATTCTCTAGCATACATGTTATTTTCACAATTAGTAATAAGGCCCACAGCATCATTTACAGTTTAGAAATTTTTGTTCTTCCTTGGTGGTAGAAAGACTGAGAAGTCTCTGGCATAGTGGAGAAAGCTTACTTTGTGTCCTCTCTCATTTCCTGGTTATGAAAACCTAATAGACAGCTGTTGCAGTCAGGTTCACATTGTTGGCAAAAATCACCCGACAGAGAGCTGCTTTTGAGAAAAAAAGATTTTGGCTTACAGACTCGAGGGGAAGCTCCATGATGGCAAGGGGAAATGATGGCATAAGCAGAGGGTGGACATCACCCCCTGGCCAACATAAGGTAGACAACAGTAACAGAAGAGTGTGCCAAACACTGGCATGGGAAAAGTGGCTATAATACTTATAAGCCCACCCCAACAACACACTGCCTCCAAGGCCATTAATTCCCAAATCTCCATCAGCTGGGGACCTAGCATTCAGAACAGCTAAGTTTATGGGAAACACCTGAATCAAACCACCACAATAGCCTTTCTGAGACTTGTGAGATTGTTGAGCCCCTCAGAAAGGCTATGTGCTGTTTGTGTAACACATTGTTGAAATGAGTCTACGGCCAGATCTATAAAGCAGATATTTAAAGCAGACTCTTGGAGGATTTGCAGGATAATTTCCAAATATTATTATGTGCAAGTTACTTTCTGTCTCATCCAGGAAGGTACTGGAAATATGGGACAGGTTCAGATGAGTGCTTTCAACACAGCATTAGAGATGAAAGGAATGCTGATTTGCTGAAGAAAGTTCTGCTTTGCAGCTTGCAACCTGCAAGATTCATTGTTGAGTTCTGCCTATCTGAGAAAACCACTTGCTTCTGTTATGGAACACAGAAGCCACAAAATGACAGCTTTCACAGCAGATAAGACTGGGGGTCAACTTTATTAAGAATATTTGTTCAGAAATAATCATTCCTTATTATCTGTAGGGACATGTTCCAAGATCTACAATGGACACCTGAAGATGGGCACAGTACCAAATCCTATATATGCTGCTATACTTTTCCATATACACACAGACCTATGATAACATTTAATCTGCCTTATATCCCAGCAACCTCAGCATAAATTTTTTCCCTGTTTCCACATTAAGTCAACACCTGTGGTGGTTTGATTCAGGAATCCCCCATAAACTTAGGTGTTTGGAATGCTAGGTCCCCAGCTGATGGAGATTTGGGAATTAACACCTCATGGAAGCAATTGTTGGGGGCAGGCTTATGGGTATTATAACCAGTGTCCTCTTGCCAGTGTTTGGCATACTCTCCTGTTACTATTGCCTACCTGATGTTGGCCAGGGGATGACATCCACCCTCTGCTTATGCCATCATTTTCCCCTGCTATGACATAGCTTCCCCTCAAGTTTATAAGCCAAAACAAACCCTTTTTTTCCCCCAAAGCTTCTCTTAGGTGATTTCTGTAAGCATTGTGAACCTGACTGCAACAAAAAATTTGGTACCGAGGAGTGGTGTCATTTGCTGTTAGACATCTGACTGTGTGGTTTTGGCCTTTTGGAGCTCATTTTAAAGAAGAATTTGGAAGGATTTGAAACCTTGGCCCAAGAGACACCTTACAGTACTGTAAGTACAGCTTGATGGACTATTCTGGTCAGAGTTGAAGGACCTGAATGCAGTAAGAACTAAGGACTGTGAGGTTTGTCTTATGCGAGTGAAAAAGAATTTTGCCTGGACTGGGCTAGAAGCAGCTTGTGTGAGAGGCTTGCTGTTATGCCTGTGTCCTTAGAAGTTGTGTAGGGTTGCTTTGTGTAGAAACAGACTGGTGTGAGCAGAGGGATATGGCACAGAAAAAACGAAATCTTTGGGTGAACTGCTGCCCATTCAGCTGCAATTGAGAGATTACAGCCTTTGAGATTGGTCTAGCTGACCTGCACTGGGGCAACAGAAAGAATGTAGACTCTTTTGAAGGGGACTGAGTGCTTAAGGAGTGTCCTGTTGTCCTGTTCTTCAAAGTCTGCTTTACACCCCCCCCCCCTGGATTAACAAATTGGCAACCTACCTGGTATTGTGGAGTGTAAGAAATGCAGGAAAGAGAGGGTCATTGAGGATCATGAACATGGCCTTGTGTTTTGGAAACAGCCATGGGCAGTGTGAAGCAGGTTTGCTGGATGCCTGTGTGAAGACCCAATGGAGCCATGAGGACCATGGGTTGCAATGGAGGAGACCCAGTGGAGATGCCAGGACTATGATATGGCTGCTATGGAGAGCTGCTGACCCTGGTTGAAGTTTTCCAGGATTGTGAGTAGCCTAGGTGGAGGGGTGGAATTGGAACCCCAGAGACTTGTTGCTGGTTAAAATTATCAGACTTAGAGATATGTCATTGAGTAGAGTTGTTGAACTGGGACCTACAGAATTTGATATTTGCCCTTTTAAATCTTGTATTGGTTGAATATTTCTTTGCTATGCCCAATGCCATCTTTTGCAGTGTGACTGTTTATTCGGTGCCATTACGGATGTGGGGAGATTTTTTTGTTTATTATGGCTCATTTAAAAGATCTTGGACTATGAGAATGTTTGAACATCAATGGGATTGATAAAAACTATAGGGATGTTTAAAGTTGGACTGTATGCATTGCATGTTACATAATAGATGGTTATTAGTTTGTGGGGGCTAAGGTGGAATGTGGTGGTTTGATTTAGGTTCTGAATGCTAGGTTCCCAGCTGATGGAGATTTGGGAATTAACACCTCTTGGGAGGCAGTGTATTGTTGGGGGCGGGCTTATGGGTGTTATAGCCAGCTTCCCCTTACCAGTGTTTGGCGCACTCTCCTTTTGCTGTTGTCAACCTGATGTTGGCCAGGAGGTGATGTCCACCCTGTGCTCATGCCATCATTTTCCCCTGCCATCATGGAGCTTCCCCTTGAGTCTGTAAGCCAAAATAAACCTTTTTTTCCCCAAAGCTGCTCTTGGTCTAGTGATTTCTGCCAGCAAGGCGAACCTGACTGCAACAACACCTTTCACCTTTTCTCTTAAAGGAGGCCCTTCATAGCTTCCCTTTGACAATTCTGATGCCAAAGGTTGCCAGTATCCCCTCTCTTGTGTTTTGAGGGCACTGTTGAGTACAAGAAGGGCTACATGAACACTAGCACTGTGATACCATGGCAGTAGACTGGACAACTGAGACAGCTACCACATAACTCATGGGTAGGTAGTGTATACATCATGTATACACTGGACAAAAGAGTGATTCAAATGCCAAGGAGGATGTACTGGACAGCATGACATTTCATTATAGTACTTAGAATGGTACACAATTTTAAAACTAATAAATTATCTATTTCAATAATTTTTCATTCAAATTTTACACAATGATTGACTGTGGGCAACAAAAACTGTAGAAAATAAATTAATGGCAAAGGGAGTAGAGACTACTTTCAGTGAGCATGTCCTGTGAGAGTTATGTCAAGTCACTGGCAGCCAGTATCAGGCTGGAGATGTTTATGATCTCCTGACCTGAGCCCATTCTGAATTGACTGATCACTTCACTAAGTAAAAGGGTATCTCATAATGTGTATCACTGTCGAAATGACACTGCCATGTGAGGACTGTTAGATGCTAGAATTCCCCAAAATAAAATGAAAGTAAACAGAACAAATTAAATATTAGACAAATACATAATAAAACAAAATGGGATTTTTCTTCTTGTATGTATGTGTGTGATGTGGTATGTGTAGAATATGCACATATATGTGCCATGAAGTGTCCCATGCACTTGCCTGCAGTGGAGTGTGCTTGCCTGCTAGTAGCTGGAGCAAAATGTAGGTGTCCTGCTCTATCAACTGTTCTGGTCATTAGGACCAGAGTGCTTGTTCTTATTTGAGTGGAGTCTCTTACTAATCCCAAAGCTTGTCTTTATTGGAGAGAAAAAGGGTTTGGAGTTGCAAATCAGTAATCATCCAAAAATGTGTATCAAAACTGTCACTACTCATGACTTATCTGGGGGCCTGAACCACATCTCCATCCCTACCATTTTCTATAACTGTCCCTGTCTACATAACGTCCTAGAGAAATTCCTGGAGCTCAGATGTTTTGAAGTTGGACAGAGAAAGCATTTTTATAGACAGTATTTAAAATAATTCTTTGTTAGGGGAGCTTGTTTTGGTGCCTACAATGCATCTGAAGAGGTTTCTTACCTTCGGACTCTGGCTGGGATTCATATTGTAGGACTCACAGTAAATCTTCATAGCTGAGCAGCTGCCCAAGGAGGTCATTTCTCAAGATAAGAATAAATTCAGTGGGAGATGCAATGGAAGGCAGGATTAACATAGACCAGAGAATACTGAATATGGAAACTTCAACATTATGAAACCTCCCCTAGTATGTCTAATAGCTACAGACATAGCTCTGTCTCTACTTGGAAATGTTGCCTTAATGTCACAAAGCCAGATTCAATTTAAATTTATAATGGAATTCCATTTTGATTTTACTTATGGAGGTAATTCTGTGGTTTGCCTTTCAAACAGCATTTCTTGTTGGCCATTTGCCATATTTTTTCTTACATGTGAGTTCATTCTCCAGGGCTTGCTGGAATGCAGGTTCTGATTCAGTAGGCCTGGTGATCTGGTGAGCTTTGAGATGCTGTGTTTCTACCAAGTGCTCAGTGATGCTGATGATACTGGGTTAGAAGTCACACCAGGTGGGATCAACTTCTAGTGTCCTGGGGCAGAGCAGGCTTACAATAATGCCTGCACTGTGGGGGAGGGATGCACAGTCTCACTTCTTTGCATCTGTACAACACATTACATTCTGAAAACCCTTTTGCTTATGTGAGTTGCCAAATCCTCATCATGAGACTGCAAAGAACACAGAACATTTTTTTTTATTGTAGTCTTATAGATAAATAAACTGAAGTTGATAAATGTGCCCAAGGTGCAGAGTTAGGATCACATAGAGACCTGGGGTTTAAATCTCTGAATTTAAACTCTTCTTGCTTTTCCTATCACACACCAATTCCTGCTGGATTCATCATCAAGATGGAGGTCACCAGACATGAATATTCATTTCAGTTCTGTTATGAACATGCAAGATGATGCAGTCAAGAAAGTGCCTTGGTTCTCCAAAGACATACAAGGGGTTTGGTGAAATTTCAGAAAGCATTTTGTGATTACATCTGAGTTAGAAAATCTATCCAAACTTTAAAGTGCACACAAGTTAGCTGGTATCCTTCTTAACATGGAGGGTCTGATTTAGTAAGTCTGAAATGGGGACCAAGGCTGTATTTCTAATAAGCTCCTAGTGGATGCAGGGAGTAGTAGACCCATGAGCCATATGCTTAATTATGGCTGTATCTTGGAACTACCAAGAAACTTTGAAAGTTACAGATCTCTAGTCCCATATCAGGATGTGAATTCAATTAGTCTGAGTGGGATCTAAGCTTTGGTAAGTTTTTGAAAGCTCTCCACAAGTCACTGTGCTATTGGGTTGGGATACTAATTGGAAACTGGTAGCACCCTCAGATGACAGCTTTATAATAATTGTTGAGCTCTCCACCTAGATTTTCTGCTACTAGATGATACATACTTATATTTTCTTACCAAAAGCCAAACTATCTTTCTCTTATATTATCTCTTATAATATTTTAGCCGCAGATTTCTTTGAAAATCTTGTTGAGAGAAGACTTGAGAAAGTAAATTTTTAGCTAGAACAGAATGTTGGCCTACTTGGGTCAGCTAAAAGTTAGTATTGTTAGTGGGACACACTGTCTTGAAATCTCTCTTCTTGTCATGTGAAACCTTTTCCCTAGGGAGATGTTAACACATGTCTTGTCAGCCCAGATAGGGCACAGGTGACAGACGTATTACACTATTACATAAAAAAACAGCTTTGGTGAACCAATGGGTTATGGAGTTAATTACAGAGCAGAGAGGGGTGTGGCTTACAGAAATATGGGTGACTCAAAGGTGTCTACATCATTGAATTGTCCACCTCAGCATAAGTGATGACTCATGGAAGCTGCAACTCTGGAGCACACTGCACAACCAACAGGCAGCTCAACTGGTCAGAGTGTGTCCCCCAGTTGTTTTCCCTTTATATAACCTTGTATAGGGGACTTTTAAGTTTTAGTTCTCTGACTTATTGACTTCCTTACTTCAGGAGGGAGGGAGTATTTCAGTTCAGAGGAATTTGCTGTCCAATCTCCCAATGAATCAGATACAATCACCATTGTAGTTTTTTTTATTTATTTTTATTTTTATTTATTTATTTTTTTTAATTTTTCGAGGTAGGGTCTCACTCTGGTCCAGGCTGACCTGGAATTAACTATGTAGTCTCAGAGTGGCCTTGAACTCAAGGCGATCCTCCTACCTCTGCCTCCGAGTGCTGGGATTAAAGGCATGTGCCACCATGCCCTGCACCATTCTAGTTTTTTTATGACCTTAGTAGGGGTTTGGAGGCAACTTTCTATCATTAGTGTAGCAGACAGTTTCAGGTTCGCTGAGATGAACTTCCAGACCAGGCACAGTTATGGAGGAAGAGATATTATTTATTGAAGCTCACAGATCCAGGGGAAGTTCCATAATGGCAGGAGAAGCAGCCTGCCTTCACAGGGCCAAGCAGAGAGAGAAAAAAACCAACCAGCCACACAGCACACTGAGCAAAACTAAAGCCAAAAGGTCACACAGCACACTTCAGGAACTCCTGCTAGGCACATTTGCATATCTTTACAATGGAATCTCAAACCCACACCTTAAGACCTGCCCCCAGTGACATTGCCTCTAGCAAGGTGATTGCAGATGCAAACTCTAACTAATAAAACACTGAATATATTGGGGGACATATATTCAAACTACCACATTCCGCCCCTGGACCCCAATAGATTTATAACTATCACACATTGTAAATTGTATTCAGTCCAATTTCAAAGGTTCTCACAATTTTGATCAACTTAAGATAATGAGTCCTGTAAGAGCAAACAAGTTAAATACTTTCAACATGTAAAGGCACAGAGTAAACATTTTTAACTGGTATAAGGCATAGCAAGGAGAAACTAGAACAATGCAAACTCAACCACCATCAGCAGTCATCAAACTTCTGCAGTTCAAGTTCAATATAACCAGAGACTGAAAGTCTCCAAGTTTTCCAATTCTGCCCCTCCAGCTGGGCAGAGTAGCCAGGGAAAACTTTCATCCCATGCCAACACTGCACTACATGGGAGCCCTTGCATAGTCCTGGTATATCCAAAACATCTTCAGGTCTCCATGCAAACCACAGTCCATCTTCCAGAGGCTCTTCCAGCCTATTCCTGAGGGTCTTCATGCCCTGCCTCATGCCGCATCTCAGTAGCGGCTCCTGGAACCGTGTGCAATTCATGACCACTCCATGCATTTTTCATGCTTCCAAAACTAATACCATGTATGCAGGACACAGCCATATTCTTAATCCAGGGACAAAATAAATCATAGCCTTGAAAAGCAGGTTCCTTCTCCAGTCAACTCTTTACAAGAGTTTGCATTTCTAACAGTCTTTCCTCAGGCATCCTCTCCATTGTTTTAATGTAAAGCAGTCAGGCCACCTTCCTTCCACCTTCCTTAAGATTGCTAATGTGTTGGCAATAGCAGCTCCATTAACCTAAAATCAGTCTCAGTGCCTGATTTTAACTTGCTTCAGGTTTTTTAACTTAAAATCTTAAAATCTCAGTCCGATATCTTTAGCCAAGCACATCAGTCCATTACAAATTTAACCTTGATCAAACTTTCTGTGCCTGGATAGTGGAACGTAGCCATCCCTTATGCCAGTAGCCCAGTTCCAACAAAGTCCTCTGCAGTCTTTCCTTCCCCTTAGAAAGCTCATAAGCCAAGCCTCGAAGTTCAATACTGTCTGCACTTAGCATTCTCAAACTCTCATCAGAATAGTCCATAAAACTTGGCTTACCACTCCAGAAGGCATCTTCAGTTGCAAGCACCAAGTCCATGCCCATTCCTCCAAAACAAAGGTTCCAAAAGACGAACATCCACATGGTCTGGTTCATCTCACCCCACTCTCCTCGGTACCACTTTACTGTAGCAGACAGCTTCAGGTTCGCTGAGGTGAACTTCCAGACCAGGCACAGTTATGGAGGAAAGGATATTATTTATTGAAGCTCACAGATCCAGGGGAAGTTCCATAATGGCAGGAGAAGCAGCCTGCCTTCACAGGGCCAAGCAGAGAGAGAAAAAACCAACCAGCCACACAGCACACTGAGCAAAACTAAAGCCAAAAGGTCACACAGCACACTTCAGGAACTCCTGCTAGGCACATTTGCATATCTTTACAATGGAATCTCAAACCCACACCTTAAGACCGGGCCCCCAGTGACATTGCCTCTAGGAAGGTGATTGCAGATGCAAACTCTAACTAATAAAACACTGAATATATTGGGGGACATATATTCAAACTACCACAATTAGTTTAGAATTGTGCATAGGTCCTAAAGTTCTGAATCAATGTGGCACCAAATGGAGAACAATCCAAACATGTGAGCCTTGAGGAAAAGATCAGCAAATACAAGGCACCAATGATTACAAGAGCTATCTCTGAAGCATTAGGAAGTTGGATAAGGGAAACCAAATTTTCTGCCCTCTGTGGGATAGGGGATTATGTTAGCCTGGAAGAATTAAAGGCATCAGGGTGACTGGTATGGTCACAGGTTGCTATGATTGTATGGATTTATCTCCTAAGGGCTCAAGTGTTGGTATCTTGGTCCTCAGGTGCTAGACCTAGCAAGAAGTTATTACTGGTCCCTTCCTATCTTTCCATGCTCTCAGCCATTATGTGATACAATCAGGAAAGTCCTTAGAGGAGCTGAAAAGCAGCTATTTGGGTTTTTAGCTTCCAAAAGTACCTAAATAAACCTTGTTTCCTTGTTAAGGTGCCCAGCCTCAGATATTCATTATAGTAATAGAAAACTATATAGAAATAGAAAACTATATAGAAAATAGAAAACAAACATACAGATAAAATTAATTAAGAGATTGATGCAATGTTTTAGATCACATCTAATCAGGTAACAGCCACTTAAAGAAATGCAATGTTTAACTATCTGAGATCAGTATCCATCAAGAAAAGGAAGCCCAAAATGGTGGATTCCAAAAGCACTTTCCTAAAACAAATTATTCACTATCTGCCTTCATAAGCCATCCCACCTAGAACAGAAGTCCTAGTGATGCCAGCAGCACCCTGTCACAATACATCAAGACATTGTATTTCCAAAACATGCTTTGCTTCTGACTTTATCACTAGGAGTCTATTGGTTTCTGGTACAATAGATTATTGGCTCTTTGAGGATTTATTTCCTTTCATTATTATTCTTTGTAAATGTTCCTTCATGTTTTTTAATTAATTTTTTTAGCTTGACAATGTGTCAAATGCCAAATCAGAGGACAAATTCGCGGGGGGGGGGATCCAGTTAGGAACATAGCACAAAATGAATGTTAGGAGACACATTACCATGAGTAAATTGTCAGCACTATCTCTATACTTCTGCCCTTAAATCTTTTAACAGACCAAACACTGAAATAAGTGAAACATTGTTTTGAGCCACATAGCCCAATGTTAGTTTTAATGCATTTTTCCAATGATGCAGGTCCATGCTAAGGAAAAGAACTTAGACGGCAGAAGGGCAGAAGTCATAGGTGCCATAGCCCATAGGGTATTTATTCTAGGACCATTCTAGGATGAACTGTGTTGGTAGTCCTGGGTGGATATCAGCAGATCTGGATTGTCTTCTGGCACAATGATCACAGAGACCATTGTTTCATTTGGACCAATAAAATGGGAGTAGATACATATGAAATAATGATAACAGTAGCAATCATCCAATAGCTTTGTTGGTAGGGCACATTAAAGATAACTGTGGGGCTGGAGAGATGGCTTAGTGTTTAAGGCACATGCCTGTGAAGCCTAAAGACCCTGGTTTGATTCTCCAGCTCCCAAATAAGCCAGATGCACAACATCTGGAGTTTGTTTGCAGTGGCTAGAAGCCCTGGTGTGCCCATTCTCACTCTTCCTCTCTTTCTTTCCTTCTCTCTGTCTCTAGTAAATAAATAAATTAACTAAAAAAATAAATAAAATCTTAAAGATAACTGTGAATGAAGTCTTTGATGGTGTGGTCCCCTCCCCTCAACTATAGGTGGGATCTGTGATTGTTTATTAGGAGGAAGCAGTGAAATGTTGCACTATTTCCAGGCTGTTCTAGGTTGTAAAGGAGTGATAGCTTTTACTTCCTGTTTTTTCAAATTAGTAACAAAAGTGTCAGAAATTCCAAGGAGCCCCATGTACTGACAGTCCCGGTTAAAATCTTATTGGATAACCAGCACCAAATAAGCAGCCTGATGAGTGATCCTCCAGCACTGCTTCTCTAGGCGCAGGTGTGTGGAGCACAATAAATCACCTTAGCTGAGCCCTGCCCAAATTGCAGCCTTCTGAGTAAAGTAAGTCACTAAGTTTTAGGCCAGTTTATTTCAGATAACTGGAACAGAACTTAGTACCAGGATAAAGTGCTCTAGTAGGTGAGACTATAAGCAGATGCCATTGGCTTTCTGTCTACATGGCAGGTGAAAGGTACAAGGTTTTTGGGAAGCTTCTAGTGAGGGCTGAAAGACAGTGTATTAGTCAGGGTTCTCTAGAGGAACAGAATGGATAGAATGAATTGTATTAAAATGGAATTTATTGGATTAGCTTACAACAGTCCAGCAATAGCAGGTTGCAGGTCCAAGAGTCAAGGAACCTGGTAACTTCTCAGTCCACGAGGCTGGAGGCCTCCAGCAGTCCCAATCTGGCACTGAAGGCCTGGAGGCTTCCTGGAGAGATGCTGCTCTTCAGTCCACCCTGGTCTTCAGTCCACACTGGAAAGCAGCAAACACCAAGCAGCAAGTACCAAGTGGCAAGCACCAAGCAGCAAGCACCAAGTGGCAAGCAGTGAGCAGCAATGGCAGCCAGGTGGGAGAGAGAGCCTTTCTTCCCAGAGCTTCTTTTTATCAACCAGCCCCCTCCTCTGAGAGGGGCCGCCCACTCTGGGGGAAGGGCTCACCCCTGGGGGAAGGATTCTTCCTTTAGTTAATCCTTCCTAGAGGCAGCCTCAGAGACACACTTATGAGGAATGTCTGTGGATTCCTAAACAAATCAAGTTGACACAAACTTAACCATCACAAACAATGAGGAAAGCTCTATGGAAAGCTAAAGAAAAATAATGCATACTGGTGGTGAGTTTTAGCAAAACAGTCACCTATAGTAATGTGGGGATAGTAAGACTTCAGAAAAATGTAAGAACCTATATAATGGGTTCCTTAAGAAACTTTAGGACCTGTGCACAGAAGATTCACAAGTGACTCAAAGTCTATCCTAAAAAGAATTTTTTTTTTTGTCTAATGAAATTGGTTATACCCTAATAAAGAAAAAAGCATTTACTAATTTCACTTGCTTAGACTGAAAGGGACAGGTATTAGTATATTATAATGTATATATTTATGCCATAATTTTCACCAGTGAATGAAATTTTAGGGGTACTTATGATGGGAAGAATGTATTTTGCATAGATAAGGGATATAAATAACTTACTCAAAAGGTAAACTATAATGGATTAAAAATAGGTGCAAATTTCTTGATATTTCTGAGAGATGCTGCCTGTGTGCTCCTTTTGTATTAGTTGCAGGTCCTTTGTGACAGAAATGGGTGCTGGTCTTAAATGACAATTTCCATGCTTCCTCCACATATTTGTAGGTTGTGATGCTTGCAGCTTCAAGGAGAGGTCAGATGGAGAGGATGTGGGCCCTTGTTCAGTAGCCATGGATGAGCTTCCAGTCATTAGTAAACACTTACTTGCTCACCATATGAGGGAGGCATCTTGTTTTAATTAAACCTCCTAACACTGCATAGAACTGAGAGAAGCTGTGCCTACTGAGCCCTGTCCAAACTGCAACTTCTGAACTAAAGTGAGTGTTGTTTTAAATCACTATTTAAGGATGATTAGTAATGCAACAGTAGATCAAAGATATTTGATCCCCGTAATCTTTTGTTATAACCATCTTCAATAATACAGAATCATCTAAAATATGTGGAAGGAGAGAAGAAAAAGGCAAGGTGGATGCATATATATTTCTCCAAGGTGACCACAGGAAGTAGCCACAAGAGAAAGGAAAAGACCAAAGAGTAGGTGTGTCAGATGGGAGGACTTATGCTTCCTAAGCATTTTTTAAAAATATAACTCATACCAAACCAGAGATACAGAGATACAGGGGCTCCTAAGAGTAGTAATAGACCTAAATCAAACCCAACATGGCTCAGGGAATTTTGCGAAAGAGGGGGAGGAAAGAGTGTTAGAGACACAAGTTGGGACATTACGCACAGAGACATTGCCCCTTATCTATAATTAATGGCTATCCCCACAATGCACGACCCACATTCCCTATGGGGATGACTGGCATCCCCAATGAGGAGGGTGCCTTTGGAGGGGGTGCAGAGATAAGAGTAAGGATGGTATTAACATGTTCTGTTTACACACTGAGTATGACCATAACTAATTAAAAATTATTTATTTATTTATGAGAGAGAGAGTTCAGCCCTACTGGGTATATAGAAAGCCAGCTTGAGCTTTGGCTGTTTGAGCTTGCTGGTGTTGGTTCTCTCTCTTCCCCCACCTTTCCTTCTCCTGTGGATGCTGCAGTGAGCCAGCTTGCTTCTGCCATGATGGAACTTCCCTCAGAATCTGGAAGCCTGCAATAAACCCTTTCTTCCCATAAGCTGCTTAAGGTCAGGTGGTTTTTTTTTATAGCAATGAAAAAGTAACTGTAACAAAAAACTGATACCAGAAGTGGGGTTGTTGCTGCAGTGAATCTGACCATATGGGTTTTGGTCTTTTGTAATGTGTTTATGAGAGAAATGTGGAAGGATTTTGTATTTGGACTGGAGAAGCCTTACAGTCCTGTAAATAGAACTTGATGGAGCATTCTGATTAGAGTTTGAAAATTCTAAATCAGAGAGAATTGTGAATTGTGAAGGCTTTTCATATAAACTTTCAAAGGGGAAGGAGAGACCTTTGTTGGAACTGGGCTACTGGTGTAAAGGGTGATTGTGTACTGTCTATGCTTGGAGAATTTGAGAAATGTTGTTTAAAAGTAATGGACTAGTGTGCTTTGTGGAAGGTATAGAATAGGAATATATAGAATCTATATGGTTTATCACAGGAAAAAACTTAAGAACTTTGAAGTTACAGGCACAGATACTGGTTTTAAGTTACTTAAGCTGCAATTCTTAAGTTGATTACCACCATTAAAGGTTGGCCAACTGCTTTGCATTGGGACACTGGAAAAGATGCCAGCAGGCAAAACCCACCTATGGAAGGCTCAAGCTTCTAAGAATTCAAATTATTTTGAAAGGAAGTGGCTTGAAGGGAAACTAGTTATGGATGTTGGATCCTGCTCTTCAAGATCAAGCTTTATTCCTTTCTAGGTTTACAAATTTGACAATTCTGCCCACCTGGTACTGGATTTGGAAGCATGGAAGATGCAGGGAAGTAGGTCATGAAGTGCACACAGTTCTAGGAACTGCTGAGATGTGGCAATGTGAAACGGTAGAAATCCCTGTATGGAGACCTTATAATAAGGCTACTGTATGAAAATGAACTATGGTTTTCAGTGTAGACTCAAAGATGCTTTGGATATATGAGGACTACAGAATGGCTGCCATGGAGAGCTTCTGGCTCAGGATGGAGTTCTCCTGGGCTCTTCAGCTCAACTGGATGGGGTGGAATTGGAACCCAGAGACTTCTTACTTACTGGTTATGGATGTTGGACTTGGCACTGCAGATGTTTGATGTTTCTCTGCTAGTTATTGATCTTTCATTGGTCCAGTCTCTCCTTGTTATGCCTTCTTTTATAAAAATGAGAATGTTTACTCTGCCATTATGTGTTGAAAGTATGTAACTTGTATTTTGATTTTACAGGGATCACAGATATCTCATAGAGACTTTGGATTTTTGAACAATGTTAAAGCTGGTGAAATCTATGGGGATCTTGAAGTTGGACTGAGTGCAATTTGCATTGAGAGATGAACATGAGTCTATGGGAGCCAAGGGCAAGAATGTGGTGGTTCGAATGCAAATATATGTGCCCCTCTAGACTCAGGTTTTTTTCTTTTTATTACTTTTGAACTTTTTACTTAAGTCTTCCTCTCAGGCAGATCACTGCTAGAGGAGTCATGTCACTGGGGGCAGATATTCAGTTCAGCCATACTGGATGTATAGACAGCCAGCTTGAACTCTGGCTGTTCATGGTTGCTGGTATTGGCTTATCTATCTCTCTCTGCTATGGATGCTACAATAAGGCAACTTCTTCTGCCATAATAAAGCTGCCCTCAGAATCTGTAAGCCTGAACTAAACCTTTTCCTCCCATAAATAGACATTTCACATTCAAACCATAACATTCTACTTCACCTTGCATAGGCTCATGGCCACTTCATGATACAAAATGCATTTATTTCAACATCAAAAATTCCCATAATCTTTAACAGTCCCAACGCTGTTCAAAAGTCTCAAGAAAAATTTTACTTTGAGCTCCTATTAAAAAAGAAGTTACCTAGGTCCAATACATAATGGCACAGAGTAAATATCCCTATTCAAAAGGTAGGAATGGAATGATAGCAAGGAAAGATTGGCAGCTAAAGCAAGAAGAAAACTGCATCAAGACAAACACTAAATCCTGAAGCTCCATGGCCAGCATCTGGGGCTTGTAGTGTATAATCCTGAGCCTTCACTGACTGCATCTTTCTTGGTCTTCTGCTCTAAACTCCTACTGGAATGGCCCGTTAAGCTCTGCTCACACTGTAACAAACTTGGCATGATACTGGTATAAAAACAATTATTTCAGCCAGGCATGGTGGCACACGCCTGTAATCCCAGAACTCAGGAGGCAGAGGTAAGAAGATTGGCATGATTTCAATATCAGCATGGTACTACAGAGTAAGTTCCAGGTCTGTTTTGGCTAGAGACCTTACCTGGAGAAAACAAATAAGGGCTGGAGAAGTGGCTTAGCAGTTAAGGTGTTTGCCTGCAAAACCTAAGAACTCATGTTTAAATCTCTATGTCCCATGTAAACCAGATGCACAGTGATGCAAGCATGCAATGTCACACATGCACACAGGGGGGCACATGATTCTGGAGTTTGTATTCAGAAGCTGAAAGCCCTGGAATGCCCATTCTCTCCCTGTCTCTTTCTCAAATTAAAAAAAAAAAGGTTCCAAAGAAAAAACAAACAACCCCCCCCCCCAATTACTTCTAAGGGCTATGTCTCTCATTCTTAGGCTTTTCTGGCATTGCTTTGGATTTGATAAACTGATTTCACAGGTATCTCTTTTGAATGTAAAGACTGAAGTGTAGGTTTAGGACAAGGAAGTGGTTGTTTTATTGGAAACATCACAACACTGACCCAAAAGAATCCAGACTCTGATTCAATCTCTTTGTTTATATAAAGGTTCTGTTCCACTGAATGATTCCACTTTTACCAAAATGTCCTCTAGCCACTTAGCAGAGTTTCTTCAGACTGTAGGGAGAACATGTGACCAATAGGTAGATAAAAGCACATCACAAGAAAGGTTCAAGTGATGCTTTTTATGGGGGAAAGTTATTAACAGGAACTTCTGGAAAGTTTCAGAGGAGGTGTCCTGCATATCCCACTGATTAAGATGTGGGGTGTCCTGATAAAATTGCCCTATTCTTTGGTGTAATGCCTTCTGTGTGCATTTAGTGATGGTGATAACTCTAGGTGACATCCTAGGAATGAAACAGGTACTATGCCCATATAAGCCAAAGGGGTTTACAAGAGCATTTGGAGGCTCTGCCAATGGAATGAACAGTCAACCAATGGGATAAGTTGTTCAGAACTGAGGGATTGTGTGTCCTTTGATTGTGCCCAGTGAGCAATAGTAGTTCTGGTCTTGGACTGAAGGGATGCCATGCACAAAAGTGTGTAGGTAGCCAAATATAGGAGACAACTGTTTTTTCAGGGTGACTGATGACACACTTAGGTAGAGCATCATTGCTCCCTCCAAAGTCTTTATACTTTAATTCACCAGACTCTTCTAATAACGATGGAGGTAAAAGATAAGAACACGTTCATTCACCATGATTTTATACTGTAGGTCTGTAACTTTAATACTCATCCCAAGTACCTACATCTCAGTGTTTTCCAACAGAATTTGACATAAAATGATTATCTCTTTCTAATATAGCAGCCTGAATTGGTTACTTCTTTGTCACTGGGGCAAAATACCTGACCAGAAGCATTTTATGGAAGACCCTTCTTCCCCCCAAGTCCTCCTGCTCCCTGGACATTGGTGGCCAACGACTCCCAGGAACAGTGAGGACCCACAGCTGGCATCCAAACAGGGACCCTCTGGACATGTAGTTAATAGGTGAGTGCCCCTTGAGGGACATCCTTCCCTTGGGGTTAACGGCCCCCTGTGGCTGCCTCCCCATCAAGGGCTGGCAAGTTTCGGTTTCTCCTTCCTCCATCAGAGGAAGGCAACTCCTCTTTCCATCAGAGAGAGGCAGGTTTCCCCTTTCTCCATCAGACAGAGGCAGGTCTCTCTTTCCTCCATCAGAGGGAAACTATTTTCTCCTTGTCCTTTTTTTTGGGCCATCACGTTGGATTGAAGCAAAATGAAGGGCAATTGATGTCATTGGGCTGGGGCCATACTCTGGTAATGACTGAAGGCCCATTGTTCTCTGTTCAAACACTGACAGCCTCCTCAGGCATTGGCAACAACCTCATATCTATTTCTTTTCACAATCAAGAAACTGGTAACACATCAACCAGTAAAAGCCTCTAAGGCAGTTGCTGGTCTCTTGAACTTGCAGACAGGCTTGTGTCTGGACCTTTGCGGAGTCCCCTGTGGTGCCATAGCATCCCGGGAACATTGCCCTCTGGTCTTGGCATTTCTGGTCTTGGCATTTCTGGTCTTTCTCTATCGTGGAAACACTACCTTCCATTGAAAAGGAATCCCAAATCATGGGATTGAGGGCATTTCTTAAAATTAGGGGCATAAGACTCTCTTGGAAACGTGCCAATTTATTTTGGGAAGAAGACCTTCAAATAGCCCCTTGGATGGTTTCTGGGGACCTCTATAACCCAGACATATGGACCCGTATAGCTTATCTAGCCAGAAGACGGGAAATCCAAGAGGGGAACCCCACCTCCCTCTCTTTTCTTCCCGTTATTGTGGCCATTAGACAATGTATCAACCCCTCAAAAAATGCTTCTGCACCCAAGTCAGACAATGACTCTGATGAGGATAATGCTGAGGACCACCCAATGGTGGATCACAGTTCCTTAGAAAAAGGAAAAGATCACAGATCCTTAGAAAATGCAAAAGAAGAAATTGAAAAAAGGGTCACTCTAGACAGCACAGCCACTCCCCTTCATCTGCCTGTACCACCGTATCCACCCTACAGGGCTTTCTCAATACCACCCAAGAGTGGCATGATGTCTGTTGCTCATCACTGCCTAGCCCCTTATTTCTCCAATGGGAGGCTCTCAATAGATAAAAAGAAACCAAATAGATAAAAAGAAACCAAAATCAACAAATTGTCCTCTGGTTTGATGAAATGTTTGGACAAGGCGATTTCTCCACGGGGATTGAACTAGCCCGACAACCCCCAGGGTTCTATGACCAGGTCTGCCTTTGCACCCTCCAGGCTTGGGATAGACTGACCCCATCCTCCAATTCCCAAGATAATACCTCTTCCCTCCTGTTTCTTAGCCAAAAACCAGGAGAAATACTTTCTGGTTTCATTTTAAAAACAAGGACCAATTTAGAAAGAAAAATCCCCGGCCCTACTGCCAGGGCCCTCCTCCTCAAAAGTATTGTATGGGAGGGAATGACCTCCCTCTGAGTGCAGGGCAACCAGCCTGTCAAGGGCTCAAAGATGAGCATTATGATAAATGGATAGTTGTCACCCAGGACATTGGGACTGCCTCATACAAGGCTGCCTCTTTAGCCCAGGCCCTCGAAGCAGCCCTAAAAACTAAAAGAAAATGTTTCAATTTCAGGGAGGATGGACATTGGAAAGGGGAATGTCCCAGAGCCCCCCCACCAAATTCCAGAGTCCCCCCCACCGAAAATAGCCTGCCCTAGATGCTGCAGAGGATTTCACTGGAAAAGGGATTGTCATTCTACTCATGATATAAATGGCAAACCCCTGGAGCCTTTAAACTTCAAAATGGAAGTCCTCAGCCCTGTCAATAAGAGGGAAGATCCATAAAGTACAATGGGTAACAAGTATCCTGGAAGGGGCCCTCCCAAAATTAGCCCTAGAAATATGAGGAAATTTTTTGAAATGTTTAATTGACACTGGAGCAGATAAAACTATTCTGAAACAATCTGAGGCCCCTCAATACTGGGAGTTAATCCCAGGACCCCAACTAATGGGGATAGAAGGTCCTTCACAAGCATATGTTACCAAAGAGGCTTACAAATGGAAGGACCCACATGGCACTGTGGGCCTTATTAGACCCCTAGTGGCTGATATGACAACTAACCTACTAGGAAGAGATATTCTTGAAGCTCTAGATATAGTTATTGCCAGCAACATTGAAGGAAAGTGCATTGAAACAGAGAATTATGAGACGTATCTCTGCCGATGTCACCCCCAATCCTAAAGGCCACTGCTAAATATGAAAGTCTCTAACTAGAATGGCTCTCTAATGAGCCAGTCTGGATTGAACAGTGGCCTCTAGCAAGGGAGAAACTTGAGATCTTAAATCAGCTAGTAACAGAACAACTACAACTTAACCATATCCGCCCTTCTCTAAGCCCATGAAATACTCCTGTGTTTGTAATTTAAAAGAGCTCAGGAGGATGGAGATTATTACAAGACCTTAGGGCCAGTAACAAGGCCATGCTCATTTGGGGCATCCCTAAAAGGGGACTGCCCCTTTTCTCAGCCATACCAGCCAATACCCCCTCCTTGCTATTGACTTCAAGGATTGCTTCTTTTCCATCCCTCTGCACACTAGGGAATGAAAAGGTTTTGTGTTCTCAGTCCCCTCTGTCAATAATTCGGGACCTTCCAAACTTTTCAAATGGATGGTCCTGCCTCAAGGCATGGCTAACAGTCCTACCACATGCCAAGAGGTGGTTACTGTAGCATTAAGGCTTCATTTAAACCAAGACCTTAACATTTATCATTACATGGATGATATTCTTATTTGGGAAGACTCCTCCACTTCACCAATAGAATTAAGAGACCAATTGGTACCTTCCCTCACAGAGGCAGGCTTTAATATCACCCCCCAAAACATCCAACTAATCCCACCCATAGTCTTTCTGGGAATGGAGCTCTCCCTTACTTTTGCCCAGCCCCTAAATCCCACCCTCTGCTTCCCCCAAAAGCTCCCACTAGCCTCGCTCCAGAGCTTTCTGGGAAACCTCAACAGTCCCCAGGGACCATGGCTGACAAGGAAGGCTCAGGCACGGGTGGCCTGATGCCTTCCAGCCACACTCTCCTGGCACGGTAGACAAGGAGATGATGAATAAAAAGAAGAAAGCAAGATTCTCTTACAGTTAAAGAGTTGTAAAATGGCAGGATCAGAAAGCTGCCTTGTAGCCTGAGGGAAGTCCAAAATCCTCCCTGGAATTTAGAAAGAAAAATATAAAGCTCTTTCTTGGCTTCCCTGGCTCACAGAGCCTGGGACCTGCAAGCAAAGGAAATCTCAAGATCCTGGCCCCAATAGCATATTGGGTGAATGCCAAATTGCTGTGAATAGATGGGGACTTCTTATAATAATTTGAAACGGTTTTAAGTTTACTTTGTCTCTCTATGCTTCTCTGGGACTACTAACAAAAAAAAAAACAGTCTCAAGATTTATGTTTAAATTTAAATGTGCTCAATAAATTTGTAAGAAACTTTCTAATAATGTTCGAATCTACTTTCATATTTAAAAAATGTGTTTCAGAAGTCAAGTCTGGTCTACTCTTTTATAAAAAAGTTATTTCAAAAGGCCTTTTATTAAAAGTCTTATGGTGGGCCTGGAGAGATGGCTTAGTGGTTAAGCACTTGCCTGTGAAGACCCCAGTTCAAGGCTCCATTCCCCAGGACCCACGTAAGCAAGATGCACAAGGGAGTGCACGCATCTGGAGTTAATTTGCAGTGGCACGTGCCCATTCTCTATCTATCTGCTTCTTTCTCTGTCTGTCACTGTCAAATAAATAAATAAAAAGTATTTTTTTAAAAAAGTCTTATGGTAAAGACAATGAAAGTTTTTGCTGGTAGTAATGAGATGAATTGACTAAGAAAGATAAATGGGAGAGGAAACTTGGAATGTTGGAAACTGTTTGATGAAAAATATTTTTACAGAGTGGTTATATAGATTGTAAGGTAAAAGTATGTATATAAAGGTATGAATAAAGTATTTGGATGAAGGTATGAGTAAACTTAAACAGAAGGCTAAAGACAAAATACTTAATCAGATTACAGACTTCTTGAGATATAATAAAATGATTATTAACCTAGGGCTTACATCAGACCAACAAAGCATGGCCCTGGCTGATAGCAGGTTACTATGGTACTCAGGTTGTAAACCTCAAACTTTAACTTGTTGATGTTAATCTGGTCATGATAATGGTTATGAAAGACTGAATTTAGAGTACCCAACCAAGTTAGTTAAGTTCCTCTATTTGTCAATGTTTTATCTTAAGGTTAAAATTGGCCCATTTGTATTTAATTCTCTCACATGGTTAATATATCTAAAACCCTGCCTCAAAAAATCTCTCAGAAAAATTATCTATTCTCTTTTATTATTCTATAAGGCAAATAAACCATATTTGGAGATTGTTTGCTATGGCAATAGCCCTGATAACCTTAAAAATTTTCAACATATACAAAAACTCCCAGCATCCCCCTATCTCCTTCCATTGGCACTCACCAGTAGCTGCCCCCTCTATTATGGTGTGTTGGGATATGGAAGGGACCAGACACCCTCCTAACTATGGGGAGAGGATTTGCTTCTATTTTCACAGGACCATCCCAGGCCCATCTGGTTCCCAGCTTGAGATTCAATCCCACTGACCAAGGAGATGGCTCATCTTTCACTGAAATGGAAGCACCCCAGGCCCCCAGGAGGAAGACATGCCAACCTAGGGCCAAATTGAGGCCCTGTGCCAACAAGGAGTCATGCTGGTATGAAATTCACAACAGCCTCCATTGCCAGAGACTCTGTTTATATCCTTACTTGCTATCCTGACCTTAAAAGTAGCACAGGATCAACAAGCATATTGGGCTTATGTACCTGACCCCCCTCTAGCTAGGGATGCTCTTTGGAAGAGCCCCTACCTAAGATATTTCCAATGCTTCCCTTACCACTGCCAATGATGACCTAGAATTCTTTTTTTTTTTTTGAATTTTCATATATTTTATTAGTGCTTCTACATTTAAAAATCATATATACACTGAAACCACACACACAACAAATTACCAATGGTACAAGTTTTATGAAATAGGAAGGGGTTAAATATATGTCCTTTGTTTTTGATGACCTAGAATTCTTGCAAGAAGCAACTAGATCAATTAACTGGACCTCTCTCACAATAGAGCTGCCTATCTGCTTTTCAAGCAATAAGTATTATGAGGAATGTTATGTATACAAACCACCCATTAATTACGGATGGTGGATACCAGAATAAATATAACTTACAATTACAATCGAGTCCCCGGGAAGGCAAACAATCAGAGACCATCCATCTTGAGGCCCCAAGGATGGCCTCAACCAGAATTATGGAAAGTAGTAGTTACCCTAAAAGAGAATCATTTAAGTTTCAGACATGTCTGCCCCTCCCTTACCTTTTCATAGTTGGGCTTGCATGGGTCAATCACCAAAATGGGATTTACTATCTTAGTTGTACCTGGTGTATTATCACCAATTGTATCAATTCTAAGGGAGGCCCATTCAGGGTCTGAGGAGCAAGCCACACTGACTGCCTTTGCTCCTTGCTAGTGACTGTATCCAGCTCTGCCACAGCAGCAGCAGCAATCACCACCACAGCAGCCAACTGTGTCCTCTACCATCATCAGGTGCTTCTGCCACCTTCTGGTGTGGACTACAGACAACTCTCAATGGATCTTCCAGGCCTTTAGCACCACTCTGGGATGCTATGGTATCCAGCTTCATGGAATAAGCAGCTATTGTTCTCAGCTGCTATGGCCTATTAATAGTCATTATTGACTGAGTACTTTGCCTCTATTGGGTAAATAAATCTAGAGAATCCCCTTTTATAATATATAATGCATAATTATAAAATTATGATATAAAATAAACTATAAATATAATCAGGAATATAAAATAAAATTAAAAATATAAATATATATAACATATGACCATAAATATATTATAAAAGGGGATTATTTATACATTCTATTGGTTCTGTTCCTCTAGAGAACCCTACATAAGAGTGTATCTTCAATTTTTTCAAGAACCTCTATACTCTGTATGAGTTTATATTCCCATCACCAGCACAAAAGAGTTCTTTTCCCTCTGCATCCTTGTTAAGATTTGGTGTTGATAGTTTTCTTGATGATGAGCATTGTAACCTGGGTGAGATGGACTGTCAGTGCAGTTTTAATTTGCATTTACCAGATGGTTAAGGATGCTGGACATTTCTTTTGAAAACTGTGTATTCAATTAATTTGTCCACTTATTGACTGGGTGATATTTTGGTGTTTAAATTTTTATTTATTTATTTATTTATTTATTTATTTATTTATTTATTTATTTATTATTGACAACTTCCTTAATTGTAGACAATATCCTATGGTACTTCCCTCCCTCCCCCCACTTTCCCCTTTGAAACTCCACTCTCCATCGTATCCCTTCCCCCTCTCAATCAGTCTCTCTTTTAATTATGATGGTCTTGTGTAGGTAGTTTCAGACACTGTGAGGTCACGGATATTCAGACCATTTTGTATCTGGGGGAGGATGTTGTAAGGAGTCCTACCCTTCCTTTGGCTCTTACATTCTTTCTGCTACCTCTTCCACAATGGACCCTGAGCCTTGGAAAGTGTGTTAGGGGTGTGTAAATTTTTGAGTTCTTTATATATTCTAGATATTAATCTCCTGTGAAATATATAGTTGACAATGTTTTTCTACCATCTTATAGGCTGCCTCTTCACTCTTCTGTATTTATGATTGAGTTTCATTTGGCATTATTGTATCTAAGGTCATAAGATACATTGTTTTTTATTTACATTTGTTGGCCATGAAATAAATAAGTAAATAAAGTTATTTATTCATTTAAATAATAAGTGACATGGAAATTAAATTGATTTCATTTCACAGAGACTGTAAACCTTTGTGAGTTTATGAAAATGAAAATTTCAGGTCTTATTCATATTTTAAAGAATTTTCAAAATAAGTTTTCTTGAAAAAAATTCAGGCTAATAAAGCATTTAGTAAGAAAAATAAGTACTGAGACATTAGTTTTTGTGTACTCAATAACTAAAATTATGTATGTTTTACAAAATCAATGCTCACTCATATAAACAAAACTATTTTATAGTAGGTGCAAAGACCATCAACTCACCTTAATTAAGTAAATGTAATTTACTTCAAATGCTCTTTATTATTTCATTATGAAATCTACTAACTACCAGTCTCTAGCAAACTAATGCTGGAATTTTGTAGTATTCATGGTGGTATGAACTGAACCTCAGTGTAAAAATGTATTTCCAATGATGGGTTCTGGTGGGGGAACCATTGAGAAATGTTGTTCAATGGTTATGACAAAAGTCCTGTCTCCAGGTGCCTCCTAGTACTAGACTTTAGACCTGAGTTCCAGCAGCCACCTGTTTATATTATCTATAGTGCATGGTCCTTTGATATCATGGTGTCCTCTGCTGATCCGGGGAGGCCCTGCTCTGACAGCAGCTGTAATAAGACACAGCTTGCAGAGCAGAAAGTGCTCTGCTGGTGACCAAGACGTGGACTCTAGCTTCCATGGAAGACATCCCTCTCAGTTGGAAGACCCAGGATGGAGCAAGGACTGACAATGCTGAACAAAACATATTCATTCAGAAAGTTGTGGTTAACAAAGACAGGTTGAAAGGTTGTGGGGTCTTGCTATAGACCCTGGCCTTGCTCTACAGGCCATGCCAAGCCACTGAAGGGTTTTACTCAGGGAACAAACAGTGTGATAAGATGTGCATTGTAGGAGGGTGTTTTTGGCCAGGTTGAGGCAGTGGCTTGAGGTGGGTGGTCCAGGTCCAGGTGATAAGTGGTGAAAATTACTATGTGCTATCTCAGTGGTCTCTTGTTCCCTAACTCCCAGTTAAACTTAATAAATGGGAATTAAGGGGGAGAGAGGAGTTGGACTAGAGTTCAGTTGCCCCTTCAAAGTTGGCAGGAACTGCATTCTATTCTAGAGGGCCACAGCTTCTATGCCTCACCTCTGAGCAACTCTGGGTCATTCAGTGTATCAGCTACCACTCAGTCCCTGCTTCTGCTCTAGAGGGAGTAGCAGGTCAACTGTCAGTGGTCCTCTCTTCTTCACTACCTCCTTTGCTTTTGTTACCTGCAGTCTTACAAGTAAGCTCATTGACACAATGTGTCTGATGTCTTTTGAATGTGTGCTGTGTCCTCTGCCAGAATATATGCCTCATGCCAAGGGATTTGGATTTGACATTTATTCTTCAGGCACTGTGTATGGTGGTGTATTGACAGGCTTTAGATTGTTTGCATTGAAAACAAATGTGTATACTGTAGAGTCCAAGAACTTGGTTGTACCCTATTATCAATAACTCTTAATTTCCCACCCCAAGCCTCTAGAACCACCAATATATTAATCTATAAGAGGTTTTTCTTTTGGCACTACATATAATTGAGACAATACAACTTCTGTTTTTCTAGGTCAAACTTATTCCACTTAGCATATTATTCTGTAGGTTTATTCTTGTTGTCATAAATGACATAATTTCCTTCTTTTTGAAAGACTGAAGAGTATTCCAATGGGCATATATCCTATTTATAATGTTTTCTTATCCATATATCCAATGTGATGGTTTATATTGATTGTCAATTTGACAGGACCTAGAATCACCTAGGAGATTACCATCTGGGCATGTCTATGAGGGGTTATCTTGGCTAAGTTAATTGAGGTAGGGAGACCCACCTTAGCTGTGGGTGGCACCATTCCACAGTGTGGATGAAAAGGATTTAGGACTCTTAGACTGGATAAAAGGAGATAGCATAAGCACCCATCCTTACTATGGATTGAATGTGATCAGTTGCTTCATGCTTCTGCTGATGTGCCATCCTGACCATGGTGGACTATAACCTTATACATAAAGCCAAAATAAACCCTTCCTTCCTGAGTTGCTTTTGTCAGGTATTTGGCTACAGTAATTAGAAAGGAACTAATGAATCCATTGATGGGCATTTTTTTCATATCTTGGCTATTTTGAATAATGACCTCACAATGCCTGGTACTACTACACAAGACCTTCATAATAGGAGGAAAAGATGATGACACAAAAATAAAAGAGAAACTAATTGAAAGGGGGAGGGGGATATGATGGGGAGTTGATTTGTGAAGGGGAAAGTTGGAGAGGGGAGGGAATTATCAGGGTTTATTGTCTATAATTATGGAAGTTATCAATAAAAAATGAAGTGTTGGCATGTCTTCATCATACAGATATTATTTCCTTTGGACATGTTCCCAGAAGTAGGATTACTGAGTCAGATGGTATGTTTGTTGACTTTGTTGTCACTGAGACAGAATGCCTTATATAAATGACTTAAAAGCAACAGAGACTTAAACTCATAGTTTCAGAGATTCCAGTTTATGTCTTTGGCTCTGCTGATTCTAGATCTGTGATGAGGCAGAACATGGTGGCATTGGGAGCATAACATAGAGATTACACACCTCCTGGGGGACAGGAAGCACAGAAAGTGAAATAGGAAGGGGCAGGAAAGGATATGTCCTTCAGTCACCTACTTCCCCCAATCAGGCCCTACCTGGTGCTTTTCACCACTTACAGATACCATCATGTTTTGAAACTAACAGGGATTAACCTGTTGATTAGATCAGAACCCTCAATATCCAATAACTTCCCCAGAGCTTATTGTGAGCTGGCAACCAAGCCCTCAATACACAAGCCCATAAGGAACATTTGATATTCAAACCATAACAGATGGTAATCCTATTCTTAATTTTTCAGAAATCTTCATAATGTCTGCACTAATTTATATTCATATCAGTAATGCTCAATAGTTCCTTTTTCTCCAAACCCTTGCCAATACCCTCTCTTTTTGACTGTAGCTATGTGAGGTATAATATCTCATTATTTGATTTGTGTCTCTATAAGTATTAATGATGTTAAGTGCCTGTTCAATATATCCGTTGACCTATTTTTATGAATCTATAGTTTTATTTAAAATTTATATTCATGAAAATAAAAAGATCTAATTGAGCCATGTGTGGTGGTATATGCCATTAGATTCAGTGCTAGGAAGGCTGAGGTTGTTTCTTTACTCCATTGCTATGTGTTAAGATTTTCTCTTTATCACTGAGCATAAAAACAGGAATATAGACCAATAGAACAGAATTGAAGACCCAGACTTTGGGTCAAGTAACTGCAGCTACTTGATATTTGACAAAGGCCCTACCAATGCAGAATGGAGGAAAGATAGCATCTTCAATAAATGGTGCTGGACAAACTGGACAACCATATGTAGGAAAATGAAACTCGACCCACACATCTCTCCATGCCCAAAGTCAAGTCCAAATGGATCAAAGACCTTAATATAAAACCAGAAACTCTGCTACTACTGGAAGAAAAAATAGGAGGAAGCTTCCACGACATAGGAGTGGGAAAATATTTCCTGAACAAAACCCCAGAAGCTCAGGAAATTAAACAATCACTCAACCATTGGGATCTTATGAAGCTGAAAAGCTTTTTCACTGACAAATATACTATAACCAAAGCCAGCAGATTACCCACAGAATGGGAGAACATTTTCACCAGCTATACATCTGACAGAGGCCTAATTTCTAGAATACACAAAGAACTTCAAAACCTAAACAATAAATCACCAAACAACCCACTCACAAAGTGGGGCAGAGAACTGCACAGGGAGTTCTCAAAGGAAGAAATACAAATAGCAAATGCACATTTAAGAAAATGTTCAATATCTCTAATCATCAGGGAAATGCAAATTAAAACAACTATGACATTCCACCTTATCCCAGTAAGGATGGCTAACATTAAAAAAAAAAAAACAATAAAAACAAATGCTGGCGAGGCTGTGGAGAAATAGGAACAAGTTTTCACTGCTGGTGGGAATGTAAAATGGTTCAACAATTATGGAAAGCTATATGGAGACTCCTGAAAAGGATGACCATAGACCTACCAAGGATCCAGTTATTCCCTTACTGGGCATTTACCCTAAAGGCTCCAAACCTCAGATCAGAGACATTTGCTCAACTATGTTCATAGCTGCTCAATTCATAATAGCAAAGAGCTGGACTCAACCCAGGTGTCCATCACTAGATGAATGGATAACCAGGATGTGGTATATCTATACTATGGAATTCTACGTAGCAGTAAGGAAAGATGAAATGAGGAAATTTGAAAGAAAAAAAAAAAAGGTCAAACATGGAACAGATCATCCTCAGTGAGCTCACCCAAACACAAAAAGATAAGTGTTGCATGATCTCGTTTATCTGTTGCTCCTAACCTGAATCCACGTGACATGTGGCCTAACCTAATAAACACTCTGAGGACCAGACAAGAGGGCGGGTGGGATGGAGGGAGGGTAAGGATGAGAGGGAACAAGAGGATGGGAGGGAAGACAAGGGGGGGGATACAAATTGGGACCCAAAAGGAAAAGATACTATAAAACCCTTTACTCTGAACAACAGGCTAAAACATCAGGCCTGCAGAAGGATTACCCGAACCACAGGAAACTGGAGAGAGCATCATGAAGACCAACCTTAATCTTTTTCCTGCTTCTCTTTCTCTTCTCTCTCTCTCTCTCTCCCTCTCCTCTCTATACTCACTTTCTCTTTTATATTATCTATCTTTTTCCTCCTTCACCTCCCTAGGTGCAGACTTATAACTCCCAGCACCAGCACAGGGTTAACTTCCACCATGAGCTGTTGATCCGAGACACCTACAAGGTTTCCCAAAAAAGACAGACTTCTGTTAGAGTTCTTGATGACCCACCAAAGGTTAATGGTAAGACCCTACTGTCGAAGACAGCACACGTGTGTGAGACCAAACAAGGAGAGACCTGGCCAGAATCTGGAAGAGGGTCAGTCCCAGGACAGTTAGCTAGTCTAGTACCAGAGGGTGCTACACGAGCAACTGGGGGAAAAGGTCCGACATTGGTCCAAACAACTTGCAGTCTAAGATACCCAACAGGAGACAACCTGACATAGTGCTCAAACGAGTTTCAGTAATTTGATTACTATGTTCCTTGATATAGTTTCTTCAGGTTTTTCCTGTAACTGTGCTTTAATCAAGCCCTATATGATTAACTTGGACAACTGTAGGGCTCATTTAATGTTTGCTCTGTCTTAGGTATCACTGTCTGTGCTGCCTGTCACTTAAACATTGAATAGATTTTAATTTATATGTTTAATGTGATAGATAATTTGGAAAATGGACAAACACTAATCAAACCTTTTGCTCTCTGTTTCATTCAAGAGTTCACAAATAATAGCACAGTGTTTATGAGCATTCACCCTGGCCACTAACCTTACTATTTATTTACGTTTCTTATTTATTACCCTCTTTTTTTTTTCTTTTTGGTTTTTCAAGGTAGGATCTCACTGTAGCCCAGGCTGACCTAGAATTCACTCTGTATTCTCAGGGTGGCCTCAAACTCATGGCGATCCTCCTACCTCTGCCTCCCGAGTGCTGGGATTAAAGATGTGTGCCACTACGCCTGGCTCTGTACCCTCCTCTTAATCTAACACAGAGCTAATCATTGTTCCTCTTCATAGGATTATGTTGGGGAAGCATATGATGTAAATGCCTGAAAGCATAACCAGTCCAGTGCCAGGCCCACAGGAATTACTAAATAAATTTTTGCACTAATTACTAATGCAGCTGTTTTACATTATTGCCCTAGATTTTTAAAAAATTATCTTACTATTTTGGCCACATTCCCAAAATGCTATTATTACTGAGCTAAATCCCAGCTATCAATTATTTTCTTGCCTTTCGTTTCCTTGGGACATTTTAAAAAAGAATTTACAGGTAGGAGGAGTTCAGCTCTTTATACCTATTGCCACACTTTTCACCCAAAGACCCCAGGCAAGCTGAGGACTAGATCGGTGCCTCTACAGAATTTTGTAATCCTGGATGGTCTCAATGTACACATAGAAATTCCTTCTATCAGAGTGGCCTCTCAGGTCTTATTTCCTTCCTTGCAAAGATCCCCTTAGCTTAGCTACTTTCTGCCAGACCATTACCAATATATATTCAACCCTTCCTTCATCAACTTCAGATATCAATATCTACATCTTCACATTCCAGCTTCTTTAATTTTATTACCTGTATTGGAAAGTTCTTTGACCCACAAGGCCACAAACAGATTGAAAAGTCTAGTTTTAACTATTCTTTACTCAGATTCTATTCTTATCTTATTCAGATTCAAACCAAGGCCAGTCACTAGACTCAGTACCTGACATTCACTCTCAAGACTACTCTTGTGCTTCATTGTTCTTACCTACCAACAGTCCAGCCCTCTGCCTGCTCTGCATACAACTGAGGGAAGTTGTAAAACTAGCATGGGTGCCTGTGCAACACAGGGCATGATGAGTCACTACATGCATGACATCTAATCTTGAGTGAACCTTGCTGCTGCTGCCTGACAACACATTATGTTTTCCTTTCTGAAATTTTATTTTGAATTCCTTGATGCCTGTTTCATTCTATATCCTCTCTCCACTAACCTCCAACATTTCATCGCTTTCAGTTATGAGCTCATTTTTTTATTTCATGAAGAGCACAGAACCGACAGAAGCTAAATCCCACACACCTTATTGTGTTGCTATGGGCCAGCATAGTATCCCCACACTCGGCCCTTCCTGCTGTTGCTCAGTGTGAGCTTGCTCCCCAGAAGTCCGTAGGTACTCAATAAATGGATTCAGCCATGCTAGAGTGTTCTGCATCCCTATCCCATGGATGAGTTCTACCAGCACAAAGCATGCGGCCATTCCTCCCTTCTCTAACATCTCTCCTCCATCTCCTTCTACATTACTCTTAATTCAACAAAATTCAGAAAATGCTCTGGATGCCCACTTTCCACAATCTCTCCTAGTCTCTTTTAAACTCTTCAGGTCCATATCCAAAGTGACCTTTATCTTCACCACCACCCTCATTTTATTTGACTTTATTTGACTTATGTCATTATATAAATGACCCAAACTGGAATAGTTCCAAGAAAAAAACGTTACCTCTAGGTATTCTCCATTAGACTCAGCTAGTCCTATTCCTTTCCTGGACACTTTCATTTCACTCCATGACCCATGCTTTCCTGATTTTCATCCTATTCTGACCAATCACTTTAGTTTTCTTTTCTGACTTTTCTAAAATCTCTGACCTCTAAAGTTTTGCTTCTCAACCAGAGTGACTTTGTTCTGTAGGAGACATTTGGCAATGTCTAAAAATATTTTTGTGAGCACTAGGGTTGGGAAGTTGCTACTGGCATCAAGAGGACAGAAACCAATGATACTGCTACTGCTCAGGTCAGTCCCCTTGGCAAAGAACTATGCTGTTCCAAATGTCAAAAGTGCCCAAATCGAGAAACCCTGGTCAAAACATGCACATGTGTCAAACAAAGGTCCAACCCTTAAGCCTTCTCTTTCTTTTATTGATATTTACTCCCTTCTTTTTGGCTTAACATAATAAAATCATGATTTGGACAGTAAGTTAGATGCCAAGCTTCATTTGCATACAGGGTTGTGTTCTCTGGAAGCTAATGAACCCATCTGGTGAACATTGTAGTTGGCCAGTGAGCAGTTCCAGGGACCAACTCCATGACACATTCATTTCCCACCTTCCCATCCCTGCTGTATTTTGGCACCCCCTTGTGGCAGTAGTTTCATTTGGAGGCCAATGAGCCAGGCATCCACAATTTTCCTGTCAGTTTCCAGTGATACCTTTGATCTCCCAGTTAGTTGCTATTTGTGTGATCAGCAAAAGCAGGGAAATTTAAACAGGGGAGCATTGGACTTGTGGAGATCCTTGCCATGACCCACATATCTGTCCTAAGACATATGTCATGGCTGTCTCTTACTGCCCAACAAAACACCTCAATATAACAGTGGCTTGAAGCACATACATTTTCTGCATTTTAGCATAATGTGTTGTCTCTCCTTTGTTAATTTTACTTTTCAGGGTTACATGAGACCACCTTGTGCAAGTATATAATGTACTTTGGCATATTCCACTCATATCCCACTACCCTCTCCCATTTGTCCTCTTTGCTCTCCAGTTTTGCTTGTTCATTCATCTTTTGTGTGTGTGTGTGTGTGTGTGTGTGTGTGTGTGTGTGTGTGTGTGTGTGTGTGCACGCGCGCACGTGCACGCATCTGTAAAGATATTAGGATACCAACACTTGCTTGTTTTCCTGGACCGTTTAATTGTAATTCAAGGGTCACAAAATAAGAGAGAATATGTGATATTTGTTTTTCTGAAATGGACTTAATTTGCTTCACATGATTATCCCCACTTGCATTCATTTTCCTTCAAATGACATAACTTTGTTTTTCTTTGTTGATGAAACATTCCATTGAGTATACAAACTGCATTTCTTTTATCCACTCATCTTTTGATGGACACTCAGGTTAGTTCTATTGCGATGTTGTGAATAGTGCTGATGTTACTCTCTGATGTTAAAGCATGAGTTTCAATCCTGGTTCCATGCACAGATGGTATTATGCAGTCAGTAAATGTAAACTACTTTAGCCATTTCTGTTAGCAAATCCATGTTGTTATAACAGAATGCCTTAGACTGAGTAATTTTTACATAATAGAAATTTATTTCCCACAGTTCTACAGGCTGGGAAATCCAAAATCAAATTTCTAGCAGAGTTGGTGTCTGGTGAGAACTTACTGTTTCATATGATGAAAGAGACAAAGGGATAAATGCTGTGCCTTTAAGTCCTTCGATGTGTAAGGACACTAAACATATTCAACTAATTACCTTCTTAAGGCCTTGTCTCTTAAGGCTATTACATTGAATTTTAAATTTCACATGAATTTTGGTGAGGCACAAATGTTCAAACTATACCAGTGCTTTGTTTTTTAAATTTATTTATTTATTTATTTATTTGCCCGGAAAGAGAGACAGAGAGAGAGAGAGAGAGAAAATGAGTGGACATGCCAGAGCCTCCAGCTGCTGCAAACTCCAGATGCATGTGCCACTTTGTGCATCTGGGTTTACATGTACTGGGCAATCAAACTTGGGTCATTAGGTTATACAGGCAAGCACTTTAACCACTGAGCCATCTCTCCCACTCCTATACCAGTGTTTTATGTTGAATGGTATTCTATTAGTTCCTTTCTTATTTCTGTGACCAAATACCTGATGAGAAGCAACTTAAGGAAGGGTTTACTTTGACTTATAGTTCAGAGTTATAGTCCATCATGGGAGGGAAGACACAGTGGCAGAAACTTGAAGCAGCTGGTCACATTCCCTCTACAGCAAGGAAGCAGAGAGTGATGTATGCTGCCACTCACCTAGCTTTCTTATTTTTTCAATTATTATTTTTTTAATTGACAACTTCTATACTTACATACAAAAAACACATATTTCCCTCCCCTCCCCCCATTCCACTTTAGAACTCCAATCTCCATCATATCCCTCCCTCTCTCCGTTAGTCTCTCTTTTAATTTGATGTAATCATCTTTTTCTTCTATTTTTGAGGGTCTTGCAAAGGTATTTCTAGGCATTGCAAGGTCATGGCCAATTTCTGTCTGGGTGGTTGCATTGTAAGGAGTCATACCCTTCCTTTGGCTCTTCCATTCTATCTGCCCCCTCTTCTGCAATGGTCCCTGAGCCTTGGAGGGTGTGACAGAGGTGTTTCAGTTCTGGGCTCTCCTCCATCCCTTCTTCTCAGCACCATGTTGCCTTTTGGGTCATCCCAGTGGTCATCACCATCTGAAAAGAGAAGCTTCTCTGACCAGGAGTGAGAGTAGCATTAATATGTGAATATGAACATTAAGCATAGTACTTTCAGGGCTGGTGGGAATAATATATACATTTAGTCAGACAAGAGCAGGCTTTATACCCCTAAGGCTCATGACCTCTCCTGCCATAGGCTTTTGCTTAGGTTTTTCAGTACCAGGTATGTATTCCCTCCCGTAGAGAGGGCCTTCAATACACTTATGGAGCAGTTGGTTACCCCAAGAGCAGACATGCCACTATTGCACCCATTCAGTCATTTGGCCTGTATGGCCAAACTTGAATGTTCAGTGTCCACTGTTTTCACTGCTGATGACCTCTGTCTCCCATGCGGCTGCATGCAGTGCAGCTTTTTCCAGCTTTCAGTTGGCTGGTCTACAGGGAGAAGGTTTTCTGCTCTGCACCAGCTTGCTTTCTCAGTGACCTTGTCTCTCAGGCAAGAGATGTCTTCAGCAATAGGGTCTTACTGTTTCTCAAGGGAAACCAAGGGCTTTGACAAAAGCCTTTAATGTTTTGAAGGCTACCGGGACCTCCTTGGCCAACAACTCACTGGAAGGTATCCCATCCCAGGCACTGAAAATTTTCTAGTAACAGTCTACAGCTTCTAGATGTGCCATTATTCAAAAAAGTAGGTTTACATAAGTCTTATTCACAGTATCTTGAATTTAGATTGACCTGCCCCCTGCTCTTCTTTTATGCTTTCTCTTCCCATGGCTTCGCTTAGGCCAATCCCCTCCCTGTAATCTGTTCTTCTACTTACATGTGTATTGCACATATGTAAGTAGCTTTCTTATTTTTATCTAATCCAAGACCCTAGCCTGTGGAATTGTCCTCTCATAGTTAGGGTGGGTTCTTCCACCTCAAATAACCTAATCTTGAAAATCCCTCACAGAAATCTCAAGAAATTTGTTTCCATGGTGATTTTAAATGCTGTTAAATTGATGATCAGAGATTAACCCTCATAGGTACCTTCTGCAGGTAATTTGGTATAAGGAAAGTAGGTTGGATGATCCTCTCTAAGCTGAACTCCCAAGTCTTCCCTCATTGCTTCAGATGCAGGACTGGGATTGTAGCTGCTGAAGAAGGCCTCTGTAGTCAGTCAGTATGTGACCCAGAATGGTATCTTCTTTCCATCAGACAGTGTCCTGTACTGGTAGGTTCCTGGAGGAAGGTAGCAGGGAGCGCTGCCTACATTTATGCTGACCTTGAGACAGCCCACAGCTGGAGGCTTTCTGATGACCTGTTCTGTGCAGTGGATGAGAAATGGGAGGGTATTTCCTGGAAGGGGCTCTGGGTGACTGGTGCCTTTGTGTGCTATCTATGCCAGGCAAGCTGCTGCCTGTTGGCCATTGCACTTTTTTATTTTTTGAGGTAGGGTCTTATTTTAGCTAAGTCTGACCTGGAATTCACTATGCAGTCTCAGGCTGGCCTCAGACTCATAGCTATCCTGCTACTTCTGGGTCCTAACTGCTGGGATTAAAGGCATGCATCACCATGCTCTGCTCCATTGCACTTTTTCTTTCCTTTCAAAAAGAGATACATTTTTTTTCTCCAATGGTCACATGGTTTGTCTCTCTTGTCTTCTTAAATATTATTTTCTAAAAGGACTCCTTTTAGAAGGTTGAGAGTATATACTCTCCCTCCTTAGCTTTCTAGTTCTTCTTTTCCTTCTTTCCTAAAGCACCTAATACCTTCAAATAAAATATATTAATAGACAAACCCTCATTACAGATGGACACTTATATTGTGCCTTGTCTTTCTTGAGGACTAAAATCAAAGTGACTATGTTGAGAGTTGAGTCATGACTTTTTAGAATCAATGAAAAGTGGTGCTCTAAGTAATAAGTAATGAGCAACTCTCATTTTCCTGATTTGTAGATAAATAAACCATGTTAGAGGTAAAGTGATTTCTAGAAAGCTCCATACCATTTAACAGCAGAACCAGAACTGAAGGATGGCTCTTTTGTTTCTAGACTGTCTATGTTTGTATCATGAAGTTGGATGTTGAGAAATAAAGCAGAGAACTCATCAGCAATGACATGGAAGAGGTGACACAGTATAAGCCATGGTTCCATCCCTGAGGCTTCTCCATCCTCCAGGAAGGTACATGATTTATCTGTCAGGTGAAGCCTGCTCTCTGCACCTAGCAGCTGAATACCTGAGTGTCTGATGAGGGCTGGAGGGATGGCTTAGCGGTTAAGATGTTTGCCTGCAAAGCCAAAGGACCGAGGTTTGATTCCCCAGGACCCATGTTGTATGGATCCACAAGAGGGCGCATGTGTTTGGAGTTCATTTGCAGTGGCTGGAGGCCCTGATACACCCATTCTTTCTCTCTCTCTCTCTTTCTCTTCCTCTCTCTGTCAAATAAATAAATAAAAATAAAATATTTTTTAAAGAAACATGATGAAATGAATAATTTTCTATTAAAAGATAATGTATTCAATTGCATCAGAATCCTCATGGATATTAACAAGACAAGTAAGTCAAATGTGGGAGTGTGAAAAACACTTTGTGATAGCACATTTCAGAAATTCCATTAGTTGTTATGAAGTGGCACTGTCGTAGTCAGCTCATGTTGCTGGGATAAACTTCCAAACCAGGCATAGTTTATGTAAAGAAGAGATTTATTGAAGCTTACAGATCCAGGGGAAGTTCCATAATGGTGAAAAAAAGAAAACCCACCACCAAAAGCAAGAGCAAAAACCAGTAGCCAAACAGGAAAGAACCAAAGCAGAACTCTGACTGCTCTCTGCAGACCTTAGTCTGGAATTCCATATCCACCCCCAAAAATGCCTTAGGGATGGACCCTAGGATCTGCCCACAGTGATACCTCCTCCAGCCAGGCAACTGGAGATCTAAGCTAATAGCTTTAATAAACTTCTGAATCTATTGGGGGACATCCATTCAAACTGCCACATTCCACCCCTGACCCCCAATAGATTCATAACCACCTCGCATTATAAATTGTATTCAGTCCAGCTTCAAAGGTCCCCCATAGTCCTCACCAAATTAATATAGTTCCAAAGTCTCAAGTCTCATCTGAGATTTAAGGCCACACCATAGAAACCACAGATACTAAAGAGCAAGAGTGTAGAGTGAAAAACTACTACTAGGTCTTTGAAAGTCTAAAGGCTAATACACACCACAGAAGCTGAAACCATATTCTAGACATTTGGAAAACCAAAACTTTAGATGGAGATAATTTTAAGGATTAATTCTGCTGAAGGAGGATAGGAGAAAGCTAGTTTTTTTTAGGCAGTTTCAGTTAGAAATTGAGGTTCAGAGAGAGCCAGGAGATGCCACCCCATGTGCCACTTTGCGCTGGCATAAGAATGAAACTCTTGGTAGGAATGGAATTTGTGTCTGATGGAGGCTGATCTGCAGTGCCCCTTGCTGTCCACAGTCTATCACACTACCTAAAAAACAGCCCAGGTGGGCTGGCCCTGGAGTCTGCCCTCCAAATTTACAAACCAATCAGGTCTTCTCCTTGCATACCTGAGCCCGATGAAAGAATACATTTTCTTCCATCCAAGTACTAACCAGGCCCTGCCCTGCTTAGCTTCGGAGATCAGACAAGATAGGGTACATTCAGAGTGGTATGGCTATACACAAGAATACATTTTCTATGCTAGAAAGTCTGTGGCCTTTTCCTGTCTGCTCTCTCTAGATTCCCTCTCATCTCTGGTTACATGTGAATGGCTTCCCCTGTCACCCAGCCTGCGTCTAGGTCAGGATGGTTTTTTTGCTTGTCTCTGCTTTATAGTTTGGGGTAACTTCTCCCTTTAATTACATGTACGATTTTCCTCTAGTCTCTCAATCTACCACATGCATATTTTCCCTACACTCTAGATCTACCACGTGGGTGCTTTCTCTAACCCTAGGCTTGTTATCTGGGTAATTACTCTAAACTTGGGGTAACCATGAGTATAACTCACTTCATTATTCATTTCTTCTCTGAATCTCTTGATCTCTGCTTTGATATCTGCTCTCTCATTTTTCCTAGAGCCTCACCTTTACCCTCTTAACTTCTCTAAATGAAAAAGCATATGGAAGATGTCATGCAGGTTCCTCCTAAGTCTCCCAACACAAACTCCTAGATTTTACTTTCCACATGTTTGTGGCTCTACTTTAATCACTCCTTAAAAGCCTCAATTTCTCTTAAGTGAAATTTCCACATTTCTGCAGTTTTACTCTAATCCCTATTTAAAGGCTTCAAATTATCTTAAGTGAGCTTTCCACATGCTTGCAGCTCTACTCTAATCTCTCTTTAAAACCCTGAGTTTCTCTTACCTTCTACATGTTTCTAGGTTTATTCTAATCTCTCTTTAAAAGCCTCAATTTCTGTTAAATCTCAATCTCCCTTAAATAAACCCCACAATTTGTGATTTCTCCCTAAATAAACTTAATAATTCATAATTTATCCTTCTTGAGTCTATGTTTATTAATTCTTTATTAAAGGTAAGACAGAATCCAGAACTTGAGGTTCATAAATTCTGGAAAACCCTTTCTCAACTCCCAAATTCTGCATTACTACTTAAACTTTCAGAGGATAGTTAATTCTTACTGCATACAAGTTATTCTAGGCAAAAAAGGGAAAGCAGTTCAACTTTATGAGGAGAGTATAATTTTTATTTTATAGCCAAAAAAGATGATGATATGAGTGGACATTGTACCCATAATCTATGACTGCTAATAAGAGAATTTCAAATAAACAGTAGTTCTAAAAACCAATGTGTTATAAATATTTTGTGATCAGGTGCCATTTATCCCATGAACATAAAATCTGTTCAGCATTAGATAATCTATCAAATCTTCCATGTATTTCCAGTTCTACTTTAATAGAAAGAACAATATGGTCACCTTGGTGTGATGTAGAAAAGCATTTTATAACTTTTAACATCTATTTCTGACTTTAATTTTTTTTCACAAATTGAGTATAATGCAAGAGTATTTCTTTAATCCCCAAAGGTTACATAACACAAATCCATACAAACAAAAACCTTATTGAGAATCTTTAAATTCATCCTCTTCAAGGCCATTAACAAGACAAAAGAGCCTATTTAGTGTTATAACTCAGTTCCAGGGCAATGACTGCTTTGGGATTGGAAGGACTGAAAAATCTGGGTGTGGCGCCCATGACTGTAATCCTAGCACTCAGAAGGCTAAGGCAGGAAGATCAGGAATTTGAGACCAGTCCTGATCACATAGGGAGAGCCTGTGCCAGAAAAATCCAAATCAAACCAAACTAAAAGAATAAAAAGAAAAAAGGGGAAAAAAGTAACAAAAATTGGAAAATGTAAACAGGGCAAGAAAAATATCAATTTGTCTTTATTTGCAGGTTACATGACAAAGGTAAATAGATCAATAAAAAAACTGCTAGAACTAATAACAGAGTTTTTTAGATGCAACATAATTCAGAAAAACCAACATTTCTCTGTGTCTGAAATAACCAACTAAAGTAGTGATTTTTCTTATTGCTGTAACTGACAGAAGCAATTAAGGGAGAAAGAATTTATTTTGGCTCATGGTTTTGGGGTTCAGCTGTCCATCATGATGGGAAAACCTGGTGACAGGAGACCAATGTAGCTGGTCACATTGTGGACCAGGCACCACTCTGACAGCCCGGGTTAGAACCAGAAGCAAATATCTTCAAGTCCCATTCCCAAAGACCTTTTATGCTAGCCAAGCCATGGCCCCAAAGTTCGCCACCAGCTAGGGACAAAGTGTATTCATACACATGAGCTTGTGAGGGACATTTCACATTTTTTCACATTCAAACCATGACACTAAATAAATTACAAGTGGTCTTGACCTAAGGAGTTTGCCATAGCATTTTAATTTTTTTTGGCTTTATGATGCTGTGAAAGTGATACATAGTAGAAACTGCATTTTGAATGTGTGTGTGTGTGTGTGTGTGTGTGTGTGTGTGTGTGTGTGTGTAGGTCAGAGAAGAATGTAGGTTACTCTTCTTTCTCTCTTCCACCTAATTTCTCTGAGACAGCCTCTCACAGAACTTGGAGTTCTTTGTTTTTCAATCAGACTTGCTAATCAGAGAGCCCCGGCCATCTTCCTGTTTATGCCCCACTCAGTCCTGGGGTTACAGGCTTGATCAGCCTAGTCCAGCTTTTTATGAGAGCTGAGGATTGGACTCCAGTCGTCAGGCTTGTGCAACAAGCTCTCTTATCTACTGAACTATTTCCCCAGCCCCCGTTTTGCGCTTTTTCCACGCTGCTGATCTGGTCAGCTAAGATCTTGTGATGCTGGGCAGCAGTAATGTATCTCAGCTTCTATCAGCCTTGAGGACACCCGAGGTTCTCTATAATGTTGCTAATTGCAGTCACTAGAATGGGATGACAGTATCATCAAGTGATTTAATTTATGAGTTCAATGTAATCTCACTGCTTCTATTGGCTTTTTAAAAAAAGTACCAGTAAACTAATTCTGAAATTAAAATTATCTGTAGTGTCTTTATTCTAGAGTTGGGTGGGACTTTTAGCCTTAGGGCTTCAGGATAGAATTTATTTACTTTTTAGACAAAATATTGTTTAAAATGTTGATGTGTATGTGTGTGTGGGCATACATGCATTGCACACGTGTATCAGAAGTCAGTATGGACTGCAGGGCCTTAGGCACTCTAGGCAAACTCTCTACCACTGAGCTATACCTCAGCCCTTTTATTTATATCTTTTGACTATTCTGGAAAAATTCCACTATTGATAAATTTGTTACCAAATTTTTCATTTATGGAGTATTTTATGTGATTTGTATTGAAATAATCTTAAAGTGGCTATGGTGGAATGTCTCTCAGTTTTTCTCTTCTTGAAGGAATGAATTAAATTTTAACATAGAAGTTTATTTTTATTTAGAAAATCAGCAGAAGCAAAACAATCACTCTGAAGAGAGATCAATGTGAGCAGGCCCAAGGCAGGAACAGAGGGAAGCAGAGGAGTAACACAGTTGGTTCTGTGTTGTAGACTATAAAGAAATTTTTATATATAATTATAAGGTGGATGACATATTTATGAGGTAAGGTGACCATTTCTCTATCAAAAAACACTGGGTAACCAGACTTTTGTATTAGGGTGTTTCCTCTCATGATCTCCACAAAAAAGGAGGGTGTCAAAACCACAATGCAACTGTTATAATGACGACAGGTCCCTTGAGGATTCAGGCTCTTTGTTAGTATACATGTGTCAAGGAATGTCAGGTGTCCAAGTGGGAACAACTTAACTGCAGCTTTAAGGACAAAGGATAAAGGAACATTCTAATAATAATCAGACAAAGTTATCCAGATATAAGTGCAGTTTTGCTCAGTTACCTCACATCTGACTCCTTGTTTATCAAGCAGATGGGGATCTCCAAACAGGTGAAGACTTTTTTATAAGCCATTCTGTGAGAACCTTCAGGGACCAGCTTTGTTTGTTCCAGAGTACTGTCCTTCTTCTTATCTGGCCAGCTTGGCTTTCATAGATAGCTGCAAGCCCTCTTGCTTGTTTATCCCCAGAGTTCCCTACCTCACAGTTTTAACCCCAACATTTATCTTAACCATTACACTGACATAACTTTATGAAGTAATTCTCTTATAGGTATTTATGAATTTTGTATGTAAATAGAATTACTATTTTATAGATGTATATTTTAGAACTAGTATAATAGACAACTTTTGATTAAAGCTGATAAATCTCAGATTAACAATACAACCATTCTTTACTTTGGGGTAAAACAAAAAAAATAATAAAGAAAAAATAAATGAGAGGCTGGAGAGTTCAGCAAAAGCACTTATTCACAAAGCCTAATGGCCTGGGTTTGATACCCCAGTACCCATGTAAAGCCAGATGTATAAAGTGGCTTGTGCATCTGGAGTTTATTTGCAGTGGCAAGTAGGCCTGGCATGCCTATTTCTTCTCTCTCTCTTTCTCTGCTTGCAAATAAATAAAAACTACACTAGCAGTTAACCATAATACACTCATTTTTACTTATTTCTCTTCTTCCTCTTTCTTCTCTCCCTCTTTCTTTGAGACAGATATTGAGATCAATCTGAGACTTGCTCCAAGTTCCTCCATATATAGTATAAAACTGTACCTTTTCAGACTGTGCATTGCCCTGAGGTAACTGCATTTTTTAAACAGCTTTTAATTCCACTCGAGGGTGGAGGATAACTGTTCCTGGACAGACATGTGAATGACACCATTTATCAAACATCTTCCATGCAGTACAGACTGATGCATCACATATACCTGGATGCAAAAGGCATCATCCATTTATTGGGGTGAATTGAGACCATAGGAACATATTGGGTGTATTAAAACAGTGTCAGGAAAGCCAGGCCCAAGAATTTATTGGACACACCAGATGGAGGAAAGGGTGTAACACCCTCACCTGGACCCCATAAAGAAAGAAGTGAACATCTAGCACTATGATAGTGGTGGCCTCCTCTGGCCTGTCATCTAGCCAGCTGGTGTGTGCATCAAGGAACTCCTGATTGTTCCAGAAGCTTCAGCTGGGTTCTATCTCAGCTGTTGACACTGCCTACTCAATTGCCATCTGTCTGTCCCCCTGTTTTCCTGTTTGGACCTGTTGTACATCAGTTTATCTGAACATGTTCCTCACCACACTCCTGCAGTTCAGCTCTGACTCTATGGCCAGCAGAAATAGCTCCTCCAGCCCCTCATGCCACAGGTTATCTTCTCAAAAAGAGACTTTGGCATTTCAATCAGTTTCCCAGCTTTGGCTCCTCAGGCCTCTTTGAAACTCTTTGTCCTTTTCACCCTTAGTAGTCACTCTGTAACCTATAATTTTATGCAGGTAGATGGAGATAAACAGAGTTAGTATGTGGTGTGTAACATGCTATTTGAGAATTAAGATTAGTAATTAAGATTGGAGCTGGGCATGGTGGTGCACACCTTTAATCCCAGCACACGGGAGGCAGAGGTAGGAGGAGTGCCATGAGTTCGAGGCCACCCTGAGACTACATAGTGAATTCCAAATCCCAGGTCAGCCTGGGCTACAATGAGACCTTACCTCAAATACCAAAAAAAAAAATAATTAAGATGGGAATAAAAGAACCTGTGTTTGCCTCAGCCAGGACTATCAAGGAAAGTGGAAGTATCTAGATGGCAAATTGCTGCCATTGAAAATAAATGCTATACTTTGTAAATTTATCATTATATAATGAATTTTGACATTATGAAAATATACCAAGTGTGTACATCTGTTTCTGACATAGTGTGCTTAGTATATGATTTTGTGATGTAACCTTAGATTGTCTGGAAGGTGCTATGTAGACCAGGCTGACCTTGAACTTGTGGATATCCCCTGTCTCTATTTTTCAACTGCTAAGAGACATGCTGTAGGCATATGCTGTCATATCTAGCCTCTTTATAAAACTGGAATTCAGTCCATGTTGCCTGTTAGAATAAACAAAAATCAGGAATTGAAAGCCGGGCATGGTGGCGCACGCCTTTAATCCCAGCACTTGGGAGGCAGAGGTAGGAGGATCGCCATGAGTTCAAGGCCACCCTGAGAACTACATAGTGAATTCCAGGTCAGCCTGAGCTAGAGTGAGACCCTACCTCGAAAAACCAAAAAAAAAAAAATAATAAATAATAATAAAATAAATAAATAAATAAATAAATAAATAAATAAATAAATAAATCAGGAATTGAATCTTTAAATTCCAAACTTAGTCAGAGGGTTGGTAATCTGGTAAGTCAGAGGGATATTTGCCTCCCACAAGCCTTATGTCAAAAACATAATTTATAGAGAACCAGACTAGAGTCAATAAATCAATCCAAACTTTAGTCTTTCCCCTCTGGTTAGGTGGTTGGCCTTGTCTCTGAGATCCCCCTCTTCCTTCATTATCATTTCTCTGAGTAGTAGTGGAAGGATTCACATTCTCACTGAGCCTACTGTTTGGATAACATCTAGCTTGTAGGTTACCTCAGAACAAATAATCAGTAATGTGTACTTGCTTTGTGCACATATAGATTTTTTCCTACTGAATGAAGGACAACTGTGCTGTTGTTATAAAGAATATAAGGCAGATTGGGGGCCATGCAAAAGAAGCCTGGGGAAAAAGGAGGCAAGATAAGAGATAACATACTCTTCTACCAAAAAGAGAAGATGTTCATGGAATTAACCAAGGGGAGACAATGGTAGAGAAGCAGGACAGAGCAAGGAGCTTACAACCACCACCCAATCAAAGATGATTTGGCTCCAGCCTGTGTCCTCTGGGAAGTGCATATACTCATCTGGCCCTGCTCTTCCTTAGCCAGCAACAGCAAATCTAACAGAAGGTATTCTGCCCCACATACTAGCATTGCAAAATCAAAAAGCAAAGCAATAAAAACACTGAAGGAGGCCAGGCATGGTGGCGCACGCCTTTAATCCCAGCACTCGGGAGGCAGAAGTAGGAGGATCACCGTGAGTTCAAGGCCATCCTGAGACTACATAGTGAATTCCAGGTCAGCCTGGACCAGAGTGAGACCCTACCTCAAAAAAAAAAAAAAAAAAAAAAAAAAAACTGAAGGAGGATGGATGCAGAGGGCAATGGCGACCTGGCTCAGGAAGGACCCTGGAATGGACTGCAACCCAAAGTCCCAGGCACCAATGCAGTCCACAGTGGGCTTACTCTACTCCAACACACCAGGCAGTGAGTAGTGCTAGGTATTTAAGCCCAGATGACAGTGAAAACCAGAGAGAACCAAGATCCATCAACACAAGAGAAGATAGCCAACTGCTCAGTACAAGATGAGTCATTCCTATCACATTTGCCAAGGAGACATTACAGAGGAAGTGGCCTTTTAATCGCGAGTGCTACTCTCACTGTTAGCCTGACAACCAGTACCAGGGAGATGGTGATAGACACTGAGGACACTTAAAACTCATCAAAGCAGAAACCTAGAGGTCACAGAAAGCTCAACACTAAAGTAGATTTGTAACACACCCGCTAAGGCTCAGGGAACATTACAAAAGAGGGAGCAGAAAGACTGTAAGAGCCACAGGCTGGGAAGGAGTATCATGAGGCATAGAGACTAACTGATGAATTTATGACCCCATGGTGAATACCAATAACTCCATTGAGGAGGGCCAGCAGTGGAAGGGGTGAGGGAAGAGGGAATTATAACCCGATAGGACTATGACAAACACAATTTGTTCATATAGTTCATAATTAATAAAAATTTTAAAAAGAATATTAAGTACCCTTATTTGTAATCAGTTCTTAAACCTGTAGCAATTGCTTTAATGCACTTATCTTTAATGACCTTGATACTTCTGAAGAGTCTCAACTGTTGTATTACTTTTGCTGCAGAGACATGAACAAATACCAGTACACCTTACAAAGAACACTGAAGATGGCCCCAAGTTCCACCCAAGTCTTGGTAAGCCAGACTTTTTGGGGTTACTTATAGGAGCATGGAGTGACTTGCAGAAGCGTGGGTGATTCAAAGGCTACTGTGTCATGAAAGCTGCATTCCTGAGCCCAACTTGGAGGCAGCTCCTTCCAGGAATTATTTACTGCTTACACTGGGGGGTGGATTTGTGAATCTTATAAATTTCTGAGCATCTTGACCCTTCTGAGCCTTGAAAGTTTTATTAGCTTCCTGAGTCTTAGGAACTCTTCCCTCCCTCAAGACAAGCACAGAAATATATCCTTATCAAGGTATCATATCAGGTATTTATGAATTATATTTCTGAGAATGTGAACTTTGATAGCTTTGTTGAGGTTCTGTCTGCTGAGTTATAATAGCAGTAAAATCAATATATCTCTCTTTGTAATTTTTAAATATTAGTAGAAATAAGTTTTGAAACTGTGCTTATAGTCTCTGTTTCTGTAGTTTGCATGATGGTTGTAGCATTTCACTAGCTATTAGGTCAAGCAGTGGTATCAGTTGTAGTATTTATTTCTAAATCTTGCTTGAAATGATTGCCCTTTTCCTTTTCATTTATTTTTGAATTCTTTTGTAAGGAAGGAAGGACTGTTATCCCCCCCTTCAGTTTTTAATTTATTTATATCAATATGGACTCATAAATTGATTTCATTCATGGATTATACTCCATTTTAATTTCAGAAGCATGAGTAAAATATTATAATTTCAAAACATGGTTGCAAACATCAAATCACAAATACATTTCTTTTATGCATTTGAGCTTGTTACTAGTTACAGAGGGCCACCACTAGCTACAGTGGCAGAACTACTTATTTGGCAGATGGTATGAAACTTGTCACACTATGCTTGGGACCAGTGATGTAAGGAATGATGAAAAAGTGGCCACTTTGCAATACTTCTATTGGTAGGTAGGAAGCCATCTTGAGAGCTGTTACAGAAACAATGAAGTTCCAAAATCTAATAAGCAAAAATTTGTTCCCTGTGAATTTATGAAACAGAAGATGATAGTATTATATTCACTTCATAACACTGATTAGAACCATCGACAAGAAATACTTCAACATGAGATTCAGTGGAGGAGGGATTTGGGAGGGGAAGAAAGGAGGGTGGTTAGAAGGAATTATGATCATGGTGTATTGTCTATGTTTATGGAAGTTGTCAATAAAATTTAAAAAGAAGAGAGGCTTCAAAGTGCATTATTCTGCAAAGAAGCCACCAAATAAAACTCCTTAGTATGAAATATTGAAAGCAGTAAGGGAACACTTTAAACCTAATTTGAGGTATTATGGGCTATGGTGCTAATATGACAGAAAGTTATGTCATAAATTTGTCAATAAAAGATAAAAATGGTGTAAATATTAAGGATGAGTGCATCCTCAGAGTACCATTTCAATATGTCAGAGCATCCAGAATAGCCATAAGAAAGATTCTCTTTAAAAAGTGGTAAAAACTCTTGTTACTCGCTCCCAGTTATTCATGTGAATATTTTCTCATTGATGGTGGCAGCCAAGAATTTGAAGAGATGGATCACTGCTAAAAATTCTTGACCAGAAACTGTTGGCAGTCTTTTCAAACATGGAACCAGTTTTGAAATACACTTGCTATAAAATCAAGCTTGTTTTTCACTATAAATTTAGGTTTTTTATAATTGTGTTAACACAGTTTTCCTAGCTTTTGATGCTAAAAGTCACATAAGTGAAAGATTCTTGTTACACAAATTACTGAGCCAAGGGTGCACATATTAAACTTTTCTAAAAAAATGGAACTCATTGCTGGAACTGGGAAATAAGTCAAAGCCATGTACAAAAAATGAGCTCAGTCTCCAAGATCTAGTGGCCACCAAATGTGGGCTAGAAGAGAGCCAATGCATATAAAGTTCCCTCCAAAACATATATGGTTATCCCTTCTATCTAGTACTAACTTCTCTCTCCGTTGGAGAATTTGCTTATCTCTTTTCAGGTGGACAACGAACCTGAAGGGAGGATCAGCTAACCACACCTCACCAGCTGAAACCATAGAACAACACAGGGGAAGGGCAAGAATACAGTGCTCAAGGTGATCACAACACCAGAAAAAGGCTGAAGGAGATAAACACAGAGAACATCCAACACCAGTCATAAGCCAGATATCCAGAGACACAGAGGCTCCCAAAACCTCATCAAGGAAGCAGAACTAAAATGACCCCAATGTGGCTCAGGGAAACTCACGGAAGAGGGGGCGGAAAGATTGTTAGAGTCACAAGTTGGGGCATTATGCACAGAGACTGGGGCCTATCCACCAGAACTCTTGAGCAAACTCACAATGCATGATAAACATTCCCCATTGATGAGGGCTCCTTTGAAAGTGGGAGGAAGGGGAGGAGGACAATGGAACCAATACTATGAATGTAAAATCAGAATAATATAAATAAAAAATATATATTGATTAAAAAAATATTTATTTTATTTGTTTGTTTGAGAGAGAGAGAGAGAAAAAGAAAGAGAAAGAGGCAGATACAGAGAGAGAATGGGCACACCAGACCATCCAACCACTGCAAACAAACTCCAGACATATGAGTCACCTTGTTCATCTGTCTTACATGGGTTCTGGGGAATCAAACCTGGGACCTCTGGCTTTGCAGGAAAGTGCCTTAACCACTAAGCCTTCTCCAGCCCTATATTAAAGTTTTAATCGCTTCTGCAAAATGGCTTTCCACAAATGTCAATGCTGATTCTCACATCCATCCATGTGATAAGGGAATATTTCCTCACATTATTGCTTATTGTCTTTAATTGTGCCTTCTGGGTGGGTAGAAGCTTTAATCTCATTTATTGATTTAATTTGCATATTACTAGCTATTAATGTGACCAATTATAATTACTTATATTTACTAAACATTTATATGTCTTACATGATAAAATGTTTTAAAACCTATTGCTCTGCATGATTATTTGCATTTTCCTATCATGAAGTAAGAATTATCCAAAAACTTTTGATATAAATTATTTCTTAGATGTGTGGCAAATATTTTCTCTTGGGTAGCTTATCTTTTTAATTTTCTTTTATAGTGTATTTTGTTCCAGCTTTCTCCAAAATCTGAACATATTCACGCCACTCAACTTTTCATTTCTTTTGTTCCAGATTTTACATTTTGTGGTGTGGAACTGAATGTTCTTTACCATTTGATTCTTTAGGCATTTCAAATTTTGGACAGTTCCAGCTCTTTCTTAGGTATAGGAGTATGCTCTGCTAGTTTTTTTTAATGTCTATTATTGTTATTATTATTTACAAGATGTTTCACATGGATATGTAAGGTGTCGGTACCCTCTTTTCATTTTTCTTTTTTTGGTTTTCCAAGGTAGGATCTCACTGTAGTCCAGGCTGATCTGGAATTCACTATGTAGTCTCAAGTTGGCCTCGAACTCACTGTGATTCACCTACCTTTGTCTCCTGGGTGCTGGGATTAAAGGTGTGCACCACCATGCCTAGCAAGTGTTGGGGTCCCTCCTAGGGCCAGCCCAGGAGGGACAGCAGGGTCTCTGCTGAGTTGGGGGTGAGAGGTGAGGAATCATGACACAGACTCCGGGAGCTAGGTGAAAGCAGGCAGGGGTGAGCTGCAGCAAACTCATTTATTCAAGGACGGTGCCTGTCTTAGGTTGTCCCATCTCATAGAGTCTTACCCGTCATTGACTACCCACCATCCTAGTGAGAAAACCTGAGGGGTGTGGCCTGGTTTCATTTAGCATGCAGTCTGGCTAGGGCCAGACCTGCTCTGTGCCATACATATTCTCCTTTTTGTTTTTATTATTGGCGACCCTGGGAGGCATGGTTCTTTGCCAAGCCATTGTTGACCCCAGGCCCCAAGGGATCATCACATGTGATGGTGGCTGTCTTAGGTTGCCCCATCTCCTGGGGTCTTACCTGTCATTGACTACCTGCCAATCTGGTGAGAAAACCTGAGGGGTGTGGCTGTTGCCTAGGAGGCAATTGGAAGGGCCAATTGGTGGTGGCTCTATGGCGTGTGAACTGTCACAGTGAGCGAGAATTAACTATAGAACCTGAAAAAGACTGGGGAAGGACTGGTTGGGTGACTGTTGTGAGCACACCCTTAGCATAATAATTAGTAGCATTGAGTGTCCTTAATGGTAGCAGATCAATGTAATCAAAGGAGTTACAAAGGAATTTATGGCTGGTTGGAGGGTAGCATTACCATAAGAGGCATTAATAAGCAAAATAGGCAAAGGTGTGGCTAAGGAGAAGTATGTGCTTGAAGGGGGAGGAATGCAACGAAATAGAGTGGCTAAAATGAAGCCTAGGAAAAGCATGGGAATCTAGGCCCACTGCACGAAACAAGTATGGCCTGAGAAGTATGGCCTAAGAGGAACTGTCTGAAATGGATTCTGGGAAGTGGTAGTAGGGAGAAAAGGAGATAAAAGGAGAAAGGGGAGAATAAGTTTACAGTCGTGTATCTGGACTGAGGGGTTTGGCATCATCCTCTTCATCAAGGTCAATCCCTGAGTCAGTGGCTGGACTGATGTTTCTGGCAGGGATCCAGATCAGGATCTGTGAAGTTTCTGGAAAGACACAAGCATATCCTCAGCCCTGTGTTAAAAGAGGGTGGGGTCCCTTCCAGATATTAGTAAGAGGATCCTTCCTGCAGACTAAATGTAAGGATGTTGTGGTTGATTGGGATCTCCAATGTTTGTAGGCTGGGGAGAGTCCTGCCTCCTCAAAGGTGAGAAAATTGAGAGTGAAGAGAGCTTCCACTAGGGCCCAGTGGGGGTCCTTGGGCTACATAGTAGACTTTTGTTTTATAATTAGTTCCTTTAGGGTCCAGTTAGTTCTCTCCACAATGGCTTGTCCTTATGGGTTGTAGGGGATCCCAAGGGAATGTTTTATTCCCCAAGATTCCATGAAGGATGTGAATTAGTCAGATGTGTATGCAGGGCCATTGTCAGTTTTAATTGACCAGGGTACACCCATGACTAACATAGTGGTTTTTGTTGCCTTAATGACATGGGAAGCCTTTTCCCCTGAGAGAGCAATAGCAAAAGTAAGCTTCGAGTAAGTGTCCACAATGACATTGACATATTTGAAGTTACCAAAGGAAGGTGTGTGGGTAACATTCATCTGCCAGATAGAATTTGGGGTAAGGCCTCTAGGATTGACTCCTTGAGGCTGTAGGGGGCTCAAGGGGCTAGGTGGGCGCATGCCTTACAGGTACAAGTTAAATGTTTGCATTGGCTAAGCAAGAGCTCAGGGTTTGGGTTCTTAGGTTAGTGAGGGATAGATGGAGCCTTTAGTGTAAACGTCTAGCTTATTCTAAAGGTGGCAAGGAGGAGACAGCAATAAATTTGTCTACCTGCAAATTCCCATCAATAATAAAGCCAGGCAGACCAGTGTGTGAGTGAACATGCTCAATAAACCAAGGGTATGATCTGTTTTCCATCTGTAATTGTAAAGTGGAAATGGCAATATCTATGGCATAGTGAGAGGGCCTGAGATTGGCTAAGGGCAGGACATTTGTCAATTGAACCACATAACTGCTGTCAGAGATGTTGACAGGTTCTTGCTGACAGAGCTCAAAGACACTGATGATGGCATATAGTTCCCCTAACTGGACTGAATGGGGGTTAGGGAACTTAAGGGCCTCATCCGGTCAATTGGATCCCTTAATAATTAGTCCATAAGTATGTTTATTGGCATCTGTAAAGGCCGAGACTGCTAAGGGTATTGGCTGACCAGAAGGCCTGGAGAAATAGTCTTAATGGGCAAAGCCATTAAGGATTGAAGTAGTTTGTGAGCAGGGAGGTGATTGTCTATCTCATTGGGGAATCCCACCATTAGGATGTGGAAAAGGGGGACCTTCCTAAAAAGAGGTTGAAGTTCTGACATGGGGATCAGCAGAATTATTTTGGAGGGTTCTGTATTATAAATTTTGTTAGTGTAGGTACATGCCCTAATTGCTATGAGGAGCATTGCTTGTAGGTTGGTAGTGAGTTTATGGGCCTGTGCCCATTAGGGGTGTACCCAGTAAAGTGGCGATTGGTTTTTCCAGATGACTCCCAAAGGCACCCCTACCATCCAAAGGATCACATTTAGGATTGGAGCAGACGGGTCATATCTTGTGAGGGTCATTGAAAAGAGGTAGTGGGGTATTTTATGTAACAAATTTTTGGAGTGATCGTTTAGAGGAATTTTCCTTGAAGGGTTATCAGTAACTCTAAGTAGGTCATAAAGTGGTAGGAGTTCACTAGGAGGGATGGGCAAGAAAGGTTTGAGCCAGTTAATTTGGCCACAGAGTCTTTGGAGATCATTGAGGGAATAATGGTCCTTTATTAGAAGGTGAGGGGTAAGTGGTTGTATAGTAGTAGAAATTTTGTACCCTAAAAAAGGGGTCACTGTTTGAATTTTTTCATTCGCTATGGCAAACCCCCATTTTTTGAGGTCTTCAATGAGTAGTTTAAGAAGGACCAAAGGGCAGTTCTTGAGGTATGTGCAATCAAAAGATCATCCATGTAATGAACAAAAAGGCATTTAGATTGTATTCTCGCTGTGGTGGAGGATATAAACATTTGGCAAATAGAAGGACTCTTTTTCATGACCTTGGGGAGAACTCTCCATTGATATCTTTTAGCTGGGATAGAATGGTTGGTCTCCCAGACAGTAAAGGGAAAATAGGGCCTGTCCTCTGCCACTAAAGGGATAGAGAAAAAGCAATCTTTAATATCTAAGACAACTATATGGTGGTTAGTAGGGATGGCTCCAGGGTGGGGGAAGCCAGTCTGAAAGGAGCCCATTTTTAACATATGTTTATTAACCTGATAGGGGTTTGGAGCAGTCTATGTTTACCAGTTTTCTTTTTAATGACAAAGATGGCTGAATTATGGGGGAATAATAGAGGGCTTAATATGGCAAAGAGGAAGCTGTTCTTGAATAAGGGATTTGAGAATAGTCAATGTATGTTGTAGTATAGGCCACTGTTCAACCCAAATGGGTTCCGTGGTATCCCACTCAAGGTGTATGGGAGCAGTAGGGGATTAGACAGTGGCCCCTAGAATTGGGGGTGATGATGAGTGGGGGGTGGTTTGGTGAGGTTGGGTTGCTCTGAGAGGCCAAAGGTATCATGGGCGGGCCTGGTCATCCATTGTTATGACAACACCCATGTCAGTAAGGAGGTCTCTGCCCCAAAGGGTATTGGGGACATTTGCCACCAAGGGGAGAAATTACCCCGTGTTGCCATCATAGTCTTTCCATGTAACTGGTCTTCTAACCTGTCTAGTAGTCTGTTGTCTCCCAACACCCTTAATATTGGGACCATCTTTATAGGCCCAATTGGGCATGCAGAATGTATCATTGGAAGATATAATAGTGGCATCTGCACCTGTGTCTACTATGCCCTTGAATTCAATACTGCCCAAAAGGACAGAGATGTGAGGTGAATGATCGTAAATTGGCAGGGTCCACCTACTGTGGGGGGGTTCCCTCTTACTTGCGGGGCTGAGGGCTGCCCCTGGGGGAGTTTAAAGGTGGGAAATTTCTTCAATCCCTGGCCCAGTGCTATCCCCTTTGATATTTAGGGCAGGGGGTTCAGGGCCTTAAAATAGGCTTAGTTGTCTTTGGCCACGTCCTCTGAAGGTGTCCTGGTTGGTCACAGCCCCAGCAGAGGGGTGGTTGTTGGGTAGGCTTTTGACCCATGGTCAGGGTTTGTATTGAGGCAGCCAGGGCCTCGAAGGGGGCAGACATGGGATTGATATCTTTGGTAGCTACAATCCATTTGTGGAGATCCTCATTGTGCATGGCAGCAATAGCATCACGCGCTGCCATGGTTGCTCTCTCCCATGCCAATTGCTTAACTAAAGCATCCCTGGCATGGCCAGGGAGAGTGCGTCAGTCCACAGACTCCATCACATGAGAGAGGAAATCTGTGAGGCCCTCTGATGGGTCTGGATCAGGTTACAAAAATAGGTATCCGGCTTCTGTGGGAGGTAGACCTTAAGCCCTTGGATGGACAAAGATTTTACTTGGTCATATTAGGCATGTATTCCCACTGTGGCTTGTGATACAGGGTCTGTATAAGGTCCTGTGCCAAGGAGCATGTCCAGGGTAATTGGAATCCCACTCCCAAGATTTTGGCAGGCCTGGGATTCAGCGAGGTCATTATAGGTGGCTTTCCATTGGAGAAATTCAGGGGGGGAGAAGGACCACCTTGAGGAGCAAGTACCAGTCATAGTAAGTCTGAAGGTGGATGGCCCATTATAAAAGGACTTGTTCAAAGTAAGAGGAGTCAACACCAGATTCCTGGGCCGCATTGTAGATGAGGGCTAGATCAGAGAGGGGCGTGGGGTACCAGGGTCTGGCTGCTGTATCCAGTCCTACATTAACAGGGAAGGCAGTTAAGGGGCATGTCAGGGAAATGGCAGTCTCCTGGGTGTGTCCAGGACTGAGCAGAGGGAGGTCCTTGCAAGTATAAAGCAGGGGAGGGGTGATTGTGAGTGTGGCTATAGCAGGTGGTGGTTGGGGTGGTGGTCTTTTATCATTTAAGGGTTTGACTTCCTTCTCATCTGAGTTATCGTAAGAGGGGGCTGGGAGGGACAAGCTTCGAAGAGCTAGTTTTGGTTGGTCCTTATAGCATTTGTTATGGGCAGAAATGACTTCCTCCATGGAGGAGCCTTTAAGGCCCACAAATAAGGGAAGGGGATAGGAAAGAATGTGGCAGGGGGTGTGTGCCCTTTGTAAACTTTGCATTTCTTAGTGAGTAAGAGAACCCAGGACCAAATGGAACTGTCCCAGATGTTCTCTGGACTAATCCATGGGGCTAAAACAAGAGTTTCATCCCAAAAGCTATGGAGGTACTTTTGTTTCACTTTTAAGCCACATTGCAGGAGGAGGGCCTTAAGAGCCTGCACTTGCGGCATGCTGTGGTGGGGAAGGAGGTTGCTCATTGCAGCGTGGTGGTGTTTGGGGGGGGGGCTATGCTGGGACACGCCTGAATCAAGGAGACTGAGAAAATAATAACCCAGATCAAAAATGATAGCCCAAAGGATAATCATGCAAACCACAACTCCTAATGCTGGGGCCACCTGAGAAATGCAGATAGAATGTTTAGGACCCACTTGTCTTTTGCTTAGTGGGGGACTTCTGTGGTTCATTACTCCACGGCCGTATGCCCACACAGTGTCTCCGGGGAAGGTCAGCCAAAGGCCTCACCTCGGTTCCAAAATCAGGTGGGTCAGACCATTATATGATTTCACCTGGATGAAACAATAATGGAAGGACTGACATGGGCTTTGGGGCCATGGGTTGATGTGTGCCTTCCTACCAGGGAAAAGAATGAACAAAGGAAAAGGGGGGAGGAGGGGCTCCCTGCTCACCCTTGGGCAGCTGTCAGCATACAGAACAGCAAGGGGCTTTTCTCATTGACGATCAAGAAAGGGGTATCGGGGGTTCCGGGTAAGATGGCAGCATAGGAGCCACGCCAAATCGGATCAGGCAGAGAATCAAGAAAAACTACACTCATCTGAGGAAGAGAGCAGAATATTTTCTCCGGGAAATAGCGGAAAAGCAAAAGATAGCCAGAAACCCACTGTGGAGAGTGCGGCCCCCGGCACCTCGCTCCCCAACGGCGCCGCGGCCGCGGACTCCCCAGCCGCGGACTCCCCAGCCGTGGGCTCCCCAGCCGCGGGCTCCCCAGCCGCGGGCTCCCCAGCCGCGGGCTCCCCATCCGCGGGCTCCCCATCCGTGGGCTCCCAGCAGCTTCGCTCCACCCCAAGAGCACCCCAGCAACTTCACTTCACTCAGCCGGTTCCCCAACGGATCGGCACCAAGACTCCAACTCTCAATCCAAAACTTCCAACCAGGTCAGCTAAGCCCCGCTGAGCTTCCGCGGCAAACACCGCCTGAACAAACAAACAAAAAAAAGGGACTTTTCAACCTCATCAGTCTCTTCACAGAGCCCAGAAATCAAAGAAAAATCTGCGGAACTACTGAAAGAGACACACACCGTGAGTTGCTGCAGGCTTCCTGAATTCGCCCATCCCCATTCATCAGCTCCCCAGGGAATTGGTAGAATCGAACAACAACCAGTGGCAAATTTGAACCACATCGTCAACACCGGCCCCAGCTGACCTGACCCAAGCTCCACAGCCCAGATCTTGCATCGAAATTGTTCCACCAGTCCACTACAATAATTGCTTAACAAGCAAACTCAACAGCTAGGAGTACTTCTACTTAAGTGCAAGTGCTACACTTGACACCTTAAACCCATATCCTAAAATAATATAAAGGTGGATCACAACACCTAAGAACACTGAAGATAAATAGGAAACCTAAGCATCAAAGCAATCCAGGATGCAAAAGTCACTACATTATAATACAAGAAACACAAAAATCAAGACAATGCAATTCCACCAAAAATTGCAAATCCATCAGATAGGTCCAACAATGAGACTGTTTTAGATGAAATTCCTGACAAAGATTTCAAGGGAATGATGATATCTATGCTCAAAGAAATGAAAGAAGAAATGAAAGCAATCCGAGAAGAAAACAAAGGAATTAGAGAAGAAAACAAACTGTTGAAGGAGATTACAGAGAAACAGTTTAATGAAATAAAAAGGTCATTAGAGGACATGAACAAGGAAATAGAACTACTGAAGAAAAACCAGGCTGAAATCTTAACATTGAAGAACACAGTCAGTGAAATAAAAACTCTGTGGAAAGTCTCACTAGTAGAATGGATGAAGGAGAGGACAGAATATCCAAGCTAGAAGACGAGGTGGCAGATCTATCACAGTCCAACAAAGAGAAAGACAAGCTAATAGAAAGGTATGAATGGGAACTCAAAGACATGAGGGACACTATGAAAAGATCAAACATAAGAATTCAAGGTATAGCAGAAGGGGAAGAATTTCAATCCAGAGGCTTAGTAGGTGTTTTCCATAAAATCATAGAAGAAAATTTTCCCCAAATTGGGAAAGAAATGCCAATGCAGATACAAGAAGCATTTAGAACACCAAACAGACAAAACATAGAAAGAACCTCTTCTCGCCATGTTATAATTAAACTACTAAATACACAAACTAAAGAAAGTATACTGAAAGCAGTTAGAGAGAAAAAGCAAATGACATTTAAGGGGAAACCCATCAGGGTCACAGCAGATTACTCAACACAAACCCTAAAAGCCAGGAGGGCCTGGAGTGATGTATTCCAAGTTCTGAAAGATAAAAACTGTCAACCAAGATTACTTTATCCTGCAAAGCTTTCTATCCAAATTGATGGAGAAATAAGGACATTCCACAACAAAGACAGGCTAAAGGAATTTATGACAACTAAGCCAGCTCTACAGAAAATACTTGCAGGAATCATTCATGCTGAAGAAAAAGCAAAACACACACAGCAGGAAATAGGAAAAAAGAAATCATATTCAACAGTTAGAACAAGTGAGTAAAAGAAAACCAGGAAGAACTACATAATAAGAAAAATGGACAGATCAAATACATATCTTTCAATAATAACTCTTAATATCAATGGCCTCAATGCCCCAATCAAAAGACATAGACTTGCAGACTGGATTAAAAAGCAGGATCCTACCATCTGTTGCCTTCAGGAAACTCACATCCGAATAAAAGATAGAAACATTCTTAGGGTGAAAGGCTGGAAAAAGATATATCAAGCAAATGGACCCAGAAAACAAGCAGGGGTTGCCATTCTAATTTCTGACAGGATAGACTTCAAACCAACATTAGTGAGGAGAGATAAAGCAGGTCACTTTATACTGATTAAAGGAACACTCCAACAGGAGGATATCACAATCCTAAACATTTATGCTCCCAATACGGGGGGCCCCAATTACATCAAACAAACACTATCGGACTTAAGGTCAGAAATAACACCTAACACAATAGTAGTGGGTGACTTCAATACCCCGCTCTCATCACTTGACAGGTCTACCCAACAAAAAATAAACAGAGAAACAACTGCATTAAATGATATCATGGAACAAATGGACCTAACAGATATATACAGAATATTCCATCCAAATACTGCAGAATATACATTCTTCTCAGCAGCACATGGGTCATTCTCTAAAATAGACCATATGATAGGACACAAATCAAATCTCAACAAATACAGGAAAATTTAAATAATCCCTTGTATGCTATCTGACCACAATGGAATTAAACTGCAAATCAACAACAAGAAAAACTACAGAGCATACAGAAATTCATGGAGACTAAACAGTACATTATTGAATGACGCATGGGTCATTGAAGAAATTAAGAAGGAAATCAAGAAATTCATAGAATCAAATGATGATGAGAATACAACATACCAAAACCTGTGGGACACAATGAAGGCAGTCCTACGAGGGAAATTTATAGCTCTAAGTGCCTATATTAAGAAACTAGAGAGTTCACAACTAAACAATTTAATGCTTCACCTTAAGGCCTTGGAAAGAGAAGAACAAGGCAAACCAAAAATCAGTAGACGGGAAGAAATAATAAAGGTTAGGGCAGAAATTAATGAAATGGAAACCAAAAAAACAATCAAAAAATCAATGAAACAAAGAGTTGGTTCTTTGAAAGGATTAACAATATTGACAAACCCTTAGCAAATCTGACCAAAAGAAAGAGAGAAGAGACAAAAATTGATAAAATTAGAGATGAAAAAGGCAACATCACAACAGATACCAAAGAAATTCAGAAAATCATACGGACATACTTTAAGAATATATATGCCTCTAAGTTTGAAAACCTGAAAGAAATGGATGATTTCCTTGATTTATATGACCTACCAAAATTAAATCAAGATGAGATAAACCATTTAAATAGACCTATAACAACCACAGAGATCCAAGCAGTCATAAAAAGTCTCCCAATTAAAAAAGCCCAGGCCCAGATGGGTTCACTACTGAATTTTACCAGACATTCCTGGAAGATCTAACACCAATGCTTCTCAAACTTTTCCATAAAATAGAAGAGGAAGGAATTCTACCAAAATCCTTCTATGAAGCCAGCATCACCCTGATACCCAAACCGGACAAAGACAGATCAAAAAAGAAAACTATAGACCAATCTCCCTCATGAACATAGATGCAAAAATTCTCAACAAAATACTGGCAAACAGAATACAAGAATATATCAGAAAGATTATTCACCCTGACCAAGTAGGCTTTATCCCAGAGATGCAGGGATGGTTCAACATACGCAAATCCATAAATGTAATACACCATATAAATGGTCTGAAGGACAAAAATCACATGGTCATCTCAATAGATGCAGAAAAGGCATTCGACAAAATCCAACACCCCTTCATGGTGAAAGTACTACAGAAACTTGGAATAGAAGGTATATATCTCAACATAATAAAAGCTATTTATGACAAACCTACAGCCAACATAATACTTAATGGGGAAAAACTTGAAGCTTTTCCTCTAAATTCAGGAACAAGACAAGGGTGTCCACTTTCTCCACTATTATTTAATATAGTATTGGAAGTCTTAGCCATAGCAATAAGGCAAGAGGCACTCATAAAGGGGATACAAATCGGAAAGGAAGAGGTCAAATTATCATTATTTGCAGATGATATGATTCTATACATAACAGATCCTAAGGACTCTACCAGCAAATTATTAGAGCTGATAAACACTTTTAGCAATGTAGCAGGATACAAAATAAACACACAGAAATCAGTAGCTTTTCTATACACTAACAACAAACATGCAGAGGATGAAATCAGGGAATCTCTCCCATTCACAATTGCCTCAAAAAAATAAAATACCTTGGAATAAACTTAACCAAGGAAGTGAAGGATCTCTACAATGAGAACTATAAAAACTCGAGCGACAAATTGCAGAAGACACAAGGAAATGGAAAGACATTCCTTGCTCCTGGATTGGAAGAATCAATATAGTGAAAATGTCAATCTTACCAAAAGCAATCTACACATTTAATGCGATCCCCATTAAAATCCCAATAGCATTCTTCACAGAAATAGAAAAAACAATACTAAAATTCATCTGGAAACACAAAAAACCTCGAATAGCCAAAACAATTTTGCATAACAAAAATCAGGCAGGTGGTATAACCATACCCGATTTTAAGTTATACTACAAAGCCATAGTAACAAAAACAGCATGGTACTGGCACAAGGACAGACAGGTAGATCAATGGAACAGAATAGAAGACCCAAATATTAATCCAGATAGCTACAGCTACCTGATTTTTGACAAAAACGCCAAAAATACTCATTGGAGAAAAGATAGTCTCTTTAACAAGTGGTGCTGGGAAAATTGGACATCTGTTTGTAAAAGGATAAACATAGATCCTTGTCTCTCTCCTTGCACAAGAATCAAGTCCAAATGGATCAGGGACCTTAATATCAGACCTGAAACTCTGAAAATGCTAGAGGAAAAAGTAGGGGAAACTCTTCAACATATTGGAATAGGCAAGGACTTTCTGAATATAACTCCAATTGCTCAGAGAATAAAAGCACTAATCAACCACTGGGACCTTATAAAATTACAAAGCTTTTGTACAGCAAAGGACACTGTGAATAGAGCAAAAAGACAACCTACAGAATGGGAGAAAATCTTTGCCAGTTATTCAACTGACAGAGGATTAATATCCAGAATATACAAAGAACTCAAAAAACAGAATAACAAGAATTCAAACAACCCAGTTAAAAAATGGGCTACGGAACTAAATAGAGAATTCACGGAAGATGAAATACAGATGGCATATAAACATCTAAAAAAATGTTCTACATCCTTAGCCATCAGGGAAATGCAAATTAAAACCACTTTGAGATTCCATATCACTCCTGTCAGAATGGCTGCCATCAAGAAAACAAATGACAATAAGTGTTGGCGTGGATGCGGAAAAACAGGAACACTTCTACACTGTTGGTGGGAATGTAAGCTGGTCCAGCCACTGTGGAAATCAGTGTGGAGGTTCTTGAGACAGCTAGAAATAGATTTACCATATGATCCAGCTATAGCACTCCTAGGCATATATCCAGAGGACTCTTCTCACTTCCTTAGAGATACTTGCAAAACCATGTTTATTGCTGCTCTATTCACAATAGCTAAGAAATGGAAGCAGCCTAGATGTCCGTCCACAGATGAGTGGATAATAAAGTTGTGGTACATTTACACAATGGAGTTCTATTCAGCAGTAAAGAAAAATGAAATTATGAAATTTGCAGGGAAATGGATGGATCTGGAAAGGATTATACTTAGTGAGGTAACCCAGGCTCAGAAAGCCAAACGTCACATGTTCTCTCTCATATGTGGATCCTAGCTACCAATGTATAGACTTGTGTATGAACTGGAACCAAAAAGAGGTACCAGAAACCAGTAAGCAGGTAAAAGGCTATAAGGGAGGGAAGGAAAGGGAAGGACTTAAGTGTATGGTAATACACATATGTAAGTAGAAGAACTGAGTACAGGGAGGGAATGGCCTAAGCGAGGCCATGGGAAGAGAATGCATACAAAAAGGGCAGGGGAGGGACAATCTAAACTCAAGATATTATCAATAAGACATATGTAAAACTACTTTTTGATTAAGGTCACGTCTAGAAGATGTAGACTTTACTAGAAAATTTTCAGTACCTGGGATGGAACTCCTTCCAGTGAGATGTTGGCCAAGGAGGTCCCGGTAGCCTCCAAAACATTAAGGCTTTTGCCAAAGCCCTTGGTTTCCCTAGAGAAATAGATAGTAAGACCCTATTGCTGAAGACATCTCATGCCTGAGAGGCAAGGACACTGAGAAAGCAAGCTGGTGCTGAGCAGAAAACCTTCTCCCTGTAGACCAGCCAACTGAAAGCTGGAAAAAGCTGCACTGTACGCAGCGTATGGGAGACAGAAGCCATCAACAGTGAAAATAGTGGATGCTGAATATTCAAGCTTGGCCAGACAGGCCCAATGACTGAACGGGTGCAATAGTGGCGTGTCTACTCTTGGGGTAACCAACTGCTCCATAATTGGACTGAAGGCCCTCTCTACGGGGAGGGAATACATACCCGGTACTGAAAAACCTAAGTAAAAGTCTATGGTAGGTGAGGTCATGAGCCTTGGGGGTATAAGCCTGCTCATGTCTGACTAAATGTATATATTATTCCCACCAAGCTGCCCTGGGGACACTACACTAAATGTTCATGTCCACATATTAACGCTATTCTCACTTCTGGCTAGAGAAGCTTCTCTTTTCAGATGGTGATGACCACTGGGATGACACAAAAGGCAACATAGTGCTGAGAAGAAGGGATGGAGGAGTGCCCAGCACTGAAACACCTCTGTCACATCCTCCAGTGGCTCAGGGACCATTGCGGAAGAGGGGGCGGATAGAATGGAAGAGCCAAAGGAAGGATATGACCTCTTACTATGCAGCTGCCCAGACAGAAATTGGCCTCGATATCCATGATCTTGCAGTGCCTAGCAATACCTTTGCAAGACCCTCAAAATAGAAGAGAAAGATGATGTCATCAAATTAGGAGAGAGACTAATGGAGAAAGGGAGGGGATATGATGGAGACTGGAGTTCTAAAGTGGAATGGGGGAGGGGAGGGAAATATCAGGTGGGTTTTTTTTGGTATGTAAGATTAAAAATCAATAAAAATTAAAAAAAAAATAATAATAAATAATAAAAAAAAAAAAGAAAGGGGTATCTTGCCAATGCCGGGGGATGCTCACCACTATCATGGTGGCATCTCATCAATGCCAAGGGGACAGAGGGTCCCTGTTCAGGCACCAGATGTTGGGATCCGTCCTAGAGCCACCCAAGGAGGGATGGCAGGGTCTCTGCCGAGTTTTGTGTGAGAAGCACAGAATCACGACACAGACTCCGGGAGTTGAGTGAAAGCAGACAGAGGGCGAGCTGCAGCAAACTCATTTATTCAAGGAAGTGTAGGGGTTTTAAGGGCTTTGGTTGGCCAATCCTTGTAGGGGTGGTCCCCTTTTTGTGACCAATGGCAGCCTGTCTCCAGATAGATCATCTCGTAGCAGGTTTCTCATGAGCATGGTACTGTAGCTATTGTCATGCCAGGCCTGCACAGGATGCAGTATTCACAGAAGCCACTTCCTGGTTTCTTCTGACATGCAGTCTGGCTAGGGCCAGACCTGCATTGTGCCATACATATCCTCCTTTCTGTTGTTATTATTGGCATCCCTGGGAGGTATGGTTCTTTGCCAAGCCATTGTTGAACCCAGGCCCCAAGGGATCATCACATGTGACAGTGCCTGTCTTAGGTTGCCCCATCTCATGGAGTCTTACCTGTCATTGACTACCTACCATCCTGGTGAGAAAACCAGTGGGGTGTGGCCTGGTTTCTTTTAGCACGCTTTCTGGCTAGGGCCAGACTTGCATTGTGCCATACAGGCCAGTACTCTCTCTTCCCTTGTCCCTGCCCCCTTTCCATTGGGGACGCTCCTCCATGGGATTGCACCATGGGGTGGTGGTTTCTGCATTGGAGGAGCAGTAGTCAGTTATTTTTGTGGGAAGGGGATGCCTCTGGGCATCATGTCTCAAACTGTGGCTCTTACAATCTTTCTGCCCCCTCTTCCACCAAATTCCCTGAGCTGTGGTGGGTGATTTAAGTCTACTTCAGTGATGAGCTCTTAGGGCCTCTGGATCTCTGCTTTGGTAGGTGTTGAGTATCCTCAGGGACTGTCTCCTTTATCCTGGCACTGATTATTAGGAACAGTATGGAAGCAGCACTCTTGCTCATCTCCCCAGTTCCTCTGTGGATTCAGCTGTGGCTTGGCTGAAGTGCAAAGGGCAGTTTATAGCCTCTAGTCTTGCTACTGCATGCCTTCCACTCCATGCCTTTGCATGCATCCTCTGGCACAGGGTATCGGGCTCTGTTAGTTTTAATGTTGAACTTTTTTTGTACTGTGATCAATAGTTGTTATAAAGTTTGAGAAACATCTTTGTAGGGGTCCTGTATGACTTCATTCTCTTGTCACAATTTTTTAAATTATTTGTTTATTTATTTATTTGAGAGTGAAAGACAGAGAAGACAGAGAGAGAGAGAGAGAGAGAGAGAGAGAGAGAGAGAGAGAGAATGGGCATACCAGGGCCTTCAGGCACTGCAAACAAACTCCAGATACATATGCCACTTTGTGCCTCTGGCTTACAAGGGTACTGAGGAATCAAGCCTCAAACCAGGATCCTTAGATTTCACAGGCAAGTGTTTAACTGCTAAGCCATCTCTCCAGCCCGTCTTGTCACAATTCTTTTCATGCTTCTATTTACCTCTACTATTTTGTTGAGTATCTTTGGAGTTATTTTTATTAATCTGCCCTTCACTTTTACATAGGGGAGATGGATGGTGTTAAATAGCATGTTGGCTCACATAATAAAGTGTAGGTTTCCTGGAGACCAGCTTCAGGAAGATGTGATGAATGAACCCACAGGAAGCAAGTTTTAGACCACAGGCTTAGGCTGCTTGGAGAAGCAAAAGCCTGTTAACATGTCCATCTACTTCAGGTGCTGCCCCACAAATTTACTTGGCACTTCTTCAAGTATGCTAGCATATAAATGGATGCATGCTGGTATCTGTGGTTTACTGTACATCTCAGTTGCCCCATTAACTTAACAGGGATATGTACCAGTTCCTTTCAAGTAGCACCCACAGGCCATAATGCCAGGCCTGTGGGTGATCTATGGATTCTCTTAACAGCATAGAAACAGCAGTGGATTTTGTCCTGTCTGGAGCCCCAAGGGAATTGGTGAGCATACTAGCAGAGATCCTTGAACATTGATTTGGGAACCATATATTGTAAGTCTAGTTCTATGTTAAATTGGGAGCCATATGATCTTTATTGTTTTGTGACTCCCTGTATTAGTTTTCATTGTCAACCTGGTTACATGAATAAAGATTATATGTGAGTACCTGTAAACAGATTCTAGAAATTCTCATGGTGCTACATGATCATGCTATCTTACCCTATCTTGTTTCTTTGGATGCTCCCTTAGCCTAATAATGCAATTAGATTTTGAGTGAAGAAATAAGCAGAATGTAGTACTGAAAAAGAAGATAATAGCATTTTAGAGCATGAAAATTAAACTCTGAACTGTAGTTCTCTTGAAACAATTAGTGTGTCTAAGATATTTGGCCTTAAGAGTGCTTTATGGAATTCAGTTTTTTATTTAAATATATATTTTTATTTATATTATTTTGATTTTACATTCATAGTATTGGTTCCATTGTCCTCCTCCCTGTCCTCCCTCTTTCAAAGGGACCCTCATCAATGGGGAATGTGGGTCATGCATTATGAGGTTAGTCAAGAGTTCTGGGGGGTAGGCCCCAGTCTCTGTGCATAATGCCCCAACTATGACTCTAACAATCTTTCCGCCCCCTCTTCTGCAAGTTTACCTGAGCCACATTGGGGTCATTTTAGTTCTGCTTCAGTGATGAGGTTTTGGGAGCCTCTGTGTCTCTGGATATCTGGCTTAGTTGGAGTTGGATGTTCTCTGTGTTTATCTCCTTCAGCCTTTTTCTGGTGTCGTAATCACCACGCACGCTGTATTCTTGCCTTTCCCCCGGAATACTCTATGGTTTCAGCTGGGGCCCTGGTGAGGTGTGGTTAGCTGATCCTCCCTTCAGGTTCATTGTCCATCTGAAAAAAGATAAGCAAATTCTCCAATGGACAGAGAAGTTAGTACTAGATAGAAGGGATGACCATATGTGTTTTGGAGGGAATTTTATATGGGTTGGCTCTCTTCTAGCCCACATTTGGTGGTATCTTGATCTTGGAGACTGAGCTCATTTTTTGTACCCGGTTTTGACTTATTTCCCAGTTCCAGCAATGAGTTCCATTCCACTGAGTGGATCTATTAGCCAAATCAATGTAAATATAGGTTTGGCTTTGTGTTCATATATTTGTAAAGATGAGTTTTATCATGGAACATTTTTCTTTCACCATCTATTATGAGGGATACTTTTGCTGGGTAGAGTAGTTGGGGCTGGAAACCATGGGTTCTTAGAGTTTGCAGTGTTCCATTCCAGGCCCTTCTGGCTTTTAGGGTTTCCATTGAGAAGTCTGAGGTAATTCTAATGGGGATCCCTTTATTTGTAATGTTCTGTTTTTCCCTGGCTGCTTTTAGGATTTTCTCTTTGTACTTGATGTTTAGAGTCTTAAAGATAATGTGTCTTGGAGAATTTCTCCTTTGGTCCAGTCTGTTTGGAGTTCTGCTAGCTTCTTGTAATTTGATGGGATTTTCTTTTGAGAGAGCGGGAAAGTTTTCTTCAATTATTTTGTTGAATAAGCTTTCCATTCCTTTGATCTGTGTTTCTTCTCCCTCTGGAATACCCATGATCCTAATGTTTGGACGCTTAAGGGTGTCCCACATTTCCCTCATGTTCTGTTCACAGAAATTTTTGAACTTGTTGAAATTTTTGGACTCACGAACTGTTTCTTCTGTTTTGTCTTCCAGTTCTGAGTTTCTGTCTTCCACTTGATTTACTCTGTTCTTAACAGCTTCTATAGAGTTTTGGGCTTGTTCAATTTGGTTCATATTTTCTACGTTTTTTTTTTTTAATGTATAGTTTCCATCCCTCTGTCTAGTTCCCTTTTTGTGTCATTTTCTGACTTTCTTATTGCTTCTTGAAGTTCATCCTTGCCTTTCTTTATGTCTTCATTGAACTTAGCCAGCTGGTTATTGAGGGCCTCTTTTTTTTCATTCTCCTTCAAATCATTTAACTGTCTTCGGAGCCCTTCCTGGTTCCTTTCTATTAGGTATAATCTAGCAAGGATAACATTCATACAATTGTTGGCTCTTTGTTGAGTTTCTGAGAGTTGTGCTATTTGCTTGGCCAGGGTTGCATAGCTTGTCTCTTCATTTTGGGGTTCTGATTCTATTGTCTCTTCTGTGCTTTGATTTGAGACATCCTTTGTAGGACTGGATAGTCTAGCTGGATTCACTTGCATCTGGTTTTTCATGCTATTCCTTTTTTGCTGTAGTCTGCCCATCGCAATGGTTCAGAAACCTTGTGTATGAAATGTAAGCCTGCTGCCCTGGGGTGAGGTGGGGTGCAGTGGTGATTGTCTGGGCAGTGGTCCCTGGAGTTCTGTAGGCTGGGGTGGGGGACACTGGCCTGCTGGCCTGTGTTCCTTTGGGAGGTGGGAGGGGTAGGGAAGCACAACCACCTTAGTTGAGCGCAAGCAGGGTAGGGCAGGAACACTGGCATATTTCCCTGGATCCCTGATCTGCCCCAGGAGGGGGAGTAATGGCACCTGATTGATGGGGGTCAGGAAGGCTAGGGGGGCACTTGACCAGTGATGGGGATCGGACCGGTGAGGGAGGGGGTCTGACTAGGGATGAGGGTCAGGCAGGCCCCCTGGGATCTGATGTGGCTCAGGAGGGCCTTCCCAGTACTGGCCAGGTGAGGGAGGGATCTGACCGGTCCCTCAGACTGGAAGGATCCACTGGGCCTCTGGGCGGTAATGGCAGGTGTCTGAGCAGTCACTTGGACTGGCAGGATCCACCGGGCCTCCGGGAGGTAATGGCGGGCATCCCAGCAGTCGCTCTGACTGGCAGGGCCCACTGCGCCTCCGGGCGGTAATGGTGGGCGTCCCAGAGGTCGCTCAGGCTAGGAGGGCTGGCTGCGCCTCCAGGCGGTAATGGCAAGCATCCCAGGGGTCACTCAGACAGGGAGGGTCCGCTGTGCCTTTAGGCAGGCCTCTGCTCAGTTACTCAGACTGCCAGGGTCCGCCAGGCTCTGGCTGGTAATGGCAGGCGTCTGGCCAGCAGTTTGGGTCATGCCCACCCAGGAGGACCTAACTAGCAGTGGCCCCTGTCCTAGAGCGTGGGAATCAGTGGATTCCTTATTTTTTCATCCACCCCCTCCCTCTGGCAGCATGCAAGGACCAGAAAACCCTTAAAGAAATCTTTTAAAAGCTTAAAAATCTTGCTTTTACTTCCCTGTAAGGTGAGGCGAGGTTAGGTGGACACCATCTTGAGGCCGACTCTCGGAATTCAGTTTAAACCAAATTTGATGTGCATCATGATTAATGTTCTCAATGATTACAGAACATTCACAGAGATTATCTGGCAACAGAATAATGTTAACATAGTAAAACTATCTTGTTTTCTATAGCTAGTAACAACATTGATTTTTATCTCAAGTAAAGTTAGAATACCATGTAAGCATAATGTGCATCTGTTTCATTTTAAGATAAAATTTCTGAGCATCTTCCTTAGTAGATGAGCTCTCTACTCTTCAGTGACTAACTCAAATCTCCCATTTTATCACCATCACTGCTTGTTACAGTTTCAATATGCCTTCAGTATATCTCTCAAGCATTTATGCATTGAAACCTTGGTCCTCAATGCAGTCATGTTGGGAGCCAAAGGAATATTGATGAGGTTGTCCTACTAGGAAGTGATTAGTAGATCATTGGGGTTCCTGACTGTGATGGCTTGAATTAGATGACACACATAAACTCATGTGTTCTGAATGCTAGGTCCTCAGTTGGTAGCAATTTGGGAATTGGAGCCTTGCTGGAAAGAGATGTGTTGTTGGGGGTGGGCTTATGGATGTTATAGCCAACTTCCCCTTGCCAGTTCACTCTCCTGCTGCTGTTTCCACCTTCTTGTTGCAGAAGGGATGTCCATATTACTTCTTTCCCTGTCATCATGGAGCGTACCCTCAAGTCTGTAAGCCAAAACAAACAACTTTCTTCCCATTAGCTGGTTTTTATTGGGTGTTTTGTGCCAGCAACAAGAAAGTAACTATACCACTGACCTTGGAAAGAATTATCATAATTCTTGTGGGACCTCAGTTAGTTCCCATGAGAAAAAAATTGTTATAAAGGAGTGAGATTAGCTTCTTTTCTCACAATATGGTTGTTCACACAGCTTTCCTGTCTGCCTCTTGTATCTTCTATGAAGCTGTTATTGGAAACTGAGTAAGACCAGTTGATCTTGCACTTTCAGCCTCCCAAACTGTGAGCTAAATGAACCTATTTATACAGAAAACATTCTGAAATATTTTTATAGCAACAGAAAAAACATATACACTCATATTTCCTCTAATTTCTCTGTCCATTCACACTAAAGGTTAAATTAGAGTCTTTAGGTTGAATCTGGAAGGGTTGAATTCTCTAAAAGCTAAGGTTCAGAACCAAATGGAGTAAGAGGTAGAAGCTAATGAGAATACATGTCACCAGGCAGCACAAGTTTTTACAATCTCCATCTAGGCATGGCAAATTCAAGCTACACCCAGAGGCTTTGGAATCCATTAAATGCAGCCCTCTGGGTTGTGTCCCTTGATTTGTTTGAGCATCTGCTGGCTGACCATTCTTCTCCTTGCTTGAACATGCATCTACCAGAGTCTAAACTCTTTCGTGGGTTATTAGCTTGGTAGGGGATCCCAGCTTCCTGAAACCTGGGCATCAGTCCTATAAGACCCTTCATTTGAATTCCTAGGTTCTCTTGTTCTCCCCTCCCCCCATAAGTACTACTATCTGGGGTACTACAGTACTTCCATTTTATTCTTTAGCTTTCCTATATGTGTGAGCCCAATTACTTGTCTTCAGTTTTCTTTATTTAAATTTCTTATATAGGTTATGTTTTCTAGAACCTGAAATACAGGGCTAAGGAATTTGGAAGCCAGATGATGAAAACCTTTCCATATGATTTTGTGGTATACATCCCAAGAAAGAGGATATGTTGAACTGATGCAGGATGGAGGGGATTGTCAACTGGGCAGAAGGGACTCAAGATAGGTAACAATATGCTTGACATTGAACACAAGTGATTATGAACTCATTATCATACTTTCTCATAGAGTAACAGGCAAATTAAATGCCAAAAGTGACAGACTTAGGACCCCAACAGGAATTAACCTTATTTCTTCATGGCCAGAAAGAGATGGGAATGGAAAGTAGGAAATGTTGAGCAGAGACTCTTCAAACCATCTATGCCTGAGTGTAGAGAGCCTGGCTCCCAGTGTGCCCTGTCCTATGAGCTCCTTGCATTTCCATTCCTAACCTCAGAATGGCTTGACAGGAGAGGTGAGCCCTGGGGAAGTCCCATAGTCTCTCCCTTTTGAGAAATCTAGGATTTGTCATCCACTCTGCTTCCTGGTGGCTGACCTAGTAGGGCTTGGCCCAGCATATTTCTCAGGGAGCTCAGACAAGTCATACTTTTGCTGATTCTGACATTTCTTCACCTGAGCTCCTGCAAGCTTTGGGCAGGAGGAACTGGATTTTTTTCATGTTGTATATTTGTCACACCCCATGAAAGAAGCTGGAGCCTCCCTCTGTGCTCAACTAAATAAATGAGCCAAGCTATGTCATAGCCCATCACTGTTCCTGTAAGCTGTTGAAGCTGTGATTCGGGCCTCTGGATTTTCCATAAAGGCTTTACCTTGCCAGGTACAGCACATACCTGTAAAATTCTCTGACTCTGAAGTTTTCTGTACTTTGGGGCTCAATGAATGGATAGGGTCATAGTAGGATGGCTTTGGGCCTTGGCCTGCATGGGAATCTCCACCTCTCACTGAAGGGTTGCTGGGATTCTGGATGAGCTGCCCCAACATGGGGCTCTCCCTTGCTTCTAGACAGAAAGAGTTGCTTATGAGTGGAAAGGGTTTCTGGGAGAAAGAGACATAGGCACAAATGGCCTGGGGAAGTGTTTAAAGCCAAATGGTTACTCTTTGCCTTGAAACTTGTAAAGAGATAATATTGGTGGGATTTCTGGGTGGAGGAAAATTCAGCCACTTTTCTGTCCCTAAAATTCCTTGAGGTTTTGTTCCAGGAAGTAGCTCTGTTCTTCTGACTTGAGCTTCAGGACTGGCCATGCATTCCAGTTTCATGTCCTGAATGAGAAATGAGTAACTAGGGATCTGGAAGATCTTAGATTTTAGTTTTCATATTGCTGTCCCTTCCCACCCCCAGGTACCAAGACAGATCTACTATGAATACTGCTGGAGATACCACCTATTCAGGTGATATTTGATGGATGGGTCTCTTGCATTCACAGATGGGGCCTCTGGATATCCCAACATTCTTTCTTTCTCCTTGTGTATTCCCCTTATCGCCTGGTGTTGTCCACCTATGGGTTTCTGAAGAGTGGGGTCATTGCTCATTCACTACACTAGCTCCAATACCTAGCATTGATGGTCTGTCCTCTTAGATCAGTAAATTCCCTTGGTAACCCTTGACCTCCTCACCAGAATCTATGGCATTAGTGGAAATAAAGGCTGGGTTTATGGGTCACATGAGCACTGTCAATTTGGGGGCATAAGCCTCCTTATTTTTCTTATGGACAGGCTTGGATTTAAGTGATCTTTCTTCCTGTGTTGAACATCAATTCTCATTTGTTTTTATCATTTTATCATTTGTTGTTTCCATTGGAGTAGTAGCACGAGATCCTCAGACTGGGGAGGTTTCCGATCTGGACCAACAGGTGTGGATTCTTCATGGTCAGGCCCTTGTGGTAGTTCCACGGAATAAAAATGTGATGTCAGGTTAGTGATCATCTGACTGCTTTGCCCCTCATATTGGCATGACCTTCTGTTAACAATAAGTGCTAATACCCTATTGCCCAGTATCATCACTATAGTTAACAGTAATGTATACTCATAATAGTTAGATAGGTAAATGATAAATATACAAGGCAAGGATTATGATAACTGTCCTGATTTGATAATTATTACATAGTAGATACATGCACCAAATCATTACTTTGTACCTCATAAAAACATTTAATTTTATTTGAAAACAAGCATGGCTTTCAAATGGGGCCCACGTGGAGGGAGGAAAATTTCACACTTACGTTGGAAGTAAGGGAGAAGTTTGTCCTAGACTAGGTAAATATATCATATGAGATGGAAGAGCCTCCTTGGCACAAGGAATCTGCTTTTTATTGATTCAAAGCCATTGATTGATCTGTTCTGTGGAAGTAGAATAATTTGTTTTAGATGATCTCAAGGTATCCTAAAATATTAAATTTGTAAATACCACTAGGAGGGAAATTTTGATATCCTGCTAGTCAAAATTTGCAAATGGACAGATCCTTGCTAACTCTCCAAGAATCAGAATTGCTATGAGGAGTAAATTTCTATCTTCTGGTGTTCAAGTATAGGTATAAGTATAAGTACATCCTCCTATCTTCTTAACTGTGTTTGTCCATTCACTAGGACTTTGATTATGGTATGAACAGATGGAGAATGAATGGAGGGATTGGCTATTTGGTGGGGTTGGATAGCAGTGATACCACTTTTTCAATGTTTTCTAGCCCCAGCTGGAAGAGATACTCTGCTAAGTTAGAACTATTAGAACATTCTGTTTTCCTGACTTCAGAAAAAAAAAAAAAAACTTATATCCTCTTCCCTCTATTATAGTCACCATCAGTGTTATAGCATGCAAGTATCCAGAGTCTCTTGAGCAAAATAAAGGGACTCCCATTTATATGGGAACCCAAAATCCAGATATGTGTCTGTTCTGTGAGGATGTTGATGGACAGCCCACGTTGCAGCTGAAGGTCAGTGACTGAGAAAAATAATATTTAAAAAGGTTATTTTTCTTTATAAGAATTTTGTTTGGCAAGAGATCTAATTTTAGAATTCAAAAGGAAACATTCTTATTTTCCTAAGCATATTTATCCCTAGCTCCTTTTAAACTATGACCATGAAAAAGATTTTAATTTATCCTGCTCTCCCTGGTTGAAGATTCTTGTCTTTCTTGAATTTCAAGACTTTGGTACTCATTGTTTTTTCAAGTGTGTTGTCTCCCTAATTCTGATATATGTCTCCTTTGGAATTCTTATTCATCAGTGATTGGAACTCTCAGATCTTACATCAATATTTTACAATATATTATTTAATCTCCATTCTTTCTCTCAGATGAGGTATGCTCTTGATGTTATAGCTATAGACTAGTTTACACATTTTCTATCCTTACACTTTTATTATTTATTTATTTATTTAATTGCATTCTAGGACAATTTCTTGGTACAATCTCCTAGTTTATGATTTTCATCTTATCTGCTAAGTCATCTTTCCATACATTTCCTGAAATTCACATATTTACTATTTTAATTCCTAAATTCTGGCTGATTTTATATGCATATATAGATGTGTGTGGTATATAAATATATATGTATATAAGCATATACATATACATATAGTTGTTAATAAACTTTAATTAATTCAATCCATCATGATTCAATTTAATTTAGCAAATGTTTGGTAATTAACTGGCCTCCAGTACCATGTGGGAGTTTGAGATGTATCCGTGAACAGAATGGCAAAGAGCCCTGACCCTGTGGAGCTTGGATTCTAGGGGGAGGTGAGATGTAGCAAGCAATGAATATAATAGCGGGTAAATTTTGACATGTTAAAGGATGACACATCTTCTAGGAACACAAAACAAAACAAATACCAACAAAAACCAACCAGAGCAGGAGTGAGATTGGGAGTGGCAGAAGGAGGTGGAGTCAGGTCCAGTGATAAGCATGGTAGGTATCATTTTGAAAGTGAAATTCTAGCAGGGGCATTAGTTAGCAGAGCATCTAGTAAAGGAAAGTTCTAGGGCCAGTGAAGACAGACCTGTAGAAGTAAACTAAGCAAGGTGGAATTCAGAGAAATAAAGACTAAAAACTTCAGACTAGAAAGGCCTTTGCTGACCCCTGTGAGGACTTATCCATAATCAGAATGAACTGAGAAACCCACAACGATTTGAACAGAAGAGTGACTTGCATGGACTTAGGTTTAAAAAGTATCACTCTGATTCCAACTTGATCACTCACTTCAAGAGCAATGATGAAAGTCCTCAGAAGGCTTTGGGATTAAATGGGTGGGATTTGATAACCTGGGGATAGCAGTGGAGTGGGACAGAAGCAGTCATGTTCTGAAATATTTTCAGTGGAGACAAGATCTACAGGCAGAGTGAATATGGTCAGATGAGGATTGAGAATTACATTTTTCAGTTCTGTTCTATCTGCTACATCATACTTCTGTTGCCTCTTCATTCCAATAAGGGCAGACAATTGGCCCCTGGCAATGTGTGAGTCATTGGGGGAGCATAGTGAGTTCTGTACTGGTGGAGTCAAGGGGATAAAGGAGTCAATGGAGTGTATTTAAACAGAGAAATCAGAGATAGCAAATATTGGTAGCTATTGCAAGGTGTTTCTTCAGAGTGAGAACTGGCAGTGGTGATGGGCAATCAAAATACAAAATACAAAAATGTGACACATGACAATGTTAGTCAAAAATAGACTGAATATATGACAGTGGTTTCCTAAGACTGTTTAGCCTAGTGACATTGTAGCTATCTTAGTTTATGTAAGCATATTCTACAATGTTGACAAAATCGCAGCATGATTCTTCTGTGAGAATGCTTCCCAGTCATTAAATGACATATGATTATATTTTTAAGATGATAGGAACACATACTGATGGGAGTAACTGAGTAGAGAAAGCAAAATGCATGGAGCATAAGAAAGTATGGAGAATGGTTAGACTAATCCTTTAAGTCCTGAATGGAGAGGAGCCACTGTCCAGTTCTCAGGCAGGCATGTATGGGAATGAGTGAGATGTGCTGGAGGCCCATGTGAAAAGGTAGTTTGTGGAAGTTATCTTCTAATCACTTCAATTTTCTCAGGCATTTGAAAATTCAAAGTGAGGATGAAGGGAGAAGTATAGGCATTTGAAATGAAAAGGTAGTTTTTCATTTTGAAAACAGCAAGTCTCTATCAAGCAGAATATCAGGGAGTTTTCTACATTTCAAGGAATATCATAATGAGAAAGTCTGACAAGTGTATGTATTTATTATTATTAGGTAAAAATGCTAGATTTGGGCTGGAGAGATGGCTTAGCCATTAAAGCGCCTGTCTCCTAAGCCTAAGAATGCTGGTTCCAATCTCCAGCGGTTCCAATCTCCAGGTCCCACATTTAGCCAAATGCAAAGTGACACAAGGGCGCAATGCCGTACTTGACCACAAGGGGGCGCACGCATCTGGATTTCCTTCGCAGCAGCTGAGAGACCGATCTCTGTCTTCCTCTCCCTCTCTCTCTCTCTCTGTCTCTATCTCTCTCTCTCTCTTCAAAAAAATGCTAATTTAGGGTTGGAGAAATGGCTTAGTGGTTAAGGCACTTGCCTGCAAAGTCAAAGGACCCTCGTTCGATTTCCCAGGACCCACATAAGCCAGATGCACAAGGGGCACATGTATCTGGAGTTCATTTACAGTGGCTGGAAGCCTTGGATGCCCATTCTCACTCTGTCTGTCTCTCTGCTATCTCTCTATCTCTGCTTGCAAATAAATAAATTTAAAAAAATTTAAATGCTTAGATTTAGAGTTCTTTCCTACTGAAGAGGCTAGCCAAGGAATTAGATCATGAAGGGCAAAGGGTGGGGTTGAAAGTCACTTTGTCTGGAATGTTGGGTGAAATTCACCCCTAAAAGAGGCTGTTGGGAAAATGAAGAAAGAAGTGTTAAGTATTCAGCATACAAAGACATAGATAAAGTAACTTAGAGTCATTTACTGAGTAAAGAAATCCTCTTGGAATAGAATACTCCCACTCAGGGTATAAAGTATCTGAATTATAGACCATTTCAATGTCATTTTTCAGATCTCACACATAAGTAATTTGCTTAGAAAAATGTATTTTACCTAAATCTATATATTTATATGTACAAACATAACATACACAAAATATATTCTTTCATAAATTATGGAAGGCATTTTCCTATTTCTTTGTTTATTTTGTTCCTTTGAGTGCAAGTCCTTTGCTTTGTTAGACCTTGTTGCAGACAGCTTCAGGTTCGCTGAGATGAACTTCCAGACCAGACACAGTTATGGAGGAAGGGATATTATTATTGAAGCTTACAGATCCAGGGGAAGTTCCATAAAGGCAAGAGAAGCAGCCTGCTCTTCACAGGGCCGAGCAGAGAAAGCAAAAGCCAACCAGCCACCACAGCACACAGAGCAAAACTACAGCCAAAAGGTCACACAGCACACTTCAGGAACTCCTGCTAGGCACATTTGCATATCTTTACAATGGAATCTCAAACCCACCATTAACATCTTAGGACCGGCCCCCTGTGACATTGCCTCTAGCAAGGTGATTGCAGATGCAAACTATACCTAGTAAAACACTGAATATAATGGGGGACATATATTCAAACTACCACAGACCTTGTGGTGTCTTTTTCATAGTGCTAGTGGTTTTCATATGTTCTCACAAATCCCTAGCCTGACTGTCCCTTGCCAGAGCAGTTGCTCTTATGAGATGACACCTGTCAATGTCATCATTTTGGCAAGGGGGTAACCTGGCCTACTTTCGCAAATTTGCATCTATTTCCTTGGGCATTCCTTTGGTCTTTTGTGTGAGATGATTACAAATTAGTTGTTTTTAAGTGTGGCCACATTTTAATTAACTCATTCTTTCTTGTGACATTTCTGATTTGAGGGACAAGGTTGGGAAGGTGAGATTTTATGTGCTCCTTCTGCTGTCCTTTTGAAATATACTCTACTCCCTGTTTTTTTGGTTTTTTTTGTTTTTTTGTTTTTTGCTAGGGACCAAACCTAGGGCCTGGCACTTGCTAGGCAAATATTCTATTATTGATCTAAATCTCCAAACCCTGAGATGCACTTTTCTTTGGAGTATTTATTGGTTGTAAGCAACTAACTTTAAATATCAGGGAAAAAAAAGCTTCTATTTCTCCTCATAAGTTTCCTGTCTTACATTTCAGAAAGAGAAGATTATGGATCTGTACCACAAACCTGAGCCCGTGAAACCCTTTCTTTTTTACCACATCCAGACTGGTGGAACCTCCACCTTTGAGTCTGTGGCCTTTCCAGGATGGTTCATCGCCTCCTCCAAGAAAGGCCAGCCCATCTTTCTCACTTCAGATCAAGGAAAAATTTACAACATTAACTTCAATTTAGATATAAGCCCTTGAACTCAGCTTGGAGATGGCAACTTGGTCAGATGTCTGTTTTAAATTTTTGAGTTTCTTGAATGTTTTTATTTACTTGATCTCAATGCCACTTTCAAACAGAAATGAGCTGGGCCAATGTTATCATCTCATAAAGGAAGAAGCAATGGCCTTATGGTCACTGAAATGAATGAGAACTCTGCAGCTGCCAAGATGGGATGGGGTAAGGCTGTCTTCTGAAGCTGACAGCTGTCCAGTATCATGAATAAGAAGTAGTGTATATGAAACCCTGGAAGACCCTGTGAGCAGGCACATCTCAATTTCCAGGTCATCAGCCTGGTTGGTGCACACCAGATTTTCACACACTTGTTTCACCAAATATGTATTTGGGCAGTGGGGGCTTCAAGCTAACATTCATTAAAAAATGCGGGTTCATTTGGACTTTCAGCAACTGGCTGCTATAGAGAGCTGGAGTCTAGGAATGAATGGTCTTAGCAACAATAAGAACTATTTAAGCTATGTTGAAGTTCAATGGCTGATTTCACTTGAAGTATAAGGACATTGCCTGGTAGAATAGTTGGGATGGTTCCATACCCCAGAGCACTAAGAGTAGTGATAATAATTAGTAATTCATGTCAGTAAAACATTAGCTTTTGTTGCTTAGACTTTTATAATGTTTTAATGGTCTCTCCATAACAATATATTTATGGTTAAAAGCACTAGTCTCCTACTCTTGTCCTATTTCTATAAGGTGGCTTTTCTTTTTCAGCTATTTTTTCCTGTGTTTTTTCCCATTCTGTAATTCCATGAATTACCAGTTTGAGACATCATCTTCTTTTTAACCAGATTAAAAAAATTAAATTACTTATTTTTAAAATTTTTTCTATTTAAATTTTACTTGGAACTCTAATGTAGCAACATATTGCAAATTGGTCATATTCCCATCTAGTTATCCTCTTATGTCCTCTCTCCCATGCCACATTCTACTGAGGACCCTATTTAGTGTGTTATCTGTAGTCACTGTGGGGTCAGGGTTGCACCAGTTAGTTCCCATGGGAAGGACAATGCCTCCCAGTACACCTCACAATCCTGTGGCTCTTACATTCTTTTCATCACCTCTTCTGTAATGTTCCCTGAGTGTTAGAGAGTGTGCTATAAGTATCCTTAGTGTTGTGCTCTTAGAAGCCTCTGATTTTCTGCTTTGATGAGTTTTGAGTCTCCTCAGTGTCTATCACTATCTTCCTGGAGAAGGTTCTCAGGCTATCAGTGAGAACAACACTCATATTTAATCCAGCACTTCCTCTATAATGTTTCCTGAGCCCTGGTGTGATACAGATGACTCATCCAGTGCTAGGCAGTTGGTTTTCTGTGCTTGTCATTCTTCTGAAAGGTTTTGGATCTCCCTGGTGTTCATTGCATTGAACAAAGGAAATAAACATATACAACTGGAAGACTTTAGCTAGAGAAGAGTGTAAGCTTCCTTCTATAGTCTATGACCTTCTAGACTTCTTTGGTTCTGAGTACATGAATTACTTGCCACTGAGTGGGCCTCATAACTTATGTGATACTATTAAATTAGTATGTACATCTTGTCTGGCTGTTTGATTTTGTAGTTTGCAGGATCCACTGGCTAGCTGACGAGTAGCTGGCTTCTATCTCAGTTCCTGCTTGATCTCTCAATGTCCTATGACCACATCCTGTGCTTTATACAGAAATAATGTCTTACTGTCCAGTTCTGATGGGTAAATGTTTAGTTCTGCTGGATAACCAAGTACTGTCACAATGACTGGTATTGTTTTGGGTGCCTAATAGGCCCTCCTGACCAGCAACTTCCTGTGGGGCAGCACTGTGGTTTACCAGCAACAGACTATCCTTTTAGGGTAATATTTTCTCTATTCTACCAGGTGCTTCCCAAACTGTTTCTTGCAACTATATGAACAAAACTAATATGTTCTTTACCTGCTTTCTACAAATTGAACACTAAGCAGTAAGTCTAGCTAAGTTGCACTTATAGACACCAATATTACCCTCAGAATGGTCTATTACACAATGTCCTTGGATGATCCTGACTTTTCAGTATGTATAGATATCTAAAAATTTTTATTCATTTATTTACAAGCAGAGAGAGAGAGAGAATAGGGACATGCCAGGGCCTCTTGCTACTGCAAACAAACTCCAGATGTATGCACCACTTTGTGCACCTGGATTTACATAGGCACTGGAGAATCAAACCCTAAGGCCATCAGGCTTTTTAAGCAAGTGCCTTTAATAACTGTGAAATCTCTCCAGCCCCAATTTGAAGATTTTTAAATGGCATCAGTTTCTTCATTCTTTTCATTTTATGAGTAGGGAGGTGTATGGCACAATGCAGGCCTGGTCCTAGCCAGACCGCATGGCAGAAGAAAACAGGAAGTGGCTTCTGTGGAAATGGCATTCTGCGCAGGCTTGGTGTGACAATAGTTACAGTCCCATGCTCACAAGAAGCCTACTACGAGATGTCCTACCCAGAGACAGGCTGTCATTGGTCACAAAAAGGGGACCACCCCATACAAGGATTAGCCAGCCAAGCCCCTTAAGACCCAGGTGCATTTTCCTAAATAAACCAGTTTTGCGGAGTCTCGCTTCCCGCTTTCACCCAACTCCCGGAGTCTGTGTCGTGACTCTGCGCTGCTCACCCCAACTTGGCAGAGACCCTACCATCCCTCCTGAGCTGGCCTTGGGGGGGACCACAACATCTGGTGCCTGAACAGGGACCCTCTGCCCCATCGGCATTGGCAAGATGCCCCATCCATGACCCTCTGTCCCATCGGCATTGGCAAGGCACCCCCTCCTTGATCTTCGGCGAGTAGCCCCCTTGGCATTTGGCAAGAGGCCCCCTCCTTGATCTCCGGCGAGTAGCCCCCTTGGCGTTTCTTCATCATTGGTAAGAAAAGCTCTTGCTGGTCCATGTGCTGATGGTTGCCTGTGGGTGAGCAGGCAGCCCCTTCCCCCCTTTTCCTTTGTTTGTCTTCCCCTCCCCCCGGGAAGGCACACACCACCGCATGGTCCGAAAGCCTGTGTTGGCCCCTCCCCCCACTAAGCACAAGATACGTGGGTCATAAACACTCTATCCATATGTCTCAGCTGGCCCCAGCATTAGGACTTTTGGTTTACATGATCATCTTCTGGTCTAACATTTTTGATCTGGGTTATTATTTTCTCAGTCTCTTTGATTCAGGACTGTCCCAGTCCAGCCCCCCCATCAAACAACACTACATGGAAATGGGCAACCACCCTCCCCACCAGAGGACACCACGATTACAGGCTCTTAAGGCCCTCCTCCTGCAATGTGGCGTAAAAGTAAAAAAAAAAAAAAGACCTCCATAGCTTTTGGGATGAACTCTTGTTTTAGCCCCGTGGATCAGTCCGGAGAACATCTGGGACACTAACATTTGGTCCTGGATTCTATTCCTTGCCAAAAAACCTGAGGTTTATGAAGGGCACACACCCCCTGATCCATTCTTTTCTATCCTCCTTGCCATAATTGCCGGCCTTAAAGGCTCCACAGTGGAGGAAGTCATTTCTGCCCATAACAAATGATATAAAGAGGAACTTGAACTGGCTCTTCATAGCTCGTCCCTCCCAGCCCCCTCTTCTGATAATTCCAATGAGGAGGAAGGCAAACCTTTAAATGATAATAGGCCGCCAACCTGACCCCCTCCTGCTACAGCCACACTCACAACTGCCCCTCCCCCTCTTTACCCTTGCAAGGACCTCCCCACGCTCAGTCCTGGACACACCCAGGAGACAGCCAGTTCCCTGACATGCCCCTTCGCCACCTTCCCTTCCCTGTTAACATAGGGCCAGATGTGACAGCCAGGCCGTGGTACCCCACCCCCCTCTTTGATCTGCCTCTCATCCGTAAGGTGGCCCAGGAATCCGGTGTTGATTCTGCTTACTTTGAACAAGTCCTCTTACAATGGGCCATCCATCTTCAAACTTACAATGACTGGTATTTGCCCCTCAAGGCAGTCCTTCTCCCCCCTGAATTCCTCCAATGGAAAGCCGCCTATAGTGACCTGGCTGAATCCCAGGCCTGCCAAAATCTTAGGAATGGAATTCCAATTACCTTGGACATGCTTCTTGGCACAGGACCTTATACAGACCCTATATCACAAGCCACAGTGGGTATACATGCCTACTTTGACCAAGTTAAATCTTTATCCTTTCAAGGGCTTAAGGCCTGCCTCCCACAGAGGCCGGATACCTATTTTCATAACCTGGTCCAGGGGACATCCGAGGGCTTCACACATTTCCTCTCTTGTGTAACAGAGTCCATGGACCGACACACTCCCCCTGGCCCCACCAGGGGCGCTTTAGTTAAGCAACTGTCATGGGAAGGAACATCCATGGCACTGCATAATGCTATTGTTGCTGTGCATAATGAGGATCTCCATAAATGGATTGTAGCTACCAAAGATATCAATCTCGTGTCTGCCCCCCTCGAGGCCCTGGGTGCCTCAATAAAAACCTTGACCATGGATCAAAAGCCTACCCAGCAACCACCCCTTTGCTGGGGCTATGGCCAACCAGGACACCTTCAGAGGACCTGTCCAAACACAACTAAGCCTATTTTAAGGCCCCAAACCCCCTGCCCTAAATGTCAAAGGGGATATCATTGGGCCAAGGATTGCAAAAATTCTCTGCCTTTAACCTTCCCCAGGGGCAACCCTCAGCCCCGAAAGTAAGAGGGAACCCCACACACATTAGATGGACCCTGCCCATTTATGACCATTCACCTCGCATCTCTGTCCTTTTGGATGGGGTTGAATTCAAGGGCATAGTAGACACAGGTGCGGATGCCACTATTATCTCTGCCAATGATGCAATCCGCATGCCCAATTGGGCCTATAAAGATGGTCCCAATATTAGGGGTGTTGGGGGACAACAGACTACTAGACAGGTTAGAAGACCAGTTACATGGAAAGACTATGATGGCAACATGGGGGAATTTTTCCCCCTGGTAGCAAATGTCCCCAATACCCTCTGGGGCAGAGACCTCCTTACTGACATGGGTGTTGTCATAACAGATGACCAGGCCTTTTATGATGATGTTATTGCCCATGATACTATTGGCCTTTCGGGGCGACCCAACCCCTCAAAACCACCCACCACTCATCATCACCCCCAATTCCAGAGGCCACTGTCCGATCACCTACCGCTCCCATAGGCCTCGAGTGGGATACCACGGAAGCCATTTGGGTCGAACAGTGGCCTATACTAGAACCTAAATTAACTATTCTCAAATCCCTTATTCAAGAACAGCTTGCTCTTGACCATATTGAGCCCTCATTAGCCCTCATAATTCCCCCATCTTTGTCATTAAAAAGAAAACTGGTAAACATAGACTGCTCCAAGACCTTCACCAGGTTAATAAACATATGTTAAAAATGGGCTCCTTTCAGACTGGCCTCCCCCACCCTAGAGCCATCCCTACTAACCACCATATTGTTATCTTAGATATTAAAGAGTGCTTTTTCTCTATCCCTTTGGCAGCAGAGGACAGGCCCTATTTTGCCTTTACTGTGTGGGAGAGCAACCATTCTATCCCAGCTAAAAGATATCAATGGAGGGTTCTCCCCCAGGGCATGAAAAATAGTCCTTCTATTTGCCAAATGTTTATATCCTCTGCCACGGAGAGAATACAATCTAAATGCCTTCTTGTTCATTACATGGATGATCTTTTGATTGCACATACCTCAAAAACTGCCCTTTTGGACCTTCTTAAATTACTCATTGAGGACCTCAAAAAACTTGGATTTGCCATAGTGAATGAAAAAATTCAGACAGTGCCCCCTTTTGGATTTTTAGGGTACAAAATTTCCACTACTATACAACCACTTACCCCTCACCATTATTCTCTCAATGAGCTCCAAAAACTCTGTGGCCAAATTAACTGGCTCAAACCTTTCTTGTCCATCCCTCCTAGTGAACTCCTACAGCTTTATGACCTCCTTAGAGTTACTGACAAACCTTCAAGGGAAATTCCTCTATAAACGATCACTCCAAAAATTTGTTACATAAAATATCCCACTACCTCTTTTCAATGACTGTCACAAGATATGACCCATCTACTCCAATTCTAAATGTAGTCCTTTGGACGACAGGGGCGCAATTGGGAGTCATCTGGCAAAACCAATTGCCCCTTTACTGGGTACATCCCTCATGGCCACAGGCCCATAAACTCACCACCAACCTACAAGCAAGGCTCCTCATAGCAATTAAGGCACGTACCTACACTACCAAAATCTATAATACGGAACCCTCCAAAATAATTCTGCCCATCCCCATGTCTGAACTTCAACTTCTTTTTAGGGAGAACCCCCTTTTCCACATCCTAATGGCAGGAATCCCCAGTGAGATAGACAACCACCTCCCCGCTCACAAACTACTTCAATCCCTAATGGCTTTACCCATAAAGACTAACTATTTCTCCAGGCCTTCCATTCAGCCAATACCCTTAGCAGCCTTGGCCTTTACAGATGCCAATAAACATACCTATGGGCTAATTATTAAGAGAACCAATCCACCAGATGAGGCCCTTAAGTTCCCTAACCCCCATTCAGTCCAGCTAGGGGAACTATATGCCCTCATCAGAGTCTTAGAGCTCTGTCAACAAGAGCCTGTCAACATCTTCTCTGACAGCAGTTATGCTGTTCAAATGACAAAGGTCCTGCCCTTAGCCAATCCCAGGCCCTCTCATCTTCCCATAGACATTTCCATCTCCACTTTACAATTGCAGGTGGAAAACAGATTGTACCCTTGGTTTATTGAGCATGTTCGTTCACACACTGGTCTGCCTGGCTTTATTGTGGATGGGAATTCACAGGTAGACAAATTTATTGCTGTCTCCTCCTTGCCACCTTTAGAACAAGCTAGACGTTTACACCAAAGGTTCCATCTATCCCCTACTAATCTAAAAACCCTATATCCTGAGCTCTCGCTTAGCCAATGAAAACATTTAACTCGTACCTGTAAGGTATGTGCCCCCCAACCCCCCCTGGGCCCCCTACAGCCTCAAGGAGTCAATCCTAGAGGCTTTACCCCAAATTCTATCTGGCAGATGGATGTTACCCACATACCTTCCTTTGGTAACCTCAAATATGTCCATGTCATTGTGGACACTTACTCTAAGCTTACTTTTGCTATTGCTCTCTCTGGGGAAAAGGCGTCCCATGTCATTAAGGCAACAAAAACCACTATGTTGGTCATTGGCATACCCTGGTCAATTAAAACTGACAATGGCCCTGCATACACATCTGCCCAACTCACATCCTTCATGGAATCTTGGGGAATAAAACACTCCCTTGCAATCCCCTACAACCCACAAGGACAAGCCATCATGGAGAGAACGAACCGGACCCTAATGGAACTAATTATAAAACAGAAGTCCACTATGTCACCCAAGGACCCCCTCGTGGCCCTAGTGGAAGCTCTTTTCACCTTCAATTTTCTCACCTTTGATGAGGCAGAACTCTCCCCAGCCTACAAACATTGGAGATCCCAACCAACCACGACACCCTTACCCTTAGTTTGCTGGAAAGATCCTCTTACTAATATTTGGAAGGGGCCCCACCCTTTTTTAATGCAGGGCTGAGGGTATGCTTGTGTCTTTCCAAAAACTTCACAGATCCCAGTTTGGATTCCTGCCAGAAACATCTGTCCAGCCACTGACTCAGCAACTGGCCTTGATGAAGAGGATGATGCCAAACCCCTCAGGCTGCACATGGGACTTTAAATTTAGGCCATACTTGTTTGGTGCAGTGGGCCTAAATTCCCACACTTTTCCTAGGCTTTATTTTAGCCATTCTATTTCACTGTATTCCTCCCCCTTCAAGCATGCACTTCCCCTTAGCCACACCTTTGCCTTTTATGGTAATGCTATCCTCCAACCAGCCATAAATCCCTTTGCAACTCCTTTTATTACATTGAGCTGCTACCATAAAGGACACTCAATGCTACTGACTATGACACTAGGGTGAACTCACGATAGTTGCCCAGCAACCTGTCCTACTCCAGTCCTTTTCAGGCTCTCTAGTTAATTCTCGCTCGCTGGGACTGTTCACACACCACAGAGCCACGCCCACTTGGCCCTTTCATGCCTCCTAGGCAACAGCCTCAAATGTATGGTACAATACAGGTCTAGCCTCTAGCCAGACCTCATGCTAAAAGCCATACCAGGCCATACCCCTCGGGTTTTCTCACCAGGATAGCGGATAGCCCATGACCGGTAAGTTTCCATGAGATGGGGCAACCTAAGACAGGCACCATCACATGTGATGATCCCTTGGGGCCTGGGTTCAACAATGGCTTGGCAAAAAACCATATCTCTCAGGGTTGCCACTAATAAAAACAAAAAGGAGGATATGTATGGCACAATGCAGGCCTGGTCCTAGCCAGACTGCATGGCAGAAGAAAACAGGAAGTCGCTTCTGTGGAAATGGCATTCTGTGCAGGCTTGGTGTGACAACAGTTACGGTCCCATGCTCGCAAGAAGCCTACCACGAGATGTCCTATCCAGAGACAGGCTGTCATTGGTCACAAAAAGGGGACCACCCCATACAAAGATTAGCCAGCCAAGCCCCTTAAGACCCAGGTGTATTTTCCTAAATAAACGAGTTTTGCGGAGTCTCGCTTCCCGCGTTCACCCAACTCCCGGGAGTCTGTGTCGTGACTCTGTGCTGCTCACTCCAACTCGGCAGAGACCCTACTGTCCCTCCTGAGCTGGCCTTGGGGGGACCGCAACAGGGAGGTACATGTAGGAGTATGTATTGCTGAGAATGGCACTGCAATTTAATATTAGAATGGGAAATAATGAAATTTTTGACTTTTAGTCTTAAAATTTCTGTCTGCTAGACTTAGGACATTATCGACCACTATGTAATAAATCAGCAAAAATTACTCAAGATTAAGAACAATATACTGTGCTGAAGTCAAGATATCTCCTGCTTATCTCTGGGGCTGTCCTCATATTTCCTATATTAGCAGATAACTCACCCAAGTGGAACACCTCTGGTGCCTGAATACCACTATATAATTATATAAATTCTGCAATGCAATTATTGTACACTATATTTATCAAACTTGAAGCAACATAACTCTGAATATTAATAGTTTCAACTCCCTAATAAGAAGACATAGACTATCAGTTTGAGTTAGGAAATATGATCTCTCTGTTTTGCTGCATTCACCTCACTGTCAGAGACAGAAACTACCTGAGGGTAAAAGGATTGTGTGGTAGTTTGAATAGATGTCCCCCAATATATTCAGTGCTTTATTAGGTTGTAGTTTAGATCTACAGCCACCTGGCTGGAGAGGGTGGATCTTAGGGTCCAGCCCTCAGGTGTGGTGGTGGATTTGAGATTCCAATTTAAAGATATGCAAAGTGCCTGAGTTCCTCCTGGAGTTCCTGAAGTGTGCTGTGCTTTATGGCTTTTGGGCTTGTGACACTCTCTCTCTCTCTCTCTCTCTCTCTCTCTCTCTCTCTCCTTAGACCTGTGAAGGCAGGCCAGCTTCTTCTTCTATTATGGAACTTCCCCTGGATCTGTAAGCATCAATAAATATCCCTTCATCCATAACTGTGCCTGGTCTGGAAGTTCATCTCAGTGAACCTAAAGCTGTCTGCCACAGATGGAAAAAGATCTTCCAAGCAAATGGAAGTAGGCAACAAGCGGTGATGGTTATTCTAATACCTGAAAACATAGATTTCAAATCAAAATTACTCATAAGAAATAAAGAAGTCACCCCATACTAATCAAGAGAAAAATTCATCAAAAGGACATTATAATTCTAAGCATATATGCAACCAAACATAGCTGCACCTGATTCCATAAAACAAAAGATGCTGGATTTCAAGTCAGAGATAAATACCAGTACAATAATATCTCACTATTACCAATAAACAGATCATCCAGACAGAAAATAAACAGAGAATCTGGGGAATTAAATGACACCATGGATTTAATAGACCTAACATACATTTATAGAAAATCCTATCCACATGTTATAGAATACATCTTCTCAACATCCCAGGGAAATTTCTCCACAATAGATCACATATTAGGACACAAACAAGTCTCAACAAACTTAGGAAATTGAAATAACTTCTTGTATTTTATCTGACTACAATGTAATAAAGCTAGAATTCAACAGCAAGATAAACTACAGAAAATATACATATTCATGGTGACTGAACAATACACTGCTGAACCATAAATGGGTAATCATAGAAATCAAGAAATTAGGCTATTGCCAAGGCCCTTGGTTTCCCTTGAGAAACAGATGGTAAGAACCTATTGCTGAAGACCTCACTTGCCTGGGCATCAAGGTCACTGAGCTGTGCTGAGCAGAAAACCTTCTCGCTGTAGACCAGCCAACTGAAAGCTGGAAAAAGCTGCACTTCATGCATCTGTATGGGAGACAGAAATCATCAGTGGTGAAAACAGTGGACATTGGAAACCTCAAATTTGGCCAGATAGGCCAAATGACCAAACGGGTACAATAAAGGCATGTCTACTCTGGGGGAAACCAACTGCTCTCTAATTGGACTGAAGGCCTGCTCTATGGGAGGGAATACATGCCTGGTACTGAAAAAACTAATCAAAAGTCTATGGCAGGGGAGGTCATGAGCCTGCTATTGTCTGGCTAAATGTATATATTATTCCCACCAAACTGCCCTGAAAGCACTACACTTAATGTTCACATTCACATATTAATGCTGCTCTCACTTCTGGTTAGAGAAGCTTCTCTTTTCAGATGGCAGTGACCACTGGAATGACCCAAAAGACAACACAGTGCTGAGAAGAAGGGATGGAGGAGTGTCCAGCGCTGAAACATCTCTATCACACCCTCCAAGGCTCAGGGACCATTGTGGAAGAGGGGGCGGATAGAATGGAAGAGCCAAAGGAAGGGTACAACTCCTTACAATGCAACTATCCAGACAGAAATTGGCCTCGATGACTTCACAGTGCTTAGCAATACCTTCACAAGACCCTCATAATAGGAGAAAAAGATGATGATGTCAAATTAAAAGAGAGACTAATGGAGAGAGGGAGGGGATATGATGGAGAGTGGAGTTCTGAAGGAGAATGGGGGGAAGGGGAGGGAAATATCATGGTTTATTATCTGTAAGTATAGAAGTTGTCAATAAAAAAAAGAAAAAAGAAATTAAAATATGCCTAGAACTAAATAAAAAAGGAAACACAACGGGGAAACTATGGGAAACAATGAAGGCCAACCTAAGAGGGACATTTATAGCTCTAAATGCATAATACCTAAAATAGAGTGATTGTAAATATAAAACTTAATGATCTACCTTAAGGCCTTTGAAAAATGAGAACAAAACAAATCTAAAAGTACCAGGTGGAAATAAATTATCAAGATCATGGCAGAAATCAATAAAATACAAATAACAAAAAATTAGAAGAATCAACGAAAAAAAGAGTTGCTTCAATTTAATTAATTTAATTTAAATAAACAAGATTGACAAACCCTCGGCCAAATTAAAAAAAAGAAAAAGAGATAGGAGACTCTATATGATGAGACATGAAAAAGGAGACATTATAATAAACACACATGAAATTGAAATAATCATAAGGCCATACTTCAAAAACCTTTATTTAACCAAACTGGAAAATCAAAAATAAATACATGAATTTCTCAATGCATATGACATACCAAAGTTAAACAAAGATGAAAGATAAATAATTTAAATAGATTTATAATAAGCAATGAGGTTGAAGCAATAATTTAAAATCTCAAAATCACAAAAGCACAGGTCCAGGCAGGTTCACAGAAGAATTCTATCAGACCTTCATAGAAGAACTGGAACCACTGCTTCTCAAATTATTCCATAATAGAAAAAGAGGAAATACTCTTTAACTCCTTCTGTGAAGCCTACTAATAGCATAACCATGTAGAGAGAAAAAAAAGGAAACTATAGATCAATGTTCCTGATGAACATATATGCAAAAACTCAACAAAATACTTGCAAACTGAATTCAATAACATATCCACAAGATCATCCACCTTGATCAAGTAGGCTTTATTCTCTAGGTGCAGGGATGATTCAACATACATAGAACAATAGATGTAATACATCATATATACAGACTCAAGAACAGAAATCATGTCAATTATCTCAATTGATGCAGGAAAGGCCTTTGACAAAATTGAACATCCCTTCATGAAAATCATTTGGGAGACTAGGATTGGGGATAACATATCTCAACCTAATAAAGGCTATATAACATAAACCTATAGACAATATAAAAGTAAATGGAGAAGAACTCAAAGCATGGCCACTAAGATCAGGAACAAGACAAATGTGTCCATTCTCTCCACTGTTATTTAACATAGTACTTGAAGTCAGATAGAATGATAAGACAGGAGAAAGAAGTAAAAGGAACATGAATTGGAAAGGAAGAAGGAAGAACTGAAACTATCTGTAGTTACAGAGCACATGATTCTGTATCTGTGACACTAATGACTCTGCAAGAAAATGTCTAGAGCTAATAAATACTTTTAGCAAAGTGTCAGAATTAATACAAAATTATAAATACAAAATTAATACACAAAAAAATCAGTAGTCTTTTGCTGGACTTGGTGGTGCAAGCCTTTAATCCCAGCACTTGAGAGGCAGAGGTAGAAGGGTTGCTGTGAGTTTGAGGCCATCCTGAAACTACATAATGAATTCCAGGTCAGCCTGAGCTAGAGTGAGACCCTACCTCAACAACAACAACAACAACAACAAAAATCTGTAGTCTAAGAAGGAAATCAGGGAACCATCCATATGTCCACAAAAATTAAGTATTTTGGAATATTCCTAAATAAAAAAGTGAAAGACCTGTGCAATGAAAACTTTAAGGCAATAAGGAAAGAAATTGAGGAAGATACCTGGAGATGGAAGTATCTCTCAGGCTTGTGGATAGTAAGAATTAATATCATGAAAATGGCCATCCTACCAAAAGCAATATACAGATAATTCAGAGCAATCCCAATCCAGATTCCAGTACCATTCTTTTTTTTTAATTTGAGATAGATAGATAGAGATAGATAGATAGATAGATATAGAGAGAGAATGGGCATTCCAGCAGCCTCTCAGCTGCTGTGAAGGAACTACAGATGCGTGTGCCCCCTTGTGGGCAAGTGCAGCATTGCACTCTTGCATCACTTTTTGTATCTGGGTAAATGTGGTACCTGGAGATTGTAATCGGGGTTCTTAGGCGTGGCAGGTAGGCGCCTTAACCACCAAGCCATCTCTCCAGCCTTCCAGCACCATTCTTCACAGAAACAGAAAAGTAATCTTAAAATTCATATGGAAGCACAAAAGGCCATAGAGAGCAAAAAATGTCGTCAACAAAAAGAATACTCCCAGAGAACTGTAGTAATAATAACAGCATGATACTGACAGAAAACAGACATGTGACATAATAGGATAGAAGATATAGATATAAATTCATCTGACTATGGCTACCTGATTTTTGATGAGGCAAAAAAAAAACCCATAAATTGGAGAAAAGACAGCACTTTCAATAAATGGTGCTGGGAATACTGGCTTTCTATGTGTAGAAGAATGAGTCTACATCCTTATCTCTCACCTTGTACAGAAAATAAGCTCCATGGGCCTGGAGGGATGGCTTAGTGGTTAAATGCTTGCCTATGAAGCCTAAGGACCCCGGTTCAAGGCTTAATTCCCCAGGACCCATGTAAGCCAGATGCACAAGGTGGCACATGCATCTGGAGTTCGTTTATAGTGCTGGAGGCCCTGGGTCACCCATTGTCTATCTATTTGCCTCTTTCTCTCTGTCTGTCACTCTCCAATAAATAAACAAACAAAACTCCAAATGGACTAAGATGCTTATTGGAAGACATGAAACCCTAAAACACCTGGAGGAAGTATGAAGAAAACTTCATGATATAGGCATAGGGACGGACTTTCTTAATAGGACCCCAGTAGCTCAGGGATTAAGGCAAAAATAAGGAATCTTATGAAACTAAAAAGCTGTTGTATAGCAACAAAAACTGTCAATCAAGTCGAGATCTCTTACAACATGGGAGACTATTATTGTCTATCATATATCTGACAGGGGATTAATATTGAGAATACATAAAGAACTAAAAAAACTAAGCAATAAAAACCAAACCACTCAATCAAAAAATGGGCATGGAACTGAACACAGAGTTCTCAATAAAAAGAAATATAAATAGACAATAAATATCTAAATACTGTTTAACATCTTTAGCCATTAGGAAAATGCAATTCAAACCACTTTTGATATTCCATCTTACTCAGATCAGAATGGCTATCATCAAAAACTCAAATGACAGCAAATGCTGGTGAGGGTGTGGACAAAGAGGAACCCTTATTCATAATTTGTGGAAGTATAAATTGGTAAAACCACTATGGAAATCAGTGTTAAATCAGTGTAGGAAGCAACCACAGTTCTGAGATCAGCATTCATGGAAGGTGGAGTACCTGTCTTGGTACTTTCAAGACATCTTTAATATTATCCCCCTGCTGAAAGGGTGTAGCTGTGGGTTGTCATGTGTACCCTAGAACCTCAGAGTTTTGGGATTCAACAGCAGCGAATGACAAATAGATGATTACAGACTTTAATCCACCTGTTGATGTCAGGCTAACAGATACAAGAAATTCAGTTGATGAACTCTGTTCTTGCCACTGAGAGGGGATATCCCACTTCTCAGCCTGAGCTGATCTTGTTAGCCACCTGCACCCTTTGGCTTGTCAGTACCTTGCATTTTCTGCCTCCCACAACTGCCTATTGAGTTGAGTCTTCCCTCCCTCTCCTTCTGTATCAGAAGAATTGAGTCTCCCTGGCCTGTGGATGTGCCTTGATCTCAGTTCTCCAGCTTAGCTGAGTTTTTAGCAATAGATTTTCTCTCCAGATGGTGCTAGACTACTGCCCTCTGAGTCATAGAGCCTGACAAAATGGAGTTTCCCTCTGCTACTGACCCATCTGCCGGATAACTCATTTTTCACCAAAATCTCCACCTGGATTTGAGGCTTGTGAGGGCTGTGGGCTTTCCCTGAGGGCAGCAGTGCCTGGCTTTCATGTGGCTTACCTTTTGGAAGCAGCTTCTGTTTCTCCTGTCCTCTCCCTCCACCCCACAGCTGAGATTGTGTTCAGTTTATGTCCCTACATTGCATGTCTCTTTTCCTGGCCTCCTTTCATGCCCATCATGTGTGTGTCCAAGTGCTTCCTTTATTTCTCTCTTTGGAATAAAGTCTATTCTTTTCTTATTCTGATTTTCCCTTTCACCAGTTCACACAGAAGTAGCCTCTAGTCTGCCATCTTACCCAGAAGTCCATTGGAATTCAGCATTTTGAGTTGTTATTCTATTATCTTCTGGCTTTCATTATTGTCAACCAACCTTTTGCTTCCTTGAAGAAACTATATTTTGATTAGTTGCTATATACTATTTACTTTTTATCTATAAGTTTTGATTCTAATGATTTACATGTGCATTTCTTTTAATGTGACTTGATATTTATTTATTTATTTATTTATTGTTTTCTGTAATTGGTGGGACTATCAGTTTGAGGAGATTCCCAGTAATAATAACTGTCCCAATTTGTCTCTCTTCTTGTGACTGTAGTCATTGTTCATTTTAGACCTTATCACTCAACTCTCCATGTTTTCTACCCTACTCTGTATTTTCCTTCTTTCTTACATTTGTACTGACAATCAGAATTTCTCATTTATGTCATTACTATTTTTCTTTTCTGCTATATGCTTCTTAATATATGCATAGGATTATTTATTTTATTTATTGTGCTATAGTTACACTATATAGTTATATGCATATAAGATTATTTTATTTTGTACTATACATATAGATGGGATATTTGACTCCTTCAGTTTTTTACCTTCCATAGTTTTTTGTTCTATAAGATATTTTTATATTAGTTATTTGTTTATTTATCATGATTAGGATGGTATTTTTAAGCTTTGTGTTTAGTAGTTATAAACATCTGAAGTCTGTTTATATATTCTCTTTCTCTCTTATGATGAGGTCTATGGGAAGGTTAATATTTGAATCTAGGAGAGGCTGACTTATCAATGGAAAGAATTTCTCAAGAATGGGATGCATGTCAGAGCTAGGTGGTGAGTAATAGGGTGACTACTCAATGAATGTTACTGAAAGATTCTAAGCCAACACCTGGAGAGTCTTGAGAAGAACAAGGGGATCCCACGTTCCTGGGATTGAAGGAGCCAAAAGCTGCCTGTTCTGCACAAAGGATGAGGAGTAGCCTGTGCTGCACCTAGAGTGAGTACAGAAGACAAGGGTCTGGGTTTCCTCTGGCTAGGGAATCTATTCCACAAAGTACTCATTTGCTAGAAACTCTGATTTTAGAATCTTTCAAAAGGCTTTTTATGGATTATCCTTATGCTTATTTATTGATTCTCTTTGGGTCACATGCCTTGCAAAAGAATGAGGAAATATAGAAATGCTTTGAAATTATCCTGTTAAAATAAGTTTTTGTTCTATTTTACAAAAATAATTTTTTGTCAAGAACAAAGGCTTTTAGAATTACCCTTCATTCCAATAGAACACATATGGAGAAACCAGCAAGAATATTTTTGACAATTAAATTGTCATAAAGTGAATAAATTTATTTCATTATCTCCTAGAAAAAAATGAGTTTGTAATTTTAAGTAATAAATTATAAATATTTGTAATAAACATTTTAATAATTATAAATTTTTATTAAAAATTATATATTATATGTAAGATTGTTGGGGTCCCCCTAAGGCCAGCCCAGAAGGGAAGGTAGGGTCTCTGCTGAGTTGGGGGTGAGAAGCACAGAATCATGACACAGACTCTGGAAGTTGAGTGAAGGCAGGCAGAGGGCAGGCTGCAGCAAACTGGTTTATTCAAAAAAGTATAGGGGGTTTTAAAGGGGCTTGGCTGGCCAATCATTGTATGGGGTGGTCCCCTTTTTGTGACCAATGACAGCCTGTCTCTGGACAGATCATCTCAAAGCAGGTTTCTCATGAGCATGGGACTGTAGCTGTTGTCACGCCAGGTCTGTGCAGGATGCCATGTTCACGGAAACCACTTCCTGGTTTCTTCTGCAATGCAGTCTGGCTAGGGCCAGACCTGCATTGTGCCATACATATCCTCCTTTTTGTTTTTATTATTGGCAACCCTGGGGGGTATGGTTTTTTGCCAAGCCATTGTTGAACCCAGGCCCCAAGGGATCATCACATGTGATGGTGCCTGTCTTAGGTTGCCCCATCTCATGGAGTCTTACCCATCATTGGCTACCCACCATTCCAGTGAGAAAACCTGAGGGGTGTGGCCTGATATTTTTTTTTGCCAAGCCACAGTTGAACCCAAGCCCCAAGGGGTCATCATATGCAACGGTGCCTGTCTTAGGTTGCTCCATCTTGTGGAGTCTTACCCATCATTGGCTACCCACCACCCTAGTGAGAAAACCTGAGGGGTGTGGCCTGATATTTTTTTTGCCAAGCCACAGTTGAACCCAGGCCCCAAGGGGTCATCATATGCAACGGTGCCTGTCTTAGGTTGCTCCATCTTGTGGAGTCTTACCCATCATTGGCTACCCACCACCCTAGTGAGAAAACCTGAGGGGTGTGGCCTGGTTTCTTCTGACATGCAGTCTGGCTAGGGCCATACCTGCATTGTGCCAAAACCAAGGGGTATAGCTGTCAGCTAGGAGGCATGGGAGGGCCAAGTGGTGGTGTCTCTGTGGGATGCAAATGGTCCCAGTGAGTGAGAATTAAGTATAGAACCTGAAAAAGACTGGGGTAGGACAGGTTGCTGGGTGACTGTCACGAGTTCACCCTTAGTGTCATAATTAGTAGCATTGAATGTCCTTAATGGTAGCAGATCAATGTAATCAAAGGGGTTGGAAAGGAATTTATGGCTGGTTGGAAGGTAGTATTACCATAAGAGACATTAATAAGCAAAAAAGGCAAAGGTGTGGCAAAGAAGAAGTACGTGCTTGAAGGGGGAGGAATACAGCGAAATAGAGTGGCTAAAATAAAGCCTAGGAAAAGTGTGGGAATCTAGGCCCACAGCACCAAACAAGTATGTCCAAAATGGTTTTTGGGAAGTGGTAGTAGGTAGAAAAGGAGATAAAAGGAGAAAAATGGGGAATAAGTTTAAAGTCCGGTATCCAGCCTGAGGGGTTAGGCATCATCTTCTTCATCGAGGTCGATCCCTGAGTCAGTGGCTGGACAGATGTTTCTGGCAGGGATCCAGATTTGGATCTGTGAAGTTTCTGGAAAGACACAAACATACCCTCGGCCCTGTGTTAAAAGAAGGTGGGGTTCCTTCCAGATATTAGTAAGAGGATCCTTCCAGCTGACTAAAGGTAAGGGCATTGTGGTTGATTGGGATCTGCAATGTTTGTATCCTGGGAAGAGTCCAGCCTCATCCAAGGAGAGAAAATTGAGGGTGAAGAGAGCTTCCACTAGGGCCCAGTGGGGGTCCTTGGGCTACATAGTGGACTTTTGTTTTATAATTAGTTCCTTTAGGGTCAAGTTAGTTCTCTCCACAATGGCTTGTCCTTGTGGGTTGTAGGGGATTGCAAGGGAGTGTTTTATTCCCCAAGATTCCATGAAGGATGTGAATTGGGCAGATGTGTCTGCAGGGCCATTGTCAGTTTTAATTGACCAGGGTACACCCATGACCAACATATCAGTTTTTGTCACCTTAATGACATGGGAAGCCTTTTCCCCTGAGAGAGCAGTAGCAAAAGTAAGCTTAGAGTAAGTGTCCACAATGACATTAACATATTTGAGGTTACCAAAGGAAGGTATGTGGGTAACATCCATCTGCCAGATAGAATTTGGGGTAAGGCCTCTAGGATTGACTCCTTGAGGCTGTAAGGGGCCCAAAGGGGGCTAGGGAGGTGCATGCCTTACAGGTACGAGTTAAATGTTTGTATTGGCTAAGCGAGAGTCAGGGTATAGGGTTTTTAGATTAGTGGGGAATAGGTGGAACCTTTGGTGTAAACATCTAGCTTGTTCTAAAGGTGGCAAGGAGAAGACAGCAATAAATTTGTCTACCTGCGAATTCCCATCAGCAATAAAGACAGGCAGACCAGTGTGTGAGTGAACATGTTCAATAAACCAAGGGTACAATCTGTTTTCCATCTGTAATTGTAAAGTGGAGATGGCAATGTCTATGGGATGATGAGAGGGCCTGGAATTGGCTAGGAGAGTACCTTTGTCATTTGAACCACATAAATGCTGTCAGAGAAGATGTTGACAGGCTCTTGTTGAGAGTACTCTAAGACTCTGATGATGGCATATATTTCCCCTAGCTAGACTGAATGGGGGTTAGGGAACTTAAAGGCCTCATCTGGTTGATTGGCTCTCTTAATAATTAGTCCATAAATATGTTTATTGGCATCTGTAAAGGCCAAAACTGCTAAGGGTATTGGCTGACCAGAAGACCTAGAGAAATAGTCTTTATGGGCAAAGCCATTAGGGATTGAAGTAGTTTGTGAGCAGAGAGGTGATTGTTCTATCTCATTGGGGAATCCTGCCATTAGGATGTGGAAAAGGGGGTCCTCCCTGAAAAGAGGTTGAAGTTCTGACATGGGATGGGCAGAATTATTTTGGAGGGTTCTGTATTATAGATTTTGTTAGTGTAGGTACATGCCTTAATTGCTATGAGGAGCATTGCTTGTAGGTTAGTGGTGAGTTTATGGGCCTGTGCCCATGAGGGGTGTACCCAGTAAAGGGGCAATTGGTTTTGCCAGATGTCTCCCAAAGGTGCTCCTGCCATCCAAAGGATCACATTTAGGATTGAAGCAGATGGGTCATATCTCATGAGGGTCATTGAAAAGTGGTAGCATGATATTTTATGTAACAAATTTTTGGAGTGATCATTTAGAGGAATTTTCCTTGAAGGGTTATCAGTAACTCTAAGGAGGTCATAAAGTGGTAGGAGTTCACTAGGAGGGATGGGCAAGAAAGGTTTGAGCCAGTTAATTTGGCCACAGAGTTTTTGGAGATCATTGAGGGAATAATGGTCCTTTATTAGAAGGTGTGGGGTAAGTGGTTGTATAGTAGTAGAAATTTTGTACCCTAAAAACCCAAAAGGGCACTGTTTGAATTTTTCATTAGCTATTTCAAATCCAACTTTTTTGAGGTCCTCAATGAGTAATTTAAGAAGGTCCAAAAGGGCAGTTCTTGAGGTATGTGCAATCAGAAGATCATCCATGTAATAAACAAGAAGACATTTAGATTGTATTCTCGCCATGGCAGAGGATATAAACATTTGGCAAATAGAAGGACTGCTTTTCATGCCTTGGGGAAGAACTCTCCATTGATATCTTTTAGCTGGGATAGAATGGTTGGTCTCCCAGGCAGTAAAGGCAAAATAGGGCCTGTCCTCTGCCACAAAAGGGATAGAGAAAAATCAATCTTTAATATCTAAGATAACTATATGGTGGTTAGTAGGGATGGCTCCAGGGTGGGGAGGCTAGTCTGAAAGCAACCCATTTTTAACATATTTTTATTAACCTGGTGAAGGTGTTGGAGCAGTCTATGTTTACCAGTTTTCTTTTTAATGACAAAGATGGGGGAATTATGGGGGCTAATAGAGGACTCAATATGGCCAAGAGCAAGCTGTTCTTGAATAAGGGATTTGAGAATAGTCAATTTATGTTGTAGTATAGGCCACTGTTCTACCCAAATGCGTTCTGTGGTCCAGCAGGCTGTATATGCTCTGAATCAGCATCCTATATATGGTGCTGTTTCTCTTATAGCCTGGATTCACGGGTCCAGGAATCAAGGGGTGGAAATGGGAATGGTACCACTTACCATCACCCCAAGTGACCCATTAGCCAAATTTTTGCTTCCTATACCCACAACCTTATGCTCTGCTGGCCTAGAGGTCTTGGTTACAGAGGGGGGGGGAGTGCTTTCACCAGGATGCACAAAGAACATTCCATTGAACTGGAAACAACGATTCCCCCCTGGCCACTTTGGGCTTCCTTATGCCCTTGAGTGCACAGGCTGAGAAAGGAGTTACAATGTTAGCAGGGGTGATTGATCCAGACTACCAGGGGGAAATTGGACTGCTCCTCCACAATGGAGGTAAGAAAGAGTATGTCTGGAATGCTGGAAATTCTCTAGGGTGTCTCTTGGTGTTACCATGCCCTGTTATCAAAATCAATGGACAACTACAACAACCTAATCAAGGCAACGTGATAAATGGCCCAGATCCTTTAGGAATGAAGGTATGGGTCACCCCTCCAGGTAAAGAACCAAGACCTGCTGAGGTTCTTGCTGAAGGTGGAGGAAATACTGAATGGGTAGTAGAAGAAGGCAGTAACAAATACAAGCTAAGGCCACGGGACCAGTTACAAAAACGTGGACTGTAATTGCCATGAGTGTTCCTGTCTTACCTTGTTAAGAGTGTTTGCATATATCTACACCAATATTAAGAAGTTTTGTTCCTCCTCTATTTCTCTATTAGGTAATTAATACTGATTAAGATCATATTGCTTGGCTGGAGAGATGGCTTAGTGGTTAAACGCTTGCCTGTGAAGCCTAAGGATCCTGGTTTGAGGCTTGATTCTCCAGGACCCACGTAAGCCATGCATCTGGAGTTCATTTGCAGTGGCTAGAGGCCCTGGTGTGCCCATTCTCTCTCTCTCTCTACCTGCCTATTTCTGTATCTCTCTCTCTCAAATTAATAAATAAATAAAAATATATTTAAAAGATCATATTGCTAGTTAACCACTGTTGAATTTATATTTGACTTATTATATGAGACTAAGCCTTCCTCAAGGAACTTGCTTTGGGGGGGGGGATGATTGTGCGTTTCCGGTTGTACGAGGGATAGTTATATCATGTTAGGCAGAATTATGACCTTGTTACTGTCTTCATTTGGAAACTAAGTAGAACGTAAGGATATATGGTTTGGTGTCAAGTTGACAAGGGGTGGACTTGTGATGGTTAAGTTTGTGTCAACTTGATTTGTTTAGGAATCCACAGACATTCCTCATAAGTGTGTCTCTGAGGCTGCCTCTAGGAAGGATTAACTAAAGGAAGAATCCTTCCCCCAGGGTGAGCCCTTCCCCCAGAGTGGGTGGCCCCTCTTGGAGGAGAGGGCTGGTTTATAAAAAGAAGCTCTGGGAAGAAAGGCTCTCTCTCTCTCTCTCTCCCACCTGGCTCTGGTGCTGCTCGGTGCTTGCCACTTGGAACTTGCTGCTTGGTGTTTGCTGCTTTCCAGTGTGGATTGAAGATCAGGGTGGACTGAAGAGCAGCATCTCTCCAGGAAGCCTCCAGGCCTTCAGTGTCTGATTGGGACTGCTGAGGCCTCCAGCCTCGTGGACTGAGCAGCTACTTGGTTCCTTGACTCTCGGACCTGCAACCTGCTATTGCTGGACTGTTGTAAACTAATCCAATAAATTCCCCTTTAATACAATTCATTGTATCCATTCTGTTCCTCTAGAGAACCCTGACTAATACACTTGGTATCCCACTTGAGGCATATGGGAGCAGTAGGGGATCAGACAGTGGCCTCTAGAATTGGGGATGATGATGAGTGGGGGTGGTTTGGTGGGGTTGGGTAGCTCTGAGAGGCCAATAGTATCATGGGCGATAACATCATTGTAAAAGGCCTGGTCATCTGTTGTTATGACAATACCCATGTCAGTAAGGCTGTTTTCACGCCAGGCCTGCACAGGATGCCATGTCCACAGAAGCCACTTCCTGGTTTCTTCTGCATGCGGTCTGGCTAGGGCCAGACCTGCATTGTGCCATACATAAGATAACTATGCTTCTGGGTATATTAAAAATTCTTTTGGGGTTGAGGAGATGGGTCAGTGTGTAAAGTGCTTGCTGCAAAAGTGTGAGGACTTGAGTTTGGATCTCCAGTATCCATGTAAAAATGCCTGACATGGTGGCACGGACCATTTATCCACGTGCTGGGGAAGTGAAGATAAATGCATCTCTGATATTCACTGGCTAGTTATTCTAGCCAAATATGTGAGCACTAGGTTAAGTGAGAGACCCTGTCTTAGAAAAATAAGGTAGAGGGCTGGAGAGATGGCTTAGCAGTTAAGGAGCTTGCCTGCAAAGCCAAAGGACCCAGGTTCAACTCCCCAGGATCTACATAAGCCAGATGCACAAAGGGGAGCACATGCACCTGGAGTTCGTTTGCAGTGGCTGGAGGCACTGGTGTGCCCATTCTCTCTCTCTCTCTCTTTCTCTCTGCCTATTTGTGTACATCTCTCCCTCGAATTAATAAATAAAAATAAAATATTAAAAAGTAAGGTACAGAGTGATGGGGTAGGGCATCTGATGTTAACTTCTGGTCCCCACATGCAGAGTACTACTTATGCATGTGTGTGCATGTGCATACACCACATATATGTGCTAAAAATTAGAAGAGTTCTCTAGACACTTTTCAAACGAACAAGCACAGACAGACAGACACTCAATTTGATGACAAGATATAAAACAACAAGCCAGGCATGGTAGCACATGCCTTTAATCCCAGCACTTGGGAGGCAGAAGTGGGAGGATTGCCATGAGTTCAAGGCCACTCTGAGACAACATAGTGAATTCCAGGTCAGCCTGGGCTAGAGTGAAACCCTACCTCAAAAAACCAAAAAAAAGTAAAAACATATATATATAAATGATTTTCAAGTAGGGAAGATTTTGAGCAGTTGTCAACATCTGTATAGTTTGGGTGGTCACAACTGGGGATGGGGTGTGCCATTTGTATCTAGTGGATAAAGGGACAAATACTATTAAACATAAGTCAGCTCCTGAAAACAAAGAATTATCCTGCATCAAATGTTAATAGTGTTTAAGTTGGAGAAATTTTACAAAATACAAAATAATTGTGCTTTCATCCAAAATTCATGCTATTATATAAATATTATTTGGATTTCTGCATTTGTAGAAAGCAGGTAATGCATAGCTAACTTAGGCTTTGTGTATTCTCAAAAGTTCGTGTCAACATCCTTTTTCAAAGCTCACATTCAAAAAACTGAAAAGACTGGACATGGTAGTACAATGCCTGCAATTTCAGCATTGAGGACACTAAAGCAGGGAGATCGTGGGTTTGTGGCCAGTCTTGGCTACAAAGCAAGACCCTGTTTAAAAAAATCAGAAAGACCAAAACAAGACATGTCAAATAAAACATATTGACCTTTGTGTCCCAATGTTTCTACCATACTCTTAACATACAATAAAAGATTTGGGGACTGGAGAATGGCTTAGTGGTTAAGGCATTTGCCTGCAAAGCCAGGGGACCCAGGTTCAATTCCCCAGGACCCATGTAAGCAGGATGTAGAATGGGGTACATGTATCTGGAGTTCTTTTGCAGTGGCTGGAGTCCCTGGTGCACCCATTTTCTCTCTCTCTCTTTCAGATAAATAAATAATAAAATATTTTAAAAAAGATTTGGGGGCATGTGATTTTTAATGCCCTAGTGTGAAACAGAAGTCTCCAGCTGTGCTTTAGAGAATGGGGATTGTGACAATAGATATGAATATAAGTGTGAAAGGAATGGAAACAGTTCTACAGGTGATGGGTAATGTTTCTTCTATGGGAAATGGGTCTCTTTCTCACCCACCAGAAGGAGAATATAATGTGTCTAAACAACCAAAAGAAGACTATTAAGGCCTTTATCTTCTATCACAACCAAGAGTGGTACAGCCTCTGCCTTTGAGTTTGCAGCCTTTCCCCGTTGGTTCATAGCCAAGTATTCACAAGGCAGCTGTCCACTCTTTCTTTTTATAATTTTTTTATTGACAATTTCTATCCTTACAGATAATAAACCATGATAATTCCCTCCCCTCCCACACTTTCTCCTTCACAACTCCACTCTCCATCATATCACCACCCTCTATACATTAGTCTCCCTTTTATTTTGATGTCATAGTCTTTTTCTCCTATTATGAGGGTCTTGTGAAGGTATTGCTAGGCACTGAAAGGTCATGGATATTGAGGCCAATTTCTGTCTGGACTGTTGCATTGTAAGGAGTCCTATCCTCCCTTTGGCTCTTAGAGTCATTCTGCCACCTCTTCCACAATGGATCCTGTGCCTTATAGGGTGTGATAGAGATGTTTCACTGCTGGACACTCTACCATCCCTTCTTCTCAGTACTATGTTGCCTTTTGGGTCATCCCGGTGGTCTCTGCCATCTGAAAAGAGATGCTTCTCTAACCAAAAGTGAGAGTAGCATTAATATATTAATATGAACATTAGGTGTAGTGCTTTCAGGGAAGTTTGGTAAGAATAATATATGTATTTATCCAGACAAGAGCAGGCTTTATACCCCTAAGGCTCGTGGCCTCCCATGTCATAGGATTTTGATTAGGTTTTCAGTACCAGGCATGCATTCCCTCTCATAGAGCAGGCCTCCAGTCCAATTACATTCCCACCAACAGTGAATGAGGGTTCCTATTTCTCCACAACCTTACCAGCATTTGTTTTCATTAGCTTTTTTTAATGTTTGCCATTCTCACTGGGGTAAGGTGGAATCTCATAGTTGTTTGAATGATTAGGGATGTTGAACATTTTCTTAAGTGTTGTTTACCATTTGTATTTCTTCCTCTGAGAACTCTCTGTGCAGTTCTCTGCCCCATTTTGTGAGTGGGTTGTTTGACTTTTTATTGTTTAGGTTTTTGAGTTCTTTGTAAATTCTAGAAATTAAGCCTCTGTCAGTTGTATAGCTGGCAAACATTTTCTCCCATTCTGGGGGTAGTCTGTTGGCTCTGCATATTGTGAATTTGTCTATGAAAAAAAACTTTTCAGCTTCATAAAATCCCAATGTTTGAGTGATTGTTTAATTTCCTGAGCCACTGGGGTTTTGTTCAGGAAGTCTTTTCCCACTCCTATATCATGGAAAGTTCTTCTTATTTTTTCTTCCAGAGGTAGCAGAGTTTCTGGTCTTATTTTGAGGCATTTGATCCATTTGCATTTGATTTTTGTGCATGGTGAGATGTGTGGATCGAGTTTCATTTTCCTGCATATGGTTATCCAGTTTGTCCAGCACCATTTGTTGAAGATGCTATCTTTTTTCCAGGCTACATTGTTAGAGCTTTTGTCAAATATTAAGTAGCTGTAGTTACTTGACTCAAAGTCCAGGTCCTTGATTCTATTCCATTGGTCTATAATCCTGTTTTTATGACAGTACCATGTTGTTTTTATTACTATGGTTTTGTAATATAGCTTTAGATCAGGTATGGGGATGCCTTTAGAGGTGTTTCTTTCTTTTTTCTTTTTTTTTTTTTTTTTTTTTTTTTTTTTTTTTTTTTTTTTTTTTTTGCTGAGGATATGCTTGGATATCTGAGGCCTTCCATTCCATATGAATTTTGAGATCATTTTTTCTATCTCATTCCCCATCAGGTTAAGCAGATGCCATTTTGTCCAGAAAAGACCCACACTGTTTTTGTTATTATGACTTTGTAATATCACTTTGTAATATAGTTCAGGTATGGTGATACCACCAGTCTTATTTTTGTTGTTTAAAATTGTTTTGGCTATTTGAGGTTTTTTGTGCTTCCAAATGAATTTTAGCACTGTTTTTTTTCTATTTCTATGAAGAATGCCATTGGAATTTTAATGGGGATTGCATTAAATGTGTAGATTACTTTTGGTAAGATTGACATTTTCACAATATTGATTCTTCCAATGCAAGAACATGGGATGTCTTTCCATTTCCTAGTGTCTTCTGCAATTTCTTGCTTGAGTGTTTTAAAGTTCTCATTGTAGAGATACTTCATTTCCTTGGGTAAGTTTATTCAAAGGTACTTTTTTTTTTTTTTAAGCAATTGTGAATGGGAGAGATTCTGTGATTTCATCCTCCACATGTTTGCTGTTAGCGTATAGGAAAGCTACTGATTTCTCTGTGTTTATTTTATATCCTGCTACATTGCTAAAAAATATTATCAGAGCTAACAGTTTGCTGGTAGAGTCCTTATGATCCTTTATGTATAGAATCATATCATCTGCAAATAATGATAATTTGATCTCTTCCTTTCCAATTTGTATCCCTGTTATGAGTCTCTCTTACCTTATTGCTATTGCTAGGACTTCCAGTACTATATTAAATAAAAGTGGGGACAGCAGATACCCTTGTCTTGTTCCTGAATTTAGTGGAAAATCTTCAAGTTTTTCCCATTTAGTATTATGTTGGCTATAGGCTTTTCATAAATAGCTTTTATTATGTTGAGTCATGTTCCTTCTATTCCCAGTTTCTGTAGGGCTTTCACCATTAAGGGATGTTGGATTTTGTCACATGCGTTTTCTGCTTCTATTCAAATGATCATATGATTTTTGTCCTTCAATCCATTTATATAGTGTATTACATTTATCAATTTGTGTAAGTTGAACCATCCCTCCATTGCTGGGATAAAGCCTACTTGGTCAAGGTGAATTATCTTTCTGATATATTCTTGTATTCTGTTTGCCAATATTTTGTTCAGAATTTTTGTATCTATGTTCATGAGGGAGATTGGTCTGTAATATTCTTTTTTGTTCTGTCTTTGTCTGGTTTTGGTATCAGGGTGATGCTGGCTTCGTAGAAGGAGTTTGATAGAATTCCTTCCTTTTGTATTTATGGAAAAGTTTGAGAAACAGTGGTGTTAGTTCTTCCATGATTGTCTGCTAAAATTCACCAGTGAATCCATCTGGGCCTGGACTTCTTTTAGTTGGGAGATTTTTATAACTGCTTGAATCTCCATACTTGTTATAGGTGTATTTGAATGGATTATCTCATCTTGATTTCATTTTGGTAGGTCATATGAATCAAGGAAATCATAGATTTCTTTCATATTTTCAAACTTAGAGGCATATATATTCGTAAAGTATATCCTTATGATTTTCTGAATTTCTTTGGTATCTGTTGTAATGGTGCCTCTTTCATCTCTAATTTTATTAATTTTTGTCTCTTACCTCTTTCTTCAGGTCAGGTTTGCTAAAGGTTTATCAACCTTGTTTATCAGGCCCCCATAGGTGAATCACAGTGGAGGCCCTTGGGATTCTGGATCGAGGCCCTGCCATCATCTGCAGACAATTATTCTCCCTTTGAGAGACAGCTCTTGGCCTGTTATTGGGCCTTAGTAGAAACTGAATGCTTGACAATGGGCCATCAAGTTATTATGCCACCTGAGCTGCCCATTATGAGCTGAGTGTTATCTGACCCACCAGGCCATAAAGTTGGACATGCACAGCAGCAGTCCATCATCAGGTGAAAGTGGTATATCCATGATCAGGCTTGAGCAGGCCCTGAAGGCACGAGTAAGTTACATGAGGAGGTTGCCCAAATGCCTATGGTTGCTACTCCTGTTTCAATGCCTTCTGTCCCCAAGCATGCACATATGGCATCATGGGGTGTGCCCTATGATCAGTTGACTGAAGAGAAGACTAGGGCATGATTTACAGATGGTTCAGCACGCTATGAGGGCATGCCCCAGAAGTGGACAGCTGCAGCATTACAGCCCCTTTCTGGGACAACTCTGAAGGGCTGTGGTGAAGGGAAGTCTTCACAATGGGCAGAACTACGGGCAGTACACATGGTTGCACATTTTGTTTGGAAGGAAAAATGGCCAGATGTGTGGTTATACACTGATTCATGGGCTGTGGCCAATGGTTTGGCAGTATGGTCTGGGACTTGGAAGGAACATGATTGGAAAATTGGTGAGAAGAACATTTGGGAAGGTGTATGTGGATAGAGCTCTCTGAATGGGCAAAGGATATAAAGATACTTGTGTCCCATGTTAATGCTCATCAGAAGATGACCTCATCAGAGGAGGACTTTAATAATCAAATAGATAAGCTGACCCGTTCTGTGGACAGTGATCAACCTCTTTCCTCAGCCACCCCTGTCATTGCCCAATGGGCCCATGAACAAAGTGGCCATGGTGGCAGGGATGCAGGTTATGCATGGGCCCAACAACATGGACTTCCACTAACTAAGGCTGACCTGGCTATGGCTGCTGCTGAGTGCCAAATCTGCCAGCAGCAGAGACCAACTCTGAGCCCCCGATATGGTAGTTTTCCACAGGGTGACCAGCCAGCAACTTGGTGGCAAGTTGACTATATTGGACCACTTCCATCATGGAAAGGGCAGCATTTTGTCCTTACTGGAATAAACACTTATTCTGGGCATGCATTTGCTTTTCCTGCATGTAATGCTTCTGCCAAAACTACCACACCCATTCTCACTCTCCCTCTCTCTTTCCCTCTCTCTGTCTCAAATAAATAAATAAATAAATAAATAAATAAATAAATAAATAAATAAAATCTTTTCTAAAAAAGAAAGAAAATACTATATATGAGATTTTTAAGTGATACATGAATGTTTATTTAGCTCTGTAGGGAATCATATTTCTCATTTATCATGAAGGAAGAAGCTTACAAAACAGTTCATATGTAATGATAACATTAAAATACTTATAAAGATAGTAGATTAATTGTTACTTATATCTAGATATTTGTAGGATGGAATTATATGTCATTTATCTTTTTCCCTTTGCTTGCAAATAAATATAACTTCTGTGGTATATTTAAGAGAAAATTTAAAATGGTTTAATAAAAGCCAAGAAAACAATATGAGCTAATTATAAAATGCAAAGTATGTGCAAGTATTTAGAGTCAAAACAGGATGCCACCCTAGGCAAACTCTATTCCCTTGTGATGGGGAAGAGTAACAATTGCAGTGTTTTGGTGTATATCCTTCCAAACAAATATATGTGAGTTGTCATGTATTTAATACATTCTGAATTATATGTATATGTGTGTGTAAAATACCATATACATACATTTTAATTATTCTTGTGAGTGAGATTATTGTTGTACATTTGCCTACAGTGTAATATGGAAACCAGCTGAGTGGTCAGATTTCCCATGGAATTTAGCTATTAAATGGCCCAGGAAAATAGAATGCTGATATGACTTGGATATGAAGTATCCTCCCCAAATGATCATATGTTGATGGCTTGCTCCCCATCTGGGGGCACTAATGAGAAGTGATTGGACTATAAGACCTCCATGTGTTAGTCCCTTAATGTCATAGCTAAATGGGCTATTTGCAGTTATGGTGTAGTTGGAGGACATAGTTTCCTAGGAGTGTGCCTTTAAAATTATATTTTGTTATAGACCCTTCTCAGCTTCCTGGCTGCTGTGACATTATCTGTTCTCCTCCACCATGCCTTTCCAACATGAAGTTTCTACCTTGGGATAGTACTAAAAACCCTGGGTCCAGGTGACTGTGGACTGAACTGAAATCATGACATTAAACAAATCTTTCTTTCTATAAGGTTTTTTTTTTTTAATGGTGGTGGGTGTGGGGGAATTCCTCATAGCAATGAAAAAGGTGGCTAGCAACATGATAATGGGAATAGCATGTGGGATTCAAGAAAAAAATTTTGGTATTAGGATTGGGGTATGATGTGAGAACATGGCTGTGATGGCAAGGATCTAGCAAGCAAAGGTGCAATTAAATCCAACATGGAAGTCATGAAGGAAGGAAAGAGGCTGGGATGGACTCCATTTCTGGTGGAAGTAAAGAATATCCCACCCATATTAAAAGGAAAGATGCCTTGGGAAAAAAAAATATCTAAGTTTGGTGGCGGAGAGATGAGTTTGAATGTAAGTATGTAAATAGTGATAGTTGGTATTTAAAGTAAAACAATTCTAAGGATAACTTAGCCATTTTGAGAAAAACACACCCTTCTAATTTGACGGTACTCATTTTGGTAAGGAGAGCTGCCAGTCTCTCACACCCTCATTTCTAGCTGTGTTTTTCTCTTTGTGGAAGGGAACCATCTTTCCCTTGCTTGCCCTTCCTTTGAATATCAGACTGGGGCCTAGAAATTGGTGAGGACCAGGGAAAGGTCCCAGCAGCCTACCTCCCATCCTCAGTAAAACTGGTGTCCCTTTAGGAGCAACAATGGCTTCAATGTCACTCACCAGGTTTGGTATTATTGTTAGCAGCAATTGCTACTAAAGAATTACCAGTCAGGATCCACACCATCTACTGAGAATCTTGAATATGCTAGGCTCTGGGAAGTGCCTGAACTGCCACAGAACAGAAAAACAAAAAGAGTGGTTAGAATTATGTTTGTGAGATCAGTTGCATTTTGATAACAATGAAGTTTGGATTCTTGGGATAGACTCATTGTTATTAGAAGTGATAGCTCTCAGGAGAAAGAAAGTGGAAATATGAAGAGGGTTGGTTTATTGACCAGGACATCAGAAGAGATCTAAATACATTTATGTTTTCAAGAGATTGTTGAGATTTACCAATTTTTTCCTAGGGCTATCTTTTCCTGATTGATAAAGTCTCTACATATCAACAACAACCCTATTTAAATGTGTCATCAGTATCTTGCTATTTACTCTTTCTCTTTTTAGTCAAAATAAGCAAGTATTTCTAAATATTATTAACAAGAGCAGAGTAGCATGAGACTTTTACCTCTGAGTTTCTATTTCAGCCAGACAACTCACATTTGTAGCTGAGTGTCATCCTTAACTCTATTGTTTTGGTCAGATGGAGATAGTCTCAAGCTGCTGGTAGTCAAAACTTACAATCATTAAAGGCCATCTTAGTTTCAGAATTGTCTTTGAGAGGGACACAATCCATTAGATGGCAGAGAGGTGGCTGTTGTTAGTATGCCCTGAAAGAGAAAGAGAATGAAATGCTATCTAATCTCCATGCCCTTATAATTTTCTTGTGTACAAAATTCTTTAAAGAGAGCTTCCCTAATCCTCTGACCTATATGTATATTTTGCATATATGCATAGAGGAAGACTGCATGTCAAAGACAGAAAACACTGAGTAGAAGCTCCCATTCCTGGATGGTTCTGGGTCTCCAGGCTGTGAAGCATTTGAAATTCTATCCATGACCCCATTTTAGGATGGTAAGGAGGGTGGTGCATCACTCCAGCTATCCTCTGATGCATCAAGGCGATGAACAGTGCATATGTTCATCTCTGTTCTAGATTTCCCCACAGCTGGAGAGTCACCCTGATTTTAAGTTGAGCACTCTTGCATAACTGGCAGCAAACTTGTGCTTCGGTAATCTGTGTTGTTCTGTGTTCACCCAAATCGGCATCTCTAAAGACACTGCATGTAAGCACCCATAGTTCCAGCATTTTCTTTGACTCTTTAGGGACTCTTGATTCTAGTTAATGTCATTCTAAGAAGCTCATAGACTTTACAAAGAGAACCAGTTGTTTGTAGCCTTCCACATCTCATTGTTCTCAATACCTGACTCAATAACAACATAGGGAAAAGGCAAATCACCAACCAGCACTTTCGTAAGGAGTGTCACATCTCATAGCAAGTATCTTTGATCAAGACACCACACAAGTTCCCAAGTCTAGACAGCAAGCAGTGAAAGCAGGTCCCCCACTGTGGCATTTGAGTGGTAGAAATTACCTTTGCCCAAAGATGTTCTTCTTCCTGTGGCCAAAGTTATGGCTCTATCTGCATCTACAGGTTTTATAAAGCTGGTCTAGTACTCCAAGATTTCTAATGAACAAAGGAGGATCCCTGCTCTGACTGGGTGTGCCTTTTTTGGCAAGGAAAGCTGGGGTGACACTAATGACCCATGAGTTTTGGAGGTGCAGAGAAGCAATACAAGTATGACTGGTCTAGCCTTCTTAAGAAAGAAAAACAGGGCAAAGAGTAGAAAGCAATGCTGAGGAAATGCAGAGACTGGATGGTGAGTTAAGGTGAGGAACATCTCTTCTGCACTGCTCTGGAGGCAGAGGTGTGGCTCCGTTGACTCTCTGCACAGCATGAGGCCACAAAGCCCTGTTCACATCTGGTTTCTGGCAAATTACAAGTCTGGACTCAGGAGTTTTACATATTTAGTATGCCACACTCACATACTTATAGTGCAAGCTGAATATGTTTCTGAGCATTATTTCTAAGTAATCTTTTAATCCCAGAGATAACCCTTTACAGACCATTAATCTTTCTCATATAAGAAATATGCCCCAAGAGATGACAAAACTTATTCCAAGTAACATAGCTAGTCAAGCAGTCGCTAAGGTGCTTGCCAAGTGTCTCTATTCTTAGCTGTTATATGCTGTATTTCCATTGGGTCTTCATTTTCTGCCTACTGCACTAACACATACACAGAGGAGGTCTTGCACTTAGCGGTGGCTATTGAAATCCTCCAATGTTTCCAGGGGAGATTCACTTGGTAGGAAAGATTTTGGAGGTTTGTGGCATCTTAATTATAAGTAATGAATCTGATACAGCCTGAACATTAACAATGGAAGGAAATCTTTACTTCTGAAACAATAGTTTGGGTCAGCCTTAAACATTTTAAATCATTCTTTGTCAAATTTTGCTTTCAGGTGACTGAAACACAGATCACGACTCCACCTGAGTGTACCATTCAGTCTCTTCTTTGGATCTTGCAATGGCCCCTTAACTCTTCTTCCTGTTTCTGCTCTTATCTCCCTGGAATTAAGTGCCAACTCAGCAATGACCAAGATGAGACACAATATGGTCATACCACTTTTTCTTGCATCCTTTTCTTGTGCCCCCTGAAGAATGAACACAGACACCACAAGAGGGAAAATTAAGCAAGATTTTATTTTAGGAAAGAAAATTAAGAGGCAAGCTCCAGAGCTGGAGAGGGTCCCAAACTGGTAACTGCACAGTGTGGTGTTACTGGGGAGTCTTTAACCCTTGGAGATGGAAATTAGGTATTGATGGGTTAATAGATTTCCCTGAAAACTAGAGGTAACTAAAGAGTTAATGGCTATCCCTAAGATCAACAAGCCATACAACTTCAGAAGCATGGCCTTCACAGGCCTGTCTACTCCCAAATGATAAACTAAACTTCCCTTAGCTCAGAAAACCTTGAGGGAACAGAAACTGTCTGGTTGGTTATCCTCCCTAGACAATTTGGCTAAAAAAGCTTATTCTGAGCAAGGACACAAATAACTACAGTTCCTTATCTACTTCCCTGCAGCTGGTACAGTCTGTTTGTCTTAGGATCCCCCTTATAACTTGGCACCCCAGCCTGGCCCAGTACTTCAGCCTTCATCCTGCAGGAAAGCTGAGGGCCCTCACTGTTTACTCTTAATAAACAGTCTTGTCTGTAAAGATCAAAGTCTGGTGTTCTCTTTTGTTTTTCTCTTACACTTTCCTTACATTTCTGGTGCCATGACTTGGAAACCCCTGTGGGGCTTTCAGGATGCATGCCCCTCCTTACTCTCTCCTTCTCTCTATCTCCCTGCCAATATTTCACTCCCTACGAAATAAAAAAAAATTCACTGTACTCACTACTCTGAACTAAAAAGCTACCTGTGACCTGAAACCTTCAGTCTTTCCAGCTCAATACCTGGGGGCTTCTTCCTTTTCTTCTTCTTTTACATTCTCCCACCAGACTTTTGAACTCAAGACTAGAGGCCTCTCACCATGTGACCTGCTGCATCCACACCCTCATCAGATTACAGTTTCAGGACAAGGTATTCGTTCTCAGTCTCTGACAGTGGTGCCCTGTCTCAAGCCTTAGAAACTCTAGGAGTTTCTCACTTTTTGGTCAGTGGATGATCAGAGCCTCCTGGAGCCTCAGATGTATTGTTCCACTGGACACCCCAAGCATTAGGATTGCAAGGATGCTCCCTCCTAAACCTTGGGTTTTGTTTGCCTTCCCTAAGCTTGGGAGATGTCCCTGGTGGTGGGATTGGCCTTGTTCTCCAAAATGGACTCTAAATTATCTGTTCCAAAAGACACTCCATTGTCATTTATCAAGGCTAATTTAAAGAAGCTTGAACTTACTGAGGCCTAGCCTGCCAAATTATTCCAAGTCTCCATTCAAATCTGGCCACAATATTTCTTAGATAATGGCCACTGCTGACCTGAATTTGGTACTTTTGATTTTAATATTCTTATTGATCTTGATAACGTCCCCAGAAGACATGGTGCATAGTCTGAGGTTCCTTACCTTCAGGGCTTCTTTGCTGTCCATTTCAACCCTTCCCTTTGTACTTCTTGTTCTACATACCAAATATTCCTCTATCACCAAAAACCCTCTAAAATCCTGTCCCTTCTAAAACTCTACCTCTCACACACAGTTCTGCCATCTGGCTATCACTTTCCAGTGTCTCTCTCTGTCTCTCATTCCAAATTCAAGCCATCTCACTAAATCAAATACAAACTCTACCCTCTTAAAGAAACTACTGTCTTTACTGGGATTCTTTAACTTATCCTATGTATGGACACCTAATTTTTCTCTCCTTGCTAAAAGTTCAAATCACTAAACAGCTTCTAGGATTTTTCCTTTTTTTCCCTTTCCCCCTTCTTTTCATTATAAACTACCAAACAAAAAAAATGTTACTAGAATATTTTCAGTGCCAGGGATGGAATACCTTCCAGTGAGTTGTTGTCCAGGGAGGATTCTGATGCCCCTAAAACATTACAGGCCATTGCTGAGGCTCTTGATTTCCCACCAGGAATAGATAGTGTGGTAGTTTGAATATATGGCCCCCAATATTTTAAATGTTTTATTAGTTTATAGTTTGCATGTGCAGTCATCATGCTAGAGGCAATGTCACTGGGTGGTTCTTAAGGTGTGGTGGTGGGTTTGAGATTCCATTGTAAAGATATGCAAAGCATGCCTATCGGGAGTTCCTAAAGTGTACTGTGGCTTTTGGCTGTAGTTTTGCTCTGTGTGCTGTGTGGCTGGGGGCTTTGCTCTCTTGCCTGGTCCTGTGAAGACAGGCCAGCTTCTTCTGCCATTATTGGAACTTCCCCTGGATCTGTAAGCTTCAATAAATATCCCTTCCTCCATAACTATGCCTGGTCTGGAAGTTCATCTCAGCTAACTTGAAGCTGTCTGCTATACATAGTAAGAACCTATTTCTGAAGACTCCATATGCTTGGGCTCCAAGGACACTGAGAAATCTTGCTGCAGCTGAGCTGAAAACTTCCTTCATGTAGACCAGCTGATAGAAAGCTGGAAAAATCTATGCTGCATGCAGCTCCATGGAAGAGACAGAAGTCATCAGTTGAGACAAACAATAGCGGACACTGCAAGCCTTAAGTTTGGCCAGCCAGGTCAAATGAGCCAATGGGTTGCAGTAGTGGCATGTCTTTTATGGGGGAAACCAACTGCTCTCTAGTTGAACTGGAGGCCCACTTTTCAGGAGGGAACTCATGTCTGATAGTGGGGGAAAGTCATGAGACAGCATGTAACACCTGCTGTTATCTGACTAAATGCATATATCATGCTCACCAAACTGCCTGATAAGCACCTTTTAATGTTTATACCAATATATTAAAGTTACTCCAACTTTTTAACCAAAAGTTAAAGAGAAGCTTCTTTTTCCAGATGGCAGTGACCTCTGGGATGACTCTTTATTATACCTTCTAAGGCTCAGGGTCCATTGTGGAAGAGGTGGTGGAAAGAATGTAAGAGCCAAATGAAAGGTAGGACTCCTTACAATGCAATCTTCCAGACATAAAATGGCCTGGATATCCATGACAGTGCAATGCTTGGCACTACCAACAGAAGACCATCACAATAGGAGGAAATTATAATGATATCAACATAAAAAACAGACTGATTAATAGGGGGAGGGGACATGATGGAGAATGGAGCTGTTTAAGGGAAAGTGAAGGGGAGGAGGGAATTATCATGGTTCATTGCCTATAATTATGGAAGTTGTCAATAATAATGAATATGCTTTGTATGGACACATCATCTGTTGGCACCATCATTTTCTTCCTCCTTGTACCCAATCTGCTGAGTGCCAACCTCAATGGGGTTACTGAGTATTCCCCATGGGGTTGTAGGTTATGCATTGTGAGAGCAGAGTCAGTCATGTAGGGGGTAATACTCCTTATTAAGTGTTGAGAATCCACATCTTTTAAAAATATATTATTTATTTGTTTGTTTCTTTATCTTTATCTGAAAGACATAGGAGGGAGAGTGAGTATGAGCACACCAGGGGCTTCTGCCACTACAAATGAACTCCAGACACATGTGCCATTTTGTGCATCTGGCTTCACCTTCTAAGTGGGTAGTTGAACCTGGGCCATCAGGCTTTGTAAGCAAGTACCTTCAACTACTGAGCTCTCTTGGCAGCTCTGAATCTGCATCTTGTTACTGTGGGTTCTCATAATAAATGGGAAGTGTAGGCTTCATATAAGAAGCATATAGCTTATATGGATTGGGCAGTTGAGTAGATGGTGGACAAGAGGCATAGAGAACACCAAATTGACAGGACCAGAGAAGAAGCTCCCCATGTCATATTATAGTTAAAATACTAAACACAGAAAACAAAGGAAGAGTAGTCAAAACTGCAAGAAATGAAAGGAATCAGAGAAGAAAACAAAGGAATTAAAGAAGAAAACAAACTCTTGAAAGAGAATACAGAAAACCAGCTTAGTGAAATAAAAAGGTCATTACAGGACATGAGTAAGGAAATCAAGATACTGAAGAAAAATCAGGCTGAAATCCTAGCTCTGAAGAACACAGTCAGTGAAATAAAAAACTCTGTGGAAAGTCTCACCAGAAGAATGGATGAAGGAGAGAACAGAATATCTAAATTAGAAGACCAGGTAGCAGACCTAATACAGTCCAACAAAGAGAAAGACAAGGTAATAGAAAGGTATGAATGAGAATTCCAAGACATACGGGACACTATGAAAAGATCAAACATAAGAATTCAAGGTATAGCAGAAGGGGAAGAATTTCAATCCAGAGGTTTAGTAGGTGTTTTCCACAAAATCATAGAAGAAAATTTTCCCCAAATTGGGAAAGAAATGCCAATACAGATACAAGAAGCTTTTAGAACACCAAACAGACAAAACCTAGAAAGATCCTCTTCTTGCCATGTTATAATTAAAGTACTAAACATGCAAACTAAAGAAAATATAATGAAAGCAGTTAGAGAGAAAAAGCGAGTGACCTTCAAAGGGAAACTCACCAGGATCACAGCAGATTACTCAACACAAACTTTAAAAGCCAGAAGGACTTGCAGTGGTGTATTCCAAGTTCTGAAAGATAAAAACTGTCACCCAAGATTACTTTATCCTGCAAAGCTATCTATCCAAATTGATGGAGAAATAAGGATATTCCACAACAAAAACAGGCTAAAGGAATTTATGATAACTAAACCAGCTCTACAGAAAATGCTTGCAGGAATCATTCACACTGAAGAGAAAGCAAAACACACACAGCAGGAAATAAGAAAAAATAAACCATACTCAAATAACAGTTAAAACAACTGAGTAAAGTGAAAACAGGAAGAACTACAAAACAAGAATGGTGAGAATAAATACATATCTTTCAATAATAACTCTTAATATCAATGGCCTCAATGCCCCAACCAAAAGACACAGACTTGCAGACTGGATTAAAAAGCAAGATCCTACCATCTGTTGCCTCCAGGAAACGTTCTTAGGGTGAAAGGTTGGAAAAAGGTAATTCAAGTAAATGGGCCTAGGAAACAAGCAGGTATTGCTATTCCAATTTCTGACAGGATAGACTTCAAACCAACATTAGTGAGGAAAGATAAAGAAGGTCACTTTATACTGATTAAAGGAACACTCCAACAGGAGGACATTACAATCCTAAACATATATGCTCCTAACATAGGGGCTCCCAATTTCATCAAACAAACAGTATTAGACTTAAGGTCAGAGATAACTCCTGACACAATAATAGTGGGTGACTTCAATACCTCACTCTCATCACTTGACAGGTCTACCAAGCAAAAAATAAACAGTGAGACATCTGCATTAAATGATGTCATGGAGAAAATGGACCTAACAGATATATACAGAACATTCCATCCAAATGCTCAAGAATATACATTTTTCTCGGCAGCACATGGAACATTCTCTAAAATAGACCATATAATAGGACACAAATCAAATCTTAACAAATACAGGAAAATTGAAATAATCCCTTGTATGCTATCTGACCACAATGGAATTAAACTGCAAATCAGCAACAAGAAAAACTACAGAGCATACAGAAATTCATGGAGACTAAACAATACATTATTAAATGATGTATGGGTCATTGAAGAAATTAAAAAGTAAATCAAGAAATTAATAGAATCAAATGATGATGAAAATATAACATACCAAAACCTTTGGGAGACAATGAAGGCAGTCCTAAGAGGAAAATTGATAGCTCTAAGTGCCTATATTAAGAAATTAGAAAGCTCACAACTAAACAATTTAATGCTTCACTTTAAGGCCTTGGAAAGACAAGAACAAGGCAAACCAAAAATCAGTAGATGAGAAGAAATGATAAAGGTTAGGGCAGAAATTAACAAAATGGAAACCAAAAAGCAATCAAAAGAATCAATGAAACAAAGAGTTGGTTCTTTGAAAGGATAAACAAGATTGATAAACCCTTAGCAAATCTGACCAAAAGAAAGAGAGAAGAGACAAAAATTGATAAAATTAGAGATGAAAAAGTCAACATCACAACAGATAACAAAGAAATTCAGAAAATCATATGAACATACTTTAAGAATATATATGCCTCTAAGTTTGAAAACCTGAAAGAAATGGATGATTTCCTTGATTCACAGGAACTACCAAATTTAAATCAAGATGAGATAAACCATTTAAATAGACCTATAACAACCACAGAGATACAAGCACTTATAAAAAGTCTCCCAACTAAAAAAAGCCCAGGCCCAGATCTATTCACTGCTTAATTTTACCAGACATTCCTGGAAGAACTAATACCAATTCTTCTCAAACTTTTCCATAAAATAGAAAAGGAAGGAATTCTTGCAAAAATCCTTCTATGAAGCCAGCATCACCCTGATACCCAAACCAGACAAAGACAGATCAAAAAAAGAAAATTACAGACCAATCTCCCTCATGAACATAGATGCAAAAATTCTCAACAAAATATTGGCCAACAGAATACAAGAATATATCAGAAAGATTATTCACCCAGACCAAGTAGGCTTTATCCCAGAGATGCAGGGATAGTTCAATATACTCAAATCCATAAATGTAATACGCCATATAAATGGTCTGAAGGCCAAAAATCACATGGTCATCTCAATAGATGCAGAAAAGGCATTTGACAAAATCCAACACCCCTTGATGGTGAAAGTATTACAAAAACTGGGAATAGAAGGAACATATCTCAACATAATAAAAGCTATTTATGACAAACCTACAGCCAACATAATACTACATGGGGAAAAATTTGAACCTTTTTGACTAAATTCAGGAACAAGACAAGGGTGTCCACTTTCCCCACTTATATTTAATATAGTACTGCAAGTCTTAGCCTGCAATAAGACAAGAGACACTCATAAGAGGGATACAAATTGGAAAGGAAGAGAGCAAATTATCATTATTTGCAGATGATATGATTCTATACATAACAGACCCTAAAGACCCTACCAGCAAACTGTTAGAGCTGATAAACACTTTTAGCAATGTAGCAGGATACAAAATAAACACGCAGAAATCTGTAGTTTTTCTATGCACTAACAACAAACATGCACAGGATGAAATCAGGGAATCTCTACCACTCACAATTGCCTCAAAAAAAAAAAAATACCTTGCAATAAACTTGAGGAAGGAAGTGAAGGATCTCTACAATAAGAACTTTAAAAACTCGAGCGAGAAATTGCAGAAGACACAAGGAAATGGAAAAACATCCTATACTCGTTGATTGGAAGAATCAATATTGTGAAAATGTCAATCTTACCAAAAGCAATCTACATATTTAATGCAATCCCCATTAGAATCCCAATAGCATTTTCACAGAAATAGAAAAAACAATCCTAAAATTCATCTGGAAACACAAAAAACCTTGAATAGCCAAACAATTTGGGGCAATGAAAATCAGGCAGGTGGTATAACCATACCTGATTTTAAGTTATATTACAAAGCCATAGTAACAAAAACAGCATGGTACTGGCACAAGGACAGACAGGTAGATCAATGGAACAGAATAGAAGACCCAAATATTAATCCAGGCATCTACAGCCACCTGATTTTTGACAAAAATGCCAAAAATATTAACTGGAGAAAAGATAGCATCTTTAACAAGTGGTGCTGGGAAAACTGTACATCTGTATGTAAAAGGATAAACATAGATCCTTGTCTCTCTCGATGCACAAGAGTCAAGTCCAAATGGATCAGGGACCTTAATATCAGACCTGAAACTGAAACTGCTAGAGGAAAAGGTAGGGGAAACCTTTCAACATATTGGCATAGGCAAGGACTTTCTGAATATAACTCCAATTGCTCAGTGAATAAAACCACTAATCAACCACTGGGACTTTATGAAATTACAAAGCTTTTGTACAGCAAAGGACACTGTGCATAGAGCAAAGAGACAACCTACAGAATCTGACAGAGGATTAATATCCAGAATATACAAAGAACTCAAAAAACAGAATAAGAAATCAAACAACCCAGTTAAAAAATGGGCTATGGAACTAAATAGAGATTTCTCAGAAGAAAAAATACAGAGGGCATATAAACATCTAAAAAAGTGTTCCACATCCTTAGACATTAGAGAAATGCAAATTAAAACCACTTTGAGATTCCATTTCACTCCTGTCAGAATGGCTACCATCAAGAAAACAAATGACAATAAGTGTTGGCGTGGATGCAAAAAAAAGGAACACTTCTACACTGTTGGTAGGAATGTAATCTGGTACAGCCATTGTGGATATCAGTGTGGAGGTTCTTGAGACAGCTAAAAATAGATTTACCATATGATCCAGCTATAGCACTCCTAGGCATATATCCAAAGGACTCTTCTCACTACCTCAGAGACACCTGCACAACCATGTTTATTGCTGCTCTATTCACAATAGCTAGGAAATAGAACCAGCCTAGATGTCCCTCCACAGATGAATGGATGATAAAGATGTGGTACATTTACACAATAGAGTTCTATTCAGCGGTAAAGAAAAATGAAATTATGAAATTTGCAGGGAAATGGATGGATCTGGAAAGGATTATACTAAGTGAGGTAACCCAGGTTCAGAAAGCCAAACGTCACATGTTCTCTCTCATATGTGGATCCTAGCTACAAACGTATAGACTTAAGTGTGAACTGGAATCAAAAATAGGTACCAAAAACCAGTAAATTGGTAAAAGGCTATAAGGGAGCGAGGAGAGGGAAGGACTTAAGTGTATGGTAATGAACATATGTAAGTAGAAGAACAGATTACAGGGAGGGGAATGGCCTAAGTGAGGCCATGGGATGAGAATGCATAAAAGAAGGGCAAGGGGAGGGTCAATTAAAATGCAAGATAGTGTGAATAAGACTTATGTAAACCTACTTTTTTGAATAATGGCACATCCAGAAGCTATAGACTGTTACCAGAAAGTTTTCAGTGCCTAGGATGGGATACCTTCCAGTGAGTTGTTGGCCAAGGAGGTCCCAGTAGCCTCCAAAACATTAAAGCCTATTTCCAAAGCCCTTGGTTTCCCTTGAGAAATAGATGGTAAGACCCTATTGCTGAAGACATCTCTTGCCTGAGAGGCAAGGTCACTGAGAAAGCAAGCTGGTGCTGAGCAGAAAACCTTCTCCCTGTAGATCAGCCAAGTGAAAGCTGGAAAAAGCTGCACTGCATGTAGCCATATGGGAGACAGAAGTCATCAGCAGTGAAAACAGTGGACACTGAAAAATCAAGTTTGGCCATACAGGCCCAATGACTGAACAGGTGCAATAGTTGCATGTCTGCTCTTGGGGTAACCAACTGCTCCATAATTGGACTGAAGGCCCTGTCTATGGGAGGGAATACATGCCTGGTACTGAAAAATAAGCAAAAGTGTATGACAGGGAGGTCATGAGCCTTAGGGGTATAAAGCCTGCTCTTTTCTGGCTAAATGTATATATTATTCCCACCAAGCTGCCCTAAAAGCACTACATTTAATGTTCATATTCACATATTAATTATACTCTCACTTTTGGTTAGAGAAGCTTTTCTTTTCAGATAGCAATGACCACTGGGATGACCCAAAAGGCAACATAGTGCTGAGAAGAAGGGATGGAGGAGTGCCTAGCATTGAAACATCTCTGTCACACCCTCCAAGGCTCAGGGCCCACTGCGGAAGAGGTGGCAGAAAGGAAGGGTACAACTCTTTACAGTGCAACCTCTCCAGACAGAAATTGGCCTCGATGACTTCGCAGTGCCTAGCAATACCTTTGCAAGACCCTCTTAATAGAAGAAAAAGATGATGACATCAAATTAAACAAGAAACTAATGGAAAGAGGGAGGGGATTGGAGTTCTAAAGGGGAACAGGGGAGGGGAGGGAAATATGAATTTTTTGTATGTAAGTATAGAAGTTGTCAATAAAAAAATTTAATAAAAAAAGAAGAGGAACCAACTTGTTTCTAAGATAAGATCAGCAGGAAAACTATGGCTGAGGACATTGTTATGTCAGAGGAGTAAAGGTTAGGCAATGTAAATATCTAAAGTGGCATCAATCAGGTTGCTGTCATTCTTTTCCTTCATTTTGACTACATCTTGGGACTCTTGGCCTACCTAAGAGGCGTGTCATCTCATTACTGCTTCCTGCTGTGAGGGGGCGTGGTCAGGTGTTTCAGGGGATGCTGATGTCAGCAGCTGGTAAGTCCCCTTGGAATAGACTATGGAAAGTCAAGTCTGAGGAGGCTAAAAGTTGGTACTGAGTGGAAGATGGATAGGTTAATGAAACTTGGTTGAATGAGTGATGTGTACAATTATGTACCTGGTTTTGGATGCCTTTAAAAAGGCAGGGGGCTATCAAGAGTAAAAGAAATATCCTTATTAATGGCCTGAGTAATGGTATCAGCCAAGGACAAATAGTTCCAAAGATATCCCATGGCCCTAAGGGCAGTGGAGCCCCAAGGTAGAGTCTATTAGCCAGAGCTTGGAGTTTTTTTTTTTTAATCTCTAATTCTACTTTACCTGATTGGTTTATATAATAGTAACATTATTGTTTAGGAAGAGACAAGTTCCTCCCATCTCAGCTGTGATGAGGTCAAGGGGTCAATGGTTCTGTAGGACTACTGATGCCAATGATGTGAACTGCTGCTGTAGCAGGTGAAGGGCCATAGCAGAGTCCTTAATGCATGTACTAAATTCTGTGGAAAGCTGTTGATAAGAGATTAGGCTGTGTCCCAGCTCCCCTAAAGCCATTCCTATGGCTGCTATAGAGGAGTCAAGGCTTATTCCTATTGGTGTAGGTAATTTAACTGTTCTCCTGATACAATAGTTGTGGTGTTGAGTGTGTTGGAGGAGAAAGTAAGACAGTTCACTCCCTGTATAGAGGGTGAGGTTAGATAGCAAGGTGACAGGGTCACAGGGACCTGTATGTTTTATGGGGGAGATGCAAGTGTATAGAGTTTAGATAGCAAGGTGACAGTGTCACAGGGACTTGTATGTTTTATGGGGGAGATGCAAGTGTACAGAGCAGAATCACACAAGAAGTAAATCCCTGCAAGTAGGGTGTGATTGTTAGAGATAGAGGTGTTTTTGAACATCCCTGGCTTGCACTTAGAAGTGTCCTTATGCCAGCAGTCAAGAATTCCTGAAGGGGAGAGAGGAACAGAAAAAGAAAACAGGTTCCCAGGGACACGTGGAGCCTAAAGTGGAGGTGACATTGAATAGGGGCATTGCAGTAATAAGAGGCTGTTGAAGAGAGGCACACAGAAAGCAGGCAGTATGTTTTGTTGAACTGAGCTGGATGAGCAGGGAGAGTGAGGAATTTAGGATTGACATTCAAGGTGGGGTGGAAAGGAAAAGGCCATAGAGGTTATGTTTAAGATCATCATCAACCTGTTGTATAACTTGGATGGAATTTTGGGCTGTCACTGGTGTTGTACGGAATGACCAGAAAATCTTTATCCCCCCCACCCCACAGAAAGCTTTGTGAAATGTGTCTACTGTGTAGGCCACTCCATATGTTCCATCTGCCCATTTCTAGTTCCAGGGATCATTAGTTGTAAAAGTGATGTTTCTCCCTTGTTGTGTGAGTTGTCATGGAGTGACACCATAGCCTGGCCTAGTGTAATATCTACAACTCCATGAGAGTCACCCTCCTCATTGGGTTCTTTTTCTGCAGTCAGGGTTAGTCCAGTCCTGAATCAGTCAACAAAATTCAGGCCAAGATGGGTCAATGTTATGGGAGGTAAAAACACAACTGGGAGGTTCACTGGAATGAAAGGGAGATGGGTGTTGTGCATCCTGAGATAGGGAGAAAGGTAGATATAAGGAGTTAATCATTTTTGTCTGCAGCTAAGATATTGAAACACCAAAAGTAAGGTGGGGATGAACATTTGATAGCCAGGGAGAAAGAGTACATCTTAAGAAAAGCTAGATCTAATGCCTTTATGGGAAGCATTCTGATATGGTGGGGAGTGTGGGAATATGGGAGATTTTGAGTTTAAAGGGATCAGTCAAGGTAGCAGAGTACTTTTCTTGTGTTGGGCTAGTCAGGCAGAGGCATCTTGACCCATTTGAGTTGGGATAAATGGATCCAGTTGGCGATGTCTTAGAACTTTGCTGCCATAGAAGGAGTGTGAATAACCAGGTGGGGTCCAGTCCAATGAGGTATGAGGCTCTGGGGGCAAAATTGCTTAAGATATACCTGACCACCAGGCTTAAGAGAGAGTAATGTTTTTTTTTGTTTGTTTGTTTGTTTGTTTTATGGCTAAGGTAAAAGGCAGTTGGTATGTTCATGGAGGGAATTTCTAATGAAAGTAAATGCTAGTAAGTACTCGGGAAGAGGAGTGTCTTTTAGGGGAGGAAGGTATCCCAGGAGGAAAGGGTGGCCATACATAAGTTCAAAAGGGCTGAGAAAAGGAGGAACTGGGGGGATATATCTGATTCATGCAAGGGCAAGTGGGAAGAGATGGGTCCAAGGTGAGTGGAGCTCAGAGGTTAACTTTGAAAGGTGGGTTTTAAGGATGGAATTTGCCTTTTCCACCTTGCCTGAGGATTGGGATCTATATGGAATATTAAGTCACCAGTTTATTCCAAGGCTCTGGATATGTCCTGTGTTGCCTTACACATAAAGGCTGGTCCATTGTCAGATTGGCAGAGGAAGGCTGAAGTGAGGTAGAATGGACTTGAGAAGGTGGGAGGCAAATATGTTTGCAGTTTCCCCAGTTTGGGGGAAGGCTTCAACCCATCCTGAGAAAGTTTCTACCACAGTGAGATAGCATTTAGCATTTTTGTGAGGAGGTATGTGAGTGAAGCCTATTTGCCAATCAACCCTGGGGAGAGAACCCAGGTTTTGATGGGGTTTGAAGGAAGGAGGGGGTCAGGTTCCATCTTGTGGAGAGGCTTTGGCACAGAGAGAGCAGGCTTGAGTCACAGAGGAAGTCAGTGAGGACATGTGAGGGTGGAAAAGAAGTGGAGTCAGATATTTTGCAGGGGGTAAGCACCAATATGGAAAAGTTTATGTAAATAAGTTAATATGGTATCCTGGGGATCATCAGGCAGGCAGTAGAGGTCTTCGAAGAGTAACCAGCCTCATGGGCCCAGGACAGCACCTTGCCTTGTGAGAGTCCAATATTGTTCAGGAGTACAGGAAAGTGTAAAGGAGGTTGGGCCAAGGAAAAGAGCTCAAGATATGTCTGTACTATGAAGACAAGATTCTCTGGCTACTCTATCTGCAAATGAGTTTCCCTGGGCCACAGATGAGGTTAGAGACTGGTTTCCCCTGCAATGGATGATGGCTGTTTTGTAGGGAGATAAGAAGCTTCTAGTAGCTTTAGGATAAGAGGCCCATTGGTAATTTGTATTCCCTTCACTGAGAGAGACCCTCTGTCCTTCCAGATGACAGCATGGTGGTGTAGAATATGAAAAGTGTACTTAGAGTCAGTATATATATTAACTATCTGTCCTTGGGCTAAAGTCAGAGCTCTGGTGAGGGTGACAAGTTCAGCCTTCTGGGATGTACTTCCCTTAGGCCATGGGCCAGTCTCTATTATCTGATCATTTGAGGCAATAGCATATCCTGCTATTCAGGACCCCTGTGGGGTGGTAGAAGAGCTTCCAAGTGTGGTCAGGGTCAGGGAGGGGAGACAGTGAAATTTTGGTTTTTAGGTGGGTAACCTCTTCTAAAGTCTCGAAACACAAATTTGTAAGTTGTTTAGGTAGAGGTAGAAGGGTATCTGGGTTAAGCAGTGGGCAGTAGTCTAAAGTAATGTTTGGGTTACCTAGAAAGATAACATGAAAAAGTTGAAGCTTGGATGGCGTTATGAGTGACAGGCAAGAGTTAGAGAGGAGATCCTTGAGTATATGAGGTGAAAGAACTGTGAGATTTTTGGCCAAAGGTGAGTTTTTGTGCTTCTTGGGCCAGGAGTGCTGCTGAGGTGAAGGCTTATTGGCAAGGTTGCCAACCCTTAACAGAAGTTTCTAATTGTTTGGAGAGCTAGACCACTTTGGCAAAAGATGGGCCTTTCATTTGTCTCAAAACTCCCAGTGCCATTCCTCTTTTCAGTGCTATACAGGAGAAAAACTTGTAGGAGATTTAGGAGAGCCTGGGCTGGTACTGTCAGGAGGGTATCTCATAGGTGAGAAAAAGAAGCATCTATCTGGGGTCTGGGGATCAAGTGGTTCATGTGGGTCCCCCTTAACTTTGTCATAGACAGGTTTTGCCAAGAGGGCAAAATTGGAATTCCAAGTTCTGAGGGACCAAATGAAGCCAAGAAAATATAGGATTTCTTCCTTAGAGTTAGGAGGGTAGAAAGAATGAAGATGCTATTTGCATCATTGTCATGATGTGGGAGTAAGGAGGAAAACAAGGTACTTAACTTGGGTTAGAAAGAGTTGAGCCTTAGTGGAGGAAACTCTGTAACTCCTAGAGCCTAGAAAGTTGAGAAGTTTGTTCTTGTGCAATCTGGAGTTTAGAAAAGAGGGTGAGCAGAGCAGAAGGTCATCAACATACTGTAAAAGTGTGCTAGATGATATTTTGAGGGATAGGAGGCCAGTGTATAGAGCTTGGCCAAACCAGTAAGGGCTGTCTCTAAACTCTTGGGGTTGGGGGACAGTTCAGGTTAGTTGCAGTATGGTTGTCAGGATCTTCCCAAGTGAAAGTGAAGAGATCATAGGATTCAGGTTGGAAAGGCATAGAGAAGAAAGCATCCTTGAGGTCCAGCACTGAGAAGTGAGTGAGAGAGGAAGGAATATGGCAGAGAAGGGTGTATGGGTTAGGCACTACCAGATGAGTGGGTAGGACAGCAGCACAGACCAAGCAAAAATCTTGGACTAATTGGTAGGTTCCATCAAAATTATGGGCAGGGTGGGAGTATTGTAGGGGGAATGAGTGAGGTGGAGGAGGCCAGAGTGAAGGAGGTGAGAAATGATGAGTTTCAGTACCTGATGGTGTTTAAGTGAGATTGGGTATTGGGGCTGGCAGGGGATCACTGTAGGGTCTTTGAGCTCGATACAAACAGGCAGGCAGGCAGGCAGGTAAAGAAGTGTCCCACACCCACATTAACCTCAGAAATGGGATGGGGAAAGTTAGGGGGTTGATAAAAGAGGGATCTGGGTAAGAATGAAGATGGTGGGTGGATGGGTGGGGGTTAAGGAGAGGGAGAGTTCTTGCACGAGATCTTGGCACAGAAGTGGGGTAGGGCAAGAGGACAGTACAAGTAAAGAGTGGGGGAGTGGAGTGTTCCAAAAGTGGCAGGAGAGGGGGTAGTAACATGAGGTGAATAGGGTTGGCCATCTATGCCCACCATGGAGATATGTGAAGGTAAAGTTGGCCAGAGTAGGATGGCAGGACTGACCATTAGCCCCCATATCTAATATAAATGAGACAGGCCTACCTGCCACCTGAACTGTTATCCAGGGCTCCTCTATTGTATTGTGGAGAATCTTGTCAGAGGTGGAAGTCCCAGGGCACCATCAGTCTTCAGCCGCGAGGCCAGGGAGATCACTGAGCAGCTCCTGTAGGGGGCCAAGGGGAAGGGGCTGGACTACCTTGGCAAGGCAGGGAGGGACAGATGACCTTCCAGTATCCCCAGAGTCCACAGTGAGGGAAGGTTCCTGGCTGTGGGCATGGGTTGGGGCAAGCTATAGCCTGTCTGTACTAGCCATCCCCAGGGTTCCTTGGCCACCGACATCCTGGGCACAGGAGGAGTTGGGGGAAGCAGGGTCCTGGAGCAGGTGAGTGCAATGGGAAATGAACCACCTGGGAGGACGTCTGATGGATAGCACTCTCTCATTTATTCAAAAATGGAGTGGGTTTATAAACACTTGAGAATGGTTGAGAAGGCACATACAGACTATAGAGTGATTGGATACATAGGTTTAGGGGTTGCTGTCTAATTGGTTGAAAGGCAGAAGTCATGAGCGAGAAGCTACAACGGAGATAGTGGCTGGAAAAGCTACGTGGCTTCAGAGTTGCAAAGGAGAAGATGGCAGCTACGGTCAAGATAACCTAGCCTCCTCACTTCACGGGAAGAAAAGAGAAGAATACTTAAGGTTAAAGGGACCTTTTTAAAGGGTTTGCTGGCTCCTGCATGCTTCCAGAGGGCGGGGGTGGATTTGCAATATAAGGAAACCACTGATTCCCAAGCTCTTGGCAGGCGCCACTGCCTGAAAGGTCCCGCTGGACCTGCCTGAGGCCCCTGGCCAGCCAGACACGGAGCACCGTTGCAGCCAGGTCCCCAGGTCTGTGGACCCACCGAGTGAGCTAGATCCGCCCCACTTCCCAGGCCAGAGCGCCAATCCAGTTAGGTGCTTGGGTCCACAGAGTGAGACAGTTTCGTCCCACTTCCTGCTCCTGGCCAGAGCCCCTGGGTGCCCCAATACAGTTAGGTGCCTGGGTCCACAGAGTGAGACAGTTTCGTCCCACTTCCTGATCCCCGGCCAGAGCCCCACGCCAATACAGTTAGGTGCCTGGGTCCACAGAGTGAGACAGTTTCGTCCCACTTCCTGATCCCAGCCAGAGCACCTGGGTGCCCCAATACAGTTAGGTGCCTGGGTCCACAGAGACAGTTTCGTCCCACTTCCTGATCCCGGCCAGAGCCCCTGGACACGCCAATACAGTTAGGTGCCTGGGTCCACAGAGTGAGACAGTTTCGTCCCACTTCCTGCTCCCCAGCCAGAGCCCCTGGACACGCCAATACAGTTAGGTGCCTGGGTCCACAGAGTGAGACAGTTTCGTCCCACTTCCTGCTCCCCAGCCAGAGCCCCTGGGCACGCCAATACAGTTAGGTGCCTGGGTCCACAGAGTGAGACAGATTCGTCCCACTTCCTGCTCCCTGGCCAGAGCCCCCGGCCAGAGCCCCTGGGCTGCGCCAATGCCAACAGTTAGGTGCCTGGGTCCACAGAGTGAGACAGTTTTGTCCCACTTCCTGCTCCCCAGCCAGAGCCCCTGGGCACGCCAATACAGTTAGGTGCCTGGGTCCACAGAGTGAGACAGATTCGTCCCACTTCCTGCTCCCCGGCCAGAGCCCCTGGGCGCGCCAATACAGTTAGGTGCCTGGGTCCACAGAGTGAGACAGTTTCGTCCCACTTCCTGCTCCCCGGCCAGAGCCCCTGGGCGCCAATACAGTTAGGTGCCTGGGTCCACAGAGTGATACAGGTGCCTGGGTCCACAGAGTGTGCCAGGGTCCAGAGTGAGACAGTTTTCGTCCCACTCCCCAGCCAGAGCCCCTGCTAGGTGCCTGGGCCAGTGAGCCCCTGGGTGCCAGAGCCACCAATACAGTGAGACAGATTCGTCCCACTTCCAGTTAGGTGCCTGGGTCCTCACAGTGAGACGGATTCGTCCCACTTCCTGCTCCCCAGCCAGAGCCCCTGGGCGCAGCAATACAGTTAGGTGCCTGGGGCTGTGGTCCCTCACAGTGGCACAGTGAGACAGTTTGCCTGGGGCTGTGGTCCCCAGTCACAGTGGCACAGTTTTCTGCTCCCGGCCAGAACCCCCAGGCATGCCAATACAGTTAGGTGCCTGGGTCCGCACAGTGAGAGGGATTCATCCCACTTCCTGCTCCCCAGCCAGAGCCCCTGGGCACAGCAATACAGTTAGGTGCCTGGGTCTGTGGTCCCGCACAGTGGCACAGTGAGACAGATTTGTCCCACTTCCTGCTCCCAGCCAGAGCCCCTAGGTGCGCCAAGGCAGCTGGGAGTTTGGGTCTGTGGATCTGCCAAGTGAAACAGATTCATCCCACTTCCTGCTCCCAGCCAGAGCCCCCGGGCATGACAATACAGTTAGGTGTCTGGGGCTGTGGATCCAATGAGTGAGACAGATTCGTACCATGTCCTGCTCCCTGGCCAAAGCCCCTGAGTGAGCCATTGCCGTGGGGTGCCTGAGTCTGTGGATCTGCTGAGTGAGACAGATTCGTCCCACTTCCTGCTCCCTGGCCAGAGCCCCTGAGCTCGCCATTGCAGCCAGGCGCTTGGGTCTGTGGATCCACTGAGCAAGACATATTTGTCCCACTTCTGGCTCCCCGGCCAGAGCCCCAGCGCACCATCACAGGCAGGTGCCCTGGGCCTGTGGAGCCATATCACCTGCCTGGAACCTGTGCAGCCACACTGCAGGTCAAGCCCCACCCATTCCCTGTGCCATCACAAGACAGATCCCACTGGGCCAGTGTCTCTGAACTGGTGTGATGCGCAGATCACAGCGAAAAAGGAAGAGCATGAAAAACCAGATACAAGTAAATCAAGCTACACTATCCAGTCCTACAATGGATGTCTCGAAGCAAATCATAGAAGAGACATTAGAATCAGAACCCCAAAATGAAGAGACAAGCTATGCAACCCTGGCCAAGCAAATAGCACAACTCTCAGAAAGTCAACAAAGAGCCAATAATTGTATGAATGTTATCCTTGCTAGATTAGACCTAATAGAAAAGAACCAGGAAGGGTTCCAAAAACAGTTAAATGAGCTGAAGGAGAGTGAAAAAAAAAGAAGTCCTCAATAACCAGATGGCTAAGTTCAATGAAGACAAAAAAATGCAAGGATGAACTCCAAGAAGCATTAAGAAGGTCAGAAAATGATGTGAAAAGGGAACTAGACAGAGGGATGGAAACTATACATAAAAAAACAGTAGAAAAAATATGAACCAAATTGAACAAACCCAAAACTCTATAGAAGCTCTTAAGAATAGAGTCAGCCAAGTAGAGGATAGAAACTCAGAACTGGAAGACAAAACAGAAGAAACAGTTCGTGATTCCAGAAACTTCAACAAGTTCAAAAATTATTGTGAACAGAACATGAGGGAAATGTGGGATACCCTGAAGCGTCCAAACATTAGGATCATGGGCATACCAGAGGGGGAAGAAACACAGACTAAAGGAATGGAAAGCTTATTCAACAAAATAATTGAAGAAAAAACTTTCCCACTCTCTCAAGAGAAAATCCCATCAAGCTACAAGAAGCTACAAGAACTCCAAACAGACTGGACCAAAGGAGAAATTCTCTGAGACACATTATCTTTAAGACTCTAAACATCAAGCACAAAGAGAAAATCCTAAAAGCAGCCAGGGAAAAACAACACATTACATATAAAGGGAACCCCATTAGAATTACCTCAGATTTCTCAATGGAAACCCTAAAAGCCAGAAGGGCCTGGAATGGAACACTGCAAACTCTAAGAACCCATGGTTTCCAGCCACAACTACTCTATCCAGCAAAAGTATCCTCATAATAGATGGTGAAAGAAAAACATTCCATGATAAAACTCATCTCTACAAATATATGAACACAAAGCCAAACCTACAGAAAGTACTTCAGGGAATTCTTCACACAGAAGAAACAAATAACCAATCTCAAGAGCCCTCAAGAAGCAGTCCACATTAACCCCTTACCCTCAAAAAAAAAAAAAAAAAAAAAAAAAACCACAAAGACCACAACCCACTACAATATGGCTGGTATTAAATCAAACCTCAAACTAATATCTCTGAACATTAATGGCCTCAATTCACCCATCAAAAGACATAAGCTAACAGAGTGGATCAGAAAACTGGACCCCTCAATCTGCTGTCTTCAAGAAACCCACCTCACCACTAAAGACAGACACCTCCTTAGGGTGAAAGGGTGGAAAATGATATTCCAAGCAAACACAAACGAAAAAAAAGCAGGCATAGCTATACTTATATCAGATAAAATAGACTTCAAACCAAAATTAACCAAAAAAGACAAAGAAGGCCACTTCTTACTTATCAAGGGAACAATCCAACAAGAGGACATCACAATCATCAATATTTATGCACCAAACACAGGTGCACCACAATTCATAAAGCAAAATCTACTTGGCAACAAAACAGAAATAAACACCAACACCATCATAGTCGGGGACTTCAATACTCCACTATCAACAATGGATAGATCATCCAAACAGAAAATTAATAGAGAAGTAAGAGAGCTCAACAACACCATAGAGCAACTAGACCTAACAGACGTATATAGAACATTCCACCCAAAATCTACAGATTACACATTCTTCTCAGCAGCACATGGAACCTTCTCTAAAATAGATCATGTACTGGGCCACAAAGCCTGCCTCCATACTTTCAAGAAAATTGATGTAATTTCCTGCATGATATCAGACCACAATGCTGTAATGCTAGAAATTAACAACAAAATGTACACCAGGAATCCCTCTACCTTCTGGAAATTGAACACACTTTTAAACAACAAATGGGTTGTGGATGAAATAAAGAATGAAATTGCAAAATTTCTAGAACTCAATGACAATGAGAACACATCATACCAAAACTTGTGGGACACAATGAAGGCAGTCCTTAGGGGAAAAATCATAACACTAAATGCCATCATAAGAAACATAGAAAGATCCCAAATCAATAACCTGACCATTCACCTAAAAGCATTGGAAAGGCTAGAAGAAGCCAACCCAAAAATTTCCAGACGGAAAGAAATAATTAAAATCAGAGCAGAAATTAATGAATTGGAAACTAAGAGGACAATTAAGAAAATTGATGAAACAAAGAGCTGGTTCTTCCAAAAAGTTAACAAGATTGATACACCCCTGGCCAATTTGATCAAGCGGAAAAAAGAAACACTTCAAATCAACAAAATTAGAAATGAAAAGGGAGAGATCACAACAGACATGAGCGAAATAGGAAGAGTTATTAGGACTTATTTTAAAAACCTCTACTCCATAAAACAGGAAAATATGGAGGAAATGAATGAATTCCTAGACACATACCACCTACCAAAGCTAAGGCCAGAGCAGATTAATTTCCTAAACAAACCCATCACACCCTTCGAGATAGAAGAGGTAATCAAACACCTCCCCAAAAAGAAGAGTCCAGGACCAGATGGTTTCTCAGCAGAATTCTACCAAACCTTCATGGAAGAACTGAAACCAATTCTTCTCAAACTCTGCCACACAATAGGAGAACAGGGAGAGATCCCTAACTCTTTTTATGAAGCTAGTATCACCCTAATTCCAAAACCAGGAAGGGACGCCACAAGAAAGGAAAATTATAGGCCCATTTCTCTGATGAACATAGATGCAAAGATCCTGAACAAAATTCTTGCAAACCGAATTCAACAGTACATCAAAAGCATTATCCACCTTGATCAAGTAGGCTTCATCCCTGGAACGCAGGGGTGGTTCAACATACGGAAATCTGTCAATGTAATACACCACATAAACAAGCTGAAACACAAAAACCACATGGTCATTTTGATAGATGCAGAAAAGGCCTTTGACAAAATACAACATCACTTCATGATCAAAACATTGGAGAGAATAGGTATGGATGGCCCTTATCTCAACATAATAAAGGCTATATATAAAGCACGTAAAGCCCAAGTAATTCTTAATGGGGAGAGACGGAAGGAATTCCCATTGAGGTCAGGAACAAGGCAGGGGTGTCCACTCTCACCTCTGCTCTTCAACATAGTGCTAGAAGTATTAGCTCAAGCAATAAGACAGGAGAAAGAAATCAAAGGGATACAAATTGGAAAGGAAGAAGTTAAGTTAGCCCTATTCGCAGATGACATGATTCTATACATAAGTGACCCGAGAACTTCCATCCCAAAACTCTTAAAGGTGATTAACGCCTTCAGCAAAGTAGCAGGATACAAAATCAATGCACAGAAATCAGTAGCCTTTTTGTATGCAAAGGACAAAGAGACAGAAAAAGAAATAACTAACATCGTCCCATTTTCAATTGCAACAAAGAAAATAAAATACCTTGGAATAACATTAACTAAGGAAGTGAAAGACCTATACAATGAAAACATAAAAACTCTCAAAAAGAAATTGAGGAGGTCCTACAAAAATGGAAAGACCTCCCATGCTCCTGGATTGGTAGAATTAACATTGTGAAAATGGCAATTTTACCAAAAGCACTTTATAGATTCAATGCAATGCCGATAAAAATCCCAACTTCCTTCTTCAATGAGATAGAAAAAGTATCTCAAAATTCATATGGAAAGGCAGAAGGCCTCGGATATCCAAGCTCATCCTCAGCAAAAGAAACACCTCTGGAGGCATCACCATACCTGATCTAAAGTTATACTACAAAGCCATTGTAATAAAAACAACCTGGTACTGGCACAAAAACAGGAATATAGACCAATGGAACAGAATTGAAGACCCAGACTTTGGGTCAAGAAACTATAGCTACTTGATATTTGACAAAGGCCCTAGCAATGTAGAATGGAAAAAGGACAGCATCTTCAACAAATGGTGCTGGACAAACTGGACAACCATATGTAGGAAAATGAAACTCGACCCACACATCTCTCCATGCACAAAAATTAAGTCCAAATGGATAAAAGACCTTAATATAAAACCAGAAACTCTGCTACTACTGGAAGAAAAATAGGAGGAACCTTCCATGATATAGGAGTGGGAAAAGATTTCCTGAACAAAACCTCAGCAGCTCAGGAAATTAAACAATCACTCAACCATTGGGATCTCATGAAGCTGAAAAGCTTTTTCACTGACAAAAATATAATAACCAAAGCCAGCAGAATACCCACAGAATGGGAGAAAATTTTCACCAGCTATACAACTGACAAAGGCCTAATTTCTAGAATCTACAAAGAACTCCAAAACCTAAACAATAAATCACCAAACAACCCACTCACAAAGTGGGGCAGAGAACTGCACAGGGAGTTCTCAGAGGAAGAAATACAAATAGCAAATACACATTTAAGAAAATGTTCAACATCCCTAATCATCAGGGAAATGCAAATTAAAACAACTATGAGATTCCACCTTACCCCAGTAAGGATGGCTAACATTAAAAAAAACAATGAAAACAAATGCTGGCGAGGCTGTGGAGAAATAGGAACAAGTCTTCACTGTTGGTGGGAATGTAAAATGGTTCAACCACTATGGACAGCTATATGGAGACTATTGAAAAGGATGGCCATAGACTTACCAATGGATCCAGTTATTCCCTTATTGGGCATTTACCCTAAAGGCCCCAAGCCTCAGATCAGAAACATTTGCTCAACCATGTTTATAGCTGCTCAATTCATAATAGCAAAGAGCTGGAATCAACCCAGGTGTCCATCACTAGATGAATGGATAACAAAGATGTGGTATATCTATACTATGGAATTCTATGTAGCAGTAAGGAAAGATGAAATAAGGAAATTTGAAAAAAAATGGTCAAACATGGAACAGATCATCCTCAGTGAGCTCACCCAAGCACAAAAAGATAATCGTCGCATGGTCTCATTTATCTGTCACCCCTAACCGGATTCCACGTGACATGTGGCCAAACCTAATAAACACTCTGAGGACGAGACAAGAAGGAGGGTGGGATGGAGGGAGGGTAATGGTGGGAGGGAATCAGAGGGTGGGAGGGAGGACAAGGGGGGGATACAAATTGGGACCCAAAAGGGAAAAATAATACAAAACCCTTTACTCTGAACAACAGGCTAAAACAGTGATCCTTCAGCAGGCCTACGGAGGGAATACTCGAACCACAGGAACCTGGAGAGAACATGATGAAGGCCAACTTTAATCTTGTCCTGCTTCTCTTTCTCTTCTCTCTCTCTCTCCTCTCTCTCTCTCTCTCTCTCTCCCTCTCCTCTCTATACTCACTTTCTCTTTTACATTATATATCTTTTTCCTCCCTCACCTTCCTAGGTGCAGACTTATAACTCCCAGTGCCAGCAAGGGGTTAACTTCCACATTGAGCTGTTGATCTGAAACACCTACAAGGTTTCCCAAAAAAGACAGACTTCTGTCAGAGTACTTGGTGACCCACCAAAGGTTAATGGTAAGACCCTACTGTCGAAGACAGCATACGTGTGTGAGACCAAACACAGAGAGACCTGGCCAGAATCTGGAAGAAGGTCAGTCCCCAGACAGTTAGCTAGTCTAGTACCAGAGGGTGCTACATGAGCAACTGGGGGAAAATGTCTGACATTGGTCCAAACAACTTGCAGTCTAAGATACCCAGCAGGAAACAATCTGACGTAATGCTCATACAAGTGCAGTAGTGGCAAACAGCCATGGTGGGTTACCAACTGCTCTTGATTTGGCTAATAAATCCATTCAGTGGAATGGAACTCATTGCTGGAACTGGGAAATAAGTCAAAGCCATGTACAAAATGAGCTCAGTCTCCAAGATCTAGTGGCCACCAAATGTGGGCTAGAAGAGAGCCAATGCATATAAAGTTCCCTCCAAAACATATACGGTTATCCCTTCTATCTAGTACTAACTTCTCTCTCCGTTGGAGAATTTGCTTATCTCTTTTCAGGTGGACAACAAACCTGAAGGGAGGATCAGCTAACCACACCTCACCAGCTGAAACCATAGAACAACGCAGGGGAAGGGCAAGAATACAGCGCTCAAGGCGATCACAACACCAGAAAAAGGCTGAAGGAGATAAACACAGAGAACATCCAACACCAGTCATAAGCCAGATATCCAGAGACACAGAGGCTCCCAAAACCTCATCAAGGAAGCAGAACTAAAATGACCCCAATGTGGCTCAGGGAAACTCGCGGAAGAGGGGGCGGAAAGATTGTTAGAGTCACAAGTTGGGGCATTATGCACAGAGACTGGGGCCTATCCACCAGAACTCTTGAGCAAACTCACAATGCATGATAAACATTCCCCATTGATGAGGGCCCCTTTGAAAGTGGGAGGAAGGGGAGGAGGACAATGGAACCAATACTATGAATGTAAAATCAGAATAATATAAATAAAAATATATATTGATTAAAAATAAATAAATAATATAAATAAAAAAAGGGATATTAGGTATTGATTAAACACTTTGGGTCTTCCCTGGGAACTGCCACAGGGCTGACTGGATAGGTTGGCTCAGTTAGATGGATATCATCAGTGTCAGCCTGGGAAGCCACCCAGGTGTGCTCACATTCATCTGGGGTGAGAGTAGTAGACTAGTAGACAAGACAACATAGAGATCATGCCATGTAAAGTCATAGCCCTGAGTAAGGTAGTGGAATTCTTTAGTATAGTGGGTAGGGACAGAATAAAAGAATCCTAGGTGCGCTTCAATTTGAGATAAGTCAGACATAGAAAATGGGACATGGGTACATACAGTTTCTTCAGTTTCCATCCCTCTCATAGGGGAAGGACTCCATCTGTGCATGAGCAGGTACATTGAGCAGGAGGAGAGAGAGAAGGTAAAGGAGAGTGTGGAGGTAGCAAGGATGAATCAGATGGAGGAGGAGGAGCTGGGGAATAAGAGCTGAATGAAGGTGGGGAAGAATAAGGAGGTGGTGTTGAATCTGATTTTGTTCAAGGGTCTTGGCTAGAAGAATTTGTTGAGTAAGGTAAGCAGAGCAGAGAGAAGGATGAGCATTTAGAGTGAGAAATGACTTAATATAGGGAATTTCAGACCATTTGCCTGTGAAGTAGCAGAAATTGTCTAAGTCAGTAAGAATTTGGAAGTCAAAAATACCATTTCAGGCCATATGTACCCATTGTCCAATTTATGTTGAGGCCAGGCCATGTTGCAAGGATTAATAGGGAGAACCTGGAACAATGCAAACACAAAACCATAAAGCAAGTAGCAACCTGAAGTTCAAGTCTAATATCATAAACAATGACTGACAGTCTCCATAATTTCTAGTTCTGCCCCTCCAGCTGGGTTGAGTAGCCAGGGAAAACTTCCATCCCTAGCCAACAGCCTCCGTGGTAGCCCTTGCACAATCCTAGTATATCCTGTAAGGAAAGTTTAGGAGAAAAGCAAGAAAGAACACCGGACTCGATCTCTACAGATTGTTTATTGGAAGGTAGTGAGGGGCAGCAAACCTTCCCATGGGATGAAGGCTAAAGCACTGAGTCAGGCTGGGGTTCAAACTTATAAGGAGGATCCTAAGGCAAACATACTGAATTAGCTGCAGGTCCCAGGGAAGTAGATAAGGCATCAAAATTATTTGCTCAGAATAGGCTCTTTAGCAGAGTTGACTGGGGAGGACTGGATGTCTCCATTCTTTATGGACTTTTTCATCTTAAAGTTAGTTATTAACTCTTTAGTTCCCTCTAGTTTTCAGGAAAGGTTATTCACCCTTCATTCCACACTCTGGAAGTATAAAACATATTGGGGAGGGCTGGGGATGAGTGGGGCATTTAGGGGAGGACTGCATGGGCTAGAATTGGGGCAAAGGGCTCTCTTAGACTACTTCCTGCTGAAAGGGGCAGTAGATCTGGAGGTTGGATGTCCAGGGGCTGATATTCAGTGGTCATGAAGAATTTATTGACTTGCTGTGAAGTATTCTGTATGTATTCTGTCTTGGAAGAATTCAGTGATATATCTGAATATGTAAGGACCAAAAGAAAGAGTGAATATTATCATAATCAGGGGAATAAAGCACATGTCAGAGATAGGATAGGTTTAACTTGAAGTTAGTAGAGTTGTGAGATTTTTTTTTAATTTAAAACAATAGATATTTTAACTGGTCACAGAGAGATGTCAAGACACATGCAGAGAAATAATATTATTGATCATCAAAAAAGGAAGTTTAGTTATTAGGTTTAAAGGTTTTTGTAAGTTCTTAATATAGAAAGCTTATGGTTTTTACTTACTTAGTCCAGAGAGCAAAAGGTCTGACTTAGCTTTAGAGGAACGAAAGGAGGTATGTTAGACTGAAAAATTTTATCAAACAAATAAAAGTTTTACTTAATGGGAAAACATATAAGAGTAGAACACTTAAGAAACGTATTGTAAATAGGCATTTATACAACAAAGTACAGGCTTTATCAGATGGAAAACATACATGCTAAGTATTTGGATATAACTTAGTTATCTTAATCAGAGATACTTTTGCAAACCTTTTAATCTATCAACACATATTATATACTTTATGTCTTTGTTTAGGATTAGGAGGAATTTTTCTTATTTAATGTTACCAGGGACAAAGGAAATTGGGTCTGTGCCCTAATGACTTCTAAGTTTAATGTCAGTGGAGAGAGACCCCAAGTATTTTGAAGATGGATGGTGGGTTTAAATCTTTCAAGCTGAAGTGGGATGGTGAAAGGGGAACTCTCTGCTCCTGTTGACTTTTAGGCCTTGGAGAACCATCAAAAGGGGGCCAGATAGATGGAGTTAGTCTGTTATAGGGCCCTTTGAGGTGAACTGGTGGAACTGTAAAGGTCCAGAAGAAGGTCATTTATATCAATCTTATAAGAAGAAACACAAGATGATTTTCAGTACAGGTCAGAAGCTGTAAAACAAATTTTGGTCTTGAAACAGTACAAAAACTACAGTGTCAATACAAAAGACCATGCAGTATGGAACATTATCAATACAAAAGTCTGTTACAGTACAGGAAATAACTTAGGGTCAGGGGTGTTTACATTTTTCTAACCCCAATTTTTATCTCAATATAAGGCATGACACTATAAATAAATTTACTAACTTATTACAGAGAGTTAAGTTTGAATTAGAAATTAAACTGAGAAGTACAGAGAAACAACTTTTTATATTAATCCATCTTATCTTAACTTAAAACCCTTTAACTGAAGACACACTTTTAGGCAGAATTTACTTCAGAGAGAGGGAGAGAGTTTTCACTGATGCTTCATGTACAGAGTTCCCAAACACTGATTGTGTCACAGTTTTACATCCTTAACAATCCTCTGTTTGAATTATCCTGTGTTTGTAGAGGAAAGAGATATGGTTTGTGAGGGTTAAGACATTTCTTTCTGTCAAATAAGACAGATTAGTATCTCCTGAGATAAGGAATATTGAGATGAGGTATTTATTTTTTAAAAGGGACAGGCCCAGGAGTCAGTTCCTATTTGTTTAACTTTAGTTGTAAATTGTTACAGAATTTTTTGTTATCTAGTAGCTATCATAAAGAAATCTTCCTTGCAGCAGTTTCAGAAGAGCAAAGTGCAATATCTGTTGTTTTATTGAAAGTCTTAGATGTACCCACACATTTTCATAGATACATTGATTATACTCTATCCAGAATGCTATAGGCTAGGAACATTAGAAATATGATAACATTTTTAATAATTTTATTTAATGGAAAGCATATAGACCATATCTTATTGGCTAAATATAGGTGAAGCATATCAATATGTTTGTGTTTTGTCAATAAACCCAAATTAATCACTTCTCTAAAGATTTAAGTCATAAACATTTAGAATGTATTGTTAGAGGCAGAATCAAACCCTGGAATATAAATATGTAGTATGCATGAACAAGTATAAAGTCTCAAATATATTCATAGACCTGGTTTTGGTAATTTAACATTATATTAAAATATATCTATAAGCACAAGAATGTTTTAATAACCATAAGCATTGTAACAATTAGTGACCATGAATTTAGTTGCACATAAAGACAGACTACATAAAACATAGAACACGTGGCGTAACATGGCTGGCCAGTATTAGACATGACAAAGAACATGAAACATGGAGAGACATTTTTTTCTGAAGATTTTAGTTTTACTTTTTTTTGGGGGGGGGAGGAAAACGCACATGTGGGAGAGGCCTGCATGCCCTCTGGGAAGACATGGAGTTGATGAGCAGGTCCAGTTGATTTTATCTGGAGTCATAAAGAACAATCTGTACTGTTTATGATGGTAAAGGAAGGCCCACACAGGAAAGAACAGAGTCCTCAGCTAACCATGTGGCTGTTGTTCATAGGCAGATCTTTCTAGGAAAGCAAATCATGTTAGAAAACTTTAAGGTAGAACAAGTGGCATAAGAAAACCAATGGAATCTGGAGAATGAGCTGGGGGCCATTTTCAAAGGCCAGTTTTATAGAATTTGAAGAATAACAGGTTAAGCAAACAACTGCAGTTTAGGAGAGAGAGAGAGAGAGAGAGAGAGACTGTCACTTGAAGTGGCACAGTAAAGGGGGGCTTGTGGTCATGTTTTTAGGCTAAGGAAGGGTGGGTCACTAATAGGAACTGTTTAATGGGATGGAAGGAAGATTGTTTCTTCAGGAGGCCCTGAGTGAGAGAGCAGAACTGACAGAGAAGGGATCAGGGGTAGAAGAACAGAGCCAGTTGCCAATACAGTGTATGAAGTTATCAAGATCTTGAAGAATTTGGAAGCCTATTGTGTCATTTTCAGCCAAAGGGAATCATTGTCCCATTTGTTTTTCTTTTTTGTGGCCAAACCATATTGTAGTAAAAAAAAAAAAAAAAAAAAAAAAATGAGGCACTTGGACTTTACAACTCCTTTTAGGCCAAGAATATTAAGATTGGTCAGGAGACAACCCAGCAAGGAGGCCAATGGAGTTTTGGAAATTTGGGAACCCATAGAGGGGTGAGAAATTCCAGGGTGTCTGTCTGAGGATCAGGAGTCCCTGATATGAAGACAGAGGTTAGAGACCTTCTCCTGGAGAAGGATAGGGGATTCAGAAGGTAAGTAGGAATTTTGATTGGAGGCTTTCAGGGCAGTCCTCAGAGCAGAAGACAAGGAATCCAGGTCTGTCTTCCTATATACCTTATGAAGACAGACAGATGGAGGCTTACTCACCCCTTCTTAGGGCTAAAATGAAGTGGATATGGCAAATGGCCTCTCTATGGTTGTAAGTAGGGCAGGTGAATTATTCTATCCAGCTATTGGAGATCTGTTTCAATCATCTGGGACTTTTGAGAGCCCAAGGGAGTTGGAATTTTCAAGCAATTTATCATGATGAAAGGAGAGAGAGAGATAGGGTGGGCATCAGAAACTGTACGGGATTTGAGTTTGGATCTTGAACAGGCAGCTATCATAACAACGGGGTCCTTAGTTTGAATTTTAAAACTGACATTTTTTTTCCTACTAGCCAATAGCCACAGGCAAGGATGTCCCCAAGTGTCTGAGTTTCTTTATTTTATCTAGCTGTGAGGCAGTTGTTAGTTTACTGTGACTGTCCCAACTCCTCTGTAGGTTTTTATCTTGTAGAAAAAGGGAAAAGCAAGGAAAGAGAAATTAGGTATCCATATGCAGGAGTTAAGGAAGCCCAGTAAAGACAGAGGTTGTACTTGATTTAGTGAGATGGCTTGAATTGTTGTGAGAAGGGAGAGACCCTGGCAAGTTATGGCTGGCTGACAGAACTGGTTGACAGAACTGTGTGAGAGATAGAGTTTTAGGAGGAGCAGGAGCAGGGGAAGGAACTTAGCATACCTTTTGTCTTGTCATCAGAGAAAGTTATCAAGACCAATGAAAATGTTGAAATCAAAAATATAAAATTTAGGGCTGGAGAGATGGCTTAGTGGTTCAGGATCTTGCCTGCTAAACTTAAGAATGCTGGTTCCAATCTCCAGGTCCCACATTTAGCCAGATGCAGTGACACAAGGGCACAATGCCACACTTGTCCACAAGGGGGTGCACACATCTGGATTTCGTTCACAGCAGCTGAGAGACTGCTGGCACGCCCATCTCTATCTGTCTTCCTCTCTCTCTCTCTCTCTCTCTCCTCTGTGTGCCTCTCTCCAAAAATAAAAAAATATATATCAAATTTAGGCAAGTATTGGCCATTTTTTAGAGAATATTGTGGCCAAATTTGGACAGAGAGTTAGAGTAATTTGTCAGGAAGGAGTTCAGAAAGTTTGAGCTCCTTTAAACCAGCCTGAGACATACTAATGGAGTGTTTTGGGGAACAGATAATTTGGAGCCCATTTTGGAGGACAAGGACTAGAGTGACCAATGCTGCCACCAGGGACATCTCCTAGGTTTAGAGAAGGCAAGCAAAACCCAAGGATAAGGAGGGAACATCCTCACAGTCCTAATGCTTTGGGTGTCCAGTGGAACAAAACATGGGAGGCTCCCAGAGTCTCCGATCATCCATGGACTGAAAAGTGAGAAACTCCCAGAGTTTCTAAGCTCTGGGACAGGTCTCCTCTGCCACAGACTGAGAAGGAATACCTTGTCCTGAAGCTGTAATCTGATGAGGGTGTAAATGCAGTATATCACACAGTGAGAGGCCTCTTATCTGGAGTTCAAAAGTCCAGTGGGAAAGGGGAGGGAGAAGAAGAGAGCATTATGACCCAGTGGATTACCCAAAGAGCTTCAGAGACTCAGCTGAACTCAGAAAGGGATTTTGGACATTCAACAGGGAATAGCCCTGGCCAGAACTCCTCAGTCTCCATAGACAAGCCACTGAGCTCACGCAATCCAAGGGTCAAAGTGAGAGGGAGAAGAGAAGGAGAATGCTGCCAGGTGTCAAGCTAGGTTTACACAGAGCACCAATAAAGCTCCCTGAGCCATGAGGCCAAATGGAACTTGTACTGCTCATGTAGACAAAAGCCACAAAAGACCAGAGGTCTCAGGTCAGACTGGTGACCATTTAGTCCAGGTAGTGAGCTTGGTAAGTGTCCATGCTCCCAAAGGAGTGATACATTGGCATGGAGGTGGGGAAGAGGAGAGGGAAAGAAAAGAAAAGCATGAGGCCCGAAAGCCCCAAAGGGATCTGAGTTGCAGCACCAAAATGTAAGGAAATTGTAGGAGAAAAGCAAGAAAGAACACTTGACTTGATCTCTACAAATTGTTTATTGGGAGGTAGTGAGGGGCAGCAGCCTTTCTGCAGGATGAAGGTAGAAGCACCGAGTCAGGCTGGGGTTCAAACTTATAAGGAGGACCCCAAGGCAAACATACTGATTTAGCTGCAGGTCCAAGGGAAGTAGATAAGTCATGAAAGTTATTTGCATGGAATAGGCCTCCATTCTTTATGGCCTTCTCAATATTAAGGTTAGTTATTAACTCCTTAGTTCCCTCTAGTTTTCAGGGAAAACTATGAACCCTTAATATCCAAAACATCTCCTGGTCTCCATGCAAACCATGGTCCATCTTCTAATGGCTCATATGCCTAAGAGTCATCATGCCCTCAGCATCTCAGCAGTGGCTCCTGAAACTGTATGTGTACTTTATGAAGACTCCACATATATCTATTGAAACCAATACAAGCTGTGCAGGACATAGACATATTCTTAATTCAGGGACAACATAAATCATGACCTTGAAAAGCAGGTTTCTTATCCAGTCAACTCTTTCCAAAAGAGTTTTCATGTCTATCGTAGTCTTTCCTCAGACATCCTCTCTATTGTTTTAACATAAAGCAGTTGGGTCATCTTCCTTAAGATTGCTAATGTGTTGACAACAGCAGCTTCAGTAACCTAAAATTAGTCTCTGTGCCAGTAATTTTTACTTGCTTGAGTTTTCCCAACATATATATAATTTATTTGGGGGGTAAGAGATAGAGTGAGAGAGAGAGAGAGAATTGGCATGCCAAGGCCTACAGTCACTGCAAACGAACTCCAGATGCATGCACCTCCTTGTGCACCTAGCTTACATGGGTCCTACGGAATCAAACTGGGGTCCTTTGGCTTTGCAGGCCAGTGCCTTAACCACTAAACTAACTTCTCCAGCCCCCAACTTAAAATCTTAAATCTCTCAGTCCAATATCTTTAGCCCAGCATATCAGCCCATTACAAATTTAACCTTGACCAAACTTTCTGGGCCTGGCCAGCAGAATGCAGCCATCACTTATGCCAGTAGCCTAGTTCCAACAAGGTTTTCTGATATCTTTCATTCCCCTTAGAAAGTTCATGAGCCAAACATCCAAGTTCAATTATCCCTCACTTAGCATTTTCAAACTCTCATCATAATTGTCCTTAACACTTGGCTTACCACTCCAGAAGGCATCTTCAGTTCTAACTACCAAGTCCATGCCCATTCCTATGTGAATTAAAGTTTCTAGAAAACAGCTGTATCTGCTGCACCTACTTTCACCAAGGCTGAATGGACTGATAATGCTCCTGTTATCACAAAGAGATGGAATGTTCCAAGTCAGAGCCAAATTACCCTGGGATACCTTTATGTTGGGGTCCCCCCAGGGCCAGCCCAGGAGGGATAGCAGGGTCTCTGCTGAGTAGGGGGTGATAGGCAAGGAGTCATGATACAGACTCTGGGAGTTGGATGGAAGCAGCAGAGGGCGAGCTGCTGCAAACTCACTTATTCAAGTAAGTGTAAGGTGTTTTAAGGGGTTTTCTGGCCAGTCATTGAATGGGGTGGTTCCCTTCTTATGACCAATGACAGCTGGTCTCCGGGAAGATCATCTCGTAGCAGGTTTCTCATGAGCTTGGGACTGTAGCTGTTGTCATGCCAGGCCTGTGCAGGATGCCATGTCCACAGAAACCACTTCCTGGTTTCTTCTGGCATGTGGTCTGGCTAGGGCCAGAACTGCATTGTGCCATACATATCTTCCTTTTTGTTTTTATTATTGGCAACCCCGGGAGGCATAGTTCTTTACCAAGCCATTGTTTACCCCAGGCAACAAGGGATTATCCCATGCGATGGTGCCTGTCTTGGGTTGCCCCATCTCATGGGAGGGCCAAGTGGAGGTGGCTCTGTGGCATACAAATGGTCCCAGCAAGTGAGAATAAACTATAGAACCTGAAAAAGACTGGGGTAGGACAGGTTGCTGGGTGACTGTTGTGAGTTTGCCCTTAGCATCATAATTAGTAGCAATGAGTGTCCTTAATGGTAACAGATCAATGTTATCAAAGGAATTGCAAAGGAATTTATGGCTGGTTGGAGGGTAGCATTACCATAGAGGCATTGATAAGCAAAAAAGGCAAAGGTGTGGCTAAGGATGAGTACCTGCTTGAAGGGGGAGGAATACAGCAATTAGAGTGGCTAACATAAAGCCTAGGAAAAGCATGGGAATCTAGGCCCACCACACCAAACAAGTATGGGCTAAGAAGAATTGTCCGAAATGGTTTCTGGGAAGTGGAAGTAGGGAGAAAAGGAGATAAAAGGAAAAAAAATGGGGAATAGATTTACAGTTCTGTATCTGGCCTGAGGGGGTTGGCATCATCCTCTTCATCAAGGTCAATCCCTGAGTCAGTGGCTGGACAGATGTTTCTGGCAGGGATCCAGATCTGGATCTGTGAAGTTTCTGGAAAGACACAAACATACCCTCAGCCCAGTGTTAAAAGAGGGTGAGGTCCCTTCCAGATATTAGTAACAGGATACTTACTTCCAATGGACTAAGGGTAAGGGTGTTGTGGTTGGTTGGGATCTCCAATGTTTATAGGCTGGTGAGAGTCCTGCCTCATCAAAGGTGAGAAAATTGAGGGTGAAGAGAGCTTCCATCAGGGCAAAGTGGGGATCCTTGAGCAACATAGTGGACTTTTGTTTTATAATTAGTTCCTTTAGGGTCTGGTTAGTTCTCTCCATGATGGCTTGTCCTTGTGGATTATAGGGGATCCCAAGGGAGTGTTTTATTCCCCAAGATTCCATGAAGGATGTGAATTGGACAGATGATATGCAGGGCCATTATCAGTTTTAATTGACCAGGGTACACCCATGACCAACATAGTGGTTTTTGTCACCTTAATGACATGGGACGCCTTCTCCCCTGAGAGAGCAATAGCAAAAGTAAGCTTAGAGTAAGTGTCCACAAATAACATGGACATATTTGAGGTTGCCAAAGGAAGGTATGTGGGTAACATCCATCTGCCAGATAGAATTTGGGGTAAGGCCTCTAGGATTGACCCCTTGAGGCTGTAGGGGGCCCAAAGGGGCTGGTGGGCATGCCTTACAGGTATGAGTTAAATGTTTGCATTGGCTAAGCAAGAGCTCGGGTTATAGGGTTTGTAGGTTAATGGGGGATGGATGGAACCTTTGGTGTAAACCTCTAGCTTGTTCTAAAAGTGGCAAGGATAAGAGAGCAATAAATTTGTCCACCTGTGAATTTCTGTTAGCAATAAAGCCAGGCAGACCAGTGTGTGAGCGAATGTGCTCAATAAGTCTGAAGGTGGATGGCCCATTGTAAAAGGACTTGATCAAAGTAGGAGTCAATGCCAGATTCCTGGGCTGCCCTGCAGATGAGAGCCAGATCAGAAGGGGGTGGGGTACCAGGGCCTGGTTGTTGCATCCAGCCCTATGTTAATGGGGAAGTTGGCAAAGAGGCGTGTCAGGAAACTGGCAGTTGCCTGGGTGTATACAGGACAGATTGGGCAGAGGTCCTTCCAAAGGTAAAGAGGGGGAGGGGTGATTGTGAGCATGGCTGCCGCAGGCTGTGGTTTGGGTGGAGGTCTTTTATCATTGAAGGGTTGGTCTTCCTCATCATCATCATAAGAGGGGGCTGGGACACAATTTTAAGAGCCAATTTCGGTTCCTCCTTACAGCATTCGTTATGGGTGGAAATTACTTCCTCCATGGAGAAGCCTTTAAGGCTGGCAATTATGGCAAGGAGGATAGGAAAGAATGGGGTGCCGGAGGGTGTGCGCCCTTCATAAACCTCTTGTTTCTTTGTGAGGAAGAGAACCTGGGACCAAATGGAAGTATCCCAGCTGTTCTCCCGACCAATCCATGGGGCTAAAACAAGAGTTTCATCCCCAAAGCCATGGAGGTCCTTGTGTTTCACTTTTAAGCCACATTGCAGGAGAAGGGCCTTAAGAGCCTGCAATTGCAGTGCCCTCTGAGGGAGATTGCCCATTATGGCATGGTGGTGTTTGGGGTTGGGGGGGTGCTAGGCTGGGACACTGCTGAATCAAGGAGACTGGGAAAATGATAATCCAGATAAAAAATGATAGCCCAAAGGATAATCCTGCAAACCACAAGTCCTACTGCTGGGTCCAGCTGAGACATACGGATAGAATGTTTAGGACCCACGTGTCTTGTGCTTATTGGGGGACTTCTGTTCCATGGCCATATGCCCACATGGTGTCTCTGGGGAAGCTCAGCCAAAGGCCTCGCCTTGGTTCCAAAATCAGGTGAGTCAGACCCTTATGTGATTTCACCGGGATGAACCAATAGTGGAGGGGCTGACACAGGCTTTGGGACTGTGCGGTGATGTGTGCCTTCCTGCTGGGGAAAAGGACAAACAAAGGAAAAGGGGGGAGAAGGGGGATGCCCGCTCACTTTCAGGCAGCCGTCAGCACACAGAACAGCAAGGGGCCTACTCACCAACAATCAAGAAGGGGGCATCTTGCCAATGCCAAGGGGGCTACTCACCGATGATCAAGGAGGGGGAATCTCACCAACACCGAGGAGGCCAAGGGTCCCTGTCCAGGTGCCAGATGTTGGGGTCCCCCCTAGGGCCAGCCCAGGTGGGACGACAGGGTCTCTGCTGAGTAGGGGGTGAGAGGTGCAGAGTCATGACACAGACTCCGGGAGTTGGGTGGAAGCAGCCGTGGGTGAGCTGCTGCAAACTCATTTATTCAAGGAAGTGTAGGGTGTTTTAAGGGGTTTGGCTGGCCAATCATTGTATGGGGTGGTCCCCTTTTGACCAATGACAGTCAGTCTTTGGGCAGATCATCTCTAGCAGATTTCTTGCGAGCATGGGGCTGTAGCTTTTGTCACACCAGGCCTGTGCAGGATGCCATGACTACAGAAGCCACTTCCTGGTTTCTTCTGGCATGTGGTCTGGCTAGGGCCAGTCTGGCTAGCCACTTAATATCCATTTATTGTCCACAGCTGTGTCTGAACTAACATCCTGGTGAGTATCAATTAATCAGGTGTAATACTTTTTGGAATAAGAGAATAGACTCCAGCTTCCACCAACCCAAGGGCTAAAAATGTCATCAGATAGCATCTGAGGCCTATGGTGGAGATTTCCCTACTTTGATATAGCCTGCCTACCTGATGGTCAGCCACTGTACTTGAAAAGTGTCTTGATTTATGACATTCTTCTGTAACTATAAAACCTTCATGAAATTGTTAACACACTGGAACACAGAATTTGGGGTAACCTAAATCTGTGTTCCTGGGCCATGGTCACTCATATTGGCTCTGAAATAAAATAATTCTTATCCAAGAGGTGTGTCTTTTGCATCAACAGTTTTGGTGCCCTGTGGGGCCCCAAGGACAAGTCACTTATATTTAGGATGCAGTCAGTTAGCATGGACTTCTTGAGCCCAAACATCTGATGTTGTCTCCTTAAGTGCAGGTTGGTGAGTTTACTCTTGGGCTCAGATCTCCCTTGATTTGGTTGATGGTGCACTTGTTTATTCTGAGATGGTTTTAGGATACTTTTTTGTTGTTGTTGGAGACTTTTTTTGGTTTCCTCACAAAAATATGCTCTCAAAATGTTTGTTTTAAGGTATCCATTTTGTGCATTTGCTTTGAAAGAATTTTGGTTTTGACCATTCAGTTTGTGGTTTGCATGCAGATCTTTGTGAGCATTTTGTTTACTAACTATTCTGTTTGTTTTGCCTCTGCTTGCATTAAGCATTTTTTTTTGTTTGTTTTACTATTTATCCAAAGAAGGTGTAAATGTTTGGGGAAAAATTATTAGTTGGCACTCCAGCTGATATAAAAATTGTGTTAATTTAACTTTCAAGAATTTAATTTTTTAAATTAAAAAACACTAATTAAAAATAAATTGGTTTACATTTCCCACAATGGGGAACACTTAATTCTAAATTGGGGTTTATTTTTATATTAACTTTTTTGGAAATGCAAAAGTCCTAGAAAATATTTTTTGTTCTAAATAAAGGGTTAATGACTCTCCCTGAAAAACCAGAGGGAGGTAGAGGGTTAATGACTGTCTATGACTAGAAGGCTCAGAGAAATATCAGAGGCAGCCATTCCCAGAGCAGCAATCCCAGAATAGCTTGACAGTCCCCATGGTTGATATAATCCCCTTAACTCAGAAGGCTTTGAAGGAAAAGAAACCTTCTGGAGTATCCTCCTTTAGACAATTCTTGCTGAAAAAAGACTATTCTGAGAAAAGACACAAATAGCTACAAGACCCTTATCTACTTCCCCCGGATATGCACCTAGTCTAGTCTGTTTTTCTCAGGATCCTCCTTATAAGCCTGAACCCCAGCCTAAGTCAGTTCTTCAGCCTCCATCTCACAGGAAGTCTATAGCCTCTTGTCACTATACTTCAATAAATACTCTCACTGTATGTAGATATCAAGTCAAGTGTTTGTCTTTGCTTTTCTCCTTGACTTTCCTTACAATAAAAATATATAATGGGCAGTGTGGTTTAATTAAAATTTTAAGACATCTGAGAAATGATTAAACTGGTAATTTACAAACTAATTAATAAGAATTCTAGAACCTATAACTTAAAAGAAGATATTCAAAATGAGTCAGATTTTAAAAATTCAAGAGATTATATCAGAACTGAAGATAAATTGTGCAAAATCTAACTATTCTCATTTCCTCTCTTTGCTCTGACCTTGTCTCTTGCTATCTCCAAACAGAACAAATCCCATATCAAAGAAAACACTTTTATTTGTAGGATAAAACCCAGAGAATCCCTTAGTAGATTAAAATCCTCATTTGTAAAGACATTTTCCTCTCTGAAAAGCCTCCACACCCATGTTCTGAGGTATGCTTTCACTCTCCCTCTGAACACTGTTATTGGGTCCAGTGTTGCATAAGTAAGACTCACGGAATGTGAGGTAAAGTTTTATTGGTTAAAAAAGAAAGAAAGAAAGAAAAGAAAAGAAAAAGAAGAAAAGCTGGTGCACACCAGGGCTACACCCACAGTCAGGATGTAGCATTGAATTGTTTGGAGTGTCAGTTTTTATTGGAAAAAACTACACAATGTTTATTGTAAAAAAAAATGGGAGTTAAACCATAAATCACAATTCACATGTTGCAGTTACAGCCATAAAAGTAACTTTAAACATAACGGGGAATTTGGTGCATTAAGGCAGGGGCATTTCATTCTTAGGAGATTAAACAAACTTGTGAATAGGTCTGTTAGTCAGTTACAGAAGTGACTGGGGGAGGGCATTAGGCCTGTGACAAAGAGTTTCTAAATATCCTGCTTATCTGCCCTTAAGGATTTTGCTTAACAATGCAAGCCCAGGGCAATGCTATTCAGACCAGCAAAGCATCCTGTTTATCTACCATCTTTACATTTCCCCCTTCAGATATGGCCTGAGTTAAATCTTTGACTCATGAGGGATAATGTTTAGTTTCATATAGGGGGGTATACTGTGTCCATAATACCATAAGCTTAACAGAATTAATTTTATTTTTAACATATCTGACCAAAGTATTAATAATTCAGGGTCCTATGGTAAGGCCTAGCAATACTGATAAAAATGAGCCAACAATTGCAGAAACTTATTTAACTTAGTTAATCATGCAGACCAATTATACATAGACTGAAACAGTTTCCAGTAGCCTGTCTTTGGAGTTCTCTTTCTTTAAGGTTTTCTCTGACTAAGGCTAAGGTGTCTCTGATTATTTTTTGCTGGTTAGCATAAAAACAACAAGTTTCACCTAGGGCCATACATAGACCCCCTTGATTCATGAAGAGTAAATTAAGCCCCCTTTTATTTTGTTCCCTCCACTTTCATAGCTATTGGAGTGGTTAGGATGACCTGGTGGGGGACCTTCCAACATCCCAATATGGTGTTTCTTCATCTGAACTCTGTCGTTGGGCTGAAAAGGGATAGGGACAAACAGGGTGTGTCTGAAAAGCAGCCTTGACTGTTGGAACAATGGACTCCTGGACTCTTTGTAAGACTTGAATAGAAAGAAGCATTTCATTAGTAAAGTCAGTTATCTATTTAAGATCCATCTGGGGCAGGATGGGGGGTATCCATACATTTACATAAGGGGTACACCTGGCCCTTAACAGGGCGAAGGGAAGGAGTCCCATCCATCCTTCACAGGTCTCTAGGGTTAATTTAGTTAAAGTCTCCTTTAAAGTCCGATTCATCTTCTCTATCTGTCCTTAACTCTGGGGATGGTAAGCACAATGTAATTTCCATTTGATCCCCAATGTTTTAGTTAATTCTTTGATAACTTTGGATACAAAAGCAGGTCCATTGTCTGCTCTTATCATGAGGGACAATCCATATCAGGGAATTATTTTATCTAGTAATTTATTTGCTATTACCTGGGCTGTCTCAGACTTGGTTGAAAATGCCTCTACCCACCTGGAGAAAGTATCAACATAAACAAGCTGACACTTAAACCCATATTGGTCTGGCTTTACCTCAGTAAAATCAACTTCCCAGTATCTTCCTGGCTCTGTCCTTCTTTCTCTTGACCCCATTGGTGGCACCTTACCAGAGGAGGCATTTGTCTGTTGGCAGGCCTGACAGTGGCTGGTGGTGTCCTTGATGACTGAGCCCATACCTGGGAGGAAAAACTTTTTCCTCATTAGTTTGTATAGCTTTTACTGCCTAAGTGAGTTCCTTCATTTAGTTGTTTAGACAGTCATTTTCTTAGGGCTTGGGGCACCAACAGCCATCCATCTTCCACTTGATACCATCCTTGTAGGGTCTGCTCCTTTATCAGATGAGAGGTGAGTCATATGTCCTGTTCTGTGTATGAAAGTCGCTCAGGAAGAGTGGGTTCCAGGAGGGTGACCAGACAATCTGACAGATGCTGAGAGGCAGCATTTTTTGTTGCTAGGTTTACTAGTTTTGTAATGCCCAGTTCACGGTGCCCCCAGTGACCACCAAGGGAGACCAAACACGCATGCAAATGCAAAGAGCTTTTCCTCGGGCTTAAGCTTGGTCTCTTGCCTTCACCAACGCAGTGGATCTATGCAAGAGCCCAGAAAATCAGAATGGCAGGCTTTTTATTGAGGTTTGAGCAAGGGGGAGGGGACCATCACCTATGCAAGTACATGATTGGCTAATTTGAACATTAACTGTACTTGGGGGTTCTTGATTGGCCTTAGGATTTTGGCAGGCTAGGTCTAGGAGAATTTCAAACTTAATTGGCTTAGCAAACAGCGGTTACATTTGAACAGGTTGGCACGCACGGTTACATTCATTTGATTGGTTGACATTTACAAAACTTTGAGACGGTGGATCTTATTGGGCCATCCAGCCCAGGACAGTAAGAATGTTGAGTCATGCTCACACAGCAAGTTTATGGTTTTTCCCAGTACTGCTTGTTCTTCCCTTGATTCTGGGAACTCGCCCCTGTGGCCTACAGACTGAGGCCTGTCATGGTGCTACTCTGGCCTGGGTCTTTCATTCCCCCCTCTCCTTGTACCTAAAGGGGAGCCAATCCTGGGTCCCAAGTGTTCTAGTGGGACATATTGACTTCTCAAAACCATTAATTGTACACTATTGATTCACCCCTTAACCAATCTATTAAGTATATAGGGAACCAAGTAAAGAGTCATGTGGGTTAAGGTTAGGGAGAGAAATCCTGAGGTTCAGCCAGGGGGTCTGCCAGTCAGATGTGAGTGTGATGAATCCAAGTGGCGATCCCATCTACCTTGACAGTGGTGGGAGTTGTCAGGATGACAACATAGGGTCCTTTCCAGCGGGGTTCAGACGATGAGGACAAACAAAGACCAAATCCCCTGGCAGTATCCATGTGTTGGTGGGGGAGGTCCAGTCTCATATATGGCCCCTAGATGAGGCCACATTTGTTTTCATGAGTTCTAATTAAGGATTGAAAAGACATAAAATTTGTTTTTTAAACTTAAATCAGGCAGGATAGGAGGTGGTTTTTTTCAAATATAATCTCATAAGGAGTTAACCCTATCATGTAAGCAGTGTTCCTTACCCTATAAAGGGCAAAGGGAAGAAGAGATACCCAGTCCCCGCTGGTCTCTTAGTAAGGGTCTTTTTTAAAAAAAAAAATTCTATTCATTCTACCTGACCTGAACTCTGGGGCCTGTAAGCACAATGTAATTTCCAATTTGCCCCTAATATCTTAATTACCTCTTGTGTTACCTGAGAAATGAAGGCTGGTCCACTATCTGAACTCAAAAGAGCAAGAATTCCATACCTGGGCAAAATCTCCTCTAGGATCTTTCCTGTCACCACCTGTGCAGTCTCATGTTTGATAGGGAAAGCTTCCGTCCATCCTGAGAAGTATCTACAAAAACTTTGTCCGTCTTTCATGAAGCTTCTGCCATCAGTGTACCAGGTGACCTCAGCGTCCGGTAGAGGCTGGTTGGTGAGATCCTCTCTGATGTTGTAGACTTGGCTCAGGATGTCAGCACAGTTATGGAGGTGTCCCTCCGAGTCTGGATCCAGATCTTCATGGAGAGCCTCATCAAACAGGGTGGGCTAGTTTTTGAATCCCACATCTAAGTTAATTGTCCATTAAATCCTTGTTCCAGGTCATGCCATTCAAGGGCAAATAGCAGCTGACTTTGTGCTGCCAGTGGCAGGCTAAAGAAGGCATCTTTTAAATCCAAAACTGTGTACCATACTCTAGATGGAGGCAAAGAACTTAAAAGAGTGTATGGGTTTGGCACTGTTGGGTGGATGTCCATCACCTGCTTATTTATCTCCATAAGATTCAGGAGCGGAGTGCTCCATGGGGAATGGCAAGAGACAAGTACCCTGATGTCTCGGAGCCACCTGATATGGGGGGGTGATTCCCATATGGGCTTCCCATGATGTAGGGTACTGTCTCACTCTGATGGGCGTTGCCCCAGGTTTTAATTCTACCCAAATGGGTGGGCGATGTGAGGCCAGTCCCATTCCCCCAGTCTCTGTCCAGGCCTGGGGAAACCTCTGTAGCCACTCAGTAATGTCCCTTATTGGACTTGGTTGTTGATGGAGTCTGAACTCATCCTCTAATTGCATGGTCATATTTATCTTTGAAGTGGGGCCCATCTCTCCCCAGAAGGGGATAGGGGCATTCAGATATGACCATGAAGGAGTGGGATACCTGGCCTGTGCCAAGGTCCACTGTTCGTTGGGTAGTCCATGAATATTGGTTCATACCTGTGGCCCCTTGTACCCAAGACTTTTTGTTTGATAGTTTTCCCTGTGATTTAGTTAGCACTGAATGTTGTGCTCCAGTATCCAGTGGAGAAGTAATTGGAGTCCCCTCCACTTTTAAGGTTACCCTGGGCTCGGGGAGAGGGTCCGTACCCTGTCTCCCCAGTCTGAGATGTCTCCCAGTTCCAGGACTCTCACTCTTTCCGACTTTTTATTTTTACACATGGGAGGTTTCTTGGGGCAGTTCTTATGCCAATGTCCCATTTCTTTGTAAAACGCGCATTGGTTGCGCTGGAGTTTAGGTCTGTCTGGCTGGGGTCCCTCTTACCTTGTTCTCTGGTTAGCTTCCTGTGTGGATTTCTTTGCATTCCTGGAGATTCTTTGGTGGACATCAGAAGGATCTTGGCGGCCGATGCAAAGGCTCAAGCTTGGCATTCTCTGGGCTCTCTCAGTTGTTGTATACTCCTTCTGTCAGTGCTACCAATTCCTGTAGGCTTTTGTCTGCTAATCTATCTAATTTTTGAAATTTTCTCCTGATGTCTGATTAACAAAGCTAAGAATAACTGCTGTCTTATTTTCTGGGAGTTCTGGGTCCATGGGGCATACATGCACTATGCTTCCATGAGCCTTTCCAGAAAGGCAGCAGAGCTCTCATCCTTTCCCTCTTGTGCATCACTAACTTTGGCCAAATTGGTGGGCCATCTAGCAGCGGCCCTGAGACCCCCCATTAGAGTCCGGCGATAGACCTGGAGTCTCTCCTTACCTTCTGCGGTGCTGAAATCCCAGTTGGGTCTAGTCAGTGGGAAAAAAGTATCAATTACAGCTTGGTTATTTGCGGAGTTCCCAATCGTTCCCGGGACCAGTTTTCGAGCTTCTGTGAGGATCCTTTCCCTCTCCTCTGTGATAAATAGAATCTGTAAGAGCTGCTGACAATCATCCCATGTGGGCTGGTGGGTAAAACAGATAGGGTCTAGAACTTAGGAGTCTTCATTTTCCAGTTATAGAGGTCACTAGTAGCAAATGGCCAGTAGTGATGAGGTTGATTGCCTTCTGCGTCTGGGGGCCCTATGGCTCTGAGCGGAAGGGTCGTGACCTCGGGTGCCGGGGCTGGTGGTATTGGGGGGGGCTAATTACAGGAGAGAGGGATGGCTGTTGGGGCTGAGGTTGAGCCTGCCCAACCACCTGGGGCTGGGGTGGAAGGGAGGAGGAGGATAAGGGGGAGGAAAAATTGTCCTGCAGGACCAGATATAGGGGGGCAGAAGGTAGGGAGGGGGAGGCAATAGGTTCTTCTTTGTTCTTAACAGCCAGGATAGTGGACAATTTATCCTGCGAAGAAAAGGTTTTAACCAGGCAGGGGGATTTTCAACCAGATCACGCCATGTTAGAATGTAGGGTATCTGGTCCGAGTGTCCATTTCCTGCAAAGTAATTTTGAAAGATAATATCTTGGACCCACCGTATTATGGGCAGGTGGGAAGTACCTTCCAGGGGCCAGACCACATTGAAGGTAGGCCATTCATTTCTGCAAAAGATAATTAGTTTTCTCTTTTTTTCACTTCTACATTTAGGTTAGAGGCCCTTTCTTTAACATCCATAAAATGGTCTGTCAGGAGGGAGAGAGGAGTCGAGTGAGTCTGTCCCATCTGTCCAGTCACACAGAGAAGGAGAATAAGTCCTACAAAACACAAAGAAAGAAGGCAGAAAACAAGTTCGGCTGGCCAGTGAGTACAAAAACTGAAACTGGGACAGTGGCGTCACGCCGCTCTGCGGGCATGACTCACGTGGTCTTTCCGAAAACGGGAGGGGAGAAAATTTCCCCTTCTTGGTGGGCCAGAGGCACTCTGGTCCCACCTACCAAACAGGAGGGGAGAAAAATTCCCCTCTGGTGGGCCAGAGGCACTCTGGTCCCACCTACCAAAACCTACCAAAGGGTGCGTCCACCTGACTACAAACTGAGTTAGAAATACTAGAGAGATCTGAGAGACTGAGAGACATGAGAGATTGAGAGACAAAGGGAACAGACAAATAGACACTTACCAGCTGGCAGTCTGAGCTCCACGTGTTGGTGGTCCTCAGGGATCTCCAGGGGGATCCGGGACAAGCCCCCAAATGTAATGCCCAGTTCACGGCGCCCCCAGTGATCACCTGTTGTGCCCCACGTTTGGGCGCCAGATGCCGGGGTTTTTTCCCTCCACCACCGGCAGGTAGAGCGGAAGAGAGAGAGAACCGGGCCAGCCGCTTCTCTCAAGGCTGAGCAAGAAGGCGGGTGTTGGCGACTCAAACCCCTCCCCCCCTAAAACACCAGGGAGAAAAACCACATTGAGTCGCAGAAGTCCGTCTAAGGTGGGAATCTCTCTGTTTATTGTCATGGGGAGGTATTTATATATTTTGAGGAAGGGGGCGGGAAGAGGGGGTGAGAGAAAGGTATAAGGGCCAATAGTATTTCACCACATCAGCAGCAGCTGGGTGGAGGCAGTTTCAGCTTAGGTGCTGAGTCACTTCAAGGACAGGTCACCAAACTCTACTCAGGCTCTGGAAGCTTGACTAGGCCTCACCGGGAGTAGGCCAAGACTGGCTGGGCTAACCACTCAGCTTCACACCAGGCAGGGCCCAACATCTCCCCCTTTTGTTTTTGTAAGAATGGTGGACGGCTATGGCCTCTGTCCTAGGTTGTCCCCCTCTGGGAATCTTACCCATCATTGAGCACCATGCCTCTAGCCCGTTGACCACTCCACGCCCTGTCTTAGGTTGTCTCATCCTGTCTGAGATCTTACCCGTTGTTGGTTCGATGGAGGGCGGGGGAGGGATGTTAGGTGGATAGCCAGTAAGTGGAAAAGCCATTGTCTTTGAGTCGCAAACCTGCGGTGCCTTGACCTGATGAAGTTTAATTGCCTCAAGCTGTTGGTGAATGAATTGTGTAATCTTATTAATTACACAGGGCCCGAGAGTGAGGATAAGAAGAAGGAGGGGTTCTGGGGAGGGAGAAGGTAGGGTAAAGAGCAAGAAGGAGGGGTCCAAGGGGAGGGAGAAGGTAGGGTAAAGAGCAAGAAGAAGCAGGGGTCCAAGGGGAGGGAGAAGGTGGGATAAAAAGCCATGTAAGCTCGTCTACAGCAGGTTGTCTTAGAAGTCCTGACTCCTCTTCTGTAAATCTTTCTGGAGCTTTTCTGGCTTCATTTGGGTCTAGTAGCATCCACACCTTCAGTTGTTCCTGGGGAAGAAACAGAGGCATAGTTCTCAGGGGTGGGATACTCCCTGGAGAATTGATTATTATCATCCCCTTGTTGGGGTAAATATTTTAAATCTCTTGCCGGTACCCAAATAGGTCTTTTTTCCTCTTGAGGAAAGACACATCCAAATCCTCTCCCTGCTGTGAGGAGGGGGTCTGGTCCCTTCCAAGCCCCAGTTAATGGGTCCCTCCATTTGACCCAGATGGAGCTGTAGGTGACAGCTGAGGTCCAATGTTTTTGAAAAGGGGGCAAGTGTCTATCTTCTTTAGAAAAATTTAAAATATTTAGGGTTAATAATGCCTTTTTTAGTTGGTCATGTGGGGGTAGGGATTCCCCCTTTTGTTTTTGTAATTGAGACTTGAGAGTTTGATGATTTCTTTTCATGATGGCCTGGCCCTGTGGGTTATATGGGATGCCTGTGGAAAGTGAGATTTTCCAGGTTTGGAGGAAATCTATAAAAGTTTTGCTTACGAAGCAGGGACCATTATTGGTTTTGATTTGATCTGGCAATCCAAGGGTGGCAAAGCATTGAAGCATATGGCTAATAGCATGTTTAGTTTTTTCCCCAGCATGTGCTGATGCCCAGCAAGCATGGGAGAAAGTATCAACTGAGAGAAAAATATATTTAAGTTTTCCAAATGGAGAATAGTGAGTAATGTCAATCTGTCAAAGGTGATTAGGGCGTAGTCCTCGAGGATTGGCTCCTGTAGTTTGAAAAGGAGGTACCTGGAGGAAAGGCTGACAGGATTTGCAAGTTTGGACAATTTTTTTAAGGTCCTTGACTGGCACATGGGGATATTTATGTTTAAGGCCCCTCCAATTTATATGAGTTAATAAGTGGAAGTGTGTAGCTTCTGAGACTGTATTACATTGAGGCTGAGAGGCCAGTTTGTCAGCCAAATCGTTTCCTTTAGAGAGGAATCCTGGTAAATTTTGATGGCCTCTGAGATGTTGAAGGAAAATGGGGTTAATTTTTTGTTTAAGTAGGGAGCGGGCTTGAACCATCAATGGGGTTATAATATTGGAGTCCAGTCTAATATGGGCCTCAATTAGGTTGGGTAACAGGTTAACAACATAAAGGCTGTCAGAAAATAAGTTAAATGGCTCCTGAATAGTGTCCAAAGCCAAAACGACAGCAAATAGTTCTTTGAATTGTGCTGATCCTGTGACCTCATGGGAGATTGACTTTATGGGCATAGGCTTTTCTCCCCTCCTTAGGGGAGGGCAAACAACTAGGAAAGCTCCCAAGCACCCCCAATCAGTGAATACTGTAAGAAAATCAGGGTTGGGTTTAGATAAAAAAAAGTCTGGGGGGGTCTCCATTCCAACCTAGAGAAGGAGCTCATCCATTTATAAGGACCATAGTGACAATCAATTATACCCAGAAACCCCTCGAGGGCCATAGCAACCCTGTTGTTATTTCTCTAAAGCCAAGTGAAGTCTGTTACCTTAAAGGGGGTGACAATGACATGAGGCTCTGTGCCAAACAATTGGACAGAGGTGTCCCTGCCCTTGATAATGCAGTCTGCAATCTGGTTAGTTATAGAGTAAACTCTGGGGACTCCACCAAGGGAGAGGTGAATCCATTGGATGGGTTCTCCTTCCTGGGCTAACAGCACAGTGCATAATGTTTCCCCAGAGAAAAAACAGAGGGAGATAGGTAAGTTAGGATCAAACCTCTTTAGGACAGCAGCATCAATAGCCCGTTGTACCTTATGTAGAATTTGTTTATGACGAGGAGGCAAGGTTATCTGAGAGGAGAGAGTAAGACCCTTTAAGAAGTCAAATAAAGGGGACAGTTTCTCAGTAGTTATGGGTATCCAGGGCCTCATCCAATTAATTTCCCCCAGCACCTTTTGGAGTTGAGGCAAAGTATAGAATTTTTGAATATGGAGTTGGGGTTTGACAGGAGAAACAGTATCAAGGAATAACATGGAGCCCAAAATCTTGAAGGGAGGGGCAGTCTGTACCTTTTCTGGCAAGGCATTTAGCAGTAAGGTCTTGGAGATCAGATGGGTTGGAATGACCTAAAATAATATCATCCATATAAATGTAGAATAAAACGTTAGGATGATTAATCAAGGAAGAAAAGATATGAGACATGTAATATTGACAAATGGGGGGGGCTGTTAGCCATGCCTTGAGGTAAGAGGGTCCATTCAAACCTTAGGTCTGGTCCACGAAAGTTTGTTGAGGGTATGGAGAATGCAAATTTTTCTATATCATCTGGATGTAATGGAATAGAGAAAAAACAATGTTTAATATCGATAATGGTTAAGTAATGGGTGTTGGGAATGGCTGGAATCCAAGGGAGCCCTCTCTGGGGGGTCCCAAAAGGCATCATTCTCTCATTTATTTTTCTCAAATCATGTAAAAGTCTCCAAGAGCCATTAGGCTTCTTTATAATAAAAACAGGAGAGTTCCAAGAACTTGTTGAAGGTCGCACATGTCCTGAAGCCAATTGTTGTTTAACGAGTATATTAAGTTGTTTTAGTTTAGGGGTAGGTATAGGCCACTGCTCGACCCATACGGGGTCCCCAGGCACCCATTGAATCTTAGGTACTTGGGGGTGAGCAGTGGCCCTTAGGATTGGGGGTGAACCTGAGAATGTTTTTGTTTAATTTTTTCCAAATGAGGATCATCTGTATAGTTAGGATGGCAGGTTCTTCCTTCCTCAAACTGTTTATTTTCTTTCTGGTAAAGTCTATTAGTAGTAATTATTAGTAGTAATATAAGTAATATAAGCCTCAGTTTCCCCAAGTATATCCTGGCCTAGGAGGTTGGCTGTTAGGCCCGACACCACTAGAGGGCGCACCTCCCCACTATTGTTGTTATTGTCAGGGTCAATCCAGGTCTGTCAGTTAGCAGTTTCCCATGACATAGATTGTCCGCCCACACCCAGTAAGGGCGGACCCAGGACCAACTGCCAGGAGGGAGGGACCTCCTCTTTTCTTATCACAGTACTGTCAGCCCCAGTGTCGATGAGAAATTTGAAAGTTTTTCCACCGACTGTTAGGTTCATTTTTGGTCTAAGTCCGGGTGTCAAAGGCACAGTTCAGTGTGTTTTGATTACCTTCTTCCCCTTATTTAACAGGGCTGGGGATAGCCCCTGGTGAAGTTTAAAGGTTCACCCTGAAGGCTAAACTTGGATTTGTAATCTTTGGCCCAGTGAAATCCCTTTTTGCATCGAGGACATGGCGTGCGGGGCAAGTTAGGGGTTGAGGGAGTTATTGGGGCGCTTTTCCTATTGAGGCATTCTTTTTTAAAATGACCCTCTTTGCCGCACCCAAAGCAAGATCGTCCCCTTCCCCCTGAGACCTGTTGGAGGGCACATTCTAGTGCAGCCATGTCCTCATGGTGAGAAGCCTGTAAGGCTGATGTCATAACTTTAATCTGATGAGAGGGGTATCCTACATCTTGGGTGGCTACAACCCATCTACTCATAGAGCGGTCCTTGAGTCCAGCGCAGGCCAACTTATGATTGCCTGTCATGCCTTCCCAGACCAGCATTTTTGCAAATTGGTCTCGCAGGGGGCCCGGGGGGAACTTTCTTTGTAGGCTTTTTGTGACCCTTTCTATGAAAGTGGCCAAATCCTCACCAATCTTTTGGGTGACTCCTGTAATGGGGGGTTTAGAGGGGCCCTCCTCTAACTTTTTCCATGCAGCCATTCCCAAAGCCCGTACTTGATCTCGGTATGGATCAGGAATGGCGGCCTGCTGAAGACCGGTAGAGAACTGGTTAGCAGTGCCTGAGAGCATTCCAAAGGTGATTGGTACTGGGGGCTGAGTGGCTTGGTTTCACTCAGCTTGAAGGTGACACTCATCCTGAAAAAAAGCACACCACTTTATGTACAGAGAGCCAGAGAGAACAGCTTTAGCAAGGTTTTTCCGATCTTGAGTGGTACAATGATAATGAACTAAACCCTGAAGGATGGTCTCTGCCCAGGGGGAGTTAGGCCCATCCTCTGAGACAGCCTTTTTAAGATCTTTTAAATTGTGAGCTTCCCAAGGATACCAGGCTGCAGGGTGGTTACCGCCGGGATTAACGTTAATAGGGAAGAGATCGATTATTTTTTCCCTGGGGACATCATCCCCATGGTAGAGCGGAGGGGCAGAGGCGCTCAGAAATGGATTAGTAGGGGGGTCTGGGGGCGATGGACCTTTAGAGGGCCAAAGAGCACTCTCAAATGGATTTAGGGGTGAATCTGAGGACTCAGGCTGGCCCGAGGGGCTGAGATTGCTCTCTATCCCTTTCTGGGTCAGGGTATCGCCTTTTGACCTGGGAGGTTGAGGTGAAAAACAGCCCTTTAAGGCCAACACAGTCAGGAGGGCCTCCAAAGGGTGGATCTCCCCTTTTTCTGTCTGAGCTTTTTTTAAATCAGATTTTCAATTTTATCCCAGGTGTCCCAGTCAAAAAGATTACTCTCAGGCAACCAGGGAGCAATCTTGAGTAAACAGCCCCATATCTGGAGGGCCTGGTTATCAGATATATTAAGGCCTTTACTTTTGAGCAGAATCTGTAGTGACCCTAAGGCAGGATTTGGCTTAGATAAGGATTGTCCCATGTTATAAATTTGAGGGAAGAGTATCCTTAAAATCAGGGTAACAGTGATACATAAGAATACAACACAAGCACAAGGTCTCAAAAAATAGCTAAACATGTTGTAGAATATTTCTAAGATGGCGCCCCCACTCAAATGAGGGGGCAGGACACTTTGAGAGTTCTCCAGGTTTGCCCATGTGGTGAGCCTCCTCTAGGTTTGCCCACATGGTGAGTTTCATTTTCAGGTCTACCCACGTGGTGAGTTTCGTTTTTAGGTCTGCCCACATGGTGCATCCACTATGAAATGGCATTTAAAAATGGCGGCACCACAGAAGTGGTCTGTTGGAAACCCGGAAATGAGAAGAAAGAGAAAGGAACAAGAGATGTTGAAGTTTGGGACGGAGTTTTTATTTAAATGAGGAGGCAAAACGTTTAAAGTCTCCTCTAGGTCTACCCACGTGTGTGTCTGCCATGAACTGGCGTTTAGAAATGGCAGCACTGCAGAACCCAGAAATGAAAGCAAAGAGAAAGTGGTGAGTTTCCTCTAGGTCGGCCCACGTGGTGCATCCACCATGAGCTGGCCTTTAGAAATGGCGGCACCATAGAACCCGGAAATGAAAGCAAAGAGAAAGTGGTGAGTCTCCTCTAGGTCTGCCCACATGGTGCGTCCACCATGAACTGGCGTTTAGAAATGGCGGCACTGCAGAACCCGGAAATGAAAGCAAAGAGAAAGTGGTGAGTTTCCTTTAGGTCTGCCCATGTGGTGCATCCGCCATGAAAGTACCCGTTTAGAAATGGCGGCAAACCAGAAATGAAAGGAAAGAGAAAGGAAGTTGAAGCAAGCACAGATTATAGAAGTAAAGGTTAGAATATTAAATATGAAGATTACCTCATAACTTATGAGGATACACCCGTCAGCAGTCCGATTAGCCCGTCAGCTTAATTTTGAATTTTGTTTCATCATGTCAGGGTCCAGTCCGTAGTCCGTTCTGAATCCTCACACGTAGTTTCTCAGGTAGTTTTCTTCCCTCACACGGGGCACCAGTTGTTGTGCCCCACGTTTGGGCCCCAGATGCTGGGGATTTTTCCCTCCACCACCAGCAGGTAGAGCGGAAGAGAGAGAGAACCGGGCCAGCCGCTTCTCTCGAGGCTGAGCGAGAAGGTGGGTGTCAGCGACTCAAACCCCTCCCCCCAAAAACACCGGGGATTAAAACCACATTGAGTCGCAGAAGTCCATCTAAGGCGGGAATCTCTCTGTTTATTGTCATGGGGGGGTATTTATATATTTTGAGGAAGGGGGTGGGAAGAGGGGATGAGAGAAAGGTATAAGGGCCAATAGTATTTCACCACGTCAGCAGAAGCTGGGTGGAGGCAGTTTCAGCTTAGGTGCTGAGTCACTTCAAGGACAGGTCACCAAACTCTACTCAGGCTCTGGAAGCTTGACTAGGCCTCACTGGGAGTAGGCCAAGACTGGCTGGGCTAACCACTCAGCCTCACACCAGGCAGGGCCCAACAACCACCAAAGAAGACCAAACACACATGCAAACGCAAAGAGCTTTTACTCGGGCTTAAGCTCGGTCTCTTGCCTTCACCAACGCAGTGGATCTATGCAAGAGCCCAGAAAATCAGAATGGCGGGCTTTTTATTGAGGTTTGAGCAAGGGGGAGGCGACCATCACCTATGCAACTACATGATTGGCTAATTTGAACATTAACTGTACTTGGGGGTTCTTGATTGGCCTTAGGATTTTGGCGGTCTAGGTCTAGGGGAATTTCAAACTTAATTAGCTTAGCAAACGGCGGTTACATTTGAACAGGTTGGCGCACACGGTTACATTCATTTGATTGGTTGACATTTACAAAACTCTGAGACGGTGGATCTTATTGGGCCATCCAGCCCAGGATGGTAAGAATGTTGAGTCATGCTCACACAGCAAGTTTATGGTTTTTCCCGGTACTGCTTGTTCTTCCCTTGATTCTGGGAACTGGCCCCTGTGGCCTACAGAGTGACTGAGGCCTGTCATGGTGCTACCCTGGCCTGGGTCTTTCAGTTTGTTCCCTCTTGCTTCTGTGGTCTCCCTTTTCTGATGGCCCAGACAATGAATTATAGCCACTGCAGTAGGCACCCAAATGGCAGCCAGTAAGTCCCAAATTTTATTTTTATTTTTGATGTCTTTGCCTTCTGCTCTTAAATAGCCCTTGCTCCTGGTAGATGGCTCCATGTAAATGTGCCATGGCAAAGTCATAATGGCTGACTATGTAGATATTCACTGTCTTATCTTTTCCCAATACCAGAGCCTTGATCAGTGCTTATCAGTTCATCTTTTTGAGCTGATGTACCCCAAGGCAGGGCCTAGCAGGCCTCAGCCCAGAGTTTTTTCCAAAGTCACCATAGTTGCACCTGCATACCTGACTCTGTCCATGACAAAACTGCAGTCATCAGAATACATCACCAGGTCAGGGTCCAGCCAAGCCACATCTGTCAAGTCTGGGTGGAGTCCATGAAGGGCAGAGGTGATCTCTAGGCAGTCATGCAGAGGAATTGATGCCTTATCAGTTTCAGGCAGCAGGGAGGCTGGATTTGAGGTCAGGAGGCTTTTTTGTAAAGTGTCTATATCACATGTAGGGACATAATTAATAAAGTTTGGCCCAAGGTTAATTTGGCAGCATCCTTTGTCAGAATAGAAGCAGCTGAAATAGCCCGGAGACAAGGGGGCACCCAGTGCCTACTGGGTCTAACTTCTTAGATAAGTAGGCCACTGGGTAATGCCATGGCCCCACTCTTTGGTTTAGGATGCCCCTGTCTGTCCCCCTTTTGTTTTTATCCATGTACAAGTGGAAAGTTTGGTTAAGTCTGTAAGTGCAAGGGTGGGGGCTGTTGTCAAACACCTCTTCCTTTGCCTAACTCGCATGCTTAAGTTTGTAAAAATTTTTAACTTTGTTTCATACTGGCTCTTCCTGGGATTCCATAAATCCTATATACAACCCAAGTTGAAGTCTCTGAAAGTCTAGGGTTGTCAGGCTGTCAAAGATGACAATGTGGAGCTGTATCTCCATCCCCTTCCTGCTGACATTTTGGGGGATCACAAAAGATCCATCTAAAACATTGTGGGTAAGTCTTGATAACTACTGCTTCTCCTCAACTATATTTTTGGATTGTATGATAACTTGGTTTCTTTAATCTATTTTTTTTCGGGGGTGGGGGGACAAAAACCCATATAGTGTTTAATGAGTGCCACAAACACAAAAGAATCTCCTAGTCATCTATACCCCATTGTTGGGCCAGATGAAATAGTACATTGCTTTTCTGTGGAACATCACATAAAGGCTGATCCCCCAGACTTCCTAAGCCTGTATCTTGTCCCCAAAAGAGCACCCAAGACACAATGAAAAAACTACTAAAAACACATTCTGGATCCTAAACACAAAGAATGGCCACTTCTCTACTAACCTTTCCCTGCCTGTCTCATTTCTCCCATCTTATTTGATCTGTGAAACTGATAACATCAGACAAAGAGACTCTCCCTAAATGCTGTCCTACCAGTCTTCCACTTAAAGCTAGCATTCCTCCTTATGTGCCTGAGCCTGATCTGTCATTAAATCATTGCTAGATGATATTTTAAATGAGTTTCTGTAGCTTACAAGACCAAAATAGATAATTTTAACACAAGAATAAGATATTTTCATCTATGAAAAACTTTTCTCCCTTTTAGCTCTCAAAAACAAACAGAAATAATTATCTACTGAGGATCTACTTAACAAGCTTCACCTTTGATATTCTGTGATACTGAGTCATGCATCTCAAAGAGAAATGATAACTTTTCACTTAATTTTGCTTTCTTGGGGCACACCTAAAATTTATATGTTTGTGTCATGTTTGTCCATTATCTTTTATATGTTTGTTTTTGTGTTTTGTCCAAAAAAATGACAACATAAAGTTCCAAATATATATAACTTGTGGCCACTTCAATTTTTCATTTTTACTTTTAGTTCATTTTTGGTATACCAACTGTGGTGGTTTGATTCAGGTGTCCCCCATAAACTTAAGTGTTCTGAATGCTAGTCTCTGGCAATTGGAAATTAAAGCCTCCTGGAGGTGGTGCATTATTGGGGCTGGGATGATGGGTATTATAGCCAGTTTCTCCTTGCCAGTGTTTGGCACTCTCCTTTTGCTGTTGTCCACCTTATGTTGGCCAGAGGGTGATGTCCACCCTCTGCTCATGCCATAGTTTTTCCTGCCATCATGGAGCTACCCCCTCGAGCCTGTAAGCCAAAATAAACCTCTTTTTTCCCCACAAGCTGCTCTTAGTTGGGTGATTTCTGCCATCAATGCAAACCTGATTGTAACACCAACTTAAAGTGTGAATGTGAATGTTTTAATGAGATATTAAAGGCCTTATAAATACATATTCTTAACCTTAAGTTCTCTTAGCTTCTTAAAACCTGTAAAATGTTATCTTTAGATTTACTAAGTGTTCATGAAACCTTAAATGCTACTTTTTTGGGTGATATAATCATTAAAAATCTAAATTTTAGGGTATAGAAGTTATCATTGGATACATAGATTTTATTATTTCCTTTCAAACAAATTTTACAATTCTATTTAATTGTTTTACAATGGTCATAGGAAATAAAACAGCAAAATAGCCCTAAATAATATGTACTAAATTCCTTTATTTAGATTAATTACAATTTCTTTTTCAGGAATGATATGCAAATGTCAAATATAAAGTCTATATATATTGTCTATTTATTTATTTATTTAGTTAGTTAGTTTTTCAAGGTAGGGTCTCACTCTGGCTCAGGCTGACCTGGAATTCACTATGTAGTTTCAGGGTGGCCTTGAACTCTTGACAATCCTCCTACCTCTGCCTCTTGAATGCTGGGATTAAAGGCGTGTGCCATCACATCTGGTAATTTATATTTTTATAATGCTTATATAATGTCAAATTGACTTACAAGTAAATGGTTAGTCTAAATTCCTTATAAAATAATAAAATTTAAAATTTTACACCAAAATTTGTACATAATTAAATAATCTTTTTTTCTCTTTTTTTATTGACAACTTCTATACTTACATACAAAAAACGCATGATATTTCCCTCCCCTCCCCCATTCCCCTTTAGAACTCCAATCTCTTTTGTATCCCCTCCCTCTCTCCATTAGTCTCTCTTTTAATCTGATGTCATCATCTTTTTCTTCTATTATGAGGGTCTTGCGAAGGTATTGCTAGGCATTGCAAGGTCATGGATATCAAGGCCAATTCTGTCTGGGCAGTTGCATTGTAAGGAGTCATACCCTTCCTTTGGCTCTTCCATTCTATTTGCCCCCTCTTCCACAATGGTCCCTGAGCCTTGGAGGGTGTGACAGAGGTGTTTCAGTGCTGGGCACTCCTCCATCCCTTCTTCTCAGCACTATGTTGCCTTTTGGGTCATCCCAGTGGTCATTGCCTTCAGAAAAGAGAAGCTTCTCTAAAAATAAGTGAGAGTAGCATTAATATGTGAATATGAACAATAACTGTAGTGCTTTCAGGGTAGCTTGGTGGGAATAATATATACATTTAACCAGATAAGCGCAGGCTTTATACCCCTAAGGCTCATGACCTCCCCTGCCATAGACTTTTGTTTAGGTTTTTCAGTACCAGGTATGTATTCCCTCCCATAGAGAGGGCCTTCAGTCCAATTATGGAGTAGTTGGTTACCCCAAGAGCAGACATGCCACTATTGCACCTGTATGCTGATGACCTGTCTCCCTACATGCACTGCAGCTTTTTTCCAGCTTTCAGTTGGCTGGTCTACAGGGAGAAGGTTTCCTGCTCAGTACCAGCTTGCTTTCTCAGTGACCTTGCCTCTAAATAATCTTAATCATGATTTTATTTGATAAGTTCTTGCCTTAATTCAAGTTACACAAAAGTCTTTATTGCTTAATTAGCTCTCAGAACCCAAGTCTTTCCATTAACACAACTGCTCCCACTTGGAAAATTAAAGAGAGTAATGTTTCCTCTAGACTTATCTTTCCTTTCTATTTCCTTGAGTATTTAACATGCTTGAATAAATAATATATTTTCCTACAGAGTTCTATAGATTAACAATAAAAAATGTTTTAGGGCTCAAAAGATGACTTAATGGTTAAGGTACTTGCCTACAAAACCTAAGAACCCAAGTTTAATTTACCAGTGCCCACAAAAAGCCATATGCACAAGGTGGCTCATACATTTGGAGTTTGTTTACAGTGGCTGGAGGCCCTGGCATGCCCATACTGTCTGTCTTTCTTTTCTCTCTCTCTCTCTACTTCAAAACAAATAAATTTTTAGAAATGTTTTAAAATAGAGATGCCAAGATATTATTTTGCTTTGATTGCCTTTGATCATGGTTTTCTTTCCCATGGTAATACTGAAAAGAAAAAAGCCATTCCCTTTTACTCAGAAAATTTGTCTTAGAAATATAGAAAAATGGATATATTTCTAATTTAAACTATTAAATAAAATGTCTAGATCAAAAGTTATTAAGCTCCTGAATAAGATATATTTTTAAAATGAAGATTATTAAATTTTACAATCCAAAATTCAAATTTTGCTAAAATGATTTTGCTTTCAGTAATGTTTACCAAATGCCTAATCCTGTTTATATCAACAGATTTCTTAGGTATTGCCATACATTTACTAATACACATTAAATGGTTTACAAATGACAGTTTAAAATTTATATGTTTTCCATTAGAGTAAGCCTTTTTTATATTTACTAAATAACATCTGCTTGTACACTTACAGCAAGGTTTCTTAAATATTCTGTTTTTAATAGTGTTTATAAAAGTTGCTTAAAATATTTGATGTTTTATCCTTTTACTAACAAAACCTCTAATAACCCATGGTTAAATTACATCTAAATGCCAAGTATAGGCTTTACTATTTAGATAAACCTTCATTTATCAGATTAATAACTTATTTTAATAAATAAAAGTTTAAATTTGTTTTTAAAGTTTAAATTATTACTAAATTTATTGTTTTTTTTTTTTTTTTTTGAAATTTAATCCTCAAGAGTACTGGTTAAAAAATTGAAAGACCCAGGACAGAGTAGCACCATGACAGGCCTCAGTCACTCTGAAGGCCACAGGGGCGAGTTCCCAGAATCAAGGGAAGAACAAGCAGTACCAGGAAAAACCATATACTTGCTGTGTGAGCATGACTCAACATTCTTACAGTCCTGGGCCAGATGGCCCAATAAGATCCACCGTCTCATTGTTTTGTAAATGTCAACCAATCAAATGAATGTAACCGTGTGCACCAACCTGTTCAAATGTAACCACCACTTGCTGAGCCAATTAAGTTAGAAATTCCCCTAGACCTAGCCCACCAAAACCCTAAGACCAATCAAGAACCCCCAAGTACAGTTACTGTTCAAATTAGCCAATCATATTGTTGCATGGGTGATAGCCCTCTCCCCCTTGTTCAAACCTCAATAAAAAGCCCACTTTTCTGCTTCTCGGGGCTCTTGCATGGATCCACTGCGTTGGTGAAGGCAAGAGACCGAACTTAAGCCTGAGTAAAGCTCTTTGCATTTGCATATGTGTTTGGTTATCCTTGGTGGTCACTGGGGGCGCCTTGAACTGGGCATTACAAAATAACTAACATTAATGGCTTGTTAAAACTAAGCAAAATATTTGGCTTCTTTATGACACTACCATTTAGTTCTTCTAACTATATCTTCTTATAAAGTAAGCATTGAGTGCCCTATCACCACTAAGTATTTATATACATAAATATTTTTCAATGTAAGGACTATATCAACTAACTCCTATGCTACAAGATTTCAAGAGATGGACTCCCAGATTTATATTTCCCTCTTCAAACATCTAAACACCCACATAAACTTCAAAAATGCTGAATGAAACTGATTTTCAATTACATCAACAATTAAGAACTCCAATTAATTAAACATCTCTAACTCTTATTTTTTATATTTTGTAAATCCTTTTACATTTAAACATTTTAAAAAATGGTCTAAAATATTTGTGTTGGTTTGATTCAGATATCTCCCATAAACTTTGATATTCTGGATGCTAGGTTCCTGCTGGTGGCGACTTGGGAATTAACATCTCCTGGAGGCAGTGTTTTGTTGGGGATGGGTTTTATGAGTGTTATAGCCTGCTTCCTGCTGCCAGTGTTTGTCACCCTCTGCTGTTTTCCATTTGATGTTGCCCAGGAAGTGATATCCACCCTCTGTTCATGCTATCATTTTCCCCTGCTGTCATGAAGCTTCCCCTTAAGTCTGTAAGCCAAAATAAGACCTTTCTTCCCCACACGCTGCTCTTGGTCAGGTATTGTCTGCCAGCAATGTGAACCTGACTGCAAACAGTGAAGTTGGTACTGAGAAGTGAAATTGTTATGGGGTCCAGTGTTGCACAAGTAAGACCATCGACTCACAGAATCTGAGGCAAAGCTTTATTGGGAAAAAAAAGAAAGAAAGAAAGAAAGAAAGAAAGAAAGAAAGAAAGAAAGAAAGAAAGAAAGGAAAAGAAGAAAAGCTGGTGCCCACCAGGGCTACACCCAGGGTTCAGGTCCTCAAGATGTAACATTGTACTGTTTGGAGTGTCAACTTTTATTGGAAATGACCACATGATGTTTGTAAAAAAAACAGGATGGGAGTTAAGCCATAAATCACAATTCACATGTTGCAGTTACAGCCATAAAACTATCTTTAAACATAAAGGGGAATTTTCATTACAGCAAGGGCATTCTATTCTAGAGGATTAAACAAACTTGTGAATAGTTCTCTTAGTCAATTATAGGAAGCTTCTGGGGGGGGGGTGAGGCCAGAGTTTCCAAATGTCTTGCTTATTTGCCCTTAAGGATTTTGCTTAACAATGAGGCCCAGGGTAATGTTATTCAGATCAGCAGAGCATCCTGTTTATCTACTATCCCCACCTGCTCAAGCAAGTGTAAAGTGACTTCTATTTTTCTCTAAGCTTGTTGTAAAGAAATAACATTTCTCAAATGTTTACATTTTTACAAAATGATTTACAAATTGATTACTGCTAGAAACCTGACTGCATGCCTTTTGGAGCTGATTTTCAAGAGAAAGGATTTGAAATGTTTGCCTAAGAGATGCTTTGTGCTGAAGTACAGCTTGATGAACTATTCTGGACAGAGTTGGAAGACCTGAATGCAGTATGAAATAAGTACTGTGAGGTTTGGCTTATGAGGGTGAGAAAGAGCTTTGCCTGGACTGGGCTAGAAGCAGTTTGTGTGAGAGGACTGCTGTTATACCTGTGTCCTGAGAATGTGTGCAGGGTTGCATTGTGCAGAAATGGACTGGTGTGAGCAGAGGGTTATGACACAGAAAAAAGCAATCTATGAGCCAAAACTGCTGCCTGTTCAGCTGCAATTGTGCAAGAAATTACAACCATTGAGATTGGGCCAGCTGACCTGGAATGACAGAAAGAATGCAGTCTTTTGAAGGGGTCTGAATGCTGAAGGAGTGTCCTGTTCTTCAAAGTCTGCTTTATTTCCTCCAAATTAACAAATTGGCAGCCCACCTGGCATTATGGAGTACAACAAATTCAGGAAAGAGAAGGTCATTAAATTTGCAAAATGGTTTTGTGGTTTGGAAATGGCCATGGGCAGTGTGAGTGCAACAGTATTTAAATTTTTCTTTGGTATATTTTAAGTGATAGACACAAAGCTAATGTTGGTTTTAGTATAGCTACAAATGAGAATGATATTATTTTCTTCCATTAACTGTTTTTGTTGTGACTATTTACTTATCCAGACTGCTACCTTACTTAAACAAAGATTTTATATTTAAAGGGATTCAAGTTTCAATATAATTTGGATACAAAACAAGCTCCTACCTTTAAATTAACAAAGTTTTACTTTAACCATCAAAAGTACCCCATTATGGGGTACCACTGTTTTAAAATCCAAATTCTTAGAACAAAAATAAATACACATTTTTCTCTATATGTATTCCCAATGTATATACTTTGGGATCTAGCCAATTAGATTACTATGTTTACAAATGTTAACAGAAAACTAGTTAAAGGCTGTCAGAGGCCCAATGATATATTCAAACTCTGACAACTTTAATGTAATTAAATTAACCAAAAACTATAAACAATTAATTAACATTATTAATGTTGTTTTTATAACTTGAAAGATATTTCTTAAGTAAATATTTAAGGTGTCCTACAGTACAGTTAATTGAGATTAACAGTGACTCCAATTAGAGTCCTATTTTCCTTTTCTGGCTTTAACATAATAAATAACATTTAGTTATATCCACAAAATGTACAGATCCTAATTTGTAATATACCTAACTTTTCATTTATTTTGCAGTCACTAAAATATTTGTTCCAGAAAAAAAAAAATTGTTGTAAGATGTTGTATTGTTATCTGATTTCTTCTGTGATTTGACTGTCTATTTAATTCCCCTTATGGGGACTTAAATACTAAGATAGTAGTACAGATCAAGTTACTATCTACAAGTAAAAGCTGTAATAATTTGTATGTTAAAAACTAATTCCTCCTAAAATTAGAGCTAGCCACTTCACAAATATTTAAATTTAAATATAACATTCCTATTATATGTCATGTGTGCATTTTATATCAGATACAGAGGACAAACAAAAAAATTAAGTATACCTGGATCATGATAGCTAATAGATTTAACATGATCTAAATGTTTCTTCCTTAACAGTTTTGCCAACAACTCTTCTCTCCTGAAGATGGTAATAAAAACATACTACTGGCAAAAATAAATAAATAAATAAATAAATAAATAAATAAATAAATAAAAACAGACCCATAAATCAATGGAGTACACTGGAAGATACAGGTATAAGTTCTAGTAACTACAGTTACTTGATCTTTGACAAAGGCCAAAACCACACACTGGAGAAAAAAGCATTTTCAACAGTTTTGGAGAAACTGGATAACCACACATATAAGAATGATCCTAGACCTCTCACCCTGTACAAAAATCAACTTCAAATGGATCAAGAATATCAATATAAGTCTTGAAACTGTGAAGTGAAGAGATTAAAAAGTATTAAGAACACTCCAAGATATAGGTGTATGGAAAGATTTTCTGAATATACCCCAGTAACCCAGGATATAAGCTGAACATTAGACCATTGGTATCTCCTGAAACTGTAAAACTATTTACTGCTAAGATAATCATCAGAGTCAATATACAACCTACAGAATGGGAGAAAATCTTTATCATCAATATATCAGATAGAGGTTCGGTATCTATAATATAAAAAAAAAAACTTCAAAAAGCTACAAAATAAAAAATCAACTGATGAATGGATAATGAAGACATGGTAAATATACACAATGGAGTTCTACTCAGTGGTAAGAAAAAATGAAATCATGAAATTTACAGAAAAATGGATGGAACTGGAAAAAATATACTAGTGAGATTACTCAGACTCAGACAGACAAATTACAATGGTTCTCTCTCATATCCTATCAGGGAAAAGTTTGATTGGTTTATACATTATAGTGAGCATCAGTAGTACTGGTAAGGAAGTTATAATGAGGCTGAAAGAGAGGGGAAGTGATGAGCAATTAGACGAGAGCATAGTAGACATGCAAATGAAGGGACAGAATACAGATGGTGGAAGATTCTGGAGGACAAGGGTAAGAGAGGGAGGGGAAGGAAAAGATGCACAAAAATAAAAGGGAATGAATCCATTCTAGAAAAGCTGCCTCTTTGTTACCTGAAAGATTTAAAAAACTCTCTTTACCCTGCGTTGTTCTATGGTTTCAGCTGGGGCCCTGGTGAGGTGTGGTTAGCTGATCCTCCCTTCAGGTTCATTGTCCACCTGAAAAAAAGATAAGCAAATTCTCCAATGGACAGAAAAGTTAGTACTAGGTAGAAGGGATGACCATCTATGTTTTGGAGGGAATTTTATATGTGTTGGCTCTCTTCTAGTCCACATTTGGTGGTATCTTGCTCTTGGAGACTGAGCTTATTTTTTGTACCTGGTTTTGACTTATTTCCCAGTTCCAGCACTGAGTTCCATTCCACTGAGTGGATCTGTTAGCCAAATCAAGAGCAGTTGGTTACCCACCATGGCTGTTTGCCACTACTGAACTTGTATGAGCATTACATCAAATTGTTTCCTGCTGGGTATCTTAGACTGCATGTTGTTTGGACCAATGTCAGACATTTTCCCCCAGTTGCTCATGTAGCACCCTCTGGTACTAGACTAGCTAACTGTCTGGGGACTGACCTTTTTCCAGATTCTGGCCAGGTCTCTCTGTGTTTGGTCTCACACACGTATGCTATCTTCGACAGTAGGGTCTTACCATTAACCTTTGGTGGGTCACCAAGAACTCTGACAGAAATCTGTCTTTTTTTTTTTGGAGGGGGTGGTTTACCTTGTAGGTGTCTAGGATCAAGAGCTCATTGTGGAGTTTAACCCCGTGCTGGCACTGGGAGTTTTAAGTCTGCACCTAGAAAGGTGAGGGAAGAAAAAGATAGATAACATTATAGAGGAAGTGAGTATAGAGAGGAGAGGTAGGAAGAGAGAGTGAGAGGGAGAGAGAGAGAGACAGAAGCAGGACAAGATTAGGGTTAGCCTTCGTGATGCTCTCTCCAGATTCCTGTGGTTTGGGTATTCCCTCTGCGGACCTGCTGAAGGATCAATGTTTTAGCCTGTTGTTCAGAATAAAGGGTTTTATAGCATCTTTTCCTTTTGGGTCCCAACTGTATCCCCGCCCCTTGTCCTTCCCCCCACCCTCTCTTTCCCTCCCACCCTTACCTTCTCCCCTTCCCACCCTCCCTCTTGTCTGGTCCTCAGAGTGTTTGTTAGGTTTGGCTGCATGTCATGTAGATTCAGGTTAGGAGTGACAGATAAACGAGACCATGCAACGTTTATCTTTTTGTAATTGGGTGAGCTCAATGAGGATGATCTGTTCCATGTTTGACCTTTTTTTTTTTTTTTTCAAATTTCCTTATTTCATCTTTCCTTACTGCTACATAAAATTCCATAGTGTAGATATACCACATCTTTGTTATCCATTCATCTAGTGATGGACACCTGGGTTGATTGCAGCTTTGTGCTATTATATATTGAGCAGCTATAAACATGGTTGAGCAAATGTCTCTGGTCTGAGGTTTGGAGCCTTTAGGGGAAATGCCCAATAAGGATCCAATAACTGGATCCATTGGTAGGTCTATGGTCATCCTTTTCAGGAGTCTCCATATAGCTCATTTGTTTTCATTTTTTTTTAATGTTAGCCATCCTTACTGGGGTAAGGTGGAATCTCATTGTTGTTTTAATTTGCATTTTCCTGATGATTAGGGATGTTGAACATTTTCTTAAATGTGCATTTGCTATTTGAATTTCTTCCTCTGAGAACTGCCTGTGAAGTTCTCTGCCCCACTTTGTGAGTGGGTTGTTTGGTGGTTTATTGTTTAGGTTTTGGAGTTCTTTGTAGATTCTAGAAATCAGGCCTCTGTCCAATGTATAGCTGGTGAAAATATTCTCCCATTCTGTGGGTAATCTGCTGGCTTTGGTTATAGTATGTTTGTCAGTGAAAAAGCTTTTCAGCTTCATGAGATCCCAATGGTTGAGTGATTGTTTAATTTCCTGAGCTGTTGTGGTTTTGTTCAGGAAATCTTTTTCCCACTCCTATGTTGTGGAAAGTTCCTCCTATTTTTTCTTCCAGTAGATGCAGTGTTTCTGGTTTTATATTAAGGTCTTTGATCCATTTGGACTTAATTTTTGTGCATGGAGAGATGTGTAGGTCGAGTTTCATTTTCCTACATATGGTTGTCCAGTTTGTCCAGCACCATTTGTTGAAGATGTTGTCTTTTCTCCATTCTGCATTGGAAGGGCCTTTGTCAAATATCAAGTAGCTGTATTTATTTGACCCAAAATCTGGGTCTTCAATTCTGTTCCATTGGTCTATATTCCTGTTTTATGCCAGAACCATGTTGTTTTTATTACAATGGCTTTGTAGTATAGCTTTAGATCAGGTATGGTGATGCCTCCAGAGGTATTTCTTTTGCTGAGGATGAGCTTGGATATCTGAGGCCTTCTGCCTTTCCATATAAATTTTGAGATAGTTTTTTTCTATCTCATTGAAGAAGGAAGTGGGGATTTTTATCGGCATTGCATTGAATCTATAGAGTGCTTTTGGGAAGATTGCCATTTTCACAATGTTAATTCTACCAATCCAGGAGCATGGGAGGTCTTTCCATTTTTGTAGGACCTCCTCAATTTCTTTTTTGAGAGTTTTTATGTTTTCATTATATAGATCTTTCACTTCCTTAGTCAATGTTATTCCAAGGTATTTTATTTTTTTTGTTGCAATTGAAAATGGGACGATGTTAGTTATTTCTTTTTCTGTCTCTTTGTCCTTTGCATACAGAAAGACTATTGATTTCTGTGCATTGTGTCTTTGCTTGAGTTATCATTTTTATGGTTTCATTCTATCTATTGTCTTATTATTTATACCATTAAATAGCTCTATTCATTACCCTAGGAATTCAATGTCCTTAATGAAGCCTATTTCCCATTACAGCTACATGCTGTATCTCCTTTGGGTCTTGATCTGCCTACTGCACGAGCTGAAAACAGGAGGAGGTCTGGGTCTTACATGTGGCTGCTGAAGTGGTCCAGTGTTTCCAGGGGAGGAAATGGACATGGTGGGAGAGACTTTGGAGGCTTGGGCTTCCTAACTCTGTGTCATTAACCAGATGCAGCCTGGACATTGCCAATGAAGGGAAATCTTTACTACTAAAACATTAGTGTGGATATTTCCTAAACACTTTAAAGTGTTTTAAAACTCCTATGCATTCTGTACCAAAATTTGCTTATGTGCCTCCAACCTCTTCAACAGATCCTCATGAGAACCTTGCTGTTGGCATACTCCAGAGGAGAAAAAAAAAAAAACACATATTAAGTACTCCTTGTGTTACACACTTAGCTCCAGGAGCTGTCTGTATCTATCCCCTATTCTGTCCCTTTACCTAGAACAAATTAATATCTCCTCCTTAATATGCTTTCTACTGATCCTTAATGATCATTCAAGTATCAATTCAGTATCCCTATCCCTTGTAAATGGTCTGTCCTGATTGATTTCCAGTTGTTGGTTAGGCTCACACTTCTGCATTAGTTTCTTATTGCCACATTTTTATATCTGAGGGTGCTTATATGATGTCACAATAATCTCATGACTTTGTCTAATCCCACACTAAATTTTGAGACCCTTAAAGACAGTCCACTTCATCTCACAGTTCTGTGCCAGGGTCTTTCCCACAGCAGACACATTTGTATAATAAACTGAAGAATGACCACAGCAGACACACATTTGTATAATAAACTGAAGAATGATGGATATTTCTCCTACCATGTGTGTCAACTGGAGGCAGAGTGAAGAGATATTTCAGTTTTAGTGTAAGCATGCTAAATGAGTTATAATTCAGAAGGACCCTACTTTCAAACATAATAAATTATATCTAGAAATATATAATTATATATACAAATTGAGTCCATATGTACAAAAGAATGTAATGCCACATGTATTTCTAAAATAACTTGATAAAGTTTATTTTCCAAATGCTTTCAAAAAGAAAAGAAAGAATTGGAAACAGAGAGTTGGAAAGCTTTTTGAATATGCATGTTCACAGCAGCATTATCCATAATGGCCACAAGGTGAAAGCAACTTAGCTATGTTCAGCCACTGAAGAAGAATAAATAAATGAGCACACAAATAATGGAATGTGTTTGTGTTCAGACTAAGTAGGAATGAAATTGTGGTAATGCTGCAACTTGGAAGAACCTTCATAATGGGAAGTGAAGCAAAGCAGTCACAAAAAGCCAAACACTGTGAGATTGCACTTGTTTAAGATACAGGGGAGCCAAGACCATAGAGATGGAAAGTAGAATGGTGATTGACAGAACAGAAGTGACCTGAGTAGAGGGATTTTTGTTTATAGGACTTTCAGATTTGCAAGATGAGAATTCTGGGGATAGGTGATGGTTGCAGGGCCACAAGAATGATACCACTGAACATTCAAGGTGGTAAAATGGCAACTTGTATGTTGTTTATATTTTCCACAACTTAAAAAGTATTTTGAAATATATCAAAAAGTCAAGTGTACAGATGCTTATGAGAAAAAGAGAAAGGAAAAAAAAAAACAAATATTATTTTAAAATGATTCTTGTTTTTGAAGAGTTCATGAAAGGGGATGACTCTACCTGCCATTACCCCTTACAGCCAAGCCTTGCTGCTTGCTGACAGAGCCAAGGCAACTTAAGCCTTCCTAGGGCAGCCCTGCTGCTGTACTCATGCACAGTCTGTTTTTGCAATGAGTTTTCCAGTGCCTGGGTGAGCTGTTCCAGATGTATTATGGAAAGAGATACAAAATGAGGAGGTAAGACTGTACATGGACAGAGTCTGTGGAGATCTGTAACAACAGGCACTCTCCTGTTGTGTCAGAGACTTGCAGCTCAATGTACTTTTTGGGTGCAAACGGAGGAGCTAGCCCTGATCAACATGAATGGACCCAGATCGACACATTTCCTGCATTCTCTCTTTTTTAATACATTTTTAAAATATTCATTTATTTATTTATCTAAGAGAGGCAGAGACAGGGAGAGAATGGGTGAGCCAGGACCTGTAGCCACTGCAAAAAAAAAACTCCAGATTCATACACTACTTTGTGCATCTTGCTTATATGGGAACTGGGAAATTGAATCTGGGTCCTTAGGCATTGAAGGCAAGCACCTTAAATGCTAAGCCATCTCTCCAGCCTCATTTCTTTTTTATGTAAGTTTTTAAATACTTTATTTATTTATTTGAGAAAGGAGAGAGAAAGAACCAGAGAGAGGGGCAGAAGAATGTGTGTGCCAGGTCCTCTAGCCACTGCAAACAAACTCCAGATCAACTTCAGACATGTGAGCCACCATGTGCATCTGGCTTAGAGTGGGCGCTGAGGAATTGAATGATGGTCCTTAGGCTTTGCAGGTGAATGCCTTAACCTCTACGCCATCTCTCCAGTCCATGGCTTTTCTCTTTTATTCCCTGCTTATATTAACGTAATATTAAGTTCCTCAAGCCATGGGTAAACCATACAATCCATGGGAAGTGAGTCCTCAACTGAGATACAGACAAGTGCCTGGACGTGCTCTGAAGGGTCTCATCTGGATCTCAAGTGAGGAGGTTGCAGTGGCTCTTGCTCTACCCTCGGTGACTCAATCAGGAGGAACTGCCTGTAGGTGTGATGGATGCTGGAGCCTCACCCGGTTGCCTACACACTCTGTCCAATCCCAGCCTGTAGAACTAGCCATTCCCCCCCACCACCACATATAACCTTCCACTCCCATCCCCACCCCCACCCAGGCCAGGAAGGTGCTAGCTCCAGTGCAGTGACCCAGCCCACCAACTTCCCTCCGCTTCACGGAAGTCCCATGTTTGTTTCTCCCTGTATTATACTATGGAGTATCTCAGTAGAGGGAGCCAGGGGTAACTGGAAGCTCTCTTCTGCTCAAGGCTGCATAAGACTGTTTATATGTGTATTACCACCATCTCTCTTATTCTAGACAAGGCTTTCATTGATGTTCTAAGCCCCTAAGGTCACCCTAGCAAGTGAGTGTGCTCCATCTGCAATATACCACCCTGTGCCATGCTAGGCTATAACCCTGGCACTCCAGACTATGTCTTTGTTTAAATTTTTTTATTTTATTATTTTATTTATTTGAGAAAGAAAGAGACAGAGGCAGAGAGAGAGAGAGCGAGAATGAGAATGGGTGTACCAGGACCTTCAGCCACTGCAAAGGAACTCCACTTGGATAAGTCATCTTTTCCATCTGGATTATGTGGGTCCTGGGGAATTGAACCTGAGTCCTTTGGCTTTGCAGGCAAGCACCTTAACTGCTAAGCCATCTCTCCACCCTTCTGCTGTTTTTCTTCTTGTGCCTGAGGCTCTCATTCTTCTCAAGTAACCCTTTAGCCTTTCATGTAAACAGACTGCTGCCAGGGAAGTCTCTTGGTTTCTACATCTGTCCTCTATCTTTACACTGCTAAAATATATAATCATGACCAAATACACATTAGAGAGTGGGAATTTGTTGGCATGGATACAGAATACTAATGCCAGGCCTATGTTTTACAATATTGATGACATTGGGTTAGTTATTTAACTTCCCTAAGCTTCATTTTGTTCAGTTAAGTGGGAATCCAAATGGCACTTACCTTATAATACTATATGACTAGGAGATGGAACAAGAGCTGTGTGTCCTTTGACATGGTGGCTGGCATAATAAATGTAGCAAAATTTAATCCTTCTTGTCTGAGGCTTAAACACCTGACAACAAATCCTACAGTCAATTAGCAGGGTGAATTGGAATGAGTTGGGCCTTTCCCCTCTCTTGGTGGGGAAGCCACCCAGCGCATGCAAGGAAGCATTTGTTCTTGAAACCAGCCTTGGATTAAGTCAAGGTAAACTTGACCTCTGCAGTGTTCTGTTTACATACCTGGGATGAGGCTGGAGAAGTGGGGGAAGCAAGGATGCAGTAAACATGTGGCCAGGGTTTGTGCTATGTGCTGACCCAGGTCTTCACAGATTCTGCCTCATTCAGTCCTCACAGTACCCAAGTGATGATGAGGCAGGGTGACGTATCATATTGAAGAGATGAAGCAAATTTCCCAACACCATGAGGTGATGGTGATAATGATTCTAGTAGTGACAATGGTACTGGTAGTGATGGGGCTAGTGGTGATGATGCTGGTAGTGAAGATAATGATGCTGATGGTGATGATGATGCTTGTGGTGATAATGCTGATGCTGATGGTGATGATGAAGACAAAGTTGGTATTTAAACACTTTCTATGTGCCAGACACTCACCTAAACACTTCAAATATACTAACTTGTGGCTCCTGGGGTCCCTGTAGCTACAGTTCTCTAGAGACATCCAGACAACTGTGGAGCAGTCTTGAGTGGCTGTGAGTGTGATGGGAAGAAACACCCAGGAGACTGTGTAGGAGGATAGCTCATTTATTTGCCAGGGAATGGGTTTATAAATGTCCATGTAGTGGTGAGAAGAGGTACAGGGTATGGGTCACAGGGAGATTGGCTGTGTGAAGGTTGCTGGTTGATACCTTATTAACATGTAGTGATGTAAGAGGACAAAGGTCACAAGGCTCTGGGGAAAGTGAAACCTAAGTCTTATCAGGATGTCCAGGTGACCTGGGGCTGGGGGGTTGGGAGAAGACTCACTCCTGCCAGTCTCGAGATTTGTCAGGGTCTAGGCTCACTGCAACCTCAGGGGCTGGGGCCCTTAGTCATGCCTGACAGCTCAGGTCTACCTAAACCTCCAGTAGCCCAGGGGCCTTCAACTGTGCCCTACACTAACTCATGTAAGAGTGATAAATATTTTTATGTCATCCTCATTTTACCTACCAAAGCTCCAAAATACCAGAACTATCAATTAACTTGACTAAAGACAATTGTAGGAAGTTGCAGATTTAGGACTTGATCTGAGACAGGTTAGAAGAGGCCATTTAGTAAATACTGAAGGATTTACAGACCATATGGTCTGTGCAATATACCACAGATGTTTATATTTGCCATCATAGTGCAAAGGGAGGTATAGGCAAAATGTTATCAAATGAAAATGACTTCATTCTGATAAAACTTTATTTATAAAACAAGTAATGAGCTCATCTTGGCCCACAGGCTAAAGTTTGTCAACTGATACTCTTAAATTCTACCACAAAGAAATAGAGACTCATAAGCATCAAAATCTTAGGAAAAAAAGTACTCATAAAACAAAATATTAGATAATTCCTTAATCTTTGTGAATGTGATAGAGTATACACTAATTCAATATTAATGAAACATCTATTTGTTAGATATAAAGGGGACATCAGGACCACCCTAAGGGCTTAGGTTTCACTAATAAACACAATAGGCAGGGAAAACATTCCCTAATGGCTTGCCTTCCAAAAGCACTGGGTTGGGAAATCATTGGGAAGGTGGCACTGAGACAAAGTCCTTAAGGAATGCTGGTGGTGATGTTGATGCTGGTGGTGATGCTTCCTTAAGTGATGCATTCCTTAAGTATAGGAGTGAGTCATACTGATGTACTAGTGAAACATCTGCTGGGCACGGAGAATAGTCAGGGCAAAGACCCTGGGAAAGATGTCCCTAACTTGTTCAAGAAAGAGTAAGATGTCCACCTGGCTCTTTCCCTTTTTAATGGGAAAAGAGGGGCTAATAGTTGATGGAAGTCCTACTATGTAGGACCTTAATAACATAGTAAGGACTTGCCTTTTATCCTCAGAGATCAGAGTGTCAGGAGAATGACAAGGTCTGACTTGGGTAGTATAAGGATTGCTTTCATGGGTGTGTTCTCTTCTGGTATCATTATCTTTGGATTCAGGTCTCAAGATTCAGTTTTGACTCAAATACTAATTAGGAGTCAAATGTCAGGCAATATAATGAATATTTTGTGTCCATAAAACAGATAATAATAATAGTTACCATACAGGAATGAGCAAGGAGTGAAAAACTTCAGGCAAACCACTAGACAATTCCAGTGACATAGTGAACATTAAATGAATATAGATTATTTTAATTGTTGTTAAAATGATCGCCCCAACAAGCATTTACTAACTTGTAGTGATGAACTCTTTGTGTTGTTACTAAGGTGCTGCCATTCTCACCCATGGGGACATTGCCCCCCTTCAGGCCAGGACATTTTCTGGGACATACAAAAACGACAGAGAATTGAGATGTGGATGCCCACCAAAGACTGTGGAGAATGAAAAAAATAATATTAATACAACTGCTAGTTGTGATGACAAGGTTTACTAGTTACCTAACAAGCTCTGACAAACAGGTTCCAAACTGTCAGCTTAAAGCAAGAAACATGTCTTATTCCATAGAGTTCTTGGAGCAAGAGTCAGAAGTTTTTCTCGTGGGACTCTGTGAAGTAGCCAGTCAGATGTCAGCTGGAGCTGCAGTCTTCAGTAGACTTGGCTGTGAGCTCTTCCCTCACTGTGTTTGCAGGAGGCTCTGTTCCCCACCATGTGGGCCTCTCTATAGGATCACTTTTGTATCCTTGTCACCCTGGAGCTGGCTTCCCACAGGTGAATGATCCAGGAAACAGAAAGAAGGAAACTGCAGTGCCTTTTATGACCCAAGCTCAGAAGTGACACACTGCTGTTTCCCACCAAGTAACAATTTTATTACTAACAAATTACTAGATGCTTCCCATACTCAAGGGAAGGAGAATAAAGTCCCACCTCTTGTAGGATGAAGTACCCATGAATTTTCTCATTATTAATTTTTAGTTAGCATATATAATAATAGGTTTCAATATGATAATTTCAAACATGCATATTGTACTTTATTCATACTCCCCCCACCTCCTTCCCTCACCCACCGGTTCCCCCTGAAATATTCAAGAACATGTGGACATATTTTTAACCTACACATAGGATACATAAGTTCAAGGTGAAGTAATAATGACCTTAATGCCGAGTTTAATTTTCCAATGTTCAAAACTTGATACAAGCATATGGTAAGTAGGAGACAAAGATTTACTATTATTATTACTATTACTATTATTATAATGAGTGAAAAAAATCAGCTGAATGATAAAGCTAATTGTCCAAAGGCGATTCTTGCCAGCCCCAGTTTATAGCCCTATATTGCCAGCACTCAAGAAGCTGAGGTGGGAGAACTCAGAATTTGAGGCACCTCTGTCTCAAAAAGAAAGGAAAAAAAAAAGAAAAAGAAAACCTGAAAAGAGAATGATGGAGGAGGCCAAAAAAGTTATGACATCAAAATAGACAAGAGACTAGTTGGAAATAAGAAGGGCTTCAGTGGAGAGGTCATGGGGAAGGATGCTGGAAGAGTACTGTGATCAGGATGCATTGCATAAATGTATGAAGGTTGTCAATAAATTTATTTTGAAAAAAAGAAAAATATAAGAAGATGACTCAGGGAACAGAAGTTTCTACTATTAGTTGGGAAAGAAATGCTGGAGTGAGTTACAGGTTAGAAAGCTGCTTCAGGGGCTTTATTGGGTTCATACCGTCTCATGAGCTCTTCTACTCCTTTTTTCTTCTCTTGATCTAATAAAATCTCTCTAAACCTGTAAAAAAGCTACTTCATGAATTATAAGGCAACTAATTGTACCCTTTGGACGTATCTTTTTGGTCAGAGAAGAATAAGATGAAGTTTGTTGATCTTCTCTCAGTTCACATCTGACTTCTCATGTGTCTCAGTTTATTTTCTATTACCCTAATTAATGAGGAAAAGAAGTTTATTCAGCTCACAGTTCTGAAAGCTGGGAAGTTCAAGGTTGGCCACTACTTCTAATGAGGTCCCCATTGCTGTGGGCATGCTGAAGAGTCCAGAGGCCACACAAGTCAAGGCACATGCATGAGATAGAGGCAAGCTGGCTTTTATCAGATCTACTTTCCAGTTAACCCATTAGCTCAGGAACCCATTTAACCTTAATGAGATTCATTCCTATCTGCAGCCTCAGGACTTAATCACCTTTTAAAGGTCCCAACTGGTCCAACTCTTAATACTTCAAATGAGAATTAAATTTTAGTTTGGGTTCGTCTTTATAGTAATGTTTATTAGTAGTACAAAACAATGGGTTTTGTGATGGCATTTTCATATCATGTACTTTGACCAAATCTACCCTCTTTTACCCTTTCTTATACTCCCCCTTTTCTATTCCACATCCCTAATATTTTCCCCTTTACTTTCTTGTTCAAGTGCAGAGACTTTCTTAGCAAAGGTTTGTTTCATTTTTTTTTACTTTGTAAGCTCATTCATGCATCCTCTCATTTATTGTTTCCTGTATAGATCCTTATGATAGCACATTTAATAATGGACCAAGCTGGCACACAGCTTTCCTACACCTCAGCCAGCTCTCCACATCTCTGTGGGCCAGCCATGACCAGGTACCATTTTCTGTCAGGCAGAAGGTAGAAAGAACTCTGTTAATCCCACATCAATACCACTGGGTCCTGGGACACAATTCAGTGGAGCAGAGAGTCAGGGAAGATAGTTTGGGCAATGTTCTGACTTTTCAGTGAAACAAGACCCAGTTCTCTGAATGATAAGAACCAACTTGCTTAAACTTGCTCTGCCTACAGGCCACCTTTTTCTGGAATTTTGCTTTGGTTTTACAATTATTTTATTATTTTCCTAGTTGGCCAATTAATAATCTGTCTATGGGGCCTCATGACACCACAGTGAATACCATAATCCCACTGAGGAGGACCTCTACGGTAATGGGAGCTGGGGTGAGGGGATAACAGAGAATAACCTGTTATAATTTATATAAAATAAAAATAAATAATTGTCTAAAATCATATAAGACAGCTTCTATATTTAAGTTACTTTCCTGAAAGATATTTGTTGCATTAGTAGTATTTAGTGAATACTGAGATATTTTTTATCTTTCAAAAAACTTGATATTTTATTTATTCTTGAACCTTTTAAAGGCTTTTTGGTCCATATGTCTGAATATCTTTTCTTTAAAGTTTGTGCTTTAGTAATGCTTATCAAAGGTATTCAAGACTTCTAAATTGTTTGTTATGCAATGATCCTTACCTTTAATTCAGATCAACCACAGAGAGCTAGTGGAGGCAATAAAATGTTTTACTTATGTCACAATTGCATATTATTTTACCAGTTAGGTATTTTAAAAGGACCAATTATAGAGTCATAGAGGTTTATCACAGCATGGTGTTCAATAGTAAAAACAAACACACAAACAAACAACAAAAACAACAACAAGAGCAAGGGTCTGTAATAATGGATGGAGTGTAACTATAAAATACTATAAAGCTATTCAAACTTTTAATCTAATATCATATTTTCTATGGAAAAAATGTTCCACTATTTTCCTACATAAATAAGCAGGTTGAAAAAAGTGTAGTTTCTGTGATGCTATCCATTGAGACTCTGTAGTTAAATATGTGTAGAGGAAAAAGTGTTGACATTGATCTTTTGATAGTGTATCCAAAGACAGGTAAATACTCATGCTTTGCTTTTTTTGCTGTTCTGGATTTTCTGGTTTTTCTACAATGAATCAGTTGCCTAAGCATTCCTAAGAAGTAGATCTCCACCTCCAACATCTCCATAGGTTTGGCAAAGGCAGGAAGGAAGGAGGGACTGAAAGAAGGGAGGGAGACAGAGAGGGAAGGAAGGGAGGAAGAGTGTAGTTTTAAACCCTGACTTCCTTGAGCTGCTACCTGAAGTAGCTGAAATGTTCTTGGCTATCTGGGAATCCCCAGGAAGTTCTTTAGAATCACTGGAAGGAGACTGTAGAAGCTTTCTTCCCAAGAGATAAGGAGCAGAAGCAGGTGTTTCTGGAGGTTTAAGGTGGTGTGAAATCACTCTGGGAATCCCTGCTCCTCCCTACAGTGAGTTTCAGGGCACCTCCCTGGTTCATTAGTGTACTTAAAAGGCCAGGACATCTTTTGTGGTAGCAAGTGGACAACACAGGCTTCTGCTAGGAGAAGGGAGTATTCTGAGGTGAGCTTTGGGGGTGTTGGTAAGACTGGGCTATCTCCTGACTTCAGATTCAGAGCCTCCTGTGTGGAAGCTGTTCACATGCTAGGAGATTAGAGCCTGTGTCCTACTCAGGCCATAAATTGTCAGCTTTTTCACTGTCTAAAATTTGCTCCTGTTTGTTTCAAAATAGGGTCTACCCTGCGGAGTGCACAATGGTCCTGAGTGGGGCGCTGTGCTTTCGGTAAGTGTCTGGGCATTTGATCTGGCTATGTTATCCAAGAAACTAAGTTCCTGGTAGTTCCTGGACTCTCTGAGGTGTCTAGGACCAGCACCTTGCTGCAGTTAGAGCTTCTTCTTCAGATTGGGGAAGGCTTGGGTAGAGCCCCTCACAGATTTCCTGATGTTAAGTGTGTATTGGAAGGAGAGGAATGGGACAAATGAGTCTAGAACTGTACCTGGTCATCCTTAGTAAGAAGGGAAGTCAGTTGCCTCCTTAGAGCTCCACTGATGCCTCCATAACAGAAAACAGTTGTTCATTCAGCCACTGTGCAACTTCCTCCTTGCTTCTTTTCTGGGGTGAAGGAAATAAAACAAAAACATTAGCTTGTCCATCTGTATGTGCTGAGCCAAATATTCTTTTATGTCCCGTAATTTAGTGGTGGATAAGAATGATCCTTACTCTCATTGAACTCTGAGTCAGCCCTCTGAATCTCTGGTTTCTTCATCCATAGATTCAATGGATATTCCTGATGAGCTGGGGAGCCACCAGAAAGATCTTTAGAATTATGGAAGGAGACTGTCTGTAAAAGCTTCCTTGTATTTCATGTATTGAAAATATTTAAGAATTTGTGTATGTGGTAAACATGTTCAGACTTGTAAAAAAAATTATTTATTTATTTATTTAACAGAGAGAAAGAAACAGGGGAGAGGGAGGGAGGGAGGGAGGGAGGGAGAGAAAGAACATACACACACAGAGAATGGGGGTGCCAGGGCCTCCAGCCACTGCAAACAAACTTCAAACTCATGTGCCCCCTTGTGCATGTGGCTTACATGGGTCCTGGGGAATTGAACCTGGGTCCTTTGGCTTTGCAGGCAAGTTCCTTAACTGCTAAGCCATCCCTCCAGCCCTACAGACATTTTTATTGTGATTATTTCCTCAAAAATACAGTATAACAACTCTTTATAGTGTTTTCCCAGTATTAGGTATTATAGTAATGTATAGATGATGAAAAGCATGCAGGAAGATGTGCATGGGTTATGTGCAAATACTATAGCTGTTTAGATAAGGGGCTTGAGCACCTATAGGGTTTGCTATCTGCAAGGATCCCAGAACCAATTCTCATGATACAAGGGACAATTATGTAGGATTTTATTGTGCTCTCCAGGACTTAGTACCATGAGATGTTTTGTGTGGTGGAGCTCTCTGACCAGGTGCAGGTTGGAAGTGCTGTGTCCTCTTATAAGAGGTCAACAGGGAAGCCCAGCAAACCAGTGACTGAGTCTTATCAGCTAAAGCAACTAGTTTAATCATGTTTGGCCAGACATCAAAATAGTTTTCACACTGTGAGGTTTTTCGTATCTGTAGAAACTTACCTTAGGATACATTTCTTTTTCACCTTTCAGGTATTAGAAAATCAGCTGAGATCATACTTGAGAAGTAACTTTGAAATATAAAATAATTTTAAATTTAGAGAAATTTATCAGAATGGAATATATGGCCATGTGGAAGTAGTCATACTTTGAAAATTTCAGTAAGAATTTAAGCAGATTTTTAATCATGAAGAGGCCTGGGTATTATTAACCTGTGGTTTTAGTTTAGGAATGGGGAGACTCAGGTTGAGAGAAGGCAATACTTGTTTGTTGTGGCCTAGCCCAATGACTCCCTGGGCAATCAGCTCAGTAAAATCACCTTCTGCTGACTGCACTCTCATAAGGGTTAGAGATGGCAGACAATTCTAAAGGAAGGAGGCTCATCAAAACAAGGTTTAAAAAACAGGCCCAAGGGCTGGAGAGATGGTTTAGCGGTTAAGGCGCCTGCCTGCTAAGCCTAAGAACACTGGTTCCAATCTCCAGGTCCCACGTTTAGCCAGATGCAAAGTGACGCAAGGGCGCAATGCCGCACTTGGCCACAAGGGGGCGCACACATCTGGATTTCGTTCACAGCAGCTGAGACTGCTGGCGCGCCCATCTCTGTCTCCCTCTCCCTCTCTATCTCTCTCTGTGTCTCTCTCCAAAAATAAATAAAATAATTTTTTAAAAATTAAAAAAAAATAAAACAGGCCCAAGAGTCAAGGACATTAAAGAAAGCAGTTGATGAGGCGGACCCTTGGAGCTTAAAGAGGTCTTGAAATGCCCAGGATTCTAACTCATAGTCTGATTTCTCCTCCAACAGAGCAGAGAGATTGTCTTGGACATAAAAAGGTTGAATATAGGAAAGAAGCAAACCCAAGATATACATAGATAGCATAGACATATAGATAGGAGGGTCTTCCCATTGGTAGGACAAGTACTGGCAGAGCCAGGGCAGAAGGATGTGTAGTTATGTATGACACAGTAGGAAGAGAGGGAGACAAGATCCCTGATATCGTGGGGCCCTCTGTAGTCAGGGCCAACTGGAGTGCACATCCATTCCCTAATGGAGTCTTTTCCTCTCCTGATGTTTCAGAATGAAGGATTCAGCCTTGAAGGTACTTTATCTGCATGATAACCAGCTGCTAGCTGGAGGACTGCATGCAGGGAAGGTCATTAAAGGTTGGTGGCAGAATAGTATCCCCTGGTTCCCTGGCCTATGTACCCTCTATGGAAGAGCCCTGTAGAGGCTTTCATGCAGTTGTCTAAAGTAACCCAGGTCTGAAAATCCCAGACCTGCCATGTCAGTTAAGGTGCCATAAACAGGCTTCCAGCAAGGTGAGGACCCAGGACCTTGCGCTATCTGGAGCCTCTGTGCCAAGGTGGGATATTTTCTAGAATAAATGGTTTTTCATTTTCATCCCTTCATAGGTGGGCTATGTTGGATATTCCACTTCACTGGAAGCCAGTGCTGAGGAAAAGGCTGAAGCAAACCCTCATTCTATGTGGGTGGGTTCTGCTTCTCCACGCTACTCTCTATGGATCCTTAGTCACCCACAGTGGTGGGAGCTGGATAATAGATGACACCCTCTGGCCTTGTGCTTACTTACTGTGTCCATGTACTTGGACAGACTTTCTACAATAGTGCACATCTGTCCACCTGAACACTTTTATGGGGTACTTGGACCATGAAAATCCCTTTGCTACATTGTGTGTACATGTAAGCTTTACATAAGGGGGTATATATTTATATTTATATATAAATACAAATATTTATAAGTACATATACATGTAATATGGTTATGTGTGTGGATGCATGTGCATATCTGTGCACATGAACAATGCATGCATGCATATACATATATTTATTATGATTATGTGTGTATACATGTGTATGTTCTTATACAGCATGTGTGTGTGCATGTCTGTGTATGAGGGTATGGGATGATGGGGGATGTACAGGGAACAGTGAAATCTTCTGCTCATAGAATTCTCAGTAGAGTTAAAGACATCTAACCAACTCTACTGGGATGAGACAAAGTTCAGAAAAGAGACCTGGGAGTCAAGGGCATTGAAGATGTGTGGAGAGGTGGTCTCTTAGAGTTTAGACAGGACTTGGAGGTTTGCTCCTGAGAAAGAGATAAGGGGTGGGAGGGAATGCAGTGTTTTCCTGTGCATTGGTGTGAACTCTGAGACAACTGGCAGGTGACTAGCTTCCCCCTATGATCCCTGCTAAGAGGCTTCCCTCTGCTAAGGTCTGAGGCAGGATTGCGTCACACTGATTCTGCTCCCCTGAATGCAGATTTAAAGGAAAATGGACAGAACCCTTATCAGGATCCCTTTACCTTGTCTCTTTCCTCTAGGTGAGGAGATCAGTGTAGTACCCAATCGGACTCTAGATGCCAGGCTGTCCCCAGTCATCCTGGGTGTTCAAGGAGGGAGCCAGTGTCTTTCATGTGGGACAGAAAAGGAGCCAACTCTGAAACTTGAGGTAAGTTCTGCCAGGCATCCCACCTCTGGAACTGAGCTAGCAGATGTTGATCCAACCTAGGCTGCTGCTGTGTGTTCATGGGTACCTTTGAGACCCTCTGGTGAAGCAAATGCTTGTTGGTCCAGCACTGCCATTTCCCAAAGACCCTTCCCTTGCCAATCCCTACCCCCACCCCACCCCACTTAAATCTTTTCCCTCATCCATCATGACCTTCTGCTACAGCCAGTGAACATTATGGAGCTCTACATTGGAGCCAAGGAGTCCAAGAACTTCACCTTCTACCGGCGGGACATGGGACTCACCTCCAGTTTTGAGTCAGCTGCCTACCCAGGGTGGTTCCTCTGCACGGTGCCTGAAGCTGACCAACCCATCAGGCTCACCCAGATCTCTGAGGATACAGCCTGGGGTGCCCCCACCTGTGATGCCACTATCACGGACTTTTACTTCCAGCAGTGTGACTAGGGCAGCATGGCCCCCCTAAACTCCATGGCAGTCAGCTTAGACAAGGGGTAGGAAATCATTGAGGAACCCCATAGTGGATGCCTACCCCTTTCTTTCTCCTTTCAGAATCCTTCTGACATATAAGACACACAGTCACTTTTTCTTCTCTTGGTCCCTAGTTTGGATAAATCTGAGCTTTGGTGCTCAGTCTATAGATTCCTTCCCCCATTGGGGTGGTACTACTGTGATGGAACCTTGTGTAAACTACATAGGATAAACTAGAAGCAACATACCACTCAAGGGGAACGGAGTGATGAGAATCCATTATGTTAACACATTGCCTCAGATTCCCTGTTATCCCACACTGTGCTAGAGAAGGTGTCACAGAGTTAGGGAACAATGTCTTTGCCTGGCTCAGCAACTCTCCTTTTCTTATCCTGCTACTAATATCTGTCACTTCTTCCACCTGTGTTTTCTTCCTCTGGCCCTGGCATGAGAGAGTAGTGATGGCAGGGGAAAGGGCAGAAGATGGGTAGACAGGCCATCCACACCATCCTGTTTTGAAACTGTAGGTACAATAAAAATCCCAGATGTTGATCTCTACTCACGTGAGAGATGCTTGTAAACACTGAGTGAGAAAATCATGTTACAAAGTTATGCAATTTCACTTTGTTTTATTTTTTAAAGTGCCTACCTGGCCAGGTATGGTGGCACACACCTTTAATCCCAGCATTTAGGAAGGAAGCTGAAGTAGGAGGGTCACTATTAATTCAAGGCCAACCTGGGGCTACAGAGTGAGTTCCAAGTCAGCTTGGGCTTGAGTGTGGCCTTGACTCAAAGCTTCCCTCCATCCTCCCAATAAAACACCTACCTATATATATATTTCTGTTTTTAAAAGACATCTAGAAATGCTTGCATTAATTGTGTCAATGACCAGATAGTGACAGTATAAGTACGTTTTATTTTTTCTTTTTATTTTCCTATGCTTCTTTTCTCTCCCTTCTCCCAATAATGAAGATGGATGGATTGCTTATGTAATAATAAGAAAAATATAATATTGAGATAAGTGATAAGGGCATCATTTCCAACTGTTCTTAACTTCCATTTACTTCTCTGGTGTGAAATTAAAGCTGAATTGAGCTTGGCTGCTTTGGGTGGCAAAGGCAGGAAACAGATCCCAGCAAAACCGTGGGAAGGAAGATGTGATAGATTTATGTGGCTGGAATCTAGTGGCTAAGGGATTTACAGAAAAGTAGGAGTAGAGGGAGAAAGTAGTAGGTAGGATGAAGGACGATGAGAGAGAGAGAGAAAGAGAGAGAAGTTACAGCCTCTGGGACTTCAAAGTGTGGGATGTCATTTTCAATAGGGCTGCTGTGCTGGTTAGATAGTTTACTGCTTAAAGTTATGTCCTTTTCAAAACTCTGACTGACCTTACCTGGAGAAAAGATCTTTGTAGATGATCTAGTTAGAGGCAGGGCCATACTGGGTTAAGATGTACTAAAACCCATTTGACCAGTGTCCTTTGAAGAAGAGGACCAAGACCCAGACACAAAGGAGGCACAGGGGACAGGGATATGTGAAGACAGTGACAGAGTTGAAGTTATACTGTCACCAGCCAAGGAACCCTGAGCACTGTAGTAATCACCATAAATAAGGAGGATGCAAGGAAGGGTTCTTCTCTAGAGCCTTCAGCGGGAGCACCACCGTTCACTGACCTTGATTTCAGTCTTCTAACTGCCTGAATTGTGAGAGAATAAATTTCTGCTGTTTTAAGCACATACTGAGTATGTGGTAATTGGTTATGGCAGCACTAGAAAATGCATGCAGCTGCTAATGGTCCCCACCTACTGATGTTCATTCCCTTATATGAATTCCCTCCCCACCCCACACACTCTCATAACAATAAACAGCCCCATAGAAAGAGAGACTCATCCTGCCTAGGAGCCACCTACATGTGCTCAGAAGCAGGTTCTATCCACAAACAATTGTAGTTCAGCTGCTATCTTGACTTCAGCCTCATACAGAAACTGCCCTGCTTAGCAGCTCCAGATTCCTGCCCCCGAGAAGTTCTGTGAGCTAATCAGCGTGTGTTGTTTCTAGGTTCTGGACTAACTTGTTATGTGGCAATAATAATACCCAAGGAAAGGAAAACAAATGTGTGTACTTAATTTATTACAGTTGTAATTTTCTCCAGCATTTTCATCTTCTTTCTCAAAATGAGCATGGAGTCTTTATTCAAAAGCTGATCATGCTACATCTGTTAAACGTTCTCTGTTTCCTCAAGGTTTAGCTCATTCTTGACCACTTCTGCAACTATAGTCCTATATGCCAGGGCCTGTCTCCACTGTTTTGATCTAAATCCTGGGAACTGAAAGCAGAAGCCAGGGGAGGAGGCCATGGATCTGAGTACAAGTATTATACCTGAAGCTCACCTGACAGGCCAGTCTGACAGGGTCAGAGTTTACGTAGGGACCAGCCAGAGTTTACCTAGGGGTATGGCCAGGACAAAAGGGGTAGTCTACATCTGCAGCTTTAACCCAGGTATACCTGAGGTCCCTAGGCAACAATCCTCATAGTTCCCGCCACATGCCTCTCTGGGATGCTGAGACCACGGGCCTGGCCTCCAGGCTGTGTGTCAGAATAGCCCATTCATACTCCTTCTCTATGAACCAAGGTAGTCTCATGGTATACCCTCTACTTTACTTATATTTTCCTATCCTCTCTGCCTACAGAAATCACTCCCTTTTCAATACCCTTCTAAAACATCTCCTCCTGCAAAAAGACTTTGCTGAATTGAAATCCCCTGTATTCTGCTTTGGCAATGCCCTATGCACACTTCCCTGCAGAAAGTTTTCTTGGAACCTGTGGCCTCCCAAATAATCTTAAGGCTGAGACTTCATTAATTTGTTTTTGAATACCTAGCATAATGTATGGAAAATAAGTGTAACCTGGTGAGTATAGAATGTGGAATGTCTTTCATCACCCTGGTACAGGATCTCTTCCTCTCCTCCACCCATTGGAACCCTTAAGAGAATAGTTCAAATTCTACCTCATTCTTTAAGGTTTCTCCAGCCTTAAGTTATTGCTTCATCATTTGTAGGGTGATAGACTTCCAAGGGGCTGACAATTCCAAGTCCACAGTAAAGGAAAGAATGGAAAACATTTATTTTTATTATGATTATAGGAGTAACAGTAAAGGGAGTTATATGGGCTGAGAGACTCTGGCATCCTGACCATGCAAGGGAAGACAATCCAGCAGTTTTAGGTTTCTATAATTTCTAAATTGTATTTATTTATTCATTTAATGGGTATGTGTCCATATGGGCATTCTGCCACAGTGCACATGTGGGGATCAGAGGAATCTGTGTATCACCTTTGTTGAGATTGGGTCTCTTACTGATATTTACAGAGGTGCAATGCCTACAGCATTGGTTCATGCCAGTGGTAAATATAGAAGAGCAGAGACTTTCAAGATTAGATCATAAAGCAAGAGATGCTGAAGGTCTTTATCCTGAAGAAACAAAATACAGCCCCCAGCAAAGCATTCAAAGGGCTGCAAATAAAAGAATACGTTCAATTATACTTCCAGAAAGCATGAACAGGACCAGTGAGTGGAGGATATATGGGGATTTTTTTTTTCCTGAATAACCCCAAATCTTAACCATAAAGATCATAAATACTGCTTCCTCCAGGGACCTCATATGAGGGCCTTCCTTGACTTTGGAGCTATGAAAGAGCCTCACTAACCTATTTCTCAGAGTGCCATAGCATAGATTTGTCAATTTTGAGGGATACTCTGATGTTATGTCTAAGGTGATTTGAATTCTAAGAGGTTTTGTTTTTTTAAAAACGGGGGTTTTTCTGACACTATTAACTCCAGCAGTGCTTTTGGCCCACAGGTTAAGAAGCATGGTCTTCTAAATTGTCTTTCGAGTGTTTATGGGATAACCCCAAATGAACTGTAAGACTGCTTCACAACAGAGAATATCTTTGTCATAGCAGTGTGAATGCTTGGCACACATTCACTGACTGCCTGATATGGCACCTCCCACTTTGGTTCTTCCCACAGATGAGTGAGAGAGCTTGGGAGTAGAGGTGAAATAAGCATTGGCCTTAAAAAGCATACCTTCTTCATACCTTGTGATGGATAGAAAATTGTATGAGTGGATGCATGTATATGTGGGTAGATGGGTGAGTAGACAGGTAGATAATTGTATAGATAGATGATGATTGACTGAGCAGATGGATGGATCATTGTGCAAACATATGGACACAGGCTGAGTTAAGTATTATCAACTAGAAAAGTGTGTATCTGGTAACCCTGCACATCTTTCATTGTCATATTCTTTCTTAAATTAATATTTTATTTATTTATTCACTTATTTTTAGAAGGGGAGAGAAAGAGGCAGAGAGAAAAAGAGGGCAAGGTACTGCAAATGAACTACAGATCCATGTGCTACCTTATGCATTTGGCTTTACATGGATACTGGGGAATAGAACTTGGATCCTTAGGCCTCACAGGCAAGAGCCTTAACTGCAAAACCATCTCTCCAGCCCACATTGTCATATTCTTAGTAATGCAGAACACATGACACCTGTCCAGTCCCAGGAAAAATCCAAGTCAATATATTTTGCAACTGGATTTCCTCATGTATTCTATCTCAGCAAGCTTGTGCCAACTAATTAGCTCTATTGAAAAGCAAAGTTCTCTCTCATCTACCCAAACAGCCACACAGTATGCATTCAGCCTCTACCTCTTACTCTGACTCTATGGCCACAAGTGGCTTTCAGCACCAGGAAGGATTTTATTTTATCCTCGGCCTTCTCAGACATCCTTTCTCTCATATGTGCCACCTCTCCAAGTCTCAGAGGGAGCCCCATGGGGCATCAAAGGTGTCTGACCCCATCACTGTTTATCTGGCTGCCAAACCACAAATAACATAGTCAATGACAGTAGCTACAATGTGGGGCTCAGTGTCTGGCCTCTGCAAGGCTTTATGGCTGATTCTTTCCCCCTTCTATAAATACTCATTAATCTCCCCACCTCCTTATTATCCATAATGTGTTGAAGACATTGTGAAATCTTTGGGCCCTTCTTCTTCCCTGTTCTGGAGCCAATTACAGATTGGTTCAGGCATGACCCACCCTGATCAGAAAATATAAACAGCGCAGATGCCCTGGAGAAATCAGTTGGAGGTTCCAGGCATCAGAGTTCCAGCACTCGACCTGCAGGTCAGTGGGAGACAGAGAACACCCTTCTCTCTTTCTCTGTCTCTCTCTGTCTTTGTCTATTATTCTCTCTTTTACACACACACACACACACACACACACACACACACACACACACACACACACACACACACACTCACATGTATATTAATATCTCTGAAATTTCCTCTGTCAAATCTTCCCAGCAATATTATCTAGGGAGCAAGGATTCCCTTTCACAGAATATGGTGCTCTATATGTCTAGGAGCACATGGTAGAATTTGAGGAGAGAGATAGATTAAGGCCAGATTGTTAAGTATTTTCTACCACAGATTTTTGAAAGTCATCTTAGAAGAAATTATCTAGTAACACCCAGATTTTCTTAGCTATACTTTGTACATACTTCAATAGATAGTAGGACGGAAGCAGGGTTCTGGTATCTCCATGATTCCCTGCATAGCCAAAGCAGATCCCCTTTATCTGTTGTATGCCTATCTGGTTTCTTTGGAAATGTGAAACTTAAAACAGTTTGAAACAGTTGCCCAACCTCCCATTCCAAGGTGGAAAAATGATAGATAGGTAGGTAGGTAGATAGATAGATAGATAGATAGATAGATAGATAGATAGATGATAGATAGATAGATGACAGATAGATGATAGATGATGATAGATAGATAGATAGATAGATAGATAGATAGATAGATAGATAGATAGATAGTAGATAGGATAGGACAAAATAGAATAGGCTAGGCTAAGCTAGATAGATGCAGAAAGACAAAAGCAAGCAAGACAAATTGGTAGCAGAACTAGGTTTAAAATCCAGCCTTATAGTCAAAGCCTACTCCATGCATTTCTTTATGTATTCTGGTCATAAGTTCTGGTGTGAGTAAACTGTACGGTTGGAGAAAGTTTCATGTATCTATATATACCATGATTTATAACTTCAAGGTCCTATCACTTTTGGGCGGTGGAGATGGCTCAGACAGCAAAGTGCTTCCCTTGTAAGCATGAAGACTTGAGTTTGACTCCTAGTACCCATGTAAAAATGCTGAATATATTAGTACATGTTATAATCCTAGCACTGGGGAGGTGAAGATGGGATGATCCATAAGGTTTGCTGGTCAGCCAGTCTAATGTAATTGGGGCTTCAGGAAAATGACAGACCCTGTCTCGAAACAAACATCGGTAGCATTTCTGAAGAATGGTATCCAAGCTTGTTCTCTGGCCTCTACATACATTTGCACGTCACAACATGAACATGTGTACACTGTGAACACACACACACACACACACTTATTAAGAAAATATCTTAATTTTTATGAAGGAAATAAATTCCTTAATGTATATCAGTGAACAATACAGCAAAATGTAATAGGAGTTCCAAGTAGGGTTACAATGCTAAAGGGAGAATTCATTAAACTCTGAGTCATGAAATCATATAGAAGAGTCTGATCTAGAAAGAATCATAGCAACCACAATCTTTAATGACACGAACCTGAATATTGGTAGTTGGTGACATAATTCAATATATTTGAGCTCTTACTCTGAGCATAATTGGACAGAACTAGACACTGAACCTGTATATAGTGAAAGTATGTCTAAGGATCTCACTGAGAAATATAAAGGGGCATTGATAGGAGAGATGGCTTTTGCAGCAGAGGAATTAAAGGCAATGCTTAGTATGCCAATAGAAAAGACAAGAAAGGAGTTATGCTCCTAGAGAGGTGTATTAATGACAATAGAGAAGTGAAATCAGAGAAAATAGGCTATAGGAATTTGGCAAAGGAAGCTCTTCAAAAACACCTTCACATAGGTTGGGTTAGATTGAAAGTATAGAAACTGGGGGTATTAGCAAGTTTGGGCTAAAAACACAGTTATACTTTAGGGAATTATACACAATGATTTGTTAGTAAAGGATACATAAAGTAAGAAGAAATAGGAGATACTATCAATGTTTCTCAGGCTTTGAAGTTCATGGATAGAAGTAATATAATTTGAGAGAAATGAAATTGGCAGAGTAAAATAGATTGAGAGAAGAAGATAATTGAATATGATGGTGGTACATCAAAAAGAATGACCTGTACACGGCTGGAGATAAAGAAGAGTGTCCAATTTGGGTCTGGGAGGCACTAGACCAAGATGGTCATAGAGCTATAAATTGATGAGCTATAAATAGATGAATTGCAACTCCATGACATATAAAGTAGAAGTGCTTAGGACATTTTCCTTTTTTCTTTCCTGAGTTCAGCCCCAGAAGGAGGTATCTGAGACAGACAGAAGGAGAATTGTGAAGGAATTAGTCAATATCAAAAGTCTTGAAGAAGCAGTGAGCATATTGCAAAATAATCAAAAAATTTGTCTTTATACAGAGCATTACTATTATTGTAAACACCTGGCTTCCTATAGATAATGTGCAGGAGAACAAGGAGATGATAGAACAGGTGTGATGTGCAGAATATGGAGAGGGCCCAGGGTTATCTGGTAGTAGACATGATCCAGGACAAGAGAATCAGAGAAGTTTGAGACAGCTAGAGTTTATGGCCAAGGAGAAGAGAAAGGAGGAAAGGAAGGATATGGGCCCAAATCCTATGTACAATCATTTGGGGCCTGTAGGGAAGCAAAAGCATTGGGGATGGAGTGTGGTTCATTGGAAAGGGCCATAGCAGAAGCTCAGCACTAAGATTCCAGGTTCTCTGTGGAACCCAAGCCACCATGAGTGAATAGCTTCTTATTCCTACTTATTCTATCATAGTCCAGCCATATCCTAGATAGAGATGCCCAAGGCAGGAGTTTGGAGGCAATATAAGATATTTGGGCTATTCTAGGACTAGGAGGGTTCTGATCCAACTGCATAGACCACCACTGAGTTTCTGCCTGCCCTTTGAACTGACACGGATCAAGGGTTGGAGTCATCAGCCAAGCAGTCCAGCTTCACACAGAGGCCCCCACTCCACTGGCCCCTCTTGGATCTCAGCAAAGCAACCTGGCCTCAACCAAAGGAGCTTTGGCAGTCTGGCCAAGAGTCTTGCACTGAATCTCTGCCACAGTTGGTCTTCCTGGGCTAGATTAATCAGTTGCTCCTTTGTCACTCAAGTGCAGTCCAGGGATAGCAAGTATTAAATACATCACCTTGTTGCTTGTTTGAAATACAGTTTCAGGCCCTACTCAGACCTAGGGAGACAGAATCTATATTTTAACAAGTGCTGCAGGTGATTGAACTGTCACTTAAAGAATAAGAAGACTTGAGCTGAACAAATGGCTTAGTAGTTAAGCCACTTGCATGCAAAGCCTAAGGGCCCATGTTCCCATGTTCCATCTCTCTCCAGATCCCACATTAGCCAGACACACAAAGGTGAGGCAAGCTCAAGGTCACACTTGCCTACTAGGTCGTGCAAGCATCTGAAGCTCTATTGCAGTGGCTGAGACCCTGGCTAGCCAATTCTCTCTAACTCACTCTCTCTCTTTCTGTGTCTAACATAATTTTTAAAAATTTTTTAAAAAATAATAAGATAACCTGAGCTAGCATACCAGTTCTCAATCCTGGCTCATCTTTGGTGTCCCTTCAAGCCCTATGGAATAAGAACTTTCAGCACACAACAAAGTATTCATTGAGTCCCCCTCCCAGATGCTTCTGATGGACTAGCAGGTTTTAGACCTAGGAACTTTAACTGAACACTATACTTGGAGAAGAGGCTCATATTTGTGTGTGTGTGTGTGTGTGTGTGTGTGTGTGTGTGTGTGTGTGTGTAGTGTTGTGTATGGTGTGTGATGTATGGTGTATGCACATGTCTGTGCAGGTTGCACACCCCATATGTGTGCATGTAGAGACCAGAGTAGGACACCAGGTGCCCTTCTTTTATGTCCCATCTGGGTACTTCCTTGATCTGGGTCTCTCCTTCAACTGGGAGCTGTCATTCATCAGCAAGCTCCAGAGATTCTCCATCTCCACCCACTTTAGACTGTGTTTACAGACATGTGTGGCCATGCCCTGCTTATTATGTGAGTTCTAGAAGTCAAACTTTGTGTTCTCCAGAGGAGAGGCCCTCATGCTTTAGCAGCAAGCACTTAACTGCCGAGCCATCTCTCCAGCCCTGAACACCATTTTTTAAGGATTAAAATTTATATTACAAAATAAATTCACATTTACTATAGGAAAATGTTTAAAAAATATTTAAAAATCACTCGTGATCCTATCAGCCATAAACAAGTGCTAGAAGAACACCAGCAGTCTTTGTTTTTATGCGTGTCTCTATAAGTCTATGGACTTAAGTGGGATTGTTATTTACATGCTGCTTATCTTGCATTTTTACTTCATGTGTTAGGAAATTTTGTTCTTTCACAATGTCCTCTTTAATCAGCACATACTTATTTACTGCAATTGCCATGCCTTTTTATCCAGTTGCCTATTATTGACATTTAGATGATCTTCAACCTTATAATACACTGAACATCTTTTTTTTTATTGGTTTTTCGAGGTGGGGTCTAGCCCAGGATGACCTGGAATTCATTATGTAGTCTCAGGGTGGCCTTGAACTCATGGCAATCCTCCTACCTCTGTCTCCTAAGTGCTCGGATTAAAGGTGTGTACCACCATGCCCGGCTACACTGAATATATTTATAGACAAACATTTGGAGGATTCAGTCTTTTCACTGAAATGAGGGAAACACCTGAAATCTCAGAGCATGTTCAGTGCTTTAGTGCTGACTCATGCCACCAACATTCATGCAGGAGCTGCACTCATATTAGTGTCCAGCTTTTCCTCGTGCTCAGCAATTCTTAAATTCTTGCCTCAAAACCCAGGGATCAATGAAATGTCCAAGGTGACCGAATAGTATATGCAGTTTCTTTTAACACCTAGACCATAGAGCTCAGTGATGCTGAGATGATCTAAATTTCTACCCTCAGCATCATCCTGCTCCTCTTTACTGACTCCCTCAGTATCACAGTCTGTCTCTGGTCCTTATCCTTCCTTCCTACATTCCTTCTTTCCTGCTGCATTTCCTGCCTTCTTACCTCCTTTTTTCTGTCTTTCCCCTTCTTTCTTGGCAAGAATCAGATTGATTCAGTAAGCCTCAGCCCTAGTCATCCCTGTGTTTACTTTTGGGGGCTGTTATCCAACTTTGATTACTACTGGATTTCTTTCCAGGCTAGCATTAACCTTTATGAAGGGTGATGATTTGGGTCATTCCCAAACGGGGGTAGGGGGGATGAGCATATTCCACTAAGGCCTAAGCTCACTTATTTAGCCTATGGCTAGGTGATTCTGGGCCCTAGCACATCTGCCTCATAATCTATTGCCCTTCTCTTCTGACAGCTTTTCTCTCCCTTTTCCTCAGTGAGGATCAGTCACCCTGATTGCAGGAATGTGCTCCCTTCCCATGGCAAGATATTACATGTGAGTCATCCAGAGTGTCTCTTGCTTTCTTAATCATGGGGTCTGGGGATCACATGAGAAGAAGGAAAGAAGGCTGAATCATGGATGAGGCTCTTGCTGGCCATAGAAATCTCAAGCACCCAATAAATATGCTTCATTGCTATCAATAACAACAGCCTTCCTTTGTGAGCATCTGCATGTCCGCCCTTTACTGCCTCACCTCTAACCCAAGAAACGTGAAAGGAGACATCACTATCTCTATTTTATAGATCTGAAAACTGAGGCCACAAGATGCTGTATAAATTTCCCATGTCAGAAAGCTACCAAAAAGCAGAGTATGGGGTCAGACTCCATATTATCTGTAGGCTGTACATCAGCCTCTTCCTAAAAGCTCAGACAACCTGAATCTCAAAGATAGAATCTTTATAGTGACTTCTGTGGCCTTCTCTTTTGCCTAGGTTGTAACATTTATTATCACTTAATTTTATTTGACATCTGCATCCTTGGTAGTAACTTAGTGGTCTCTAAATAGGATGCTGGTAGTGTTTAAGTTAAATCCAAGTTGTCAGAGTTTGAGAAGAATGGCAGTTGGTGACCCTGAGATCTTTGAAGACCTTTTTAAATTATTATTACTTATGACCTTACTTTAAACACAGACAATGAGGTAAAAATATAATAGTTATTGCAGAAAGAGAAAAATCTCCTGGAGGTAGTGGCATTATTCCAGAGAGTCTGTATTCAAAGCTATTGAAAGCTCCCAAGGCTCTGAAAGTAGTTGATGGGCATCTCTGAAACCAGTCAAGCAACTGGGCTAAATACCTGCATGACTGATGTTTCACCCACTCAGCATGGTTGCTCCCAGTTTCCCTGGTACTCACTTCCCCTCCCAGGCTGGTCATTAGAGCCACACCATCCCCAGTGACTATAATCAGGACCTTATTCAGCTCTAGGCTGACCTCTTCTCTTTGGTCCACCCAGAGAGCACCTCACCCTGGCTGGAGGTATTCGTGTTCTAGTGACCTTTTAGGTTTCTGAGTGGGTGAATTTCTCCTTTTAAAGGCCCTTAAAGTATTTACAAAGCAAATCACACTTTATTATACTCTAAGTTAATCCCTTTATTAGAGAATTAATACCTATGAAGACTTGGAAAAGATCCAGAAAATCTGGGATAGGACTCAATGTGTCCCCAAGATTCCTGACCCTTATAGGAAACTTCTCAGAGAGCCAGGAGAGGCAAATGTTCATTCTGTATCTATTCCTGAGAAGGTCCTGACTCCCCTAAGCCCTCTGAATCTCTGAAAGTCATGAGACCAGAAGGTCTGCCCTTGCTTTAGGGTGGGTCTGGTCTTAATCTGCCGTTCATAAAGCAGTGCTTCTCTCCTTGCTGGGTAAGAGAATCCTCCAAATACTCAGTGTGGTAGTCCACAAAGACGGATGACCCTTGAAAGCAGTGGCTCATCAGTACTGCTGTCACATTCCAGAATCAAGGATGCAGATCAGAAGGCTCTTTACATACGAGATGGCCAGCTCCTGGCAGGAGACCCTGACTCAGACAACTGCAGGGCAGGTAAGATTCTGGATGTTCTTTCCTGGACTTGTCCCATGATCCATCTGCCACAGGCCCTTGATTCTCTTTGGTTTTCCACACCTGTGATAGTGCAAAGAGGCAGGGCACAGCTTCTGCCTATGGCACTCACCCTACAATCTCTATGCAATGGACAGACTAGCTGTGCCCAGGCCCTGCTCTTACTTGCTTGGCTTTCTCTTGCTCAAAGATCTCATTTCCTGCCTGTCTTCTCACTTCCCTCCCAGAGAAGATCTGTGTACTTCCTAACAGAGGCCTGGATCGCAGCAAGGTCCCCATCTTCCTGGGGATCCAGGGAGGGAATCGCTGTCTGGCATGTGTGAAGACAAGAGAGGGGCCTTCCTTGCAGCTGGAGGTGAGAAACCCCTCCCCATTTTGTGGGACACTGAAGACCCAATCTTGCCCCCAAGATGCTAAGGGAATCCTTGAACCTACATGTTTACCTCCCATATTTCCACCATTTCTTTTTGTACCCAGCAAGGAGACTCTTGCTTCTGGAATCTGCAGAAGGCAATTTCCTGGGTAAAGTCTTGCACTGTTGAGTCCCTCTTTGGCCAAGTGTTTTAGGTTGACACCCCAGTCAGAATACTCATCCTACAATTGGCTTCCTTACCCCCACAGGATGTGAATATCGAGGACCTGTACAAGGGTGGTGAACAGGCCACTCGCTTCACCTTTTTCCAGAGCCTCTTGGACTCTGCCTTCAGGCTTGAGGCTGCTGCTTTCCCTGGCTGGTTCCTTTGTGGTCCATCTGAGCCTCAGCAGCCAGTAGAGCTCACAAAGGAGAGTGAGCCCTCAGCCCACACTAAGTTCTACTTTGAACAAACTCGGTAGGGAAGCAGAAGGTAAAAATCTATGCTGGTGGCTGCAAACTGAACCCATCCCACTCAGGTTTTATGGAAGGTAGAATAATGGTCCTTCAAGTATGTCTAAACAAACTCGATAGGGAAGCAGAAGGTAAAAATCTATGCTGGTGGCTGCAAACTGAACCCGTCCCACTCGGGTTCTATGGAAGGCAGAATAATGGTCCTTCAAGTATGTCTAAATCTTAATCCCCAGAATCTGTGAATAAGTTACATTACATGGCAAAAGGGACTTTGCAAATAGCCTAGAAGAGCCCAATGTAATCAGAAGAGTCTTCACTGCTAAGTCTGAGAAGGAGATAGATAAGGGCCATGAGCCAACAAATGCAAGTAGTTTCTAGAAACTAAAAAACACAAGAGAATGGATTCACCTCCAAAACTCTCCTGACAACTACCTCAGACTTCTGGCCTCCAAAACTGTAAAATAATAAAGTTACATGGTTTTAAGCCCCTGAGTTTGTTGTAATTTGTAGCAATAGCCAAAGGAGAACCCATGTGTACTATGAACTGTGTGGGGTATGGATAAACTTGTCAATTTTTCTTTGAAGGCCAACCACAGTTTCTCCTGGATATTGAAGGTCTAAGGGAACCTCTGAGTTGAGGTGACTTGTTATAACCAGGGATATTAGGCTGGACTCATCTGAGAGTTTACAGTTGGAACAGACTCTTGTTCCCAGAGCCCTAGTGCTTCTCCATTCATGGAGAATCTGTGGCCCAGCTTGAGCTACAGCAGACAGCCCACGCTTTCCTGCTCAGATGACAGGTGGGAAGCTGATGCTCTTCCTTTTGTTCAAAATTTTAACATATTAAGTTCAAAGAGAAGCTATGGGAATGCTTTTAGTATCTTCTTGATATGTTCTGAGTTCTGACCATTAGTTCAAACCTTTATGAACAGTATTTCTTCTCCACCAGGGCAATCTGCAAGCAAGTGCTTGCATTGTTACTTCACAGATGAGGAAACAAGAAGTGAAATAATTTGCACAAAGTCACATCTACTTGTACCTTGTGGTGCTACACTTGGCGAGACTCAAACACAAGTCTAGCCCAATGCTAGGCTATATTTTTATGGGACTCAAGGGGCTGGGGGTTGGAAGGTGAATAAATCAAACTTCCTTGGATCACTGAGTGGGAAAAAACACTGATCATGAAAGCAAATGGAGAAGAAAGCAGATACATGATATTTAGGGTCCTTGAAGGTAAAGTAAAGGCTGCTTACCTTAAGTAAGAGAGAAGCTATAGGGCTGTAAATGATGGGCATTTCTGCTTTGGTATGTTTGAGTTCTTTCCTGAGCTTCCTCTTCATATCCCCAGTGCTTTATTGCCCAGATATCTCATCATTTCATATGTTCACATATTGGGACTCTTTGAAGGTACCATGTGTTTAATGTATGCTATTGGCTATAATAGCAGATGCTACAGGAAAGATATTGAGCACAAAATCTTGAATAAGAGAATTATCATGTAGTTCTAGTTGGACAGTAATGGTACAATGTAAAGAGAGCTACAGTAGCAAGGAAGTATTTAAGTCCAGAGGAAGAACTACCCAGGAGGGCTGAGCAGGGCTATACTAAGGAAGAGACTTCTATTAAGAGCCTTGAAGGAAAATTTTCTTAGTAAAGAACAGGTGGTGAAGCATTATAGGCATAAATAATAATTCAGGAAGGTGTGATGGAGGAAATCTCCTGGCGTGTCTGGGGAATGGTGAGTCATTCACATAGCTGAAACCCAAAGCTTGTGGCTGAGCAGTTGCTAAAAATTAAAGTGGGAAGATGGGTGGGCCAGATTGTGAATAGCTTGCAAAGGAGTTTAGATGTATCTGGGAGGCCCAAAGGAATCTTCTAAGTATTTTAAGCAGAACTGTGATAATCACGGGACTGATCAGACACTACTGCTAGAGATTAAGAGCAAGGTAGACTTCTGTATTAGATGGTTAGGGACATTGGCCCAAAAGAACATAGATGTCAGTCTGCCCTGACGAGGCTAGAAGGTAACTCCAATCCAAATCTCAACCCAAGCTGGTGATCAGGAGCAGCTCTCTGTTTTATATTCATACAAATAGTGCATGAGGGTTTTTCTTTCCCCACATCCTCCCCAACATTTGTCGTTGTTAGATTTTTTTTTTAATGATTGCCACCTTCATGGAATATGGTGGAATTTCATGGTTGTTTTAATTTGCATTTCCCTAATGGTTAGGGATGTTGAACACTTTCTTAAGTGTGTGTTAGCCATTTGTAATTCTTCCTCTGAGAACTCCCTATTCAGTTCTCTGCTCCATTTTGGAGTGGGTTATTTGATTTTTGTTTGTTTGTTTTCAAGGTAGGGTCTCACTGTTAATTTTTTGAGTTGTTTGTAGATTCTAGATATTAGGCTTTTGTAAATGGTATAGCTGGTGAAGATTTTCTTCCATTCAGTGGGTAATCAATTGGCTCTGATTATGGTAAGTTTTTCTGTGCAAAAGCTTTTTAGCTTCATGAGATCTCATTGGTTGAGTGGTTGTTTAATTTCCTGGGCTATTGGGGTTTTGTTCAGGAAGTTTTCCCCACTCCTATATTGGAGAGTGCCTCCTATTTTTTTCTTCCAGTAGGAGAAGAGTTTCAGGTCTGAAATTGAGATCTTTAATCCATTTGGGCTTGATTTTTGTATATGACGAGATGAGTGAATCTGTTCTCATTTTTCTACACATGGTCATCCAATTTGTCCAACACCATTTGTTAAAGATGCTGTCTTTTCTCCAGTCTGAGTTATTGGCACCTTTGTTAAAGATCAAGCAGCTGTTAGTTCATCTAAGGTGAACTTCAATTCTGTTCCATTGGTCTATGTTTCTGTTCTTATGCCAGTACCATGCTGTTTTTTTGTTACTATGGCTTTGTAATATAGCTTTAGATTGGGTATGGTGATACCTCCAGAGGTTTTGTTTTGTTTTTGCTTGGATATCCAAGGCCCATTACCATTCCATATGAATTTTGAGATCATTTTATCTATCTCTGTGAAGAATGATGCTGGAATTTTTATTGGTATTGCATTAAATCTGTATATTGCTTTTGGTAGAATTGCAGTTTTCACAATATTAATTCTACCTATTCAGGAACATGGGAGGTCTTTCCATCTTCTCATGTCCTCCTTGATTTCTTTATTGAGTTTGTTTTATGTTTTCATTATATAGGTCTTTCACATCATTGGTTAGTGTCATTCCAAGTTATTCAATTTTTTTGTTGCTATTGAAAATGGGAAAGCCTCACTGATTTTTTTCTCTATATATTGGTTCTTTGCATATAGGAAGGCTACTGATTTTATGCATTAATTTTGTATCCTGCCATTTTACTGAAGGAATTAATCACCTTTAGAAGTTTAGAGATGGAGACTTTCAGGTCACTTCTATGTAGGATCATGTCATCTGCAAATAGGGCTAACTTGACTTCTTCCTTTCCAAATTGCATGCCTTTTATTTCTCCTGTCTTATTGCTTAGGCTAGTACTTCTAGTACTATGTTGAAGAGTAATGGTGAGAGTAGGCACCTCTGTCTTGTTCCCAATCTCAATGGGAACTCTTTGAGTCTTTCCCCATTAAGCATTATTTGGGCTTTGTGTGCTTTATATATAGCCTTTATTGTGTTGAGATATAAAGTCTCCATGCCTATTCTTTCCAGCATTTTGATCCTGAAGTCCTGTTGTATTTTGTCAAAGGCCTTCTCTGCAGGACTGCATGGTCTCCTGTTATGTGAAACAGTTTGAGAAAAATTGGTTTTAGTTCTTCAATGAAGGTTTAATAGAATTCAGCAGGGAAGCCATTCAGTCCTGGACTTTTCTTTTTGGAAAGGTATTTGATTAATTTTTCAAATCCATGCTTGTGATAGGTTTATTTAGGAGATTAATCTACTCTGAATTTAGTTTTTGTAGGTGGTATGTGGCTAGGAATTCACCCATTTCTTTCAGCTTATCTAATTTTGTGGAGTAGAGGTTTTAGAAGTATGCTCTGATGATTATTCCAATTTCATTGATGTCTGTAGTGACCTTTCCTTTTTTATTTCTGATTTTGTTGATACTTCTCTCTCTCCCTATTTTTTTTTTTTGCTTGATCAAATTGGCCAGGGGTTTATCAATCTTGTTTATTTTTTCAAAGAACCAGCTCTTAGTTTCATCAGTTTTTAAAATTCTTGTCTTTGTTTCCAGTTCATTAATTTCTGCTCTCATCTTGCTTATTTCTTTCTATTTGGAGCTATTAGGGTTGGATTCTTTTGGTTTTTCCAATGCCTTTAGATGGACAGTTAGGTCATTAATTTGGGACCGCTCTGTCTTTGTTATGAAGGCATTTAGCACTATGAATTTTCCCATTAGGACTGCCTTCATTGTGTCCCATAAGTTTGGATAAGTTGTGCCTTATTATCATTCAATTCTAGTAATTTTACAATTTTGTTTTTTATTTCTTCCACAACCCATTGTTTAAAGTGTTATTTAGTCTCCAGTAGTGGTGGAGTTCTTGATGTGTCTCTTGTTATTTTCTAGCTTTAAAACATTGTGATCTGATATGATACAGGAACTTATGTCGGTTTTCCTGAATTTATTGAGGCATGCTTTATGGCCCAATATGCAGCCTATTTTGGAGAAAGTTCTGTGGGCTGCTGAGAAGAATATGTATTCTGTAGAATTGGCATGGAAAGTTCTGTAGATGTCTGTTAGATCTAGTTGCTCTATGGTGTTATTGAGCTCTATTACTTCCCTGTTGATTTTCTGCTTATATGATCTCTCTATTGATGATAGTGGAGTATTCAAGTCTCCAACTATGATGGTGTTGGTGTTTATTTCTGTTTTGTTGTCAAGTAGGTCTTTGATAAACTGTGGTGCACCTGTGTTTGTCACATATGCATTTATGATTGTGATGTTCTCATCTTGGATCATTCCTTTGATGAGTAGCCTTATTTGTCCTTTTTGATTATTTTGGCTTAAAGTCTATTTTATTAGATATTAATATAGCAACACCTGCTTGTTTCTTATTTCCATTTGCTTGGAATATCATTTTCCATCCTTTTACCCTGAGGAAGTGTCTGTTTTAAGTGATGAGGTGGATTTCTTGAAGACAACAGATAGAATGGTCCATTTAAAAAATGTTTTTGTTTATTTTTATTTATTTATTTCAGAGTGAAAGACAGAGAGAGAAAGAGGCAGAGAGAGAGAGAGAGAGAGAAAGAGAGAGAGAGAGAGAGAGAGAGAGAGAGAATGGGCATGTCAGGGCCTCCAGCCACTGAAAATGAACTCCAGATGCATGCGCCACCTTGTGCATCTTGCTTATGTGGGTCCTAGGGAATCGAGCCTTGAATTGGGGTCCTTAGGCTTCACAGGCAAGCGCTTAACCACCAAGCCATCTCTCCAGGCCCAGTCCATTTTTTTGACCCACCCTGTTAATGGTTTTATTTAATCCCTGACATGATGAGGTGTTCTGTGGGGTTTGGTGATTTCTTGTGTTTTTGTACTTTTTTGAGCCTGGTCTAGTTTTGGTTAGTGTGATCTTCTTCTTGTTGACTCTTGAGATTGGTCATTAGACTCTTCTGTGTGGAGTATTCCCTGAAGTATTATCTGTAGGTTTGGCTTTGTGTTTGTATAATCATTTATTTAACTTTATTCATGGAAAGTTTTCCTTTCACCATCTATTATGAAGGATACTTTTGCTAGGTGTCGTAGCTTCTGTTGGAAGCCATAGTTTTTTTTTTTTTTAGACTTTGTTTGAAGTGTTCCATTCCCGGCCCTTCTGGCTTTCAATATTTCCATTGAGAAATCTGAGGTAATTCTGATGGGATTTCCTTTGTATTTCATGAGTTGTTTCTCTCTTGCTGCTTTTAGCACTCTCTTTTTGTTTTCATTGTTAATAGTTTTATCTATGAGATGCCTTGGGGAGTTTCTTCTTTGGTCTGGTTTGTTTGGTGTTATGTTAGGCTTCTTGTATCTGTATGAGCCTCTCTTTTGAGAGATTGGGAAAATTTTCTTCAATAATTTTGTTGAACATGTTCTCTATGCCTCTGGCCTGGATTTCCTCTATTTCTGGTATACCCATGATCCAGATGTTTGTTCATTTTATGGTATCCCACAGTTCCCTCCTATTCTGTTCACTTGAGTTTTTGAACATAACAAAGTTTTTGGCCTCCAGATCAATTTCTTCTGACTTGTCTTCCAGCTCAGAGGCTCTGTCTTCCACAGGAGTAGCTCTGTTAGTGAGGGGTTCTAGAGAAGTTTTTATAAATTCTATTTGATTTCTGTGTTCTTTTGTGTTGCATCATGTTCATCTCTTTTTTTGTGGTATAATTTCAGTTTGAGTTCTGATTTTCTTGATGTTTCCTGGCATTCATTCTTGCATTTGAACAAGTCTTCATTAAGCTTAATTAGTTGGTTATTGAGATTTTCCATTTGTTGACTCACTTTCAATTCATTTACAGCTCTTTTGAGGGTTCTAACATTTTCTTCAATCAAGTTAAGCCTACTGTCAAAATCTGAATTCTCTAAGAGATGATTCTGCTCAATTTCCTTGATACAGTTGTTGGTTTTTTGATGGTTTACTTTCAGTTCAGCAATTCTTTTGATCAGGGTCTCATTGATTGTTATGCTTTCCTTTTGGAATTGAATTTCTGTTCATTTCTCTATGATTTCATTGGAGGCTTCCACTGTAAGTCTAAGCATCCTTGGTGGAGATCTCTCCATTTTCTGATTGTCTTTGGCTTTTTTCCATTGTGGTCTACCCATCTTTGTGAAATGTTTTATTCTATTGAGGAGAAAGCAAGAATTTGTCCTTGTAGGATCTTCAGAGGTTGTTCTGTTTTAAATGTGAACTGGATTGGTGTGCTCATGTACAATGGTGTTATAACCACAGATGAATGTATTGTGGAGATTGCAGGTACATCAAAGGTACCTGGGGAACTGGGAGCTCTGGCCTACTCATTCCACTTGCACATACTCTTCAGCACACAGGTATCATGGGTTGGGCAACCAGGAACCAGGAAGCTGGAGAGCCAGAGGCAAGAGACCAGGTCCTACAGTGGCCCATGCACCCTCTGAATCAAGGGAATAGGCATTGATTTACTCAGGGGCCAATCAGGATACCAGAGGAAAAAGCCTGCTTCCCTAGCCCACACACAGGGACCTGGCCTCCCCAACACAGCATCAGGGGTACCATAACCAGGGAACTGGGGGTGGGGACCAACTAGGAGCTCTACAGGACTCACTCCCTCTGGAGTAGGGGATCCAGGAGTTGGGGTCCAGGGGCCCTTCAGTCAGGAAGGCAGAACTAGGGTCTTCCTCTGCAGCAAGCTCACAGGGTCCAGGCAGCCATAAGCCAGCTGCAGAGGGATTTACCAGGACCAGGATATAGGTTACAGAGAGGAGCTGGGGAACAGGGATCTGCCCTAATCACTCTGAGTATGCATCCTCCAGTGCAGGGTATCCGGAAATTGGAGACACAGGGGCCCTTATCCTGTTTTAAGTCAAGAGCTTAAGAAAGCCAGTAACATTACCCAGGGCATGTGCTCATCCCAGCTTCCTCCTCTGCCACCTTGTGCCATTTACCTTCAGTCTCCTATCCCACCACCTCAAGATCATTTACCTTGCTCTGGTTCCAGTCAGCCTGGCTGCCTGCTTCATCTTCCCATGGTGGCTCATCTCCTTCACTTGTAACTACAAGATAAACGTAGGCACAGTAGTATGCTTAAGTTTATTTGAGTGACTCATGAACCAGGTCATGGCAAACTGTTAAGGGTTCCACAATGGGAGCCCATATGGGAGGGAAGCAAGGAGAAGAATATTTTGATTGGTTAAAAGGGAAAGTCCTAACATAAATGGTTGTCAGCAATTTCTAATTGTTTAAGTATCTAATTAGAAGTTAGCAGTTAGTTAGCAGTTTCTAGTTAATTAATCTAAGTTTAATTTTCTTAGGCTATGACCATTTACTCTGAGTTACATGTTAGTTTGCTGAAGTATGAAGCCAAGGCTCTGGATAGCTTCCCAGTTAATCAATTATTTTAACAGTGATCACTTATTTTGATTCCTCCTATTGTGACCTGTGTTTGTTGGACACTCAGGCATACTCAGGTCTATTCCCACAAGTAGTCCCTGCCCTAAATTAGATGATAATCTCTACACAGATTTAAACAAATATTTTCAGCATTTAATATTTGATAAGATTGTATCAGTTCTAGGGAGAGGACAGTAAAAATGTAAAGACATGTTCCCTGCCCTTCAATGACACACAGGGTAGTTGGAAGGGGGCAGGGACAGTAAAGTGTGAAGACATGTTCCCTGCCTTTCAGTGACATACAGAATAGGTGGAGGGGGGCAGGCATTATAAATAAAGGCCAGTATTTATTGACTATTTCATACAAGTGATGGAAGACATTTGCAAACTACACTTAGATTCTAGTGAGGGTTAATCTGGGTAGTAGATCACTTGCCTAGCATGTCCAATACTACAAACAAAATAATGAAAACACATTACTCAGGTCTGTGGTAAACATAGTGGTAGGATGTTATGGTACTGAAGATTTGAAATTCAAATATGAAAGCAGCTTCTGATAGGTGCACTACAGGAATGCAAAGAATATTCTTCTCCCTTATCCTAAGGTTTGTCTCTTAAGCTTTTTTGCCTCCCTTGAGACCACACCAAAACCTTCAGTCCATAATGAGGCCATGAGATATATATATATATATATATGAGACACACTTTGGGCCTTATGCCCCATTTTCATCTCAAGTGGTGGTCATGGGGGTAGGGTAAGCAGGTGATTGGAGCACAGTGTGACAACTTCTCAGTCAGGTAGCCCTGATGATCTCAGTGGGAGGGATGTAGATACACATGTCCATGTCCATATGGTACACATTGATGTATGTCTGCCTGTGTACTTGTGTGCAGTGTGAGCATGAGTGCCCTGGAATGTGTTCATGCTGTGTATGTGTTGGACACAGACAGGGCTGAAAGCAGGCTAAAGCTATCATGCATGACTACGACCCCAGGGTATGGAGAGGTCACAGTAGCCTGGACCCCAGGTGAATCTTGGGTCCAGGGAACCAGCAGGAGTAAGGTCTCTCCTTTGTCCCAGGAGTCACAGTGAGCCTGGACCCCCCAGACAAATCTTGGGCCCCAAGACTGGCAGGAGGTGGGCCACTCCCTCCCCCCAGCCCAAGGCACCTGGATGTCCTGATAAGACTTAGGCTTCACTCATTGCCCTGTGACCTTTGGCCAGTTACCTAGGAAACTCCTTATACAGTATCAGCCAACAGCCTTTATATAGCCCTATCACCCTATGACTCATACCCTATACCACTTCCCGCCACTACGTAGGTCACCTGACCCTCTCCCTACATGCTGGAATGAAAATCCCTATATGCCAACTAGGCATCAGCAAACAACCTTTGAACTTTTTTTTACCAATCCCCTTAGGACCCTCTTTCCACTCTCTATCTCAACTGCTTATAAAAAACCCAGTTCCTTGTTGAATAAACAAGAGCTGTTCCCTGAAGCTGTCTCCTGGGTGTTTCTTCCAGTTACACTCATGGTCACTCAAACCCCTGCTCCACAGTTGCCTGAACCCAGACATCCCATTGGGTGTTGGCAAAGACCCCCTATCTATTTCTTTTCAATATTAAAAAACTGGTAATGCACCAACCATTTAAAAGCCCTTAGGGTGGTCACCAGACTCTTAAATGTGCAGGCAGGCTTGTGTCTGGACCTTTGGGGGTCCTACTGATGCTATCCAGCCCTCAGGAACATTGCCCTTTGGTCTTGGCATCTCCACTCTTTTTCTATCATGGGCAATATTGCCTATCACCAAAAGGAATCACAGATTCATGGATTAAGGGCTTTCCTGAAAGTTAGGGGAAGTAAGCTCTCCCAGAGAGAGGCTATCTCCTTCTGGAAAGAAGTCCTCTGGATCGTCCCCTGGACATTTCTGGGGATCCATATGACCCAGACATGTGGACCTGCATAGCTTATTTATGCAGGAAATGGGAGGTTCAGGAAGGAAACCTCCCCTCCCTCTCATTTCTCCCAATCATAGCAGCTGTTAGGCAATGCATTAGCCCCCCTAAGACCTCTTTCATGCAAAAATCAGATGATGACTCTGATAAGGAGAGTCCCAAGGGCCGACCAGTAGCAGACCTCAGGTCCCTTGAAAAGCAATAAATGAAATTAGAAAAAAATAACTCCAAACTCCCCTACACCCACTCCCCTTTATCTGCCTTTGCCACCATACCCACCTACCAATCTGGGATGCCCTCCTCCAGACTCATGTTACACAGGCCAAAAGAATCCCAACATGATAAACTCCCCTGGCCAGGACCCCCTCCATCAGCATGCCCACATATGATCACACAATAACTATGTGAGGCCCGAGATAACAATACAAAGGCATTCAATCAGAAAGTAGCAGCCTTTCCTGTTAATGGTCAAACAACTTGGGCTCGGCCCCTAGACTGGTACCCCTATCAAGTCAGTGATCTTAAAGAACTCAGACAGGTCATTAGGGAGGTTGAAATCCATTCGACCTGGACTAAGTCCCTCCTCCAGAGCCTATGGGATTCCATTAATACCCCCAAGACTGGCGTGATATCTGCCCTAGTCCCCTGTTCCTTCTATGGGACAAATGCCTCCAACAAATAAAAAGAAACCAAAATCAACAAAATATCCCCTGGGGGTTTGATGAATTATTCGGACAAGGCAATGTCTCCACAGACCTTCGGCAGGCCCAACAGCCCCCAGGGTTCTATGACCAAGTTCACCTCTGTGCCCTCCAGGCATGGGAAAGAATACCCCCCCCAACACCCAGTACAATACCTCTTCCTTACTGTCTCTTCATCAGAAGCTGGAGGAGACCCTCTCTGATTTTATATTAAGGACAAAAACCAATTTAGAGAGAAAAATCCCCATCTCAATGGCCAGGGACCTCCTTCTCAAAAGCATTATTTGGGAAGGTATGACTTCAGAATGTAGGCTAACTTGCCAAGGCCTCAAGGATGAACATTCTGATAAATGGATAGTTGCTACTCAGGATATTTGAACTGCCTCACATAAGGCTGACTCTTTAGCACAGGCCTTAACAGCAGCCTTGAAAATTAGAGGCAAATGCTTTAATTGCAGAGAAGAAGGACACTGGAGAGGGGAATGTCTTCAACATCAGGCCACTAAAGGCATCCCCCCTCCAAAAACAGTTTGCCTTAGATGTTGTAAGGGGTATCATTGGAAAAAAAGACTGCTGCTGTACTTATGACAAAGATGGCAAACGTCTAGAGCCTTTAAACTTCAAAAGGGGCAACCCTCAGCCCTGCCAATAAGAGGTAAAACCCACAATATACAGTAGGTAACAAGTATTCTAATGGGTGCCCACCCAAGGCTAGCCTTAGAGGTCAGAGGAAAAATTTTCAAATGTCTAATTGATACTGGGGCAGATAAGATAATTCTAAAGTTATCTGAAGTTCCTCAAACCTGGGAATTAATTCCTGGGCCCCAATTAATGGGTATAGGTCATCCTTCACAGGCATATGTTACCAAGGAAGCCTTTAAGTGGAAGGACCCAGATGGAACTATAGGCCTCATCAGACCCCTAGTGGCCAACATAACAGACCACCTCTTAGGGAGGGATATCCTTGAGGCCCTAGATGTAGTTACTGCCAGTAATATAAAAGGAGGATGCATTGAGATGGAAGATTATGAGAAATACTTTTGCCAGTGTAGCCCACAATCCTAAAGGTCACTGTTAAGTATGAAACTCCCTGCCTAAAATGGCTCTCTGAAGAGCCAACCTAGGTTGAACAGTGGCCTCTGCCAAGGGAGAAACTTGAAATCTTAAAACAGTTAGTAATAAAACAACTCCAACTTAATCACATCCTCCCCTTGCAGAGCCCATGGAACCCTCCTGTGTTTGTAACTCAACAGGGCTCAGGAGGATGGAGGTTACTACAAGATCTTAGGGCCATCAATTAAGCCATGTTCATTTGGAGCTCCCCTCAAAGAGGTCTTCCCCTTGTGTTGGCCATTCAAGCCAACCCCCCCCCCCAGCTATTGATATCAAGGATTGTTTCTTTTCTATCCCCCTGAACAAGAATGCTTTGCATTCTTGGTCTCCTCCATCAATAATGCAGGACCTGCCAAATGCTTTGAGTGAATGGTTCTTCCCCAAGATATGGCTAATAGCCCCACTATGCCAAGATGCAGTCAATTTGACATTAAGGCTACATTTAGATGAAGGCCTTAATATCTATCATTACATAGATGACATCCTAATATGGGAAGACTCCTCCATCTCACCAGACAAGCTAATGGATTAATTAATACCTTCCCTGACTGAGGCAGGCTTCAAAATTTCCCCAAATAAAGTCCAACTTATCCCACCTATAACTTTCCTGGGGATGGAACTCTCCCTCACCTCTGTGTGGCCTCTTAAACCTATACTCTCCTTTCCCCAGAAGCTCACATTGATCTTACTTCAGAGCTTTCTTGGGAACCTCAATTGGATATAGCCATGGTTCTTTGTCCCCACCAGTGATTTACAACCCTTATTTGACATGTTAAAAGGTGACAAAGGTCCATCCTCCCCCACCTCCTAAGCCTAGAGGCAAAACAGGCATTAACCAAGATTAATAACATATTTTCTGATATGGCACTTGTCTGGTACTCACCAGACAAGCCAATTCAGCTTATGATATTTAACTGCTTCCCAATCATCATAGGAGCATTATACCAACCTCAAGGAGTCCTGGAATGGCTGCACACTTCCATTGGTGGTGTCCCATGCATATTACTAGAGATTGATGACCTTGTGGCCATGATCAAAACCAGGCAAGACTGGGTTTTCCAAACTTTGGTCAAAGAGCCTGACACTATCATAACCCCCTTCTCCCTTGCTGATATACAATGGCTATTCAGGAACCACTCCCAATTTTCAATCAGCCTAATAGGCTTCCCCTGTCAACTTGAAAACCACTACCCTAATGAAAAATGGATTCCTGCAATACCCCTTTTAAAATGGCTCCCACCCTGCCTATTTTCAAGAAAACCAATCCCCAGAGGCCCCCCCCCATGTTTAAAGATGGGGGAAAAGGGGGAGCAGCTGTAGTTCTTTACCACCCAGGGGATCAACCTTCCACAATCATTTTTAAGGAACCTCCTGACAGATCCCCACAACATAAAGAACTGTATGCCATCTATCTGGCACTCCTAGAGGAAGAAGGTCCCTTTAATCTCTTTTCAGATAGCATTTATGCTATTAACTTACTCCCCTGGCTTGCTCACTCACATATCTGACTAGATGAAAACCCTCTTTCACCACTGTTGATAAAAGTCATCAACCTCATTTGCAAAAGAAGGGCCCCCCTGTTTGTAAACACATAAGGTCTCACAGCTCCTTACCTGGACCCCTCACCAAGGGAAATGCATTAGCAGACCAGGCGGCCTCCTATGGAGACCCAACAGACATCTTCTTGGCCACCCTTGAGGAATCAGAAAATTTTCATGCTAATACCCACATAAACCTTAACAAATTACAATCACACTTCCCTCTGATTGCCAAAAATCAACTCCAACGTGTACCAAAAACCTGCCAGTCCTGTTCCTCACTAATAACAACACCAGTCCTTCAGACGATGGGCACTAACCCCCGAGGCCTCAAGGCTAATGTGCTTTGGCAGATTGATATCACTGATATTCCCCAATTGGCCATCAGAAATATGCCTTTGTGACTGTGGATACTTAATCCAATTATATATGGGCCATGGCACAAACAGGAGAGAGCTAAAAAAAAAAAACTCATACATCATATACTCTCTACCTTTGCCAACATGGGTCTCCCCCTTCAAACAAAAACTGATAATGGCCCGGCATTTGTCAGTTCCTCATTAAAAGCCTTTAGCATGCAATGGAAGATTACCCATCATACAGGAATCCCACATAACCCACAAGGCCAAGGTATAATAGAAAGAACACACCCAACTTAAAAAACAACAGCCCTGGGCTGGAGAGATGGCTTAGTGGTTAAGGTGCCTGCCTCTTAAGCCTAAGAACGCTGGTTCCAATCTCCAGCGGTTCCAATCTCCAGGTTCCACATTTAGCCAGATGCAAAGTGATGCAAGGGCACAATGCTGCATGTGACCACAAGGGGGTGCACTCATCTGAATTTCATTCACAGGGGCTGAGAGGCTGCTGGCATGCCCATCTCTATCTGTCTTTCTCTCCCTCTCTCTCTGTCTCTCTCTGTGTCTCCCCCCCCAAAAAAAACAGCCCAATACCTATCCACCCAACCTTCAGTTAGCCATAGCTCTGGATACTATAAACATTTAAAATATATACAAAAACTCCCAATAACCCCCACCTATCACCCTCCACTGGCACACACCAGAGACTGCCCCTCCCATCCTGGTGCAATGACAAGATCCTTTAGCTGGAATGCGGGAGTGACCAGACCCCTTCCTAACCATGGGAGGAGATTTGCTTGTGTTTTCCCTCAGGACCAGCCCACGCCCATTTGGGTGCCAGCTCAAAATGTCCAATTCCACCCCACTGACCAAAGAGATGGCCTGCCTGACATTGACAGATCAGGGACAGAAGAAACAGAGGAAACACCCCCCCCCCAGCTGGCACCACCTGAGTCAGAGAAAGGAAGCCCCCTGGGGAGATGTCCATGGATGCAGACAAAGCCATATGCCCGCCACAGGCCTTCGGCCATTTTGGTGGCAGCTTTAACAACCTTACATTCTAATGCAAATGTCTTTTGCTGCCTCTCTCCTTGCTCCCTCCCAGTGGAAGATGGTGCTTTGAAGACCAAGAGACCTATCAAGGGATCAACAAAATCATCGGCACAGGATATTGCCCTACTAAGGGCTACCAGGACACTGTCACCTTCTGTGTATATCCTAGGTCTGTGTTTTGTGTGGACAGCATGGCATGCTTTGCCTATCACCAAACTAATAAAAAGTGCCTTAAATATCAGGACTATTATGGGGTATGCAGATATGACTACTGTGTCATTGACAGGTTTAGGCATCTAAATGTTATCTTTAAAGCCTCCAGGAAAACTAGAGAATGTAGACTCTCCATGTAGACCCCTGCAATGAACATTGGAGGATAGGGGTGATGGGAAAACTCTATGCTAGTGATGCTAGTGTTTACTTCTCATCTCCCTCTGATACTCTTCATATTTCTAGACAGTATATCCCTGCTTCCTACCTGGTGCAAACTAACCATCACATTCTTTCACAGGAAAAACAAGTCACAGAAAAGATACAAGCCACTATAAGACAGGAACAATATATTGAATATGAGGCCAATCTTCTCCCCTTTACTAACTGTCCTAATGCTTCTAACTGCTTCTTTTGTTCATCCCCTACTCATCCCCACCTAACCACAATCCCTATTAATACCACCCTTGAATATCCTACCTCTATAACAATCTATTCCCAATCCCACCTTACTTATAGTCCCCTCTTTGATTGTGGTCAGGGTGTGCCTCTTTGCTTGTCCAGCTCCAAACTGACCAGAGCTAAATGGCTCCTCAATATTTCCACAACCAAGACCACTTGTGTCAAAACACCTGCTCTCCTATGGTGGGAAGGATTAACCACCCTGTGCATAAATGTTTCCTCTCCCACTTATTGTTTCCCAGTCTTGATTGTTCCACACAGTCTTTGATTGTATCCAAAGATATATCTCTTTGAGGAAGAAGTGGCCTACAAACTCTGCCCACATCAACCAAGAGAGATTTTCATCCTCCTACTGGTGTGACGCTATCCCTGGGTGCTTGCAGTGCTGAAGAAGCCTTCCTGGTCCAAACCAACCACCTCATGGGGGACTTCTAAAACAAGCTTGACCCGGCCATGATATCCACTACCAATAGCCTCAAATATCTCCAGAGACAATTGAACTCTCTTGCAGTGTGGTACTCCAAAACCATAGAGCCTTAGATCTCATTACTTCTGAACATGGGGGGGTGACATGTGTGGTCTTAGGAAAAGAATGTTGGTTTTTCATTAATGAACAAAATGTTAAAACTCAAAAAAATCCACAAGGAGCTGCTTGACCGCTACAAGCCTGAGGACCCCACCACCTGGTTCTCTAACCCTTTAGTCACTTGGCTTCTCCCCTTTCTTAGCCCCCTCCTTGCTATAGGAATCCTATTACTTGCAGCTCCCTGCCTCATCAAATTTCTCAGACAACAAATAACTAATATTGCTAAAGTGGCTACTAATCATGTCCTCGTGCACCATCTAGCTCCATCTGAACCTATGATAGACCTATAAAGATCTCACTCATGTGATGACACTGCCCCATTATAAAAATAAAGGGGGAGCTGTTGGACACAAGCAAGGCCCAAAGCAGGCCTAAGCTATCCAACAAGACTAGGGCCCAAGGCTACCAAGAGGTCACAGCAGCCTGGATCCCAGGCAAATCTAGGGTCTCGGGAACCAGCAAAAGTAAGGCCCCTCCCCCCTCCAGGGGTTGCAATGAGCCTGGACCCTTGGAAAAATCTCAGGCCCCAAGACTGGCAGGATGAGGGTCATTCCCTTCCCCCAGTCCAGGGCCCCTGGACATCCTGATAAGACTTAGGCTTCACTCATAGCCCTGTGACCTTTGGTCAGTTACCTAGGAAACTCCTTATATGGCATCAGCCAACAGCCTTTACACAGCCTGGTTCCCCTATGACGCATACTCTATATCTCTTCTTGCCACTACATAGGTCACCTGACCCTCTCCCTGTGTGCTGGAATGAATGTCCCTATATGCCAACTAGGCATTGGCAAACAACCTTTGAACCCACCAATCCCCTTGGGATCCTCTTCCCACTCTCTCTCTCAAACTGCTTATAAAAACCCAGTTCTTGGGGCTGGAGGGATGGCTTAGCGGTTAAGGTGTTTGCCTGCAAAGCCAAAGGATCCCGGTTTGACTCTCCAGGACCCACGTAAGCCAGATGCACATGGTGGCGCATGCATCTGGAGTTTGTTTGCAGTGGCTGGAGGCCTTGGTGTGCCCATTTTCACTCTCCCTGTCTTTCTCCCCCTTTCTCTCTCTCTGAAATAAGTAATAAAATAAATCAAATATATTTTAAAAAAAAACCAATTCCTTGTTGAATAAATGAGAGCTGTTCTCTGAAGCTGTCTCTGGGTTGTTTCTTCCTGTTGCACTCATGGCCACTCAAGACCCTGCTCCACAGTTGCCTGGACACCTCCAGGAAGCTGGTGCACAATGGCCCCTTGAGGAGCCAGGGACCCACATGTATGTCCAGCATAGGTTTCAGGTGTGAATAGCACATCATTTAGGGTAGGCATTTTCTTTGTTGCAAGAGGTTCTGAACAAAATCTGGTTCAGGGTCTCTTAGAACCCATTGATTCTAAATCAAGCAAACTTGGATTCAAAATCAAAATCATTTTGAATGACTAGACTTTGAATGCTGACATTTCTCTTTGACCCAAATTCAGTGTGTGTGTGTGTGTGTGTGTGTGTGTGTGTGTGTGTGTGTGTGTAGTTATATGTATAGGTGTGCTTGAATATGTGTGAGGAAGCCAGAAGTTGACACTGGGTATCTTCCTCAATCATTCACTCTCCATCTTGTTTTTTGTTGTTGTTATTGTTTATTTTAACTTATTTTGAGAGTGAAAGACAGAGAGAGAAAGAGGCGGGGTGGGGGGAGAATGGGCACACCAGGGCCTCCAGCCACAGCAAACGAACTCCAGATATATGTGCCACCTGTGCATCTGGCTTACGTGGGTACTGGGGAATCAAGCCTCAAACTGGGGTCCTTAGGTGTCACAGGCAAGTGCTTAACCTCTAAGCCATCTCTCCAGCCCCTCTCCATCTTATTTTTGAGACAGGGTCTCACTGGAGATAACTGGTTTGGCTAAACTATCTGCTCAGCAAGCCCTACCTTCCCAATACTAGGATTATAGGCCCACAGCTGTCATGGTCAGCTTTTATATGGGTTCTCTGGATCCCCAGGTCCTCATGCTTGAGTGACATATCCAAAACTTGGAACCAAATTTTTATCTCAGCATCCCAGCCTGAGAATCACCATTGCTCTAGTGAACAACTGCTCAAAAGGTCATACACAAAACTCTACCAGATGCATAACTAGAATATCAGTTCAAGAGACATCAACCCAGATTTAGGGAAGAAACAGAAGTAAAGAAAAATTTAGTGGCTATTACCTTTTCCTGGGTGTAGTTTTCTAAAATATGTAGCCATGATATAAAGTGAACTTGACAGAACATAAACATAACAAAGAATAATGAACATAAATAAAAAAGTCATTGTCAAAGGCCAAAACACTGGCATCTGGGTTATTTGACTACATTTCAGGTTAGATTTCCCATCTTCATAACTTAACCAGTTCACTATGAACATCAGAGCCAAGACCCTACCTATCCTTTGAGAAGTTCTAGTCACATTTCTTCTTTTTTATGACAGGAAGAGAGAGAGAGAGAGAATTGGTGCACCAGGACCTTAGTCAATGCACATGAACTCCAGATGCCTGTGCCACCTTGTGCACATGTGACACCTGTGTGCATGCACCAACTGTACAGGTGTCACCTTGGGCATGTGGCTTATGTGGGGTCTATGGAGTCAAATTTGCATCTGTGGGCTTCACAGGCAAGCACCTTAACCACCAAGCTATCTCTCAGCCCTCCTGTCTCATTTCTGACCAAAACTGCAGACTTGGAGTAATTCTGGGACTGGACCCAAGGTCATTTCTAGGATGAGGAGCTTGCAATGTGGTTTTTGGGCTGCAGATGGCATCAGAAATCAACTTCAGCTTTGCCTTTTGAGGCTATCAACTGTGTGAGTATTACAACAAAGTTAATTAGAGCTATAAAGGCCAGGAACAGGGAGCAGAAGCGTAGAGATGTCAACGACCAGGTATTAAAAGCACACCTACATTTAGGGTTTTTTTTTTTTTCACAGATTTAAAGAGCACAACAGGTATTCCTATTCACTTCCCCTGTGATAGACGTGCTGTCATGAATCATTCCACACATTCATTTCCTGATGGTGATTTGAATGTAAAATGTTCCCCATAGACTCATGACTTTGAATACTTAACCTCCACTCTTCTGGAAGGTTATGGAACCTTTTGAAGGTGGCACCTTGTTTGAGGAAGTGAATTATTGGAGTCAGGCCTTTAGGCTTTATAGTCTAGCCCAGCTTGCTGATCTTTCTGTCCATTCCTGCTGATGTGACAATGTGACTCGGGTATTTCGCTCATGCATGTTTTCTCCATCATAGTGGACATTTTCCTTTGAAACTGTAGAGGAAATAAACCTATTCCTTCCATAAGCTGCTTCTGGACAGGTATTTTGTCTCAGCCATGAAATAAAGGTAACTGATGCATCCTCCAGCTCCCTTGGAAAAAATATTCGGATTTAAATGAACTTTTTTGAGTTTTAAATTGGACAAGATAAGAACCTCCCTGGAAAATCTGTTTGTTAGTTTGTTTGAAAAACAAAAGCATAAGTAGGTAGGCAATAGATGTTAGGCCTTAATGTCACAACTATAAGTTAAAATTTATCTTTAAAATGGAAGATATTAGTATTATTTCAAAGATTAATAACATAGCTATTTTTATTAAGTAAAGTTACCTAGATTCTGAATGTTACTGCTTAGTGGGACTATATCTCTTTCCATTTTTATCATGAAAGGGAAATTTAGCATAAAGATCTTTTACAAACATAGATAGCCATTATTTCAAATGTATTACAGCCTTAATAAAAATTTTACATTTGCCATTTGTATATTAATAATAAAAAATATTTTGGAAAAGAAATCCATAGCAATTAGTCTAGTAAAAGTTGGTTTCTTCATCTCTGTCACACCCTCCAAGGCTCAGGGACCATTGTGGAAGAGGAAGTAGATAAAATGGAAGAGCCAAAGGAAGGGTATGACTCCTTACAATGCAACTGTCCAGACAGAAATTGGCCTTGATATCCATGACCTTGCAGTGCCTAGCAATACCTTCGCAAGACCCTCATAATAGAAGAAAAAGATGATGACATCAAATTAAAAGAGAGACTAATGGAGAGAGGGAGGGGATATGATGGACATTGGAGTTCTCAAAGGGAATGGGGGGAGGGAAATACGTATGTAAGTATAGAAGTTGTCAATAAAAAAATTTTTTAAAAAGAAGAAAAATAAATAACTAAATAAATAAAAGTTGGTTTTGTTTGTTTGTTTGTTTGTTTGTTTGTTTGTTTGTTTGTTTTTTGAGGCAAGCCCAACAGACTGGATTGGTTTGTTTGTTTTTTATGTAAGAGTGAGAGAGAGAGATAATTGGTTTTCAGGGCCTCCAGCCACTTCAGTCAGTCTCCAGACACATGCACCCCCTTGTGGGCATGTGCAATCTTGCACTTGTGTCACCTTGTGTGTCTGGCTCATGAGGGACCTGGAGAGTCAAACATGGGTCCTAAGGCTTTGCAGGCAAACACCTTAACTGCTAAGTCATCTCTCCAGCCCTAGTAAATGGATTTTGTTTAGAGATCTTTTGATTAACATAAATCATTTGATCTTTGTACTTTTATTTTTTCTGAGACAGGGTCTCACTCCAGCCCAGGCTGACCTGGAACTCACTCTATAGCTCCCGGCTGGCTTCAAACTTACAGCAACCCTCCTATCTCAGCCCTCTGAGTTCTGGGATTAAAGGTGTGTACCACCATACCAAGCCATCTTTGTATTTTTGTTACTTTTGACTAATAAAAAAGAGACAAAGTTTTAAATATTTCCAGAACCTGCTTTGGAAAGACATTCTTATCAAAATCTATCTAATGTCATATTTTTAATTTGATGAATTTTTTTAATCTTATGACTCTAATGAATGTTGTTTTATATAAATAGCATTTTAAGGTTTTATGAAACATTTAATAGGCTTTAATAAGTTAAGAATATTTAAATTTAAGGACTGACTTGATAGATCAGTCAATAATGTGTTTACTTTGCAAGCATGATACCTGAGTTTAATTCGCCAGAGCACACATACAAAATACTGGGCATGGTAGTTCAAGCTCATAATCCCAGCACTGGGGATGTGGAGACAAGCAGATCCCTGAGGCTTTTTGACCAGCCAGCCTAATAATGTACTTGGTGAGTTCAAAGTCAATGAGAAAACAATGTCACAAAAAGCAAGGTAGGGCTGGAGAAATGGCTTAGCAGCTAAGGCACTTGCCTGCAAAGCCAAAGGACCCAGGTTCAATTCCCCAGGACCCACATAAGCCAGATGCACAAAGTGGTCCCTGTATCTGGAGTTCATTTGCAGTGGCTGAAGGCCCTGGTGAGCCCATTCTTTCTCTTATGATGATTCATACATGTAATTTCAGCATTTGAGAAGTAGAACCAAGAAGACCAGGAGTTCAAAGCCATCCTCAGACTTCTGGGAAATAAGGTAGGACTTTCTTTCCTCCATTGAGTAACTATTATGATCTTGTCATAGTTAACAGGCTTTTCAATACAATGTCTTAAATCCTTGCTGTGATGTTTTCTACCTATTCTGGAGTGTTTTAATGCCAAGCAGTGGAGTTCTGATCTGGGAGGACCTATGCCCTGGCAGTTATTAGGACTTTGAGCTCACCTGAATTCTTTTTAGCTTCTTCAAGATCCTGTTTTTCCAAGGGATACAGCAAGTAGTCAGACTAAGTATGAGCCATTCAATTATTATAAGTAAAATTATAAGTTAAAGTTCAGGTCTGGAAGTTACTATAAATCAGAATAAATCTTGGGAGAAGTTTCCTAGTTCTTTCATGCATTATTGGGGGTCCATTCTTGAAAAAGGGACATGGACTCTGTTTGTCCCCAAGGGTCCAGGAACTTCCTTTAGTAAGTGTTGGCATAGGTATAGAGGATGGTTCATGGAGGCTCCACTCTTTGTATGGCGGGATAGTTCCCTTTTCCCGGGGAACTTGGACTAGATGAGAGAACATGGAGGTTGGGTAAAGCTTAACAGAATGGGAACAGATATTTCATCTAAGTTCTGTTGTTCATTATTTTCTGCTTGGAAAGTGGAGCTTGGACACAAATAGGGATCATCTAAAATATCAAAGGTTTCCCCTTTTATGCTTTCTTTCACAGCCTATCTTGGAAGAGGCCATGAAGGCCTGAATGAACACAAGTTACTTCAGATCATCTCTCTTGATGCCTACAAAATAGGTCCAGCTATAGGATGGTGTTATAGTTTTAGTTTCCATTCTTTGGTCAAACTTCCCTATTACACAGCTAGTATTGAGACAAGACAGTATTACAATAAAAATTAGCCTATTTTTCCTTAGACTCTCAGGATTTAAAATGCCCCATTTTTTGAGAATACATCATAGCAGAATTCAGAGGCACTAAAGGCAAGGTTTTTATGATGAGCCCAAGGGAAGAGAAAAGTACCAGTAAGGAATCCCTCTCATTCATGAAGTCCAAGTTCTTAAGGAGATCTGAAGGGTTGGAGCTCTTTTTCTCATCATAACTACTGAGGTGTCCCTGAGCAAGTGTAAGGGTAGCTTCAGGAGAGTTGGAAACACTAGCTTCTATCCCCAACTCTTCCAGGCTTACTCCTTCCCACACACAATTTGAATCTATCATTTATATCGTCTGTCTTGGGACTATGTTTCACAATGCAGAACACAGCTATATGAACATCTCAGAGGCCATTTCTTTTATGTCAGTGGAATAAGGTAGAAAAGGGGTTTTCTTCTAAAATATATTTTTTTAAAGTTCTGAAATATTAGGTTGCTAGGTTCAGAGAAGATGCCTGCTTGCATACATGGCTATAGTTTTTACTTTTAGATTGTCATTCAGGTTAACACTTTGAATTGGGGGCTGGAGAGTGGTTAAGGTGCTTGCCTGCAAGCAAGCAAGCACACTTCAGGAACTCCAGTCAAGCTCTATCACACACCCCAAGGCTCAGGGTCCATTGAAGAAGAGGTAGCAGAAAGAATGTAAGTCAAAGGAAGGGTAGGACTGCTTATAGTTCAATCTTAGAGACACAAAATGGCCTGGATATCCATGACCATGCAGTGCTTGGTACTGCCTGTACAAGACTCTTACAATAGGAAGTAAGGATGATAACATCAAAATAAAAGAGAGACTAGTTGAGAGGGGGAGGGGATATAATGGAGAGTGGATTTGTGAAGGGGAAAGTAGGAGAGGGGAAGGAATTATCATGTTTATTGTCTATAATTATGGAAGTTGTCAATAAAATGTTTAAAAAAATTATGGCTTATTTTAAGATGCAATAAAAACAAATTTAGTTAGCACTTTGAATTTCATGGTTTCATGAAAAGAAGGAAAAATGGGCAATTCCTGTATAAAAATACACACAATGTTTCAAATGTTCAAGATGTGATGTGTTTTTCATTCTCCATCCATTAGCTTCCCAATGGGGTAAAGTCTTCACTGGTCATGTCGTGGTAGGAGATAGCACTCTGCATTCCATGCCATGAAAGGAAAGAGCCAACCATTCTCTTCTTCCTCTCTGAATGATAAGGAGAGCATGGGCACATAAGCAATGGTGGGAGAAATGCATGCTCCTACTAAGGACTTTGAATCTGAGGGAGTAACACAGAGACACAGAAAGCTTTAAGTTCTACTTGGAAATGGAGCAGTAATTGTTTCATAAATGCCTCATCTTATAGATGATATTACTGAATGAGATCCAGGACATTGAGGTAGTTTTCCCCATGCCACACAGTTATTGAGGAGTCGGGCTCATACAGGTATAAGAACTACACACTCAGCCACACAGAGAACTTTAGATTTGTCTTGGTAAGTCAGACATCACATGAGCCAGACATCCTGAAGCTAGGCTGTAATATTTCTCTAAGAATCATTCCTTGTACCTATTCCTCTGGTTTTCCATAAGATTCTGCAGGTACTGAGTTTTATATGAAAACATATTCTTGTTAGACCAGCTAGAGTACTTTCTATTGCCTGTCACTGAATTCTGGACAAATAAACCATTTCACCATTTACTTACTTCTGTGATTTAGATATATTCTTGGCTCTTTCTAAAAGTTCTTTGTCCTGGCTCTGTCTGGGTAACTCTTCCTTTACTAAAATACTTGGCACACACATCTCACCTCCTCCTTAAAGCCATTGCTTCATATTTCCAGTATGATTTAGTTATTACTTCTCCTCATTCCCGTGCACTGTATATTTATACACCTCTCAATTTCTTCCTTTACTCTTCCTTTCTTACCATTTACATTTCTTTCTTCTTCTTTCCTCCTTCCTTCCTTTCCTTTCTCTAAATCTCCCCTTTTTTCCTTCTTCTATTTCATTTACTCATTTATTGCTTTTTATTGAGTATCTATTTTTAATTAGTCACTTGGGGTACAAACACACATAGGGCACAGCCCTTGCCTTTAAGTTCCTTACATTTTAGGGAAAGCGGTTCACAGTTAACCTAGTTTGACACATACTATGCTGGAAATGATCCAGTGTCCTTCAGCTGTATAGAAAAGGGGCAAATACATATACTGTAGAGCTATAGTTTTTCTCAAAATAATTAACTCAGAAATATGAGTACAACTGGTCTATACATGGAAGAGCAATTAGTTTCTAATTAGAAAAAGCAACATGCATAAGACAACTTGTGAGAGACCATGGGGTAGTGGAAGCTTGCCAGTATTTCATGACAGCTTTAAATATAATATGTATTCAATCACTATGAGGACAATGAAGAGATGGCTTAGGGGATATTTCAGTATATGAGGACCCATTGAAGAAAACACATCAAACCATCCAGGTGTGGCAATGCATACTAAGGCTGAGAACAAGGCAGAACTTTGCACTCAGGAGAGTGGTTGGGAGGTTGCTTCAGTAACTCATACTGGATTACTGGGATAAACAATGGTGCTAGCCACGAGGATGGAAAGACCATAGAAATATTATGATGTTAGGTTCAATAGAATTTAGTGATTGCTGAATACAAGAAGTGACTATAGAATGTGAAGGAATCAAGAACATTCTGATTTTGAAGCTTAGATAACTGGGATACCAGAAGAATAGCAGCATCACTTCTTAGAAAGAAGATCCAAGAAAGAGGACCAGGATGTTCTTAAAGGTAGTGGGGGAGGATTAATTTATTTTGAATTTTACTGTGTTTGAGATACAGCTAGAACACCAAATGGAGGTGTCTAGTTGTCAGCTGTGCTGACAGACCTTGAAGGTAGAAGAGAAGATTTCTCTAAAGACAGATTTATAAGTGGCATTTGAAGCCTTGAAACAAAATGAGAAGGACAGACCAACATTTACATTATTTTGTAATGTCATTTAAAAATGTTCCCCATACTAGTTTAATAACTATAGCCTTTTGGGGGCTGGGAAGATGCTCAGAGGATAAAGTGCTTGGCATGCAAGAATGAGTACCTGAGTTCAGATTCCCAGAACACATGTTAAAGCTGGGTGTTTTAGTGGGCATCTGTAATCCCAATGTGTCTACAATGAGGAGGGAGCAGAGATAGAACTTCTAGGAAACTTGCAGGCCAGTTATTCAGGTGAATATAGCCATGAACAACATTTGGAACAAGGGAAACTGCCTCAGATAAGATGGATGGTGAGGATCACACCTAAAGTTTTTCTCTGATCTCCACATGCACACCATGGCTCACACACAACCTACTCCCATATATGAACATACACACAGAGACAAAAAATTATAACTTTTTATCTTTAAGTCCCTATTTTTTTATAATAGTATCTTGAATATAAGTGTTCAAAAATAGGAATAAATGGGGCTGGAGATATGTCTTAGCGGTTAAGGTGCCTGCCTGCCAAGCCTAAGAACCCAGTTCCAATCTCCAGGTCCCAAGTTTAGCCAGATGCAAAGTGACACAAGGGCGCAATGCTGCACTTTCCCACAAGGGGGCCCACGCATCTGGATTTCGTTCACAGCAGCTGAGAGACTGCTGGCGCTCCCATTCTCTATCTGTCTCCCTCTCCCTCTTTCTCTGTCTGTCTCTCTCTGTCTCTCTCTCTAAAAATAAAAAATAAGAATAAATGAATCAATAATTAATTGATTTGGTCATCTCAGAAGGAAGAGCTTTAATATATATACATTATAGTTAATGTATCATCTTCATGACCTTAAGATGAGGCAGAGGTTAAGAGATCATTAGGAAAGGGCATAGGTTCATTATAAATGAAAATCAGACAAAGGGCCACTGATCAGAGCCCTGTTGACATTTTAATACTCTGGCCAGTCAGGGAACCAGAGAAGATCAGGGGTGTTCTGTTCCCTATGTGGGGCTACCCAAATGAGAGCATCCTCCCAAACATGCTCAGTTGTCATCACCAATCAGCTGAAACTCTATCCACTAAATATGCTCTTGGTCTTCTTCTACCTTTACTTACAGAATTATCAAGAAAATAAATTTCTTCTGTGTACTAACCTCTGGTGAAGTGAAACTTCCTTTTCTTTGCCCTAAAAAGTTCTTCTCCAAGAATCTTTGAGTGTCATGTCTGAAGCACAAGCCACTTCCCTTTGCTCAACTCCACCAATAGCATTGCTTCCTAAGCTGCGTGCAAACTGCGTGAGAAAGCTTTGGAGGTTGCCTCCACCCCCACATAGCCTCCCATCCTCCCTGGTTCCCCAGTAGTTCTGGGATCTATGAGGCTTGTGGGCAGGGATTGCAGTTGTCTGTCACTCGTCTCCAGGTCCAGCAGTCAGGGGAGACACAGCTGACCACAGCTTCCCCCAGGAGACCACAAAAGGAATGAATTTCTCTGAGATGCCTGGCAATGATGCTGCACAATCAATACTCCCACAGCAATAATTTGTAAGCCCTAATGTGTTTTCCTCCATCTGCTACTCAGCAAAGCTATTTACTCTAGCAACATTAATCCAATAAGATCTATCTGGGCTCAGTGTTGCTATGACTCCCAGGATATCCTCCATTCTGTTGTTTGCCACAGTTTGTGGCAAACAAGTTTTCACTTCCTGCACACACCCTTCAGCCTCCATCTAGTCACCTTATTTGTTTCTTCATAGCCTATGTTCAAAAGTATATTTTGTGCTTAAATATGCCTAGGTATTTGTTGCCTGTTTAGGCCACTAGAATAGAAATTCCTTACTACATTTTGTTCATGAAAAAATCTCAGTGCACAAAATCTATCATCCACATAGTTTATGCTCCGTAGTTATTTTTCAAATAAATAAATCTATCCATCTATTTCTTTTCTAAATATTGTCCCCAGTTCTTGACTGAAATCTGCCTCTCCTCCAAGACTGTGCTTCTTCTGCAACTTTCTCAAAAAGAAAGCCCATCTCTAAACATTTAGGTTTAGGGAGATGGTGGGTAGTACATTGGCATTTGCAGAATGTGACTTCTCTAACCTTTATAAACCAGGGCCAGGGGTGGTGGCACATGTCTTTAATCCCAGCACTTGGGAGTCAGAAGTAGGAGGATCACTGTGAGTTTGAGGCCAGCCTGGGACTTACAGAGTAAGTTCCAGGTAAGCCTGGACTAGAGTGAGACCCTCCCTCAAAAAAAAAAATAGTAAAACCAACACAACAAACAAAAACACCAGTCCTTTGAAGTTTATACCATCCTAGCTTTCTCTTTGTAGTTTTCAGCTACTTGACTTCATGGTCTTTCTCCTATATATATTAACTATTTGACATGTAGAACCAATTCTTCCTATTTGTCCTCAATGTCCATTTGAGTGACCAATACCATGACCTCCAGACCCTTGATTATCTCACATCCAGGGACTTTCACACCCTAGTCCCCTTTTGGCATCCACATCCATGGCTGTACTTTGTGACTAGTTATTAATCATATCCTTTCTACCTCAGAAATCTTCCAGTGTAAGCATTCTGGCCTCTGATTACAACAAAGTCTATCAGTATTTATATTTTGTTCTCTCTCTTTCTCCCTCTCTCTCTCTCTCTCTCTGTCCTCATTATCCACACTGCTCATGTATTTCAACTACACTTTGACCTACACAACTTTACTTTCCCAAGTCCTCCTTGGAAGTATTCACTTTGTTGCAGCCACTCCTTGGACCATTATTTTGTTCATATTCCCCACTATTTGGCTCATCCATCCTCATACTACACTGTGGACAGAGCTCTGAATGTCCTAGGTGTACTCTCTTGGATTTTACACCAAAGTCCTCAGCTCCTAAGGAGAACATAGCACATTGGTACCATGTGGTTTGGTGATGTCCAAAACTTATTTGCCTTTGTGGTTGCTCAGCAACCTTTTCATGCTTCTAACACTAGTTGGCTTTATCTCCACAGAAAACATTTCAATCATCTCCACTTTCTTCAGTCTTCTACCCCAATTCATCATCCCTCACTTATAGCAAAGAGACAGAAAGTAGAAGACTTTCTTAATCCCCCATTGGTCTATATTAATACCTGTTGGGTTTTCTTTGTCCTTCTTATCACTCATCTAATAGAAACAGGAAGCCTCTTTATCCATAGTCAGTTCTCTGTCCTTTTTCTATGTTCTATTTAGTCTCTTCAAGGATCTTATAACATCCAACATTCCCATTCACTTACTAAGCACCTGTGGGTGCTGACTTCTGCTGAGGGCTTGATGTCAATAAGATTATTCAATAATCCTCCCAGAGTGTATAGTGAGATGGATTTTCTTTAGTTGCCCAAGTTTACATGAGGTTGAAGAAACATTCTCAATGTTCTTTATCCCACTATTACTAAATTAGATTCTATTTATTCTTCATTCCCTGCCTTCTGGGAAAATCTCAAGTCTAAAACTTGCTGATTTGTTTGCTATACAAATAATATTGCCTGTAGTGGCAGTATTCAAAATAAATAAGCAGGGCTTAAGTTAAGGTGCTTGCCTGCAAAGCTAAAAGACCCAGGTTCGACTCCCCAGTACCCATGTAAGCCAGCTGCACAAGGGGGCACTTGCATCTGGAGTTCATTTGCAGTGGCTAGAGGCCCTGGCACACCCATTCTCTCTCTCTCTCTCTCTCTCTCTCTCTCCCTGCCTATTTCTGTATCTCTCAAATAAATAAAAATAAAATATTAAAATAAATAAATACATAAACAAACAAAAAAGACTCAGCAACTTAGGGAATATCCTTTCTCCCTGAAAGCTTCAGTAGGAGAGATATGGTTCTGCAACATAAACTTGTTCAAAGAATGCTCTGGAGAGGCATTAAACAGAAGAGCTACAAGCTGACACTTTTTTTCTGTGTATTATGAATAGTAGAATGAATACTCATTGCTGTCACTAACACTTCTAATCTCTGTAAATCTTTGTAAATTTTGTGGGCTGGCATATGTGAATAAAATGGGTGTAACTTATATTGAGTGACTTCTGCAGTGAGGCCATCAAAATTTATACTCCTTACATTGATTCTTTTTCTACACATTCACTCTTGGAAACCAGTCACCATATTAGGAGGAAGACCACTGGCATAGAAGGCTCATGTATATTTTCTTGACAACCCCAGTGAAGCTTTCATAGAGAGCCAGAATCAATTTCCAGACCTCTGAAGAAGGAACTATCGGATCACTTCAGGTCCTAACTGTTGAGCCTCTACCTGGTAAAGCAAAGACAAGATGTCCACATGGACAGCATAAATACTATCCTCTTTTTGTATTAAGCCACTAGGTTTTAGGGTGTTTTGTTCCAGAACAATAGATTAATGAAACAGCTGCCTTGGAAATAATACTACAAAGCAATTTCAAATCTTATGCTGCAAACATTTTTTTACTAAGTCTAAATAAGGCAGGAGTACTTTTCTCTTGGATGCATCAGAGAACAATGAAAGCATGTTACTATGCTAGATTTATCCTTTTTAAAGTCATTTGAGTACATCAATTTTATATAACTTACTCAGCTGAGAAACAGCAGAGTAGAATTTTGATTTCAGACAAGGTGCTCAAGCTCACATGCCTACCCACTAGCCTAGACCACAGTTCAACCTGTGTTTCCTAATGTGTCCTTCATGAGCTCTTTCCTGTCACCTTTACATTTTTTAATTGTTAAATCTTGAAAACATCTTGTCTTAGCCTCTTACCTTCCTCTAGCTACATCTTTTTGTCCTCTCCTTCGCAATCTCACTTATTAAAAGGCTTTTCTCTCTTCACTGTCTCTATGTTCCCACTTTCACTCCTGAAGATACTTTGCTCCTGGAAGCACTCAGGCTCTCTGAGTCAACACTTACTTTTCAGACATGACCAGACATGGGCTGTACTAGTGTTCGACACTGATTGCTCTTGCTGGGAACACCCTCAAATCCAGTCTGGAATAAATCCATATCTCCTTGTTGTCCTTCCACTGCCTAGAAGAGAGGGTTTCTTCTACCTGTCCTTAAAGCTTTATTTTCTACACAATTCTCAAATATCTCTTTCTCAAACTAATTGCTCTTCCAATTTCATTCACCCCAGATCAATTATCTTCTTCATTCTGAAAACTCCAACATAGTTCCCTCTATCCAAATTTCTCTCCACATCTACATATATAACTGCCCACTGGAACAACTCCACCTGCAGGTTTAGATAAACTAAAACTTAACCTCATCAGAAGTAGAGTTTAACATTTCTCTGTCTTGTCATCTCTTATTCATGAATAAAAATCACCACTCATTAATAGAGATATTCATCAGTAAACACCCAAACTAGAAATCCCAACAGTGACTTCCTCACACTACATTCAATAAATCATCAAAACTTCTAAGTTCTTTATCATAAGTATGTCTTAAATTCATTCACTTCTTTCAAACTTCCTACAACAATTGCTAGACACTCATTACCTTTCATCTGAACCAGAGGTGATCAACCCTGGAGGAAGAAAACACATCAAGGCTGAGAGCAGCAGTGGAAGCAGCTATTTTAGAAGATAAATCTTATTGTGTCTTTTCCCTGCTTGAAGTCAACCTTGGCAATGCCATATTGATCTGATAAAGGCATGGTTTTCAGTTTACTTTAAAGAATTTCACTATTTGGGCTGATCATGGTGGTGCACACCTTTAATCCTAGCACTCGGAGGCAGACATAGGAGGATTGCTGTGAGATTGATGCCAGCCTAGGACTACATAATGAATTCCAGGTCAGCCTGGGCTAGAAGTGAGACTCTACCTCAAACCTCTTCCTCTCCCCAAAAAAGAGCTTCATTATCTGGTGGCACTTTTTATTCTAGCCACACATAGCTCTTAAGAGTGAATTAGCAAAGGAGTTTATTTCTGATTCTATTATGGTAAGTCAGACAGTCTTTAGAAATTCTGGCCATTTTAGTACATAGCACTTTACTGCTCTCATAATTTATGTCAGAATTCAGGTGGTGCCCCCAAGTTATAGAGTGTGAAACCTGTCCATCCATACAAAGGGTAAAAATTGATTTGTGAGTATACAGTTCTACAGATGTCAAAGCTACATCTCTTCAGAGCTCACAGTCTGGTGCCACAGAATAATGATGTTGGTAACAAGCAGAAACATATACCTACTGCCAGGAGGGCCTATGGTGGTGAACTCTGCCACATCCATATTCAGTTGTGAGGACTTCTTCAGAGTAAGAGCATCCATCTTTTGGTAATTTGACTGGCCAGGCCTATAAAGTGTCATTCATATGCAAGGACAGAATAGAAAGAAGAGGGAGCGAATCTTCAGAGCAGGGGAGGAGGCAGCATTAACCTTAAAACATCATCACAAAACTATACTCCTGCCTTCACATTAGCCCAACTGGGCAAAGTACCTCCTGCCCCAAGTGGACCCTAGAACCTTGGCCTTTATGCCTGTCACATTGGGAAGTGATGTAAATTCTCAGAATCACACTTCCCTGAAGTTCTATACTGGGTCATCTACTTTGTCTGTCTTGGGAAAGCATGTGGGGAAGTAATGACCAATGAGCAGCTTCATAGTAAAGATGGTTTTTCCATAACCTTCTATGACTAATGAGCTGAACACAGCATGCCATGTTGGGCCACAGTGCTAGCACATGACAGCTATGTTTTGATTTCTAACTTCCTGTTTTAATTATTCCATTTCTGTCATGGAAATATGCACAGACTGAGTATCATGTATCTCAATTGTGATTTAACTTCCACAGGGCTGACTTAGGACCTAGACTAGATAGCTTAATTTTTAAATCATGTGACAAGCACATCTTAAAGCTGGTGATAATGAGAAGGAATTCTGTCTACTCAGTATCAGTGGCTGAAATGGTCAAGACAGAAGTGAAACTCAATAGATTTTGGGAATCCTCAGGCAGGCCAAGAGTCATCTGACTACTTCCTAGAAATTCAGGTACCTTGGCCCAATCCCCCATTGTGTATTAGTCATTTAAGGGTAGAATCCCAGGAATCTTAATTTTTCACTACCATTGCAGCTGATATTGACATGGTCAAGGGTATTTGGATATCTCTGGTGTTCTGCAGCTATATTATTATTTAACATAGTAAACATGTAGATACATACTATCAACACTATTGCTAGCATCCCAGGAGTTGTACAGTGTGAAGTGGCAAGTGGTAGAGATAGTTCTGTATTAGGGTCAGGCTACTATTTGATAATGTCTGTGAAAACATTCTTTGGTGTTACTTTCAGGTTCAATCTGTGGTTCAGAATCATTAGAAGCCATTTACTCACTGAGTGCTTCACACTGAAATTCAAGAACTGGGCAAGCACAAAAGGATGAAGAGCACTACTTAAACTTGAAAAGATCAGGTACTCAAACCTTAAATGTAACTCCGAGTATAGAAAGAGAATTTCATAAACATAATTAGTAATCATGGGAACCCTGTGGATACCCAAGTCCAAGGATGCTCAAGTCTTCTATATAAAATGGAACAGTCTTTGCAAACAATGTATCCACATCTCCTTGCATACTTTAAATCATTTCTAGATTACTTATAATACCCAATACTGTGAAAATGCCATATTTTGGTAATAATGACAAGAAAAAAGACTGTATGTTCAGTGCAGACAGAAGTTTTGTTCAAATCTTTCAATCCACAGGTAGTTGGATCTGTGGATATTAAGAGCACAGATACAGAGGGCCAATTGGACATGTAGAAGGGAGGAAGAAGAGAAGCAGAATGAAGAAAATAATGGAAGAGCAATACAAGTCCCTTTTCCAAAATATTTTAACAGAGCACTAGAGGATTGGCATTCTGATCCAGAAGCAATTTCTCCACATTGGGACCCATTTCCTGAGTCACAGACCATTTGGTTTGGGGTATTCCTCCTTCAGATTCTGGTTCTGTGTTCATACAACCCTAGCAATTTGCCTGAACTCCTGCCTCTCATTTTCCTAGTCAGACCCTCTGACTGAGGCTCCAGCTGGCCTTCAATTCTCTCCAAGTAAGATGAAGGACAATTGAGAGGTTTCTGACTCTCCCATCTTCACTAGGAAGACCAAGTATCAAACCCCACTCAGGTTTTTGTCCCCTATCCCAGCACTGCGCTTGAATTTCATGGTACTCAATTTCATTTGATGAATGACTGAACAAATGGTTTCCTGGGTACACATCCACATCATAGTTCCTTGTAAATGCAGTATAACAAAGTAGACAGGTAGTATACTTAGGGATCCATCAGCTCCCTTCTCCTCCATTTGTTCACAGTGATGTGTAACACAAATTCTCTTTAGGAGTTAGAATTCACCTCCTTATGCACCTTGAGTTGACCTGTGACTATGCTTTGAACAACATGATATGATAGGAATGACTATGTTAGCCCTGGAGCTGTGACCTTGAGGGAATTTACTTCTACCTTTTCCCCTTAGAAAAGCAGTACTAAGATGATCACATGAAGAAGTCACTCCTGGAAAATGACAGAACACTCAATGGAAAGCAAAGGTTCCCAAACAACAGTCAGCACTGTCAGTTACATGAAGAGTGTATCTTAGACTGCTCCAACCCAGCTGACCTTCTGGCCAAAGGTGAATGCCTCAGGCAAGCCAGCAGAGGACTGACCTAGTCAGCCAGCAGTTATGTAATGTTAACTAAATAGGCTTTGGGTTGCTGGGTTATATAGCAATGTATAATTGAGATGCCATATACATATGCCAATGCTTCAGACAATAGCTGGATTTACAGCCCATCTTATGTAGTCCTATTTCTGGGGACTAGACCCTTTCTCCACCATTCTTACATGATACTACAGTTCTTTCTGATGACTTTGAACAGGCCTCACAGTTCTGTTCTTCATAGAGACTTAATCTTCCTAGGAGTGATGTCCATTAATTCCTAACTAATTAGTATTCTCTCATTTTGCCTGTGTATTCATTCATTCAATACAAGTCACTGAGAACTTGACACATGTATAAATATTTGTACATGTGACATGTAAACAAAGCAGCCTAAAACCTGTGGATCTTATGTTATAGTGAAGGGTAAAGGGAAAAAAGATAGTACACAAAAAATAAGTCATAGGGTGTGTTAGAATGTAATAATAGCTACTTCCATGTTGCAGTTGATTTCTAAAAGCTGAGATGGGAGCATATTGTAATTTTATTTTGTTTTTTTAATTTATTAATTATGGACATACTTAGTAAGAATACATCATATCATGTGTTGGTACAATCCCTGCTGGGGGCCCTCCTCAGTGTGGTTGTGGATATCCCCCATACGGTTGTGGGTTATGCATTGTGGGAGCAACAGTCAGTTACTGGGAAGAGTCAATACCTCTGGGCATGATGTCCCAAACAGTGTCTCCTACAATATTTCCTTCCACCCCTTCTTCTGCAAAATTTCCTGAGCTGTGTTGGGTGTTTTTTAAGTCTACTTTAGTTTTGAGCTCTTAGGAGCCTCTGTATCTCTGCTTTGGTAGGTGTTGAGTGCCCTCAGGGTCTGTCTCCTTCACCCAGTGATGCTTGTCCAGCTCATTGTGGAAGCTGCATTCTTACTCATCTCCCCAATCCTTCTGTGATTTCATCTGGGGCTTGGCTGAAGTGTGAGTGGTAGTTTATCTCCTTGAGTCACACTACCTTCTGAAAAAGAAAAGTAGATTCTCCAACAGAGAGTGAAGTCAGAACATGTTAAATGGGATAAGCAATATTAATTTAGGGAGAATTTGATGGATATATTCCTTCTATTAGCCAAAGGTTAGTGGGAGCTTGACATTGGAGAGCATAATCTTTGTCTCCATAGGATTCTGACCTGGTTCCCAATTTCAGATACGGGTTCCTTTCCACTGAATGGATCTCTTAGACAATCAGAAAGCTATTGGTAACCCACCAAGGCTTCTCCCTTTCACTGTGTCCAAAGCACTTGAAGATAGTAGGAATGTTCCCAAGGTAGGCCTGATGATACCCCAGGGACACTAGATTCAATATCTCCTTCTTATCTTTTCTTTCCATGGTACTCTGTGGTCAGGGCCAAAGAAGTGCCTGGAGTAGTGTGCCTTCCACACTACTGGGAGTTGAACAAGCTTAGGCAGAAGCAAGGAAGCACATGCATTGGCAGCAGCTGCCAAGCTGGCACCTAAGATTGGGAAGTCTACTTAAAAAATGAGAGGTCTGCACAATCCACAGTGAGTCCTGTGAACTCTGGGAGACACATAGAGCCACCAGCCCTGTGAGGACTCACATGCCAATAATGATTAATCTCATGCATGTGCTGAGCTGCTTCTGGACACAAGCAGAGGACAGCCATGGGGCTATAAAATGATGGTCACATGGCCATCCAAAATGGCATTCATTTGGGCAACCAAGATGGCAGCTCCCATATGAGGTTATGACCAAAAAATAATGATGCCCACATGGCTGCTTGTGGTACACAATGTCACTGAATACTCTGGGCACTACTACACCCCCAGACTTTCCCATGCCAGCAGTCACATTCACTCACCCACCCTCATGTGTTCTTTCCTCACTTCTTTCTTTCTTTCACCATCCTGGAGGATCACTGAATAGGAGGGATGGTAAATTCAGACAGGGCTTTGGTGTAAACATTGAGCAGCTCTCACTCTGTGCCTCTTTGTGCATCTGGCTTAAGTGGGTATTGGAAAATCAAACCTGGGTCTTTTAGCTTTGCAGGCAAGCACCTTAAAGACTAAGCTACCACTCCAGCCCCCAATTTTCACTTTAAAATGTTTATTTATTCATTGGCAAGCCATTATGGAACTTCCCCTATATCTGTAGGCTTCAAATAAATCCTTTCTTACTACCATAAACTGTGTCTGGTTTGGAAGTCCATCCCAGTTACCTGAGGCTGTCTACTATACCATCCATTGAAGTTCTGTTGAACAAGCAGTAGAAGTGAACCTAAATTCATTTTTAAAAGGATATATTCATTGAATTTTTGAAAATAAATCATATAATTTGCAGATTCGATGTGGGATGATGGGAGAATTGGCTGGGAAATGGTCATAAATTAAGGGAGTGTAATGGGGTTTGTAGGATTCAGGAAAAGTACTTAAACTCCAAACTCTGAGTTCATATCTGTTTTTAACAAAGAATTGGAATAAAATGGACTGAGAAGTATAGTTTAAGAACTATTACATTTATTCAGGGAAATGAGGGAGAGTTCCAAGGAAAGGAGAATGGATGCACCCATGTGCTCTAAGAGCATTTGTGGGAAATGAACATGGGCCTAGAAAGGGGATTTATTAGACTTAGCGATGGAAAGAGAAGAAAGGTACAGAGAACCTCTGCCATGTGGAATGTAGAAATAGGTATGGAACTCATGTGGGAATAGAAGTTCCACCCTCCCAATCTCAGCCCAGCAGGACCAAGATGAGGGCACTTAGCAGAGCAGGGACCTGGAACTTCAGTAGAAGTTCAGTAGAAAGAGACCTTGCCCACCTGGTAAGGATCCATTTTTAATCACATTGTGGTGGACTTTACCTTCAAGCTCAGGTGAGCCTGAGAGAGAGCTGACTGGCCTGAGCTAGGGGCTGGCTCTTGAATAGGGAGTGAGAAAACTCATGAGACGGCTGAATCAGACCCTGAACTCTGGTTCTGCTAAAGCAGGCAGGCATGGTGTTCCCTCTTTGGGCCTCTCTCCTGACTGGCTACCTAACTCCCACTTACTATGACTTTTGTAGGGATGGGAGGAAATCCAGAGGAAGTTAGAGAGGGATGTCCTTCATAGATTAGGATCATTCTTCTGGGACATTCTCTTCTTTAAAAGACAAAAATGAGACACTCCATTAAAGGTAAGATGCATCCATGTTCACACCAACAGGTGTTGAATCTTGTGCTAGTGACAATGGTAGGAGTACATCAAGTAGTATCCTGGCCACTGATGGAGACAGAGGAAGAGCTATGGTCTACATACCCATGAAGTTGGCCTATGGTTAACCTTAAAGTCATCATGCTGACTGAATTACTTATGGGAGGTTCACCTGGGAGGCACTTTCTTGAAATCTTGGCTCACAGAGCTTAAGGAACTTGGCCTACTTTGTAAGTGGTGGAGACACCACTCAAATCTCATCTCTGACTGCTGGTCATGTTTGTAATCATTATTTATTCCCAATACAGTATCTTAAAAAGTTTAAACAGGGCTGGAGAGATGGTTTAGGGGTTAAGGCGCCAGCCTCCTAAGCCCAAGAACACTGGTTCCAATCTCCAGCAGTTCCAATCTCCAGGTCCCACGTTTAGCCAGATGCAAAGTGACACAAGGGCGCAATGCCGCACTTGACCACAAGGGGGCGCACACATCTGGATTTCGCTCGCAGCAGCTGAGACACTGCTGGCGTGCCCATCTCTGTCTTCCTCTCCCTCTCTCTCTCTCTGTCTCTCTCCAAAAATAATAATAAAAATTTTTTTAAAAGTTTAAACAAGCCAAGGTTTATATTCCACAAAGAATATAAGAAGGCTTCTAAGAGGAAAATGCAAAAAAGTTATAGGAATTAGGAATGTTTTGTAGAAAAGAAACCAAAGGCTATTCTCAGCCCTCATAAGTTCTCTGTTAAGATAGATGCATGTAGCAAAAGGATATTATGAAAAAGAGATGCAAGCCAGGCATAGTGGCTCACGCCTTTAATCCCAGTACTCAGGAGGCAGAGGTAGAAGGATTGATATAAGTTCAAGGCCACCCTGAGACTACATAGTGAATTCCAGGTCAGCCTAGGCTAGAACAAAACCCTACTTTCCAAAGACAGAGAGAGAGATGCAGAAGGTTATTAATGTGTTGGTTGATACTGATTGTCAACTTGACAGGATCAAGAGTCACCTAGGAAATGGGCTTCTGGGCATGCCTGTGAAGACTACCTTGATGAGATTAATTGAGATGAGAAGACCCACCTTACCTGATAGTACCATTCCATGAGCTGGGATCCTGAACAACAGCATTCATCGCTCTCTGCTTCTTCACTGTAGATTGAATGTGACCAGCTGTCTCAACCTCCTGTCATCATGTCTTCCCCACCATGATGGACTGTAATAACCTCAAACTGTAAGCCTAAATAAACCCTTCTTGCCTTAAGTTGCTTCCTTCCAGGTATTTGGTCACAGCAATGAAAAATAACTACTGCAATTAAGGTATATATTTAATGTACACATGAGAGACACCAGAGAATGGGTGGCTTTGAATTCCAATTTGTATAGAAGTTTCAACAAAGAACAATGAAGTTTTGAGAAGACAGACAAAAGGAAAAGAAATTTGATTCTCCAAAGATAGCAACTTGTAAGAAAGCAAATAAATTGCAGACAAAGGCCAGTTAGTAAAATTCTTTTAAAATATTTTTATTTATTTATTTGAAAGAGAGACAGAGTGAACTGGAGTATTCCAGCACCTTCTGCCACTGCACATGAACTCTAGACACACGTGCCACTTTGTGCATCTGGCTTTATGTGGGTACTGGGGAATTAAAACCTAGGCAGTCAGGCTTTTAAAGCAAGTACTTTTGACCATGAAGCCATCTTTTCAGCCTAAATACTTTTCTAATCAGGCTCTAGAAATCATGGTTATCTGGCCTCATATTTTTGAGTGCTTGGATGTGTGACAACTTTCCTGGCTTTGTTGATATAGCTTCCTCTCACTCTAGATCCAAAAATTCTAGTGTATTTACTGACTAGCTTTTTTCTGCTTGGTAGAGAAGAGGGTTGAGCTTTTGTCTTTGTAAATCTAAATTCAGCTGCTCGGCAAATAGAAGGAGAGCAGGGGTGCTTTCTTACAGCTCCCTTTCTTTCTCCTCTTATTCATCTTTACTCTCCTTCCTCTTCCCCTTCTCCTCCTCTTTCTTCTGTTTTTAAAATTTTATTTATGATTCATTTGAAAAGAGAGAGACACAGAGAGAGAGAGAAATGGAAATGCCAAAGCCTCTTGCCACTGCAACCAAATAACAGATGCATGTGCCACTCTCTGTGTCTGGCTTTATGTGGGCACTGGAGAATCAATCCTTGGTTGCCAGGCCTTGCAAGCAAGTGTCCTTAAACTCTGAGAAATCTCTCCAGCCCCTCTTCTTCCTTCTTTTTTCTTATAGTATCTTGATATGTCTCCCAGCTTTGCCTCAAACTCCTGGGTTCAGGGATCTTCCTGCCTCAGTTTCCAAGAATCTGGGATCACAGGAATGTGTCACTGTTTCTGTCTCAATCTTTTTCTTCTTAACTACTTTTATCTAACTCCTAGTACAAAAAAGGGAAAAAAGGGAAGCTTTTTATTAACCTATTCTGATTTCCTATAGCTTCATAAAAGAAGCCAATTGGATGTGAGATTTCCAGAACTTCAACAGGTAAATTTTTGCAAGAAGGAGGGTATGGAGTTAGGAGAACAAAACAAGCCAGAAGAACAAGGAAGGAAGGAACAATGTATTAGAGAGAGTGAATGGTCCATGCAACAGGCATATTGGGCATACATGGATGAAAGAACAGTGGGGAACCATAGTGACTTGGATTAACCCAAGGAACAAGGAAGTTTGCTTTCACCTGTAGAAAGACGCATTTACACTTTAAATTTGGAGGGAGAAGGTTTGATGTATTCAGAGCTATGATTTAAAACAACTATTCACAGACATTTTATAATCTCATGCTAGTGATATTTTGAAAATATGGAAAACCTTTTCATTCTTATAAAGACAGTAACAAAATTAACACACTTCATCTACTGCTGCTACTACCTGACAAAACAAAAAGGCATTTTGCATCTCCTATCCTTCAAAGACATGGTCTTAGAAATAGACCTCTTTTTTCCAGAAGGGAGAGTAGTGGCAAATCTCAATATATGCAAATATCAAGCATATTTCTTGAGCTTTTCTCATTTCATTTAGCTCATTATTAAAACTGAGGGTGATCTAAAAACTAACACATGAAAACAACTGCTTTGAAAGATCTGGTAAGAACATACAAGGCACACAAAATGCCCTTAGCATTTGTAGTCCCCCAGTGGCTGACTTTTCCCACATAAGACCTGCATAATAGAAGTAAAGAATAATGACAGAAAAAATAAGAGTGATTAGTTGGAAAGAAGGGATTCAGTGGAGGAGGAATATGGTTGGGGGAAAGGGAGGATATTAGAAGGAAATTATTATCATGGTATATTGTCTACAGGCTGTCAAAGACAGTTTTTTAAATAATTTTTTATTGACAACTTCTATACTTACAGACAATAAACTATGATATTTCTCTCCCCTCCCCCATTCCCCTTCAGAACTCCATTCTCCATCATATCCCCTTCATTAGTCTCTCTTTTAATTTGATGTCATCATCTTTCTCTCCTATTATGAAGGTCTTGTGAATGTATTTCTAGGCACTGTGAGGTCATGGATATTGAGGCCAATTTCTGTCTGGACAGTTGCATTGTAAGGAGTCATACCCTTCCTTTGGCTCTTACACTCTTTCTGCCCCCTCTTCCGCAATGGACCCTGAGACTTGGAGGGTGTGATAGAGATGTTTCAGTGATGGACACTCTTCTGTCCCTTCTTGTCAGCCCTATGTTGCTTTTTAGGTCATCCCAGTGGTCATCTCCATCTGAAAAGAGAAACTTCTCTAACCAGGAGTGAGAGTAGCATTAATATATGAATATGAATATTAAGTGTAGTGCTTTTGGGGCAGCTTGGTGGGAATAATATATACATTTAGCCAGACAAGAGCAGGCTTTATACCCCTAAGGCTCATGACCTCCCCTGCCATAGAATTTTGATTAGTTTTTTCAGTAACAGGCATGTATTCCCTCCCATAGAGAGGGCCTTCAGTCCAATTAAAGAGCAGTTGGTTTCCCCAAAAGGAGACATGCCACTATTGCACCCATTTGGTCATTGGGCCTGTCTGGCCAAACTTGAGGTTTCCAGTGTCCACTGTTTTCACCGCTGATGATTTCTGTCTCCCATATGGCTACATGCAGTGCAGTTTTTTCCAGCTTTCAGTTGGCTGGTCTTCAGGGAGAAGGTTTTCTGCTCAGCACCAGTTTGAATTCCCAGTGACCTTGCCACACAGGCAAGTGAGGTCTTCAGCAATAGGGTCTTACCATCTGTTTCTCAAGGGAAACCAAGGGCCTTGGCAATAGCCTGTAATGTTTTGGAGGCTACAGAGACCTCCATGGCCAACAACTCACTGGAAGGTATCCCATCCCTGCCACTGAAATTTTCTAGTAACAATCTACAGCTTCTGAATGTGCCATTATTCAAAAAAGTAGGTTTACATAAGCCTTATTCAGAATATCTTGAATTTTGATTGACCCTCCCACTGCCCTTCTTTTATGCATTCTCTTTCCCATGGCCTCACTTAGGCCTTTCCCCACCCTGTAATCTGTTATTCTACTTACATATGTACAATACCATCCACTTAAGTCCTTCCCTCTCCTCCCTCCCTCATAGCTTTTTTCCAGCTTACTGGCCTCTGCTACCAATTTTTGGTTCCAGCTCACACACAAGTCTATACATTTGTAGCTAGGATCCACATATGAGAGAGAACATTCAATGTTTGGCTTTCTGGGCCTGGGTTACCTCACTTAGTATAATCCCTTCCAGATCCATCCATTTCCCTGAAAATTTCATAATTTCATTTTTCTTTACCGCTGAATAGAACTCCATTGTGTAAATGTACCACATCTTTATTATCCATTCATCTCTGGAGGGACATTTAGGCTGCTTCCATTTCCTAGCTAGTGTGAATAGAGCAGCAAGAAACATGGTTGTGCAAGTATCTCTAAGGTAGTGAGAAGAGTCATTAGGATATATGCTTAGGATTGCTATAGCTGGATCATATGGTAAATCTATTTTTAGCTGTCTCAAGAACCTCCACACTTATTTCCACATGGCTGGACCAGATTATATTCCCATCAACAATGTAGAATAGAAGGGTTCCTCTTTTTCCATATCCTCACCAACACTTATTGTCATTTGTTTTCTTGATGGTAGCCATTATGACAGGAGTGAGATGGAATCTCAAAGTAGTTTTAATTTGCATTTCCCTAATGGCTAAGGATGTAGAACATTTTTTAGATGTTTATATGCCATCTGTATTTCTTCTGAGAATTCTCTATTTAGTCCAAAGCTCATTTTTTAACTGGGTTGTTTGATTTCTTATTGTTCTGTTTTTTGAGTTCTTTGTATATTCTGGTTATTAATCCTCTGCCAGATGTAAAGCTGGCAAAGATTTTCTCCCATTCTGTAGGTTGTCTCTTTGCTCTATTCACAGTGTACTTTGCTTTAAAAAGCTTTGTACTTTCATGAGATTCTAGTGGTTGATTTGCAGTTTTATTTCTGAGCAATTGGGGTTATATTCAGAAAGTCATTGCCTATGCCAATATGTTGAAGGGTTTCCCCTACCTTTTCTTCTAGCAGTTTCAGAGTTTCAGGTCTGATATTAAGGTCCGTGATCCACTTGGACTTGATTCTTATGCATGGAGAGAGAAAAGGATCTATTTTCATCCTTCTATATGTAGATATCCAGTTTTCCCAGCACCTCTTGTTGAAGAGGCTATCTTTCTCCAATGAATATTTTTGGCATTTTTGTCCAAAATCAGGTGGATGTGGCTGCCTGGATTAATATTTGCATCTTCTATTTTGTTCCATTGATCTATATGCCTGTCCTTGTGCCAGTACCATGCTGTTTTTGTTACTATGGCTTTGTAATGTAACTTAAAATCGGGCATGGTGATACCACCAGCCTGATTTTTGTTACCCAAAATTTTTTTGGCTACTTGAGGTTTTTTGTACTTCCAGATGAATTTTAGGGTTTTTTTTTTTTTTTCTATTTCTGTGAAGAATGCCATTGGACTTTTAATGGGGATTGCATTAAATGTGTAGATTGCTTTTGGCAAGATTGATATTTTCAGAATAATGATTTTTCCAATTTTTTGAGGCAATTGTGAACGGGAGAGATTCCCTGATTTCATCCATTGCATGTTTGTTGTTAGTATATAGAAAAGCTACTGATATCTGTGTGTTTATTTTGTATCCTGCTACATTGCTAAAAGAGTTTATCAGCTATAACTGTTTGCTGGTAGAGTCTTTAGGGTCTGTTATGTATAGAATCATACCATCTGCAAATAATGATAATTTGATCTCTTCTCTTCCAACTTGTATCTCTTTTATGAGTGTCTCTTGCCTTATTGCTATAGCTAAGATTTCCAGTACTATATTAAATAAAAATGGGGAAAGTGGACACCCTTGTCTTGTTCCTGAATTTAGTGGAAAAGTTTCAAGTTTTTCCCTATTTAGTATTATGTTGGCTCTAGGTTTGTCATAAATAGCTTTTATTATGTTGAGATATGTTCCTTCTGTTCCCAGTTTCTGTAATACTTTTACCATGAAGGGATGTTGGATTTTGTCGAATGCCTTTTCTGCATCTATTGAGATGTTCATGTGATTTTTGTCCTTCAGACCATTTATATGATGTATTACATTTATCGATTTGCATATGTTGAACCATCCCTGCATCTCTGGGATAAAGCCTGCTTGGTCAGGGTGAATAAACTTTCTGTTTGCCAGTATTTTATTGAGAGTTTTTGCATCTATGTTCATGAGTCAATGACAGGTTTTTAAAAGAACATAGAAAATAGATTAGAGCTAGGGGATAATTACAGGGGAAGGATAAATTTCAGCCTGGAAAGAACTTGTCTGATTCTACTTAGGCTGCCACAATAAAATAGAACATGTTGAAGGCTCTTGATTGTCCACCAGAACTAGATAGTAAAATATTGCTGAAGATACCACACACTTAGGGGGCAGAAGACTAAGAAATCAAGCCAGAGCTGAGATGGAATGTTCCTCCATGCTGAGTAGCTGTCATAGTGCTAGGAAGTACTGTGCAGCTTACTGGGAGAAAAAAGTTATCAGTAGTGTTAAGTGGAAGTGTACCTTGCAGGCTATGCACATGGTCAACCAGGAAAGATGTGCCCACTAGTATAATAGTGGCATGTCTTTTATAGAATAACCAACTGCTCTCTGATTGAATTAGAGGCCAGCTCCACAGGAGGGAATTCATGCCTGATGTCAAAGAACTAGTAAAAATAATCTGTGTCTAAGAAGGTCATAAATCCTTGCAGGGGCAGGGGTTAGAAATGACTACTATTGGTTGGCTAAATGGATGTATTATGCCCACCAAATTGCCCCATCAATATTTATGTTTATGCCCACATACTAAGGCTGCTCTCATTTTTTATTAGAGAAGCTTCCCTTTTCAGATGGTGGTGACTATAAGGGAGACTCACAACACATCAAAGTACTGAGAAGTGACAGATGAATGTTCAGCACTAAATGAGACATCTCTATCACACCCTCCAAGGTTCAAGTACCATTTCAGAATAGGTGGTGAAAAGAATGTAAAAGCCAAAGAATGGGCAGGAGTGCTTTGGAATGCTGTCTTTTAGACACAAAGTGTTGGTTGCATTTATGACCTCACAGTGACTGTTTCAACCTGCACAAGACCTGCATTATGTAAAAATGGTATCAAAATAGAAAATGGACTAGTTGTAAGAAACAGGAGTTCAGTGGAGGGAAGATAGGAGAGAAGGACAAAGGAAGGTTGTGGGAGGGGATTATGATCAGGGTGTATTGTGTATATATTGAGGTTGTCAACAAAATGCTAAAAATAAATACAACAGGCTATGTAGCTCAAACAACAGAAATTTATTTCTTCACAGTTCTGGCAGCTTCAAGTACCAGATCAAGGTCTATCATGGTCTAGGCCCTGGTAAGGACCCATTTCCTGCATGGCAAATAGCCACTTTCTCTAAAGGACATTTTCTTGGTGCATGTGGGAGGCAGGGCCAGTGCCTCTTACAAAAACATAATTTCTGTAATATCATCTCATTTAAATTTAGTTATCTTCTAAGAGGCCCCAAATTCAAATAAAACCACATTGGGAATTGTGTCTTTCACCTATGAATTTTTAGGGACACATCTGAGTTCACAGTAGATGCATTGCAATAGCATGCATAAGAAGTTTTAGCGGAGAGGGGAAGCCTTTTGGCATGGGAAAGAGAAGTAACATGTGGGAAAATTTGGTATGGTGATACTCAGTACTTACGTTCTTCTATCCCAGGACTACAGCAGACAAGAGTAAATTAATCAGACTATTCTTTCCTCAAATATAAGAGAAACTTATAGCCCTTCTCAACACCATTATTTAGGCAGCCTGTACCAGTTGATTAGAATGGACACATGACCTGAAATCTCTTTGCTATAGCCACATCTGAAGAAGGAAGGTAGGATGAAAATGAGATTGAGGAGTCACAGATGGTTCTGATATTTCATATCTGGGAGGGTGGCATTTACTTCTGCCAATGATATCAAACTAAGAGTCTCAAGAGGCTGAGTATGAGAAGGAGAATAGATGATAGGAGGGGTTAGAGGGATGTAGCTTGAACCAAAGAATGTGGGTTTTTGCTAAAATCTACTTAGGGATAGAAAGGGGAATCATCTCTATTCATCACATCATAAAAGGTTCATGGTCCATACTACTTTACCAAAAGACAAGTTAATAAGAAGAAAGAATAATGAATTATTTGACAGTACATTGAAGAATGAAAGACATAGGATAAACTGTCAATTTTTGTGCTTCAATTAGAGGAAGTATGGATTGCCATATGGAAAAATAAATTTGATAAAAATGGTAAGATCCCATGCTAGTACATGGAATGGACCACCCAGCCAGGCTTGTCTCTTCAGATTCCCCTTGGACTATCAGTGAAGCATTCCTTCCTCCTGTGAATAGGACAAGATCTTTTGTGGAACATGGGTCTTACTATCTGCTATCAGACAACAAAGGGCAGAGTTTTTCTTAATGTTAAACTTAATCACAGAAAGCTGGTGAAGAGTAATGTTTATGTTTTATAGCTTATTTTGGGGAAGAGGAGTTCTATTGTCTATTATCCTTCCCATTTTGAGGAAGATAAATTCTAGGTTTATTTTAGGGGAGATGGCTTGACAGAAGAAGGTGGAATAGAAGAAGACTGTAAAATGTCAGAAATAAATTTTACTTTGAAGTATCATTTTCTGATCCCCACCACTGGGAAGTATAAGGAAATGGATTCTCCCTTAGAAGGAGTACAGTCTTGCTCATACCACCTTGATTTTAGTTCTTTGTTACCTGTCTGGGCTACTAACCCACAGAATGGCAAAAAGATAACTTTTTATTTTCAGGACAGTTTGTGTGGTGATTTGTTGTGGATCAATAAACACAAGAAGGCCTATAGCATCAATAAAAATAGAGCAATGAGATGAAAGAGCTTGCTTTGGGGAGGCCAGTGTGTGGATGGGGAGCTGTCCTGTGGACACTTTCTGGATGCAATTATATATACTGTTGGGGAAATGTCCCACAACTGGAACTTCAGGACTAGAAAGGAAGGAACATTAACATTTTGAAAGGGAAAATAGGCAATAATATTTATTAAACACTTTAAAACACTGGTTCTTTTACCAAGTTATTTTATTTTATTTTATTTTATTTTATTTTATTTTATTTTATTTTATTCTCATGATATTCAACAAGTAGCTTTGTTGCTTTGTTTTTATAAGATTTGCCCAGGCAAGTAAGGGCTTAGGAGATGTGATCATAAAATTATGCAACCAATAATAGAATGAATCTAGACTCACAGCAGATCTAGTTCATTTCTCGACTGAGTAATTTTCATTATTCTGCAGTCCTCTGATTGGTACCACAGCAAGGAAGTGAGCCAAGGGAGCCTTTGACAGATGTCCCAAATCTCAGTCATGCAGAAGTCCATGGGAAAAGCTCCCCAACAAGCAATGTCAGGGATAAGGGATCACTTTGAGAGGTTAGAGGTAAAGTTCAAACAGTGGTGGTAGAAAAGGACATGAATCTTCATTAAAATTGAGGGGATGCTTCTTAGAAAGAGAATTTCTTCACATTATTAGGTCACCAGTTTCAAGACCAGCACTATTTCAGATGATGTTAGCAATGACTCATAGTTGGCCCAATGAGGGGAGGGAGGAGCTGAGCAGTTAGGGGATCTGACTCTTTTACCTCCATGTCTATTCCTGGGCTTCCTCACTATGGGGGCAGGAGGTGTACAAAGGCATTTCCCCAATGTCTGAAGACTCCAAGGAGACAGGAAAAGCAATGACTAATTTCCAACCTTAAGAGCTAAGGTCTTGTTGCCTTAAAGGGTTGGGGTCTTCTGAATTTCCTATACTTTGTTCTGGCCCATCTGATGTGAGATTGAAGTGAGAGGCAGGAGACTTTGGTCTTACACTCCAGTGGTTTTCAAGCTTAGATGCCTACACAGGGTACTTAACATGTGGCAATAGCCTTATGGAACATGTTATCTTTGACTCCCATTGTATTGCTGAAGAAATAGAAGTTCAGACAGGCTCAGTAACTTGCTTAGGGTCACACAGCTATTAAGTAAACTGACTAAGATTTAAAACCAGGATTATTGAACTCCAAAACCCATACTTGATCCAGTTTACCATAAATTAAGCACAGTTCTGATTTTGAGAAACCCTTGGGCCCTATGGTGATACAGGTAGAATCAAAAGTTACCATGGCACAGTGTAGTAATGTGATGCACCCATTCTCTCTCCCTCCCTCCCTCCCTCTCTCTCTCTCTCTCTCTCTCTGCTTTTTTTCTCTCTCAAATATATATAAAAATAAATAAAAATATTTTTTTAAAGGTATGGGAACTGTGCTGGAGCCTCGTGCATTAACAGGAGGAAATGCAGAAGGGAGGCTTCTTGGAGGAGGTGGCTTTAGAGCTGGAAGCAGGGATGTCTGAGCTCCTGGCCAGAGGACATTTTTTGGTAAAGGGAGAATGTATACAGAGGCAGAAATATGGTGGATGCATGTGGGAAACATGAGTAGGCAGGAGACTACAGCCATGAGTCAAGAGCTTATGACATCAATGACTACTGTTGGCAGAGACGGTGACTGAAGATCTTGTGGGAAGAAAAGTCACCCTTCCAGCTGAGTTCTAGAGCCACACTGATAGTACATGGTTGATCACCAGGACTGCAAAAGATTTGGGCTGATTTACCCTTCCCTTTAGTAATTGTGTTACTCATTAAATATGTGCCAGGGTAACTTTTGTGTTAAGAATTGTTTCCTCCGAAATGTAAACCCTGGGGCTGGAGAGATGGCTCAGCAGTTAAAGGTACTTGCTTGCATCTTTTCTGGCCTAGTTCAATTCCCCAGACAACCACATAGAGCTAGATAGGCATACATTTGTTGTTTAAGAGATCTTTGCATGCATGTGCACATGCACTCAAGCACACACAAAAATTTTAAAAAGAAATGTAAACTCTACATGTAATTAAGACTTTGGTATGTCGTTTTTGTTATCATGCACATATATAGGTGTACAGTATATGTATGGTATGATGTATGTGATGCATAGTGCATGAATGTGTGTGTGCAGATGTGTATACCCCATATGCATATGTGTGGAGCCAGATGTTCTCTTATCACTCATCTGTGTATTTCCTTGAAATGAGGTCTCTCCCTCAACCTGGAACCACTGTCTGTCAGCAAATTATGATGATTTTTTTGGTCACTGACTCCTCTGAACTAATGTTACAGAAATGGGTTGCCATGCCAGGTTTTTTTTATCTGTTTGTTTGGTTGTTTTTTTTTTTTTTTTTTTTTTTTAGATTCTAGGGAGTAAAATTTGGCCTGAGAGGCCCTTATACTTAAGCTGCAAGTGCTCTTAACTGCTGAACCATTTTCCCAGACCCTCACAGTTTGCCACTTATACAATACGATAGTCACCTCATCATGAGGCACAACCATGTGCTCTGAATCCTTTTTTAAGTAAGAACAAATTTGTACTCTATTTCCATATTCTTTGAGAACTGTTCACCTCAGAAATGTGCCTCTTTTTGAATTACAGCTGGATGAAGTTACACTAGCAGTGCATTATAAGCTTTTATTAAGCTTACTACCCAGTCTTCAAAATTAAACATTTCTATAGCTGTGTAAGTATTCACAAATGTAGCATTAATTAGCCATCCTTACTTTGCTCATTGAGTTTTTCCCAACGTTTTAATATTCTCATCTGTGATGACATAATTATATAGTTTTTATGAATTGAATTATTTTCTACTAAAACAGTCTCTGAAGCAGAATTAATATGTCCATCCTCCTTTCCTTTCAAAGATCTTACATTTCATTGTTATCATTAGCCATCCTTTTACTGCTGGACTTAAATGGCCAGTTGAGACAAAGGTGCGTGATATCTTTACGACTTTTGACACATGTCACAAATCCCCTTCTGGAGGAGTTGGAACAATGACAGCCTTTTGCTGCCATCACATTCCACTAAAGTCTCACCAATGTTGGCAAAAATAGATTTACTATTTTTTTCATTTATGAGATATGAGGACTTTAATATTCTGCTATTGATAACTCAGTGTTTTTCATATTTATATTTTGCATAAGTACTACTGCTTGCATATTTTCTTCTGTTCACTTATTTACTAGATTTTTAGCATTTTTCTTTTCCATTTGTGACTCCAAAATGACATGTAAAAATATTCAAAAATTCTTTCTTTCAAGCTACATAAATGAGGGACCTGACTAGGAATAAGAGTAGCAAGGAGACAATGAAGATATAAGTTACTCATGGCTTGTTTCATTTCTGAAGGTCCCACAGAGTCCTGACTGCTTTGAGATTGTACATACTTTTGAGATATAAGTTCTTATCTTCCAAATGACCTATGGTATAAAATTTAAATAAGTTCACTTGTCCCTCAAGTATTTCTACAAAATTTTCTCAGGTTAAGAACTTTGGCTATGTTAAGTGTTTTAGCTAAAGTGTTTGCTTTGCTTGTCTTAACAAAACCTACACTGTTATGTAAGAATGTTCTAATTTCTTTTTCTCTACCCACCCCTCTTTCTTTTTGATGGGTCTTGAGATTGCTGTTACCTGAATTTTAATGTTTTAGGTGGGAATTTTACCTCACCACTCAGACCTTCAAATTCAGGCATAACATGATATCTCAGAGACTTCATATTTATTAGATTTCTAATTAAAATAGCTATCTTTGAATCAAACTGAATCAAATATGATCAAGAGATAGGAATAATCTAATAGATTTGATATATTTCACTTTTGTAAATAATGTAGTTGTTGAAGTAAAACTTAAAATAGATGGGTTTAAACAGTAGAATCAGTAGTTAAAAGGTAGACTATTGCATGGGAAGGTTTTTTTATTTATTTGAAAGAGAGAGAGAAAGAGGCAGAGAGAGAAAGGAAAGAGAGAGAGAATGGGTGTGCTGGGGTATTCAGCCACTGCAAACAAACTCCAGATGCATGTGCCCCCTTGTGCACATGTGCAACATTGCACACTCGTGTCACTGTGAGTCTGGCTCACGTGGGACCTGGAGATTCAAACATGCCTTCTTAGGCCTCTCAGGTAAGCACCTTAACCACTAAGCAATCTCTCTAGACATGAAAGTCTTTTTGAAATATTTTATTTATTTGAGAGATAGACAGAAAGAGGCATATAGAAAGAGAGAGAAAGAGCATGCCAAGGCTTACTCACCACTGCAAACAAATTCCAGGCACATGTGCCACCTTGTATATCTGGCATTATGTGGGTACTGGGGAATCAAACTTGAGTCCTTAGGCTTTTCAGGCAAGCACCTTAACCACTGAGCCATCTCTTCAGCCCTGGAAAGTTTTTTAATGCAGAATAATAAAGTGAGAAACGCCCATGTATGACAAACATGTTAAGACTATAAAGAAAGAATGAGACCTAAAATATATCTAATTATAGCCCTTTATGGTAAAAATAGGCAGCAAGAGCAAAACAAATACTGAAGAATTATTGTTTGAATATATTTCAAAGCTAAAAAATAAATTAACTCCTAGATCCTAGAATAATACAAAGCTTGTACCAAGAATAATAAAGAAGAAGAAATGCACACACAAATATGTTACAGTGAGTCCATAAAACTCTAAAGTTAGAGACTACTTGGTAGGTAAACATATGACTTCTCCACAAATTACACAGTACATATGCACACACTGCAATACACATGAACATACACTTGCACACAAGCATGCACAAACCACACAGATTAGCATGCATTCATGCACACTCAGTACATACATACACACATGCACACACAAAGAATGTGCACATAGCATATGCACACGAATGAATACAAGCATGCACACATACACACTCAAGCATGCACACACCCAGGCACATACATATACACTCACAGTCCTGGCCTGGCCTGATGTTGGTGCCAACACTTAGGTCTTAGGAGCTACTTTGAGAGTTTTGTGAGGAAGCCACTCTCACTCTGAAGTTTACAGGACTCTCTCTCTCTCTGTATCTTTATTATCCAGGCAGAGGTTTCCATTTACAATGGTTAGTGCAATCCTAGCTTCCCAATCCTTCATCTTTCTCTGGTCAGCCATCTCAGGTATGCATGATTATGTCCTACTGAAAGTGTTGCAGAAATTCTCTGTAAAGATCACTCCAATGCCAGTATGAGTAAAAGTAGAGGAATCTATTTACCAGGGGCCAAAAGGTTTGAGATAGCTCTCCAAAGAAGCTCTGGCTCCAAGCTGAGATTTTATTTCTATTTTATAGTTTTCATCACCAAGGGGAGGGGTAGGTGAACAAATGAGATATGGCAATTTACATATCAATCATTTCTGTAGTCAGGCCATCCTAACAATGAACTCCATTTAGCCTAAACTTTCTTTCCTTCTTATCATCCCTCTGGGACCTTTCTGGACAGTTCTTCACTCTTTGGGATTTTTCCATCTCCTAAAAAAGGTAAGTTTAGCACCTTAGCAATTAACTCTTACAGTAACTTAGTGAATCAGTTCAACTGTTAGTTTCTTTTCTACCACAAAAGGGTCTTAGGATGATTCTGAATTTAGAAAGATAGGTCTTTATGCAAAAGAAAATGGCATTTACCTTCTCCATCTGGATTCTCTAAAGCTGACCAGCCTATAGAGCTCACAGCACCCCATCAATTACATCTTATGAACTATTAGAATAAGATCCTTACCTTGCAAAGAAGAAGTCAGGTGTGCTAGAGAAAGCCAATGCCCTGCTTCATGATGTCTCTGTGTTCTCAACAAGTTATGACCCCTTCCTTTCTGGACCTCTGATTTGTCCATTGTAAAGCACTTAGGGATATAGGGTTACTAAAGGGATGAAAATCTAACATATCTAAAACACGTGGCATGGTGTCTAGTTCATATGGGTTTATAACAAATTATGACTACTTCCTGTTCCACTTGGGTGGGTGGGTCGTTTCTGCTTGCCATATACAATCAGAATCCATGTGTTGGGCTTACAGACTAACTTCTGGACTGAGTTGATTCTACTGATTTCTCTGGTTTGTACCTCTGTCTCTCCATTTACCAAGTGAAGATGTTTGCATTTGGCCTTGAGTAAGCAAAAGGTTCATGTTTGATGTTCAGTTCACCAGGCCAGATAGGACTGTGTTCACCGGTGAGCTGGGAAAAAGGCTGTTCTAACAGGGACCTTGGGGCTGGTATGGAACTATTGTGGTTTTGCTGAGCATAGGTGAGCATAATGTTTATGAGGTCGGAGATTTGATCTGAGACATATAAATCATGCCCCATATGTAAATTGGGTTCATAAAGTTCTAAAGCAGTCTTGAAGAAATGAGAGACAAGAAACACACAAACTGGTCTGTCCAAATGACTTGAAAGAAAACTTGGTGAGATTTATGTTGAGATAGAGTTCCTAAGGGGGAAAAAATCAAGCTTGAAAGTCTGAATAATAGTTCTTAGAAGGTACAAATGACAAAATGCAAAATGCAGATGAAAAAGACTTTATCTTAATGGTAGGCAGGTATCTCCCCAGAGTAGGTGCTGTAAGTACATAAGGGGTTGAGATTGTTCGTCCAGCCCAGTGCCCTTTCAACAACCAGGTATAGCCAATGTCAAGCATGGAAGGCTAGATTACGGCCCTGCCATAATGGACATAATAGATTATGGACATGAACCAAGTGGAACAGTGTAAGCCTTCCCCACCAATCCCTTTGGTTTTGGGAGATGCTCAGTGGCCCTGAGGCAGCAGTATCACCCTAGGATGAGGAAGCCTGATGGCTCATGGAAAATGTGGATTAAGTTGGGCTAAATGGAGTAATGGTCTCTTTCCATGCTGCTATATCTACCATTGCCCTTTTCGGAAACAGTTGTACAAATGATGGAAGCTTCTCATGTGCTATTGGATCTTGCTAATGTTTTTCTTTAGTATGCCCTTAGCTGCTGACTCCTGACTCCTGAGCAACTGAAATTTGCTTGGAATAGATGGTGGTTGGCCTTCAGAGATTCTGACCACCCTCTTTGGGAAAAGGTTTCATTACATAGATTATTGTTGCTGTCATTCTCAGTTGGCAATGGAGGGAAACTTTGTTTGTAATGTGGAATGTACTTCAGAAGCTCAAGTTCCTCACACTCAGTGACTGTTGCTATGGCATAGTGGTCCATACTCAGCCATTAGATGGAGAAGGAAAAGAATCAAATACCTGTACCAAGGAACACCACGGAAGAATATAAGAACCAGAAAAGGGGATGGAGTATTGTGTAAAGATTTCCTCAGAATGGAAGCATCTCTTCCTACAGGAAGAAGTCTAGTAAGACCCAAGAAGTACATGAAACTCACAAGTCTCAGGAAGCTCCTGAAATTTACAAGATTCAGAAGCCCTCACCTAAAGGTTTGATAGGCATTAGCCACTGCTGGGGAGAGGAGTCGATCTGACCATGTTGCCTGCAAGTCATACAGGGAGCTCCAAGGATGCAGTTTTCTTCATAAATTGTCATACATAGTAGGGTGGACTTTTGGCTGACAAAGCTACCTTTTGACTCATCCATGCTTCTGCAAGTAACTCCTCACCCATTGCAGGCTCTGTCAGTGAGCCCAATAAACTCTGGTTATTAAAGGAATAGATCCTGATCCTCTATTGCAGTTTTAGGTGGTGCTATGTTGCTGTATTTTAGGCCATGTGCTGCCTTTCACATATGATTTGAATTCCATCCAATTCCATATGAATTTGGAAAGGATTAGCATTTCACAGAACACATCCACTTACCTAGGCTTGTTTTAATTGATCTTGACAACAATTCTGGAAGGGAAGTAAGGTAAGTCAAGCATTCTGTTCTGTCTTAGAGTGGGAAAATGAGATTTCAGAGAGGTTTTAAGACTTGTAGGGAAGGGATTAAACTTTTTCATCTGAGAAATTTTACATGATCTTGCTATACATGTACATAAAATAGGCATATTATTAAATAGTCATTGATAAAAAATCATAAAGAAATTTGGCTGGATAGATGGTTCAACAGTTAAAGGAGCTTGCTTGCAAAATCTGACAGACCCAGTTCAATTCTCCAGTACCCACATAAAGCTAGACAAAGTGATACATGTATCTGGAGTTTATGTTTGCAGCAACAGGAGGCCCTGGTGTACCCATATACTCTCTCTGTGTGTCTATGTCTCTCTTACACACACAAATAAATAATTTTGTTAAAAAAGAATTTGTTTTAAAATAATTCTTTGATATACATACAACTTTATAATTTATTAAAATAAAATAAAATTTGCATACTAATGACATAGCTGTGTTTGTGTGTTTTTACATAAGGAATTAAGTCTTGCCTGAGCATTTGATACTGTTTCCAGAGCTGAACAATATTTTAATTATGTAACTGTCAATGCTATAAACACTGCCTCACATAAATAAGTAATACAAACTGGAAGAACTATTAGTCTGGCCATTTTAGAAGTTGTTGGAAATTCTGTGCATATCTCAAACCAAAATTCACTTAAAGACTTTATTTGCTTGAAACTCAGGTCATCCACTTAATCAGCAGTTTTTGAAATCAAACATACTAACACAATCCAATTATACTAATTTGACATATACATGCTAAGAAATAATGGCAGGAAAATATTAAAAGTCTTTGTTTCTGTTATTAAGCCATTATGTTCCTATGAGAGCATAAAGCATTGTATGAACAGTAAAAATAAAATAATGCATGAGATGGAATAGTCTCAAATTTGAGCTGTTGTTTAGGCAGTGTTTGTGGGTATTGTTTGGTTGACAGTAGTGTGTGTGTTACATGTTCAGAAGTAAGGCTATAGTGAAGTCATGCAATGCAACATGGGTAAATGCTGCCAGAAACACCTCAGATTCATTACATGATTGATTTTGAATTAATTTTTGATTATTGCAGAAACTTTACTGTTGCCTATTTTTTTGGCAAATCTCCATATTTAGTTATGTAACTCCAGGTGGGGTCATGACCCAGGTTTAGAGAAAATGTGGCCCGGGGATAAGGCATGGATAAATGAGAATATAGTTTTCTGACTACATGTTTTAGTATTTAAACCTCAATAATGTATAATGGGGTTTTGTGGGCTTGCAGTCACATAGCTCTGTGCTTCAGTTCTCTCCTCTATAAAAATGAAGATAATAATGCATTTTGAAGACTTGTTAAAATTCATTAAGAAGTAGTGGAGGTCATGATGAACTGCCTAGATTTGCACCCTCATCCCCACTCATGATCATGACCCTCAACTAAAAAGATAGCAGCTCTTCTCCAAGGGAAGACTCCATGCAATGTATATAAAAGCCTGACTCATTTTTGCTAGGGCCATCCCAGGTCCACATCTCCCAGGGAATGAACTGAAGCTTATGTTATAATTGCATTGCAGCTCAGTTCTTTTACTACTCAGTCCCACTTTCTCTACACCTTCACAGGTTTGAATCCTGTCATAACTTTCTAATGAATGCTATGCATGTTAACCTTCATTGTATGCTGGGTTCTATACATGAAAATCATCCTATTAGTCCCCTTCCCAAAGGAACAGAGAGATACGTCTACATTAGATGTGCACTCTTGATTTTTGTAAAAAAATAATAACAGGCCTTTCTAAATCCATGACTTTGACTTCCAGGTCTCAGACCTAGCTATCTGAGGCAGCCTGTAGGTCTGAAGCAACCTCAGACTTTGGGTTCCTCTGTTCCTAGGAAAAACCTCCTTTCCCCAGTAATGCAATGTTCATCACACATTCCTATTACTGAACACAGGCTTGTAGCTGGAGTTTCTCCCTCTCATATCACAAGATTTCATGATACACATGCTTCTAAAAGGCTCAGCCAGCATGTTACATGAAACAACCAAACAGAAAGAGTCTTTGGCTCTAGTTTGGGGATCATAAGGCTGTAATAGTTATGATAGGCTCACTAATTCCCTTATCCCCAAAGCATAAATGTAAGGGGAGGGAATGAAAATAAGTTCCTGGCCTTTCTTTCACTTCTAACGAGACTGCCACCCACATTATCCTCTGTCAGAAATTCTGAAGATCCTCACTCTATTCCAAGACCAAAGTCTTTGAGAAGGTGAAGAGATGTGGTTTTGGTGGTCAGTCAACCCTCATTACCTTTGAGGTTGCTCATCCCCTTTCCCCTAGAACATTATACTTCAATTCTGATGACTTGTAATTACCTGAATCTTGTCACCATGATTTCTCTTCCCTAGGGGTCTTTCTTCCTTCATCCTCCAAGTCGTCCTTCCTTGAACCCACTCCCAAGCCTGTGCTCCCACTAAACCTAATGCTTCTCTTATCCTCATATATGTCATCCTGAGGTATAGTTTCCTGTGGTTATGAAGTGTCTGGATGCCAACCTTGGACGTCAGGATCTAACCCTGCGCCTGTCACATCGTGGGTAAGGAGTCAATAGTTACGGAGCAAGTTCACATCAGGAGCAAATATGTATCTTCTGTTGTCTTTGTTGATTGTTGTTACACGTGACAAAACCTCACCTTGAGTTAGCTTAGAACTCTACTACTGGGAAAGGAACAGCTCCTTTTCCTTTGGTTTCCGAAGGGTTCTAATAGGTCTGTATCTAGTCATACACTTGATAACTGTGGTGAAGATGAGATAAATTGCAGCACCAGTCACAGTAACCAAGATATATAAATAACCTAAATGTCCAGGTAGGGATGCATGAAGAAAGAAATTGTGATATATCTATATAATCTATATCTATACACACACACACACATATCTTTCTCTCTCTCCATATATGTGTATATATTTGACATCAAAAAGATTGAAATTCTGATATTTGTGATTGAATTGACAGATGGCAATCTATATTCATAGTTACACATGTTTGATTATACTTAATTCTTACTGTATTCTAAGCACTTTACACCTGTCATCTCAGTCCTCCTCCAAATGACCCAATGAAGTGACAACAGAATGACCCTCATTTTACAGATGTTGCCAAGGCCAGTTTTAATTCGTGAGGCTGATGATTGAACCTTTGAGCATTAGAGCCCATCTTACCACATGATCTCCTGTTGTCATAACAGATATGAACACTACACTGACAAGAAAGGCTCTACCAGCAGCTTCCCAGGCTGGCCTCAACCCAACTTTCCAGGTTTGCAAAGCTGACATTTACAAAGTTTCCAGGTTTGCAAATTTAGTTCCTGATTCTTTAAATAAACAAGCATTTCTCTACAAAAGCTGCTTCAAAACTTCCTAATCAAAGCTAAGAAACCTGGATATTAAAGGCTTGGTGAGCCCAGACTAAAGAGAGCAGGAAGTTAGGATGATATGGGAAGTCCCTGTGGTCAGGAGCACGAGGGAGGAGCCTTTCCCTTCCTGTCTGTGGCTTCTTGTACCTACCAGCCCCATCTCAGAGCCTTGGGCCCAATGAAGACACCATAGCAATGAAGTGCTCCCACCAGGTCCCTTAGTAAAAAGTTTATGAATTATGCAACTTCTTCATGTGAGGGTGAGCCATTCTGCCCCATCAGAAAGGACAGACTTACAAGTGACAGAATTGGAGGCAACATTAAACTTGCTTGCTGTTTCTTCCCTCCCTCACCTATTAAGATACTGCCTGGTGGGAAACCTAAGGACCCAGGTTTGAGTCTCCAGTACCTACATAAGTCAGATTTACATGGTGGTGCATGCATCTGGAGTTTGTTTGCAATGGCTAGAGGCCCTGGCATATCCAGTCTCTCTCTCTCTCCCTCCCTCCCTCTCTCTCTCTCTCTCTCTCTCTCTCTGTGTGTGTGTGTCTGTCTTTGTTTCTTCTCAAATAAATAAAAATAAATAAATAAAACTTTTAAAATGTTAAAGAAAATGATACTGCCTGGAGCAAGGTTCAGCTTAAATGCACATAATTTATAAAACATTTTATAGTCTATTCCATTGATCTTTCCAGTCATTCCCAAGTCTGAGGTAGGACAAGGAGGGTCAGACTCATTTTTCTACTATCAAAGTAGACCTGGAGAACAGAATGACATGAGCAGACTCACAATCCTAGGGACAAGCCCCAGAGAGTTCTTGCCATTATTCCCCACCTATCAGCCCAACAGTTGTAGTCATGCACAAGTTACCTGTTCCCTAATGGCAGGACACAGGAACATGAAGCCACAGCAGGTTAGTCCTGAATGACAATCAAGGAACAGGTCTCAGGACATGAGAAGCCTCTGGAGAAAGTTGAGTGAGTATATATAACCCTCTGGACAGCATGGTGGCAGTGGCCCAGAGCCTCAGCATAAGAGGAAGAAGGAGCCAGTGTTTCACTGCTCCATATGCTATGCTGTGACCACACAGCTTCTGCATGGTGTTCAAACCATGAAAATCCGAGCCCAGGGCCTTTGCCTCCATCCACCTAAAATATCCTTCCTCTTTCCCATCTCAGATGTCATCTCCTCAGAGAGGGCTTTCCTGGCTACTTTTTCTAAAGTATCCACCCATATCTGAGTCCCTCCTAAGCATATCATGTTTGGAATTTCTACTTACTCCCATAGGAAGTTTGTTTATTTGAGCTAGGGGGATGTCTCAATGGGTAAAATGTTTGCATAGAAGCATGAAGACCTGTGTTCAGATCCATGTAAAGTGCCGAGTCTGCTGGCATGGATGTGTAATCCCAGAAAAAAAAAAGGGAGGGATCCCTGGGACTCACTGACCAGCTAGTCTAGCTGAATCAGTGAGCTCTACGTTCAGTGAGAGTCTATATCTCAAAGAGTAAGATGGAGAGCAACTGAGTAAGACCCCTCAGTGTTGATCTCTGTCCTCCACACATGCACATGTGCACCCACCCACATACCATGTACACAGACATACAAAAAGGAAGTTAGTTTATTTTACTCATTTCTTATCTACTCTCCTCTCTTAAAATACCAGTAACCTTGTCTAACTTGTTCCCCGTGCCTGTTAAATGCCCTGTATATGGGATTAAAAAAAACATATTTTTGGATGAATTCACCCATGCATGCATGGACAGGTAAGAGTTGAGTTTGGGGTGGGCACAAAGGCATGGCCCCATAAATTCATCTTATTTCCCACATGTGGCCTCCAGTTTAATGCAGATAAGAACCAGTTTGGCTTCTGCTAGCCTGAGTCACCTTTCTAGAAGCTGGGCCTGGCTTAGCATAAGTCATCAACAAATTCACCTGCTGGGCTGCTGGGCTCTGTGTGGGTGTATGGGAGGAGCTGGCTACCTACTTACTCTGCTTAGGTAGACAGGAAGGAGGAGCAGCTCCACCCTGGGAGGGTCCATGCCATACGTGCTTCCTGGGTACTCCTTTATTTGGAGCTGCTTTGTCTGGAGCAGGAAGCTGCAAGACTACAGAAGGCTTTGTATTCTATCAGGCCCTTCCATGGCTTTAGGTAAGCTCTTTGCAATCCTAGTTGTTCTGAAAAATGAGGGAGGAAATGTCTACCATAGGTATTTAGGCAATGCTTTCAGACTCTAATGAGTAAGCTTCCAGGAAACTGTCAAGTGAATAGAGTCTTAGGCCTATCTGGGAGACCTGAGCCATTGGATATATGCTGAAGCAGAGGACTGGGCCAGTTATGAGAAGTCATTGGTACCCCTGGAGTCTGTTGGCCATTGTCTGTTCTTGATAGAAAAAGGGAGATTAGTGAAATATCTCAGTAAAGTGAGGAAAGAAGAGTGTGAGCTTAATGAGAAATGTTAATAGAATATAACTCTCATCCACAAAGTTGAGGAGTGATAGGGAAATGCAGGAATGCAGAAAATTGAATTGGTACTAGTCAGTTCTTGAAGATGGTTGTTATGTGAGAATGTAGGTCCAGGTGTCCACAACTTCTCTCTTTTTTTTTTTCAGAAAAGTCAAATAATATATGTGGGTCTTTGGTAAATGTAACAACAAAAAAGCAAACAAAATATTCAGCATGTGAGCTACTGGTTCGTGATCTCTTATTGGGATGTGTGTAAAGCAAAGAAAAAGATCTAAGGTTGTTGGTCTGCAGACCTAGTTTCTTATTTGAGTTTGCTCCTGTTGAGCAGTTCAATAATCCTTTCTGGATCTCTATATACTTGATGTCAGGAAGACCCTGGCAAGCTCTTGGGCTATTGTGGGCACATGAATAACCAACATTTCCATAGCGTTTACTACAAGCAGTGAGTTCTGCTGAGCTCTGTTTGTGGTTCATCACAATTAATCTTCACAATACCCAGATGATGAAGGAGTGTAGTGTTCATGTTTTCAGAAGGGATAAGGGGATGTCAGCTAACTGTTTGGAAGGGCTGCAATGTGGAAGAAAATAAGAAAACTGGATTCACATCTTGGCTTAACCAGGCTCTGTGGAAAATGATGTAATCTTTCTTGTGGGTCTTTACCATTACCGTTTCCCAGGGTCGTTGGCCACCAACGTCTGGGTGAGGGAGGGAGGAGTTGGGGGTGAAGCAGGATCCATCCTGGAGCAGCGGGTGAATGCAATGACGAAGATGACGGGCAATGAACACGGGGAGACTGTCTGATGGACAGCACTTGTTTATTCAAAAGGGGAGTGGGTTTATAAACACTTGGGGAAGGTTGAGAAGGCACATACAGAGTATATGGTGATCGGATGCATAGTTTATGGGCTGTTATCTAGGTGGTGGAAGAACTAGTAACTTCAAAGCTGTGGGGGGAGGAGTTGCGAGAGAAGATAAAGGGAATGGCAGAAGGCTGTGACTTCAAAGGCTGTGGGGGAGATGGTGGAAAGGCTACGTGATTTCAGCCACATAAGGGTCTCTTGGGCAGCTAGCCACAAGGTCAGGAACTGTGGGGAGCAAAGTCTGACTTATGGAATGGTCAGAGGCTTTTGAAGTCCAGGGGGAGTGCCTTGCCAGTTCTGCCCACTCTGGGCCATGACAGGGCACACTACAATGTAGGGAAGGCTAGTCACCATTGCCAGGGACTCCTGTCTATAGGGCCAGCTGCAACCCCACAGCCCAGGGTCCCCAGCCATGTCCAACAGTTCAGACCAGCCTCCTCACAATCCCAGCCCATTTTTAGCAATGCCCAACACTTTCTGAGGCTTTAGTTCATTTTTTCTTTAACAAGGTGTCTGTAAGTACATTTCCATCATGAAACTGGGTGTAATTATGTCCATCTTGCACAGCTGATATGAGGACTAGATTTATATGAAGTGTGTAGTAAAGGCTATGGTGTAGTTTAATGGTAGAGTACAACACAGAGATGCAGCACAGTAGGTAAAAGAACATAGGTGTCCCCACCTCCAGAGTTCCTTTCCATCTTTCCTTCTCATGTGTGTAGAGAAGCTAGCTGCCTTATAAAGTTAATCATCAAACTAAGAAGGAAAGAGAAAATACTTACCTTTGGAAATGAAATTGAACTAAACAAACAAACTTTCAATGCAAATACACATTAAATTCACAAGCTAGGAGCAAAAGCCATTTTGCAAGAATCTGGACCTTAGAAAGCACTCAGAAGAAGTTTCCTCTTTTGATCTGGAGGATCATTGCAAAACTGTGATCAATAACAGTTGGTTCATGCCCAATGTCCCAAAAGACTTTATCATCCAGAAGAATAGATATGGTCATTCTGACATTAGTAAGCCAGAGGGTTGTAGCTGGGTAGAGATGTCCAGAACAATAGCTATCTCTAAGCCTGACCTGCTGCACTTGGGAGCTGCTGGATGTCACTAAAATGAATTAGGCAGGGCTAAGTAGGCGCAGATAGGCAAATAAACACCAGGTTACATTGTGGGAATTCACATTTGTTTATTTCTTCCTCTTTGGACATTTACCCACTTGGAAGAACAACTGGAATCTTTGACCATTATCTTAGTAAAAATTAGCAAAGGTTGGACAATACTGCCTGTACTGTGTGATGTGTGCTGTAATTCTCAAGCATTCAAGTGTTGGCTAAAGGCTATGAGATGAAGCCACTGTAGTTTGGGATGCTCACCTCTCCACTCAAAGCCATATGTTTATATCTTGTAAACTGGGACTGAGTGATACAGATATATTCCAGGTGGCTGAATGGATAATGCATGCATCCAGATTCATTAGGTTTTCTGACAATCATTACTGGACTGCAAGGGGGTCTGGATCTGTGGGGTGAATCATCTGGGCTTTGAGGAAGGAGGCAGGCATTGGAACATACAGGGTACTTTCTCTCTGTAAAGAATGATGGGCAGCCAAGGCTCCCTGCCTCTAGCGGGATGCTGGAGCTGACAAGCTGTAATTATACACATGTCCTCACAACTACCCATTTGCTGACATTGTGCTGGTGGCTTGAAATCATCTTTGGTGAGAGTATTTACACAATAGAAAGTGGCAAATGCTACAAATAATTTTTAAGAGACAGAGGGAGATTAAGGTATTAAATGTTTAGCATCCCTCAGGCTCAATCACCTTCCTTCAACTCTGATCCACCTATCCTTTGAGGTCAGGATGATCTGCATAAAACAAATGAGACATATCCTCTGATGCAATTTCCTCTCAGCTAAGCCTCAGCTTTTTGGTGGTATTAATGGCCTTTATCCTATGGATCCCATCAAATATTTCTTGCTTGTTTTCTGTGCATATGTGTGGGCACACATGTGTGTAGGCACATATGTGTGTGGAGGTGAGAGGACAATCTCAAGAGTTATCCTCAGGGACACTGTCCATATCTTTTTGAGACTGGATTTCTCATTGGCCTGCTGCCATGTGTAGCATGGGTTCTGGGAATTGAACTCTGGTCCTCATGCTTGTGAAGCAAACATTTTACCAGTTAAATTATCTCCCCAGACTTTTCAGTCACTTCTTATGCTCTACCTTTAAACATGCAAACTCTAACCATGCTGAATAATATGACTTCTTAAAACTAGGTGACAATAGGTCCTACCCATAGCCTAGAGTTTTATGACCAACCCTCCTGCTGTGAAGAACTGGAAAAGCCAGGTACTATGTATTTCTAAAGGTTCTGTTTGAAGGCATCGGGTAATGCCCAAGGCTAACAAGGAACTATAGAAGCCCAGCATTGGGACCTATCACCCCTGGGGATAACTACAGACTTCAAAAGTCTAAAGCTGCCCTGGGCATAACGCTGAGTGGTAGAGCATGTATACAATATGAATGAGGCCCTAAGTTAAATCCCAGCAGTCCTCTTTTCCAACTGAGCTTTTGAAGATTCTTGGGACTTGGCTGGGAATGAGAACAAACTGACTAAAACTTGTACTTTATGTTCTATTTAGGAGGAAGGGCTCTGACAAATTCCACAACTTTGAGTTGCATTCCTGGAAAGTTAGAAACGGATCAGAACAGTACTAGCCCTTTAACGTGCACAAGTCCACTTTGACTCATCTGTGCTATTTGGGTGAAGGTGACTGGAGTTGCAGCACTCTTGGCCCAATTGCCCAGCAGGAGCAAAGTGACTCATCTCAGCATGAAAACAACACCACACTTACCTTTGAATAATCTCTGTAGCTTTTTAAACAGAGAGTGTTCAGGAGCAAATGAAAAATAACTAGGTTTTGGCTTTACATAATAAAATTCTTGAGATAATTTACTTACAAAGAGAAGAGATTTTATTGGCTCATGGTTTTAGAGGCTCCAGTTCAAGACTGGGTGGACTCCTTTGGGGCTACCAGGTGTCAAAGGGAATGTCCACCTTATCAATAAGAAGCTAAGATTAAGAAGCAAGACTACAAAGACAAATTTACCTTCATAAGCATGCCTCCAATGACCTCCAATACCCCATCTTTAAAAGTTCTACCATCTCCCAATAACACCACCCTGGGAGCAAAGCCTCTATACCATATGGATCTTTGGGGGAATACATTCAAACATTTGTAAGACAATCTAAGTATTAACAAAAAACAGAAAATAGAAGAAGACTGTTTTGGTTACTTTTCTCATTGCTTTAGAAAATATCTCAACAAAAACTATAATGTGAGGAAGGCATGGTGGTCGGAGTGTGGAGCAGTTAGTCACATTTTGTCCACAGTCAAGAAGCAGAAAGCAATGGATGCTACTAGTCAGCTTTCTCTCTTCGCTTTATTCAGTCTAGGATCCCCGCTCATGGACTGGTACCATCTGCATTTAGGGTAGATTGTCCCACCTCAATTAATATAATACAGAAAACTCCCTCCCAGCCATACCCATAGGTTTGTTTCCATAGTGACCATAGTGATTCTAGATCCAATCAATTTGAGAATCAAGATCAGAAACTCAACGGGGATTCAAATAATGAAGTTTTCAGGACAGCTTTTAAGAGACCTAGGTATAAATATGCCCAAATACATAGAAGACAAGATTGAAATTTTTTTGGGCGGGGGGAGAGACACAGAGAGAGACAGAGAGGGAGGGAGAGGAAGACAGATAGAGATGGGTGCGCCAGTAGCCTCTCAGTTGCTGCAAACAAAATCCAGATGCATTTGCCCCCTTGTGGTCAAGTGTGGCTTTGTGCCCCTTTTTTTGGCATCTGGCTAAACGTGGGACCTGGAGTTTGGAACTGCTGGAGATTGGAACCAGCTTTCTTAGGCTTAGGAGGCAGGCGCCTTAACCGCTAAGCCATCTCTCCAGCCCAAGATTGAAATTTTTTAAAAATATTTTATTTATTTATTTGAGAGAGAAAGAGGAAAAGACAGACAGAGGAAGAGAGAGGAAGGAAGAGAGGGAGGGAGGAAGGGAGGGAGAGAAGGGCCACATCAGGGCCTCAAGCCACTACAAACAAACTCCAGACACATGCACCAAGTTGTGTATCTGGCTTACGTGGGTACTGGGGAATTGAACCTGGGTCCTTTGGCTTCTCAGGCAAGCACCTTAACTTCTTAAACTACAACCCAAGTTTGAAAGTTTTGTTACACAACTACAAACTATACAAAAAGGGAACCAAATGGAAACTCTAGAACTAAAACATATAATTAACTGAGATTGAGAAATAGATAACAGTTACTGGACACTTGCCATGCAGCCAAAGATGTGCTTAACACTTTATAGGTATCAACATAAGGCATTTTTTAAAGGGGGTGTATTAGTCAGGGTTCTCTAGAGGACCAGAACAGATAGAATTAATTGTATTAAAAGGGAATTTATTGGATTAGTTTACAACAGTCCAGCAATAGCAGGTTGCAGGCCCAAGAGTCAAGGAACCCGGTAGCTGCTCAGTCCACGAGGCTGGATGCTTCAGCAGTCCCAATCTGGCACTGAAGGCCTAGAGGCATCCTGGAGAGACTCTGCTCTTCAGTCCATGCTGGAAAGCAGAAAGAAGCAAGAAGCAAGAACCAAGCATCAAGCAGAGAACAGCGAGCAGCACAGGCATCCTGGTGGGAGAAGGGGATACTTTTCTTCCCAGAGCTTCTTTAGATAAACCAGCCCCCTCCTCTGAGAGGGGCCGCCCACTCTGGGGGAAGGGCTCACCCTGGGAGAAGGATTCTTCCTTTGGTTAATCCTTCCTAGAGGCAACCTCAGAGACACACTAATGAGGAATGTCTGTGGATTCCTAAACAGATCAAGTTGACACAAACTTAACCATCACAGGGGGCTTCCCCACTTTATTCATAAAGGAGACTTAAGACCCCATGGTCCACACATAGTAGTACTTTTCTTTATAACCTTCAGTGTTCTTACAGCTACCCATTACTAACTACTACACTCCTAAGATATTGAAAGCTTTATTTTCCTATATGCTCAACAGAATCCTTTAAAAATAAGTGTTAATAGTATTTGTTGACACCAGTGTCTAGTAGTACAGGACTTAGTATGTAGAAGGCACTAGATGATAATTGTGATAACCAGTAGCTCAGAAAAAAGTCAATCAAGTATTGTTTGGGAAACCAGAGTCCACTGTATGCTGTGATCAAAAGCTCATAGAGAGGCACTGTTAGGGGCTAAGAACCCAGAACTGAGATGAAAGTTAGTCAGAGATGTCCTGTGGTGTCCCAGGGATACCAAAAGTTTTCAGGTCATAAAACAGAACTAAGAGTGGAATTGTGGCCGAAAGTGTGTGGACAAGGAGACAACTTCCCCTTTCTCCTCTTTCCCCACTCTTTTGGGTCACAGTGGCTTGGGACCAGCACAGAAAAACCTGGTGAATCAGTATATAGGAAAAGAGCATGAATCAGTACACAGGGAGAAGGTGTTTTTCTGTGTAGAGCAGGGAGGCTGGGTGTTTGGGTCAGGGATGTAGGTTTTAGGGCCTGTGATTCATCTCTCTCACTTTTACCTTATTTTATTTATTTATTTATTTATTTATTTATTTATTTATTTATTTATTTATTATTTGAGAGAGAGGCAAGTAGAGAGAGAATGGGCACACTAGGGCCTCTAGTCCTTGCAAATGAATTCCAGGTGCATGTGGTTTACATGGGTACTGGGAACTTGAACCTGGTTCCTTAGGCTTCACAGGCAAGGGACTTAACTATCTCTCAAGCTCCATCTCTCCCATTTTACCAGGGTTAAAGAAGCATGTGTGGTCATTACTGTTTGAGTAATTCCCATGTGCCAGGGTCAGGGCTAAGTACATCACATGTCTGCAGCACTTTATTTAATCCTTATAGCAACCCATGGTATGGTTTCTATTATTAGCACCATCAAATGGATAATTATACTGATACAAATCAGTCTTCACAGTGTTTGAGGTGGCCCAGCTCAGAAATGATGGTAATGATTTAAGAGGTAATGGATTATGACCCAGGTCAGTAGAGGGATTCCCTCCCCACATACCCAGAAGGGACATATTAGAGACCTTTGGCAAGGAATCATAGGAAAAGAGGACAGATCAGAAAAGTCTGAAAGCCCCAAGTTTCTGAAATAATCTCTCTATTTGCATTTAGATCAGTCAGAGAAACATTTATTTAGTAGCTTCAGCATGGGTGGGACTTTTACTTGGACTGTTCTCCTTGGGCCGAGGCCCGTGTGGACCTCTTCCATCCTCTGTGACATTCCACTTCTTTTCCTCAATCTTTAAGGACATTTTCATTGTCAATTAAAATAATTTAATGTGACCATAATCCCCTCAGAATAGTTTCTTTGTCCCCCACCTCAGTCATCCTCTTTCACTGAACTTCTTCTCCCAATCAGACCCTCTTAAATAAGTCTTCTTGGTGACCTTTCCATCATGCATGTCCAAATGTTGATGAGCTCATTCTTGTGGAAGTCTTGTGGAGGTAGGTGAGGTCATAATGTAATGGTCACTTTGTGTCTGGAAGATAGTATCTGTCCCAGAAGTCCTCCTTTTCATCCTCTGCTTCTTACGTTCTTGCTGACAGCACTTCTACCATGTTCTCTGAGCCATGGAGGCAATGTTATAGATACCTCAGCATTGAGATCTCTACCTTCACTTATTCTGAGCACTTTAGCAAATTTTCAGTCTCCCCAGTAGACACCACCATCTGCAAAAAGAAGCTTCTTGACCACAGCTGTTATCAGCACTAATATATGGTGATAATAAAACTATTCAGAAGGCAACTTGAGGGACGTGGCATGCTTATTTAGTCAGTTAACAGCAGTGGCTTCCTCCACTCTCAGAGTAAGGACACTTTTTGAGAAAGTTCTGATTTAAGAGCTCAGGACAGCATCTGAAATAGCATAAAAAAGACAAGGAGAGAACTGGTGGCACTTGAATACTGGCTGCTTCCCCTTCCAACAGGTGTGATGACAGCATTATACACCTCATGACTAATAAACCTTCCAGAAACTTTAAACCTTAATTCAACAGTTTCTGGAAGTAGCAAATAACTAGGCAGGCTCATACACATTACCTTCTTCAGCCAGAGTCATGAAAGCAACTCAAAGCAAACAAAGAAATGAACAAGCAATACTCCCTTGCCCACAAAGGTAGATATTATTTCTACAATGATTCAAATAGGCTGACTAACTCACCTAAGACCATGAAGCTTGTGAGGACAGTTCAGGGATCTTTTACCTCTCAAAACAATTACCTGGTATAATATTATCATAAAATATTCCATTTGCCCTAAAAGAATAGTTTTTTTAAGAGTTGCTGTATGCTTTGTAGCTTTCTTTATTGAAAGATTTAACCCTCATTTGCACACATTCTGATGTGTTTGGTTGAAAATAAAGTCAACTGCATCAAGATCAATTTTAGTGGGGTGACTCTATGCTGTGGATCATATGATGGTTGCCATTAATGAGATCTGTGAACATAGGCAGGCCCCCTATCCTTACTGGGTTTTTCTGGATCTCTTTAAAATACTGATAGGATGGAATAAGATGATACCTAAGCTCCAACCCCCAGTTCTAAAACTGATGTACCTAAACTTATGTGAAACATTCCCCATGAGGTAAATTGGACAGAAACTCTCTTCAGCATTTCATAGCCATAAAATAGAAACATGCTGGGCTGGAGAGATGGCTTAGCGGCTAAGGCGCCTGCCTGCTAAGCCTAAGAACGCTGGTTCCAATCTCCAGCGGTTCCAATCTCCAGGTCCCACGTTTAGCCAGATGCAAAGTGATGCAAGGGCGCAATGCCACACTTGCCCACAAGGGGGCGCACACATCTGGATTTCGTTCACAGCAGCTGGGAGACTGCTGGCGCACCCATCTCTGTCTTCCTCTCCCTCTCTATCTCTCTCTGTGTCTCTCTCCAAAAATAAAATAATTTTTAAAAAATTTAAAAAAAAAATTTAAAAATAGAAACATGCTTAACTTTTTGCATCTAGAATATTAGATGAAAGGAAGTTGTTATTAATATCTATTTTGAGATAGGAGCTAACTTCCTTCCTTTCTTTTTTTCTTTCTTCCTCCAACATGCAAGGAAGATATAATCCTCATTCTGAGAATTGGCAGGCAGAGACCCAAGCAAATGAAGTGACTGGTTCAAGGTCACATGGATAGCAATGACAAGTGGCAGAGGGGGAGTCTGAATTTCTTTCTAAGTGCTAAGTTCTCTACACTTTTCCAGTACCATAACTTGGGAAAGTTGATTTTCAAGGCACCTCTGAAAGATGCATGATAGGGGAAGACATTTGGCTTCAAAGCACCTCTTGAGAGGGACTCATTGTCTCGACAGCATGGGTCAGCAAACCTCTGGGCTAAATCTGGCTTGTAAATAACTTTGCGGTGGAGTTCTTAGGCTTTCTGGCTTACAGACCATCTAAGGCTGCCTTTGCACCCTGATAGCTGATCCAAGTAATTGTATCAGAGCCTGGATGGCTCACTGTGACCCAAATATTTACTAGCAGGTCCTGAACAGAATGTTTGGCAGTCCCTTGTCCAGAGTCCAGCAGGTTCTCCCTCACCCAAAGAACACAAAGTGACATGAGGCATTCCCTTGTGCTGGAAGCTATATTAGTTGGCTTCATGATGACAAGGATTAATTTCTGTCCAGACCTGTTTGTTTTTTAATAAATCAACAAACCTCAGAGTACCTGTCACAGGGTTCAGTTTTCATTCTGCTATTCTTCCCAGGAACACCATGAAGGGGAAATAGAAATCTCAATTTTGGGGAAATTGCACAGAGGAAAAGGGGGAGGAGATAGGTTACAACATATGATTGCAACACTCAGCAGGGCTGAAAGTGACAAAAGCAAGTGTTTCTCTTTTTGGAAATATGAGGGTATTTCCGCTTCTTAGAGTAGGACAGAGTGACAATAGCTGCCTTGGGTAAATGACTACTTTCTTTATAAGCCGCAACTCTGGGCCTGAAATGGCAATCTCCACTGCCTTGTGGTGGCTTCAAGATGGAAATTTGCAGGGGCCCATGTAGCCACCTAATCTCTTTCCTCATTTTCCTTCTTTTCCATTCAGAGGCAGCCTGTCGCCCTTCTGGGAGAAGACCCTACAAGATGCAAGCCTTCAGGTAAGTCACTTCAGGACATGAGGGTGGACAACTAGCCAGGAGAGCCACATCCCAGCCATCATCCAGGGTTACAGACTGCAGTATTTGAGAACTTGGACTGAATTGGGTCTGCATTTCAAAATACCCTAGATATGCTGACCTGATTCACTTTCCCAGATACTCAGGAGCTCAGTGAGTGGTAGGCAAGAACTCAGGCATCGTGCTGACCTTTGGTTGTGGCAGAGTGGGATGCTGTGGCAAGACATAACCCAAAAACTCAGACCAACAGTCCACAACCTGTCTGTATTGATTTGTTGAAGGATTTCAACTGTCCTAGGCCTTCAGTTCCCCTGTCTGTAATGTTTAAGGACTAACTATGTAAATGGGACTGTAACAGTGTTCTGTGAAGCACCTAAAAATGACTATGATTTTTGAAATTGGGTCAGAGCTTTGGGAAAGGGCATCCATTCTGCAGTAAAAATGGCAGGCTATTACACTGATAAAAATAAGGCTACTGGTGCATGCCCTCTGCCCTTGATACTTCCTTGTCTGTGTTGGGTCACTTCCATCTTGACCTTGTCTGCTTCTAGCCCAAGGTTGCAGACTGGGACTCTGTAAGTACTGAGTGTGCACATGTAGCCAGTCTGAGGGAAGTCCATCCCACAGACATAGGAACTGCCTGCTTTGTGATGGTTTCCTGCTGCCTTTGTCTTAGCAGACCCAGGAGATGCCCTTGGATTCTTCTTGTGAGGATGTTGAATCCCTTCAGTTTGAGACTGTTGGGGCTGAAGCCAATTGCAAAATGGCAAATGCTCGCACATTCTTAGCATTTCTATTTGTCCATCACCCTGTCCTGAGCTCATGAGCTGTCCAAGCTACCTGACTAGGTCCCAGGAGCAGCTGCCCCTGCCTGACCTACAGCAAGTCTTTGATAAATAGAGGGAAGTTTAGTGACATACTCTCAGTCCAAGACTAAGAGTAGGTTAGCTGCACATTGTTCTGTCCCTTGAACACTGAACACTGTGCTGTGATGGTCACTTGTCTCAGGTTGTTATTTAAATTAACATTTCAACCAATGAAAATAGAAAAATATTAAAAATTCTAAACTTGCGTGGTGGTGCACACCTTTCATCTGAGCACTCGGGAGGCAGAGGTGGGAAGATTACCGTGAGTTCAAGGCCACCCTGAGACTACATAGTGAATTCCAGGTCAGCCTGGGCTAGAGTGAAACCCTACCTTGAAAAACAAAACAAAAAAAAAAAAATTGAATCTTTAGTGTGTCAACAGAAATTCAGGAACTCAATAATCACATGGTGGCTGTCATATTGAAAAGAGTGGGATTACTATATTTCATATATATATATATATATATATATATATATATATATATATATATATAAAGTTTCTGATGGATGGTAATGCTCTTACGGCATGCTCTGCCTATTCTGGGGGTCTAAGGTAAGAGATGAGGAGAAAGGTAAAGAAACTTCCAAGTTACTAACTATGGAAGTTGGGCCCATCTCTTACCTAGTGTTAGCCTCAGTCTCCTTGTCTGTACTGTGCGTAAACTAAATGCCAATCCATGTCAGAGCTGGATGAAAATTAGGAGAGTTCTGAGGGACTAGGGCAGGTACAGAGTACATAGCACTGTCTGATATAGCTGGGTCCCTTTTGCTTTTCAGAATCTGGGATATTCACCAGAAAACCTTCTACCTGAGGAACAACCAGCTAATTGCTGGATACTTGCAAGGGCCGAATACTAAATTAGAAGGTGAGTGGGTGCCCATAATGCCAATGTTGATGGGCATGGAGTCATGCAATTTGTCCCTAACCCCTTCAGTTCTAATCGCTACTGAATTTTTTCTTTTTAATTTTTCTTTCTTATTTTTTTAATTTTTAATTTTTATTTATTTATTTATTTTGGTTTTTCGAGGTAGGGTCTTGCTCTAGCTCAGGCTGACCTGGAATTCACTATGTATTCTCAGGATGGCCTTGAAATCATGGCAATCCTCCTACCTCTGCCTCCTGAGTGCTGGGATTAAAGGCGTGCACCACCACGCCGGCTCTATTTTATTTATTTTTTTGAGAGAGAGAGAGAGAGAGAGAGAGTGAGTGAGTGAGTGTGTGGGCATGCCAGGGCCTCCAGCCACTGCAAACGAACTCCAGATGCATGTGCCCCCTTGTGCATCTTTCTTACGTAGGTCCTAGAGAATCAAACAGGGATCCTTTGGCAGGCAAGCACCTTAACGTCTAAGCCATCTCTTCAGCCCTCTTCCTTTTGTTTTTATTGACAACTTCTATACTTACAGACAATAAACCATGATTTTTCCCTCTCCTCCCCCACTTTCCCCTTCACAACTCTGCTCTCCATCATATCCCCTCCCTCTTTCCATTAGTATCTCTTTATTTTGATGTCATCATCTTTTTCTCCTATTATGATGATCTTATGAAGATATTGCTAGGCACTGTCCATGAGGTCATGGATATTGAGGCCAATTTCTGTCTGGACAACTGCATTGTAAGGAATGTTACCCTTCCTTTAGCTCTTACATTCTTTCCACCACCTCTTGTGCAATGGACCCTGAGCCTTGGACGGTGTGATAGAGATATTTCAGTGCTGGACATTCCTCCGTCCCTACTTCTCAGAACTATGTTGCCTTTTGGGTCATCCCAGTGGTCATCGCCATCTGAAAAGAGAAGCTTCTCTAACCAAAAATGAGAGTAGCATTAATATATGAATATGAAAATTAAGTGTAGTGTTTACAAAGCAGTTCAGTGAGAATAATATATACATTTAGCCAAACAAGAGCAGACTTTATACCCCTAAGGCTCATGACATCCCCTGCCATAGGCTTTTGATTAGGTTTTCAGTACGCGCGTGTATTCCCTCCCATAGAGTGGGCCTCCAGTCCAATTAGAGAGCAGTTGGTTTCCCCCAAAACAGACATGCCACTATTGTACTCATTCAGTCATTTGGCCTGTCTGGTCAAACGTGAGGCTTCCAGTGTCTCCCATAGCACTGCATGCAGTGCAACTTTTTCCAGCTTTCAGTTGGCTGGTCTACAGGAAGAAAGTTTTCAGCTCAGCACCAGCTTGATTTCTCAGTGATCTTGCTTCCCAAGAAAGTGAAGTTTTCACCTATTGAATTTTAAACTGGATAAATGACCACTAGAATGCACATATGGGGGTGACCACAAATGGATGGGGAGAGATAGAGGAATGAGGGTGAAGACCCATGACCTACAGACACAGTGTTCCAGAGACACATCTAAGATAGGAAGGGGCTAGCCAGCAAGCCTGACCCTTCCTTTCCTTCTGTATATAGTAAGCTAGTATGTCATTCAAACCGTAGATAGACCCAAGACTAATATACCATATACCTGGCTAGGTGGTATATTTTGTAGTATATACCACACTTATCATGTATTAGTTCACACTCCACACAAGCTAAATGAACTTGAATGAGCTTCACCAACAGATTCCTTAGTTTTCCATTTAATGAGATAAGAGCAGTTGGTTGAAAGAATCTGTTTTTGTTTTGTTTTGTTTTGTTGTTTTTAGCATGGGCATTTGATGTTTCCACATCCTTGTTTGGGATTCTAGAAGCAGATAATCTCCATCTCCCCACTGGGCCCTTGCTATCTCTTTCTTGCCTTACTCAGAGATGCTGAGACCAACCTTTCCTGTTTTTCTGATAATCCTCCCAGTGAACATACTGAGGCACAAGGAGCTGAGGTTTTTATTGCTACACAAGGGCAATAAATGTGGAACAGTGGACTCCAAGTCTGCAGGCTTGACCTTGTGTGTCACTTTCCCTATCTGCAGCACACATTTTGACCAGGAACACCTGCGTGTCCCAGGGAAAGTAAGGGAAGACAAAAACAATGTGGAGAAGAATCTAACAGACTAGTCTGCAGGAGTAACTAGGTAGTATGTGTGGCTGGATTGTCTGTTTGGATGTAGACCAGGAAGATGGAGTCTTGATATCCTCCTGATATCAAATCTTGATATTTTAGTTGCAGGAAGAGATCAAGAGAGAACATACCCAAGGTCTTTTCCTCACATGTGCCTACTCTTCTTTCATCCTGACCATTCCCTCTGTTCTTCTCCAGAAAAGATGGACGTGGTATCTGTTGACCCTCATACTTTGTTCTTGGGGATCCATGGGGGGAAGCTGTGCCTGTCTTGTGTCAAGTCTGGTGATGATATCAGGCTCCAGTTGGAGGTAAGTTTCTGTCTCAGGAATCAAGCCACTCTAAAGCCCCGCATCTTAAGACAAGTGCCAGCTATTTTCATAAGTCTGTGGGCAATGGTGGCACAATCTTGTTTTACCAGAGGAATGAGCTAGGATCACTCTTGCAGCTGTTTCCACAGCATTCTTGGCTTGGTTCTGGGTATCCAAAGTGGATGCTCATCCTTTATCTTCTTCCTACAGTCTCTTAGCATTCTTTAATTTCCCTGAGCTTCTCTTCAACATGTTGGTTGTCTTTCATGAGAGATTATTCCAGAAAGACAAGCCTCCATATGGAAGGGCTTATTAAGTTTATATCTACATGTTCCTACTGGCAAAGGTTGATCATGTAGCTAAGCCTGGGCTCAATGTGAGAGAGGAGGAGGCATTGACCATGGAAGACCATTAGTATTATACTTTATTACTCTGCTGATGGGATCATGAATTTACCAGACTTATTGGACCATGGTTAGCATGGCCAGATTCCAAATGCCAAGATATGATGATGGAGCAACCCTTTGTATTAGCGCTGCTATAAGAAACCTGGAGCCTGGGATCTCTGACTAGGTACAAAGATATCATTTCTCTGCTACCAGGGGTCACATCATGGTGGGAAGTGTGGAGATAAGCATCACAGGACTTCCTAGGCCCTCAGCAATACCCTGACTATCTCTTGATTTCCAGGAAGTTAACATCACTGACCTGAGCAAGAACAAAGAACAAGATAAGCGCTTCATCTTCATCCGCTCAGAAAAAGGCCCCACCACCAGCTTTGAGTCTGCTGCCTGCCCAGGCTGGTTCCTCAGCACAGCATTGGAGGCTGATCAGCCCGTTGGCTTCACCAACACACCTGAAACACCCATCATGATCACCAAATTCTACTTCCAAGAGGACAAGTAGTCCTGTACAGACCTGTCCTCCTCATTCCCAGGCTATCAATGCTCTAGGGACTGCCTCTTCACTCTGGCCACCATTGGGATCTAAGGAATATTTTTGCAGGGTGAACAGTGAAAGGAGGCACAAGACTTGGTGACAGGTCCCTACCTGCACTCTACTAGTAGACCCAACCACTATGCTGCCTCTAGAATGATTATGAAAAGTAGATCACAACAGCCCTTTGCTCAAAATACTTCCTTGTTATCACTGCACTCTTAGGGAAGTCCAGACTACCTGCACCATCTGGATGCCCTCCACTCCCTCCACTTTCCTCATCCACCTCTGCTCCATGTGTCTCCAGGTTTCTTGTCACCCCCACCAAGTATCTCCTATATCCTGCTTTACCCACCTGTGCTGGTCCATGTGGAAGATTTTTGTTCCTGTTAATGTGTGTTCATTTTGGGTATCTGGAATTAAATCAAGGACCTCACACATGCTAAGTATGTGCTGTACCACCAACCTACACCTCCAGTTCATAAGGAAGTTTTTAAGGGTCTTGAAAATAGAAATTAAAGGGTTCGTGATGATTTTTAGTCAACTAACGTCATGCAGTATGAAGGAGAGTCCTTCATATGGATCCTTTCTGAGAGGGACTAGAGATTAAAACTTTTTGCCTTTGTGTAATGACTGAAAGCATGGGAGAATAGGAAGTAAGTTTTTCCTTTTCCTTTCTTTACTATAGAATATAAAAGTGAACAATGTTGTCCCCATAATATCTTTCTTTTTGAAATTTACCAATGAGTCCCTCTGCCTGGCTCAGGTACCACCTCCACTCCATATCTTCTGCAGCTGCCTGGAGAAGTTACCCACTCTACACTGTACATGTGTGATTCCCCAATGCATTCTAGTGTGCTGAAAGATGAATCCATAACTGCTTCTTGACTATTTCAGCACTTCTGTTGCTGAGACTTATGCGGAAGAGGCTGTGTTTCTGTTTGTCCCCTCTTCCAGACTGTGAGCTCTGGAGATCAGGGCTGTCACTTCTGTGTATCTCAGGTCACTGCTCGGTCCTTAGCAGACACTCAATGAATATTTGTTGTATGTCCTGGGTGGAAACATTCTTAGTTCTCCTATGACTTTATCTCTATTTTACAATAAAACCTTGAAAATGTATACTTTGTTGGCTGTGACCCTTAATTGGGCAGAATCTAGGCATAGAGTTCTGGGGTAGGTGCCAGGTGCCAGGTCCCAGATCCTCCCCTGTGAGAGCCTCATTACTCCTTGATCCTCATTCTCCCTGGGTAACATAGAGTAAGTGCCCCTACCTGGCAGATTTGGAACATCACTGTCACAATGAGCCCATCAAATGAAAGCAATTCAGATGCCCATCACTCAATAATAAATATATAGGTCACCTATCCACACTCAACTCAGCATCCCACAAAGACTAAACCACAGCTATCTTCATCCAATTAGTGGATCTTAACATGATGTGGGCACAAAAATCACAGATCAGACACTTTGTACAAAACTTTCAAGCTACAAGATATAGGTTACTAACAAACAAACAGGGAAAACAGACACTCAAATGTGTCCTGAGATTCTGGAGTCCTAATCTCCTGCTTCCTGTGTGTGGATATGCTGGTTAAAAATAACAGTTACTCAGTTTCTCCATCTCTAATGCAGGTAAAAGTTAATGTATGGGCTGAGAAAATGGCTCAGTCAATAAAGTACTTTCCTTGAAAGTATGAGGACATGAGTTTAGTCCCCAAAACACGCATTAAAAAAAAAAAGCTGGGGCCTGGGAGATGGCTTAGCAGTTAAGGCACAGGCCTGCTAAGCCTAAGAACCCGGTTCCAATCTCCAGGTCCCACATTTAGCCAGATGCAGTGTCGCAAGGGCGCAATGCCACACTTGCCCACAAGGGGGCGCACACATCTGGATTTCGTTCACAGCAGCTGAGACTGCTGGCGCGCCCATTCTCTGTCTCCTTCTCCCTCTTTTTCTGTCTCTCTCTGTGTCTCTCTCCAAAAATAAATAAAATAATTTTTTTTTTTAAAGCTGGGTTTGACAGGGAACTGGAGAGAACATCATGAAGACCAACCTTAATCTTTTCCTGTTTCTCTCTCTCCCTATCCCTCTTTCTCTCTCTCTCTCTTTCTCCCTCTCTTCTATATAATCACTTTCTCTTTTATATTACCTATCTTTTTCTTCTTCCACCTTCCTTGGCACTGACTTATAATTCCCAGTACCAGCACGGGGTTAACTTTCATGATGAGCTGTTGATCCAAGAGACCTATGAGGTTTCCCAAAAAAAGACAGATTTCTGTCAGAGTTCTTGATAACCCACCAAAGGTTAAAGGTAAGACCCTCCTGTCGAACACAGCATACTCAGGTGAGACAAAACATGGAGAGACCTGGTCTGAATCTGGAAGAGGGTCAGTCCCCAGACAGTTCGCTAGTCTAGTGCCAGAGGGTGCTACACAAGCGACTGGGAGAAAATGACAGACATCTGTCCAAACAACTCACAGTTTAAGCTACCCAGCAGGAAACAACATGACACAATGCTCAAACAAGTGCAATAGTGGCACACAGCCATGGTGGGTAACCAACTGCTCTTAATTTGACTAATAGATCCACTCAGTGGACTGGAACTCATTGCTGGAACTGGGAAATAAATCAAAACCGTGTACAAAAACTAAGCTCAGTCTCCAAGATCAAGCTCCCACCAAATGTGGGCTAGAAGAGGGCCTATGCATATAAAATTCTCTATAAAATAACTATGGCCATCCCATTTATCTAGTACTAACTTCTCTCTTCATGGGAGAATTTACTTATCTTTTTCAGATGGACGACTAACCTGAAAGAAGGATCAGCCTATCACACCTCACCAGGGCCCCAGCTGAAACCATAGAGTAATGTGGGGAAAGGGCAAGAGTACAGCTTTCTTGGTGAACATGACACCAGGAAAAGGCTGAAGGATATAAACACAGAGAACATCCAACTCCTACTAAGCCAGATATCCAGAGACACCTCTGAAGTTCCCAAAACCTCACCACTGAAGTAGAACTAAAATGATCCCAACATGGCTCAGGGAAATTCTCGGAAGAGGGGACTGGAAAGAGTGTTAGAGCTACAAGCTGGGTCATTATGCACAGAGACTTGGCCTATCCCCCATAATTTTTGACTACCTCCACAGTGCAAGACCCACATTCCCCATTGATGAGGGTCCCTTTGGAGGGGGGAGGACAGGGAGGAGGATAATGGAGTCACCAATATGAATGTAAAATTATAATAATATAAACAAAATAATAAATTTTAAAAAAAAAAAAAAGCTGGGTTTGGTGGTACATGCATGCAATTCAGTGCTGGAGGGATGGAGAGAGGTGAATCCCTGGGGCTCACAGGCCAGTCAGTCAAGCCTACTTGGTGAGTGCCAGGCCACTGAGAGACTTTGCCTTAGAAAAAGGATGGATGGTGCCTGGGCAAGGACAACTGAGATTATCTTCTGGCCTCCACATGCATACCCACATATGAGTACATGCACCTCCACACACATGTAAACACACAGAGATTCTAATGCAGAGCGCTGCATCTCTGTGATGAGAGGTAGTAGTACTTTTGCTATTATTAGTCCTGGAAAGTCTATGTACAGAGAGTTCTGCTTTAAAGGCTTATTCCTCAAATGAGGTCCGTGGATCACCACCAGCAACAGCATCACTTGGGAATAAAATGCAGAATACCCAACCTCTCACCACACTGTCTGGCTTACACTCTTCACCTTTATTTTTCTTTTTTTTATTATATACATATTTACTATGGATATATCAGGTGTTGGTACCATCCTTTCCCTAATCCCTGCCCCCATTCTACTGGGGGCCCTCCCCATAGGGTTGTAGATTATGTATTGTGGGACCAGTAGTCAGTTATTGGGAGGCAATGCCTGTGGGCATGACGTCCCAACCTGTGGATCTTACAATCTTTCCACCCCATCTTCCGCAAAATTCCCTAAGCTATGTTGGGTGTGTTTTAAGTCTACTTCAGTGATGAGCTCTTAGGGAGCCTCTAAATCTCTGCTTTGGTAGATGTAGAGTATCCTCAGGGTCTGTCTCCTTCACTCTGGTGCTGCTTGTCCAGCTCACCATGGAAGCTACATTCTTGCTCATCTCCCCAATTTCTCTGTGATTTCAGCTAAAGTAGGAGGGGTACATTATCTCCTCAGTTCTCTCTATCTTCTGAAAAAGAAAAATAGATTCTCCAACAAAGAGTGAAGTCAGCACAGGTTGAATGGGATAAGCATTATTAATTTGGGGAGAATTTAATGGCTGCATCCCCTCTATTAGCCAAATACTAGTGGGAGTTTGACATTGGAGAGTATAATCCTTGTCTCCATAAGATTCTGACCTGGTTCCCAATTCCAGGTATGGGTTTCTTTCCACTGAGTGGATCTGTTAGCTAATCAGAATGCTATTGGTTATCCACTAAGGCTATGTGCCACCATTACACTTGTGTGTATATCTTGTCAGGGTGTTTGTTTCTGAGTAGCTTAGACACCTGGTTGCTCACACTTTTGTTGTCCACTTTCTCACAGTAGCTTATGTAGTACTTTCCAACACTAGATGGGCTATCTGTCTGGGGTCTGACTCTCTTTGGGGTTCCAGCCAGTTCTCTCGTTGTTCTTTGCGGGCAGCACATGATGTCTTCAGCAAAAGGGTGTTACCTTTTATCTTAGGTGGGTAATCAAGTGCCTGTCTTGTTTTGGGGCCTCATCAGTCTCTCTGATCAACAGCTTGTTGTGGCTAGCAACCACATTCTGGAAGTGGGAGTTACAGTCAGGAGGCAGAAAAAAATTTTACAGTTAGGCTTCATCTCACCCTCTCCAGGTCCCTTCTTTTCAGCCACTCCCCCCATATACCTGTTGAGGGTTCAATCTTTTAGTCTATCTTCAATGATAAAGGTTTCTATGATACCAGTTCATTTTGGGTTTAGTTTTGTGTTTTTCACACACTCTCCATTTCCCCTCCCCACAACCCTTCCATCATTATTGTCTGGGTCTTGAGTTCCCTATCAGTTATGTCTGCAACTCAACTTGATCCAGGTTAGGAATTACAGATGAGAGACTGTGCAATGTTTGTCTTTCTATGATTGTGTGTGTTCATTGACTATGATCTGTTTCAAGTCCATTTCATTGTGTCATTATTTCTCTTACTGCTGAGTAAAATTCCACTGTTGAAAATGTACCAAAATTTGGAGTTCCAGTCAAGATGGCATATGCCTAACCATGCCTCACCTTCCTGGAAGGAAAGGCAAGACATTTAGGGTTAAGTGTGTTTTTTAACGGTCTGCATATTTTAGTAGACTTCCAGTGGAAGGGTACAGAGGAGCAAAGTAGGGAATCTACTGATTCCCAAGCTCTCAGGTAGCCCACCAGTCACCCAGTCCCCTCAAGCAGCCATCCTAGCTGCACACCCAGCCACAGGTTCCTCCTGCACTAACCACAGGCTAAGTGGACCCAGGCCAGCAGGCTAGCATGTGCCCCTCGCTGCCCTGAACCTAGGCTTTCCTGGAAACTGAACAACACACTTTTAAACAATAAATTGGTAGTGGACAAAATAAAAAAATTAAATTTCAAAATTTCCAGAAATGAATGACAATAATAACACGTCATACCAAAACTTATGGGACACAATGAAGGCAGTCCTCAGGGTGAAACTCATAGCACTAGATGCCTTCATAACAGACAGAGAGATCCCAAGTCAATGCCCTTAGCATCCACCTAAAGGCATTGGTAAAACAGGAAGAATCCAACACAAAAACCTTCAGACAGAAAGAAATAATAAGATCAGAGCAGAAATTAATGAACTAGAAACTAAGAAAACAATTTTTAAAAATTAAGAAAAGGAGCTGGTTCTTTGAAAAAATAAACAACATTGATGAGCCCCTGGCCAAACTGATCAAGCAAAAAAAAAAAAAAAAAAAAAGATACACTTCAAATTAACTAAATTAGAAATGAAAAAGGAGAGACCACTACAGACATAAGTGAAATTAAGAGAATCATCAGGACTTATTTCAAAACCTCTATTCCACAAAACTGGATAATTTGGAGGAAATGGGTGAATTTCTGGACACAAACCACCTACCAAACCTAAACACAGAGTAGATTATTCTCCTAAACAAATTTATCACACCCACTGAGATTGAAATGGTAATAAAAAAAAAAAAAGAGTCCAGTATCAGATGGCTTCTCAGCTGAATTCTATCAAACCTTCATGGAAGAACTCAAACCAATCTTTCTCAAACTGTGTCACACAATCAGACAGCAGGGAAAGCTCTCCAACTCCTTCTATGAAGCAAGTATGACCCTAATACCAAAACCATGCAGAGATGCCACAATAAAAGAAAACTATAGGCCTATTTCCCTGATAAACATAGACTCAAAGATCCTAAACAAACTTCACAAACTGAATTCAACAACACATCAAAAGCATTATCCACCTTGATCAAGTAGGCTTCATCCCAGGAATGCAGGGGTGGTTCAACATATGGAAATCTGTCATGTAATACACCACATAAATAAGCTTAAATACAAAAACTGCATGATAATTTCCATAGATACAGAAAATGCCTTTGACAAAATACAACATAAATTCATGAGCAAAACACTGGAGAGAATAGACATGTATGGTTTATATCTCAACATAATAAAGGCTATATATGAAGCTTCTAAAGCCCAAATAATACTTAATAGGGAGAAACTGAAGGAATTCCCATTGATATCAGGAACAAGACAGGGATGTCCACTCTCACCTCTGCTCTTCAACATAGTACTGGAAGTCCTAATTCAAGCAATAAGACAAGAGAAATAAATAAAAGGGATACAAATTGGAAAGGAAGAAGTTAACTTAGCCCTGTTTGCAGATGATAAGATTCTATACATAAGTGACCTGAGAACCTTCATCTCAAAGCTCTTAAAGGTGATTAACTCTTTCAGCAAAGTAGCAGGACATAAAATAAATGCACAAAATCAGTAGCCTTTCTATATGCAAAAGACAAAGATACAGAGAAAGAAATAAGTGACGCCCCATTTTCAATAGCAACAAAAAATAAAATAAAATACCTTGGAATGACATGAACCAAAGATGTGAAGACCTTCACAATGAAAACACAAAAACACTCAAGAAAGAAATTGAGGAGCCCTTGAAAAAATGGAAAGACCTCCCATGCTTCTGGATAGGCAGAATAAACATTGTGGAAATCTTATCAAAAGCAATTTATAGAGGTAATGCAATACCAATAAAAATCCCAACATTTTTCTTCACAGAGATAGAAAAAATGATCTCAAAATTCATATGGAATGGCAGAAGGCCTCACATATCCAAGCATATCCTCAAAAAAAGAAATATTTCTGGAAGCATCACCATACCTGAACTAAAGCTATATTACAAAGCCATAATAATAAAAGCAACATAGTACTGGCATAAAAACAAGATTATAGACCAATGGAACAGAATCAAGGACCCAGACTTTGGGTCAAGTAACTATAGCTACTTGATATTTGACAAAGGTCCTAACAATGTACACTGGAAAAAAAGACAGCATCTTCAACAAATGATGCTAGCCAAACTGTATAATAATATGCAGGAAAATGAAACTCAATCCACACATCTCACCATGCACAAAATCAAATCCAAATGGATCAAAGACCTCAATATAAGACCAGGAAGAAAAAAGTAGGAGGAACTTTCCATGATATAGGAGTGGGAAAAGACTTCCTGAACAAAACCTCAGTAGCTCAGAAAATTAAACAATCACTTAACCATTGGAATCTCATGAAGCTGAAAAGTTTTTTCACAGACAAACATACAGTAAGCAGGACCAATAGATTACCCACAGAATGGGAGAAAATTTTTTGCCACCTATACAATGGAAAGAGGCCTAATTTCTAGAATTTACTAAGAACTCAAAAACCTAAACAATAAAAAGTCAAACAACCCACTCACAAAATGGGGCAGAGAACTGTACAGGGAGTTCTTAGAGGGAGAAATACAATTGGCAAACACACACTTAAGAAAATGGTCAACATCCTTACTCATCAGGGAAATACAAAATAAAACAACTATGAGATTCCACCTTCCCCCAGTAAGGATGGCAAACATTAAAAAAGTCTAATTAACAGCCAGGCATGGTGGTGCACGCCTTTAATCCCAGCACTTGGGAGGCAGAGGTAGGAGGATTGCCGTGAGTTTGAGGCCACCCTGAGACTACATAGTTAATTCCAGGTCAGCCTGGACCAGAGTGAAACCCTACCTCGAAAAAAAACTTATATATAATTAAAACAAATGCTGGTGAGGTTGTGAAGAAATAGGAACTCTCATTCACTGTTGGTGGGAATATAAGCTGGTACAATCACTATGGAAAGCAATATGGAGCCTCCTAAAAGGGTTGACTACAGAGTTACCAACAGACCCAGTTATTTCCTTACTGGGCATTTACCCTAAAAGCTCCATGTCTCAGTCCAGAGAGATTGTTCAACCATGTTTATAGCTGCTCAATTCATAATAGCTAAGAGCTGGAATCAACCCAGATGTCCATCATTAGATGAATGGATAACCAAGATGTGGTATATCTACACAATGGAATTCTACACAGCAGTAAGGAAAAATGACACAATGAAATTTGAAGAAAAATGTTAAAACTTGAAATAGTTCATTCTCAGTGAACTCACCAATCACAGAAAGATAATTGTCACATGGTCTTACTCATCTTTGGCTCCTAACCTGAATCTGACTGATATGCTGACATACCTAATAAACATCTTGAGGATAGGACAATAGGGAGGGTGTGGTGGGAGGGGAGGGTAAGGGTTGGGGGACACAAGCTGTACCCAAATGGAAATGGTACCATAAAATCCTATATCCTGAGAGACAGACTAAAAGGTTGAACCTTCATCAGGTCCTTAGAGGGAACACCCGATTCACAGGGTCCTGGAAAGGGTATGATGAAAACTAACCTTAATCTTCTCCTGCTTCTCTCTCTATCTACCTCTTCTCACTCTTCTTTCTCTTCTTTCATTCTCTTTTATATTTCATATCTTTTTCTTCCTTCTTTACCCTTGGCACTGGCCTGTAACTCCCAGTACCATCATGTGGTTAACATCCACAATGAACTGTTGATCAGAGAAACCTACAAAGTTCCCAAAAAGAAGGTAGATTTCTGTCAGAGTACTTGATGACCCACCAAAGGTTAATGTTGAGACCCTACTGCTAAAGACACCATATGCTGTTGGTACGGAACGTGGAGTGACCTGGCTGGAATCCAGAAGAGAGTCAGTCCCCAGACAGTTAGCTTGTCTAGTGCCAGAAGGTGCTACATGAGCGACTGGGGGAAAGTGGCCAATAACTGTCCAAGCAACATGTGATCTAAGCTTCTCAGCAGCAAACAACCTGACTTGATGCTCACACAAGACCAATAGTGGCACACAGCCATTATGGGTAACCAGCTGCTCTTGATTTGGCTAACAGATCCACTCAGTGGAACAGAACCCATAGCTGGAACTGGGAAACAAGTCCAAACCATATCCAAAAAATGAACCCACTCTCCAATATCAAGTTCCCACTAATCATGGGCTACAAGAAGGCCTACACCTATGAAATGTTCTCTAAAATAATAATGGTTGTCCCATTTATCTGGTGCTGACCTCTCTCAATTGGAGAATTTGCTTCTCTTTTTCAGATGGACACAGAACCTGAGGAGAGGATCAGCCCATCACACCTCACCAGGGCCTCAGCTGAAGCCATACAGTAATTGGAGAAATGAGCAAGAGTGCTGCTTTCTTGGTGAACCTGGTACCAACACAAGGATGAAGGAGATAGACACAGAGAACACTCAAGTCCTACCAAACCAGATATCCAGAAACACAGAGGTTTCCAAGACCTCATCACTGAAGTAGACCCAAAATGAACCCAACATGGCTCAGAGAAATTCACAGAAGAGGGGCAGAAAGATTGTTAAAGCCACAAGTTGAGATATTATGCACAGAGGCATTGCCTCTTCACCATAACTGATGGCTACCCCCACAATGCACAACCCACATTCTCCGATGAGGAAGGTGTAGCAGACAGCTTCAGGTTCATCGAGATGAACTTCCAGACCAGGCACAGTTATGGAGGAAGGGATATTATTTATTGAAGCTTACAGATCCAGGGGAAGTTCCATAATGGCAGAAGTGGCCTGCTCTCACAGGACCAGGCAAGAGAGAGAAAAACCAAGCAGCCAGCTACAAGGCACACTGAGCAAAAGTACAGCCCCAAAAGAGTCACACAGCACCCTTCAGGAACTCCTGCTAGGCACACTTTGCATATCTTTACAATGGAATCTCAAACCATCACCACACCTTAAGATCGGCCCCCAGTGACATTGCCTCTAGCAAGGTGATTACAGATGCAAACTATAACTAATAAAACACTGAATATATCGGGGGACATATATTCAAACTACCACATTCCACCCCTGGCCCCCAAAAGATTTAGTTCCTGGCCCCCAATAGATTTATAACTATCACACATTGGAAATTGTATTCAGTCCAATTTCAAAGGTTCTCACAGTCTTGATTAACTTAAGATAGTGAGTCCTGTAAGATCAAACAAGTTAAATACTTTCAACATGTAAAGGCACAGATTAAACATTTTTTAACTGGTATAATAGCAAGGAGAAACTAGAATAATGCAAACTCAACTACCATCAGCAGTCATCAAACTTCTGCAGTTCAAGTTCAATATAACCCGAGACTGACAGTCTTCAGGTTTTCCAATTCTGCCCCTCCAGCTGGGCACATTCACCAGGGAAAACTTCGATCCCAGGCCAACACTGCACTCCATGGTAGCCCTTTTGCACAGTCCTGGTATATCCAAAACATCTTTAGGTCTCCATGCAAACCACGGTCCATCTTCCAAAGGCTCTTCCAGCCTATTCCCGAGGGCCTTCATGCCCTGCCTCATGCCGCATCTCAGCAGTGCATCTCAGCAGTGGTTCCTGGAACTGTGTGCAATTCATGACCACTCCATGCATTTTTCATGCTTCCAAAACTAATACCAGGTGTGCAGGACACAGCCATATTCTTAATCCAGGGACAAAATAAATCATAGCCTTGAAAAGCAGGTTCCTTCTCCAGTCAACTCTTTCCAAGAGTTTGCATTCCTAACAGTCTTTCCTCAGGCATCCTCTCCATTGTTTTAATGTAAAGCAGTCAGGCCACCTTCCTTCCATCTTCCTCAAGATTGCTAATGTGTTGACAATAGCAAATCCATTAACCTAAAATCAGTCTCAGTGCCTCTAATTTTAACTTGCTTGAAGTTTTCCAACTTAAAATCTTAAAATCTCAGTCCATTATCTTTAGCCAAGCACATCAGTCCATTACAAATTTAACCTTGATCAAACTTTCTGGGCCTGGATAGCGGAACGTAGCAATCCCTTATGCCAGTATCCCAGTTCCAACAAAGTCCTCTGCAGTCATTCCTTCTCCTTAGAAAGCTCATAAGCCAAGCCTCGAAGTTCAATGTTATCTGCACTTAGCATTCTCAAACTCTCATCAGAATAGTCCATAAAACTTGGCTTACCACTCCAGAAGGCATCTTCAGTTGCAAACACCAAGTCCATGCCCATTCCTCCAAAACAAAGGTTCCAAAAGACAAATATCCACACGGTCAGGTTCATTTCACCCCACTTCTGGTACCACTTTACTGTAGCAGACAGCTTCAGGTTCATTGAGATGAACTTCCAGACCAGGCACAGTTATGGAGGAAGGGATATTATTTATTGAAGCTTACAGATCCAGGGGAAGTTCCATAATGGCAGAAGTGGCCTGCTCTCACAGGACCAGGCAAGAGAGAGAAAAACCAAGCTGCCAGCTACACAGCACACTGAGCAAAACTACAGCCCCCAAAGAGTCACACAGCACACTTCAGGAACTCCTGCTAGGCACACTTTGCATATCTTTACAATGGAATCTCAAGCCATCACCACACCTTAAGATCGGCCCCCAGTGACAATGCCTCTAGCAAGGTGATTGCAAATCCAAACTATAACTAATAAAACACTGAATATATCGGGGGACATATATTCAAACTACCATAGAAGGTCCCTTTGAAGGGGGGAGGACAGGGAGGAGGCTAATGGTGGTACCAGCCTGGCTGTATACACACTATATACATAACTAATAAAAAAGTACCATAATTTCATTAACCATTCATCCAATGATGGGCACCTGGGTTGATTCCAGTTCTTAGCTATTATGAATTGAACAGCTATTAACATGGTTGAGCATATATCTTCGTAGTGAAGCATGGAGCATTTAGGGTAAATGCCCAGTAAGGGAATAACTGGATCTGTTGGTAGTTCTATATTCATATCCCCATAGTGATTTCCACAGGGCTCGTTGAAGTTTACATTCCCATCAACAGTGAACTGGGGTTCCTCTTTCTCCACATCATCACCAACATTTGTTGTCATTCAATTTTTTTTTTTAATGATTGCCATCCTTATTGGGGTAAGGTGGAATCCCATAGGTTGTTTTAATTTGCAGTACCCTGATGGCTAGGGATGTTGAACATTTTCTTAAATGTGTGTTTTAGCTGGTTGTTTTTTTTTATTTCCTCTGAGAACTCCCTATTCAGTTCTCTGTCCTATTTTTTGAGTGAGTTCTTTGTTTTTTTATTGTTGAGTTTTTTTTTTTTTGAGAGGGGGGAGGGAGGGAGGGAGAAAATGGGCATGCCAGGGCCTTTAGCTGCTGCAAATAAACTCAAGATGTGTGACCCCCTGCACATGTGTGACATTGCATACTTGTGTCACTGTATATCTGGTTTATATGGAATCTGTAGATTCAAACATGAGTTCTTAGTCTTTGCAGGTAAGCACCTTAACGGCTACGCTATCTCCGCAGCCCTGTTTTTTTTTTTTTTTTTTTTTTTTTGAGTTCTTTGTAGATTCTGGATATTAGGCTTCTCTCTGTAATATATTTGGTGAAATTTTTCTCCTATTCTGTGGGTAATCTATTGGCTTGATTATTATATGTTTGTCTGTGCAAAAGCTTTTTAACTTCATGAGATCCCATTGGTTGAGGGATTGTTTAATTTCATGTGCTACTGGGGTTTTGTTAAGAAGTCTTTATCCACTCCTATATCACAGAGAGTTCTTCCTATTTTGTTTCCAGTAGGAGAAGAGTTTCAGGTCTTATATTGAGTTCTTAAAGAACTTCTGGACTTGATTTTTGTGTATGGTGAGATGAGTGAGTCTAGTTTCATTTTTCTACATAGGGTTATCCAATTTTTTCAGCATCATTTATTAGATTCTGTCTTTTTTCCAGTCTACATTATTGGCACCTTTGTGAAAGATCAAGTTGCTATAGTTACTTGACCTAAAGTCCAGGTCCTCCATTGGTCTATAGTTCTGTTTTTATGCTATTACCATGCTGTCTTTGTTACTAGATTGGGTATTATGATACCTCCAGAGGTGTTTCTTTTCCTGAGGATATGTTTGGATATCCAAGGCCTGCTACAATTCCATATGAATTTTGAGACTTTTTTTTTCTATCACTGTGAATAGTGATGCTGGAATTTTTATAGGTTTTGCATTAACTCTGTATATTGCTTTTGGTAGAGTTGTCATTTTTTCACAATATTAATTCTGCCTATTCAGGATCATGGGAGGTCTTTACAACTTCTCAAGTCCTCCTCAATTTCTTTCTTTAGTGTCTTTATGTTTTTATTGTTTAGCTCTTTCACATCCTTGGTTAGTGTTATTCCAAGGGGTTTGATTTTTTTGTGGCTATTGAAAATTGGACAGCTTTGCCTTGTTTTAATGTATATTTATCTTTTGTGAATAGATTTTTGTGTATTGATTTTGTATCCTGCAATATTGATGAAGTAATTAATCACCTTTAGAAGTTTGAGGTGGAGACTTTCAGGTTTCTTATGTATAGAATCATGTCATCTGCAAATAGGGCTAACTTGAATTCTTCCTTTCCAATTTATATCCCTTTTATTTCTTTCTCCTGGCTTATTGCTTGGGCTAGGATTTCTAGTTCTATGTTGAAGAGAAATGGTGAGTGTGAGAACCCCTGCCTTGTTCCCAATGTCAATGGAAACTCCTTGAATCTTTTGCCATTAAGTATTATTTGAACTTTCAATGTTTTATATAAAACCTTTATTGTGTTCAGATATAAACCATCCATGCCTATTCTCTCCAGCATTTTGATCATGAAGTGATGTTGTATTTTGTCAAAGGGCTTCTCTGCATCTATTGAAATGATCATATGGTTCTTGTGATTAAGTTTATATATGTGGTATAGTACATTGACTGATTTCCAAATGAACCATCCCTACATCCCTGGGATGAGGTGTACTTCATTGAGGTGGATAATGCTTATGATATGTTGTTGAATTCAGTTTGTGAGGATTTTATTCAGGATCCTTTCTAAGTTCATCTGGGATATAGGCCTATCATTTTCTTTTCTTGTTGTATCACGGTCTGATTTTGGTATTAGGGTGTTGCTAGCTTCATAAAAGGAGTTGGGGGCATTCCTTGTATTCTGTTTATGTTAAGCAGTTTGAGAAAAATTGGTTTCAGCTCTTCAATGAAGGTTTGATAGAATTTCATGAGAAACCATGCATACCTGGACTTCTCTTTCTGGGAAGTTTTTTTTTTTTTTTAATTCTATTTATTTATTTGACAGCAAAAGACAGAGAAAGAGAGAGAGAGAGGGCACATTAGGGCCTCCAGCCACTACAAAAACCTCCAGATGCTTGTGCCACCTTGTCCATCTGACTTATGTTGGTACTGGGGAATCAAACCTTGAACCAGGATCCTTAGGTTTCATAGGCAAGCACTTAACCACTCAGCCATCTCTCCAGCCCTGGGGAAGTTTTTGATTACCTTTTCAATCTCCATGGATGTGATAAATTTGTTTAGGAGATTAATCTGCTCTGAGTTTAGTTTTGATAGCTGAAATGTTTCTAGGAATTCATCCATTTCTTCCAGATTATCCAATTTTGTGGAGTAGAGGTTCTGGAAGTATGCCCTGATGATTCTTCTAATTTTATTGACCTCTCCTTTTTGATTTCTGATTTTGTTAATTTGAGACTTCTCTTTTTTTCCCTTGATCAAATTGGCCAGGGGTTTATCAATCCTGTTTATTTAAAAAAAAAAAAAAAAAAAAAGCTCTTCATTTCATCAATTTTTCTTAATTATTTTCTTAGTTCCCAATTCATTGATTTATGCCTTGATCATGATTATTTCTTTCTGTCTAGACCTCTTTGGGTTGGATTCTTCTTGTTTTTCCAGTGCCTTTAGGTGGATGGTTAGGTTATTAATTTGAGATCTCTTTGTCTCTGTTATGAAGGCACTTAGTGTTATGAGTTTTCCACTTAGGGATGCCTTCATTGTGTCCCACAATTTTTGGTAAGTTGTGTTCTCATTGTCATTCAATTCCAGAAATTTTACAATTTCTCCCACTTCCCATTCGTTGTTTAAAAGTGTATTGTTCAGGGCTGGAGAGATGGCTTAGCAGTTAAGGCGCCTGCCTCCTAAGCCTAAGAGCTGGGTTCCAATCTCCAGGTCCCACATTTAGCCAGATGCAAAGTGATGCAAGGGCACAGTGCCGCACTTGCCCACAAGGGGGTGCACACATCTGGATTTCATTCACAGCAGCTGAGAGACTGCTGGCATGCCCATTCTCTATCTGTCTCCTTCTCCCTCTCTATCTCAGTCTCTCTCCAAAAATAAATAAAATAATAATAATAATAATAATAATAATAATAAAGTATTGTTCAGTCTCCAAGAGCTGGTGGAATTCCTGAAGGATGTCTTATTGTTAATTTCTAGCTTTAGAGCATTGTGATCTGATATGATGCAGGAAATGATGTCAATTTTCCTGAATTTGTTGAGGTATGCTTTATGGCCCAATAGATGATCTATTTTGGAGATAGTTCCATGGGTTGCTGAGAAGAATGTGTATTCTGTAGTATTTAGGTCTAGTTGATGTATGGTGTTGTTGAGCTCTCTTACTTCCCTGTTGACTTTCTGTTTGGATGATCTGTCTATTGATAGTGGATTATTGGAGTCCTCAACTATGATGGTGTTGGAGTTTATTTCTGTTTTCTTTTTAAGTAGGTTTTGTTTTTAAACTGTGGTGTGCCAGTGTTTGGTGCATATAGATTTGTGATTGTGATGTCCTCTTGTTGGGTTGTTCTCTTGATGCTTAAGAAGTAGCCTTCTTTGGCCTTTTTGATTGAAGTCCATTTTTTAAATATTAATATAGAAACACCTGCTTATTCCTAATTTCCATCTGCTTGGAATATCATTTTCTATTCTTTCAACCCAAGGAGTTGTCTGTCTTTAGTGATAAGGTGGGTTTCTTGAAGACAGAAAATTGAAGGGTCCATTTTTCTGATCCACCCTGTTAACTTATATCTTTTGATGGATGAGTTAAGACTATTAATACTTAAGTTTATAATTGTGAGGTTTGACTTAATCTCTGCCATTTTGTGGTGCTTTATGGGGTTTGGTATTTTCTTGGATATTGTACTTTTTTGAGCCTGCTCTAGTTTTGCTTATTGTGATATACTCCTAGTAGGCTCTTAAGATTGGTTGTTTGACTCTTCTGTGTGGAGAATTCCCTATAGTATTCTCTGTAGATTGGGCTTTGTGTTCATGTAATCATAGTGCTAGCTTATATCATGGAAAGATTTTCTTTCACTGACTATTATGAGGGATTCTTTGCCTGGGTCTGGGTACAGTAATTTGTGTTGGAAGCCATAGTTTTTTTGACTTTGAAGTGCTCCATTCCAGGCCCTTCTGGCTTTCAGGGTTTCCACTGAGAAATCTGAGGTAACTCTGTTGATACTGCCTTTGTATGTAATGTGTTATTTCTCTCTTGCTGCTGTTAGCACTCTTTGTTTTTGTTGTTTGGAGTTGTGATGGTGATGTGCATTAGAGCATTTCTTCTTTGGTCCAGTCTGTTTGGAGTTCTGTTCACTTTTTGTATCTTGATGGGACTTTCTTTTGAGAGGGTGGGAATGTTTTCTTCAATCATTTTGTTGAATAAGTTCTCCATGTCTTTGGTCTCAATCTCTCCCCCTTCTAGTATACCTATGATCTGTATGTTAGGACATTTTAGGGTATACCAAAGTTCCCTCATGTTCTATTTACAAGATTTTTTTGAACTTATGAAAGATTTTTGATGCCTGAACTGATTCTTCTTTTATGTCTTCCAGCTCTGAGGTTCTGTCCTCCACATGATTAACTCTGTTCTTAAGGGTTTCTAGAGAGGTTTTCACTAGTTCAGTTTGGTTTGTATTTTCTGTTTGTATTAGTCAGGGTTCTCTATAGGAACAGAACTGGTAGAATGAATTTTATTTAAAGGGAATTTATCAGATTGGCTTACACCACTCCAACAATATCAGTTTGCAGGCCTGAGAATCAAGGAACCTGGTATCTGCTCAGTCCACAAGACTAGATTCCTCAGCAGTCCCAATCTGGCACTGAGACCTGGAGGCTTCCTGGAGAGCCACTGGTCTTCAGTCCATGCTGGTCTTCAGTCCACACTGGAAAGAAGCACCAGCAGCCAAGGAGGAGGAGAGGATATTTTCCTTACCAGAGTGTCCTTAGGTAAAGCCCCACCTCTGAGAGGGGTTACCCACTCTGGGGTAAGGGCTCACCCTGAGGGAAGGATTCCTCCTTTAGTTAATCCTTCCTAGTACTAACCTCAGAGACCCACTTAGGAAGAATGTCTGTGAATTCCTAAACAGATCAAGTTGACACAAAACTTAACCATCACAAGTCCATCCCTTGTCAACTTGACACCAAACTATATCTCCTTACATCATACTTAGTTTCCAAATGAAGACAGTAACAATGTCATAATTCTGCCTAACCTGATAAAACTATGTCATGTACAACTGGAAATGCACAATCTTCCCCCCAACACAAAGCAAGATTCCTTGAGGAATGCTTAGTATCTAATATAATAGAAATATAAATTCAACAGCAGTTAATAGTGATATGATCTAAATCAGTATTAATTACCTAATAGAGAAATAGAGAAAGAAGAAAAGCATGTTAATATTTGTATAGACATGCACAAACACTCTTAAATAAGGTATGACAGAAATACTCATGGCAATTAAAGTACTCATTTTTGTGACTGGTCACATGGCCTTAGCTGGTATTTGTAAGTATGTTCTTCTATGTACCCATTCTGTATTTCCTCCACCTTCAGCAAGCATCTCAGCAGGTCTTGGTTCTTTACCAGAAGAGGTGATCCATACCTTCATTCCTGCAGGATCTGGGCCATTTATTACACTTCCTTGATTGGGGTGTTGCAGTTGTTCATTGACTTTGATGACAGGGCATGGTAACAACAAGAAACACACAAAACGATCTCCTTCACTCTATATATACTCTTCCTTACTCCCATTGTGGAGGAGCAGTCCAATTTCCCTCTGGTAGTCTGAATCAATTACCCCTATTAATACTGTAACTCCTTTCTCAGCGTGTTCACTCAAGGGCATCAGGAGCCCAAAGTGGCCAGGGGGAAGTCTTAGCTTTGAGTTCAATGGAATGTTCTTTGTGCCTCCTGGCAAAAGCACTCCCCCTCTGGAACCAAGACCTCTAGGCCAGCAGAGCTTAAGGTTGCAGGAACAGGAAGCAAAAAATTAGCTAATGGGTCACTTGAAGTGATAGCAAGCTGGACCATTCCCATGCCCCCCCTTGATTCCTGGCCTCATGAATCCATGCTATAGGAGAAACAGCACCCTATATAGAATGCTGATTCAGAGCATATACAGGCTACTGGAGGACACTCCCCCAACCCTCCAAACTACTGCCACCTAGTTGGCACTGTAGCTGTTTCTTTAAAAGGCCATTCCACCATTCTATCAAGCCAGCAGCTTCAGGGTGGTGGGGCACATGGTAAGACCAGTGAATTTCATGATCATGAGCCCACTGATATACTTCCTTGGCTGTGAAGAGAGTTCCTTGGTCAAAAACAATGATTTGTAGAATACCATGATGGCGGATAAGGCATTCTGTAAGCCCACAGAAGGTAGTTTTGGCAGAAGCACTACATGTAGGAAAAGCAAATGCATACCCAGAATAAGTGTCTATTCCAGTAAGGACCAAATGCTGCCCTTTCCATGATGGAAGTGGTCCAATGTAGTAAATCTGCCACCAAGTTGCTGGCTGGTCACCCCAAGGAATGCTACCATATCAGGGGCTCAGATTGGTCTCTGCTGCTGGCAGATTTGGCACTCACTTAGGGGCTGCAATGCTGCAGCTGTCCACTTCTGGGAGGTGTCTGCATAACATGCTGAACCATCTGTAAATCATGTCCTAGTCTTCTACTCCTCAGTCAATTAATCATAGGCAAATCCCAGGATACCATAGGTGTATGCTTGGAACAGAAGGCATTGTAACAGGAGTAGGCATTTAAGCAACTTCCTCGTGTAGCTTACTTATACTTTCAGGGTCTGCTTGAGCCTAATCACGGATATACCACTTCCACTTGATGTTGCTGTGCATGTCCAACTTTATGACCTGGTAGGTCAGATAACACCCAGCTCATAATGGGCAGCTCAGATTGAATAGTAACTTGATAGCCCATTGTCAAGCATTCAGTTTCCACAAAGGCCCAATAGCAGGCCAAGAGCTGTCTCTCAAAGGAAAAATAATTGTCTGCAGATGATGGCAGGGTCTTGCTCTAGATTCCCAAGGGCCTCCACTGTGATTCACCTGTGGGGGCCTGCAAAAGTTCCAAATGGCATCCCTATATGCCACCAATACCATCAGATATACTGGATCATATGACCGAAGGTGGCAGAGCAGACTGCACAGCAGCCTGGACCTGTTGAAAAGCCTTCTCTTCTTCTGGGTGCCATTGAAAACTAGTAGCTTTCAAGTCACTTGGTATATGGGATGGAATAACACACCCATGTGAGGAATGTGCTATCTCCAAAATCCAAATAGGTCCACTAGACACTGTGCTTCTTTCTTAGTGGTAAGAGGGGCCAGGTGCAACAACTTATCCCTCCCTTAGAAGGAATATACCTGCATGCCCCATACCACTGAACTCCTAGAAATTTCACTGAGGTAGAGGATCCTTGAATTTTGGATGGGTTTATTGCCCATCTCCTGATGCACATATACTGTATCAATAACTCCAGAGTGGTTGCCACCTCCTGCTCATTTGATCCAATCAGCATAATTTCATTAATATAATGGACCAATGTGACATCTTGTGGAAGGGACAGGTGGTCAAGATCCCTGCAAAATAAGCTATGACACAGGGCTGGAAAGTTAATATAACCTTGAGGTAAAACAGTAAAGGTGTAATGCTGACCTTGACAACTGAAGGCAAATTACTTCTGGTCACCATTATGGACTGGTATGGAGGAGAAAGCTGCGTACCAGGAGATGCATGAATCTGCTCAAGAAACCACCTCTGGGGGCTGGAGAAATGGCTTAGCGGTTAAGGCGTTTGCCTGTAAAGCCAAAGGATCCCAGTTCAATTCTCCAGGACCCACGTAAGTCAGATGCACAAGGGGGTGCATGCATCTGGAATTAGTTTTCAGTGGCTGGAGGCCCTGGTGTGCCCATTCTCTCTCTGCCTCTCTTCTCTCTCTCTCTCTCTCTCTCTCTCTCTCTCTCTCTCTCTCTCCTTGCTAATAAATAAATAAAAAAAAAAAAAAAAAAAAGAAAGAAACCACATCTGGTACAGCAGCTGCAATTGGAGTCACCACTTGATGAAGTTTCCAGTAATCCACTGTCATTCTCCAGGATCTGTCTGTCTTCTGAACAAGCCAAATAGAAGAGTTAAAGGAAGCAGTGTTGGAAACCAATACCCCTGCATCCTTCAAGTCCTTTATAGTGGCATAAATTTCTGCAGTCCCTCCAGGGATGCAATACTGTTTTTGGTTCACTATTTTCCCGGGTAGAAGGAGCCCCAATGGCTTCTATTTGACCTTTCCAACCATAATGGCCTTAACTCCAAAAGTCAGGGAACCAATGTGAGGGTTCTGTCAACTCCTAAGTATATCTATCCCAATTATGCATTCTGGGACTGAGGAAATAACCACAGAATGAGTCCAGGGACCCACTGGACCTACTACCAGTCTAACATTTGCCAAAACTCCATTGATCACCTGACCTCCATAAGCACCTAATTTAACTGAATGACCACAATGCTGTTTGGGGTCTCCTGGAATCAATGTCAATTCAGAGCCAGTGTCCAGGAAGCCCCAAAAGGTCTGATTGTTTCCTTTTCCCCAGTGTACAGTTACCCTAGCAAAAGGCCAAAGGTCCCTCTGAGAAAGGATAGGAGTAAGCTTAATATTGAAACTTTTGGGGATTGTGGGAGGGTCCTTTCTAAAGGGGACCTGGACACCCCTTCAATCAAGGGGTTCAGGACTGGGTCAAGTCCAGAAGCTGGTTAAGAGGCCTTGATTCTCTGTTGCTATAATTCAAAGTAGCCTTTTGTTCCTTTACTGTGGAACTTTTCTGCTTATATAGATCAAGTAGGATCTTAGTAGGCTGCTTATCTATTTTGCTTCTGGGAACACCATGATTAATCAGCCAGTATCAAAGGTCTACACTAGTCATACCATTATGAGCATTGTTTTGCCTATGCTGTCCATTACAGTAAACAGGCTCACCTCACCTTTGGTGATTCAGAGCCAATGTCCAGTAAGCTCCGAAAGGTCTGATTATTTTCCTGATTCAACATTGCTCTGAGGTCCAGTTGCAATGGGTCTCCATTGCATCTAAGTCACCTAATGCAGCAACTGTGGCTCCCACTATGATGTCTTCTTTACATAAAAGACCAATGATTGGGCACTTTAAGTATGCTGGTGCTACCCTCACAAATCTGTTTCTTACAGTCTAAGGGAAGGGCACATATTCTAGACACTCCCATTGTTGGAACAAAGATGAGTTTACATGGAAAATCCACTCCAGCATTCCAAGTTCTCTGAGCCTTTTAATCCCTTCATCAACATTAAGCCAAGGAATATCAGGCAACTTGAATTCATTTATAGTAGACCATCTTTGGAGCCATACTTCAGCCAACCAATCAAATAAACTCTTAGCACCTCTCCCAACTGCTTGAGCTATAGTGTTAAGGCTAAAATGTCTGCTAAATGGGCCCACCTCCATAAATTCAGCCTGATATAATCTTATATTCCTTCCTCCATCATCCTATACCCTTAAAATCCATTCCTACACATACTCTTCATGCTTCTGCTTGTACAAGTTAGGGTTCTTTAGGGGTGTACCTCACCTCCTCTTGTGTTGTGGGTCTCATTCTGTTCCCATTCCCTGGGGGTCGCTGGCCACCAACGTCCCAGGCAAGGGAGAGAGGAGTTGGGAGGGGAGCTGTAGGGTCCTTTCTGGCTGGGTCGGTGAGTGCGATACGAGGACACATGAACACATGACGGGGCAATGAGCACCTGGGAGACCGTCTGATGGACAGTACTCATTTAAAAAAACAAAGGGGGAGTTTTTGGGCCTTGCTAGTAACAAGCTGGACCTGGGAGGAGGCTGGCCTGAACTATTGGACATGGCCAGGGACCCTGGGCTGTGGGGTTGCAGCTGGCCCTCTGTCAGGAAGTCCCTGGCAATGGTAATGACCTTCCCTATGTTGTAGGGTGTAGTGAGCTGTCATTGCCCAGAGTGGGCAGAACTGGCGAGGCGTTCCCCTCAGACCCCAAAAGGCTCTGGCCATTCCATAAGTCAGACTTTGCCCCCACACACACACACAGTTCCTGACCTGTGGCTAGCTGCCCAACATTGTGTCACACTTTCCATCTCACCTTTAGAGCCCTGCCTAGCCTTACACCTGGTTATGGGCATCAAGGCAAAGATGGGTGGGCACTGAGGAGTATCAGCACCTCCTGAAGGGAAGGTCATTGCTGGTTCCTCAGACAAAGAAGGATTCCCTCAGTCAAGGGTGGAGAGGGAAATACTCCAAGGTGTGAGGGTGGGGATGCAACTGCCCCTAAAGGAGAGGATGTCACATTCTCATGCACAACAACTTCTTCAGAATCTGAGAGTTCAATGTCCTCAAATTCTTTAGGATCTTCCCACACATCCCCATCCCAAGTCATAGAATACTACTCTTTTCCAATCAGTGCCCTCACTTTAACTTCTGATAGCCTGTGAGGCTAGGATTTGGGTTTACATAGTTTACATAGTAAGTTAGCCAATCTGACAATGAGAGCTTGCATTTGGTTTTCTACAATTTGAACCCTGTTCTGGCTAGAAAGGAGACTCTCCTCCAGGGTACCCTTAGAAACCTTCAGATCATGCATGTGGCTCTTAAGCTTGGAAATTTCTTTTCTGAGCATCTGCTGTTCCTTTGATCGTTTATCCAGAGATGCTAGAAGTAACCATCCAGCATCATCATTCATCTTACTTTTCCACAAATATTCAAAAGTTTTAGATACAGAGTTACTAAATTCCTCACTCTTCACAAAATATGACTCAGGATCACCCAATACATCTATCTCATGGAGTTCTTTACATAGTTCACACCATGGATTATTAGTGTCCTCCTTATTACCAGTAGAGACTTTAGTGGCACTGAAGTTGGAGAACCAACTCCAGAGAGCACCAAGCCCACTAGGAAAATCCATCCTTACAATTCTGTTTCTCTAGAACCACTTCTGATACAATAATCTGTATTAATCGGAACCTGGTAGCTGCTCAGTCCATGTGGATGCCTCAGCAGTCCCAATCTGGAGCTGAAAGCCTGGAGGTGTCCTGGAGAGATACTGCTCTTTAGTCCACACTGGTCTTCAGTCCACACTGGAAAGCAGCAAGTAGCACCAGAAGCCAAGGGGGAGGAGAGCATACTTTCTTTCCCAGAACTTCCTTAGATAAGCCCCCATCTCCCTCCCTGCAGCCCAGAGGGGCCTCTCACTCTAGGGGAAGGGCTCACCCTGGGGGAAGGATTCCTCCTTTAGTTAATCATTCCTAGAAGCAACCTCAGAGACCTACTTATGAGAAATGTCTGTGGATTCCTAAACAGATCAAATCGACACAAAACTTAACCATCACACTGTTGCCTTTTTCTGTACAATATCCCTTTTATGAGTTTGAATTTCAGGTCATGTTTTGATTTTTTTAATGTTTCTTGGAATTCATTTTTGCATTTACTTATGTCTTCACTAACCTTAACCAGCTTGTTATTGAGAACTTCTATTTTTTGGCTCACCTTCTATTCATTTAACTCTCTTTTGAGATCTCTCTGGTTTTTTTCTATTAGGTGAAACCTAGTGATCTGTATGGATTTTATTTGTGCAATTGTTGGATTTTTGTTGACTTGCTGCCACTTCTGCAATTTGCTTGGTCAGGTTCTCATAATTTGTGCCTTCATTTTGGGGCTCTGCTCCTGTTGTCTCCTCTATGTTATCATTGGGACTTCCCTTGTGGGACTAAGCAACCATGTTTGGAGCTCCCTCCTTTTTGATGTTTCCTGTTCTTTCTTTTGCATTGTGGTCTGCCCATCACAGTGTGGGAATCTTACTTAATTAGGGAGGAAGCAATAGTTTTTCCTTGGAGTGTCTTCACTGTGTGTTTCATTTTATGTTTGAATAGAATAGACTATTGATGTTTTTGTATTTTGGGATTCCCAGGTTGTGAAGTGTGTAAGTGCTCCAGCTACTCTGGAGGGGTTCTTAATACCAAAGGTGAGATTAGAAGTCTGGGATCCCTTTGACCTGGTCTCAGCTGGGTCTAGTCTTTGGCTCTGCTTTGTCTTGCTCTCCCACTGAACCCAGGTGGGCAGGTTACAGAGGACTCACTTGTTCCCCCTGCCAGGTGATTGCCTGATTTTCCTGTAATCCCCTTCTGGGGGCTGATATGATGCCCACATAGTCACTGGACATGGGATGGGGCAGTGGAGAGATGGTAGGGTCACTGGATTCCACAGCCCAGGCCAGATATGGGAGTTGATTGGTGTGGGGGTGACAGGGGCACTGGCCAAGGGGCGCATACAAGGGCACCTGTAGGCAGCACAGGGTGTTTACAGTCTGCTATCAGGGGGGATCAAAGGCAGGCTTTAGTCCAGCCACCAAAATGCAAGACAGAGAAGTGCGGCAGGCAACTGGAGCGTGGGTGGGCTGTGGACTCAGTGGGTGGAGCCTGCAGGGAGCCAGGTGTGGGCGAGTGCAGTGGGATGGGGCTCTGGGAGACAGAGAAGGCACACAGAGCTACCAACAGACGCTCTGCACATGCCACCAACAGATGCATTGGGGAGATCTCTGGGAGACCTACAGGTAGCAGCAAATAATATAGTCAGGGAGTCAGGGGCTTGGCACAGGGTGAGTGGTTGTGGGGGGTGGGGGAGTGACCTGAGGGTCTAGTGGGTTACCTGACAGTGTGGCAATCAACAGATTTCCAACTGTGCCCCTCTGTGCCCACCCACTGGAGGTCTGCAAAGACCTACTCACACTAGAGCCCCAAATATCTTGCCTGATGTTACCCAGGGAGCTGAAGTGTGTTTAGGAGGATGCCACCTTGACTAGAAGTTTAGACTCTTCATCTTAACTAGACCTCCAGGGAAGCCAAGTTGGTTAAAGTTTAAGGTGCACAGCTTTAAAATGCAGCTCTCACATAGTGCCTAAGCTCTGTCATACTTTTCACAATTGTCAACCCAGCCCCATCCTTTCTCTCCATCCCACTAGTTCATTGGGTGTACCCGAGCACTCCTCTTCCTTCTTTATTTCAATTTCATGTGTTTTGCAAAATATTTTTTAAGTGAAAGCTTTAGATCACCACCAATTGTCCAGAATGTCAACCCAACACACACAGGGATTTCTATTTTCTTCTGTGTGAATTCCAAATATACCTGACAGATGCTGCTTGGTAGCTTCTTGGCAAATCGATAAATTGGCCACTGATATGTCAACAGGGATTCATGAGTTAAAGTGGCCAGAAAGTTAAGAAGTCGGGGGATTCAGACCAGGAAGATTTTGGAGAAGGGAAAAAGAAAGAAAAGGCTGGAGGTGCTTACAGGGAATTTAAGGGCTGAGCAGAGAAACGATATAACCACTAGGTGGCAGTAGTACTCACAAGAATAGGTTTAGGGAGGTCCCTCCCTGCAGGCATCTGCCAAGCCTCTACAGCTGGTGAAGGTTAGAGTCTCTTAGGTGAGGAAAGCAAAAGAATTCCCAACAGAGACGTCATTTGAAGTAGGGAGTTACATGTCTAAGTGATGTCACTCAGAGGCATAACAGGGAATCTCTAGTTCAGAGAACTCCAAAGGACAGCAAGTTTTGTCTTATCCTTGCTTCTAAGATTGTAGGTTTTATACTGTTTATATTGGATACAGGGCATGATAATTAGGCAGGCATTCATTGGCAAATATTGAGCTATATTTAAAACAACAGGATAAATAAATTGACTTTGGTATTAGGTAGATTTTTTTTTTTTTTTTTTTTGGTTTTTCAAGGCAGGGTCTCGCTCTAGCTCAGGCTGACCTGGAATCACTCTGTAGTTTCAGGGTGACCTCAAACTCACGGTGATCATCCCCCTACTTCTGCCTCCTGAGTGCTGGGATTAAAGGCAAGTGCCACCATGCCCGGCTTATTAGGTAGATTTTTGAGCTCTTAGCCTTCAAACTTTGTAGGTGCCTTTACACCGAGGTTAATTTTTATTAATTTATATGACATGAGTAATGGGGTATTGCTCATAAAAGCCAGGCCTGGGTAGTAGGTTCTAGGGAAGCTTTTGTGCAATTAGGAACAGCGAAATATCAACTGGAGGCAAGAGGGTCTTGGGCGGAAGAGAAAAGCACAGACAGGGAGCCTGAACAAGCACCCAAGGAGTGACATGATGTTTTCTGTTACCTCTAAGTCTGACCAACTATAACACAGAGTCACAGAAAAAAAAAAAAAAAAAATAGCTCATCAACCTAACTTGACAAGGACATGGTGGCATACTTGGAAAGCTGAGGCAGGAAGTCAAGGATAGCCTCATCTACATAGCAAGTTGAGACCAGCCTGCATGAGACACTGTCTTAAAAATATATATAAAAATACTGTACTGAATTTGAGGATTATTGCCTTTTATAGTCTAGTCAGTTTTACTACCAGCCAATTGGTTAGACTTGGTCTTCCCTCCTGAGCCTCAGTTTCCATAAAAAGAGAAGATTGAATCTATGTTATCATCTGTACAGCTACATCTAGAGGTCATATTGCCAATGCCTGACCTCTAGCTCTCCACAGGGATTCTGATTCACTCGGTCTGGGGAAGGGGTTGGAGTGGGACAAGGATATCTCTATGCCAGGACTAATACCCTTTGGGGGTCCTGAAGGTATGACCTCCCACCTCTCCTGTCTGGTAGCATCTGTCAATGAGACTTCTGGGGGTGGCCTTTTGCTTTAGGAAAGGCTCTTTACTACATGTGTGGTACATTTCCAATACTTACTCATTTGGGTTTTAGTGGTAGACTGCTTGGCTACCATGTGTGAGGTACTGGTTTCTATTTGCAGCACTGAGGGCTGGGGACATTGCTAATTCTATACTGGTCATGATGGTGCATACCTGTAATCTTAGCTCTTGGGAGGCTGAGGCAGGACAATTGTGAGTTGGAACCTACTAGGGACACAGTGGATGGCATCAAATGTGTGTGCGTGTGTGTGTGTGTGTTTCTATTAATCATTGGGCTGGTTAAGACATTTGAAGCTTTATCTTTTTTATGTAAATTTTTGTCATAATTGTAGATATTAAATTGTGGTAGATTCTTGCAATTTTGTAACTATGAAATCCCTAAGTCATAACAGCAAAATTGAACACATTTGATATTAAACCTAATTTTCTCAGAAACTGGTAAGACAGTTAAGTAGACTTGGGGACTTTTAATACCTAAACTTTAGAAAATTCAAATAAAAGGATCACAGATTTGGGATAACTGTCTCTGGGTCTCTAGAGACTCAAAAAAAAAAAAAAGAAGAAGAAGAAGAAGAAGAAGTTCAGCAAATGTCTGCAAGGGGGGTGGGCTTTCATGTGTGACTGACATTGTGCCTGGTAAAACCTTGGGAAAACAAGTGCAAAAAGTTCAGTTCACCCTCTCAAAGTAGTAAAGATTTGTTTCTCAGACTTTCTAGGAAGAAGCAGATTTTTCTCTCCATGGAAAGCTTATTCTCACTCACCTATCAGGCCTATTTGAGGTAGTAATTTAAAACAGTACATGTGAGACCTGACCCCTGGCAAGTACCTAATGAACTGCCTGCTCTCCAAAAGTGAGACCCAAGAAATCCCAAGGGTTTTGTGGACAGTCTGCCTCCTGAGGTCCAGTTTCTTGCTGATTGCTTACCTAAATGATTGACTGAAGTGTGGAGTTCATCCTTCCCTCCTTCTCCACAGGAACACATGTTCCCCATGCCAGAACTCAGCCTAGAAGTCTGGGTATGCCTGCAGAGGAAATATGTGCTTTTTCATGTTAGCAGGTGATGGCCAGAGCTCACAAAAGACAGGCAGGCAAATGAGCCAAGACACTCATTCCAATGTGGAATGGGTCTATCTGGGATACAACCATGACAGGGACAGTCAACACAGGCTCATGCAGGTGAATAATCTTAGTGCCTGTGATTCCAAGCCTCCCTTCCTTGTCTGTTCTACCACCACTCTGAGGCACTCCATGAAGAGAGATGGGCATGATTGCATCTTGGAGCCGAGGCACATCTTCCTTCCTCCATAGGGAAGTAGCACATAAACTGAAGAATGAAAACACTTCAAATGGTGGGCAAGGGGTCAGAAGCAGCATTTGAGACATATGGCCTTACAACCCACTACTTCACCACACAGGACAGGATCCCCAGGCTTGCATTTATCCCTTGGCTCTTTGTCCCTTTCTTTTCTTGATAACCATTCCCCATGTTCTCTAGCTATCAGCCTACAGCATTCCTCTTTCTGTTGCTGCCTTCTATGAAAAAGTTGTGTCTCCCAGCCTCCCACCATGCTAAGTGGTCCCCAGAATAACTGTGGCTCTCCAAACATAGACTGGAATGTTTTGCTAAATACAGGGCCTCCAGAAGACTGCCACTAGTCTGAGGCTACATAGTGAGTTCCAGGAAAGCCTGAGCTACAGTTTGAGGCCCTTTCCCAACCACCAAACTTGAAGTAAAATAAAATTACAGTTATCCTTATTCTAAAATTCTTGGACAGAAAACCACCCATTTCAGACCACAGTGGATCTCCTGGTAGCAGTATGTGCCTTTTTTCCCATCCACTTCAGAGACAGTCCCTCAAAAGGACCTAATAAGAGGTGAGGTGAACCAGCTACAGACAGAGGTGGTGTCTACATAGGCCACTTTTACATGCAGAGGGATGGAAGAGCCCCTGTTTTGCAATAACACCCTTTAGTAACTGGGTGATTTAGAACAAGCTACTTAAGCCTCCTCAGGCTCATCTTTTTCATTTGCAAAAAATGAAGATCATCATAATAAAAGTGCTTTGTGTAAAACATTGTTATAAAAATAGTTCTCTCAGTTAAGATGCTTGCCTGCGAAGCCTAAGGACGCAAGTTCTGCTTTCCAGAACTTGCCAAATGCACAAGTGAGGCAAGTGCAAGGTCACACATGCCCACTAGATTATGCAAGTGTCTGGAGTTCCATCACAATGGCTGAGGCCTTGGTGCACCATTTCTCTATCTCTTCTCTCTCTTCTCTCTCTTTCTCTTTCCCTCTCTCACAGTCTGTCTAGTAAATAAATAAATAAATAAAAATAAATAAATAAATAAAAATAGTTCTTGAAATATTATAACTCAAATATATCACCAAGTGTCTCTAGCCTGTGGCCAGGCAGAGTTGTATAGAAAGATTAGAGGATGAGATTTGATGTCACCCAAGAGTCATAGAGGCTTTAATTTCTTGAGGAGACAGGGAAAGAGCAAAACAAGGATGAGAGAAAGGAACCAGGGTTTAAGCTGGGTTTACACAGAATACTAATATGACCCCCTGGACCATTAGGGTGAACAGAGCCTGCACATCCCATATGGGCAGAGGCCACACAGGTTGCAACTATTGCATTTTAGCCTGTTAGTGGTCAAGGTGGGCATCTGTGCTCCTGATGGTGAAAGCAGCTGGCAGTTAAAGATGAGGCCTTAAGAGAGAGAGGAGAAAGGGGGAGAGTGTCCAGAAATGGTGCAACCGAACCAAAAGGTGCCCCTTAGGGTACGGTAGACCAGAAAGTGAGAGACCTGAGGTATCAAGAGTGCATCTTTCTTGAAACCTGGTGTTGGAGCCCAGAAGCTTCCAAGGGGTACAGCCTGGTATTCATGGCTTTCACAAGGAGGGATTAACCCCAAAGACAGGCCAACCCTAGAGGGACACTTACCAGGAAGGAGGGAGGAGAGGAAAAGGGCTGAATTGTGGTGGATATGAAAGCTGGGTATCAGGCAGAGATGGTCCAAAGCCATCAGAGGGTAAATGGCCGCTCAGTGGTCTGGTCAGGGGAAAGGAAGTCTGGCCACCCAAGAGGGCAACTGGAAGCCCCCTATCCAAGTCAGGGCACCAGATGTAAGGTTCAAGAGTGACCATGACCATGCAAACCATTCTGAGGCAAAGATGAAAGCTTTTATTTGGGAAAAGCACAAGCTGCCAGGGCTGGCTCACAAGAGAGGAGCACAGTCCACCTGAGTTTCTTACGTGGTGAATTTTATAGGGTTAGTTGGGGGAAGGTGAGGAAAGGAAAATAACTCCTTTGTTCTTTACATTAACCGTTTCAAAAAGCTAGGGTGTGAGACCAGAACCAGTGACCAGATGACTTACAAGATAAGGGGACAGAAAACCATGACCTGGGGAATGTTAGGCAAGGAAGGGATAATGGCTGGGCAGTTTCTTGAGAAATGTGGATAATTCCTTATGTCTCTGTTGCCATCCTGCTGTCCTTGGTGATGCCATATTATGACCTGTCCAACCTAACAGGTCTCACTACCTTCTGAAAAAGAAGCACAGATTTTCCAACAGAGAGTAAGTCAGTATAGTTTAAATGGGATAACCATTATTAATTTAGGGGGAATTTGATGTATGTAACCCCTCTTTTAGCAAAAGACTAGGGAGAGCTTGACACTGGAGAGCATAAACTTTTTCTCCATAGGATTCTGGTCTGGTTCCCAATTCCAGATAAGAGTTTCTCCACACTGAGCAGATCTCTTAGCCAATCATAAAGCTATTTGTTACCCACCAAGGCTGTGTGCCACTATTGCACTGCCATGTGCATCCTGTTAGGATGTTTGCTTCTGAGTAGCTTAGACCTCTGGTGGCTTAGATCATTGTTGGCCACTTTCTTCCAGTAGCTCATGTAGTGCTTTCAAGCACTAGACAAACTAACTGTCTGGGAACTGGCTTGCTTATGGATTACATCCAGTCCCTGCATGCTCTGTGTCACAGCATATATAGTGTCTTCAGCAATAAAGTCTTGCCTTTTGCTTCAGGTGGGTATCCCCCACCCCAATTTTGCTTTGTTTTGTTTTGTTTTGTTTTGCTTTGTTTTTCAAGGTAGGATCTTTCTCTTACCCAGGTAGACCTGTAATTCACTATGAAAATACTCAGGATGGCCTCAAACTCACAGCAATCCTCCTACCTCTGTCTCCTGAGGGCTGGGATTAAAGGCATACACCACCATGCCCAGCTCATTTGCTTGTTTTGTGAAACAATCATGCTATGCAGCCCAAACTGACTCAAATTCATGACCCTTCTGCTACATGTTGGGATGACAGACATGTGCCTCCACATGTGCAGCTGTGAAACTTTTTGAAGGAGCATAGCACCAGTGTTAGTCCAACCTTTGACTTTTCACTCCTAGAGCTGGGTATTTTTGATCCTCTCCATAGCCTTGGTGAAGAAGGATGTCTCTCCAGGTGCCTGGCAACAAACACAGGACTATTGACAATTTTATCACCATCAGTCTCCCAATCCCATCTCTCAGGTCATGTTGAATTGAAGTAACAGATTGAGAAATCAAGAGCCATTGGAAGATTTTATTCTAAAAGGTAAAGACTTGATTGGCATTTCTTATTGAAACATACTTTGCATATAGTGACTTCTGAAGGTTTATTCCCTAGGTTTTGACAAATGTGTGTATTTGTTTGATCACCATCCCAATGAAAATGTAGAACATTACTATAACTCCAGAAAATTCTTTTATCTCTCAATCCTCCCTATCCCAAAGGTAACCTGTGTTTTGATTGCTATCATCCAAGATGAGTTTTTAATTTTTTTGTTTTTATTTTTTATTTATTTGAGAGTGACAGACAGAGAGAGAAAGAGGGAGATAGAGAGAGAATAGGTGTGCCAGGGACTCCATCCACTGCAAACAAACTCCAGATGCATGTGCCACCTTGTGCATCTGGCTTACATGGTTCCTGGGGAATTGAGCCTCAAACTAGGGTCCTTAGGCTTCACAGACAAGTGCTTAACCACTAAACCATCTCTCCAGGCCTGAGTTTTTCATTTTGAATGTCACATAAATGGAATCATGTAGTATACACTCTTCTCAAATTGTTTTTCTCCTTTCAACCTAATCTTACTGAGACTTATTCATGTTTTTGTGATAAATCAGCAATTTTTTTCTATTGCTGAGTGGTATGTCAATTTATGCATTATCCACATTTTATTCATGCACTTTGGGGAAGTTTCCCATTCCTGTCTATAACAGACAAAGCAGCTCTTTTTATACAACTCTTCTTTGGACATCTGTTTTCATTTGAGTGGATGCCAAAGACTCAAACACCTGGATTAAATTGTAGGCACATATTTAATTTTACAGGAAACCACAAACTATTTTCCCACATAGTTGCATTGTTGTACATGTCCAACTAGTAACGTAAGAGAGCTGTGAGTCTGTGTCAATGTTTGCTATTATCAATGTTTTAATGTTAGCTATTCTGTGGGACAGAATAACAACAAGCAAATCTAGTATCATATCTCTGAATTGAATTGATTTGAAATTCTAGTATTCAACAGCAGCCCAGATAAAAAATTGTTCAGAATGTCTGCCTACATGAGGCTGGAATTCCAGATACACCCCCAAACACACCTTAGGGCTAGATCCTAGGATCTGCCCAAAGTGACACCTCCTCCAGCTAGATGGCTGGAAATCCAAGTTACAAGCTTGAATAAAGCCCCTCCCCCTTGCTCCACCTTCCTGACTCAATGGCTCCTATGATGCCAATTACTGTATTCTCTGCTCCAGAGAGTGGGTACAGACTGGGTAGATCAAATCTCCCTGCCCCTCCCCCTCTTCCCAGTTCCCTGGTCCCAATCTGTTCACCTGCTGCTGGCTTGGGACTGCCTGGATCCTGTGAGATTGCTGCACAAGCAGCCATTTGTTATACCTTCTTGAGTGAATACCCCCTGGGTCACCAACTCCAGGATTCCCTACTCCGGAGGGTGAATGCATGAAGTGAGTAGGCCAGAGATCCTGGTTGGTTCCTCACCTCCCAGTTCCCTGGTCCTGAATACCCCTTCTGCTGCCTTGGGGCAGCCAAGACCCTGCTTGTGGGATGTGGAAGCAGGCCTTTTGCTTGGGTTTCCTGATTGACTGGCCACTGGATTCTCAAATCCCTATTCCGCTGAGCCAGAGAGTACACAGGCCTCTATAGAAGCTGGCCTATTGCACCAGGTACTCCAGCTTCCTGGCTCCTGGTTCCCCAACCTCTGATCCCCATGTGCTGAAGAGTACATGCAAGTGGAGTGAGTAGGCCAGAGCTCCCAGTTGCCCACCTCCAAGTTCCCCAGGTATCTTTGATGTACTTGAAATCTCCACAATCTGTACATCTGCAGTTATAACCCCATCCTATACCAATTCAGTTCACATTTAAAATAGGACACCCACTGAAGGTCCTACAAGGACAAATACCTACTTGCTCCTCAATAGAATAAAACATTTCCATAAGATGGGTAGACTACAATGCAAAAAAACTATTGAAAGTCAGAAAAGTGAGAGATCTCCACCAAGGATGCCTAGACCCATAGTGGAAGCTTCCAATGAAATCATAGAGAAACCAACAGAAACCCAATCCCAAAATGAAAACACAACAATCAATGTGACTTTGATCAAAAGAACTGCTGAACTAGAAGCAAGCCATCCAAAAACCAATAAGTGTATAAATGAAATTGAGCAGAATCCTCTCATACAGCCCTCAGCTTTTGACAGTAGGATTAACTTAATTGAATAAAACCTTGGAAGCCTCAAAAGATATATAAATGGATTAAAGATGAGTCAACAAATGGAAGTTTCAATAACCAGTTGATTAAGTTTAATGAAGACTTGATCAAATGCAAGAATGAATTCCAGGAAGCATTAAGAAAATCAGACCTCGAACTGAAATCATACCTCAAAAAAGAGATGAGCATGCTACAAAATAACACTACAAAAAACAAAAATCTAATAGAGCTTATAAAAACCTCTCTAGAACCCCTCACTAACAGAGTAACTCATGTGGAAGACAGAACCTCTGAGCTAGAATACAAGACAGAAGAAATTGATCAGAAGGCCAAAAACTTTGCTAAGTTCAAAAAATCATGCAAACAGAACACAAGAGAACTGTGGGGTACCCTAAAATGACCAAATATCTGGATCATGGGGATATAAGAAGGAGGGGAAATCCAGGCCATAGGCATAGAGAACATATTCAACAAAATTATTGAAGAAAAATTTCCCAATCTCTCAAAAGAGAGGCCCATACAGATAAAAGAAGCTTACATGTTGGCATGGTGGCACACATCTTTAAACCCAGCACTTGGGAGGCAGAGGTAGGAGGATCACCATGAGTTCAAGGCCATCCTGAGACTACATAGTAAATTCCAGGACAGCCTGGGCTAGAGTGAAACCCTACCTCGAAAAAAATTAAAAAGAAGAAGAAGAAGAAGAAGAAGAAGAAGAAGAAGAAGAAGAAGAAGAAGAAGAAGAAGAAGAAGAAGAAGAAGAAGAACAGACAGGACCAAAGAAGAAACTTTCCAAGGCATGTCATAGTTAAAACTCTTAACAATGAAAGCAAAGAGATAGAGAATGCTAAAAGCACAAGAGAGAAACAACTCACAACATACAAAGGCAATTCCATCAGAATTACCTCAGATTTCTCAATGGAAACCCTGAAAGCCAGAAGGGCCTGGAATGGAGAAGATCAAATTCTTAAAAGACTATGGCTTCCAACCCAAGCTGCTCTACCCAGCAAAAGTATCCCTTATAATAGATGGTGAAAGGAAAATTTTCAATGAAAAAAGTCAACTCTATGATTATATGAATACTAAGCCAAACCTACAGAGAATACTTCAGGGGATACTCCACATAGAAGAGTCAAACGACTAATCTCAAGAGACTACAAGAAGATCACAATAAGCAAAACTAGACCAGGCTCAAAAAAGTACAAAACACAAGAAAATGCGAAACCCCATAAAGCACCCTGTGATGGTTAAGTTTTTTTAAAATTGTTTTTATTGACAACTTCTCTACTTACATACAAAAAATGCATGATATTTCCCTCCCCTGCCCCCATACCCCTTTAGAACTCCAATCTCCATCATATCCCCTCCCTCTCTCCATTAGTCTCTCTTTTAATTTGATGTCATCATCTTTTTCTTCTATTATGAGTGTCTTTCAAAGGTATTGCTAGACACTGCAAGGTCATGGATATCAAGGCCAATTTCTGTCTGGACAGTTGCATTGTAAGGTGTCATAACCTTCCTTTGGATCTTCCATTCTATCTGCCCCCTCTTTCGCAATGGGCCCTGAACCTTGGAGGGTGTGACAGAGATGTTTTAGTGCTAGGCACTCCTCCATCCCTTCTTCTCAGCACTATGTTGCCTTTTGGGTCATCCCAGTGGATATCACCATCTCTAACCAGAAGTGAGAGTAGCATTAATATGTGAATATGAACATTAAGTGTAGTGCTTTCAGGGCAGCTTGGTGGGAATAATATATACATTTAGCCAGACAAGAGCAGGCTTTATACCCCTAAGGCTCATGACCTCCCCTGCCATAGACTTTTGCTTAGGTTTTTCAGTACCAGGTATGTATTCCCTCCCACAGAGAGGGCCTTCAGTCCAATTATGGAGCAGTTGGTTACCCCAAGAGCAGACATGCCACTATTGTACCCGTTCAGTCATTGGACCTGTATAGGTGATGGTTACATTTTGTGTTAACTTGATCTGCTTAGGAATACACAGACATTACCTATAAGTGTGTCTCTGAGGTTGCTTCCAAGGGGATTGACTAAAGGAGGAATCCTTCCCCTAGAGTGAGTCCTTCCCCCAGAGAGGGTGGCCCCTCTGGTGGGGGTTTTATCTAAGAAAGCTCACGGAAGGAAAAGTATCCCCTTCTCCCACCTGGCTGCTTGCTGCTCCCTGCTTGCTGCTTTCCACCGTGCACTGAAGACCATTGTGGACTGAAGGCCAGTATGGACTGAAGAGCAGCATCTCTCTAGGAAGCCTGCAGGTCTTCAGTGCCCAATTGGGACTACTGAGGCATCCAGATTTGTGGACCAAGCAGCTACCAAGTTCATTGACTCTCAGGCCTGTAACTGCTATTGTTGGACTACCATAACTAATCCAATAAATTCCCTTTTAATACAATTCTTTCTATTAGTACTTTTCCTCTAGAGAACCCTAAATAATACAAATTGTGGTACAAGATGGTCCTAGAGAAACAGAACTATAAGGATGGATTTCCCTAGTGGGCTTGTTGCTCTCTGGAGTTAGCTCTCCAACTTCAGTGCCACTAAAGGCTCTATTGGTAATAAGGAGAGTGCTTGTACTGGTACTAAGGAGGGCCCAATAATCCATGGTATGAACTATTTAAAGAACTCTGTGAGGTAGATGTATTGGGTGATTCTGAGTCATATCTGGTGAAGAGCAAAGACTTAAGTGACTCTGTATCTAAAGCTTTTGAATATTTGTGGAAACGTTAGACAAATGGTGATGCTGGTTGGTTGCTTCTAGCATGTCTGGATAAACTATTAAGGGAACAGCAGAAGTCCAGAAAGGAAATTTCCAAGCTTAAGACCCACATACATGATCTCAAGGTTTCTAAGGGTACCCTGGAAGAGAGTCTGCTCTGTAGCCAGAACAGGGCTCAAATTGCAGAAAACCAAACCCAAACTCTTATTGTCAGATTGGCAAACTTGAAACAAACTCAAATCCCAGACTCACAGGCTAATGAAAGTTAAAGTGAGGGCACTTATCAGAAAAGACTGGCATCCTATGACTTAGGTTGGGTATGTGTGGGAAGACCCTGAAGAATTTAGGGACGTTGAACTCTCAGATTCTGAAGTTGTTTTGTATGAGAATGTGACCTTTCCTCCCTTAGCAGCAGTTGGTGCCCACCCTCACACCCTGAATTATTACCCTCTCCACCCTTACCTGGGGGAATGAATACCTCTTTGTCTGAGTAATCAGCAATGATGCTGATGCTCTTCAGTGCCCACCCATTTTCTCCTCTAGGCCTAGAAAAATGAAAAAGGCTAGGCATGTATCTAAAGATGAGATAGAAAGCATGACTGCAGATAGGAGCCATGCCAAACCAGACCAGGGAGGGATTTAAGCAAAATTACAACAAAATACACTCTTCTTCTGAAAAGTGCAGAACAGGTTTTTCCTAGAAACAGCAGAGAAGTAGGAGATGGCCAGAATCCCACTGAGGAGCTTGCAGCCCAATCCTCAGCAGCCCCAGTCCGCAGTGGCCCCAATACACACGATCTGCATGCCAGGCACCACCTGCCAGGTGTGCCTAGCAGCAGCAGAGACCAAACAAGGGGACTTTCCAACCTCATCAGCCTCCTTGCAGAGCCCAGAAATCTAAAGGAAAGTCTGCTGAGCTACTGAAAGAGATATAGGAGATCAGTGTGAGCAACTACAGGCTTCCTGAACTCTCCCATCCCATAACCATCAGAACCACCAACCTCCAGCATTCAGCTCCTAGTGATAGTGCATCCAGCACAGCTGAGCCAAGCTACAGCTTCACAGCACAACACAGAGGGAAGGAGGTGGTCACTCAGAACCACACGAAAAGGTAATAAGGCTGACTGACCAAAAAAAAAAAAAAAAAAAAAAAAAAAAAAGGTACAGCGGCCTGCATTGGAAATGATAATCTCTTTCCATGTAAAGGCAGGTTATGGGTTACATATTTGTGGTTGGTTTTACCATTTTCAAATAAGCTGTGCATGGGGTGTTGAATATTTCTGCTTTTAATGCTTACTGATTTATAGGGCCTTTGTCTTTTGCTTTTGTCATTATTGGGGGCAGGGTCTGATCCAGATCCAGGCTGACCAGAAACCCAATTCAGAACTGAATTCTCTACCTCTTAGCTGACAGGATTAAGGGTGTAGAGCAACACACACCCTCAGGGACTTTGGCCTAATAAGACTATTTGTTTTAATCCCCACACTTGTATACTCTGTGCTGGTTTTTATTGAATGTGTATTTTGCTCAGTTGAAGTTTAGAATTTGCCAGTAAATAGTTCCACCAGTCCACTACAATACTTTAGCAAGCAAACTCAACACCTAGGATTACTTCTGAGGTTGGATTTGGGTACAAGTGCTACACTTGTCACCTTAAACTCATCCTAAAAGTATATAAAGGTGGATCACCACATCTAAGAACACTGCAGATGAAAAGAAAACACAAGCATCAAATAAATTCAGGATGCAAAAGTTGCTACATTATAATAAAAGAAACACAAAGAATAAAGACAATGCAATCCCACCAAAATTATAAATCCTTCAGAAATGATCACCAATGAGAATATTTTAGATGAAATACCAGACAAAGACTTCAAAAGAATGATTATATCTATGCTCAAAGAAATTAAAGAAGAAATGAAAGGATTCAAAGAAGAAAACAAACTCCTGATAGAGAGCACAGAAAACGAGCTTAATGAAATAAAAAAGGTCATTACAGGACATGAAAAAGGAAATAGAAATACTAAAGAAAAACCAGACTGAAATCCTAGCTCTGAAGAACACAGTCAGTGAAATAAAAAAACTCTGTGGAAAGTCTCACCAGTAGAATGGATGAAGGAGAGAACAGAATATCTAAACTAGAAGGCCAGGTGGCAGACCTAATACAGTCCAATAGAGAGAAATACAAGCTAGTAGAAAGGTATGAATGGGAATTCCAAGACATCTGGGACACTATGAGAACAAACATAAGAATTCAGGGTATAGTAGACAGAGATGAATTTCAATCCAGAGGCTTAGTAGGTGTTTTCTACAAAATCATAGAAGAAAATTTTCCCCAAATTGGGAAATAAATGTCAATGCAGATACAAGAAGCTTTTAGAACACCAAAAAAAAAAAAAAAAAGCCTGGAAAGAACCTCCCCTCACCATGTTATAATTAAACTACTAAGCACGCAAACTAAAGAAAATATATTGAAAGCAGTTAGAGAGAAAAAGCAAGTGACCTTCAAAGGGAAACCCATCAGGATGACAGCAGATTAGCAACACAAACTTAAAAAGCCAGAAGGGGTGGAATGATGTATTCCAAGTTCTGAAAGATAAAAACTGTCAACCAAGCTTACTTTATCCTGCAAAGCTATCTATCCAAATTGGTGAAGAAATAAGGACATTACACAACAAAAACAAGCTACAGAAATTTATGGCAACTAACCCAGCGCTAAAGAAAATACTTGAATCATTCATGCTGAAGAGAAAGCAAAACACACATAGTAGGAAATAGGGAAAAAATAAACCATACTCAAATAATGGTTAAAGCAAATGAGTAAAGGAAAACAGGAAGAACTACAAAACAAGAAGAATGGCAAGAATAAATACATTACTTTCAGTAATAACTCTTAATATCAATAGCCTCAATGTCCCAACCAAAAGTCACAGGCTTGCAGACTGGATTAAAAAGCAGGATCCTGGGCTGGAGAGATGGCTTAGCAGTTAAGGCACCTGCCTGCTAAGCCTAAGAACCCAGTTCCAATCTCCAGGTCCCATGTTTAGCCAGATGCAAAGTGACGCAAGGGTGCAATGCCGCACTTGACCACAAGGGGGCACACACAGCTGGATTTTGTTCACAGCAGCTGAGAGACTGCTGGCATGCCCATCTCTATCTGTCTCCCTCTCCCTCTCTGTCTCTCTCTGTGTCTCTCTCCAAAAATAAATAAATAATTTTAAAAATTTAAAAAAAAAAAGCAGGATCCTGCCATCTGTCACCTCCAGGAAACTCACTTCTCAATAAAAGAGAGAAACCTTCTTAGGGTGAAAGGATGGAAAATAGTATTTCAAGAAAATGAGCCTATGAAACAAGCAGGGATTGCTATCCTAATTTCTCATAGGATAGACTTCAAACCAACATTAGTGAGGAAAGGTAAAGAAGGTCACTTTGTATTGATTAAAGGAACACTCCAACAGGAGGACATTACAATCCTAAACATATATTCTCCTAACATGGGTGCTCCCAATTTCATCAGACAAACACTATTAGACTTAAGGTCAGAGATAACTCCTAACACAATAGTAGTGGGTGACTTCAATACCCAACTCTCATCACTCGACAGGTCATCCCAGCAAAAAATAAACAGAGAGATATCTGCATTAAATGATGTCATGGAACAAATGGACCTAACAGATATATACAGAATATATTCAAATGCTCCAGAATATACATTTTTCTCAGCAGCACATGGAAAATTCTCTAAAATAGACCATATAGTCGGACACAAATCAAATCTTATTAAATACAGTAAAACTGAAATAATCCCTTGTATGCTATCTGACCACAATGGGGTTAAACTGCAAATCAGCAACAAGAAAAACTACAGAGCATACAGAAATTCATGGAGACTGACTGAACAGTACACTATTGAACGATGTATGGGTCACTGAAGAAATTAAAAAAGAAATCAAGAAGTTCATAGAATCAAATGATGATGAGAATACAACATACCAAAACCTTTGGGCCACAATGAAGGCAGTCCTAAGAGAGAAATTTATAGTGCTAAGTGCCTATATTAAGAAATTAGAGAGTTCACAAGTAAACAATTTAATGATTCACCTTAAGGCCTTGGAAAGAGAAGAACAAGGCAAGCCAAAAATCAGTAGATGGGAAGAAATAATAAAGATTAGGGCAGAAATTAATGAAATGAAAACCAAAAAAAAAAAAAAATCAAAAGAAAGGATAAATAAGATTGATAAATCCTTAGTAAATCTGACCAAAAGAAAGAGAGAAAAGACAAAAATTAATAAAATTAGAGATGAAAAAGGCTGTCACAACAGATACCAAAGAAATTCAAAAAATAATACAGACACACTTTAACAATATATATTCCTCTAAGTTTGAAAATCTGAAAGAAATGGATGATTTCCTTGATTCGTATGACCTACCAAAATTAAATCAAGATGAGATAAATCATTTAAATAGACCTAAAACAAGTACAGAGATCCAAGCAATTATATAAAGTCTCCCAAGTAACAAAAGTCAGGCCCAGATGGATTCACTGGTGAATTTTACCAGACCTTCATAGAAGAATTAAGTACCACTGTTTCTCAAACTTTTCCATGAAATAGAAAAGGAAGGAATTCTATTGAACTCCTTCTATGAAGCCAGCATCACCCCGATACCAAAATCGGACAATTACAGGAAAAAAAAAAAAAGGAAATTACAGACTAATCTCTCTCATGAACATAGATGCAAAAATTCTCAACAAAATACTGGCAAACAGAATAAAAGAATATATGAGAAAGATTACTCACCCTAACCAAGTAGGCTTTATCCCAGCGATTCAGGGATGGTTCAACATATGCAAATCCATAAATGTAATACGCCATATAATTGGTCTAAATGACAGAATCACATGATCATCTCAATAGATGCAGAAAAGGTACTTAACAAAATCCAACATCCCTTCATGGTAAAAGTATTACAGAAACTGAGAATAGAAGGAACATGTATCAACATAATAAAAGCTATTTATGACAAACCTACACTAGCACTAAATTCAGGAACAAGATAAGGGTGTCCACTTTCCCCACTTTTATTTAATATAGTACTGGAAGTCCTAGATATAGCAATAAGGCAAGAGACATTCATAAAAGTGATACAAATTGGAAGGGAAGAGATCAAACTATCATTATTTGCAGAGTATATGATTCTATATATAACAGACCCTAAAGACTCTACCAGAAAGCTGTAGAGATGATAAACAGTTTTGTCAATGTACCAGGACACAAAATAAGCACACAGAAAACAGTATCTTTTCTATACACTAACAAGAAATATGCAGAGGATGAAATCAGGAAATCTTTCCCATTCACAATTGCCTCCCCCCCGCCCTCCCCCCCGCCCAAAAAAAAAAAACCTTGAAATAAACTTAACTAAGGAAGTGAAGTATCTCTACAATGAGAACTTTAAAACACTCAACTGAAAAATTTCAGAAGACAACAGCAAATGGAAAGACATCCCATGTTCTTGGATTGGAAGAATCAATATTCTGAAAATGTCAATCTTACCAAAAGTAATCTACACATTTAATGCAATCCCCATTAAAACCTCAATATCATTCTTCACAGAAATAGAAAAAACTATCCTAAAATTCATCTGGAAGCACAAAAAACCTCTAATAGCCAAAACAATTGAACAAAAATCAGGCTGGTGGTATCACCATAGCCAATTTTAAGTTATATTACAAAGCCACAGTAACAAAAACAGCATGGTACTGGCACAAAGACAGACATGTAGATCAATGGAACAGAATAGAAGACCCAAATATTAATCCTGGCAGCTACAGCCTCCTGATTTTTGACAAAAATGCCAAAAATATTCATTGGAGAAAAGATAGCCTCTTCAACAAGGGGTGCTGGGAAAACTGGATATCTGTATGTAGAAGGATAAAAATAGATCCTTGTCTCTCTCCATGCACAAGAATCAAGTCCAAGTGGATCAGGGACCTTAATATCAGATGTGAAACCTGAAACTGTTAGAGGAAAATGTAGGGGAAACCCTTCAACATATTGGCATTGGCAATGACTTTCTGAATATAACCCAGGAAATAAAACCTGCTCAGGAAATAAAAGTGCTAATCATCCACTGGGACCTCATGAAATTATAAAGCTTTTGTACAGCAAAGGACACTGTGAATAGAGCAAAGAGACAATCTAGAGAATGGGAGAAAATCTTTGCCAGCTATATATCTCACAGAGGATTAATATCCAGAATATACAAAGAACTCAAAAAACAGAATGATAAGAAATCAAACAACTCAGTTAAAAAAATGGGGTATGGAACTAAATAGACAGTTCTCAGAAGAAGAAATACAGATGGCATATAAACATCTAAAAAAGTATTCTACATCCTTAGCCATCAGGGAAATGCAAATTTAAACTACTTTGAGATTCTATCTCACTTCTGTCAGAATGGCTACCATCAAGAAAACAAATGACAATAAGTGTTGGCATGGATGTGGAAAAAGAGGAACATTTCTACACTGTTGGTGGGAATGTAACCTGGTCCAGCCATGTGGAAATCAGTGTGGAGGTTCTTGAGACAGCTAAAAATAGATTTACCATATGATCCAGCTATAGCAGTCCTAGGCAGATATCTGAAGTCTCTTCTCACTACCTTAGAGATACTTGCACAACCATGTTTCTTGCTGCTCTATTCACACTAGCTAGGAAATGGAAACAGCCTAGATGTCCCTCTACAGATGAATGCATAATAAAGGTGTGGTACACTTACACAATGGAGTTCTACTCAGTGGTAAAAAAAAAAAATGCAATTATGAAATTTGCAGGTGAATGGATGGATCTGGAAAGGTTTGTACTAAGTGAGGTAACCCAGGCCCAGAAAGCCAAACATTGAATGTTCTCTCTCATATGTGGATCCTAGCTACAAATATATAGACTTGTGTGTGAGCTGAACCAAAAATCAGTAGCAGAAGCCAGTAAGCTGGTAAAAGGCTATAAGAGAGAGAGGAGAGGGAAGGACTTAAGTGGATGGTATTGTATATATGTAAGTAAAAGTAAAGATTACAGGGAGGGGAAAGGCCTACACAAGGCCAGGGGAAGAGAATGTGTAAAAGAAGGGCAGGGGGTGGGTGAATCAAAATTCAAGATATTCTGAATAAAATTATGTAAACCTACTGTTTTGAATAATGGCACACCAAGAAGCTATGGATTGTTACTAGAAAATTTTCAGGGCCTGGGATGGGATACCTTCCAGTCAGTTATTGGCCAGGGAGGTTCCTGTAGCCTCCAAAACATTCAACCCATTGTCAGGGTCCCTTGTTTCCCTTGAGAAACAAATGGTAAGACCCTATTGCTGAAGCATCTCTTGCCTGAGTGGCAAGGTCACTGAGAAAGCAAGCTGGTGCTGAGCAAATACCTTCTCCCTGTAGACCAGCCAACTGAAAGCTTGAAAAACCTGCACTGCATGCATCCATATGGGAGACAGAAATCATCAGTGGTGAAAACAGTGGACAGTGGAAAACTCAAGTTTGGCCAGACAGGCCCAATGACCAAACAGGTGCAATAGTGGTATGTCTCCTCTTGGAGAAACCAACTGCTTCCTAATTGACCTGAAGGCCCTCTCTATGGGAAGGGGTACATGCTTGCTACTGAAAAAACTAAGCAAAAGTCTATGGCAGGGATGGTCATGAGCCTTAGGGGTATAAAGCCTGCTCTTGTCTGGCTGAATGTACATATTATTCCCACCACACTGCCTTGAAAGACCTACACTTAATGTTCATATTCACATATTAATGCTACTCTCATTTCTGTTTAGAGAAGCTTTCTTTTCTGATGGCGATGACCACTGGGATGACCCAAAAGGCAACATAGTGCTGAGAAGAAGGGACAGAGGAGTGTCCAGCACTGTGAAACATCTCTATCACACCCTCCAAGTCTCAGTGTCCATTGCAGAAGAGGGGGCAGAAAGAGTGTAAGAGCCAAAGGAAAGGTACGATTCCTTACAATGCAACTGTCCAGACAGATATTGGCCTCAATATCCATGACCTTGCAGTACCTAGTAATACCTTCACAAGACCATCATAATAGGAGAGAAAGATGATGACATCGAATTAAAAGAGAGACTAATGAAGAGAGGCAGGGGATATGATGGAGTTCAGAAAGTAAAAAACTTTGTTTATAATGTTGGTATTTTCTTTGTCCAAGCTCTTTTATATTCTTTTTTACTTAGAAAGTTAGATGGTGCATTTGACCAATTTTGACGAATTGAAACTTTTTGTATATGAAAATATATAAAAAGGACTCATGAGTTTTCTATCTGAATAAACTATTTTAAATTAAAAAAAAAAAAAAAAAAAAAAAAAAAAAAAAAAAAGAAGCATGACTTCCAGCTCACACACCAGTAAATAAAAAATAAAAGCATGACAGGTGCTGGAGAGATGGCTTAGTGATTAAGTGCTTGCCTGTGAAGTCTAAGGACCATGGTTCAAAGTTTGTTTCCCCAGTACCCACATGATGTACAAGGTGGCACATGCATCTGGAGTTTGTTTGCAGTGGCTGGAGGCCCTGGGGCACCCATCATCTCTCTTCCTCTTTCTCTCTCTGTCTGTCAAAAAAAAAGAAAGAAAGAAATCTTGACTCAAGAGGAGGTGAGTTACACCCCTGAACTACTTCAGGAGTTTTCTAACTTGTACAGGCAGAATCATGTGGAAATGGATTTTAAAGGTATGGGATGATGGATGAAGGAATATAAGATTATATCAGGCTGAATTAATTGAGATGGGCCCACTTAGCAGAGATTTTAGCCTTAACACTGCAGCTCATGCAGTTGGAAGAGGTGCCAAGAGTTTATTTGATTGGTTGGCTGAAGTATGGATCCAAAGCTGGCCTACTGTGTGAGTGAGCTCAAGCTGCCTGATATCCCTTGCCTTAATGTTGATGAAGGGATTAAAAGGCTCAGAGAACTTGGAATGCTGGAATGTGTATGGCACAATACAGGTTGGGCCCTAGCCAGACTGCATGCTAAAGGAAACCAGGCCACACCCCTTGGGTTTTCTCACCAGGATGGCAGGTAGTCAATGACGGGTAAGACCTCATGAGATGCGGCAACCTAAGACAGGCACCATCACATGTGATGATCCCTTGGGACCTGGGGTCAACAATGGCTTGGCAAAGAACCATGCCCCCAGGGTCACCAATAATAAAAACAAAAAGGAGGATATGTATGGTACAATGCAGGTTGGGCCTGGCACCCGGTATGCAGCTATTGATCTTGTGAACACTTTTTTCTCCATACCTGTCCATAACAACCACCAGAAACAATTTGCCTTCAGCTGGCAAGGTCATCAGTACACCTTTACTGTTTTACCTCGAGGTTATATTAACTCTCCAGCCCTGTGTCATAGCTTATTTTGCAGGGATCTTGATCACCTGTCCCTTCCACAAGATGTCACATTGGTCCATTATATCAATGAAATTATGCTGATTGGATCAAATGAGCAGAAGGTGGCAACCACTCTGGAGTTGTTGGCACAGCATATGCACATTGGGAGATGGGAAATAAATCCATCCAAAATTCAAAAAACTTCCACCTCAGTGAAATTTCTAGGAGTTCAGTGGTGTGGGGCATGCAGGGATATTCCTTCTAAGGAGAAGGATAAGTTGTTGCACCTGGCCCAGGGGACCTATTTGGATTTTGAAGACAGCACATTCCTCACTTGGGTGTGTTATTCTGTCCCATATACCAAGTGACTTGGAAAGGTACTAGTTTTCAGTGCTGCTCTGAACAAGAGAAGGCTCTTCAACAGGTCCAGGCTGATGTGAAGGCTGCTCTGCTATATGACCCAGCAGATCCAATGGTACTTGAGGTGTCTATGGCAGATAGGGATGTCATTTGGAGCTTTTGGCAGGCCCCACAGATGAATCACAGTGGAAGCCCTTGGGATTCTGGAACAAGGCCCTGCTGTCATCTGCAGACAATTATTTTCCCTTTGAGAGATAGCTCTTGGCCTGCTATTGGGCCTTAATGGAAACTAAACACTTGACATGAGGAAGTTATTGTTTCTACTACTGTTACAATGCCTTCTGTCCCCAACCCTACACCTATGGCATTATTGTGTGTGCCTTATGATCAACTGACTGAGGAGCAGAAGACTAGGGCATAGTTGGGTCAGCTCATTATGGGGACACCTCCCAGAAGTGGACAGCTGCATCATTACAGCCCCTTTCTGTGACAACTCTGAAGGACTGTGGTGAAGACAAGTCTTCACAATGGGCAGTACTTCATGCAGTGCACATGGTTGTGCATTTTGCTTAGAAGGACAAATGGCCAGATGGGCGGTTATACACTGATTCATGGGCTGTGGCCAGTGGTTTGGCTGGGTCCTGGACTTGGATGGAGCACAATTAGAAAATTGGTGAGAAGGACATTTGGATAGAGTCCTCTGAATGGGCAAAGGATATAAAGATACTTGTGTCCCATGTTAATGCTCATCAGAAGGTGACCTCATCAGAGGATGACTTCAATAATCAAGTAGATAAGCTGACCCATTCTGTGGATAGTGGTCAACCTCTTTCCTCAGCTATTCCTGCTATTGACCAGTTGGCCCATGAACAACTGGCCATGGTGGTAGAGATGCAGGTTATGCATGGGCCCAACAACATGGACTTCCAGTAACTAAGGCTGGCCTGTCTGTGGCTGCTGCTGAGTGACAAATATGCCAGCAGTAGGGACTCTGAGCCCCCAACATGGTATCATTCCTCGGGGTGACCAGCCAGCAACTTGGTGGCAGGTTGACTACATTGGACCACTTCCATCATGGAAAGGGAAATGTTTTGTCCCAAGTGGAAGAGAAACTTATTCTGGGTATGCATTTGCTTTTCCTGCACATAGTGCTTCTGCCAAAACTACCATCTGTGTGCTTACAGAATGCCTTATCTACTATCACAGTATTTCACACAGCATTGCTTCTGACTGAGGAACTAAATTCACAGCCAAGAGAGTATTGCAGTGGGCTCATGATTATAGAATTCACTGGTCTTACCATGTGCCCTACCACCCTGAAGCAGCTGGCTTGATAGAATGGCCTTTTAAAGAAACAGCTACTGAGCCAACTAGGTGGCAATAGCTTGGGTGGCTGGGGGAGTGTCCTTCAGCATGCTGTATATGCTCTGAATCATGTGTATATGTTTCTCTTATAGCACAGATTCATGGGTCCAACCAAGGGGTGGAAATGGGAATGGTCCCAATTACCATCATCCCACATGAACCATTAGCCAAATTTTTGCTTCCTGTTCCTGAAACCTTACACTCTGCTGGCCTGGAGATCTTGGTTCCAGAGAGAGGGAGTGCTTTTGTCAGGAAACATGAAGAACATTCCATTGAATTGGAATCTAGGACTTACCCCTGGCCACTTTGGGCTCCTGATGACCTTGAGTGCACAGGGTGAGAAAGGAGTTACAGTGTTAGCAGGGGTGATTGATCCAGATCACCAGGGTGAAATTGGACTGCTTCTCCACTCTATGTCTGGAGTGTAGGAGATTTTTTAGGGCATCTCTTGGTGTTACCATGCCCTGTTATCAAAGTCAATGGACAATTGCAACAATCCAATCAAGGCAGTGTGATAAATGGCCCAGATCCTTCAGGAAGGAAGGTATGGGTCACCCCTCCAGGTAAAGAAGCAAGACCTGCTGAGGTGCTTGCTGAAGGTGGAGGAAATACAGAATGGGTAGTAGAAGAAGGTAGGTTACAAACACCAGCTAAGGCCACATGACCACTTACAAAAACGAGGACTGTAATTGCCATGAGTGTTTCTGTCCTACTTTGTTAAGAGTGTTTGTACATATTTACACCAATATTAAGATGCTTTTGTTTTTCCTCTATTTCTCTATTACATAATTAATACTGATTAAGATCATATCACTAATTAACTGCTGTTGAATTTATATTTGACTTATTATATTAAAGACTAAGCATTCCTCAAGGAATCTTGCTTTGTGTTGGGGGAAGATTGTGCATTTCTGGTTGTATGTGGGATAGTTATATCATGTTAGGAGGAATTATGACATTGTTACTATCTTCAGGAAATTAAGTATGGTTTGGTGTTAAGTTGACAAATCAAGACAGGTTTCTGGCAAAGCATTTGATTATTTGCCTGAGGCAAAAGGTAAGACCCTATTGCTAAATTTATCATATGCTGCCAACACAGAGCACTGAGAGGCCTGGCTGGAATTCAGAAGAAAGCCAGTCCCCAGACAGCCAGTCTAGAGCTGGAAAGTGCTTTGTGAGCTACTGGGGAATATTGGCCAATAATGGTCTGAGCAACCAGAGGTCTAAGCTCTGAAGCTAAGGTCTAAGGTCAGAAGCAAACATCCTGACAGGATATACAAGCCAGTGCAATAGTGGCACATAGCCTTGGTGGGTAACCAATAGCTTGCTGATTGGCTAAGAGATACACTCAATGTAAAGGAACTCATATCTGGAATTGGGAACCAGATCAGAATCCTATGGAACCAAAGATTATGCACTACAGTGTCAAGCTCTCACTAGTCTTTGGCTAAACAAGGGGCTACATACATCAAATTCTTCCTAAATTAAGAATGCCTATCCCATTTAAACTATGCTGACTTCACTCTCCACTGTAGAATCTGTTCTTCTTTTTTAGAAGGTAGTGAGACCTGAGGAGATAAACTACCCCTCACACTTCATCCATGCCATAGCTGAAATCACAGAGGAACTGGGGAGATGAGCATAAGTGAAGGTCATTCCAGGGTGAAGATGACTGTGGTAGTTTGAATAGATGGACCCCAATATATTCACTGTTTTATTCATTTGTAGTTTGCATCTGCAGCCATCTGGCTGGAGGCAGTGTCACTGGGTGTGTCTTAAGGTGTGCTGGTGGGTTTGAGATTTCAATCTAAGAATATGCAAAGTGTGCCTAGCTGGAGTTCCTGAAGTGTGCTGTGCTGTGTGGCTTTTGGCTTTTTCTTTCTCTCTTGCCTGGTCTTGCAAGAGCAGGCCAGCTTCTTTTGCCATTATGGAACTTCCCCTGAACCTATAAGCTTCAATAAATCCCTTATTCCATAACTGTTCCTGGTTTGGAAGTTCATCTCACTGAACCTGAACCTGTCTGCTATAGTGAAGACAAAGAAGATACTCAACACTTACTAAAGGAGAGATCCAGAGGATCCAAAGAGCTCATCACTGAAGTTGATTTAAAATTCACCCATCATGAGACTTCCAGGTAAGATGGCAGCATAGGAGCCATGCCAAACCAGATCAAGGAGGGATTTTAAGCAAAACTACACTCTTTTTCTGAAAAGTGCAGAAAATTTTTTCCAGGAAACAGTGGAAAAGCAGGAGACAGCCAGAATCCCACTGTGGAGCTTGCAGCCTGATCCTTGGCAGCCAGGTCCACAGAGGCCCCAATCCACCATTGCCCCAAGCTGCCAGGGCCCTGATCCACCATGGCCCCACATGACAGGTGTGCCTAGCAGAAGCAGCAATATAGACCAAACAAGGGAACATTCCAACCTCATAAGTCTCCTTGCAGTGCACAGATATCTAAAAAAACAGTCTGCTGAGATACTGAAAGAGATACAGGGGAACAGTGTGAGCAACTACAGGCTTCCTGAACTCACCCATGCCCCAACCAGCAGAACCTCGAACTGCCAGCATTCAGCTGCCAGCAGCAGCACATCCAGCACAGAGGATCCAAGGTCAATCTCCACAGCACAACACCAGCACCATCTACGGCACAACTGAGACCAGCGCATCCAGCACAACTGAGCCAAGCTCAAGCTCCAAAGCACAACACCAGCAATGCATCCAGCACAGCTGATCCAAGCTCAAGTTCCACAACTCAGAGAACAAGGTGGGCACTCAGCATTGGTGAGTTTGGAAGCCACACAAAAAGGTAACAAGGCCAGCTGACAAAAAAAAAATGCATGTAGGCCTGCATTGGAAGTGCTAATCTCTCTTTCCAGGTAAGGGCAGGTTATGGGTTACATATTTGTGGTTGGCTTTACCATTTTCAAATTAGCTGAACATGGGGTGTTGAATATTTTGCTTTTGTCATTATTGGGGGCAGGGTCTGATCCAAATCCAGGCTGACCTGGAACCCAATTCAGAACAAAACCCTCTACCTTCTAGCTGACAGGTTTAGGGGTGTAGAGCAACACACACTTAGGAATTTTGACCTTATAACACTGTTTGCTTTAATTACCACACTTGTATACTCTGTGCTTGGTTTAATTGAATGTGTATTTTGCTCAGTTGAAGTTTAGAACTTGCCAGTAAATTGTTCCACCCAGTCCACTACAATACTTGCTTAACAAGCAAACTCAACACCTAGGATTACTTCTGAGGTTGGATTTGGGTACAAGTGCTACACTTGGCACCTTAAACTCATGTCCTGAAAGTATATAAAGGTGGATCACCACATCTAAGAACACTTCAGATAAATAGAAAACCTAAGCATCAAATCAATCCAGGATGCAAAAGTCACTACATTATAATACAAGAAACACAAAAAAATCAAGACAATGCAATCCCACAAAAATTACAAAACCATCAGAATTGTTCACCAATGAGACTGTTTTAGATGAAGTTCCTGACAAAGATTTCAAAAGAATTATGTTACCTATACTAAAAGAAATGAAAGAAGAAATGAAAGGAATCAGAGAAGAAAAAAGGAGTTAAAGAAGGAAACACATTACTTAAAGAGAATACAGAAAACCAGCTTACTGAAATAAAAAGATCATTACAGGAAAAGAGTAAGGAAATAGAAATACTGAAGAAAAACCAGGCTGAAATCCTAGCTTTGAAGAACACAGTCAGTGAAATAAAAAAACTCTGTGGAAAGTCTCATCAGTAGAATGGATGAAGGAGAGGACAGAATATCTAAACTAGAAGACCAGGTGACAGACCTAATACATTCCAACAAAGAGAAAGACAAGTTAATAGAAAGGTATGAATGGGAATTCCAAGATATCCAGGACACTATTAAATGATAAAACATAAGAATTCAAGGTATACCAGAAGGGGAAGAATTTCAATCCAGAGGCTTAGTAGGTGTTTTCCACAAAAATCATAGAAGAACATTTCCCCCAAATTGGGAAAGAAATGCCAATGCAGATACAAGAAGCTTTTAGAACACCAAACAGACAAAACCTGGAAAGATTCTCTCCTCGACATGTTATAATTAAACTACTAAACACACAAACCAAAGAAAATATATAGAAAGCAGTTAGAGAGAAAAAGCAAGTGACCTTCAAAGGGAAACCCATCAGGATCACAGCAGACTACTCAACACAAACTTTAAAAGCTAGAAGGGCTTGGAATGATGTATTCCAAGCTCTGAAAGAGAAAAACTGTCAACCAAGCTTACTTTATCCTGCAAAGCTATCTATCCAAATTGATGGAGAAATAAGGACATTCCACAACAAAAACAGGCTAAGGGAATTTATGGAAACTAAACCAGCTCTACAGAAAATACTTGCAGGAATCAGTCATGCTGAAGAGAAAGCAAAACACACACAGCAGGAAATAGGAAAAAATAAACCATACTAAAATAACAGTTAAAACAAGGGAGTAGTGAAAACAGGAAGAACTACAAAACAAGAAGAATGGTGAGAATAAATTCATATCTTTCAATAATAACTCTTAACATCAATGGCCTCAATGTCCCAACCAAAAGACACAGGCTTGCACACTGGATTAAAAAGCAGGATCCTGCCATCTGTCACCTCTAGGAAACTCACCTCTCAATAAAAGAGAGAAACCCTCTTAGGGTGAAAAGATACAAAATGGTATTTCAAGTAAATGGGCCTAGGAAACAAGCAGGGGTTGCTACCTAATTTCTGACATGATAGACTTCAAACCAACATTAGTGAGGAAAGATAAAGAAGGTCACTTTATACTGATTAAAGGAACACTCCAACAGGAGGACATTACAATCCTATACATATATGCTCCTAACATGGGGGCTCCCCATTTCATCAAACAAACACTATTAGACTTAATGTCAGAGATCACTCCTAACACAATAGTAATGGGTGACTTCAATACACCACTCTCATCACTTGACAGGTCTACCCAACAAAAAATGAACAGAGAGACATCTGCATTGAATGATGTCATGGAACAAATGGACCTAACAGATATATACAGAACATTCCATCCAAATGCTGCACAATATAGATTTTTCTCAACAGCACATGTAACATTCTTTAAAATAGACCATATAATAGGACACAACTCAAATCTTAACAAATACAGGAAAATTGAAAAAAATCCCTTGTATGCTATCTGACCACAATGGGGTTAAACTGCAAATCAGCAACAAGTAAAACTGCAGAGCATACAGAAATTCATGGAGACTAAACAGTACATCATTGAATGAAGTATGGGTCATTGAATAAATTTAAAAGGAAATCAAAAAATTCATAGAATCAAATGATGATGAGAATACAACATACCAAAACCTTTGGGACACAATGAAAGCAGTCCTAAGAGGGAAATTTATAGCTCTAAGTGTCTATATTAAGAAATTAGAGAGTTCACAACTAAGCAATTTAATGCTTCACCTTAAAGCCTTGGAAAGAGAAGAACAATGCAAATCAAAAATCAGGAGACAGGAAGAAATAATAAAGGTTAGGGCAGAAATTAACAAAATGGAAACAAACAAAAAAAATCAAAAAAATCAATGAAATAAAGAGTTGGTCCCTTGAAAGGATAAACAAGATTGATAAACCCTTAGTAAATCTGACCGAAAGAAAGAGAGAAGAGACAAAAATTAATAAAATTAAAGATGAAAAATGGCATCACAACAGATACCAAAGAAATTCAGAAAATCATACAGACATACTTTAAGGATATATATGCTTCTAAGTTTGAGAATCTGAAAGAAATGGATGATTTCCTTCATATGACCTACCAAATTTAAATCAAGATGAGATAAATCATTTAAATAGACCTATCACAACTACAGAGTTCCAAGCAATTTAAAAGTCTCCCAACTAAAAAAAACCCAGGCCCAGATGGATTTTGCCAGACATTCCTGGAAGAACTAACACCAATGCTTCTCAAACTTTTCCATAAAATAGAAAAAGAAGGAATTCTACCTAAATCCTTCTATGAAGCCAGCATCACTCTGATACCAAAACCAGACAAAGACAGATCAAAAAAAGAAAATTACAGACCAATCTCCCTCATGAACATAGATGCAAAAATTCTCAACAAAATACTGGCAATCAGATACAAGAACATATCAGAAAGATTATTCACTCTGACCAAGTAGGCTTTATCCCAGAGATTCAGGGATGGTTCAACATACACAAATCCATAAATGTAATATACCATATAAATAGTCGGAAGGACAAAAATCACATGGTCATCTCAATAGATGCAGAAAAGGCATTTGACAAAATCCAACATCCCTTCATGGTAAAGTATTATAGAAACTGGGAATAGAAGGAACATATCTCAACATAATAAAAGCTATTTATGAGAAACCTACAGCCAAAATAATACTAAATGGGGAAAAACTTAAAGCTTTTCCACTTATTCTGGAACAAGACAAACATGTCCACTTTCCCCACTTTTATTTAATATAGTACTGGAAATCTTAGCTATAGCAATAAGGCAAGAGACACTCATAAAAGGGATACAAATTGGAAGGGAAGAGATCAAATACGTTATCCAAGTTTAGAGCATGCTTGTGTGCCATTACTGCACTTGTGTGAGCATCATGTCAGGTTGTTTGCTGCTGAATAGTTTAGACGATGAGTTTCTTAGACAGATATTGGTTGTTTTCCTACAATCACTTATGAATTGCATTCTGACACTAGACAATCTAACTGTCTGGGGACTGACTCTTCCAGATTCCAGTCAGGTCTCTCTATGTTCTGTCCGAACAGCATATGGTGTCTTCAGCCGTAGGGTCCTACCATTAACCTTTGGTGGGTCATCAAATACTCTGACCTAAATCTGTCTTTTTTTGGGGAAACCTTGTAGGTTTCACTAATAAACAGCTCATTGTGGATGTTAACCACATGCTGGTATTAGAAGTTACAGGTCAGTGCCAAGGGAAAAGAAGGGGGGAAAAAGTATAGGTAATATGAAAGAGTAAGAGAAAAGAGGGAGAAGAGGGAGTGATAGAGAGAGAAACAGGAAAAGATTGAAGTCTTCATCATACCTCTCCAAGCCCCTGTGATTCAGATGTTCTCACCAAGCACCTGATGCAGGTTCAAGATTTTACTATGTCTTTCAGGATATAGGATTTTATGGTACCATTTCCATTTGGGTCCAGTTTGTTATACCCCCCCGCCAGCCTTTCTCTACTCTCCCACCCCAACATCCCTATAGTCCAGTCCTCGAGATATTTGTTAGGTGTATCAGCATCTCAGGAAAATACAAATTAGGAGCCACAGATGAGACCATGCGACATTTATCTTTCTGTGATTGGGTGAGTTTGCTAAGAATGATCTGTTCCAAGTTTGACCATTTTTCTTCAAATTTCATTGTGCCATTTTTCCTTATTGCTGTGTAGAATTCCATTGTGTAGATATATCACATCTTAGTTATCCCTTCATCTAACTATGGACATCTGGGTTGATTCCAGCTCTTAGCAATTATGAATTGAGCAGCTATGAACGTGGTTGAGCAAATATTTCTGAACTGAAGCTTAGAGCTTTTAGGGTAAATGCTCAGTAAGGGTAACTGGGTCTGTTGGTATCTCTATAGTCATTGTTTTTAGGAGTCTCCATATTGCTTTCCATAGTGGTTGTACCAGCTTACATTCCCACCAACAGTGGATGAGGGTTCCTATTTCTCCAATGTTTACTGTCCTTACTGGTGTAAGGTTCAATGTCATAGATGTTTTAATTTGCATTTTCCTGATGATTAGGGATGTTGAACATTTTCTTAAGTGTGTTTTCTTCCTCTGAGAACTCCCTGTACAGTTCTCTGCCCCATTTTGTGAGTGGGTTGTTTGATTTTTAATTGTTAAGGTTTTTGAGTTCTTTGTAGATTTTAGAAATTAGGCCTCTGTCTGATGTGTATCCGGTGAAAATTTTCTTCCATTCTGTGGATAATCTATTGGCTCTGCTTGTTGTACGTTTGTCAGTGAAAAAGTTGTTCAGCTTCATGAGACCCCAATAGTTGAGTGATTGTTTAATTTCCTGAGCTACTGTTTTTTTTTTTTTTTTCAGGAAGTCTTTTCCCACTCCTATATCATGGAAAGTACCTCCTACTTTTTCTTCCAGTAGTAGCAGTGTTTCTGGTCTTATATTGAGGTCTTTGATCCATTTGGACTTGATTTTTGTGCATGGAAAAATGTGTGGATCGAGTTTCATTTTCCTGCATATGGTTATCCAGTTTGTCTGGTACCATTAGTTAAAGATGCTGTCTTTTTTCCAGTTTACATTGTTGGAGCCTTTGTCAAATATTGAGTAGCTGTAGTTACTTGATGCAAAGTCCAGATCCTTGATTCTGTTCCATTGGTCTATCATTCTGTTTTTATGCCAGTACCATGTTGTTTTATTACTACAGCTTTGTAGTATAGCTTAATATCATATATGGTGATGCCTCCAGAGGCATTTCTTTTGGTGAGGATATGCTTGGGTATCTGTGGTAGTTTGAATATATGGCCCCCAATATATTCAATGTTTTATTACTTTATAGTTTGCATCTGCAATCACCTTCCTAGAGGCAATGTCACTGGGGGCTGGTCTTAAGGTGTTAATGGTGGGTTTGAGATTCCATTGTAAAGATATGCAAAGTGTGCCCAGTAGGAGTTCCTGAAGTGTACTGTGCTTTTTGGCTGTAGTTTTGTTTTGTTTTGTTTTGTTTTGTTTTGCTCTGTGTGCTGTGGTGGCTGGTTGGCTTTGTCTCTCTCTGCTTGGCCCTGTGAAAGCAGGCTGCTTCTCCTGCCTTTATGGAACTTCCCCTGGATCTGTAAGCTTCAATAAATAATATCTCTTCCTCCATAACTGTGCCTGGTCTGGAAGTTCATCTCAGCGAACCTGAAGCTGTCTGCTACAATATCCAAGGCCTTCTACCATTCCATATGAATTTTGAGATCATTTTTTATATCTCTGTGAAGAAAGATGATGGAATTTTTATTGGTATTGCATTAAATCTGTATATTGCTTTTGGTAAGATTGTCATTTTCACAATGTTAATTCTTCCTATCCAGGAGCATGTGAGGTCTTTCCATTTTCTCAATTCCTCAATTTCTTTCTTGAGTGTTTTTATGTTTTCATTGTAAAGGTCTTTCACCTCCTTGGTTAATGTTATTCCAAGGTATTTTTTTATGCTATTGAAAATGGGACAATGTTGTTTATTTATTTCTCTGTATCTTTGTCTTTTGCATATAGAAAGGCTACTGATTTTTGTGCATTGACTTTGTATCCTGATACTTTACTGAAGGAGTTAATCACTTTTAAGTTTTTGAGATGGAGGTTCCCAGGTCACTTATGTATAGAATCATGTCATCTGCAAATAGGGCTAACTTAACTTCTTCCTTTCCAATTTATATCTCTTTTCTTTCTTTCTCCTGTCTTATTGCTTGAGCTAGTACTTCTAGCACTATGTTGAAGAGCAGAGGTGAGGGTGGACACCCTGTCTTGTTTCTGATTTCAATGGGAATTCCTTCAGCCTCTCCCCATTAAGTATTATTTGGGCTTTAGGATCTTTATATATAGCCTTTATTATGTTGAGATATAGCCTGTCCATGCCTAGTCTCTCCAATGTTTTGATCATGAGATGATGTTATATTTTGTCAAAGGCCTTTTCTGCATCTATGGAAAGGATCATGTGGATTTTGTGTTTAAGCTTATTTATATGGTTTATTACATTGACAGACTTCCTTATGTTGAAACATCCTTGTGTTTCTGGGATGAAGCCTACTTGAACCAGGTGGATAATGCTTTTGATGTGCTGTTGAATTCGGTTTGCGAGGATTTTATTCAGGGTCATTGCATCTAAGTTCATCAGGGAAATAGGCCTGTAGTTTTCTTTTCTTGTGGCATATCTGTCTGGTTTGGGTATTAGGTTGATACTAGCTTCATAGAAGGATTTGAGGAGCTTTCCCTGTTCTCCAATTGTGTGGCACAATTTGAGAAAAATTGGTTTCAGTTCTTCCATGAAGGTTTGATAGAATTCAGCTGAGAAGCCATCTGGTCCTGGACTCTTCTTTTTAGGGAGGTTTTTTATTACCCTTTCAATCTTGATGGTTGTGATAGGTTTGTTTAGGAGATTAGTCTGCTCTGAGTTTAGCTTTGGTAGGTGGTATATTTACAGGAATTCATCCATTTCCTCCATATTATCCAGTTTTGTGGAGTAGAGATTTTTGAAGTAAGTCCTGGTAATTCTCCCAATTTCACTTATGTCTGTTGTGATCACTCCTTTTCATTTCTAATTTTATTAATTTGAGCTGTCTCTTTTTTCCACTTGATCAAATTAGCCAGGGGGTTATCAATTTTGTTTAGTTTTTCAAATAACCAGCTCTTTGATCAATTCTCTTAATTGTCTTCTTAGTTTCCAATTCATTAATTTCTGTTCTAATATTAATTATTTCTTTCTGTGTGGAGCTTTTTGGGTTGGATACCTCTTGTTTTTCCAATGCCTTTAGGTGGATGGTTAGCTTGTTGATTTGGGATCTCTTTGTCTTTGTTATGAAGGGATTTAGTGCAATGAATTTTCCCCTATTTTCCCCTGAGGACCATCTTCATTGTGTTCCATAAGTTTTGGTACGATGTGTTTTTTTTTTTTTTTTTTTTTTTTTTTTTTTTTGTTTTTCGAGGTAGGGTCTCACTCTGGTCCAGGCTGACCTGGAATTAACTATGTAGTCTCAGGGTGGCCTCGAACTCTTGGCGATACTCCTACCTCTGCCTCCCAAGTGCTGGGATTAAAGGCGTGTGCCACCACACCCAGGTGATGTGTTCTTATTGTCATTCATTTCCAGAAATTTGAAATTTCATTTTTTATTTCATCCACTACCCATTTATTGTTTAAGAGTGTGTTGTTCAATTTCCATGACCTGGTTGGGTTCCTGGCACATTTTTTGCTGTTAATTTCTAGCAATACAGCATTGTGATCTGATATCATGCAGGAAATTATGTCAATCCTCCTAAATATATGGAGGCAGACTTTATGACCCAGTATGTGATCTATTTTAGAGAAGGTTCCATGGGCTGATGAGAAGAATGTATAATCTGTGGTTTTGGGGTAGAATGTTCTATAGATGTCCGTTAGGTCTAATTGATTTATGGTGTTGTTGAGCTCTCTTACTTCCCTGTTAATTTTCTGCTTGGGTGATCTGTTTATTGTTGATAGTGGAGTATGGACTTCCCCAACTATGATGGTGGTGTTGGTTATTTTTGTTTTGTTGTCCAGTAGATTTTGTTTTATGAATTGTGGTGCATCTGTGTTTGGTGCATAAAGATTGATGATTGTGATATCCTCTTGTTGGATTGTTCCCTTGATGAGCAAGAATTGGCCTTCTTTGACTTTTTTGATTATTTTTAGTTTGAAGTCTATTTTATCTGATATAAGTATAGCTACACCTGCTTGTTTTTTGTTTACATTTGCTTGGAATATCATTTTCCACCCTTTCACCCTGAAGAGGTGTCTATCTTTAGTGGTGAGGTGGGTTTCCTGAAGACAGCAGATTGTGGGGTATAACTTTCTGATCCACCCTGTTAGCTTATGTCTCCTGATGGTGGACTTAGGCCATTAACATTTAGGGTAATGACTGTGAGGTTTGATTTAATACCTGCCATATTGGAGTGGTTTATGTGGTTTGGTGTTTTCTTAGTCCTTGTAGTTCTTGTGCCTTCTTGTGGTTTGGTTATTGTGTTCTACTTCTTGAGGGCACTTCCAGTTGGTTATTTGCTTCTTCTGTATGTAGAATTTCCTGTAGTACTTTCTGTAGGTTTGGCTTTGTGTACATATAGTTGTATAGCTAACTTTTATCATGGGAAGTTTTTCTCTCACCATCTATTATGAGGGATACTTTGGCTGGATAAAGTAGTTTGGATTTGAAGCCATAAGTTCTTAGAGTTTGCAGAGTTCCATTCCAGGCTCTTTGGCTTTAGGGATTCCATTGAGAAGTCTGAAATAATTCTGATGGGTTTCATTTATAGGTAATGTGTTGTTTCTCCCTAACTGCTTTTAGGACTTTCTTTTTGTGCTTGATGTTTAGAGTCTTAATGATGATATGTCTTTGAGAATTTCTCCTTTGGTCCAATCTGTTTGGAGTTTGTGGTAGTTTGAATATATGTCCCCCAATATATTCAGTGTTTTATTAGTTATAGTTTACACCTGCAATCACCTTGCTAGAGGCAATGTCACTGGGGGCTGGTCTTAAGGTGTGGGTTTGAGATTCCATTGTAAAGATATGCAAATGTGCCTAGCAGGAGTTCCTGAAGTGTGCTGTGTGACCTTTTGGCTGTAGTTTTGCTTTGTGTGCTGTGGTGGCTGGTTGGTTTTCTCTCTCTCTGCTTGGCCCTGTGAAAGCAGGCTGCTTTTCCTGCCTTTATGGAACTTCCCCTGGATCTGTAAGCTTCAATAAATAATATCCCTTCCTCCATAACTGTGCCTGGTCTGAAAGTTCATCTCAGCGAACCTGAAGCTGTCTGCTACAGTAAAGCGGTATCAGGAGTGGGGTGAGATGAACCTGACTGTGTGGATATTGGTCTTTTGGAACTTTTATTTTGGAGGAATGGGCATGGACTTGGTGCTTACAACTAAAGATGCCTTCTGGAGTGGTAAGCCAAGTTTTATGGACTATTCTGATGAAAGTTTGAGAATGCTAAGTGCAGACAGTATTGAACTTCGAGGCTTGGCTTATGAGCTTTCTAAGGGAAAAGAATGAGTGCAAAGGACTTTGTTGAAACTGGGCTACTGGCATAAGGGATGACTACGTTCCACTATCCAGGCCCAGAAAGTTTGATCAAGGTTAAATTTGTAATGAACTGATGTGCTTGGCTAAAGATATCGGACTGAGATTTTAAGATTTTAAGTTGGAAAACCTAAAACAGTTAAAAGTAGAGGCATTGAGACTGGTTTAGTTGCTATTGTCAACACATTAACAATCTTAAGGAAGATGGAAGGAAGGTCTCCTGAAAGATTTACATTAAAACAATGGAGAGGATGCCTGAGGAAAGACTGTTAAGAATACAAATTCTTGAAAAAAGCTGACTGGAAAAGGAACTTGCTTTTCAAGGCTATGATTTATTTTGTGCCTGGATTAAGAATATGGCTGTGTCCTGCACACCTGGTATTAGTTTTGGAAACATGAAAAATACATAGAGTGGTCATGAATTACGCACGGTTCCAGGAGCCGCTGCTGAGATGCAGCATGAGGCAGGGCATGAAGACCCTCAGGAATAGGCTGGAAGAGCCTTTGGAAGATGGACCATGGTTTGCATGGAGACCTGAAGATGTTTTGGATATACCAAGACTGTGCAAAAGGGCTACCATGGAGTGCAGTGTTGACATGGGATGAAAGTTTTCCCTGGAGATTCTGCGCAGCTGGAGTGGCGGAATTAAAAAACCTGGAGACTGGCAGTCTCTGGTTATATTAAACTTAAAGTGCAGAAGTTTGATGATGGCTAATGATGGTTGAGTTTACATTGTTCTAGTCTCTCCTTGCTATTCCTTATACAGTTAATAATGTTTACTCTGTGCCTTAACATGTTGAAAGTATTTAGCTTGTTTAATTTTACAGGACTCACTATCTTAAGTTGATCAAGACTGTGAGAACCTTTAAAATTGGACTGAGTACAATTTACAATGTGTGATAGTTATAAATATATTGGGGGCCAGGGGCGGAATGTGGTAATTTGAATATATGTCCCCCAATATATTCAGTGTTTTATTAGTTATAATTTACATCTGCAATCACCTTGCTAGAGGCAATGTCACTGGGGGCTGGTATTAAGGTGTGGGTTTGAGATTCCATTGTAAAGATATGCAAATGTGCCTAGACGGAGTTCCTGAAGTGTGCTGTGTGACCTTTTGGCTGTAGTTTTGCTCTGTGTGCTATGGTGGCTGGTTGGTTTTCTCTCTCTGCTTGACTCTGTGAAAGCATGCTGCTTTTCCTGCCTTTATGGAACTTCCCCTGGATCTGTAAGCTTCAATAAATAATATCCCTTCCTCCATAACTGTGCCTGGTCTGAAAGTTCATCTCAGTGAACCTGAAGCTGTCTGCTACAGAGTTCTTCTTGCTTCTTGTGTCTCAATGGGACTTTCTTTTGAGAGAGTGGGAAAGTTTTCTTTGATAATTTTGTTGAATAGATTTTCCATGCCTCTGGTCTGAATTTCTTCCCCTTCTGATATTCCCATGATTCGAATGTTTGGGCACTTAAGGGTGTCCCACATTTCCCTCATGTTCTGTTCACAGACATTTTTGAACTTATGGAAACTTTTGGACTCACAAACTGTTTTTTCTGTTTTGTCTTCCAGTTCTGAGTTTATATTCTCCACTTGGCTGACTCTGTTCTTGAGAGCTTTGATAGAGTTTTGGGCTTGTACAATTTGGTTCATATTTTCTACTGCTTTTTTAATGTAGTCTCCATCCCTCTGTCAAGTTCCCTTTTCACATCATTTTCTGATTTTCTTAATGCTTTTTGGAGTTCATCCTTACATTTTTTAATGTCTCCATTGAGCTTGGCCAGTTGGTTATTGAGGTCCTCTTTTTCTTTTTCTTTTTTTTTCTTTTTTTGCTCTTTCAGATCATTTAACTGTCTTTGGAACCCTTCCTGGTTCTTTTCTATTAGGTCTAATCTGGCAAGGATACCATTCTTACAATTATTGGCTCTTTGTTGAGTTTCTGTAAGTTCTGCTATTTGCTTGGCCAGGGTTGCATAGCTTGTCTCTTCATTTTGGGGTTCTGATCTCTTCTATGTTTTCATTAGAGACATCCATGTGGGAGTGGACAATCTAGCTGGATTTACTTGCATCTGATTTTTCATGCTGTTCCTTTTTCACTGTGATCTGCCCTAGGGTGTGGGATGCTACACTGCTGGCCTGGGGTGGAAGGGGCAGCAGTGAGTTTAAGAGTTATTGCCTGAGGATTTCAGAGAGGCTAGGGCAGGGACCTGGGTCCCTGTTCAGGGATGGGGGTCAATGGCCAGTGCACATGGGGCTCAGAAAGGCTAGGGCAGGGACAGTGGCCTGCTGGCCTGGGTCCCTGTTAGTGGGTGAGAAGAGTCTGCGGCAGGTACAGGTGATCACATGTGAAGGGCTCAGAATGGCTAGGATGGGGACACTGGCCTACTGGCCTAGGTCCCTGTTTGTGGGTGTGAGGAGTCAATAGAGGATACCAGCAATTGTGGGCATGTGCTTGGGGCTCAGAAAGGCTAGGAGAGGGACACTGGCCTGCTGGCCTGGGTCCCTGTTCCTGGGTGGGACTGGGTATTAGGACTTGTGGTCCCATACAGGGCTTAGAAGGGCTAGGCAGGGACACTGGCCTGCTGGCATGTATTCTTGCTTGGGGGCTGGACTTTGGAGTGGGACAGCGGTCACGCACAGGGCTCAGGAGGGTTAGGGCGGGGACACTGGCCTGCTGGCCTTTATCCCTGCTTGGGGCCTGGACCACAGAATGGGATAAGAGTGGCAAACAGGGCTCAGAAAGGCTGGGGCAGGGCCACAGGGTGGGACTGTGGACACACAAGGGGCTCAGAAAGGCTAGGGCAGGAACACTGACCTGTTGGGCTATATCCCTGCTTGGGGATGGGACTGCAGAGTGGGAGCAAAGACACACATGGGGCTCAGGAGGCTAGGGCTGGTACACTGGCCTCCTGGTCTGTATCCCTGCTCTGCGGCAGGACCACAAAATATAGCTTATATAACAATGTCAAATCTGACCATCCATCAGACTTAACATATAATTTACCCTGACATGGATGGTGCAATTAGCCCTTCTGATGCAAGCCTATATACCAGGCTTATTTGGTGGGGACTGACCTGGTGTAATCCCATTTACCTTTTGGAATGGCTTTAGTCTTAGCTATGCTGGACAGATGCTTGGGTCCCTCTTTGCTATGCTGTGGGCTCAGGTAGGTTGGCTCGGTCTGTGGGTGACTACTCTTATCATGCCTGGTGCTGTGTAGGTGAGCTCTCGTCCCCAGTTTTCTGGTGTTTGCTGGTGCTTGTTCTGGCGGTGGGGGAGGGGAGGCTGTGGATGGAGGCTGAAGTCTATCTGCTGGTCCTCATGATCTTCTTCCTCACGATCTTCTTTCTCACAAGCCTCTCCGTTGGTCTCTGCCGTCCTCCTTTCACATTTCTTGAGTTTGCGAGGAAGCCCCTGTGAGTGGAAAATCCCCTCAGCTATTTTTTGTTCCCCTATGGCTCAGGCCGAGCTTGGCAGCTGCGGCAGTGTGGAACTCATCGCTGCTGCTGGAGCCGCTTCTGCCTGTTTCTGTGGGCTCTAGACAGTCTGCACCTCTCCTACTTGTAGAAGAGTATATTTTGCTGTTTTTTTTTTTCTCCCCTAGAGTGTTTTGGTGTGGTTCCTACGCCACCACCTTAACTGGAAGACAAGGTGGTTTGTCCGTCATGTGTGTCCCCAGCACAAGCTGATTAATGCTGAAATCTTTCCCTTCTGGTCTGGTTACATCTGGAAGCCACTGTGCAGTTAAACGGGGCCATTCCAAGGAATCAGTCATCACTAAGTCATACAAAAAACAGGGTGTTTTTTTTTTCCATATTTTATATTCCTCATTGATCATGTGTTCTTCTACTGTGTCATCAAAGGCTGCTTCCTTGTCTGCCATGGCAGCAAGTGAGCTGGGAGGGAAACCCCCGGGTCAAGCGTTGCAAGAGGGGTGGCTCCCTGTTTTCTTTTAATAGATACAGAACAATAAGTTGATAGATTGCTCTTTCTTCTGCCTTTTAAAGATGTCATTTCAGGCCGGAGGAGGTGGCCCAGTGGGTAAGAGCTCTTGAAGACCAACCATGAGGGCCTGAGAAGGCCTCATTTGCTGTGAGTTCAATCCTCCAGCATCTACATAAATAGCTGGGCATAGGACATCTGTAACTCCAGTCCTTTCCACTCCTGGGGCTCACTGGTCACCAGTCTGACTGAAAATGGTAGATCTGGTTTCACTGAGAGATCCATCTCAAGAAAACATGGATGAGTGATAGAGATGGACACTTGGTATTCTCCTCAGGCCTCTACATGTGCATAGGGTGCACACACATGCATATACCATACATAATTCACTCGTGCATAAATAATCCAGTTAATAAATACATGGATAAATAAAGATGTAATTTCAAAGTCTTGTAGCCAGCAAAGCTATTTATTACCCTCTTCCTGGATGCATCTAGGACTTTTTTTAATAATTTATTTTTTATTTATATTATTCTAATTTTACATTCATAATGGTAACTCCATTATCCTCCTCCCTGTCCTCCCTCTTCCAAAGGGACCCTCATCAATGAGGAACGTGGGTCATGCATTGTGGGGGTAGTCAAGGGTTATGGGGGATAGGCCAAGTCTCTGTGCATAATGCCCTAACTTGTGGCTCTAACATTCTTTCCACCCCCTCTTCGGTGAATTTCCCTGAGTCACATTGGGGTCATTTTAGTTCTACTTCAGTGATGAGGTTTTGGCAGCCTTTATGTCTCTGGATATCTGGCTTAGTAGGAGTTGGATGTTCTCTGTGTTTATCTCCTTCAGCCTTTTTCTGGTTTTGTGATCCCCAAGAACACTGTACTCTTGCCCTTCCCCCTATGGTTTCAGCTGGGGCCCTGGTGAGGTGTGATTGGCTGATCCTCCCTTCAGGTTTGTTGTCCATCTGAAAAAGATAGGCAAATTCTCCAATGTAGAGAGAAGTTAGTACTAGATAGATGGGATGGCCATAGATATTTTGGAGAGAATTTTATATGTGTAGGCCCTCTTCTAGCCCACATTTGGTGGTATCTTGATCTATAGAGGCTGTATGTATGTATGTATGTATGTATATATATATGTATATATACATATACATATATATATATATATATATATACATATATATATATATATATATATATATATATATATATATATATACACAATGATCCCCAAAAGTCCTTGGTTGCCAGCCTATAATGCCATTGGGAGGTAAAAGGAAGTTAAGTCACAGGGACTATGTTCCCTTCCTGTCTCTTTTCCTTCCTGGTGACCATGAGTGAACAGCCTTCTCTGCTGTCTCAGATCATGATGTACTTCCTTGCCACAGGACCAAGCACAACAGGGCCAAGTGATCATGGAAAGCAGGAGACAACCCCATTTTTAACTTTACTCCCTCCCTATAAATGGCTTATCTCAGAAACCTTGCATGGCAATGGAAAGATGACTAATACAGAATGAAAACCTAATCAACTTGACCTTTGGAGGGTAAAGATGGAGATTGGAGATACTATCCCCACTGGAGCACACCTACTCACATTTGATTTGATATTTTTTTTTAACAATAGCTAGCTCTGCTGAAATTCCTCATCTTTTTTCCCACTATATCCTTCCCCTTTCAAGGTGCTTTACTTATTTATCATAACTTTTCTTTTTAGTGCATTATTTATTAATAACACAATCTTGGTTGTTTGTGGGTCTTTTTCGGTGTACCTGTTCCTCTTGACTACATGTTTTTCTGTTTCTTTGAATGATTTTGTGTTATATGGTGACGATTGTAAATGATTCATTGTAGATGTTCCAAATTCTGCTATTTTCCTCTGAAGATTATCAAGGAAATTAAATTAGTGGAAGCTCCCCTTGGTCTTGTGGATTAGTTTTCTATTTTACTTGGATGAATACTGGGGATGTAGTCTTATCCTCTAAGTGTGACTATCCTGGGGTTTCAGTGAAAGCTCAAAATGTTTACTCAGTCAGTCAAAATGGCAACACTTGAACTACATTCCCCTGGAGTCACTAACTGCTCAACTCTCTGTCCATGGTTGTTTTCTGGAGTTATTTTCATTCCTTCCCCCGTGCGTTTATTCAGGGGTCCCAAGGACTTGCAAGGAGTTTGTATGCACATACATTTCCCCTTTGTAGCTCCCTTTTCCCACTCAGGAGCAGTTCCCCCTCCCCCATGTTTAAGACAGCTACTGATTATCTGCTCTGCTGAGCTGCAGGTTTTTGTGTTTGGCTTATCCTCCTATTCTATAGTGCCCACCAGTGCCTGGAATGCATACAGTAGATGCACAAGAAATATTCATAGAGTGGACATATGCGTTAACGAGTCACAGGATTACTGACCCCCTCAGGGCCCATCCTGTTGCATAGGGATATGAAGAACCCCTAAGTCTTGTCTGTCTCTCTGTGTGACTTTGGTCTGGTTTTTTACCTTCTCTGGGTCTCATTAAGTGTAAAGGTTCCTACCTCACAGACTTGTAGAAAGTTTACGTGTAGCTCTCCATACATATTAGCTGTGGCTGTTGCTTACAGAGCACTTGGTCAGCTCTGCTTTAGGCACCGTTCAACTAAGTGCTGGGCTTTTCCAGGATGCCAGTTTCTAAGGCAGCTAAAAACATCACCAGACATCCAGGAATCACTCAACTCAGAATTTCACATGACAGAAACAGAAGCTGGAGCGTGCTTCTAAATGTCAGCCCATGTCCGCGGGGAAATTTGGGGACATACACCACCGATCCTGTTCGGGAAAGTTCACAGCGGCGCGTGTCAGAGCTCCCCATGCAGTCTTCCCTAGCCCCCAATAAGTAAGTAAAAACTACTGGGGACGTATGGACGCTCCTGGGGCTCGGTGAGACGCGCAGGTATCTGTGTCGGCCTCGGTTTCCGGTGACTGTGCTGGAAAAGTAAAGGCGAGAGGCCCTGACCGGGCGCAGTGCGTGCGTGCGTGCGTGCGGGCGGGCGGGCGAGCAGCGCCAACCCAGCCCCGCTCCGCGGCGGTCGGACCAGTCTGCCGCTCCGCCCCACCCCGCCCCGCCCCGCCTCGCCTCGCGCTCGGGCCGTCGGCCTCTCGCCCTCCCGGAAACCCGGGTCCCAGCGAGCCTGCTGAGTACCGCCCGCAGCCAGCCTCGCGCCGCCCGGGCGCACAGCCTTGGTGCACTGGAGCGCAGGAGCCGGAGCAGAAGCCCGGCTGGAAACGGGTAAGAGCACGTGGGGTGGGCCGGGGTGGGCCGGGCTGGGCTGAGGGGAACGAGCCACCGCGGGCCTCCACCGCCGGGTGCGGACCCCAGGGTAGGTGAGCACCTGCGGAGCCAGGATGGGATGCCCAACGACCAGGGCTCTGATCATGGGACAGGCTGCAAGAGGGGCCCAGCGAGCGGGGACCCCGGGGATTCAGCCTCACTGAAGGGAGTCACTCCAAGCATGGGGTGCGGTGGCTCCAGAGGCCTCACAGCGAGGGTGATGGATTGGGGGTTCCAAGTCTCCAAGAGAGCAGGGAGTCCTCACAGGAGTCTGAGCTTTGCGCCCCGGTGCTCCCATGACAGGTGGGGCCCTCCTCCCTCTGGCTCCTGCTTGATGGAAGCTGGGCTTGGGGGCTGCTCCCAAGGAGCACTGACACTAAGGAAACTGAAGTTCTTCCCCACCTGCTTGGTGCAGACTGCTCTCCATGGCTCTTGAAGTATCTGGGCAGAAAAGCTAGGAAAGTTAACAGCGCCCACCTCACATCCCTCTGGGGTTCCTTTTTGGCCCTAGGATTTAGTGTAGCTTGTCCTTTAAGCAGGGCAATGATGGAGCCAGGGTGTGAATTCTACTGTTTTTTTTTTTCAGGCCATGGGATGGGTTTTAACCATTCTGCTTAGTACATTCACCAAATCCCAGTGTCCATAGCCGGCATGTCTAAATCAAGAGGCCAGGATCAAAGTGAAAAGTGGGGCGATTTTAACCTCATCTGCCAATGAACCTCATTAGCCCAGCCCCTCCTCAGGCCCAAAGCTGATTAGATGTAATTAGCATCTAATTGAATGTCTATGAGACCCTCTATATGAGAAACAAACCAAGGTCAAGTTTAGACATCATGTAGTGCCATGCTTCGCCCATCCTTATGTTGGTGGAGGGAAAGGAGAAGTCATTTATTCAGCAGGTTTTTGTTAAGCATCAAGACCATTCAGACCTGTAGATACTGTGAATTTAATCCTTTACATACTGGTTGTAGGAAAGAGAGGGAGTAAACTGGTGACATGCATTATTTTAGAGAGTGGTAAGTGGTATATAAACAAACAAGAAAGAAAGAAAGAGAGAAAGAAAGAAAGGAAGGAAGAAGGAAGGAAGAAGGAAAGAAAAAAGAAGAAAAGAAAAATACACCAAAACAGGTCAATGAGGGGTATGGCAAGGAAACAAAAGAAATTGGCCCTTAGCTAGAAAGGATAGCAGCAGACTTCTTAAATGAGGTGAGGAAATGGTACTGTCTTCAGGTCTGAAGTGTGGAGGCAGGGCAGTAAGTGGGAGTTACAAGCTGCCTGCAAGGTCCATGAGCAGTGGATGAGGTGAAGTCCTCAGAGCACATCTTGTTGAAGCTAAGGCAGAGCCCTTACTTCCCTGAGAGACATGCCCTTTTCTCTTACTTGCTCACTCATTTGACAAATATACTTGGTAATGGCCGGTGTGTTCCAGGCATAAAGGCCTATTAGTGAACAACAGTGATGGTTCTTCCTCTCACAGACCTTATTTTCTGATGGAAAGAAATGAACAATAAATAACTTTACTTTTACTTATTTGTTGAGACAGGGTCTTGTTATGTGCTATGCCATACTGTGAATGCCCATTTTAATACTGGTGTTTGCTTGTGTGTTCATTTGTTTGTTTGAGACAGAGTCTATGTAGTCTAGGCTGGCCTTGAGCTCTTGATCCTTTTGCCTCCACCTCTTGAGTGCTGGGATTACAGACATGGGCCACCATACCCAGTTACACGTTAAGAATTAAACTTAGGGCTTCAGGCCTGCTGGGTAAGCACTCTACCAGCTTAGTTACATCCTCAGCCCTTAATTCAGAGCCTTTTATATGTAGGAAGAAATGACGAATGAAACTGGCTGCTAGTGATCTGCTGGTCTGCATCAGCCATGAAGGGAGAGGAAAGAGATTGAGGAAGTATTAGGTAAATCAACCTTGCATCCCTTGTTTGAAGGATTATTGAGGGCCACATGCTCAGGAGACACAAACTTTTCTAGTAAAGGATAGACATGTGTATACATACAGTGTGGTGGCTCTAGGGCTATAGGGCTGTGGGCAAGGTTTTCTTTCTTTCATGTTCTTTCTTTCTTTCAATTTCATGTTCATGTTTACATGGCTGCATCCTCAGAGCCCATATATATATGTGTGTGTATCTTCCCCTTTTCCTTTTGTTTTTACAGATAATAAAATAATATTTTTAAAGAAAACCTTAGCATTAAAATCTTTAAGATATATAAATGAACTTTGCCTTTTAAATTTTTATTTATTTATTTATTTATTTATTTATTTATTTATTTGAGAAAAAGAGAAAGTATAGATTTGCCAGGGTCTCCTGCCACTGCAAATGAACTCCAGATGCATGTGCCACTTGGTGCATCTGGCATTAATGCGTACTGGGGAATTGAACCCTGGGCTGTTAAGCTTTACAAATAAGCACCTTTAACCACTGAGTCCTCTCTCCAGCCTGATCCTCACCTTTTACAAGCACATGTAGACTTCTTGATGAATGGATGAACTGTATATATAAAACTAGTCAACTGTGAGTTTATAGGTTGTTTTCCCTGTTTTTATTTGTTTGCTTTGATAGACAATAGTATCAGAAGGGTATTTGTACCTCATCTTTCTTCTCAAACTCATCAGTGTGGTTTAAAAGTTCTGTATATGTTAGCTTGTGATTGGTTTCACCATCTGCTCTCTAACAACAAAGCATGGCTTTTCCTTATGAAAGTGCTGATTACCCCATAGCTCAACCAACTTGGGGGTAGCATAAGCTTTTGTTTTTGCTGACTTGGACATTAAAACACAGGAGTTTTAATAAGTAATATTATCTGGTAAATGGTGTTATGAGTCTTCCATAGGTTTTAAGCTGTTTGTCCTTCTGTGTGCTGTTCATATCCTTGATATGTCTGTTAGCTTTGTATTATTAAAAGCCTGTGTTTGTTAGGTTTCTATTACTATAACAAAATATCTGAGATAAACAACTTATAAAAAGGAAAGGTTTATTTTCTACGATTGTAACACAGTATTTAAAATAATCACCTTAAAAAGTAAAAAAGGTTAATTTTGGCTCACAGTTTTGGTGGCTTCAGTCTGTGGTCAACTGAACTATGTTTTGGGTCTGTGGCCAAGCACAGCTGCTTACCTCATGACCAAGAAGCAAAAGAGAAAAAGAAAGTTGTCTGGGGTCCCAATGATCTAAGACCTTTTATTAGGTCTCACCTCTGAAAGGTTCTACCACTTTCTTAACTAGCACTAGGGGTTGGGAACTAAGCCTTTAACTTTAACACCTGTGACTTTGAGAGGCTGGTACCCCAGTGATTGTCCTTTATGTCTGCCACTCCTCCTAACCGCATGAGCAGCAGCTATCCTGATACATTTATGATAGGTTTATCCTTAGAGCTGGATATATTTTAGACAAAGCCATGGTGAAAACTTACATATGGATGCATTACATATATTACATTGTGTTATAAATCATGATCTTTTCTTATATTTGCTACAGCCATTTCTGTTTTTTTTTTTTTTTTTTAAGTGATGTTCTGTTGGTGAATTGTGGTGGACTGAGGACATGATTCCTGAGAGGTCAGAAGCCCCTATAGTTCGCAGATCAGACAGGAGAAGGTACAGCAGACATGAGCCCTGCTGCATGAGGGGAGAGCCCAGGCTGTTGGCAAGGTTGCTCACTGAAGAAGCTGGCTAATATGAAGCCATTTGCTAGGGTGAGCTTGGGCCCAGAAGTGAAAAGGGTACTCTTGGCATGTGGGCAGGCTGCCAGGTCTGAAGACTTGAGGAGAGTTCCTCTCTGCAAGTAGGACTCTGGGCTACAGAGGGCTTGCTGAGTCTTCAGGAAGTCAGTTCTTGGGAGGGGAATATTTGGGAATGACTTGACATTACCCTGGAAGAGAGAAACTTGAAGGGTCAGAGAGGCCCAGCCAGATCCAGAGCCTTGGGGCATCTCTGTAGGGATAAGTGGATGAACAGGCTGGGCCAGCCAAGGAAACCTGGTATTTTATTTTAATTAATTAGTGTGTGGGGGAGGGTGCATGTGTGCATGCTGTGATGGTGCACGTGCATGTGTGTGTACTTGTTTGTATGTGGAGGCCAGAGGACAACTTGAAGTGCTTTTCCTCAGTATACTATCCACCTCTTTTTGAGACAGGGTCTCTTATTGGCCTGGAGCTCACCAAGTAAGCTAGATTGGCTGCACAGTGAGCCCAGGGATCTACCTTCTCTGTCTCCACAGCAGTGAGGTATATGTGTGTACTCCAAGCCTGACATTTTACATGGGTACTAGGGATTGAGCTCAATTTCTTGTGTTTACCATGAGACAAGTTTACCAACTGAATTATATCTACCCAGCTCCAACCAGAGGCATTTTTTGAAAAGACTCTTTGCCATTCTAGAACTTGGGGTTATAGACAAGGAGCACCTTATCCTTTTTGACTGGAGGATGCACAGCTGTGCTGAAGCACTGGAGGAAGGTGGCCTTAGAAAATGTGATGTGCTGATTCTGTCCTGCAGATGTGAGCTGGGAGGTACCAGCACTGCTTCTTCCTGCCAAGTCCCATCTCTGTCCCTTGAGGGTGATGTGGGAGAGTGTGAGTCCATCCCTACTGGTCAGAGGGCTCTGGACAGCTCAAGGCTTTGTTATGACCTTTCTGGTGGCCCAGAAATGCCTTGAGTTACCTTCCTCCTTGCCTTGCCAAGCATGCCTGCACTTACTTTTTTAAGTAATGTCATGCTTTGTTCTCCTGCTAGCCATACACACCTGATCACTGCTCAGTGGTTAATGGCTGATCAGAATGGTTGTAAGGAAGAGGAAGACATACTGCTCTTTCTCCAGAGGTAAGCACTGAAAACTGACAGATCCAGCTGTACAAAGTGTCTGCTTGCTTATGTATCTTTGTCATGATTTTTGGCACAAGAAGTTTTCACCTGTAATATTTACGTAATATTTTTCTCCACATGTATGTACTTACAAACCACATACAGTAGGCATGATGTATTTTAGCCTTTAATTCTAAGTAATAACATCTGGGAGACCACAGGCTTACTACTATAGTTATATTTCTCTAATGCATATTCAAATAAACACTTAGAGAAACACAAACTTGGATTTTTGGATTGTGGAAGGAGATAATCTTGGCAAATGCTTCCTCCCCACTCTACTTAGGGGAGGATATTGTCTTAGATTTAGTGATGAATCAGCAAATTAAACTGACAAAAGATATGAACAGGAATAACTGGCTTTTTACATGATAAAAGTTAAAGGCTTATTAATACTTAGCTGGGGAAAAGAAGGAGCAGATAAAAGGTGTATATGGAGAGAAAAGACAGAAGGACTTTTGAGAAAACAAAGAGAGAAAGTTTGTGATAATGTTTATTTATACAGGTATGAGTGGTTTTACTATCTCCTTCAGAGCTACAAAACTGCCAGAGAGAAGGACTTGGCTAGGTTTATTTCTCTTTTCTCTTCTGGGAGTAGACACTCCCTGAAGAAGGAATTTATAGCAGCCTTATTTCTCAGAAGTTGCTGCCTTCCATCATATAAAAGAAGTTCCAAGAAGTCTTCTTTCTCCATCTACTGTATCTCAAATGTCTTCATCTTAAAATAACTATTTGTATCAACACTGGGGTTCCAAGTAGCTTTCCTCGACACCTGTATCAGGGAGGTGATGCTGGCAGCGACTTGTGGGATGGTGATAGTTAAGGATAAAGAAAAGTAGCATGGCTCAGTAGTAGAGCCTTGCCTAGTACACAGTAGATTCTGGCTTCTATCTCCAGCACTAACCCAAACCTGTGCAGTTTGAATTTCTCACCATTGTAAAATAATCTCCCAATATTTAAACTGAGCAAGATATTTCATCATTACTTAATTATTATAAGTAGTGACTAGTGCTGGGCTGGTGTGCTTTAGCAGATGTGTGGGTTTCTTTTGGTTCCAAGGATGTAGGACATGGAGGGTGCATAACTGCAGAGGCCACATGAGAGGGAGAGACCCATGACAAGGGGCTGTAGAAAGTTCATACTAAAGTCTCCCAGCTTTAGAGTACAACCCAGAAGGCATGCCCTTGGACACAAAGAGCTAGTGAACCTGCAAGTTTGCAGGGTAAAATTTCATGCAGAGGAGAGCCTGTCACTCTGGTTTGGGCTCTTTGCCCCTGGCTATCTGTCTGTAAACGCGGGGGTCTTTCATTTGACAGGTCACAGATGGACTTCCTAAAGTTAAAGGACTACCTTCTCAACATTGAAACCAAGTACACAGTTAGGTACTTGCCGTTCACTTTTCTCCCCCTTCCTTCTGGGAATTAAACCTTAGGGCCTTAAGCATTCTAGGCAAATGCTCTACCCCGAAGGGATAGCTCCAGCCCTATTCATTCATCCATTTACTACATCCAATTTACTAACTCATTCATTCCTTTTGAGACAGAGTCTCACTAAATTTCACAAGCTGCCTTCAACTTCTTCCATGGCCTAGGGAGTTCTAGAGTCATGATCTTCCTGCTCCAGCCTCCAGAAAGACTGGGATTATAATCATACATTACCATACCCACATTCAGAATCACTTCCTATCTTCTTCAGGAAACTGAGGGAGGTATTGATGTCCAGATATGCTGTGAATTTGGTGGTGATATTGACTATGGATTCTTCCCCTTCCTCTTTGTCCTGCTTCTGAGATACACCCACCTCAGGACACAGGCATTCAGGAGGGTTGCATCAGGCCCCTGCAGTTTGCTTACTCTTTGAAAGCTCAGGCCATGCCCCACCTCCAGTTCTCTGCTCTGATCCCTGGGAACCCACTTCCATACCTGCAGATAGGTGTCCTCCTGAGGATTCAGCTCGCAGAGGTTAGAAAGCTGGAGAGAAGCCGGGCGTGGTGGCGCACGCCTTTAATCCCAGCACTCAGGAGGCAGAGGTAGGAAGATCGCCATGAGTTTGAGGCCACCCTGAGACTATATAGTGAATTCCAGGTCAGCCTGGGCTAGAGTGAGACCCTACCTCGAAAAACCAAAAAAAAAAAAAAAAAAAAAAAAAAAAAAAGAAAAGAAAAGAAAAGAAAGCTGGAGAGAAATGGCCTTTTTATTAATGGAGAAAGAGTATGGGTCTGCCTTACTTCTATGCTTCTCTAAAGAGAGAACTTTTATGGGGGAAAATTCCAAAGTATGGGAACCTATTGAGGTACATAAGGCCTCTGCCTGGTAGCTATTGAGCCTGCAAGTTTGGTATTTCAGCTCCATCATCTCTAGAGTTTTAAGGACCTTAGTTGGGAAAAAGGGCTTTGTGCTTACATCACATGAGTCCCAACTCACTGGCTTAGAGAGAAGGTGCATACCATGCTGGGTGTATGTATGACATAGGGATAGTAGCCAGTTAGAGCAGGAAGTATTTGCTGGAGTCTGAGAACTCCAGTGACTGCTCTGACCCTCAGTCTCCTCATCTGCCTGGAGCATGGCCACAGTGGTACCCCTCCTCCCCCAAGCTCCTAAGGAGTAGAAAGAGTACATTTTGAGAGCTGGGTGACAGTTGCCACACAGATAGCCTCAAGAAAGGCCATACACAGCCCTTGTTACCTCCCATTCTACTCCCTTTGCCTCATAGGAGAAAACCCCAGAGCTCTTCTCTCAGGTGACAGGTTCCCCTCCTCTCCCCTGCCATAGCTCAGTGTGTGAGAAGCCACCTCACCACTGCCACCACTTGCGCTGAGCAGTTTCCTCTGTGGGCAAACAGGAAGTAACACAATTTACCTCCTAGGAGCAGAAGGGGCTCTGTATGCTGCATGCTGTGGGCTGTGGGGGATGTATGCTACTTGCGTATGTCCTCTAGGCCCCTACAGGGGATAGTGGCCTGGGGAAGGGACTCCAGGAGTGTAGGAGAGGGATGCAGCTAGTCAAAGCTCGCTGTTGGTGAGCCCTCTTGGCCTCCACCAACAGATCCCATACATGAGTTCTGCCTCTCTCCTCCAGATACACAAAAGTTTATTTTTATGAGACTGATGCACTGCCTAGTGTGCTAAGGGGGCAGATAAAAGTTTATTTTTAAAAACTGCCTTCATTCCAATTTAAAATTTCTCATAGAGTATGAGAAAGAATTAGTAATCATGTACAGCAGAGCAAACTGGTTTTAAAGAAACATTAAAAAGATAGAAGTTAATAATCATTGGCATTCCTCCAACTTCAAAGATGTAGTGTAATCCTTAGGTAGTCTGTGTCAAAGTTATTAAGGCTGACTTAATCATCCAAATTTATAGCTTAATTCCTCCACTTAGGACCAAAGATGTGAAGGTAGATAGTAGAGAGTCCTACAAAGGAAAAACAGTTCCCAGATAACACTTCAGAGTGGATTTCCAAATTTCCCACTTCAGATGATACTGAGTTTTTCCTTGGGTTTCAGTGCTTTATAGTTTTTCCCCACGTGTGCTACTATTATTTTCTGCCTCCTTATGAATAAACATAGATCTAAACTTTGTTTATTATATATGATATTGAGATATAACCTTTGATATTTAAAGTTACTAGTACATATGTGATTGAATTTTCAATGAAATTGTCCCAGATCTGATAAATGAACTCAAGAAGTGAGACAGGATTCTTCTTGTACAACAGCCAGTCCTCAGATATAACTCATAAGCCTGGAGTTGCAGCCCATCCACAAAACGTGTAATTTTGACTGGAGTTAGAATTTCAGAATAATCTATAAACAAATCATCAAGACTGTAAATTGATACAAAAAAACCATAAGGAACCTATTTAACACAGAGATCGTCATTGTTTCAGATAAAAAAAGAATAAAATAGGAAGCAAATTACTGCATTTTGCTTTTTTATAGCCTCAGGAAGATGATAGTCATAGGAGACAGAGCTGAGCTGAAGACTCCAAGAGTCCTGGAGGTTCTTCAGTCTTGGAATTTGTTGTAAATAAGAACCACTCATACTATAAACATGCTTGTGATTTTATACATAGATTATATTTTATATATATATATATGTATGTATGTATTTTATTATATATATATAAATATATATGTATAAAATAAATATTTATTTATTTTTATATTTTTATTATATATAATATATATTATACATATAGATATGTATAAAATAACACAGGTTCATTCCACATATTGTTATTTGGAAGTAATTCAGAAAGAGGAGATAGCTGGCTTTAGTCCCTTATTAAGTGGCCAAGGGGAATTTGTATGTCGAACAATCTACTGAGAGGAGAATGAAGTTCATGGTCAAGGGAAGGCTGTAGTCCCATAAACAAGAGGAGGTGTTAGAGCCTGGGCTTGAGGTAGAAGTCAGATTCCTTGACGAAATGACCAACACCATTCTAGCTTTGGGGAGCTGAGCCATAGTGGATCACTGGAGAAGTTGGATCTGGTGAGGAGTTGGATCTGGCCTACAGTCAGGAGGCGACATGGCTGCTTACTTCCTTGCTATCCTTACCTCATGACCACCCTGCCTATACCTTCATTATACCCTCCAACTTCACTTGACCATGTTTATGAGTGGTTGCTTTCACTTTTTTAAAAAAAATTTTATATTGACAACTTCTATACTTACATACAAAAAAAACCATATTTCCCTCCCCTCCCCCATTCCCCTTCAGAACTGTATTCTCCATCCTATCCCCTCCCTCTCTCCATTAGTCTCTCTTTTAATTTGATGTCATCATCTTTTTCTTCTATTATGAGGGTCTTGTGAAGGTATTGCTAAGCACTGCAAGGTCATGGATATCGAGGCCAATTTCTGTCTGGAGAGTTGCATTGAAAGGAGTCGTACCCTTCCTTTGGCCCTTACATTCTTTCCGCCCCATCTTCTGCAATGGACCCTCACCTTGGAGGATGTGACAGAGATGTTTCAGTGCTGGACACTCATCCCTTCTTCTCAGCACTGAGTTGCCTTTTGGGTCATCCCAGTGGCCATCGCCATCTGAAAAGGGAAGCTTCTCTAACTAGAAATGAGAGTAGCATTAATATGTGAATATGAACATTAAGTGTAATGCTTTCAGGGCAGCTTGGTGGGAATAATATATACATTTAGCCAGATAAGAGCAGGTTTTATACCCCTAAGGCTCATGACCTCTCCTGACATAGATTTTTGCTTAGTTTTTTCAGTACCAGGCATGTATTCATAGAGAGGGCCTTCAGTCCAATTAGGGAGCAGTTGGTTTCCCCAAGAGCAGACATGCCACTATTGCACCCGTTTGGTCATTGGGCCTGTCTGGCCAAACTTGAGTTTTCCAGGGTCCACTATTTTCACTGCTGATGACTTCTGTCTCCCATACGCTGCGTGCAGTGCAGCTTTTTCCAGCTTTCAGTTGGCTGGTCTACAGCGAGAAGGTTTTATGCTTAGCACCAGCTTGCTTTCTCAGTGACCTTGCCTCTCAGGCAAGAGATGTCTTCAGCAATAGGGTCTTACCATCTGTTTCTCAAAGGAAACCAAGGGCCTTGGCAAAAGCCTTTAATGTTTTGGAGGCTACTAGGACCTCCTCGACCAACAACTCACTGGAAGGTATTCCATCCCAGGCACTGAATATTTTCTAGTAACAGTCTACAGCTTCTGGATGTGCCATTATTCAAGAAAGTAGATTTGCATAAGTCTTATTTAGACTATCTTGATCTTCCTTAACTTGCCGACCATTTCCTCCTTTACAAGTAACCTTTTCTCTTGTCTTTTGTGGAGGCACTCTCTTCTGTTCCTCCTGCTCTTACTAGTCTCCTTTGCAGATCTTTCCCCTCCCATGCTGGTGGGTTCCACCATCCTTTGCTCAGATAGTTCTCTGCTGTTCACACAGGCTCCTAAGCTCCAGGAGTGTTTTTCAGGTGCCAACCTGAATTTCTCAGATATCTAACCCCAACATTTAAAATTCAAAGCTTTGATTTCCTCCTATAAGTTCCCTCTCCCAATTTTCTCCCATTTCATCAAATGCCATAGTTACTACCATCCAGTTGCTCAAGCCAGAAGTCTGGAAATTGCCCTTGGCTTCTCTGCCATTGTTACACCTCTCATTTGATTAAGCAGCAGGACTTCCCAGTCATTCCCGGTCTTTAGGTCCTAGGCCTGTTATTTTCATCCAAGGCAGTGTCCTCCCTTACCTGGGCATGTAAAGCTGCCTGACTGGTCTCCTTGCACTCATGTAGCCCTTGACAGTTTGTTCTTCATTCAGCAGAAAGCTGATTTTACAAATCTGAATAAAAACATTCCCTGGCCTACCAGTTACCTGATTGAAGTGCATGTTCATTTATAGTTGTGAACCTAGTGGACTCTGCTTGGCCCTCTGTGTACTCCCACTATCAATCCTGCTGTCCATTCTCTGGACCTTCCCACCTCAGGTAAGGAATTGGACCTGCACCTCCCCAGCCTACAGTGTTCTTCCCTGCTATCACTTCCACAGAGGCCTCTCCTGACCCACATGGCAGTGAGCTCACCCTGCTGCTCTCACGTCTCCCTACTTATTCCTCCTGGCTTTCATCATATTTTACAAGCAGCTGCTGGCTAGCTAGCCTGCTTACTTATTTTCTGTCACTTGATTGGAAGCTCCCCAGGAACAAGAGCCAGATGATTTATACCTGGTGGATTAGCAGTTTCTAGCATGGGGCCTGCACTCAGTAGGTGCTGGCTTGAGCCATGGTCACATGTCAGAAGCATCTGCAAGGCTGGGAGCATAAAAAGAAGGTTTGCTTCTTGATTCTAAATATAGGTTTCTGGTTTACCCAGCTGGGTGGAGAGTTGTGAAATCCCCAGTGCTAAAAGAATTGCAACTTGGAGGAGAGAATAGACCAGGTTACACTGAGTTGAAGGTGTTTGTGAGATAAGGTTGTGCCAACATGTGTCAGTCCTAGAAAGTATGGTGGTTTGGTCCCACTGTGGCCGTCAGCTCCATCTGATATGTCAGATACGTAAAAGTTATGCAAAACTAACAAACTATCATAAATTATGTCTTGTTTTCTTGCCTTATTTCTCCTAAGTCTCAACTTAGTAGCGGCCTGGAGGTGCAGGTTTATAGTAGGACTCAGCTTCTTTTCAGTGTGGCTGCTGTGGCAAGCGCACTCCAGCCTTCAGCTCTACCTCCTGTTCCCTTTCCCAATCTGACTCTACATCATGTGCTTGGCGAGCTGTGTGACCTGAGCATGGCTGCAAGCCCAGCCCTCTAGCCCACTCCCTGCTATCACTCCATTCCAGTCTGGGGATGTACAGAACACCAATGTCTTGGGCCCATAGGAGGAGGACACTCAGGCTCAGAGCAAAGAGTTCCAGGATGTTAGGCACCCAGAGAGATGCATAGGTCCAGGTAGACACATCCCTGTGGACTCCCTCAATGGTGGGAGGGGTGCAGCTATAGAGTGACCTATGTTAGAGACAGGCCATCTCAACTGTGAGCCATGTGTATGGAGGGGCCCTGATAGCACTTGCCTTATAGACAGGCCAGTGGAAAAGACCCAGGGCAGATAGGTGCATTTCTGAGGGTTAAAGCTTAGACTGGGTGGTATCTTTGGACCGTTAGCAGAGTAGTCAGTAGAGTTGAGGCTGGAGAAAGAGTGGACTGTGTAGACAGTATAGTACAGTGAGTGAGGCTCCACTGTCCTCACTGTCATACTTGTGGGAACTACAGCCTGTGTTCTCGGTACTTGTGTCTGGCACTCAGCCACTAGGACTATGTGACAGTGCATGTGCTCAGAGTCTCTGAGTTTAAATCCTGGCATGTAATTTCCCATTTGTGTAATACAGCATTGGCTGTATCTATATAAAGTCACTGTGAGAACTCATTGAGGAGTTTTTGAGGGACTCTGTAGCTGCAAGGCAATTATATCAGGTGTTGTTATTACTGGTGACATGGGACATAACCACATAAAGATTGAAATATCATTTGTACAAAATTTTATCCACTTGGGGCCCTCTTGCCTCCCACGGGGTGCCTGCAGTGGAATGAGCTGAGGCAGAGACAAAAACTGAGGTAGAACCATGGAGATGAGGAAGGAGGGGGTCTTTTTGCAGCCCAGGCCTCCGCATTTTCCTCTGTTCCAAGCTCTTTGTGGGAGAAGGCTGTTCCTATCTGTGTCTGGTACCACAGGATAGGGCCTTCCAGGGAGCAGAGGCATGGGGAAGGGGCCCAGAAAGTATCTGAGCTGGAAGTAGAGGCCTTTGTCTTGTGGGCAGGAAGTGTGAGGTACTGAGCAGCTCTGAGGGCTGGGGAGCTCTGGGGAATGGGAGGGGTTTGTGTCACCACAGTGAGGGGAGCGGAAGTTAGAACCTCTAGCCGACACATTTTGTGGGGCAAACTGAGCTGCAGGAAATGTTCCTGAGGCTGCTGAGTCCAGGACGGCTCTTCACTTCTGGGCCCTGAAGGTGCGCCAGATGGACCTACTCTAGAGTGAGATGAGGGGGGAACCAGGAATGTGGAAAGTCAAGTATGGGGTCTCATGGCTGGGGCTGGGGACAGGTGGACAGGAAGAAATCAAGGTCTTCCAGCTGTGAGTACCACTGTGTATACATCTACTGCCAGCACAGCTGGCATGAGCCTGGCCTTGGTAGACCCTTGTCATCTCCTTCTTTCCCTTCCTGCCCTCTGTTCTTCTGTCAACCCATTGTTTAGACCTTATCTGAGGTCTTCCCTCTCTCCCCTTCTTTTCTGAAGAGCCCCCAGTGATAGAGAACGAAGGGAAAGGAAGCCTTCCCAAAGTCCCTGTGACTGCTGTGGTTAGGGTTTAAATGTGCCTTGACTCTAGTTGAGGGTGAGAGTCCCAGCAGACCTTAGGGCTAGAACTTGTCTGGGTGTGGTCCCTGCAGGAAGCTATAGGATTGGAGACTGGGCCTCAGCCATGAAGAGGCTCCCAGCTACACCATGAACTCAGGGCCCTACCTGGAAAGGCTGGGATTAGAACTAGGGAGGTTCTCCCTGCCTGTTTAGTTCTGGTTTGGGCCTCTTGTCCTGATGTACAAAACCGTGTAACTCTCAAAAGTGATATTCGTTACTCTGATGGTAAAGGAAGTCTGTTGGAGTGGGGCCTCAGCCTCTGCTCTCTTATTCTAGGGTCTGAAAGTGCCATAGTTGGGGGTCATTGCTCTGCTAAAAGAAGGGGAAGGATGACCTGGCATTAGCTAAAATAAATCATTGGCCCTTGGGCTTGAACAAGTGGGCCCCAAGCCTGTGCATCTCCAGCGTCTTGGGCTGTAGAGCACCACACCACCCTCTCCTTTTATGGGTTAGGAGCACTAGTCTGAGGATTAGAACCAAGCTGTTAGGGTGAGAATACTGAGATTAGAGAGGCCTCGCCCGAGCCTACTAGGGTGTGTCCTTGACTTTCCCAGGCCACAACTGTTCTGGGGTCCTTTGATTTATGTCTTTCCCTCAACTGTCTTCTTCCCCTTCCTGAGCCCCACCAGCTTGTTCCACAGGAGTACCCCCTCCCCCTATCACTCTCTGACTCTCTCCACATTTGCATGAAGCCCTCCTTGGGAGCCGGAACAGTTCTCATGGCCCTTGTAGGGGGCATTCTGTACCGGGGAACTCCACTTGTGACTCCTTACCCTGGGTCCTGGGGATGGATCTAACCCCTTTGCTGCCTGGGCTGCACAGGGACAGGACAGCTCACCTCCCATGTGTCTGGAAGGGCAGGGGATATCTTATTTTTTCCATAAGAAGGGAAATATTTCCAGGGTAAAAGGAAGTATGCTATGCTTGCTGAGCCTAAAAGGTTAAATCGGGGTGGAGTTGGGAGACACAGGTTGCAGACAGGAAGTTCAGAGCTGACTCTTTAGCTGAGAATGTGTGGATCTGGCTGAGCCTGACAAGAAAGGTTGTTTGTTTTCATTTATTTTGGTTTCTCTGAGTGAATGGCAGAGTGACAGAATTAAACTGAGCAGGTAGTGACATTTATTAAGCACCTCCCATGGTCCAGACCTAGCATCAACACTCAGATGTGTCCCATTGTTTAGCAAACCTGAAGAGTAGCTTTACTTCACTGGTTTCTTAGACCACAGATAAAAACCCAGGTGAAGTTTCCTTTGTCCCAGGGCTGTTTATGGAGTCAGAATGTGAACCTAGTTTCTGAGCATCTGTGTCCACATTCTTTGCCATAACCCTGAAGTGAGAACGCTCCTCCTTAGAAAAGACTTATCCTCCTGCCTCTGTACTTGGCCTCCCATTGTTTTTTTTTTTTTTTTTTGTGTGTATGTGTGTTTTTGTGCTGGTGCATATGTGTGTAGGTGCACACATGCATGCTTGTGAGTATGGAGGCCAGAGAGCAATGTTGGGTATTGTTGCCATCTACTTTTATTTTGAGACAGTCATTGGACTAGAACTTGCCAAGTACATTGGACTGGCTGGCGAGCAAGTGCCAGGAATCTGCCTGTCTCTGCTTTCTTGGTACTGAAATTACAAGTGTATACCTCCACACCCAGTTTGCGTGTGTGTGTGTGTGCACGCATGTATGTGAAAGTAGAGGTTGATGTTTGGTGTTGTAGACAGCTTAGGTCACTGAGATAAACTTTCAAACCAGGCACATTTATGAATGAAGGGCTATTTATTGAGACTTATAGATCTAGGGGACTTTTCATAAGGGCAGAAGAAGCTGGCCCGCTTTCACGGGTACAAGCAGAGACAGAAGCCCCAAGCCCAAATCCCAAAAGCCACACCACACAGCACACTTCAGGAACTCTAGGCACTTTGCATATCTTTAGATTGGAATTGTAAATCCATCACCACACTTTAGGGCTGGACCCTAAATTCTGCCCAGTGACAGATACCTCCTCCAGCCTTGAGGCTGCAGATCCAAATTACAAACTAATAAAACAGGAGGCCATCTATTTAGACTATTCAGAAAGACACAGTTGTCTTTCTCTATAGCTTGTCTATCCACTTTATTTTTATAAGCCAGGGTCTAATCACTGAATCTGGAACTCACTAATTTGTCTAGACAAGCTAGCTAGCAAACCCTGGGGATCCTTCTGTTTCTGCCTCTTCAGTGCTGGGATTATAGGTGTAAGCCACCCAACCAAGCATTTTTCTTAGGAGCTAGGGATCCAAGCTGAGGTCCACATGCTTGTGTGGCAAGCACTTTACCAATGAGACTGCTTTCCAAACACTTTGTTCTACTTTTTTACATTAGTTTCAAGAATCAAACTCAGGACCCTATGCTTGCATGGCAAGCATTTTATCAACTGAGTCATCTCCCCTACCTCTGGCCTCCAGTTCTTTTTTTTTTTTTTTTTTTTTTTTTTTTTTTTAGATTTTATTTTTATTTATTTATTTATTAGAGACAGAGAGAGGGAGAGAGAAAGAGTGAAAATGGATGTGCCAGGGCCTCTAGCCACTGCAAACGAACTCCAGACACATGCACCACCATGTGTAGGAGAATCAAACCAGGGTCCTTAGGCTTTGCAGGCATGTGCCTTAACTGGTAAGCCATCTCTCAGCCCCTCCAGTTCTTTCTGAAAATTATTATTATGAATGTTACTGTATGAACCAGTCATGTGTTGGTCTCATTTCCCTCATGTTGTTCTTATATATCCTCTGTTGCCCACCCCCATTCCATTGAGACCCTCAGTGGAGTTGTTGATATTCACCATGGGATTATGAATGTATCAGTCAGTTTTTGTGGGATGGGGGAAATTCTGGCTTCTCATTCTTAAGCTAGAGTATAAGTCTGTATCTCAAATGTACCAAGCAAATCCACTATTAGAAAGTAGGACCCAAGCTGGGCATGGTGGCACATGCCTTTAATCCCAGCACTCAGGAAGAAGAGGCAAGAGGATCAGATGTCTGTGAGTTCCAGGCTAGCTGGGGGCTACAGAATGAGTTTTGGGTCATCCTTGGGTAGAGTGAGACTGTACCTTAACCCCCCCCCCACAAAAATTGACAGAAAAAGAACCCAAATGTCCATTCTGCTTCCTCCTACCCTATAAGATCAAAAAGAAACTGCCTTGAAACCCTGAGTAGTATAGGATGGACTGTCCTCTTGGCCCACAGTCATTACTTTCTGTGTTGTTCCTCTTTCAGCTCCATGCACAGTGTAGCAGTATTCTCCATAGAAAATGTCCATCTATGGGAGAAATGGCTTAGTGGTTAAGGCGCTTGCTTACAAAGCCAACGGACCCAGGTTCAATTCCACAGGACCCAGGTCCAGGTACACAAGGGGGCACACACATCTGGAGTTCATTTGCAGCGGCTGGAGGCCCTGGTGTGTCCATTCTCCCCTCTTCCCACCTATTTCTCTCTCTCAAATAAATAAAGAAAAATAAAATATTTTAAAGAAAATGCCCATCTACCATGGGGAAAATTACTTGAAATGTTGTCAGTTGAGTTCAAGATCAGGGAAAAAAGGTACTCCCTCTTCTTCACCTTTTTTCCTCCCCTACCCTCTGGAGCACTAGGCCTTTCTTTATCCTGGATTCTGCAGAGCCATTCTTTGTCTCCTGGAATGTGTCCTTAAACTTCTTAAGCCATCACAGTGCTCAGAGAAAAAAGAAGGCCCACTTTATTTTTGAGGTTGCAGCCTCTCCTTTTGATGCACATGCCACATTTATTGCTGAATACCTTCCTCCTTGTCATGAACTTAAGACAGGTAATTTCAAGAGATTTTACTAACCTCTTGGGGTAGAAAAAAAATAAATCAAGAAATTTCTAGATGCATGAATAACACATATACTCTACCCCTTGTTCCTGACCTGCCTGTGTCTATGAGATACCATCCTTCTTCCAGGAAAAAATAGGTGATTGGTGTGTATAGCCTTGATGATAATTAGAAGTGACCACACCCTTAAGATTATCCTACCCATCCATTCAAGGGGAGCAACTATAAAAGAATCACCTTTCTCCTTAGACCTCCTGGATGTCCAAGGGTTTATGCATGGGAAAAGAGAGTGATGCTTAAGAGTGCTATAGACACTGGTTTGGACCCTAGCTGCCCCACTTGCTAGTTGAGCTATTTTGGACAAATTTCTGAACCTCTCTGAGTCATAGCTTTCTTACTAGGAAGAAGGGGATGTTTCTACTTGTCTCATTCATGGTGTTGCTAGCAGGAGATGAGCTCATGGTCATACAGCTGGATAAAGTACATTTGCAAGGGCTTGATAACATTGTTTATACCTTCACTGTTTGGTTGGGTAGCCAGATAAAAGGTAGATGTCCAGTTAAATCTGAATTTCTGATAAACAGTGAGTAAATTGTTAGTATAAGTTTGTCCCAGCTACTGGGAGTCCTGTACTCACCCTTTCTTTCTTTCTTTCTTTCTTTCTTTCTTTCTTTCTTTCTTTCTTTCTTTCTTCTTTCTTTATTTTGCAATTGAGGAGGGAAGTGATTTATTTTCATTAATTCAAAATAACATTCTGTACAAAACATTTTAAAGATAAATGGAATTTGAGTACAATTTTATGTAAGACATAATTTTATTCATATTTCAATATTCTTATAATAGGTCCTAGTAAATGCTGGGTATATGAATACTTTGTGTGTAGAATTATGTGTAAAATCATCAAAATGAATAAAAGCAAATAATGAGAGTCTAAGAAATACTGGGGAAAAAACAAGGAGAAATCCTTTCTATGAAAAAAAATGAAAGCCAGAGAAAATATTGTTGTAGGAAAAATTTTTTAATACAAGAAGCATTGGAAGGTATAATTATTTAATATCTGGAATTTAAAAACTAAAAATACCTTAATCTCTCTGTGTCCAGAAGTTGAACAGAAATAAGATTCTGTTTTTAAAAAATATTTTATTTTTATTTATTTATTTGAGAGAGAGATACAGAAACAGGCAGAGAGAGAAAGAGAGAGAGAGAGCACACCAGGGCCTCCAGCCACTGCAAATGAACTCCAGATGCATGTGCCTCCTTGTGTATCTGGCTTACGTGGGTACTGGGGAATCAAGCCTCGAACCGGGGTTCTTAGGCTTCACAGGCAAGCACTAAGCTGTCTCTCCAGCCCCAAGATTATTTTTAAAAAAAAAAATATTTATTTATTTGAGAAAGAAAGAGGAAGGGAGAGAGAGAAAAAAAAAATGAATGAGTATACCAGAACCTCCAGCCAGTGCAAACAAACTCCAGCCACATGACCCACCTTGTGCATCTGGCTTTACATAGGTACTGGGGAATTGAACCTGGGTTCTTAAGCTTCACAGGCAATCACTTTAATCACTAAGCCATCTCTTCAGCCCCAGAAACAAGATTCTTTTTTTTTTCACTTTTTTTTTAATTGACAACTTCTATACTTACAGACAAAAAAGCCATGCTATTTCCCTCCCCTCCCCATTGCCTTGGAGGTGTGACAGAGATGTTTCAGTGCTGGACACTCCTCCATCCCTTCTTCTCAGCACTGTGTTGCCTTTTGGGTCATCCCAGTGGTCATCGCCATCTGAAAAGAGAAGCTTCTCTAACCAGAAGTGAGAGTAGCGTTAATATGTGAATATGAACATTACATGTAATGCTTTCAGGGCAGTTAGTTTGGAATAATATATACATTTAACCAGACAAGAGCAGGCTTTATACTCCTAAGGCTCATGACTCCCTTGCTATAGACTTTTGATTAGTTTTTTTAGTACCAGGCATGTATTCCCTCCCATAGAGAGGGCCTTCAGTCCGATTAGGGAGCAGTTGGTTTCCCCAAGAGCAGACATGCCACTATTGCACCTGTTTGGTCATTGGGCCTGTCTGGCCAAACTTGAGTTTTCCAGGGTCCACTGTTTTCAGTGCTGATGACTTCTGTCTCCCATATGGCTGCATGCAGTGCAGCTATTTCCAGCTTTCAGTTGGCTGGTCTGCAGGGCGAAGGTTTCCTGCTCAGCACCAGCTTGCTTTCTCAGTGACTTTGCCTCTCAGGCAAGAGATGTCTTCAGCAATAGGTTTCTCAAGGGAAACCAAGGGCCTTGGCAATTAGCAGTTAATGTTTTAGAGGCTACTGGGACCTCCTTGGCCAACAACTCACTGGAAGGTGTCCCATCCCTGCCACTGAAATTTTCTAGTAACAGTCTATAGCTTCTGGATGTGCCATTATTCAAAAAAGTAGGTTTACATAAGTCTTATTCAGACTATCTTGAATTTTGATTGACCTTCCCCCTGCCCTTCTTTTATGCATTCTCTTCCCATGGCCTTTCCTCTCCCTGTAATTTGTTCCTCTACTTACATATGTACAATACCATCCACTTAAATCCTTCCTTCTCCTCTCTCCCTTATAGCCTTTTACCAGCTTACTGGTTTCTGCTACTGATTTTTGGTTCCAGTTCACACACAAGTCTATACATTTGTAGCTAGGACCCACATATGTAAGAGAACATGTGACATTTGGCTTTTCTTACTATAATCCTTTCCAGATCCATCCATTTCCCTGCAAATTTCATAATTTCATTTTTCTTTACCGCTGAATAGAACTCCATTGTGTAAATGTACCACATCTTTATTATCCATTCATCTCTGGAGGGATATCTAGGCTGGTTCCATTTCCTAGCTATTGTGAATAGAGCAGCAATAAACATGGTTGTGCAAGTATCTCTAAGGTAGTGAGACGAGTCCTTCAGATATATGCTATAGCTGGATCATATGGTAAATCTATTTTTAGCTGTCTCAAGAATCTCCACGCTGATTTCCACAATGGGTGGACCATATTACATTCCCACCAACAGTGTAGAAATGTTCCTCTTTTTCTACATCCAAGCCAACACTTATTGTCATTTGTTTTCTTGATGGTGGCCATTCTGACAGGAGATAGAATCTCAAAGTAGTTTTAATTTGAATTATCCTGATGGCTAAGGATGTGTAACACTTTTTTAGATGCTTATATGCCATCTCTATTTCTTCTTCTGAGAACTCTCTATTTAGTTCCATAGCCCTTATTTTTAAAAATATTTTATTTTTATTTATTTATTAGAGAGAGATACAGAAATAGGCATGGAGCGAGAGAGAAAAAAAATGGGCACACCAGGGCCTACAGCCACTGCAAATGAACTCCAGAAGCATGTGCCTCCTTGTACATCTGGCTTATGTTGGTACTGGGAAATCGAGCCTCAAATTGGGATCCTTAGGCTTCACGGGCAAGCACTTAACCGCTAAGCCATCTCTCCAGCCCCCGTAGGCCATTTTTTTAATAGGGTTATTTAATTTCTTATTGTTCTGTTTTTTTTAGTTCTTTGTATATTCTGGATATTAATCCTCTGTCAGATGTATAGCTGGCAAAGATTTTCTGGAGGTTGTCTCTTTGCTCTAGTCACAGTATCCTTTGCTGTATAAAAGCTTTGTAAGTTCATGAGGTCCCAGTGGTTGATTAGTGGTTTTATTCCCTGAGCAATTGGGGTTATATTCAGAAAGTCATTGCCTATGCCAATATGTTATAGGGTTTCCCCTACTTTGTCCACTAGCAGTTTCAGAGTTTCAGGTCTGATATTAAGGTGCCTGATCCACGTGGACTTGACTCTTGTGCATGGAGAGAGACAAGGATCTATTTTTTATCCTTTTACATACAGATATCCAGTTTCCCCAGCACCACTTGATGAAGAGGCTATCTTTTCTCCAATGAATATTTTTGACATTTTTGTCAAAAATCAGGTGGCTGTAGCTGCCTGGATAAATATTTGGGTCTTCTATTCTGTTCCATTGATCTACATGTCTGTCTTTGTGCCAGTACCATGCTGTTTTTGTTACTATGGCTTTGTAATATAACTTAAAATAAGGTATGGTAAGACCACCAACCTGATTTTTGTTGCCCAAAATTGTTTTGGCTATTTGAGTTTTTTTTTTTTTTTTTTTTTTTTTTTTTTTTTTTGTGCTTCCAAATGAATTTTAGGATTGTTTTTTCTATTTCTGTGGAGAATGCTATTGGGATTTTAATGGGGATTGCATTAACTGTGTAGATTGCTTTTGGTAAGATTGAAATTTTCACAATATTGATTCTTCCAATCCAAGAACAAGGGATATCTTTCCATTTCCTTGTGTCTTCTGCAATTTCTTGCTTGCGTGTTTTAAAGTTCTCATTGGAGAGATCATTCACTTACTTGGTTAAGTTTATTCCAAGGTTTTTTTTTTTTTTTTTTTTTTTTTGAGGCAATTGTGAATGGGAGAGATTTCCTGATTTCATCCTCTGCATGTTTGTTGTTAGTGTATAGAAAAGATACTGATTTCTATGTGTTTATTTTGTATCCTGTTACATTGCTAAGAGTGTTTATCAGCTCTAACAGTTTGCTAGTAGAGTCTTTAGGGTCTGTTATGTATAGAATCATATCATCTGCAAATAATAATAATTTGATCTCTTCCCTTCCAATTTTTATCCCTTTTATGAATGTCTCTGCCTTATTGCTATAGCTAAGACTTCCAGTACTATATTAAATAAAAGTGGGGAAAGTGAACACCCTTCTCTTGTTCCTGAATTTAGTGGAAAAGCTTCAAGTTTTTCACTATTTAGTATTATGTTGACTGTAGGTTTGTCATAAATAGCTTTTATTATGTTGAGATATGTTCCTTCTATTCCCAGTTTCTGTAATACTTTTACAAAGAAGGGATGTTGGATTTTGTGAAATGCCTTTTCTGCATCTGTTGAGATGACCATGTGATTTTTGTCCTTCAAATCATGTATATGGTGTAGTACATTTATTGATTTGTGTATGTTGAACCATCCCTGCATCTCTGGGATAAAGCCTACTTGGTTGGGGTGAATAATCATTCTAATATATTCTTGTATTCTGTTTGCCTGTATTTTGTTGAGAATTTTTTGTATCTATGTTCATGAGGGAGATTGGTCTGTAATTTTCTTTTTTTGTTCTGTCTTAGTCCGGTTTTGGTATCAGGGTGATGCTGGCTTCATAGAAGGATTTAGGTAGAATTCCTTCCTTTTCTATTTTATGGAAAAATTTGAGAAACATTGGTGTTAGTTCTTCCATGAATGTCTGGTAAAATTCAGCAGTGAATCCATCTGGGCCTGGGCTTTTGTTACTTGGGAGACTTTATAACTTCTTGGATCTCTGTACTTGTTATGGGTCTATTTAAATGGTTTATCTCATCTTGACTTAAATTTGGTAGGTCACATGAATCAAGGAAATCATCTAGTTCTTTCAGGTTTTCAAACTTAGAAGCATATATTTTCTTAAAGTATGTCAATATGATTTTCTGAATTTCTTTGGTATCTGTAGTGATGTTGCCATTTTCATCTCTAATTTCATTAATTTTTGTCTCTTCTCTCTTTCTTTTCATCAGATTTGCTAAGGGTTTATCAATTTTGTTTATCCTTTCAAAGAACCAACTCTTTGTTTCATTGATTCTTTGATTTTTTTTTTTTTTTTGGTTTCCATTTCACTACTTTATTATTTCTTCCCATCTACTGATTTTTGGTTTGCCTCGTTCTTCTCTTTCCAAGGCTTTAAGGTGAAGCATTAAATTGTTTAGTTGTGAACTCTCTAATTTCTTTTCTTTTTTTTTAAATTTTTAAAAAATTTTTTATTTATTTTTGGAGAGAGAGACAGAGAGATAGAGAGGGAGAGGGAGACAGAGATGGGTGTGCCAGCAGTCTCTCAGCTGCTGTGAACGAAATCCAGATGTGTGCACCCCCTTGTGGGCAAGTGCAGCATTGCGCCCTTGCCTCACTTTGCATCTGGCTAAACATGGGACCTGGAGATTAGAACTGCTGGACATTGGAACCAGCGTTCTTAGGCTTAGCAGGCAGGCACCTTAGCTGCTAAGCCATCTCTCCAGCCCTCTAATTTCTTAATATAGACACTTAGAGCTATAAATTTCCCTCTTAGGACTGCCTTCATTGTGTCCCAAAAGTTTTGGTATGTTGTATTCTCATTATCATTTGATTCTGTGAATTTCTTGATTTCCTTTTTAATTTCTTCAATGACCCATACATCATTCAATAATGTACTGTTTAGTCTCCATGAATTTCTGTATGCTCTGTAGTTCTTCTTGTTGCTGATTTGCAGTTTAATCCCATTGTGGTCAAGTAGCATACAAGGGATTATTTCAATTTTCCTGTATTTGTTAAGATTTGAGTTGTGTCCTATTATATGGTCTATTTTAGAGAATGTTCCATGTGTTGCTGCAAAAAATATATATTCTGGAGCATTTGGATGGAATGTTCTGTATATATATGTTAGGTCCATTTGTTCCATGATATCATTTAATGCAGATATCTCTCTGTTTATTTTTTGCTGGGTAGACCTGTCGAGTGATGAGAGTGGGGTATTGAAGTCACCCACTACTATTGTGTTAGGAGTTATCTCTGACATTAAGTCTAATAGTGTTTGTTTGATGAAATTGGGAGCCCCCATGTTAGGAGCATATATGTTTAGGATTATAATGTCCTCCTCTTGTAGTGTTCCTTTAATCAGTATAAAGTGACCTTCTTATCTTTCCTCACTAATGTTGGATTGAAGTCTATCCTGTCAGAAATTAGGATAGCAACCCCTGCTTGTTTCCTAGGTCCATTTACTTGAAATACCATTTTCCAACCTTTCATCCTAAGAAGGTTTCTCTCTTTTATTGAGAGGTGAGTTTCCTGGAGGCGGAAGATGGCAGGATCCTGCTTTTTAATCCAGTCGGCAAGCCTGGGTCTTTTGGTTGGGACATTGAGGCCATTGATATTAAGAGTTATTATTGAAAGATATGAATTTATTCTCACCATTCTTCTTGTTTTGTAGTTCTTCCTGTTTTCACTTTACTCACTTGTTTTAACTGTTATTTGAGTATGGTTTATTTTTTCCTATTTCCTGCTGTGTGTGTTTTGCTTTCTCTTCAGCATGAATGATTCCTTCAAGTATTTCTTGTAGAGGTGTTTTAGTTTCCATAAATTCCTTTAGCCTGTTTTTGTAGTGGAATGTCCTTATTTCTCCGTCATTCGGGATAGATAGCTTTGCAGGCTAAAGTAATCTCGGTTAACAGTTTTTATCTTTCAGAACTTGGAATACATCATTCCAAGCCCTTCTGGCTTTTAAAGTTTGTGTTGAGTAATCTGCTGTGATTCTGATGGGTTTCCCTTTGAAGGTCACTTGCTTTTTCTCTCTAACTGCTTTCTATATATTTTCTTTGGTTTGCATGTTTAGTAGTTTAACTATAACATGTCAAGGAGAGGATCTTTCCAGGTTTTGTCTGTTTGGTGTTCTAAAAGCTTCTTGTATCTGCATTGGCATTTCTTTCCCAATTTGGGGGAAATTTTCTTCTATGATTTTGTGGAAAACACCTACTAAGCTTCTGAATAGAAATTCTTCTTCTGCTGCTATACCCTGAATTCTTATGTTTGATCTTTTCATAGTGTCCCAGATGTCTTGGAGTTCCCATTCATACCTTTCTATTAGCTTGTCTTTCTCTTTGTTGGACTGTGATAGGTCTGCCACCTGGTCTTCTAGTTTAGATATTCTGTCCTCTCCTTCATCCATTCTACTAGTGAGACTTTCCACAGAGTTTTTTTATTTCACTGACTGTGTTCTTCAGAGCTAGGATTTCAGCCTGGTTTTTCTTCAGTATTTCCTTACTCATGTCCTGTAATGACCTTTTTATTTCATTAAGCTGGTTTCCTATGTTCTCTTTCAGGAGTTTGTTTTTTTCTTTAATTCCTTTCATTTCTTTGAGTATAGATAACATAATTCTTTTGAAATCTTTGTCAGGAAATTCATCTAAAACAGTCTAATTTGTGAACATTTCTGATGGATTTGTAATTTGTGGTGGGATTGCATTGTCTTGATTCTTTGTGTTTCTTGTATTATAATGTAGTGACTTTTGCATCCTGGATTGTTTTGATGCTTAGGTTTTCTATTTATCTGCAGTGTTCTTAGATGTGGTGATCCACCCTTATATACTTTCAGGATATGAGTTTAAGGTGCCAACTGTAGCACTTGAACCCAAATCCAACCTCAGAAGTAATCCTAGGTGTTGAGTTTGCTTGCTAAGCAAGTATTGTAGTGGACTGGTGGAACTATTTACTGGCAAATTCTAAACTTCAACTGAGCAAAATACACATTCAATAAAAACCAGCACAGAGTATAGAAGTGTGGGGATTAAAACAAATAGTCTTATAAGGCCAAAATCCCTGAGGGTGTGTGTTGCTCTACACCCTTGATCCTGTCAGCTAAGAGGCAGAGAATTCTGTTGTGAATTGGGTTCCAGGTTAGCCTGCATCTGGATCAGACCCTGCCCCCAGTTGTGACAAAAGCAAAAGACAAAGGCCCTATAAATCTGAAAGTATTAAAGGCAGCAATGCACAAGTATGTGTCTGTATTACATTTGCAGTTGCTAGAGGCCCTGATATCCCCATTCTTTCTCTCTCTGCCTCTTTCTCTCTCAAATAAATAAAAATACAATATTTTTTTTAAAAGATCTGCCAGGCATGATGGTGCACACCTTTAATCCCAGCACTTGGGAGGCAGAGATAGGAGAGGATCACAGTGAGTTCAAAGGCAGCTTGAGAATCCATAGTGAATTCCAGATCTACTCAGCCTGGGCTAGAGTGAGACCCTACCTTAGAAAAAAAAAAATCTGAGTAAAAATTTGGTTGCATTCGGTACCTATATAAAAGAATTTAAAGAATAGCATCTGATTGTTCTGTGGGGAAGGGGTATATATAATTAGATCTGCAGATCCCTGTCTACTGTGGGTTATTAGCTGTCCAATAAGTGTAGTGTAACTTCTTACATGTGTCGAGTTCTCCTCATGTACTGATAGACTCAAGTAAAGGCTGTGCAATTGTTAAAGGCTTTGTCACATTCTTTGTATTAACAGTGACTTCCTTTTATATGAATTATCTGTTGTTGAGTAAAGATTCAATTACTATCAAAAGCTTTGTTTTGCTAGGTGTGGTGGCGCACACCTTTATCCCCAGCATTAGAGAGGCAGAGGTAGGAGGATCACCATGAGTTCAAGGCTACCCTGAGACTACATAGTTAATGCCAGGTCAGCCTGAGCTGCAGTGAGACCCTACCTTGAAAACCCAAAAAGAAAAAGAAAAAAAAAAGCACATTGGTAGGGTTTGCTTGAGTATGAATCTCCTGATGTAGCTTAAAGTGCCAAGAAGTTATGGAACTTTTGTCTCATTCTTTGCATGTATACAGTCTTTCTATAGGGTTCCTCCCCAGTATAGATTCAGTAAGAGTTGAGTATTAAAGGTTTTGCCACATTCTTTGCATGCATAAGGTCTCTGTCCAGTATTTATTTTTTGGTGCACTTTAAGTTGTTTAGAACCATAATAGGATTTTCCACATTCCTTACAACTATAGGATTTATCTCCAGTATGAGTGTTCTGTGTAGGATTGAGCAATTATTAAAGGTTTTGCCGCATGCTTGACAAAGGTAGTGTCCCTCAACATGGAACCTCTGATGTTGTTTGACTTAACAGGCTTTGCCACATTCCTCACATCTATAGGGTGTCTCTCCAGCAGGAATAGTCTGATGAGCACTAAGATGTGAGTAATACTGAAAGTGTTTACCGCATTTGTTACATCCATAGGGAAGTCCTTCCCAATGAATTTTCCTAGTTGAATTTTTTTTGTAATTTTTTTTATGAAGAGAGAGTGTGTGTGTGTGTGTGTGTGTGTGTGAGAGAGAGAGAGAGAGAGAGAGAACTGGCACAGCAGGGCCTCCAGCCACTGCAGTCAAGCTCCAGACACATGTGCCACCTTGTGCACATACGTGACTTTGTACACTTGCATCACCTTGTGCATCTGGTTTATTGGGACCTGGAGAGTCAAACATGGGTCCTTAGGCTTCACAGGCAAGTGCCTTAACCATTAAGCTATCTCTCCAGCCCTTCCCAGTGAATTTTCAAATGTTGGACCAAGTGTACAGAACACTTAAACACCCTGTCACATTCATTACATTTGTAAGGTTTTGGTCCAGTATGAATATTTTGTGTGTGTGATAAGGTTTGGTTGAGACCTGAAGACTTTGCCACATACTTGACATGCAGATGGTTTTTCTTCTGTATGACTTATATGATGCTGATTAAGATTTGTATTGCTCCTGAAAACTTTGCCACATTCTTCACATTTGTACATTTGTATGAAGTATTTGATGTTGATTAAGGTGTGTATAACTTCTGAAAGCTTTGCCACATTCCTGGCATTTGTATGGTCTCTTTCCAGTATGAATTAGATGATGTTCTTTAAGTTTTATAGGACTGTTGAAGCCTTTGCTGCATTCCTTACATTTATATGACTTCTCTCCTGTATGAATTTAATGATGATGTCTGAGATTTCTATCACTACTGAAGCTTTTGCCACATTGTTCACATTTGTAGAGTTTTGCTCCTGTATGAAGTATTTGGAGTCAAGTAACAGATGAGTGAGTTTTAAAGTCTTTGCAATATTCTTGCAATACATAATCTTTAAAATGAATTTTTCTATGTTTTGTCAATTATGCAGAACACTTAAGGCCTTTTACAAATGCTTCACATTTGTAGGGTTTCTCTCTTATAAACTGTCTAGTGTTGAGTAAAGTTTTTACTTCTATTGAATGCTCTGCTACATCATTTGCATATGTATGGTTTTTCTCCAGTATGAACTACTTGGTGTATAGTTAAGGCTGAATGTTGTTTAAAATGCCTACCACATTTTTTTTTTTTTTTTAAATATATTTTATTTATTTATGTGAGAGAGAAAGAGAAAGAGAGACAGAAAGAATGGGCCCGCCAGGGCCTCCAGCCACTCCAAACGAACTCTAGACACATGCGCTCCCTTGTGTCTCTGGCTTATGTGGGTCCCAGAGAATCAAACCTGTGTCCTTTGGCTTTGCAGGCAAACACCTTATCTGCTAAGACATCTCTCCTGCCCACCTATCACATTCTTTACATCAGTAGGGCTTATCTGTTTTATGAACCCAGTTGATTTGAGGTTTAGCCACTGATGAAAGCTTTTCTACTTTCTTTATATTTGTAAGGCTTCTCTTGAATATTGACATCATGAGGACTGGTTAATTTTGAGAAATGAGGAAAGTAATAGGCAGGTTTGGTATATTTGCAAAAGTTCTCTGGAAAAAAGAGCACAGTTGGGCTAATGAATTGAAATATGATTAATATTGTGAATTTTATTACATTTAGAACTTCTTATTTCCAATATAATTAGCCTTACTATTATTTAGGACAAAATTTAAAGGCAGCCAGGTGTGGTAGCACATGCCTTTAATCCCAGCACTCAGGAGGCAGAGGTAGGAGATAGGAGAATCTCCATGAGTTTGAGGCCAGCCTGAGACTATATAGTGAATTCCAGGTCAGCCTGGGCTAGAGCAAGACCCTACTTGAATATGTGGTTCCAGGCCCTTTTCTCCTTGCACTCCAAAGCTGTTTTCATTGCTCCAGAAATGTGACCAGTATGGCTTACGCACAGCAAGATCCAGGGAGACAAGGTTTCTATAGTTCTCCAATGTCACATCCCTACATAAATTCCACTGATCACAGTCTAGGCATTCCAGCTCTTCTGGAGAGAAAACATCCTTGAATGACAACAGGTCTATGGCTGGGTAGGTAGGTCAGATCTGACGGGGCCTGGCAATATGTGGAACTGCTGATCCTCAAGCCATGGTTTCTTCCATAGTTTCCAGCAGCCATCACAGAAGCTCTTTTTGAGGTCTCCAGAGATTGAGAGTTATGAGTTGGTGTCCTGATGCAACACAAGGCTGGTGCACATACAGATGTGATGTGTGGGATGGGAGGATGAGGACAGGAGAAGTGGGCACACACAGGCAGGGAGCCAGGCAGGTACAACCAGCAAAGCTTAGCAGGGAGAAAGGGGCAAGAGGGCAAGAGCTGGTGGCCTCATAGACTGGGAAGGGAAGCTCTTGCATGGAACTGGGATTTTCTCCAAGTTCAGGCACTTGTAACACAGCTACATTCTCTCAACCTTCTCCTCCAGCTTCTAGACAAAGTGCATTTCTCAGTTGTTTGCTGTATCCCATGGTCTGGTTTCTCGTGGAGTCTGTGATGTGGGGCATTTCATATCCTTAATCTCATTTGATTGTTCTCCACTAGGCACGTCTGGTGATCATGGGGTTCAGGATCCAAGGAAATAGCTTTTGTATTAACTTGTCATCATTATAACAAATACTTGAGATAATCAGCCTATAATGAGAAAGTTATTTTGGCTTACAGTAGTAAAGGTCCTAGACCATGATTGATTGGCTCCATTGCTTAAGCCTGTGGAAAGCCATCATATCATGGTGGTTGTGCATGATAGAACAAAGGTACTCACCTCATGGCCAAGGAGCAAGAAGAGATGATGGTCCCACAATTCCTTTCAATGGCTTGTTTCCAGTGACCTAACTTCCTCCCTCCCATAGACCCTGCTTCTTGAAGTGCCAAGACATGGGACTTTTAAGGAACATTCCAGATCCAAACTATAGCAGGTCTTGAGGTCTGTTTGTCTCTTCCCTGTTGGAAGGTCTGTCATAGGCCTCTGTAGCAGACAGCTTCAGGTTCGCTGAGATGAACTTCCAGACCAGGCACAGTTATGGAGGAAGGGATATTTATTGAAGCTTACAGATCCAGGGGAAGTTCCATAATGGCAAGAGAAGGGGCCTGCTCTCACAGGACCAGGCAAGAGACAGAAAAAAATCCAACCAGCCACCACAGCACACAGAACAAAACTACAGCCAAAAGCCCAGCACACTTCAGGAACTCCTGCTAGGCACACTTTGCATATCTTTACAATGGAATCTCAAACCCACCATCAACACCTTAAGACCAGCCCCCCAGTGACATTGCCTCTAGCAAGGTGATTGTAGATGTAAACTATAACTAATAAAATACTGAATATATTGGGGGACATATATTCAAACTACCACATTCTGCCCCTGGCCCAAAATAGATTTAGCTCCTGCCCCCCAATAGATTTATAACTATCGTACATTGTAAATTGTACTCAGTCCAATTTCAAAGGTTCTCACAGTCTTGATCAACTTAAGATAGTGAGTCCTGTAAAATCAAACAAGTTAAATACTTTCAACATGTCAAGGCACAGAGTAAACATTTTTTAACTGGTATAAGACATAGCAAGGAGAGGCTAGAATAATGCAAACTCAACCACCATCAGCAGTCATCAAACTTCTGCAGTTCAAGTCCATTATAACCAGAGACTGACAGTCTCCAGGTTTTCCAATTCCGCCCCTCCAGCTGGGCAGAGTTGCCAGGGAAAACTTTGATCCCAGGCCAACACTGCACTACATGGGAGTCCTTGCATAGTTCTGGTATATCCGAAACATCTTCAGGTCTCCATGCAAACCACGGTCCATCTTCCAGAGGCTCTTCCAGCCTATTCCTGAGGGTTTTCCTGTCCTGCCTCATGCCACATCTCAGCAGCGGCTCCTGGAACCGTGTGCAATTCATGACCACTCCATGCATTTTTCATATTTCCAAAACTAATACCAGGTGTGCAGGACACAGCCATATTCTTAATCCAGGGACAAAATAAATCCTGGCCTTGAAAAGCAGGTTCCTTCTCCAGTCAACTCTTTCCAAGAGTTTGCATTTCTAATAGTCTTTCCTCAGGCATCCTCTCCATTGTTTTAATGTAAAGCAGTCAGGCCACCTTCCTTCCACCTTCCTTAAGATTGCTAATGTGGCTGACAATAGCAGCTCAGTAACCTGAAACCAGTCTCAGTGCCTCTATAATTTTAACTTGCTTGAGGTTTTCCAACTTAAAATCTTAAAATCTCAGTCCGATATCTTTAGCCAAGCACATCAGTCCATTACAAATTTAAGCTTGATCAAACTTTCTGGGCCTGGATAGCAGAACATAGCCATCCCTTATGCCAGTAGCCCAGTTCCAACAAAGTCCTCTGCAGTCTTTCCTTCCCCTTAGAAAGCTCATAAGCCAAGCCTCGAAGTTCAGTACAGTCTGCACTTAGCATTCTCAAACTCTCATCAGAATAGTCCATAAAACTTGGCTTACCACTCCAGAAGACATCTTCAGTTGCAAGCACCAAGTCCATGCCCATTCCTCCAAAACAAAGGTTCCAAAACATGAATATCCACATGGTCTGGTTCATCTCACCCCACACTCCTCGGTACCACTTTACTGTAGCAGACAGCTTCAGGTTTGCTGAGATGAACTTCCAGACCAGGCATAGTTATGGAGGAAGGAATATTATTTATTGAAGCTTACAGATCCAGGGGAAGTTCCATAATGGCAAGAGAAGGGGCCTGCTCTCACGGGACCAGGCAAGAGACAGAAAAAATCCAACCAGCCACCATAGCACACAGAACAAAACTACAGCCAAAAGCCCAGCACACTTCAGGAACTCCTGCTAGGCACACTTTGCATATCTTTACAATGGAATCTCAAACCCACCATCAACAACCTTAAGACCAGCCCCCAGTGACATTGCCTCTAGCAAGGTGATTGTAGATGCAAACTATAACTAATAAAATACTGAATATATTGGGGGACATATATTCAAACTACCAAAGCCTCTTATCAGAAAGAAGCTTGAATAGCAATGAGAAGCCACCTAGGAAGTAAGGAAGCAGGTCTTGCTCCTCTGATTAAGTCAACAAGTCCTATATATAAGTGCTTAGTCTGTTCACCTTTGGTTAGGGACATGAGATACAGAGATGGAACCAAGAATGATGAGTGGAAGCTTAGCTAAAATAATTGGAGTGACAAGCAAGATGAGTTTTAATTAATCTGGTTCAGAGCTAAGATTTGATGTAGAAAATGTCCTTGCTTTTCTAAAGATCAGTCTTTGGGGAGAGTTATAACTGAATAGAGTGACTTTGAAACTTTGGTTAGGGGCCTTTTCCATTGAGCTGAAACTTCAGAGTTGGGAGGATGTCATTGAGCAACTCTAGGTTCATATTCTACTACAAGTGAGAAGTATGTGGTTGGAACAGATGGGGACACTAGTTAGTTGTGAGGGAATTTTAGAAGGATATATATTCTAAAGATGAAGAAACTGACATGCATATTATCCCGACCTCATTTCTCTCTGGAATCCTCAGGCAAAGCAAAGTCTTCTCTGTAACTTTAAATAAATGGACTCTACCTTCATTTCAGAACTCTGAGGATTAGTGTTTGTTGAGTGTCTAAGCATGGGCCTAGCCTGGGCTGACCACTAGCCATGCAACACCAGCTCTTCTCTCAGGTAGAACCTCAAGGCTATCTTTCCAGGCTTATTCACCTAGCTGTAAGTGGCAGGGGAAAAACTGAGCTCGGGTCATGTAGCCATCTATTCAGCTCTGTGCTTTCTACTGCTGGGCATGAGGGAATTATCCCCATGTGTTGGGGTCCCTCCTAGGGCCAGCCCAGGAGGGACGGCAGGGTCTCCACTGAGTTGGGGGTGAGAAGCGCGGAGTCATGACACAGACTCCAGGAGTTGGGTGGAAGGAGGCAGAGGGTGAGCTGCTACAAACTTGTTTATTCAAGGAAGTATAGGGGATTTTAAGGGGTTTGGCTGGCCAATCATTGTATGGGATGGTCCCCTTCTTGTGACCAATGACAGCCTGTCTCTGGACAGATCATCTCACGGCAGGTTTCTCATAGCTGTTGTCATGCCAGGCCTGTGCATGACGCCATGTTCACAGAAGCCACTTCCTGGTTTCTTCTGGCTTGTGGTTTGGCTAGGGCTAGGGCCCAACCTGCATTGTGCCATACATATCCTCCTTTTTGTTTTTATCATTGGCAACCCTGGGAGGCATGGTTCTTTGCCAAACCATTGTTGACCCCAGCCCCCAAGGGATCATCACATGTGATGGTGCCTGTCTTAGGTTGCCCCATCTCATGGGGTCTTACCCGTCATTTACTACCTGCCATCCTGGTGGGAAAACACGAGGGGTGTGGCCTGATTTCTTTTAAGCATGTGGTCTGGTTAGGGCCCGACCTGCATTGTGCCATACATATCCTCCTTTTTGTTTTTATTATTGGCTACCCTGGGAGGCATGGTTCTTTGCCAAGCCATTGTTGACCCCAGCCCCCAAGGGATCATCACATGTGATGGTGGCTGTCGTAGGTTTCCCCATCTCATGGGGTCTTACCCGTCATTGACTACCCGCCATCCTGGTGAGAAAACCTGAAGGGTGTGGCTATCACCTAGGAGGCAGGGGAGGGCCAAGTGGTGGTGGCTCTGGCGTGCGAACGGTCCCAGCAAGCAAGAATCAACTATAGAACCTGAAAAAGACCAGGGTAGGACAGGTTTACAAATGAGAAATGGCTGATAAGATACCATATGGTGGTTCACGAGGATTTGCCTCTTCCAGTTGATAAATGGCTCCCTGTAGTAGAACCTGGTTTGTTTGGATGGCGGGATGCGCTGAGCAAAAGTTCTGAGACATCTGAAAAGGATCAGCATGATGACAAGAATAACTAGGATTCATGATGACAAGAATAACTAGGATTCCCACCAGGATAAGAAGAGAGAAAGGGTTGAAGAAAGAAATGTAAAGTTATCATTGGGAGAAACAGCTGCAAAGCCAATGGGCGCCTGTCTAACAATAACATGGAAGTCAGCATGAATAGTCATGGAAGGGCTCAGTCTACAACTAAGGAGGGAGTAGTTGAGAAAGCCCCCCGGAAAAGAGTAAAAAGGCAGAGGCATTGAGTGTTAGAACCAAACAAAATAATAGGGGGTTTTAACATAAACAGGTTATTGGGTGACTGTCGTGAGCTCACCCTTAGTGCCATAAATAGCAGCATTGAGTGTCCTTAATGGTAGCAGATCAATGCAATCAAAGGAGTTGCAAAGGAATTTATGGCTGGTTGGAGGGTGGCATTACCATAAGAGGCATTAATAAGCAAAAAGGCAAAGTTGTGGCTAAGGAGAAGTACTTGCTTGATGGGGCGGGGGGAATACAGCGAAATAGAGTGGCTAAAATAAAGCCTAGGAAAAGCATGGGAATCTAGGCCCACCACACCAAACAAGTATGGCCTAAGAAGAATTGTCCAAAATGGTTTCTGGGAAGTGGTAGTAGGGAGAAAAGGAGATAAAAAGAGAAAAGGGAGGAATAAGCTTATAGTCTTGTATCCGGCCTGAGGGGTTTGGCATCATCCTCTTCATCAAGGTCGATCCCTGAGTCAGTGGCTGGATGGATGTTTCTGGCAGGGATCCAGATTGGGATCTGTGAAGTTTCTGGAAAGACACAAGTATACCCTCAGCCCTGCATTGAAACTTTTATTTTATAATTAGTTCCTTTAGGGTCCAGTTAGTTCTCTCCACGATGGCTTGTCCTTGTGGGTTGTAGGGGATTGCAAGGGAGTGTTTTATTCCCCAAGATTCCATGAAGGATGTGAATTGGGCAGATGTGTATGCAGGGCCATTATCAGTTTTAATTGACCAGGGTACGCCCATGACCAACATGGCAGTTTTTGTCACCTTAATGACATGGTATGCCTTCTCCCCTGAGAGAGCAATAGCAAAAGTAAGCTTAGAGTAAGTGTCCACAATGATATGGACATATTTGAGGTTACCAAAGGAAGGTATGTGGGTAACATCCATCTGCCAGATAGAATTTAGGGTAAGGCCTCTAGGATTGACCCCTTGAGGCTGTAGGGAGCCCAAAGGGGCTGGGGGGCACATGCCTTACAGGTACAGGTTAAATGCTTGCATTGGCTAAGCAAGAGCTCGGAGTATAGGGTTCTTAGGTTAGCGGGGGATAGATGGAACCTTTGGTGTTAAAATCTAGCTTTTTCTAAAGATGGCAAGGAGGAGACAGCAATAAACTTGTCTACCTGCAAATTCCCATCAGCAATAAAGCCAGGCAGACCAGTGTGTGAGTGAACGTGCTCAATAAGTCTGAAGGTGGATGGCCCATTGTAAAAGGACTTGTTCAAAGTAGGAGTCAATGCCAGATCCCTGGGCTGCCTTGCGGATGAGAGCCAGATCAGAGAGGGGGTGGGATACCAGGGCCTAGCTGTTGCATCTGGCCCTATGTTAACGGGGAAGGTGGCGAAGGGTGGGGCAATGGGGCGAGTCAGGAACTGTCAGTTGCCTGGTTGTGTCCAGGACAGATAGCGCAGAGGTCTTTCCAAGGGTAAAGAGGGGGAGGCGTGGTTGTGAGTGCAGCTGCCTCAGGCAGAGGGTTTGGGTGGTGGTATTTTATCATGGAAAGGTTGGGCTGGGAGGGACGAGCTTTGAAGATCTAGTTTTGGTTCCTCCTTACAGCTTTCGTTATGGGTGGAAATGACTTCCTCCATGGAGGAGCCTTTAAGGCTGGAAATTATGACAAGGAGGATAGGATTAATCCATGGGGCTAAAATAAGAGTTTCATCCCAAAAGACATGGAGGTCCTTTTGTTTCACTTTTAAGCCACATTGCAGGAGGAGGGCCTTAAGAGCCTACAATTACGGCATCCTCTGATGGGGAGGGAGGTTGCCCATTACGGCATGGTGATGCTTGAGTGGGGGGCTAGGCTGTGACACCCCTGAATCAAGGCAATAACCCAGATCAAAAATGATAGCCCAAAGGATAATCATGCAAACTACAACACCTATTGACGGGGCCAGCTGAGACGTACAGACAGAATGTTTAGGACCCACATTTCTTGTGCTTAGTAGGGGACTTCTGTGGGTCGTTTACTCCATGGCTGTATGCCCACCGGGGAAGCTCAGCCAAAGGCCTTGCCTTGATTCCGAAATCAGGTGGGTCAGACCCTTATGTGATTTTGCCAGGACAAACCAAGAGTGGAGGGGCCAACATGGGCTTCAGGACCATGCGGTGATGTGTGCCTTCCTACTGGGGAAAACAATGAACAAAAGGAAAAGGGGGAGGAGGGGGCTGCCTGCTCACCCTTGGGCAGCCGTCAGCACACAGAACAGCAAGGGGCCTACTCACCGACGATCAAGAAGGGGGCATCTTGCCAAAGCCTAGGGGGCTACTCGCCAACGATCAAGGAGGGGGCGTCTCGCCAATGCCGAGGGGGCATTGAGTCCCTGTTCAGGTGCCAGATTTTGGGGTCCCCCCTATGGCCAGCCCAGGAGGCACTGCAGGGTCTCTGCTCATTTGGGGGTGAGAGGCGCGGAGTCACAACACAGACTCTGGGAGTTGGGTGGAAGCAGCAGAGGGCGAGCTGCTTCAAACTTGTTTATTCAAGGAAGTGGAGGGGGTTTTAAGGGGTTTGGCTGGTCAATCATTGTATGGGGTGGTCCCCTTTTTGGGACCAATGACAGCTTGTCTCTGGGCAGATCATCTCGCAGCAGGTTTCTCGCGAGCATGGGATGGTAGCTGTTGTCACGCCAGGCCTGCGCAGGACACCATGTCCACAGAAACCACTTCCTGGTTTCTTCTGACACGCTGTCTGGTTAGGGCCAGACCTGCATTGTGCCATACATATCCTTTTTGTTTTTATTATTGGCAACCCTGGAGGTATTGTTCTTTGCCAAGCCATTGTTGAACCCAGGCCCCAAGGGATCATCACATGCTACAGTGCATGTCTTAGGTTGCCCCATCTCATGGAGTCTTATCTGTCATTGACTACCTGACATCCTAGTGAGAAAACCCGAGAGGTGTGGCCTGGTTTCTTTTAGCATGTGATCTGGCTACGGCCAGACCTGCATTGTGCCATACACCCAAGAGAGACACATCCTTTTTTTTGCAAAGTCCCATGGGATTCCTTTAGCTAACAGATGGGTATCTTTGGGGTAGATGCTGCCCTGGTGCCAGTTTGAGGTTATGGAGTCAGAGACCGTATCTGGTATGAGTGTCCTCCTGGCAGGGCTGTGAGGGCAGAGTCACAGATGGACTAAGGGCTGTAAACATATCTGGCAATCTGGACATGGGCCTTCAGGGATTGATAGTCTTTCTCTAACCTGGTCTAACTTTGGGTATTTCCATGGTAGATGTGGATTCCCAGTTGCCCTTCTGGCTGGCGCTGCCCTTAATCCATGAAATGGGATTGTGAAAACAGATACTGCTCGGGATTCCTGATCACTGTTTGCTGTGTGAATGATGGATGACAACAGACCTTCAGACCACCTGGAATCCACAGAATTTCCCAATATCTACTTGGGAGAAAACTTGCAACCCTGTTCAGAAGTATGCCCAAGAGAAACATGTGGCCAACCAGGCCCTCCTGAACCTTGTCAGGAACGTACCTGGGCCTTTGACCCTCCTGAATCCACCCAGCCTGATGTTCCTCACAGTGACTCTGATGTGGAGCCCAGTCACCAGGGAAACTGTTACTTCCAGAGGGAGCACAGTCACATACTAGCCTCACCAGGGTCACTGGGGAACAGCTGCCCTTTGGGGAGTCCACAGCAGTACCCGAGCTCATCTACACAGGTGGTGTTCTGGGCTGGCATCCTGCAGGCCCAGATGTGTGTCCTGGATCTGGAAGAGGAGTTGGAGAAGACAGAGGGGCTCAAGGCTGAGCTGAGATACTGCCTCCCTTTACCTTCTAGGGACTTCCCTGGTGATGTCAGCCTGAGCCCCAGTCCGCCTGAAGATGAGGAGGACTCTGAGGATGACAACAGCAGGCCTGAGGGGGAGAACCAGGCCTGGCCAAGGGGAGAAACTTTGGGCTCTTCCCCAGAGTGGGGTCCTGAGGAGGAGAGCATCTTCTTTGACAATCCCCTCTTTCTGGATAGCCCCTGTTCAGACACCAGTGCTGTTGAGGAGTGCTTTTCCTGGGGCTTGTCAGACTCTTACCCTGATGTGATGACCCAACCTGACAGCCTACAGGCCCTGAAACCTCCACTCCCAGGGACCTCAGTGACCTCAGGGCCCTGGGAGCCAGACTTAGGGGTTGACACTGCTCATGATAGTGGGCATACCACTCCTCCTTTCCCTATGCCTTCCTACAAACCACACCCTTGCTGGGCTTCATGGGCAGCTGAGGGGTCACCTACAGCATCTCCTGCGGAGGAGGAGAGTAAGGTAAGTTTAGGAAACCAGCCCACAGCAGTTTTGGGGTCATGGAAGGAAGGTCTTCCTCTTCTTCTGGGGCCACAAGCCCAGGACACAACAGATGGCACTGGTACAAGACAGACTAGTGTGGACTCCAGAGCAATTGAATCCACAAATGCCCTGTGGCCCTATCTCCAAGGAGGCTATGTCTCAATAATAAGGAGGCCTGAAGAAAAAATAGCTCCTCCTTCACAGGGTATTCCAGGGCATTCTAGGATTCCTCCCTCCCACCTTCCAGAAGTTCCCAGTGGTCACCAGGCACCCTAGGCTAACCTTTGCCCTCAACAGAGTGGTGTCTCTGTCTTGAGAGATTTCAACATTGTGTTACTTTTAGGTCATCATCTTTCCTTCTCCCCCTACCCAGGATCAGTAATAGATCAGGCCCTTGTGACACTGGAAAGAGGAACATAGTTTTCCCAGCAAGTCTTCTGCTTTAGAGATAAGGGGACTCAAGATGGCCAAACAAGGCTGTAACTTTCTAATCACTCGCAAAGAACAATGGAGATCAGAGAACTACACTCCCATAGAGGTGCCTTTTCTCAGGATCAACTTTTAAAGCTCTAGGTCCTCAGAGAGGAGTCTGGGAACTCCACCTAGTTGGGAGGATAGCTCTTCCTATAATTCACCTCTCCTGGGATAGAAGCAGCCCTATGTGGGACGATCTGGGCTGCCTGAAAGGAGTGATCTCCTGGGGCTACAAGCAATTTCCTCTGGTCTTATTCTTCTCTCCTTTCTTCTTATTCCTTCTGCCAGTCTTCTCTGGAATATAAGCCTAGCCTTGCCTCGCCTGTAGTGCCCTGTGTGGACCAAGCATTGACCTGGGAATCAGGACACCTCAGATCTGACCTTGGTTCTACAGCCACACATCCTGTTCAACCTTGGGCAAGTCACTTCCCCTCTCTGTGCTTCAACTTCTCCATCTGTTAAAGAGGACCATGAACCCATTGATTTCCCAGGGCCTTTCGCCAACCTCCTAGCATGTGGGTCTTCTTCCATCCATGATTCCTCTTCTTATCTGATAGCCCAGACTGGTGTTCTGTGTTTTACATGGGAAGACTGCCAGGAGGGAGGGACTTCTATATTTTGCCAGCATCCTTCCTTTCATCTTTCCCCCACTTTCCCTGCTCACTTCTCTGGCTCCAGGAACCACAGATATTTCAGAGCATCTCTGAACAAGCCCAGCCCATTCCTGAGGGCTGGCAGGCAGAAGGTTCTACTTGGCCTCTGGAGTCTCTTATCTCACAGGACAGAGGTGAGATGCATTGTGGAAGTCTGAGAATTTGGGTGATGGGAGGTTTTGGGATTGAGTGGAGACAAAGGTCCTTATTAGGTTCATTGTACTATTTTGGAGCCAGACAGACTTGACATTAACTCTATTGTAACTTAATCAGCAAATGAATGTTCCAGTACTTAGAGTGATGGGATGTCTAAAAGACCCACCATCTTTGCTACCTGAACCTTACTAGCTCAGCAAAAGTTTGAGTCCTGAGTTGTTTGGGGATTAGAGTTCTGGGAACCACTGCCTTTGGGAGAAATATAGGTCACTACTTATAGCAGGTCAGGGTATCCTACCCATCTCCAGATGGGCTCCCAGGGATACATGGGGTGCTTGGGGATAGCAACCAACATTTTCCTGTTTCCTGCTCTGAGTCTGCTCACTGTTACTCTTTCTCAGGTGAGAGGGATGCTGGGCATCCCCAGGAACCTGCTCCCTGCACCGTGGTCCCTGGCCTCTGTGGAAGCCGAGCCTCTTCACTGAAGCCTACCTGCCCAGATCCTGAGTGCACAGATGTTGGCCCCAGGTCCAGCCCTGGGTCCTTCCAGGATAGCCCACAGCTCCAGTGCCCCAATTCTAGTCTTTTTCCCAAGGGATCACCAGATGCCTCATACTCATTGCTCCTGGGAGAGAATGGATCAGAGCCAAGTAACCTGAAGAAAGAAGAGGCAGGTGATGCCTCAAACCCAAGGCAGAAGGCAAGGAGTGAAGGCACAGCCAGGACTGAAGAGATTATAGCTCCACAGCCCCAAATCCATTTGTATTCTACAGAAGGGTGAGTCCTATACCACCTGGGTCCTGAGCTCCTAAATATGCTGAATTTAAGAATACCCTGGTAGAGCATGAAAAATGCACATTGAGATTTCATGTTCATTCTGATGTTTATTTTAGTCTCTTAAGACCACTTATATGGATTATATAGGATTATGTGACTGGGCTGTGGTAAAGTTTTGGAATTATTAAAAGTAACCACAAGAAGTTAAGACAGCCATAGACATGGAGGTAGGATTTGAACATGCTAAGGCAAGGCCATCAAAAGTGTCCCCAGAGTATAGGAAACTGATCAGGGCCATGTTCAGTCTTGGGGGATTGAAGATTGGGGCTAGAGAGTGGGGTTTACAGACTACTTTGAACTTGGAGTGTCTAGAAAAAATTCATCGAAGAGCCTGAGTTTGAGGTATTGACTGAGATTGCAACGAGGGGAGGATTGATTGGGAATGAGATAATGGAACTTGGCATCCATAAGATTGTGTAACCTCAGAACTGCAGCCAAAGTTAAGAGCAGGTCCAGTGGGAAACCAATTGAGATGGTGACATGTCCCAGGATGCTGCATCAAGACTCTCAGACCCTGGGGACTCAACAAGGGAAATGGCTTTGTTCTCTACTTGGCTGAATAAGGGTCACATAAAAGAGACTAGGAGGAGCTAACAGGGCCTCAAGTCATGAACCAAACAGCCGTGGTACTTGGAGAGTGAACCCTGCTCCATCTCAAGGCCCTTGGTTGGTGGCAAAAGAATGTCAGTGGGTGCCACAAACCAAGGAACAATCTTCCTCATGAATCCAGAAACCATGTTGCAGCCTTTCTAAGGCTGGCTAACCACAGGAGACTTAGTATCTAAAAGGGAGGTTCATTATTCTATACAGTCAAATGAATCTAGCCCCACACAAAAGCAAGGCAGTCCACCTAAAATGATAATCTTGCTTTCAGAGTAAATGATGAAAAAAGTTAACTCGAACTTTATCTTGTTAAAAGACACTAAACATTACATGAATAAGTTTATTTAATTTTATATTGAACACAATGTAAGAAGCACAATTTTCCTGGCACAAGTTTTCTATCCCACCCTCCCCACTTTGAAATCATGAAGGCTTTTTTGTTGTTTTTAAATATAGCTTCATTAAGATATAATCCATTTGCCATGTGGTTTATTCATTTAAATGTACATTTCCTTGACAATTTTGTATTTGTATAGTTTTTTAACCGAAGTGCTTCCGTATCTAGACATTATTTTAGTAACAATGTTATTGACTCATTTTAAAACATTTTAGGGCTTCCTTCATTGGTTAATTCAAGTAATCATCTTTAGACATGACAGTTACATCATTATTTTCATTTCCTCCTCTTCAGTTGCTCAGTGGACTTGCAGGTCCTCATTTGTCAGCAGGCTTCTTTGTGTTTCCTAGAGTCTCCCAGAACTACTGTCATGGCCTTCATGAAACCCTAGTTTTGTTGTTGTTTTACAAGATGTATTGTATCACTTGTGACTGCTGTGTTTATGCTACATTGAAGGATGTCGGGGATGCTTAGGAACCAGAGATTACCAGCAAAGAACTGAGCCTTCTGTGCTAAGAGGGCTATTGCATCAACTCTAATGAGTGGTCACTTTCTCAATGTGTCAGTTTTTCAGAGACCTATAAGTGTTTTCACATTATGATCACATTGTGATATTAGCCTACCTGTACAACTGTTTAAAGTGGTAATTTGAATAATGAATATGAAACTGTTTCTGAGAATTTACTGCTAGATTCTTGAGTGTCCTCTGACTCTGGTATGGCTTGCCTGGGTCTGTTTATACCTGTCATAAGTCACCAGCCAGTCTCCTTGATAAAGGCAGCTAGGAGGGTTATTGTAAACCTCCTCTGATTTCCCTAATTGCTGCTGTTCTTAAACCCAGTCTAGCCTCATCATTACACTTTACTTGACTCTAGAACTAGGAGTGGAGTCTGGTTCTGAGGCTGAGGAAAAGACATAAAGGCATAGGAGGATGGCTGTGGGGTAAGAGGTAATCCCATCCCACCATAGGTTGGACAACACACCATTAAGGTTCCATTTGAGCTGAAAGAAGCTTGTCACATCACTATAGTTTACCTGGGGAAGTGTGAGATGCCAAGTTTGACTCCAGTCCTTGTGGGTTTTATGTGACTACCTCTTCTCTGAGATCTCCTGGTCCTAACCTGGGCCAGGCCAGGCTGGATGTGATATTATCTCTTCCTGGGTAAGAGTCTGGGTCCAGCTCTTTGAGACCCAGGAGCTCCAGCTGTGCCCTTGGACTTTGGGTTCCTCTTTTCATGATTAGCCTGCAAGGGTACTAGAGGCAGAACCCCTGCATGCTCATCCCTAGTGAGAACCTAAGGACACTAATGGACTTTTCTAGGCTTCCAGAGAGTCCCATGTTTCAAGCCCAGTCACCAGAGGAAGACCAGAAGCCATCAGCTGGAGACAAATTGGCTAATGGCTTTAGGAATGACAAAGAGGCCTGGAACCTAGCCTCACGCCTCTATCATCTGGATGGTTTCCAGAAGTCTGAAGTGGCTGCTTGCTTGCAGAAGAAGTAAGGGGTTTTTTTTTGCAGTTCAAGTGTGAAGCAGGGCATGGAAGAGCTTCCTTCCCTGCATCTCCTTTATTTCAACTGCCACCTTTTATCCCATCATATCTATCCTGCCTCTTCCCAATCCTCCATGCAGAGATTTTCCATCCCTGGCCTTACCTGATGCTTCTTTGTAGTCATGCTTGAATCATGCTTGATCCTTCTTTAAGTCTGTGCATCCAGACCTCTTGCCCACCAGCTCTTGGTCCTCTTGGAGTATGGTGTCTAGTCTGACTAAAGTTTTCCCTCATCTGGTCCCTGCCACATCTGGTTCCATGAAGTGCTGACCTTGGGGCTCTTCTGCATCTGCAGCCTGGCCTGACCCCAAGTACCTTCATCATCTCCCATTACCCTCTGCAGCAATGACTTCAGCAGGGCTGTGGCGGAGGCGTACTTGTCCTTCTTCCAGTTTGGAGGCCAGACCCTGGACCAAGCCCTCCGGTAATGCCTTCTGGCCCTCTGGGTGGCAGTGAAGGGGGGATAGCTTCAGGGTAGTAGTCCTGCCTTTCTAGGATGTGTGGAGTATACCACCTAGCTTGCTTCTTGACTCTGTCTCTCTTTGGCAGAGGCTTTCTCCAGGCCCTAGTGCTCAGTGGGGAAACTCAGGAGCGGGAGCGAATTCTCTACCAGTTCTCCAAACGCTACCATTATTGCAATCCTGGAATCTTCCCCTCAGTAGGTAGGGAGGCTGGTTGGTGGTAGGGCAGGGGGACTTTAGTAGTGGCCATGTGTCTGCTCAGAGTTCAGTGGACAACAGCTACTGGGCATGTGTTGGGGCTGTGGAGAAACAGGGAAAGGAAAGTCATCCTGCCTAGTATGGGCAAAGGGTCCAATGAACTTTCTACTTGCCTCTCTCTGGGGAAGATTCCATACACACCTTGACCTGTGCGATCATGCTCCTTAACACTGACTTGCATGGACAGGTAAGTGGGCAGGGCACCTCTGGATGCCAGGCAGAGGTCAGGGTTGGAGTGGGAACTATGGCAGGGCAGGGAGGGTAATTAAAGACTAGAGGCCCAGGTCAGGGTGGATCAGGGCAAGGCCTGGGGTATTTTCTATCAGGATGAAGTATTCAAGCTATCCCACTTCTCCATGGTCACAGAACATTGGGAAGAGCATGAGCTGCCAAGAATTCATAACCAACCTGAACGGCCTGCAGGATGGCAAGAATTTCCCGAAGCAGCTACTGAAGGTACGGCTTTCTCACAGGGCCAGGAGCAGGACCATGTGTTCCACGTTCCCTGTCTGGGGTCTGAAGCCCTGATTCCAACAGATAATACAAAGCTCAGGTCTCACACTAATGAAATATCCTTGAATGGCAAGGATTTGCCTGCTGGTTCTTAGCTGGCAGCATCAGCACCATCTTTGAATGTGTTAGCTATGCAGATTCTTAGCCATAAACCTATGGCATCATATTCTCTGTAGCTGGAGCCCTATAAGTTCCCAAGAGATTTTTACCTCTTTGGAATCTGAGAAGTGCTAGTTTACTGATTATCCAAGTGGATATGAGGCAGAATTTCATGTAGGGAAAATCTAGAGTTCAGATTTGGAAGCTGGGTGCTCCTGGTTTGAATTCTAGTCTTGCACAGTATACCCCTTGACCAACTCAAGTTCCTCCTGGAGGAAATAAGCACCTCATAAGGTCATTATCAAGAATAAATGAATTTTTTCAAGTGCCATACACAGTGCCTGCCACACAGCATGCACTTCACAAGCAATTTGATTACTGGTCATTTCATCTACTTTGTACTTATTTGTTGAACACTTACTATATGATGACACCTTGCTAGGCTAAAAAAGCAAGAAAGGCCCATCTATGTTAGTACTGTTTATGATTATTATTATTTCCAAGTTTTAACACTTCATTCATGCATGCATGCACTCATTTTCAGACATTTCTTTTGAAAGTTGTTCATGCAAGTTCTTTTCTGGTCCCTCTGGGCAGGACAGAATGTGGGTGTCTTATGTCTCCTTCAAAAGATCTAGGTCAAGCCTCAGAAAGCTTGGGCAGGACAGGGCTTTGGATGCCTGGACCATCTTTATGTCTCCAGTATTAAGCCCAGAGATAGATGCATCTTCTTTCAGAGAAGTTCAGCTATGAGTGGGTAGAAGGAATGGGTGGTATACCATGCTCCTAGATGAGTGCTGACAGAGTTAGTTTAGGGCCCATAGCTACTTGGCTCCCTGCTTATCTGTATGCTTCTGTTTTAGGCCTTCTACTGGTCTATCCGAAGTGAGAAGCTCAAGTGGGCTATGTAAGTGAGTCTCCTCCCCTATTCACTTTCACCTCTGTCACCTCTGCCTCTGGGTCTTCCTCCCTCTGTTGCCCACCTACAAGTTGGAGAACTTCAGGGCTCTGAACAGTACTTTCTCTAAGTGGGTGGAGCTAGAGGCAGGTGCCTGGACCAGTCCCAGGAAGGACATAGGAACCCAGGCAATACTAGAAAAGCCAGAGGTGGAGAGGGGGTGGCTATCCCTTGAATTGTTGGGTTGGCATTGGACTAGGTCTTTTTTTGAGGGATCCTATTTTGTTCTTCCCAGCAAGAGATGGTGCTGAGGCTCAAGGCAGTGGGTATTTGCTATGGTCTTTGCCTTATCAGCACTCTCATCCGGATTCTTTGCCATCCAGGGATGGAGAGGATGCATCCAGACTTGAAAAGGCTGGACCCTGTCCCACAGCTGTCAAGATGAACAGCCCCTTCCTCCAGCTGGCTCAGGATCAAACAATACCCACCTATAAGCAGGGCATCCTGGCTAGGAAGATGCATCAGGATGCTGATGGCAAGAAGAGTGAGTGCCTGCTGCCCAGGAACAGGGCTATGTGTGGGGAGCACTCTGCTTGGGGAGCAGGTCCCTGTGTTCAGAGAAATCGGTAGCTTGTGTTCCTTTCTTAATATATCCAGATTGGTGACTAGGTGCTGAGACAAGACAAAACAGGTCTGGTTATTCCCAGACCCCAGTATCCCTGTGGAAAGGTAGAGATAGACAAGTAAGGGAGGCCTGGAGGAAAGGTTTTTTGACTTTGTTCTGAGGACTTGTTATAGGGACAGGCATAAGGGAAACGTCTGGAAAATAATGGTGTCTATGTGGAGCCTTGGAAGACGAGAGGGTCTGGGTGTTTGTAGTTATCTGGGTACTAGCAAAGAGCATGCAGAATCTTCTCAGAGCATTGAGTTTATGAGAAGGAATGAAGGGGGCGCTCTGGGACAAAATTTACAAGTCTGCAGTTGAGCCTTATTCCCTGGGCAGTCAGATTTCTGAGCAGAGCGGCAGCCTGACTAGAGCACCAATTTCTGCAGACTTAGCTGGATCACAGATTAGACAGAGTGTTATGATGAGCAGTGACAGGGAGGAGCTACAGGGGCCAAATTTGGCACACAAGGGCAATGTGAAGAAGGGAGGAAAAAGGGAGAGACTTGTGCAGAGGGGGCTACTTAAGGCAGAACACCCTGAGCCTGAGACTTAAGCACCAGTGCCGTCTGGGTGGCCACACACATCCATACATCTTGCAAGGTGTCTGAATGGAATTGTGTTTGTGCCTGGGTATGTGTGCACCTGGGGTTTTGGGCATATGTTTGTGGAGAGAGGGTCTGCATATCCACGTAAAACATTGTCTAATATTGTTTCTTATTGGGATTTTGTGGAGACTCTAGTGGTTGTATATATTTTCTTGTGTTGGCATGCTTTATTTATATTTATGTGCTTGCTGCCCAGGAACAGGGCTGTGTGTGGGACCACTGCACAGGGCTTAGGTGAGGGATTGAAGGTGGGGTAAAGGGTATGGTCGGGGATGAGTGCACACTTTTGTGAAGATCTGAGGGCATCTTGATATGGTACTACCACCCACCTTTGTGTCTGTTCCTGGAATAGCGCTGTGGGGCAAGCGTGGTTGGAAGATGTTTCACACCTTACTTCGAGGAATGGTTCTCTACTTCCTGAAGGTAGGTAGGGAGTCAATAGCCCTAATGATGACTTCCTGGGGAAGCACTTGTAGACTGGGATGGGAGGATACTAGTTGCCGAGACCTTAGAGTGATAGCACCACCCTGACTGGCAGGATGCTAGTTGTTAAAGTGCAATTCAGATTCTGGGCAGAGTGGATGTCAAGGAGAGGCCTAGAACTGTTTGGTGGGGAGGCAGCTGATGACTTTTTCACTGAGCTCCTGTGCCTGGTGGCAGGGAGAAGACCACTGCCTTGAGGTGGAGAGTTTGGTGGAACACATGGTGGATGAGCCTGTGGGGGTGCATCACTCACTGGCCAGCCCTGCCACCCACTATACCAAGAAGCCCCATGTCTTCCAACTGCGGACTGCTGACTGGCGCCTCTACCTCTTCCAGGCACCGTAAGTCCTTAGGGTGGGAGAAAGTGGCGAGGCCTCAGTACCCCTAGTATTCTCCTCTCACTCTGAAGTCTACTAGTCCCAGCCCTGGCGGGAGCTTCTATCTTGACCAGGAAACTTTAGAATGTTGCAGCTGGTGGAGGAGCTCAGATTCAGAGACAGAACATAGGAGCAACTGCTCCTCTTCCCCACCCTTTGGTCAGTATACCAGGCTTTTCTTTGTAAGGCCGGGCCAAGCCTCCCAGTTGTGAACAGAGGATTCTAGGAAGCTACCACCATTTGATATAAAATCTATTGCTTTCCTGACTTTTCCAAACTCTTTGGTAGATAAAATCTGGTCAACACTCTGGCTCATGGCAAGGCTTCTGGTTTTTAGAGGCTGAATCCTCAGGGGCACAGGAAAGTGGGTAGGTGACAGGACGTGCCCCTGAGGACCTAAGATCTCCTTTGCCCGCAGTACTGCTAAAGAGATGGCTTCCTGGATTGCGCGCATCAACCTGGCAGCGGCCATGCACTCGGCGCCGCCCTTTCCTGCCGCCGTGGGCTCCCAGCGCAGATTCGTGCGACCCATCCTGCCCATGAGCCCTGCCCACAGTTCCCTGGTATAGCCTCACCTACCCAACGGGTGTGTAGGGAGCGGAAGAAGGGTGGGAGCAGTGTTGATGGATGGTGGTTCCGACAACAAGGAGCAGGGTTGCACGACCTGGACCCAGGCAAGGAGTAGGCACTGGGTGGGGGTCTTGAGACCGCTAATTTACCACTGTGGCTTCTAGGAGGAGCAGCATCGATCTCACAAGAACTGCCTGGATGCTGCCTCTGATGACCTGTTGGACTTGCAGAGGAATTTACCTGAGCGGCGGCGGAGCCGCAGCCGCGAGCTGGAGGAGTACCGTTTGCGGAAGGAGTACTTGGAGTACGAGGTGAGATGCTTGCAGTGTCCTGGCTGCGCAAGCCCGCCTACGGGGCCCTCTGCCGTCCTCTTCTGGCTGTCTCTGTAGCTGCAGCCTCCATTGGCCCTGCCCTGACTGGAAGATTTGTTGATCACACATTAGGGGTAGGGACGGGGCGGGGTGGGGGTGGATATAAAGTGAATAAGGATATGGTCTATGATTACTAAGAACCATTCTTTATTTTTTTTTTCTCCCTGGAAACACATGGCAGTTGCTTGTGTGGAAACACAGGGATGTTGTTTTACAGGTTATTTTTTTTTCTCCTAGGAGAATATTTGACTTTTCCCAAGCAGAAGGAAAAACTACATGTGTGTGTGTGTGTGTGTGTGTGTGTGTGTGTGTGTGTGTGTGTGTATGTTTGGTTTTTCGAGGTAGGGTCTTGCTCTAGCCTAGGCCGACCTGATATTCACTCTGTAGTCTCAGGGTGGCCTTGAACTCATGCAGATCCTCCTACCTCTGGCCCCCGAGTGCTGGGATTAAAGGCATGAGCCACCATGCCTGGCTCAAAACTATATTTTTGCTGAATTATTCCCACCCCCAATAATCATAGGTCATATGTATGGAGCTTTAATTCCTTGCATGGATTATCTCATTTAACTATCTATAATTGTGGGATGGGTACTATTATACTCATTTTATAGATGAGGAAACTGAGGCACCGAGAGATTAAACAATTTGTCCAGACCTGATAAATTTACATGGTGCTACAGTCACATTGTGCCTCACACTTAGTCTCAACTAAGTCATGGCCTTTATTTGCTCTATGACTCAAAGTATTTTTCCCCCTAGTGTTCCCCAACTCCTAGCTATTCCCACATCCTGAGTGTACTTTGACCTCACACCAATGCACACTCTGGGATCCTAATGCAGAGTTAGGGCTTTGTGGGTCCTGTTTAGGGTAGGGGACCATTGGATAGGGAGTGTGGGTAAGGTGTAGTATGGGAACAGAGGGAGGAGTAGACCACCTGGAAGCAGAAACTAGGGAGGGTCATCAACAAGCTTCCTGCTTGCTGCCAACCTAGCCTGGCTTGCTTTCAAAGTGCCTTCCTGGCCCATTGACTTGCTGATTCTCTATGTGGTGGTGAGTGCCCCATTTCCCAGAGGTTTCTGCATGAAAGAACCCAGCTTGATCATGACCCCCCAACTGAGATCAAGACCCCCACTGGCCATGCTTTGTTTTACTCAGCCACATTTTCTCCTTTATTACTCACAGAAAATAGTTTGCATCCTGCCAGCCTCCCAGGGCAGGGATGAGGTCCCAGTGGGAGGGAGGGTGAGAAGGTACATTGTAACCTGGGAATGATATCCCAGGATACTAGTCACAGAGAGGCTTAGTGGTATTAAGCAGATGAGGATACTTAGCCTCACAATCTGCAGATACCAGCTGTTAAAGTCCCATTCAGGCCCCAGTAGGGCTTAGTCCAGATATGGGCTGTTTAGGTGTAGTGCTGAACAGGTCTCTGGATTGGTGGGTTACACATCTGTGATTATCTCAGTCGTAACATGGTCTACAGATGGATAGTATTAGAACTGGGCATGTGATACAAGTAATTACACATACTCCAGAAATGCCCTCAGCAGCCTAGCTGCATGAGCACCATGCAAAAATTTTGGGGCAGCCCTCCATCACCATAGCTTCAAATACCTGTCACCTGTCCTTCAAGACTCTACATTCCTCCTGACCTGGAGTCAGATTATACTAAGGCAGTGGGGCCTGTGTGTTGTAGAAAACGCGCTATGAGACCTATGTGCAGCTGCTGGTGGCCCGTTTGCATTGCTCCTGGGGAGACCTGGCTCAGTGGGAGGAGCAGCTGGGGAAGGAAGGTGAAAGCACTCTGGAGCCCAAGCCACGCCTGAAGAAGTACCACTCAAGCCCATCCCTGCACCAAGAAGAGGCCCCCACCACAGCCAAGGTGAAGAGGAACATCTCAGAGCGTAGAACCTACCGGAAGATCATCCCCAAGCGAAACCGCAATCAGCTGTGAAGCCAGCACCACCTCAAACTGGCTCCTGATCTGAGGGGCCTTATCTCACTGGCTTCACAACAAAGAATGAGCCTTCCCCCTTCTCTCCTAAAGGACATTCCTCTGCTCATTCCCTTGTAGCCCCCATTCCCTGATACTAGAGCACATTTGCTCACCACTCCTTGTGACAACCCCTCCATTGCCCCTATTCCTGGCCATTCCTGAGTGAAGACAGAAGTTGGGCAAGGACTTGGCTCCATTGCCAGAATTCATCCCATGTCACCTCCATCCCCCAGAATTCAGAGCACCCTCATTTCCTGGACACATGGGGCCTGGTTTCTGTGTGGTAGCTTTGGGCAATGTAGCCAGGGAACCACATCCCTGAGGATGGTGCTCCTTTGAGAATGAGGTGATCCACCAAAAGAAAAGAGCAGGAACTCTTAGAAAATCATAACTAGCATCTTATGACCCAAGGAGCAAGATCACTTGGCCCCATCCCCAGTGGGACAACAGGGACCTGGGCAGGTTTCAAGGGCTAAGCAAGGCTGTGGGTTCCAGGCTTCTGACTGACTGCTTTCTTCTATAATCAGCCATGCCCCCTGACTGATAAGAGGACCTCATGCCCAATTGTAAATCAATAGAGCAGATCCTGTGGCCTGAGCTAGGACCAGTTGGAGTGAGAGCCTCCAGAGCTCTCTGGAGAACCCTGGAGTGCTGTGAACAAGGAGCCTTTGTGACTGAGAGCAAGGAAAGTAGTTCTCCAGGAACAGACCACTGTAGAGTGCAGAGGGGTGAAAGGTATTGTCCGTCCTCTTTGGAGTCTGCCTAGCACTGGAGGTGGAGGCTTGAGGTCCCAGGTTCTTGGCCAGATTTAAGAGACTACTGCATGTACCCCTTCCTGCATACCTCTTAAAACTGCCTTTCTGAGGGTGTCAGGACCCCGTCTCTACTCACAGGATAGCTCCTGGTGCTTTGCCGCCTTCCCCTTGTCCTGGCCTCTGGCTGCCTCCCAGCTAGGACTGTTCTTTAGGGGAGGTTCTGGAGACTCAGGGACTTGGGGCTGTGCCTGTGGGAAGGAGGATGGGCTGAGGGGAACAGCCACCATTGTCTCTGTTCAGCCATGTGTGCCAGTAGGCTGCCTGCCAAGCCGGGGCCTCTGCTGCCACACCCACCAGCTAATGCATTGCCTCTCCTGCCTTCCTGGGATACCTCCTCTCTTCTGATGATGTTTGTAACAGCCCTGGGGGCCTGGAGCTCCAAACAGTGAGGCTGGTCTGTGGGAGCCACATGGGGGGTCTCTGGCCAGGACATGGGGCTGGGCCAGGCACCCAATGGGTGTACAGTAAATACCAGTCAACAAAGGAGCAAATGTGTAAGAGTATATAAGAAAGGGAGGGTAAAGCACTCAGGGCCACCTGCAGTGTGGCAGGCTGCATCTCCCTTTGACCCATGTGATAGCATGTCTGTGCTTGTATACAGAGTACTGTGGGGTCATGTATATGCTTGAGTCACACTGTTTCAGGTTGCTTCAGAATCATTTTCATCCGTCTTATTTCACATACTGTGGGACGCTCTCTAAGGCCAGTACTAGAGGATTCAAAATGAATTAAACATGTCCCTGACTCATTGAGTTGGCAGTCCTGTCCATTGGTTTCCAGCTGTCAATATAGAGACACACTTTATCTTGCTAGGGAAGCATGCTGCTTCACTGCCAGGGGATTTGGACTCAGTAGGCCTGTCAAGGGGATGGGTATATATGTTTAAATTTTATTGGGCAACTCTTAAGAAGCTAACAGCCACATCAATTGTCCAATTGTCTCATTTTATGGAGGTGGAAACTTTGCTGCATGTGGAAATGACTCAATCAAGGACTGATACTTACAAGCTAAGTGTCCTGGGAGTGGGTTGTTTGACCTCATTAAACATATATCAGACTTAACAACACCACAGTAGAGGGTAGAGGTTTGTCCACATGTGACATGTCAATGCTCCTTTGCCCAAATAGAACCGGAAACTCCTTTTCATTTGTGCACATAGAAATGTTGCAGCTAGATGATGTGGTTGCCTGGCTTTCTAAGACAATGCTACCTGGCACTTTACTCCAGGACCCTCTGCCAGGAGGGTCTGCAGAGTTGGAGACATGATCATTGGGCTGCAGTTTTAACATGTGGCCACTGAGAGGCAGGCGTGTATCTCCCTAGCATTGGGCACCTGAGATGGAGCTGCAAAGCAGCAATCAGAAAGAGGCAGGAAGTTAGGCTGGGCCCTTGGGCTACTGCCTTAACTGGAAGGCAAACTAGGGTTCTATGTGTGCAACTTCTATGGAAATTTAATATTTCAGAATTTTAAAAATTACAAGAAAAGGGAAAACACAAAGTCAATGGCCTATAGCCTTAGGACAACCTAGCACCCTGGCCTCCCCACCACCACCTCAACTGTGTATGTACTGGTTTTTCTGAATGGCCACTCTCTCCCTGATGACCTATCCCCACTGCCCCCTGCCAGCACCTTTATCTTATCTCCAGCTTTTCTGGATGACAGTATCTCTCACCATGTAACTGGCTCACCCTTCACCTGCCTGCTCACAGAGGAAGAGTTCCTTGTTTTACATGTTGTGACTGATACCTTCCTCTAGTCCACATCTCTCCTTCAAAAGTCCCATTAGGAGGCCCACTTTCATACCTTCCATTATGTCACCTGGAAAAATCTCTCCCAATTTCAAGTAAGGAGGGACAATGACACTATAAGCCTGCCTTAGACTGCTGCTTCCTATGTCTGACTCCTGATGAACTCCCAGGATGGCTGGGCCTTACTAGCTGTTTCTTTTTACCTGGTTCCTATTCCTACTGGTCTCATTCCTCTTGCATGGGCTTCTGCCCTACTCTTCCTTGAAAATACAATACCAAAGGCCACTGATGACACTTAGTCAATCCACTGCATTCTATCCAACCTTTTGCTAAGCAGCTTTTGACCATGCAGGCCACATTACTGTCTGACCGGTACTGAGAACCTAAAGGCAAAATGCCCCAGGTGGAGTCCTAACTGCACATTTTCTAGCTGGCCATGGGCCACTTCCTTGACCTCTTGTGCTTCTGTTTACTTCTCTATAAAATGGGGATAATAGTACCACTTACCTCACAGAGCTGAAGGAAGAGGGAGTGAAATTATGCATGTAAACATGTCAAAACAATGCCTGGCACTGAAGGAAGGTTAACCTGGTAGGTTAGCTATTAGAAGGCAGCCTCACTGGATCACTCCAGGCTCCCTGTCCGCCTTCTGTGAGCTCTGGCTCTAGGTCCTGTCTCAAAGGAGTCATCCACTTTGGCTTTGTGGTTTTTATCTGCACCTGGCTTTTCCACTGCTTGGACATTACAGAATCTTAGCTTAAATGGGCTTCAGGAGAAAAGGACAATGACAGTTTCCAGAAACTGGGTGCTCTGTTTTCAGGTCCTGGATGCAAGTGACGTTCAGTGTAGGGAAACACACCCTTCTCATGCCTCATTTCTCTCTTATTCACTTGGAGCTTCATCTTCCAGGCCCAGGAGGCAGGAGCAACCTTCATGGTACCAGTATGGCCCCAGCTCCCAAGATGATTCTGGTGCATATCTAAACTATAGAGTCGAAATTTCAATCTCAAATTTGGGAAGAATAGTCCTGAGTCATCTGCCTTGGTCCCATATCTGAGGCAATCACTTAAACTAAGGCCAGGAGCCTGAGAAATTAAATTCTATCTTCAGAGATGGTGTGAGTGAGGCCAATATTACTCAAAGGTCAGGGATTAGCAGCAGCTACTGAAAATTTCTGAATACTGTAAACTTAAGTAGGAGGAATGCATGATGGGAGAAAATCAACTAGAACCCACTTTCTACTTCCTCCATGCAACCTGCCTTGGTCTCTTCCTCCTCTATCACAAAATAACCCTCTTTCCCTCCTCTGTTCATCCCTTCCCTCCTCTTTTCTTCCTACTGCTTCCTATTTGTCTCTGCTCCAAGAAGGGTGCAACCTTCCAGAAGCAAAGCCTAAGGACAATGGTTTCCTTTGCATTTTCAGAACTTTGCTCCAGAGTCTGACATTCAGAGTCTATTTTCTTTTGTCCTTCTTGCACCTCCATCCTCAAAGTTCAGTTTTATTCTTAGAGGTTCTCCTTGGCTGACTGGAGACTTCCAGGAGAGCTTCTGTGAGGGCCAAAGGGAAGCTTAGATCTCTGATCTGAATTGCAAACCTGGACTAGTACTCACTGTCTAGAGGTTGTGGCTGGAACCTCAGTAAATTTTCCTGGGAGTATAAAGTACTAAGTATATTGTATAGGTGATAACCTACCAGATTCAACTTAGTGACATCTCTCCCAAACTCATCTCTCATCCTCCTAGGAATTACGTTGACAGTTTGTCCATTGCTATGAAAGACAACACCACAAGACACATGGGGAGGTGTGATCCCAGAGGCCTTTGCCTCATTTTTGGTATCAACTAGAAGCTTGTGGTTTTCTGATCTTTGCCCCCATCTTGGATGTGGCCCAGAGTTGGGTAGAGAATATTCCTGCACATATCTCCTAGCCTCTTTCCTTCCCCAGAAGCATTCAGTGCCCCTTGTCCTGGCTTGAATTAAACTTGGAAGCTTGCCTTCAGTTAATGATCTCTCCTCTGAGAGCTGGTCATGTCCGTGCTCCAGATCTGTGCTCCAAAGCTCATTGGAAGGAAGCCCAGTGCTGAAGGGAGGGTGGGTTGTATAGAGTCCTTTGCTTGGGATGACCTGCAGTGCTCTTGCTGGGTTCAGCTTGAGAGTGACCACCTCAACTCTCCATATTGGGTGCTGCATGAAGCAGCTCTGGGGAAGCTGGGCCCAAGTTGGCTGCTCTTTTTTTTTTTTATTATTTCAAAATGGTTTCAGATTTATAGAAAGGTTGCAAACACAGTATACACATATGCCCCAAATAGTTTACTCAACTTTTAGCATCTACTGTTAATTAAGTATACTTTTCACTGCTAATCTATTATTAAATTCTATACTTTTTCAGATTATCTCATTTTCCCCTAATGTCAACTTTTTGTTCCATGATCACATATAGAATATCACCTTATTTTCATATAAAAACACCTCTGGAGGTATCACCGTACCTGATCTAAAGCTATATTACACTGCTATTAAGTGACCTTTTTCATGTGTAGTTTCCTTTATTAGAGCCAAGGTGAGTCATTTCCTTTTGAGCCCAGTACTCGCAAAACTGCTGCTGCTTCTGAGAACCACAACACCATCTTTCCCTCAGCAAGAATCAACTATGTCACCATGGCCACCTTCTCACTTGACCACCAAAGACTCAAGGCCAATTTCCAGACCAACCTTGCTGCCACCTAGGACCCACTTTCCTAAGCATGATATATTTTGTTGTTCTAATGCTTTCTCTTTAATTCATATCTTACTAATTTATTGAATGCATTTCCTGTGAGCTGTTGCAAATTCCTCCTGGAACAATTTCAGGAATACATTAATATTTAAAATAAAATAAACAAAATGTCACTGTGTGTTTTAGGTTGCAAATTCCTTAAGGGCAAGGACCATGTCTGTTTATATAGCACCTGGCACAGTGTCAAATTGAGGCTTAACAAATGAATTTAGATGAAGAGGAGGAAGAAGCTCAACAGACTCTCCTCCAAATTCCCTCTTGCCAGGGGCTGCTTCCTCATGCTGACACAAATCCTCACCCTGTTCCTGGACATTCAGGCTTGGCCTGTTGTCCCCATCTGTCCACACACTTGTCATAGCACACCTGGCCCTCATGTACACTGAACTCACTCCCAAATGTGCCTTCCTTTCTCAGACACAGCCACACCTACACACACCTGGCTCAGAGCTTCATCTCCAGACACCTATCTGGCCTCTCACCCACTGCCCTGGCCCTGCAAGCTCACCCAAGGCTGGGCAGCCGTGCATGGTTTTAGGAAATGCCACTGGCAGAGGCATTTGAGGTGCTGTCCTCACGTGCGTGCCTTGGCCTCGTGGGGGCCTCCAGCCAGGCGGGGACCTGACCGAGGCAGGGAGAGGATAAGCTGCTTCAAAACTCCAGATGCAGCAGTTAAAAAGAGGACAGAGGCAATGATCCTTCAAATTGCCACATCTGTATAATCTGCCTTTTATTTTCTGCTTCATGAAGTTTTATTTCCTATTATTTATTCACCTCCCCACCCTCCCCTCTCCCGCTTCCATTCCTCTTTAGCAGGCGACATGCTCAGATGGGTCCTGAGCCTTGGCCTGGGTCTGGGCACCCCCACCTCACACCTCCCTCCCTGTCTGGCTGCTGAGAGAAGGCACCTGCTCCCCCTCCTCTGACTCCCTTGCTTTCTCCCTTGGGACATCTGGGGGCTGCAACTCCCTCCACCTTTGTGTTCCAGCCCCTAAATAACCTCCCTCCATCCTCCAAGTAGAGTCCTGAGGAGATGCACAAGGGAGAGGGAGAGGGAAGAATGGAAGTGTGGCCTGTCCTCATGGCCAGTATCACTGACACTTATAACCAAGTGATGTTCTTAGCTCCAGACACCTCCCACCTTTCTCCCATCTTTCCTGGGCTTGTCATCTCTCACTCTCTTTCTGTTCCCTCCAGTTCCAGGCACTTGTGGTCAGAGACTGGGCTGGTCCCACCCTGGGTGAGATGGGAATCAAGGTAGTAAAGAGGTGGACTCCTGACAGCATGCAGGGAAAGGGCAGCCTATGATTTGTTTTTATTCTGTGATCACCCTCCTCTCATTTCCCACCCATGTATAGGAACAAAGAAGCGGGTCTGGGAGGTATAGGCCCCAAGTGCCAAGCTTTCTACTGAACTGGGGTCTGGACAAGGCCAGAGATGATGGTTGGAATGGCCAGGTGGGTGTTTGGGAAAAGAAAACTGATATTGTTTTTAAACAATACTGGGGAATGAACCCAGAACTTCCTGCATGTTAGGCAAGTGCTCTACAACTAAGATACAACCCCAGCCCAACACTGACAACTTGAGCCTTTTTTGCCTGATTGCTCCTTGGGACATACACACAGGAGGGCCACAATAGTCCCTTTCTAGGAGAGAGATCAAACTATTGAGCCTTAAGCTTGGAGCTTGCAGGTGGTGTTCCTAGCAGCCACCTGCAGAAGACAGCCATGACAAAGAAGAGTGGGAGGGGCCCAGGGGTTTTACAGATAGGTACAGGGAAGTATTTTACATGCTTCTCTCTTATGATCTTCATCACTTTCCTGTCTTGCTCTATGATTTGTACAATCAATTTTCTAATCTCTGAAATTTTTGTACTTTTTTTTTTTTTGGTGGGGAGGCATTTCTTATTGGGTTCATCTTGTTTTTTCAGAGGTGCTTACCAAAGTATCTACCCCATAGTAGATTGTTCATTGAAGATTTCTGAATGAGTGGATTGATGAATTAACATGAAGAGGAAGTAGAAACTGTATGCCCTTGTTTGTATTGATTTTATAAAGCTAGCATCCTCCTTCTTTTGCTCCATCTCAGGATCCTTTGGAAATTTGGATGTTTGAAACAAACCAAGTCAGGGTGGGTGGGCCACCAGAAACCACCCTACCCACATCCTGAATGAAAACCAAATTCAGAACAGGGAAAGCTGGTCATGATGGCACATCATGATCCCAGCACTGAGGAGGTAGAGGTAGGAGGATTAGCAGTTTAAGGCTAGGCTTGGTTACATAGCAGGTTCAAGGCCTAGTGAAGCTATATGAAGATCCTATCTTTAAAAAAAAAAATCCAAATACGGTAATCAATGTTTACTTGGTGGAAAATTACCTAGGCATTTGGGAGGAAGAATTCATATCCAACAGGGTCAGATGAAACCCCACAATGTTTTCACTAATGTGGTAACAATCACATCAGAGATCAGAGGAAAATATCATTCTGGGTGCAGTTAGAAGATTCACAAGTTGAAGAACTGAGAAGGACCCTACTGGAGTTGCCAAAAGGTATAGAAGCCAGTCCCAACTCTATCCCATGCCCGGTCTCATTTAGCAACATCCCTTGGCCACCTTCACCCAGTAGGAGACAAAGGTGATCCAAGGGCTTCATTACTGTGACAATAACTACAGGTTCTCTGACACCCACATCTGGCCCCTAGACTAACAAATAGGGCCGATCTTCTCTCCTCTTCAGCAAAGAGGAGGTTCTAGGGGAAAATGGCCTCACTGTTATACTCAAAACATTTCTAACCATCACACCCTCCCCAAGCTGGTGGGCAGGGTTTCTTCCCCTGCTTTTTCTCTTTTTTCACTCCTTTGGTGGGGAATGAGTTTCCATTCTCATCAAGCTCATCCACTTTATGGACAATTTATTTCCTGCAGCTGCAAGTCTTCTGGGTGCTCTCACCTCCCCAGGGGTACATATGTGTGGGAACTGATGTTGTACACAGCTGAGAGCATCTACTCCCCCCACCCCCATTCTGAGGAAAACTACACAAGGGATTTAAAGGTGGCGGTAGAAGTTGCCTGGGTGGCAGAAAAATGAAGTGGTCTGGTCTGAACTTCCTATCTGTGCTCCTAGCAAGGTTTGCGGCTGTCAGCTCAGCTTGCTACCAGTGCATCTACCTCCACTGGGAAAGGATATTGTAAGACAAACAAAAAAATCTGTGTTGGTAAATAAGCATGCTTCCTTCTGGTTTCGAGTTTGGGCAGCAGGTGTGGTATGGTGTTATATGTGCTATGGATCCAGGTATGTGGGATTGGGCTTCTGAAATGGGGGGAAGGGAAATAAGGTGTTTTAGTTGCAGAGAGGTTACCCTGGAGGGATATCATGGCTGATGGTGGGTGCTTTAGCTAGGGCAAAGGTGCCCTGGCTGAAGAAAAGGCAGGAGAGAGTCTGATAAGAGAAGACTACTGGGGAGTAGGAGGGAGTAGGAGGTCTTGGACAGGGTGGAAAGGGAGGCATGGTGAGAGGGAGGGTGTTGGCTTCATGCTGTTACTAGTTTGATTTATCCCTAATGAGTTCTCAGCACATGGCTGCTCCTGGCTCACTTCAGGGGCCAGCAGGGCTTCCTGCGGGGCCCCAGCCTGCCCTGACTTAGACTTTACAGCAACAGCCAGCACTCACTCAGAAAAGAGCCAATTTCCACACTGCATAGTCCGCTTCACTCAAGGGAAATCACATTTTCCTGGGAGAGCTGCAGGCAGTGCTTCACTCCTCAACTTGGCTGGTTGCCACAGGGCACAGATGCAGAGGGACGGGGACCAGGCCACCACCCTTCCCCCACCGGGCTACCTCCCATGAGGTAGCCCTCATCCCAAATCCTGGGCAGCCTGTCCACAACCAGGTGTCTAAAGAAAGAGTAAGAGAAGAGGTTTATCTTAGGGAAGCTGCCCAAAGAGAGGAGAGACCTGTGCTGCCTGCCTTATGAAGACAAGGTGACTGGGCTCTGGGGGACTTGGAGAGAAGGTTGATGAATGTTGTGAGCCTGCACATGTGTGAGCCTGTCTAGTGCCCTGGAGCCAGGCCAGGAGGTACCCATCTCAAGGTCTGTGTTGGAGAGGCTCCCCAGAGAGTCAGAGGAAGAGAACAAAGTAACCAGAAGAGCAAAGTAGGAGACAGAGGTAGAGAAGGCTTCCTGGCATTTATTGAGGGTACACAGGACCTCTAAGCTCTTTCAGTCAAGCATCTACATCCCTGAAGATGACAGGTCTGTCACAATGGGGAAAGGAGTCACTGCTTAGTACTCAGCAGAAGAGAGAATGGAACCAGAAAGTGAAGAGAGAAAGAGAAAGAGAAGAAAGAAGAGGCAGGGCCCTTGTGGGAGGGCATCTCCTTTCACCACAGCTCTGATCTGCTGGCGCTCTGATGTCAGCTCCCACACACACAAAACATTTTCTGATCCTAAAGACTAGAAGGCTGCTGCCCGTGGGTAGCTGTGGGAGATTACAAGCAAGGACAAAGAAGAATTGAGGACCAGTATGGCATATCCCTGCCTCTATCCCAGAGTTCCTTCTAAAGGCCCCTGGTCCTTCTATCTGGGGCTATTGCCAAGTTGTGGCAGTACCTTAACTGACCAAGTAAAGGGAAAATGTGCCTAATGTCTCTCAAAAACATGACCATGTTCATATTTCTGAGGCCTTCGAATAGGATGCCGATCAGACTTCTATTCAGGGGTTCAGTGATGGTCTCGGCCTCTCTGTAGACTAGCTGATTAAAGTTCTCTCTTGCCCCCAAGTACAAAATGGGATCAGACATAAGTGGATGTGAATGAACTTTGTACACAAATGAATGAAAGTAGATCTATGTGCATGTGGAGGGTTCTTTTAAGTTCTGAGGCTGAGAGAGGGCTGGGAGAAAGAAGGAACCTGAAAGATAGCCACAGTCCCTGACTGATGGGCTGATACTGAGACACAAACATGCTGTGCATGGTCACCAAGACATCTTTAATTCCCCTTCCTGCTGGAATCCCCTTCCCAAGGAATTGTCACAAAAAAATAGGTAAGCTGATATATATAGGAAAAGGCACATGTATTGGGGATAGGGGATGGAGACAGATGAGAGAGAGAGTAAACCCTAGCAAGTTCCTTATCCTCTCTGGGCCCCTATTTTGGGATTATGGTCATAAACTATTCTGAGCTTGCTTGACTTAGGGTTGAGAATGTGCCTGGCACATGGTGGGCAGAAAATACATATTTCTTAGTAACAACTCATGGAAAGCATTCTGGAGAAGTGGAAAAAAGACAGGTTACATAAAGCCTGGGGGCTGACCTTGAAGAGAGAAGTCCGTTTCCTTTCTTCCCCAACCCACTTCCCTTTCAGGTGCTTGATGTGGGAATGGACCAGTTCTACCCACCTGGGGTTCCTGCGGGGATCTAGCTACTCTATGTCTTCCAGGAAGCCCTGACTGATACCAGGAAGCAGAGAGGACTAAGGTGTAGGGGTGCATAGTGGGTGATAGACAGGAAGAACTGCCTGGAAAGCTGAAGTCTCTTTACAGAGGCAATGAAAAAGACTGTTATAGTCTATAGCCATACAATCCAGATCAAGGAAGCTAAGCAGGGTCAGGCCTGGTTAGTACTTGGATGGGAGATTTTTCTAGGTGCAGTGCGGGATGGGTGAGGGTAGGCTCTCAGTGTCTTGGGAATGTCTCAGGTCCATGTCTCATCCCTAACTCTGCCAACATACACCATTCCCATGCACCCCACAGAAGCCAGGGTCCCTGGAGTTAGCTCTCTCAACATGTAGCTACCCTCAAATGCTCCCTCATTCCTACAGGGTTGATGTGGCTTTCCAGTTCAGCCCCAGTAGACTCCTGTATGTCCTTCCCAGCTTTGTACTAACATCTTTTCTTTATTGTGCTTCTCTCATATTTTACTAGACTTCTCCAAACACACACAGTGCTGAGAAGCATTGGATTCTCTCACCCAAAACATGAGCATATTTTCTGAGTATCAAAGGGAACTCTTGGTTGGACCCTGAATGGAATATCTTGATAGGTCCTGGCCAAGCTTTCTTCGGTCATACCACACAGTCACCCAACATTCACTCTGAGCTGGGTATCCTGTGATGACTGGTTCAGCTCAGAGAAAGTAAGGTGAGTATTGGACCAAAGGTATAATCCAAGTCCCTTTATCATTTGAGATGTGAAGAGTTAGTACCAGGGTCACACAATGTCCTTGGAATTTTGACTGTGAAAGATCACTGTGCAGGCTCCTGGGGACACCATGCTTCTCAAAGTGATTCTTGGATGGATTTGGGGGGTTGTCTTAGGGCACTCAAGAGCCCAGAAGCTCCATGATCATAAAAAGCCTTGGATGTAATAGGTTTCAGAGTTCTGATGCAAAGCTCACAGCCAGAGGGAAGCCCTGTCATTTAAAAATGAGCCTTGTCTCCCCACCTCTGTCCTTCTCACTTTGGAGTCCCTGTGTGAGGTGAGAAATCCTTCCTTCCATCTGGCTCAACCCCAGTTGTCTGTCCAGCATCTTCTTTAATGTGGGTACCCTGCTTGCAGGGCCTTGCCCTATGGAGTCTCACATGGAGAGGTAGGTCCATGTAGATACTACATGACCCCTGAAGGGGGGCAAATATCTGTGAAGGACAAAAGGAAATAGACCTTCAGTGCCAACCCCAACCTCCCTTGGGTTCTGGTAGGCCTGAAAAGGATCTTGTGATACTGGTTGTGATACTGTGTTGTGATTGCTTGTGATACTGGTTGAAATTGCTGGACTTAAGGTCAGAATATTTGGTTGAATTCAGGACTTTCTACCTTAACCACATCATCCCCTTTCTTTCTAAGCTTCAGTTTCCTCTCTGCAAAACTGGGCTAATTGAAACTTAACTTACATGATGTCTTCCACACTGTGCCTGTCATAAAAGGAGAACCTAGTTTTATCATGAAGTCTTTGAAAGCTGATTATGTGGGTTCCAGCCTATAACTATTCCTGGAATTTTTCCCAACTCACCCTTTGATGTTCTGGCCTTCTTGTAATACCCAAAGCCACTGCGTATGGGAAGTACGTGACTGGCATGGCATTATGCCAAATGCATGGTTAATGTTGGAATATATTCAATGGATGAACACAAAGCCTAGGAAAACTGATGTTATAGTATAGCATTGGACAGCTATTAAGGGCATGAGGGGGGATGCTAAGCCAAGGCCCCGGGTCGTTAGATGGTCCCTTCCAACCCAAAGTTCCAAAGTCAGCTTGTTAGTAACTTGGCTCTGAGCTTAGGGAGGAAGCCCAGTTCCAAGGTGCCTCTTTTTCCAGCTAACCCCAAAGCTTGAGACCAAGAGTAATGGTTTATTGAGTTGTATGGTAATGGTGGGTCGTCTTTTAAAAAAGGAAGAAGCATTAAGGAGAAAAGCCCGACATGGTAGGGAAAAAATTCACTCAGAGGCCAAAGTCTGGGGAGTGTAGAGAGGAGAGCTTGACCCAATCAAAGATTCATTTACAGTATTTACAGTCAGGTGGTGCAGGGGCCAGAGAAGAAACCTGTTGCTGCTTTCAGAGGGTGGCCTCAGCGTGGCTTGTCGGCTGGAGCTGCACAGAATACACTTGATGTTACAGGTGCTGTTGGGAAGATGAAGTGGTCCCAGCCATTATATGTTGCTTTGTCCTCACTGTGCTTCCCAGGGGTCAAGGCCCTCTGGAATTTGTGTCTCTAGCTGCTTGGGGCTGGTCTGATAAAGGCCTCTGGAAAAGAGGCTAAGGTGGTGCTGTAAACTCACAGCAGCAGGCAAAGGGTAGGTCAGCTGACATCCCAGTGAAGTTGCTAATTGACTCACCCAGCCCTCCCTCACAATTGGGAAGGAGGTATAGGAAGAGTCAAGCAAGCTGAGCAGAAGGTGGCAGGAAGCAGAAGACCGAAGGAAGTGACTTGCAGGGTAAATGATGGGGAGAGACTTGGCCCCAGGCTGATTTATGGGCCGGAAGGACTCACTTCTAGTCCACAATTGCTGAAGTTGTGTTGATGACAGAATCATGCAGGTGCCCTTGTGCACTTTTGGGCACAGACAGTATTATTGCATCCCCTTGAAAGTTCCTTGTGTTGCCTCTTCTTTCCTTTGGTGGGTACCAGCGTGAGCACATTTCTCCTCCAAAACTCTCTTTTTGAATAGGATGGTTCTCATATCTTGAACTCCTGCCCCTAATTAAAGGAGTCTTGGAGGACCTTCTCCAAGGTCATTCTGTCTTTCATGGCTCATTACATTAACCACATAGGAGAATGAGCTGAAATGCTGGAACTGTGGTTATTTTTCATGTAATAAATAAAGATTCCTTTGTATGATTCTCTGGGGCCTGTCCCAGGTCCAGTCCTCCTGTTGCCTGATTGCTCCTACTGTCCCCATGGCAACTACAGATGGTCAAAGGCTGTGGCAGTGGTGGGTGGTGCACTTGGCCTTGATGTGGAGCTGTAATAATATGGGGAACCTGGACATGTTTAAAAAAATAACAACGCCACTGGTCAGAAGAGAAGTTGCACCACAGCTTTCCCCTGCATCTGCTGACCTTTAAGACAGCATATGTTAATCATTTATTCCCTGCCTATCTGATCATCAAAGATTAACTCCTCTCTAGTCCTGTTTCCTCCTTCTCTGGCTGCACCTTTGAGTCTCTGGCAAGAAAAAATAATGACTTCTTGCCCCTAGCTTCCATGATTGCTCTGACCTTCAACACCCTTGCTAGAGAGTGGTCAATGAAGAATAGTTACATATGGAACCTCAAGAATCATGCACATTTGAAGGTTACTGGGACCCTCTCCATCCTTGCCCAAACAGTGGTAGGTCAGGGAACCTTCCTCTGAATACCTAGGTGCATTAGGCTGGTCACAGGTAGTCTAGGTTTGAGGTACTATGAACACCTATTGGGTAGGCAGTGTAGGGAGGCTCAGGAAGAAAGGGCTTATAATCCCATGTGTCTCACTGCCTTCATCCTTTCTGGCTAAACTGAACAAAAAGGTGTTTTGGAGTTGAACACATTTGGCCAACAGAGTCCAGATCATTTCTGGCACACTGGGACATGACCACAGGATAGCAAGGTCTTAAGGAATCGATGGTCCAGCCAGCCTGCCATGAAGACTGAGGTTGGCTACCCTTGAAGCCACTGCTTCTCTCTGGCTCAGGTTTGTTCTGAAAGCCCCAGGGCTACCACTCAGGGGAGGTTCTAATATGCTTCCTCAAGCACCTGTTCGTGGCCTTGCTTTCCTGAGACTTCTCAACTCAGTCCAAGCCTCCAAAGCAAGATAGAGGAAGAGAGCTTCACAGCTCACTGAAAAAGAACACTTTCTGGACCTCAGATCTGAATACTGTTCACTTCTCAAGACAAATATGAGAAACCTGGTGGAATAAAGCTTTGGTGCTGACTCATAATCACTTTTGACCCATTTAGATGGTCAATGAGGGCAAAAGGAGGGCATCTTAGCCTCAACTTCCAAGAAGAGCAGCAGGCAGTGTGCACAGTTGCATGGAGCCTCTGAGCAATATCTCCTGATGGGACTGTAAGCCCTTGCAAGCAAGATAGCTATCTCAGGCTTTCCTTGAGTCTAATTTTGTCCTCCCTCTGCCCTTGCCCTTGTCTGATCTCCGAATCTTAAAAAAAAAGAAAGAAAGAAAGAAAGAAAAATGTAACAGACATGACCATGAAGAACAGGAGAGAGATGGAAGGCATACAGTCTGGCCTTCTGTTCTCTCCCCCTAAGACCAGTAGATACTCTGCCCTTCTGCTACTTCCTTCTATTACAAACAATACCCATCTTTCCAGGCCCTCCATCTAACCTGCAACCTATCTACTCTCAGACAACTTTTGAATTTTCCCTCCCCTCCCTATCCCACCCAGCAGAGAGCCTGGAAAGCCCCAGAAACTTACTCAGCAGGCTGGAGTTGGGGAATCGCCAGGCCTCATTGTAGGAGGAATAGGGGGTGTGGCTATAGGCATTGCCAGAGTATTCAGTTCCTGCTGGAGGCACGTAAATGAGAGACCAATGAGGTTGGTGGCACTAGTATAGGGCCTGGGATGGGAAGAAGGATCTGTAGGGCTGGCAGGGATGAACCCAAGGAGAAGTAGCATGGAGAAGGGTCAGGTGAAAACGGGGCAGGAACAGTTAAACTTAGAAGGCCCCTTCACTATCCCTCAGTATGGGTTACCTTGGGTAGTGCCCTTGGAGCAGTGTGGAAGCTGTGCTGGTACTCTAGAACCCAGATTCTAGCTCTTCTTTTTCCTGCTGCCTGGACTTTCTTCAGAAGGCACTTTACAGAGGGGTCCATGGTAGGTAGTCAAAGAGGGAATTGATATGTAAGAACCTTTTAGCTTTCTAGGTATATGTTGAGGGTGTATGCATGTGCATGTGGATGTGCATGTGTGTGTGGATGGGTGCAGAGGACTAAATGAAGGAGAGAAGGGGTACTCTATAAACCATCAACCTCTTAGGAAGGCTGTGCAGTGGGACTTCCTCTGGATTTTGTCTCTAAGCAAACTCAGTGCATCAATTCACACAAACTCATTCAAATTACCTTCATCTGTGAGTAGATCCTGGGCTTTCCAAAAACTTATTTACCACATAAATTACTTGAGAATTCCCTTATACGATAGGAGTAAAGTCAGGCTGACCACCACAACTATTATTGGTGCTTGGTATTGAACTTACAGCTTGCACAACTGACTCGTACACAAACATCCTACAAAGTGCTCACCCATAGTGCTATTTTCTATTTTAGAATAGAAAATTCGTGTGCAGCCTGATTAAGTAATTTTCATCAAATTACATTGTTGATAAATAGTGGGGCAGAACTTGACCCTTACTGCTGGGAAGTTGGATCAGTGGATAAAGTGCTTGCTGTTGCAAATGTGAGTGTCTGAGTTCAGATCCCAGAACCTAGGTAAAAAGCTGGATACTGTGGGGCTGGAGAGATGGCTTAGTGGTTAAGGCGTTGGCCTGCAAAGCCAAAGGACCCTGGTTCAATTCTCCAGGACCCATGTAAGCCAGATGCACAAGGGGGTGCATGCATCTGGAGTTCATTTGCAGTGGCTGGATGCCCTGGCGTGCCCATTCTCTCCTTCTCTCGCTCTCTGCCTTTCTCTCAAATAAATAAATAAATAAATATTTTTTTAAAAAGCTGGATACTATAGTTAGTGGTTGCTACGGTGAGAAGGGAGACAGAGATAGGAGAAACTTCCAGAAGCTCGCAGTCAACCTGTTAATTGGAACTGTGAATGAGAGATCCTGAAAGTTGTCCTCTGACCTCCACATGTGTGCTGTGGCATATGCATTCTCTCTCTCTCTCTCTCTCTCTCTCTCTCTCTGTCTCTCTCTCTCTCTCTCACACACACACACTCACACTCACAGAGAAGAGAGAAAGAAAAAGAAATCACTTGACCTTAGAACTCCTGACCCTAAATTACAGATACTTCCTTACTTAAGAGATCATTTCATTTACAAAGTCAGGTTCATGCCAACATTGAGATCCAATAAATATTCACAAAACACCTTTCAGAAACTCCTTTGCAACTATGAGCTAACGGCCTTCTATGACTTGTGTTTTTCCTGCACTCTTAGGATGGGAGATTTAAAACTCCTCAGCTCTGGAGATGGGTGAAGTTAAATCCCAATCTCCTACTTCCTAACAGTGTAAACTTGGATAAGGTCCCCTTCTGTCAAATGGGGAAAACTACTGTCCCTATCTCGTGGGGTTTTGTGAAGATTAAGTGAGATAATACACATTACATACTTAACACCATGCTTGGAATATAAGTGCCATCCAACAAATGTTGGCTTTTCATTATTTTCTTTTTTAAAATATTTTATTTATTTATTTATTTGAGAGAGAGACAGAGAGAGAGGATGAGAGAATGGGCGTGCCACTGCAAACGAACTCCAGATGCGTGCGGCACCTTGTGCATCTGGCTTAACGTGGGTCCCGGGGAATTGAACCAGTGTCCTTAGGCTTATGCAGGCAAATGCCTTCACCACTACGCTATTTCCCCAGCCCTTCATTATTTTCTAATTAAACATGCTAAAATAAAATTCACTGGCTATTCAAATCAGTCATGCAACAAGTTTTACAGCCTGGGCTGGGACCAGTGGGACTACTTCTTTGCTGAGAAGTAGGCTTTTACACATGAAGAATGGAAGAGACAGGAAACCTTGAGATAGGGGAAGGCTACTGGACACTCAATTTCTAGGGAGTCCATCTAGGCATGAGTTCATAATAAGAACCCAATTAGAGCGATGGCTTAGAGGTTAAGGCACTTGCCTGAAAAGCCAAAGGACCCAAGTTCGATTCCCCAGGTCCCATGTAAGCCAGATGCACAAGGTGCCACATGTGTCTGGAGTTGGTTTGCAGTGGCTAGAGGCCCTGACATACTCCTTCTCTCTCTCTTTCATAAATAAATAAATGAATAATTTTTTTGAGGTAGGGTCTCACTCTAGCTCAGGCCGACCTGGAATTCACTATGTAGTTTTGGGGTAGCCTCAAACTCATGGTGATTTTCCTACCTCTACCCCCCGAGTGCTGGGATTAAAGGCGTGCACCACCATGCCTGGCTCTGAATAATTTTTTTAAAAAGAAATTATCTGGGCTGGAGAGATGGCTTAGCTAAGATTAAGGTGCTTGCCCATGTTCAATTCTCCAGGTCCCACGTAAGTCAGATGCACAAGGTGACGCAAGCACACAAGGTCATACATGTATACAAAGTGGCACATGCATCTGGAGTTCGAATGCAGTGGCTGGAGGCCCTGGAGCACCAATTCTCTCTCTCTCCCCTCCCCTCTCTCTCTCATTCTCACTCCCTCTCATACAAAAAAAAAAAAAAAAAAAAAAAAAGGGCTAGTCTGTTGGGCTAACCTCTAAAGAAAAAGATACTATCTAACTCAACCATTCACTTAACATACAAAAGCACTGCTATGGAAAGGGTGAAAGACCCTTGCCTAAAGCCACATGTTCAATGAGAACCTGAGCTAGAAGCAGGTGCTTGCTGTTGTAGCACATAGTGGAAACTGCCCCTGCTTACTGTTGGCATACTTCATCTCCTTGGTTTTAACATTCTCTTGGAGGAGACCAATACTACACTGACTACATAGCAAGTGCCCCACCCTGTGCCCTTACCTCAGCTTACCCAATGCTGAACAGTGCAAGTGCTAAGGGACAAGGAAGAGAGATGGAAAATACAGTGTGTTTGCCCTCTCATTTTGTCACTCATTCATGCATTCATTCACACCACACTTATTTATTTAACACCTGCTGCATACTTCTCTGCTTCAGTCACAGGGAAGCTGGGTTAGAAGCTGGGCTGGGGTGGTAGTACACCCTTGGGTGTGGCATGGTCACACCAACAGATATGTCAACCTGTGTGCAGCCACAGAGGATGAAATGTCCCCGTGCCTATGAAAGGCCAGTCTGTCCTCTTTGTTCTTACATCTCACCCCATTCATCTTTCCATTTGGCCCCTATAATTATTCTCTTTCCTGCTTCAATGGTCTCTCCTTTTCTGATTCTTTATTCCCTCCAGCCTAGAAACATGTTCTGCTGTCTTTCTTTTTTATTTTTTTAAACCCTCTTCCTACCTCACATCGCTCTCTAGCTAGTAATACTGCTCTCTGCCCCAGGTCCCTGCCTTCACTCTCTCATTCTCTTCCAGTCAAGCCAGTGCTGACCCAAGCAAAGCCCATAGATTCTAACCTGATCACTTCAATAGCCCTTTCAATGGCCACAACTGCCTCAGTCTCTTAGCCCCTCGTTCCATCTGCTTTTGGAATTCATGATGCCCAGTTTCTTGGCATGCTTTGTAACTTGCCTGTCTTTTCTATTCACTCTGTACTGGTTCCTTCTGTTAGAACTTTAACTTATGTGGAGGAAGCCTGGCTTTAATGTATATGCCTTCTGTAAATTTCCATCCATACTCTCTTTCAAGTGAATTTTTTTAACTCTTTAGCATTAAATAACCACTTTGTACAACAGCTGAAGTCTAGTTAGGATTCTGTTCTGACTTCAGATGTTGGTCATGGTCTATTGTCATTCCAGCTGGGTACTTAGTAGTCATCTCAATCCCATGACGGCCCATTGCATTCTTGATTTACACCTACCACTTGATACACTTGTTTCTCTTCTAGTCTCCCACGAATACACTTGCCACCATTATCCATGGAGTTTCCTCTAGTTGCCTGTATTTCTCATCCCAGTAATTTGCCATCAGGTTTTGTTAAAACTACCACCAAAACATATTCAATGTCTCTTTTTTCTTTTCTAGAAACTTCCCTGACCCTAACTTTGTCTGTGTGCTTTCTCTCTCAACCACTGACAATCTATTTTCCCAGGGGCCTGAATAGTATTTTAAAATATGATTCTGCTTGCTACCAAAAACTCCTCAATTGCTCACTATTCTCTGATAATCTTGCCTTCTTTCTGTGTGCTATCATGCTAAATTAGTTTCTTCCTGCCTTAGGGCCTTTGAACTTGCTGTTCTTTTGCGGCAGGGATGGCCAGCCACAGTTTATCAGTTGGCTGACCACTTTGAATATCTTCTCTGAAAGGCCTCCCCTGCTTACCCAATCAAAAGTAGTTATTCTTTTTTTTTTTTTTTTTTTTTTTTTTTGGTTTTTCGAGGTAGGGTCTCACTCTAACTCAGGCTGACCTGGAATTCACTCTGTATTCTCAGGGTGGCCTCGAACTTATGGTGATCCTCCTACCTACCTCTGCCTCCCGAGTGCTGGGATTAAAGGCGTGAGCCACCACGCCCGGCTAAAAGTAGTTATTCTTTTTCCCCTGTGGCTCTTTATTGCAGCATCAAATCTTTATAATATTCAAATACATATCTCTATCTGATATTATGCTTATTCATTCACTGATTTTTAATATTTTATTTATTTATTTTGATAGAGAAATAGAGAGGGGCAGATAGAGCAAGAGAGAATGGGCATTCCAGGGCCTCTAGCCACTGAAAACGAACTCCAGACACATGCACCACTTTATGTATATGGCTTACGTGGGTCCTTCAGAATCAAACCTGGGTCTGTAGGCTCACAGGTAAATGCCATCTCTCCAGCCCTCATTGACTTTTATAATGTCTATTTATTCCATCATCAGGTTTTAAGTGCCATGAATAGAGAGACAGGCATGTCTTGTGCACTTCTGTGCCCCTAGAATCCCATACAACAGATCACTAGTATTTTTTAAACAAAAATGATTACATAAAAAGTATGAGGGCAAAAAAAAGGGCTAGTCTGTTGGGCTAACCTCTAAAGAAAAAGATACTATCTAACTCAACCATTCACTTAACATACAAAAGCACTGCTATGGAAAGGGTGAAAGACCCTTGCCTAAAGCCACATGTTCAATGAGAACCTGAGCTAGAAGCAGGTGCTTGCTGTTGTAGCACATAGTGGAAACTGCCCTGCTTACTGTTGGCATACTTCATCTCCTTGGTTTTAACATTCTCTTGGAGGAGACCAATACTACACTGACTACATAGCAAGTGCCCCACCCTGTGCCCTTACCTCAGCTTACCCAATGCTGAACAGTGCAAGTGCTAAGGGACAAGGAAGAGAGATGGAAAATACAGTGTGTTTGCCCTCTCATTTTGTCACTCATTCATGCATTCATTCACACCACACTTATTTATTTAACACCTGCTGCATACTTCTCTGCTTCAGTCACAGGGAAGCTGGGTTAGAAGCTGGGCTGGGGTGGTAGTACACCCTTGGGTGTGGCATGGTCACACCAACAGATATGTCAACCTGTGTGCAGCCACAGAGGATGAAATGTCCCCGTGCCTATGAAAGGCCAGTCTGTCCTCTTTGTTCTTACATCTCACCCCATTCATCTTTCCATTTGGCCCCTATAATTATTCTCTTTCCTGCTTCAATGGTCTCTCCTTTTCTGATTCTTTATTCCCTCCAGCCTAGAAACATGTTCTGCTGTCTTTCTTTTTTATTTTTTTAAACCCTCTTCCTACCTCACATCGCTCTCTAGCTAGTAATACTGCTCTCTGCCCCAGGTCCCTGCCTTCACTCTCTCATTCTCTTCCAGTCAAGCCAGTGCTGACCCAAGCAAAGCCCATAGATTCTAACCTGATCACTTCAATAGCCCTTTCAATGGCCACAACTGCCTCAGTCTCTTAGCCCCTCGTTCCATCTGCTTTTGGAATTCATGATGCCCAGTTTCTTGGCATGCTTTGTAACTTGCCTGTCTTTTCTATTCACTCTGTACTGGTTCCTTCTGTTAGAACTTTAACTTATGTGGAGGAAGCCTGGCTTTAATGTATATGCCTTCTGTAAATTTCCATCCATACTCTCTTTCAAGTGAATTTTTTTAACTCTTTAGCATTAAATAACCACTTTGTACAACAGCTGAAGTCTAGTTAGGATTCTGTTCTGACTTCAGATGTTGGTCATGGTCTATTGTCATTCCAGCTGGGTACTTAGTAGTCATCTCAATCCCATGACGGCCCATTGCATTCTTGATTTACACCTACCACTTGATACACTTGTTTCTCTTCTAGTCTCCCACGAATACACTTGCCACCATTATCCATGGAGTTTCCTCTAGTTGCCTGTATTTCTCATCCCAGTAATTTGCCATCAGGTTTTGTTAAAACTACCACCAAAACATATTCAATGTCTCTTTTTCTTTTCTAGAAACTTCCCTGACCCTAACTTTGTCTGTGTGCTTTCTCTCTCAACCACTGACAATCTATTTTCCCAGGGGCCTGAATAGTATTTTAAAATATGATTCTGCTTGCTACCAAAAACTCCTCAATTGCTCACTATTCTCTGATAATCTTGCCTTCTTTCTGTGTGCTATCATGCTAAATTAGTTTCTTCCTGCCTTAGGGCCTTTGAACTTGCTGTTCTTTTTATGGGCAGGGATGGCCAGCCACAGTTTATCAGTTGGCTGACCACTTTGAATATCTTCTCTGAAAGGCCTCCCTGCTTACCCAATCAAAAGTAGTTATTCTTTTTTTTTTTTTTTTTTTTTGGTTTTTCGAGGTAGGGTCTCACTCTAACTCAGGCTGACCTGGAATTCACTCTGTATTCTCAGGGTGGCCTCGAACTTATGGTGATCCTCCTACCTACCTCTGCCTCCCGAGTGCTGGGATTAAAGGCGTGAGCCACCACGCCCGGCTAAAAGTAGTTATTCTTTTTCCCCTGTGGCTCTTTATTGCAGCATCAAATCTTTATAATATTCAAATACATATCTCTATCTGATATTATGCTTATTCATTCACTGATTTTTAATATTTTATTTATTTATTTTGATAGAGAAATAGAGAGGGGCAGATAGAGCAAGAGAGAATGGGCATTCCAGGGCCTCTAGCCACTGAAAACGAACTCCAGACACATGCACCACTTTATGTATATGGCTTACGTGGGTCCTTCAGAATCAAACCTGGGTCTGTAGGCTTCACAGGTAAATGCCATCTCTCCAGCCCTCATTGACTTTTATAATGTCTATTTATTCCATCATCAGGTTTTAAGTGCCATGAATAGAGAGACAGGCATGTCTTGTGCACTTCTGTGCCCCTAGAATCCCATACAACAGATCACTAGTATTTTTTAAACAAAAATGATTACATAAAAAAGTATGAGGGCTGTAGAGATGGCTTAGTGGTTAAGGCATTTATTGGAAAAGCTAAAAGACCCAGGTTCAACTCCCCAGGACCCACGTAAGCCAGATGCACAAGGTGGCTCATGCATCTGGAGTTTGTTTGCAGGGGCTGGAAGCCCTGACATGCCCATTCTCTCTCTATCTTCCTCTTTCTCCCTCCCTCTCTCTCTCTCTCCCTCTCAAATAAATAAATAAAAATAAAATGTTTTTTTAAAGGGTGAAAAAATAGATGGAATGTGGATAATAGAAATACTTGTAATGAGAGGGTGGGTGCTGGAAAGGTGGATGGCGAGGTGACAGGTGAAAGGACAGATACATGGGGGAAAAGGAAAGTAAATGGATGAAATATGGATAGGTAAAAGGATGGAAATATAGATGAATAGAACAGTTGTGTGGTAGATGACAAGATAAGTAGATAGAATGATGGATGGATGGATGGATGGACTGAAAAGATAGGTGGAGGGCTGGAGAGATGGCTTAGAGTTGAAAGTGCTTGCCTGTGAAGCCTAAGGACTCATGTTCAACTCTCCAGATCATACAAAAGTCAGATGCACAAGATGGTGCAAGTGTGCAAGGTCACACGTATGCACAAGGGGGTGCATGTTTCTGGAGTTTAATTGCAGTGGCTGGAGGCCCTCTCTCTCTCACACACACTCACTCTCACATTAAAAAAAAGGCCAGTCTGTTGGGATTTCCTCAAAAAAAAAAAACTTAAAAAAAAAGATAGGTGGAAAAAGGAAGGGTGGATAAATTCATGGAGAGATTGCTGGATGGCTCTAAGTATCTGGAGCTGTTGGTTCTACTGTGTATAATTGATGTGAATTTCATTAACGTATAATGGGGTTCAGCCATAGCCTGTGTCTTTATTTATGTTATGATGAGTTGCAGCATAGTGGAAAAAAGACATAAAGTTGAATCAAAATAGCTGTATTTGAACATCTCAGACACTTAATATTGAACCTGAGCACACCACTTTGCTTTTCTAAGCCTCAGTTTCCATATCTATAAAACGAGTAATATCAGCCTCTAGTCTTATTATGAGGATTAAATGAGAAACAAAGTTATTCATATATATGAATGGAAGAAGTCATAATAAATTCTCACGTCTTCCTTCCAAAACCCACTGAAAAATCTAGTTAGCATACTTTACTCTAAGCATTTAGGATGTATCTTACATGTATGCAGTAGGTGCTCAATGAGTTTATTGACTGTCATTGAAAGAATTTTCATTAAGTCAATTGGGATATCATATGCAGTGTTAAGAGATGGATACACTATTTCATTATTTTTCTACAAATAAAAGTCCTTAAGAAGGTTTTTGCACAAGAGTATTTGTAGGGACCAGGTGAGTAAGTGAAAGGGCATTGCTTTTCCTGAAAACTATTTGCATGTAACTTACTGGAAGCCAGTCCACTGTGTAAGGCCCTTCCCTTTTGCAATTCACTTGTGTTTCATGTGGTAGGGGTACACACGTGCAGAAACCAAGCTTCTTTACAGCACCCACTCTGGACAAGGGCCTTTTGGAAGTAGCCTGGAGGCCTTTGATGAGCGCCCCATGCCCTTCAGCTACCTCACAGGTCAGAACTCCTTGCCCTGGGTTTTCCCTCAGGAATGATTCATAATTAAGAGAAAAACCTTCCTTTATGTTTCTTCTGTTTCCTCTAAGCAGGCAGCATGGAAAGTGGAGGGTTTTAGAGGGAGGTGGGGGGAGCCGACTGGAGCCTGGGATTTTGATTGAGAGGCCCCATTATCCACACTCTTAAAAAAAATAACTGAATCTTTTCCTTTTTTATCTTGACCAATCTCATTTCACGCTCCAGAAGAGGAAGGGAGAGAGGGAGGGAGTCTGGGGCCAGAAGGGAGAGAGGAGTCAGTATTCTGTATTTTCAACGCTGCATTAAGCACATTGCCACGGTAACCAGGCAGCAACAAGTGCCAACTCAGCAGGTTCCCAGGGAGCAGAGCCTCTTTCTTTCTCCCTCACCTCCTTCTGCCCAGGACAGCCCAGCCCACCTGCCTCTGCATAAGGTACCCAGAGGGGGTGGCTGGCAAACATTAACCTCTGGCAGGGAGAAGCAGGGTTAGTGGAATGGGCCAAGTCTCTGGGGTAAGAGCCAGGGAGACTGATCCAGCGTTGGCATGGAGGTCACACATGCCCTGAGTTCAGAGACTCTTCCCAAAACTTCAGGACCCTATACCTCTGGGTAATGGAAATGGTTTGGTTATGTATCATCCATTCCAGGGACTTTTCCACATAACTCCTAAGGGGATGGAGACTTTACTAAAGAAACTGCCATTGTCCTCATTTGTCTGGGCATTGACATCTTGAGTCACCATTGGAACATCCATTGGCAAACAAAGAAAGTCATATGAATTGGCAGGCAGGATTCTAGGACAGTTAAAAAGAGCATGGAGGGCTGGAGAAGATGACTTAGCAATTAAGGCATTTGCCTTCAAAGCCAAAGGACCCCGGTTCGATTCCCCAGCACCCACATAAGCCAGATGCACAAAGAAGCACATGCATCTGGAGTTTGTTTGCAGTGGCTGGAGGCCCAGGCATACCCATTCTCTCTCTCTCTCTCTCTCTCTCTCTCTCTCTGTTTACCTCTTTCTCCCTCTCTCTCTACCTCTTTCTCCCTCTCGCTCTCACACACACACACACACACACACACACACACACACACACACACAAGGTGGTGCATGCATCTGGAGCTCGTTTGTAGTGGCTGGAAGCCCTGATGTGCCCATTCTCTCTCTCTCTCTCTCCTTCTTTCCCTCTCTCAAATAAATAATTTTTATAAAAAGAGCAAGAGCATAGAGAAATACTTCCAGCTCATCCCATACTCTGTGGTATCCTCAGAGTATACAGAACTTGGATCCTACTTATGCATGGTTGAGTGAGCATAGGATACAAAAGAAGATGTGTTTCAAGTGATTTTGTCATCAATATTATTTTGCTCTTCATTGTTATCACTATCATCAACATTACTATTCACATTCAGAAGGGCAAACTGAGATGCATCCAGCTTTGGTTTTGAGGACTTGGTGTATGTCTTGCTTACAGTGTCAGAAGGGCCCCTAGAGTACACTCCATTAATGGAGTGAATGTGAACAAAGTGGAGGAGCTTAGATTTGAACACAGGTCTGTCTCGACTCCTCTGTTTTCATCATGGTAGGTAATGTAGGAGATCTGGGAAGGAGGAGGCTGAGTTGGGGTGAGAGAAGGAGCCAGTATGGCACTGAGAATTTTCTCTAGGTGTTTATAAGAAGGTGCCCCCATGGTCCATTCTCCTGTGCCCTTTGGGAATACTATGAATGGGACACAACTAAACTCTTGTTGCCTTGTATCTCACCATTCTTTCAATACTTCCTCTTTGCAATGTTCCTGTCCAGCCCCTCCCCTTACCTGCCACCATGCCTGCGATGGCAGAAGAGGCATAACTGCCCTGTCCACTGCTGGGGATGTGGGGTGGGTATCCTGGCAGTGTGGGCCCCACCATCTCTCGCCCTGGAAAAAATACAGTAGTCATCAGTTGGTGTCGGGAAAGCCCCTATGCTCATTGTCTTACCCCCTGAGGATCAGTAAGTCTTCCCTTGGCCATTTCCACTTGCTTCACAGCCAGTCTCCAAACCCACTTCCGCCCTCTTCCTCTGAGCTCAAGTTCTTGTCTCCTCTGAAAAGCATAGCTTCACCAGGCAAACAGATCCTGCTACTACAGTCCCACTTTGTTCCCTGTCCATAGTTTTACTTCCACAAATGTTATATTTGTTCATCCATAAAAATGTCATAATAATGGAAACTATGACTTATATCTTCTGAGTGTTCATTACACCTCATACAAAGTATAACCGTAGGGGCAGCCAGCCTAAATAAATACATGAAAGGCAACTTGACACAGAACAACCCTTTCAGCCCCAGCTCTGGGAAGAATGAAAATTAAGGCCATGTGAAAGGATGGCAGATGTGTGGTCCTCTGGTCCATCACTCTCCTTCCTTTGGACCTGTGGCAGATATTGCTAATAAACCATTATTTTTACACTGAGCTACAGAAAGAGTTCCTACTCCTTGGCCTGGCCTTCCAGTGAATATAAAATCAGACCTGTGAGGGACATGAAACCTGTGATTTATCCTTGACATAAAAGGGGACATGACTAAGAGCTAGTTTGCTTTTACACTGACCATGAGCTGCAGGTTTATCAATTGTATTTCTGAAAAGAAAACATTTTGAGCATGTGTTGGCACTCACTTATCTCTACTTATGTATAATTTGTGGGTCATTTCAGCATCTTGGTTACACCAAGGCAGCTTGGTTAACCCCCTCTCCCTGGCTGTCTCTCCTTCACATCAGGAAGTGAAGACTTTCCTTTTGGCAGACCTCACCTGATCTCGTACCCTTCTCCCTATCCAACAACCAGGATCCCTCACCTGTTCCCTTTTTCCTTCACTCTTCTGTTCTGTGGATATAGACCAGAATCCATATGGTTCATGGTAAGGTGACATTACTTCTGTTTTTGCAGGCATTACCACATGATGACCACTGTCATAGCATATTTATTAACCATTGTCATTTCAGCCTTAAAATGCTCCAATATGAGAGACGATTTAGTTACACCAGTTCTTAGTGATGTTTTTTGAGTTTCTCAACCACAGCAAGACTGACATTGCTGGATGGTAAATCCTTTGCTGTTCTGTGCACTGCAGGATGTTTAGCGACATCTATGGCCTTTACCCTCAAATTCCAGTGCAAGTTTCTACCCAGTGTAGCAATCCAAACTGTCTATAGACATTGCTGTGTGTTCACCATGGGGAGGCTAAGATTAACCCCTGATTGAAACTGCTGTTAAAGATCATGACCATTTGACCCAAATGCCATCTGCCTCCTTCCTGAGAGCTGCCTATGAATTCCTGTTCACCAACTTCCCAAGGATATCTCCTCTATAGTATTGTTTCTTTCTGCAGCCCCAGGTCTTTGTTATCCCAGATCCTTGAAGAGTACCCGTAATGATGAGTGGGAAGGTTCATACCATGAAATCCTGTATGTTATCAGCACAACAGTGACTACCTCTTCCTTACCCTCTTTCTGAAGACTCACTAAGGATGATTGATTCATTCAACAAATATTGATTGAATAAAGTCTATGTACTAGGCACCTGAGGACACAGTAGAGAACAAGAGGGCTATATAGCTAGGCCAGGCATTAAGTCAAGTTGAACCACAGGCTGAGATCGGCATTTAGGGCCAATCTCAAGAGGTCAATGAACACAAGTGGCATACTCAACTTCTGCCCTTACTCTAGAGGAGTAAGACTTTGAGTATTCATCCCAAGGCCACCTTTGCCTATGCCCTAAGCCTGTTTCTTTATATGCAAAGTGGAAAACAAATGAGAGTAGTCCTACATATCCTACTCTTATTACTTTAAAGTTATCAGAATAATTCAATCCTAGAATTTCATGTTCCAGATGGACATTGATTAGTGCAATGGACATGTTCTAGAAATGGTCACAAATCAATGGAATTTTTATAGGAAAAATATCCTCTTGGAAATAAACTGTCAGTGTTTGTTATTAAAAATAATATGGAGGTTTGAGATACCTGAACACTACCCTGTCATTTATGTGGCCTCTTCTGAAGGCCCAGCTGTGATTGAGTTGAACCTTTAGAATTCTACTGGTAGGTTCTGTTCGCCTGACATAGAGTTATCAAAGGATTAAAGTAAGGGCTAGAAACACCGTAAGGGAAAAGGTATATTTGGAAGGAGAAAGAAATAGGCAGAATATATACTTGGGTAAATTGGTGTTTGTGAAGAAGACTATAATGTGACTGACTCCCAGACTCAGTGGCTCCGGGTGAAGTACCTGGCCAAACACTGAGATCCCGAGAGTAAAGGAATAATGTGAAGTCTGTGAGGTGAGCGGTGCAAAGGTAAGGAGTGGATGGGTACCACGGCAGGGAGAGATGGAAGAGGAGGTATGGCTGAATCAGGTTTTATACCTTTGCCTTTCTTCTTCCCTCCTTACTGATGAGAGACAACAAGGGGCGGGGGGTAAGGGAGGTGGGAAGGAGGAAGGAAGGGAAGGGGAGAGAGAGAGAGAGAATGAAAATGAATTTGAGCACTAGATCCAGTCCAGATCGTGGACCAAGTACAAATCACTTAATTTCTGTAAAACACCATCTTTCTGTCTGACACACACAGAGCTAATTCACAGAAGAACTTGTAACTCGGGTTACCTTATTCCTGAATATTACCTTATACCAGGGGGCTTCCTGGCATACTGTGCTAAGAAAGATTCTGAGGCCTGTATATATCTGTATCTCCCATGAATGGAGGTGAATCTTGGCTCTCAGGCCACCTATTTGTTAGTGCTGTCCTGTTGTTCCCTGGGGCCCTCATGGCCTATGGCCACACACTCCCTGTTCTCCTAGCCTTGTCCTGTCAGTTTCCATCACCTGACTCCAAAACTTCTTCAGCTAGACTTGGGTAGTGTACAGAGATCCAGGCTTCATAGTATAGAAAGTTCTAGGGCTCATACTCTCTTCAGGCCACAGCTTAACCCACAGGTTCCAGTGAGACCCCACTGCTAGTCCCTACATCATTCTTACAAAGGAATTCATTGGTTTTTGTCCTCTATTCCTTCACTCACTCCCTCCTTCTCTTTCTTTCTTTCCTTTTTCCTTTTTCTCTCTTTCTTGCATGTGCAGGCAGGTGAGCAGAGTGTAGTGGGATTATATGTGGGGTCTGAGGATCTGACCTCAGGTACTCAAAGTTGCACTTCAAGTGCTTTATCCACTAAGTCATCTCCCCAGCCTTATTTATTTATTTTTTTTTTGTAAGTAGGGTCTCGCTCTAGTCCAGGCTGTGGAGTCTCAGGGTGGCCTCACACTCTTGAACCTCAAACCTGTTCTTTAATTTCTTACAGAGGAAGATTTCATAGTCTGTGTATTGGAGATAACTCAGTAATAGAGCACTTGTATAGCATACATGGTCCCTGGATTTGATCTCTAGCACTGAAAAAAAAAAAAAAAAAAAAAAAAAAAAAGCCTTCCAAAAAGCAAAGAATATTGTATCCTTCTTAAAAACAAAATAAAAGCTGAGTTTGGAGATACTCCATTATAGTCTAGAATGCCCTCTTATCAGCTCTGTTTTTAAGTCCCTTCATCATAAATGTATCTCCTCTGTACTCAAATAGACTTCCAGTGTGGCCCCTTTAAAAAAAAGTTGGGGGATTCAGCCACCACTTCTGTTTGTGGACAATGGGCTGGTATACTCTTGACTGTCCTTTTGCTCTGTGCCAAGGTACCAGTGAGATTCCAACCATTAATACAGTCACAGAATCATTTTCAGTACAAAGAGAGTTGGAAAAATGGAGGCAATTGCCTGAAAAATGGGTTGTACTTGAACCCAGCCCTGTTGCCTGGGGGCGAAGGTTGGGGATTCTTGGGATTTGAGAGGACGTGAGTCCCTGTCACCTGGAGAGGTCATGGTCAGGGAAGCTTGTTTTTGTTTGCTCTTCCCAACAAAAGATGTATCTTCACAGGTAATGTATGTTAGAAATCTCTGTTGAGTGTCTTCTGGACATCTGTTGTGCCTTTCATTCTTCCTGCAGTGGAAGTTTTATTTAGCTCTCTCCTTGAAATCAAGCAACATGTGACCCACAACTAAAGATTTGTCACACTGACTCGGACAGACTTCAGAGCAACAAGATGCTAAGGTAATCTCAAGCACTTTATTTCCACTTGAAACTAAAACCCTGCAGTTCTTTCAGAACCCCTCCCAGTGTCCCCACAGGAAGACACATATGTACTTCTCCTAGATTCACAGCTTTTTGCCTTTTCCTGTTATTGTTCTCTGCAGTACCTATCTACTTTTCTCTTTTCTTCAAAAAGTTTACATTTTATTTTTATTTATATATTTGAGAAAGAATGAAAGGAAGAAAAAAAAGAAAGAAAGAAAGAAAGAAGAAAGAAAGAAAGAAAGAAAGGAAGGAAGAAAGGCAGATATAGAGAAAGAATGGGCATGCCAGGGCTTCCAGCTGCTGCAAACTCCAGATGCATGTGCCACCTTGTACATCTGGCTTACATGGGTACTGGGGAATTGAACCTGGGTCCTTTGGCTTTGCAGGCAAACACCTTAACCACTAAGCAATCTCTCCCTACAGCCCCTCTTTCTACTTTCCTACAAAGTCCTATTCCCTGTCTTCATGTCTCCACAGACAAATCTAAGCAGCAACCCCTTGATTTAATAAATATACCCTAACCGTTCCCAAGTGCCCTGTTGTGTGAACAGGATGTAAAATAAAGCAGCATTGTAGACAAACACTGTAGATGAAAATGCATTTTGGCATTATTCCTTGCTTTGCAATTGATGTAAAATATAGTTCCTATGAAGAATATGCAGTGCAACAAATTTAGAAAATAAATCAATTTATGTGCTTTTCTGTGGATGATACAACTCTGTTGCATAATAGAACACATTTTATTAAAATGTGGTTGAAAAAGATACATTTAATTAAAATGTGATTGAAGGGCTGAAGAGATGGTGTAGCAGTTAAGATGCTTGCCTGAAAAGCCCAAGGACTCAGATCCAATGCCCCAAATCCCACATAAGCAAAAAATAAAAAATAAAAAACAAAGCTGATAAGGATCCCAGCCCATGTTGACTAGCTAAGAAACGGGTTCTCTAAGGGAAACTCTTGTTCTCCAAAACTCTTGGTAAATATTCTAAATAGAGGCAGAGAGCAGGAGCAGAAAACTATTATCTTGAGGAATTCAGCAGAGGGTAGAGGTGATTTCAGACCATTTTATTTGCCACCTTTGATGTCTGTCCTCTACATTACCGCCTTTTAATTCCTTATCTTGCTCTGATAGTAAGGAGAATTTATGACAATCCAGAAATCTCTTTGGCAGGACTAAATATAATTTGTACAAAAAGGATGGAGGAGGGTACTGGTTTCTTTGATGATAAAACCCAACTCCAACTTTCTAATGAACTCAGTTGGAGTAAGCCTTGGAACAGCAAGGCCAAGGGCCTTGATGTCACCATTGGGGCCAGTGTATTGGAATCCACTCCGGTAGGATCCAAAGGGATTGTAAGCGAATATCAATATTTCTCAAGTCCTAATGCTTCCTCTTGGCTGACTTGAGAGAAGCTGAGGTTCAGAAGGGCACTCTTGCAGAACCATCAGACTAAGAGGGTAACTCAGGGAGAAATTCTATAAAGCAAGTAAAGAGTTTCGGCATGTGGCAGAATGAATTTTACGGGGTAACAACAGTGGAAAGGTTCTGCAGTTTTGAGCTGAGCTAATTATGGACTGCAAACTCCTGGGAATAATTTGGTCTTTGCTTCCTACCCTTTCTTTTAAATTCACCTCTTTCTTCCCATGGAGAGATTTGCAGCTCCCAGACTCTTGCACTCATTCTCTTCCTATCCTTTCTCTATCCTCCTGGACAACTGAGCAGTACAATCTTGTCCAGTGGCCTCCAGTGGACTATTTGTAAGGAGGTTCAGGCCAATACCTGTCATGCCATATCTCCAAGCCACACAACTGGGCTTAGCTCTATGAACTATAGTCCCAACTTTCTTCCTGTTTTTGGCTATCTGCCTGGACTCTAATTCCTGCAAGCTGGCCAGTTGCTGCTCTTTTTAAGGGCCCTTGCCTCTGTGCTGAATCTCTAACATTGGGGCCAGCCATTAGTCTTCATAGTTATTCCTATCTACTTCAGCAGCCAGTTCCTGGCTGTGGGGGGTCACTTGGCCTTGATCCTGTATATTTTGGTTGCCTGCTGCCTGCATGATCACCTGGTGTGTCTGCTGCCAGTTGCTTTGTCCCAGGGGTTGGATGACCTCCAAGGCCCATAGCTCAATTGTAGAGTGGGCTTTTACACTAAATTAACAGCTCATAGAAATTGGAAGCATAACCCCTGTTTGACTGCATGTTGATAGGGACACTTGCAGCCTTAAAAGGGTAACAAGTGTGAGGCTTCAGAATCAGGAAGTTTGCCCTGGGCTGTCCCAGCCATATTCCATACCGTGTCTGTGATGATACATTTACCTATTTCTACTATCCATCCTTTGTTCTCTCTCAGTTGGCCATGCCAAGCCTCTGAAGAACTGCTCCCCATTGCCCTTCACTCATAGCCTCATCCTTTACCTGAGTCCCCAGCACCCCAGCCCTAGCCTCTCATTCCCATGAGACACACAAGTGATCTTGTTTGCTGCCCCACAGCAGATATGAGCCTTTTCTTTCCCTCTCCCCCTTCCCCATCCCATTTTCTCTAAGTGACATAATTTCACTCAGCTCACAAGTTTGTCTACTTTAATCACTTTGGTAAAAACAAATGACCCATCTCTGAGTCAGCTGTGTCAATAATTTTTCCCTTGCTTCAAACCCTTAAACACTGTCTCTCTTCTTACACACTGTTAATCTCACATGAAAACTGACTGCATTAGATTCAGGGGTGCACAGAGAAGGAAAATATCCCACGTGTCTAGCAGACAGAAAACCCATTCAACTGTAAGAACTGAGTCAGAGAACCAGTGATTCCTTTAAGCCTATGGGATCAAGGTCAAGCTCCTCTGATTCTGGTTTTCAAATCCAAAGGCTTTCTGGGAGCAGAACACTTATTTTGGACATAGCAGCTTGTCACTGCTCTGGCCTTGCATGGTCCAGCACATTGGAAAGCTACTGTTCCATGGCCTATCTGACTCAGCTGTCTTCATATCAGGTCTCCCTGTCCCACTTGCCTCTGCTTTAGGATCTCAAGACAGCCACAGTAGGTAGGGAGCAGAGGGTAGTAAGGTACAACTTCTGCAATTCAATGTACTCTTTTGAGATAGCTTCTTCTTTCTTTCATGAGACTTATGATGCTGAACTGTTATCTAGCTGGCTTCCATCTTTGGTCCTGGGATCCCCTTGGATTCTAATCAGAAACAATCTCAATTCTGATTGCTAAAGACTTTCACCAGTCTCTACCTGTGTCCAAGACAAATCTGCACTCTGGATACAGGACCAGCCCTCACCTTGCTTCCATCTCTGAGACTGCTGCTAGGCCCTCTTTCTCAGGATACGATATTTGCCCCATACTTCTACCTTTAATGCTACCTACCATGCTTCTAGCTTTAAATATTTGGAACAGATGTGCTTCTGGATAGGAGCCCCCACACCCACATTTGTCAAGTTGTTCAGTCACTTGAGAGACCCCCCAAGTGTCCTTTACTGGTGCTGGCTTTCAACTGGGTTTGAAGCCAAGTGATGGAGACCCACTTGAGATTGATCCATGCGTATTTTTAGGAAATTGATAAGCCTTTTTCTTTTCAAATGTTCTTTTTTTTTTTTTCCTTTCTAAACCAAGACCAAGTATTCCCACTTTAGGGCACCTTCCTCCTTGTCTTAGGGTACTTGGTCTCCCATGTTTTTGTTTTGTTTGTTTGTTTGTTTGTTTGTTTTTATTTTTTCCAAGGTAGGGTCTCACTCTAGTCCAGGCTGACCTGGAATTCACTATGTAGTTTCAGGGTGGCCTGGTTCATGGCGATCCTCCTACCTCTGCCTTCTGAGCGCTGGGATTAAAGACATGTGCCACCACGCCCAGCCCTCACATAGAGTGTTGGAGTGCCATACTCCATTTTCTGGCATTCCCAAAAGTGTCCGCTCCTTCAGATTCCTGGCTGTCCCTACATGAAAACCCGTGTTGTGGTACTAGAGGTGCCAGAGGCATTAGAGAATAGGGTGGCTAGACTGGGGTCAGAGACTGGGCTGGACCCCCATTAGAGGACTTTGGACTGGTTCTGAGGGTCTCCCTCCCATCCCCCTCGACACCTGCACGTCCCGGGACCTCCCTGTCGTACCTGAAAGGAGGGCCTGGCCCGTGAACTGCCCATACACGGAGGCAGCATGGGGAAAGGCATTGAAGGGTGGGACCGAGGCACCCGCTGGGCCCCCAGAGCCGACTTGCTGCAGATCCAAAAATGCGGAGCTAGATAAAGAGGAAGGGGTGGAGCTAGAACTGGACAGCTCAGGGGTTTCCTGCTTTATGGCGAAGGGTGAATGAGGATCTGCTGGAGGGAGGGAGACAACAAAGGAGAGAGGGATGAGATGATGGGCGGGAACATGCACAAACCAAGCCATGAGATGTGGGAGGGGACTGGGGCAGGCAGGCCTGGCTGCTCTAGGGAGTCTAGGATGGAGCTACATGGAGTTCCTCAGGTGGAATGAGGTGGGGAGCAGGAAGCTCTCTGCTGTACCTTCTGCCAGTGTAGATGAGAGACTGCGGTGAGTGTGCCTGCCTCCTTGCAGAAGGGAGTGAGGAGACCCAGTGGTGCCAACCACTGAAGGCACCACTTTGAGGCCCGGACAGCACAGACAACATCTCCTCTCCAGGCCAGCACCCCAAACACCTTCCTCCTGCCAGCCAGCCAGCCAGCCAGCCACCTCTGCCCTTACCATGTCCCCTAGCCCACCCTGCTCTTGAAGCCAGGTCCAGATGGCTTAACAGCCTCTGGGTAGCCTACCTGTCACAACAGGGTAGGTCTGGTGAGTTGACAGGTTTCGTCCCAGGGGTGTGTTGGAAGGTGTCAGGGTGGCCTTCCCATCATCCAGGGCACTGTTGAGCAAGGGCAGTGGGTAGAGCCCCTGGAGAACAAAGAGAAGTCAGCAGTGTAGAAAGGGCAGCCTTCCTGTCCTCATCTTTGAAATGTGACCCTAGTCTCCTCAGGAAAGATCCTTTGCTTTCCATTTCCTTCTTCCTGTTCTTTCTCAGCTCAGCTTCAGGTATGCTTGATGGGGTCCTATTCTGTGACTCAAAGTCCTAAAGATCACCCAGAGCCTGGTTTAGGGGTTCCCTTTCCAAGCCTCAGAATTCAAGGCCCACTAGTGGCATGGAGTCCAGGTCTGGAAATAGAGAGTGGCTTTCTGAGGTGCATGTCCTGCTGGGAGCTGATTTCCTTCCAATCTTTGTGTCGTTTGGGCCCAGAGTACAGGACATTACCAAGGGCTAGAGCAGGCATCCCACAAACCTGTTTAGATTGTTTCAATGCTCTTTACTAGATTCCTGTCCAGATGCAGGTGCAGAGGTAAAGAAGCCTCTCCCTTGTGAGACAGAGCCAGGATTCAGGCTATAGTAGCCCTGCTGTCAACTGCTGCCATAAACTGATGACAGTGACCACATTTTATACTTGCTAACAGCTGACATTTGGGATTGTCTCTATCATTGTGAGTCCCACCAGCAGCCTTGTGACGTGCATGGGTCAGCAAGGTTATTTCATTTATGTACATGGAGTGTATGGATTTCAGAGGGTCCTCTGGTCCACAAAATAGGTGGGTTGATCTATTCATCAATCACCCATCTATATATCTATCTATTATCTCAATGCAAATAGAATCATATAGGTTCAGCTTGAAAGATACTTAGTATTCTTTATTTTTTTAAGTTTGATCAAGTACTCTGGATTTTCTTGAATGAGAGTTCATTTTAGATCCTTATGGGTTTTCACTGGCATAAGCATTTTGATGGCCTAAGGTACTCCTTCAGAAAAGAACTCATTCAGCTAAAGGCAAGAGTATAAACCCATATTCCCCATGACTCCCTACTGTCCTTCCCAGGGAGAAATATCACACATTGCTTCCTATATACAGGTAACATACATCACAAATGCAGTCTATAAAACATAAAGTTGAAATCAAGGATTGTTCCATGGTTATGTAACAGCTCTACTAAAAACAAACTCTTTCAATGATTTCCATTGAGCTGGGTCCTCCAAGGAGTCACAACACTTTCTGGGTGCATGCTGGGCACATTTGGAAGCTGCAGTCAGTTCTGGAGGCCACCAGGGCACTATCAGCACATAGCAGCAATTACTGACTAAATAGTGCTGTGGCTTCATTCTTCCAAGGGCCCACTTAGAGATAGGGTGGGGCTGCTGATAGCCAGGCTTTAATGAAATTGAACAAAATACCTAATTTCTAGAGAATGTAAGAAAAGTTTGAAATGCCTTATTAATGTGCTGATTGGATATCAAAATATTTACTCACAATACAATTTCTGTTTCAAATCCAGGCAAAAGAGAAAAAGAAAATTATATGGCCAATAATACTGGTGATGCTGAATTCAACTTATTAAACATTCCAGTGATGACTGTATATTTTTTAAGGTTTGACCTTGAATTGGGGGCTTAGCAGCTTTAGAACTTCAATGACTTAGTGTTTTGGTTCTGCAATGATCATTTTGGTAGCTATAGTCTATTTAACTTTTGGTTCCTTAATTTTTCTCATTAGTTGTAATAGGGATCATTGTCTACTACACTAGACTGCTGTGCAGTCTAAGTGTAATTTTATATGTAGCATGTATGTTTTGTGAAAACTGCACAGTTACAGCAGATTTTCAGCAGCTAGTAATGATAGGTGTTATGTTAGGATTATGGGAAGCATCAGGAGCAGCCATGTTCTTGGTCACTATCCTCATATTCTCATTCTGCTGATCCATATCGTGGTGGGCTTATAAGACAGAGGGAAAGCTATGTGAATCCCTAGCAATACCTGGCAGTGAAGTTGCAACTAAGAATGAAGGTACATGATATATCTGTTGAACACATTCCCCCTTTTTGGTTTTCCAGACAAGAATCCTATGTCTTTTTTTTTTAATATTTATTTTTTCTTTTTATTTATATGAGAGAGACAGAGAGATAAAGAGGCAGATATATAGAGAGAACAGGGGCACCAGGACCTCCAGTCACTGCAAACAAACTCCAGATTGCATATGCCACCTTATGCATGTGGCTTAAGTGGGGACTGGGGAATTAAGCCTTGAACCGGGGTCCTTAGGCTCCATAGGCAAGTGCTCAACCACTAAGTCATCTCTCCAGCCCAAGAATCCTATGTCTTGACCCCATGTTATGTGCCTCTTACGACACCTCCAAGCTATAGGGCCTTCTGCCCCTAGGTGAGACAACATTCCTTTGGCAGCACTGTCAGTTACCAAAACAACTGGATAAGGGCTCATGCTGAGTGCTTTCTGCCTCTCACAACCCAGGCTGATGAGGGAAATGAGTGAGGGAAAGATGGACACTTTACTGGACCTCAATTTGCTGCACTATAGGCTAAGGAGTTGGAGGACCCCAATGATTTTCAAATGTTTTTATTTATTCAGTTTTCAAATAAGAGGTTACATAGAGGCACCATGTAAAAAACAGTTAATAGAGGATCCATTTGAATGAAACTAGGGCTGGCAGGCCTAAACTCTGTAGCCATCTGCTCCCTCAAGTCTTTCCATCCTCCAAGGTCTGGGTTATTTTCACACAAATGAAAAAGTTGGAAAAGGTCTTCTCTAGCTCTAAGAGTCTCTTATCCCAGGATTCTCCATATATGCCCACCAGCATGGTGCAAAGGCTTTTTCTAACCAAGAGGAACTTATGGATGGAGCCAGGAAATGGCTCTCAGAGCTAGCAGTTGCCTAGCTATCTCCTCAGTAGGGCCTCTTGGCTCTCCCAGGGTGGATGGTGTGCACACTGTGCTTTTGCAGATAAACTTCCTACAGACATAACAGTGAGACTCACTTGCCTCCTGGAGATGTGTGCCAATTATCTGGTGAAAACCTAAGCCTTCTTCCCTAGTTTACTGACAGCCAGCTTTCTCTGTACCCTTCTTAGGTAGCTGTCAAAACTAAGGCTGATAAAATCACTGATGTAGATTGTCAGCTGTGGGGGCTGGCACAAGGCCAGCAGCCCAGTCTGTGATTGGTGATGGTTCAGCCAATTGTTGGCATCACAACCATTGTCACCCTCAGATCTTAAAACCTCACTTCTGAATCAAATGACAATGTGAGTAAAGAGGGGGCCAGACCACACCCTGAAAAGTTCTCAGTTGACTGAGGCTGGGTGAGGTGAAGGGAGACAGACACTGGAACCATTGACAGATAATATTGCATGAAGCTCTGCGGTTTTCAGCATTATAGGGTGTTGGTTGGCCTCAGTGTTGAGAACCTCTCACATTTATGTCAGCTTTTCACAAAGTCAATCCATTATAATCCATTTTGCCTATCCTAAGATCTGGAAATAAAAACTCCCTGTCACTTGTGGTTTATTGTTCTTGATTTCTCCACTAATTCATTTGGTATACCTTTCTTAAGTAACCATTAAAAGACTGGGTTGGGGATGTAGCTCAGAAGTAGAAGGATTATCTTGTGCATGTGAGACCCTGGGTTTGATCTCTAACACCACAAAATGAAGTAATGATAAGAATGATGTTAGCTGCTGGAGGTAAAAACAATATGTGAAGGAACTGCCTTGTCTTTATGAATCCTCTGTCCAGACTTCTGTCAGAGCACTTGATTACCCACCAGAGGTTAATGGTGAGACCCTACTGCTGAAGACACCATACACTGCCGGCATGGACCATGGAGAGACCTGGTTGGAATCCAGAAGAGAACCAGTCCCCAGACAATTAGCCCAACTAGTACTGGAAGGTGCTACATGAGCTACAGGGGAAAGTGGCCAAAATCTGTCCAAGCAACTCAAAATCTAAGCAACTCAGAACAAACAACCTTACATGATGCTCACACAAGTGCAGTAGTGGCACACAACCATGGTGGGTAACCAACTGCTCTTGGATTAGCTAACAGATCCATGCAGTGGAAAGGAAAACATATCTGGAACTGGGAAACAAGTGAGAATCATATCCAGATAACGATTCTGCTTTCCACTCTCAAGCTCCCACTAATCTTGGGCTATGAAAGGGTCTAAACCCTTTAAATTCTCTCTAAATTAATAATGGTTATCCCATTTAACTGGTGCTGACTTCACTCTCTGCTGGAGAATCTGCTTCTCTTTTTCAGACAGGAACTGGACTGGAGGAGATAATGACCCACCCCAGCTGAAACCACAGAGGAACTGGGGAAATGAGCAAGAGTGCTGCTTTCTTAGTGATTCTGATATCAGCACAAGGGTGAAGGAGATAGACATAGAAGACACTCAACACCTACCGAACCAGAGATGCACAGGCTCCTAAGAGCCCATCACTGAAGTAGACTTAAAATACTCCCAGCATGGCTCAGGGAATTTTGCGGAAGAGGGGGTGGAAAAATTGTTAGAACCACAAGTTGGGACATTATGCACAAAGACATTGCCCCCCCCCATAATGCATGACCCACAATCCCCATGGGGTTGACCTGCATCCCCAACAAGGAGGGCCTCTTCAGAAAAGGGGCAGGGAGGAAGGAAAGGATGGTACCAACATGTGTTGTTTACATATTAAATATGTCCATATCTAATTTAAAATTTTTTAAAAAAGAATCCTCTGTCCACTAGATTATTATGATATCCTGTGAAAAGTCAGTAGGAGCCATGTGTGGAATATAAAGTATAACAGAGGTGGAAGGGATGAATCACAGCTCAGAGAGGCAGGGACAAATTAACAGAGAGGGTGATTAAGCTGAGTTATTATAGTGAACTGGTATTTTTCCAGGCAAAGGAGTAGGAAGAAAGACATTCTATGAGGAAAGTACATAGTGTGCAAGGGCAGAGAGGTGTGAAGAAGGTTGGCAGGTTCACGTGCTTAGAGGCCTGAGTCATACAAGATCTTAGGGTGTGCAAGAGGAGGAGTTAGAGATGGGCTAGGAGTGGTGTTCTGGTCATGAAGGGAAGGTTTTGGGCTGTGACTTTACATTCATAGGGTCTTATTCTATTGTTAACAAAAGCCACTGATGGCAAAGAACCAACTTCAAAATTCTGGTGAGGACTGGAAGAAATGGGGGGGGGGGTGCCAAGTCATCTGGTGAAACAGCTGAATGCTGTATGAAGCATGTGCTCTGAGCCCACTGAAATTTGAGGTTGCTTTGAAGGTAGGAGAGTTGGCACACAGCTCTGGTCTTTGCCCATCCTGCTCACCCCCCTCTCCACCTGGCTTCTCACCTGCTCGCCTTTGGTGTGGCTGGGGGAGGCATAAGCCTCTGGGTAGTGCTGCCGCTCAAAAGGGCACTCAAGTGCCTCCAGGTGATGCTGGCTGAAGGCATCCGTGCGAAGATGTTTTCGGGGTGCGCTGCTGCTGCTCTGAGAATCAATGCTTAGCCTGCAGCTGTCCTGGTCACCTAGTGTCCCACAAGCGGGAAGAAAGCTATCAGGGGACGCTCTCTACACTTCCCTCAGGCCAGGGTGGAAGAGGAGATGGGCTGAAGAGGGCCAACTAAGAGGTGGGTAGGTAGTTGCAGAGCCCTACTAACTGCTGGGCTATGAAGGGAAAGGTATCTGTCCCCATCAAAGCTTAAGAAAACTGCCCTCCAGCACCCCACCTTGTACTCCTATCCCCTCTAACACTCACTGTCATCCATCTTCCTCTTGCTGTCACTTCCAGGCTGAGCAATTCCCAGAAGCCCATTGATGGAGTAGGTGGAGCCCAGAGAATCCGACTGAGGTGACTCTGGAGGTGTTACAGCTGAGCTGGGGACTGCGGAGGAGGAGTGAGAAGGAGAGGATGGGGATGTGGGTGAAGATGATACCCCTCACAGCCACTGCTGCTTTCACATGCTAATCCCTGGAAAGCTGGATTCCTCTCCCCCAGGGGCCTGCTGGTGGGAGGGGTTCCTAGGGTAGCCATTATCCATGTTTGGATGTCCATGTTTCCTCCTGTGAGTCTCCCACAAGAATTAGGTTAGGCTTTATCTCAGGGTATATCTCAGTCCACACACATGGTTATGAACATGTATGTGCTCTCATGTGGCTTTTTGTACATCTGTGTGTGTGGGTATGTGGACCATGTCTATTTGCAAGAGTGCTCTAACAGCCAGATCTCTTCACACTCACTCAGCGTGTGTCCTGGGCTCAGGGACTTGCTTGCCACACAGTTGTCCATGGGAAGATTGAACGGTTGTTGCACTTTGGTCCGGATGATTCTGTGAGGAGGAGCCAAAAGGTTATTAGAGAACAGAGGACATAGGAGCCATGACTGTGCAAGATCCAGTTACCTTTAAGGTATCCCCCTTGAGTATCTCACAGGAGTCTCCAACTCAATAAGTACACAGTTAAACCTATAGTCTCATACCTCACATTTGGTTCTCACCTGTGTCCTGACATCATTATTTGAAGCATGGGTCACTCAGTGGTCCACCCCCTCTACTTTTTCTAATTGATCTTTCCTATGGTATCCCAGGTGAACTTTTGAAAATGTGGGTCATCCTCTGCCCATTACACTTATAGGTTAAAAGCAGGAATATATCATGTGCCACCAAACCTTTGGGGGCTGATGTCTCATACCTAGTGAATTTCATGCTTCGTTTTTCTCTCTCTGATGACTTTCATTTATCTTTTGTAAGCTTTAATTAGCCACAGGCCCTTTGCATGCGTTCCTTTTCACCTAGGTAACTCTTACTCATTATTTCTTACTTAGGGGAAGGCCTTTATAACCTACTTGAACCAAGTCACGGGATGGTCCACATGCCCCCAAGTTCTTATCCTCAAAAGGACATAGAACTATATTTTTGCAATGTCTGTGTGTATGTATACTTGTTTTGTGTCTGTCTTCTTCTTAGACTGTAAACTGCACAAAGGTAGGGATTGTGTGTTCCCTGGGCCTAGCATGTAACAGATGAATGAACTATGTGTGAGTGAGTGAGTAAATGACTGGTGAGGCAGTGAGTGGATAATTTAAAGACTAGACAAAGGACTGAGTGCTTCAGTGAGGGTGAGGTCAGGGTAAGGAAAGGATCAATTCAAGAACTTTCTTACATGGAATCAAAGAGGAGACGATGTTTGAAGAAGGAAACAGTAGATGTTCCCATGGTGTGTGGGAGGCTCCACTCCATGGGCAAATGAGGGAACTGGGAGAGGTAACACATGCCAGGTCCAGGGCTCCTGCCTGATTCTTCAAAATGAGCCTCTTCTGAGCTAAACCCCTGCTCCACCCCAGCCAGACACTTCAAGTCTGTTTTATGATTCCTCCAGAGCCTAGGTCCAACCCAATGTTAGGCTGCTGTCTCTCACCTGTTGATGGAGCTGACACTGGGCACAGTATCATTGTCACAGACACCCTCTGCCAGGAGCCGATCTCGAATCTCCCAAGCAAACATGGTGGGGTTCTGCCGCTTGTAGTCCCCAATCTTCTCTACCACCTTGGGGGTGGCCACCTTGGGCTTGGAGCCCCCTATCACTCCAGGCCGGATGCTGCCAGTCTCGTAGTACCTACTCCAATAGAGAACCCCAAAGAATTACCCAATAAGCAAGTGGAGTCTTGAGGCAAGGACCTGGCAGGAACCTCTCTAACCTCTGAGGCTCCTAGGGAGGGATATGTCAGTAAGACATGCTCCCCCACCTTGCCTAGCCTTGGACACAGAATGTTTCCCACTCCATCCACTTCTCTGGCTTGGGTAGGTTTATGATACTGCCAAACCAAACCCTTCTGTAAAGCCCTCACCTTGACTTCTTTCTATTCCTTCCCTCTGGCCAGCTTCCCACATCAGCATGGAACAGCACACAAAGCTCTCCCTTGGTATTGGTTGTACTGTGGGAGTTACAAGTCCACAGTGGTGGTTTCCTCCATCCAGCTTCTCTTGGCATGCTGCTGTGCCTGACTGTCTTCCTTTGGTTTCCTGGCTTTACTCAGGGAAGCCAGCTATGGTTATCTTTGGTCATTGGGCTCTCTGCTCTCTTGTCAGGACACTTTTTGCTCCCTACCTTGTCCAAATCTAAGCCTTCTTCTTCCTCCCTTTCTAGCTGGTTTTCTACCAGGTTTCATGCTTCATGTTAGATTATCTCCTTTTGGTCCTGAGCCCAGCCTCACTTGGATCCCTGGCCAAGTCCAGGCCCTCTTCACCCCTCATTCCCCATACCCTAGCTGGTTGCTCTGGCAGATCAATGGCTTGGGTCAGGATACCCTCTTTTCTTTGTTATAGAAACTCTAGTTTCTTATGCCATTGAAAAAAATAAAGCCTTGGCTCTTTAAAAGTCATTTGTCACTACTATTCAGGGCTCATCTCCTCTCTGGCACTCCATAGTCATCTTGGGAATCCCCTCTCCTTAACCCTAGGAAAAGACTACCTTTTGTCTGACAACTTGAGGCTAGGATCCAGGGGTTCTCCTGATTTATTATAGCCTGGCCTTTTTGCTTCCTCAAACCAGTGCTCCCCTTGAATATACATATGGTTTGGGGAATTATGGACATGGAGCTGTGAAATCCCAAAGTCCTCTAGTGTAGGGACATTTCTTTTGGAAGTAGTTTTCTGGACTAGATTATGTCAAAGGCTTTGGTGTTTGTGGCCCTCTGATCCTATGGCTCAGTGGTTCTCAACCCTGAGTGAGAGAATTAGAATCATTTGGGTAAGGTGGGAGCTTAACAATATACATAATTTATTTTGAGGAGCCTAGATCCTGCCTTTTCTATTACTGGTATTTAAATTAAGATTTGGGGTGTCTCTAGGATTGAGAACTACCACAGTGGATCTAATAGATTGGCAGTTTTCAATCCTTCACATTCCTAAATGTCAAGCTGCCTTGGTCACCTCACAAGAATCACAGAGAGGCTGACTTAGTAAGGCTGGACTGAGAATTTGAATTTCATCAAACACTCCCATTGCTTATGTTACATGTGTTCTGAAACTTTTGGCTTAAGAAGCAAAGTAAAATGTCCCTCTTGCAGTGAGTAGACCTTAGGAGCTAACTCTGACCATATGTCTCCTCCCTGGAGGCTCCATTTCTCTAGGTCACCACAGAAAAAAGAAAAAAAGATATATATATATTGGTTCTTCGTGGTAGGGTCTCACTCTATCCCTCTAGCCCAGGCTGACATGGAATTCACTATAGTCTCAGGGTGGCCTCAAACTCATGGTGATCCTCCTACCTCTGCCTCCCAAGTGCTGGGATTAAAGGCATGCGCCACCACACCTGGCAGAAAAAAAAAAGATTTGGGGGGTTAATTCTTGCCTCAGAAACACAGACAGCTATAGAAAATGAGACTGTGGGTTAAGGAGAATAAGCTAGAAGGAAGAACTAAAACATCAAAGAGAAATGGGCCAAGGAGGAAGGATAGAAAAACAACAGAAGTAAAATCTTTGCTGTAAGAGGCCCAAAAGATACCACTGAACCTGTTCAGATCCTAGGAGCATAACTAGAAATGGAAGCAAACATGGGGGAGAGGGGTAGGTGGGCTTGCAGCCATGAGATTGGCCTCAGAAGACAAACCCTACAGGAAGGAAGTGTGTGGTGAATTTCGTGCTTACCTGCCAAGGATCTTACTGACACAACCGTGGCTGACACGGAGCTGGCGAGAGATGTCACAGGGCCTAACACCCTGGTGGGCCAAATCCACGATGCGTTGGCGGACCACTTCTGGCAGTGGTCTGCCATTCACAAAGGCCCCTCCAAGCTGGTTCAGCCCTCCATGGCCTAGAAAGACAATATTCCCAGGAGCAGTTGTCAGGATCTGGCTGTGGTTGGGTGAGAATGAGCCCTGAATATGAGTGGTATGTATGATGGTGACTGTGAACTCCACACTTGAGTCCTCTAGCTCTCCTTTACCTACATCCCTCAGGAGGGGTGATATATGCTGCTAAATAACCTACTCCTCATGTGAGGAGTACATCACAGTCTGGGGGCCTTTGGATTTTCAGACTCTCGATCCTTCACTCAAGTATCATCAAGGACCCCACCCCAAGGTTTCCCTCTATCTGAAACCATATAAGCAGTGAAGGATTCTTATGCTGACCCTGAGCTGGGTGACACTGGGGAAAAATCCCCTCTTTTTCCTGGGTTCCATTTTTTTTCTCTATAAAATGGATATACAGGGATGAAATCAGTGGTGTTCCCATTTCCCTTTCTTCTCTTAAACCATAAACCTAATTTTTAAACACAAACACAAAGGAAGCAAGAATAGACTGAGCTCTGTCTGAAGGTGCCCCACCTGGGTGACCCCCAAGATTTCCTTTCTCTCTTAAGATCAGAACACTTAAAATGACAGGCATGACATCTCTAGGGCACAATTCATGGTATCCAGGACTGTCCTTTCAGGCTTCAGGACACCCCTGGGACTCTCCCATGGGCTCTAGGATTGCCCTGATGGGCTGCAGGACTACCCTGTCAGACTGCAGCTTATACCAAGCCTAAGCTGATTCCCTGATCCAACCTCTGCCCAGTGCTCTAATACTATTCCAACCCTCATCATCTAGTCAAACCCATAGCTACTGAGTGCCCACTATGTGTCAGACAGCTCCAGGGTGATAAAATCCATCTCTATGACCACTCCTACCTCACCGGGCTTACTACAGTAGGGGCTCAGACCAGCAAACAGCTAATTAACATCCCTCATGACCATCAGGAACTGGGAACTTGGAGAGGGTTTGTAGGAACCAGTGGAGTAGGCCTAATCCTATGGAAACATAGAAGAGGTTTTAGAAAAGGCTAAACTAAACCTGAAGGCAAAGAAATGCTAGCCAAGGGCAAGAGAAAATGGACAAACTACACAGCATGTGCAAGGGCTTTGAGGTTAATAAGGCAGCTATTAAATTTACCAAGCTAGTCCATTCTACAAAATCATGAGATCCATGTTGGGTGAATTCCAGGGCCATGATGTCCATTTTCCAACAAGGAGACTGGGGAGACTTGATTTATATGACCTATGTGAAGAAGACACAGGATCCCACCAAAGCTTAGGGCTCAGGGTAGTGCCTCGGTCCTTGTTCCATGGACAAGCTGACCCTGGCAGCTGGGGATTGGCCCCTGAAGTCTTGTGTGGGCCGTGACATTGTGCATAATAAACATCTTTTCATACAGAGACAGGATTTGGTGATCTGGACTGGTGTGAGGGGGTAAAAGAACCATGGGGGTGGGAGTCAGAGGAACCAGCTGGCAAGAAGGGAAAGTCCATACCTGGCTTCTGTGGAGGCCAGTTAAGAATATTTATAGCTGAGGGTGGGATGTGCCTTTGCTGGGCACACAGTGCCCATTATCTCCCACTGACTTAGCACATTAAGAACTTCCTCCTGATGTCTCCTCAGGGGCCCAGACTGTGTTCAGAAGAACAGTAACTTTCCTTCAAACAAACAAACAACAAACAAACAGGCTGTAAGCCTCTGGCCTGGGCAGTAAGTTAGGGAAAAAAAATGCCGGCTAGTGAACGGCCATATTCCAGGACATTTGGCCCAGTGAATGCTTTCCCACCAGAGCTAGGATGATGTCCCAGGAACTTCTTATAGCCCAGCCCAGATGATAGGTGAAGTGGCCCTTACCCAAGCCCACACTGCCATCAGTACAGAAACAGACATCACTCATTTGACTCTTCGGGGTCCAGACACTGAACACAAGGGGGCACCAGACAACCATCCAAACAGGCCAGACGTTTGGCAAGCCTGCTTTGTCCCCATTTTCCAAAACTTTCCCTGCCTGCCTATGGATGCATAGATGTTTGTTCTAGAATCTGCCTATTTGAAAGTCACATTTCTTACAAGTGGGAGTTTTTTTCCCTTATCAAATAATGGGCTTTAAAAATATATACTTTGTGATAGTACAAATTGAACATTTTACCTTAAAGTCTATTAATACAATTCTCCAATGTCAGCTATGCAAGCTATGATCCTAAATTTTCCTGAAGGGCTGACATAGTATCCTTAGAAACTCAAGCCTTTAGGAACCCTACCTACTTAAGGTTACATCCAGCCTATCAGCCAGTACTGTTGTGCAAAGAAAATAAATTAAATCTCTGGCCTCTATGGATTCTCGGTGGCCTTTTTTTCTGGCTTCTGAATGATTTTTTTTTTTTTTTGGAAAGAGTCTTGGGACAGATTTCAGCCTTGAGTCTATCTGCTTTAATCATATAATTTGAAACTGCTTGCTTGTATGCGTTTTTCAGCTGTAGTATCAAGTGGAGCTTAATAGCACTTTTTGCTATACCTGCCTGACTATAACCTTGCTACTAGAAGACAGAGAATGAGGATAGAGAAGTGTTTGTTTAGCTAAAAATCTTGGTATAAATGTAAAATTGCATAATTTTATTAGTCATAGGGTTGAGCATTATGACCCTAGGACTTGAGTAGCTCTCAAACTTGAGCATGTTTAAGAGTGACTGGTTCAATACCCTGTTTTTGAATGAATATGTCTGAGATGGAACCAAGAATTTGGGTTTCTAAGAGGATTCCAGATTTTTTTGAATGTTGCTACTCTGAGACCATGCACTGAGAACCACTGGTCTAGGCTGGGTAGTAAAGCAATGCCTGGCCAAAGAAACTTCAAAAATCTTCATACTCCTCATACTCTCACCTCCCCCATTGTTTGTATCATATGGTTTCCATTTCTTTTCAACTCAAAACACACCAAGAGCCAACAATGACTTAGGTATAAAGCCCTGGAATGCTTAAATCCTTTGGGAGTTACATTCAAATTAGTTGGAAATTATCATGCTAAAGGAAAAGTCCCTTGAAAGAGATGAGTCCAGGTGCTTGGAAGAGCCTACCAGTGGTCAGAGGAAAGTCTGACAAAGGAGTGAGTAACTAAGCAAAGAACTTTCCATAGGAAGCAAAAAAAAAAAAAAAAAAAAAAAAAAAAGAAAGAAAAGAAAAGAAAAGAAAGAAAGAAAGAAAGAAAGAAAGAAAGAAAGAAAGAAAGAAAGAAAGAAAGAAAGAAAGAAAGAAAGAAAGAAAGGGAAAAGAAAAATCCTTGCAGAAGGTCTTGCCAAACAATATTTGCTGTGGCTATAGGTCCAACATGAAGGAGAGTTTAGAAAGGATCAGTTGGCTGCATATGAAGATGGGCCCTATGGACTGAGAAAACCTTAATGGAAGGACTTTTGTCTTTCCTATGTCCGGTGTGGGGGAGTAAACTTCTCTTGGTGAGTTACCACCAAATGCCTAGAGGTGGGAGAAGCTTCCTTCCTGCCCTGGGTAGGGTGCTGGTGTCCATGCTACCAACCCTTGTTCCATGCTGCTTTGTGGGCATGTGGGCATTGAGATCAGATGCCAGCAATGAGTAGGAGCCACTGGTTGGTCTGGAAGTGGGCTTATGGAAAGTGTAAACCAGGAAGAGGTTTGAAGCTTCAATAGCAAGGGCCCTTTCTATGTTGAGCATAGTGAGTGGGGAGGGATAGATGTGTAGGAGGAAGAAAAGAAGGTGTGCCTGGACAGATGCAGGCAGGTTCTTGAGTGTGAAGTTCCACAAACAGAGAAATGCAAGCTGCTTTGGTCAGAGTTAGCTTGCATTACATATATTTGGAACTCTGAAAAGTTTTGGGTGAAGCTTGCTGTACAGAAATATCCTTTGGAAAAGTGACCATTTGGGGAGGTCTAAGAACCTCTGTTAGCAATTTCTTCACCTCTTAGAAGGATCTGAGGAGTAGGGATGATAGAAAGGAAAAGAGACCCATCACCTAAAACTTTCATTATGTGCACTGATATCAAACCTTTAAGATATGAGTATACTTTTCCTCTTCCCACCATCCCTTTGCACCAGTCTTGTTCGTATCACTAGATGTAGATTTCCCCCTGTGGAACCTTCAAGTTCCATTCCATAATCCTTTCCTGTTGTTCCATCTGCTTCATCCCTTGCAGCTCTGTCCAGCCCTAAAGTGTCATAGTTCAATGTGTTGTTCTAAGATGATTTCTACTTAACTACCTGGAAAGTTTTACTTTAGCTCCAAAGAGGGTCAAGGTAGGGGTGCAGTGGCTGCTTTCAGATACCCTTCCATTGATGCTATGGCTACTCCCCATCCATGAAAGCAAGGCTGTGCCAATGATAATTGATCTCTAATGTTCTGTGCCTGATATTCCTATTCTTCAGGACATTGGCATGCAGGTCTGTAATGTCTGCAATCTCCCAGCTGCTCCCCCTTGGCTTGGTGCCTTTATGGAATAAAGTCCAGGGACTTTGTCTCAAACTGCTCCTGAAGATAATGTTCTAGCTCCATGGGATCCCAGTGTTCCAGGTTGTTACACAGGTTACTATACCATCCATGAGGTTATGAGTGACGTGGACACATCAGATCCTTGGACTAGGACAAAATGGGCTGGTGTGCCCCCTCCATCTTGCTACATGAACTTTGGGGGTCTTTGTGCCTGCCACTTGCCCCTAAGGGAAGCTAGGGAAGAGAGACAGTGGCTAAGCAAGGCTGCTTACATCTTTCTTATTCAAATGATCTTGAAGTTGACTCCATAATTTATTCTCTCATTTCTTTTATATTGCTATATTGTTTACCTTTCTCCTAGGCCTTTACTCTGGATGCACAAATGCAATGAAATCAGTTGATGCTGTCTCACCAGTCCTTGCCTGAAACAAAAATTCTTTCTTTGACCAGGAAACTTTGTCTTGCTATAATCCCAATGCCTTAAGAAGCAGTCCTACTTGCGGTTCATATTTCTTCTATTTCTTCCTTTGCCATATAGAGGTCAGCTCCTTCTTAAGCCTCAGGCTTGGGTATGGGCACAAATGGTTGGTGAGGGGTGGTAATGGATGTGGCTGAGTGAGTGGAGAGTGCCCTATTCTCCCTTGTAGAGAGGATCCCATGATGATGCCATCTTCTGATTCCCTGTATGATCAGTCCAAACTTCTTGTTTCTCATTAGTGTGATTTTTCTCCATCTTCTGCTCCATTGACAAAGGTCCAAAGACAGATGTCTTTTCTCTAGATTTCTCTCTAATCCCAGTGCTATTCTTACCCAATACAACACCATTGGTGACTCCATGCATACTACTTTAGCTACTACTTATCTTTTCATGGAATTGTGGGCATCCAGGGATCTCTAAAAGTTTTCCTTTTCCAATTATATTCATCTTCCTACAGGAAGTCTCCTCCTAGGTGATTAAGAGATCCCCCTTCCAGTGCTATTCTGGCTGATGGTACAGAAGCCTTGCACGTGCATACAGAGAGCCTGCCCCATCATCCTTTTCTCCTGTCATTTTACATTACACTCCATCACTGACCTTTTGGAACTATCAGTGGGTTCCCTGCCTTAGGACTTGTACATGCTGTTTCCTTCACTTGGAACTTTTGTCTTCCCCTTGTATCTAATTAACTCCTATTAACCCAATATAGTCTGGCACTAAGTCACTGCCTCAGAAGGCTTTGCTTTAGTTTATAAAGTAGGTTGGGCCTCTGTTTATATGTCCCTGTAACATCCTTTTTCTTTCTTGCATGGCATTCATCAAAATGCAGATTCAGCCCTGCATGGTGGCACACGCCTTTAATTAATCCTAGCACTCTGGAGGCAGAGGTAGGAGGATCACCACAAGTTTGAGGCCATCTTGAGACTACATAGTGAATTCCAGGTCAGCCTGAGCTAAAGTGAAACCCTACCTCGAAAAACCAAAAAAGAAAAAGAAAAAAAAAAAGTATGACTGTTTTTTTTTGAGAAATTTGGTTGAAAATTAGTGAAAGAACTTCATAGACGAGGGGAATGGAGAGAAGGGTGGCTAGGAGTTACCATAAATGAGTTTAATTACATTTGTAGGTACAGTTTCTTTGAGTTAAATATATGTATGAAAAATGTCTGTTGTGTTCCACCATTGCAATCTCTATGAGGTCAAGACTTCTCCTATCTTGCCCATGATTAGCTTATATAAGAAATTCAATACATTTATGTCACATGTTTAAAAGTTTTAGGACCTTCAATTCTCCTTATACAGGCTACTCACCAGACCATACCATTTCTACCTCTAGAGATTTATGCTAGTGCTTTCCTAGCTGCCCCTAGCATTCAAGCATCCATGCATTCATGTATCCATCTAATACATATCTTAAGTACCTATGATATACCAACACTTTAGAAGAACTGATGATATAGAATTGATCCCTACCTTCATGGAGCTTCCAGTCTAGTGATGGAGAGCCTAGGGATAGGTATACATTTGATTAGTAACACACAGATAAATGTTGAATAACTAGTTGAGATAAATGCTAAGGACACAATGGATGTTGAGTTAACAAATAATAGAGTGGAGTAAGAGATATAATCCATTCAAGGTGAGTGAGGGAGAAAATCCCTTTAAAGTGACATGCACTGCAAGTGGAAGGTGGGTGGGAGTTAAGTAGTCACTCACTGATCTTCCCCCAACCTTGTCCATGTGACTCTCTACTATACAGTTGGGAATCAGCACCTCCAAACCCATGGCTGGCTATGCCATGCCCATGCTTAAGGATCCTTAAGGGTAAGGGTATGGCACACTTTTCTTTTCTTTCTTTGCTTCTTTGTTTCTTTCTTTCTTTCTTTCTTTCTTTCTTTCTTTCTTTCTTTCTTTCTTTCTTTCTTTTTTTGGAGAGAGACAGAAGGAAAGGAAGACAGATAGAGATGGGCGTGCCAGCAGCCTCTCAGCTGCTGCGAACAAAATCCAGATGTGTGTGCCCGCTGTGGTCAAGTGCGGCATTTTGCCCTTGCGTCACCTGGCATCTGGCTAAACGTGGGACCTGGAGATTGGAACAAGCGTTCTTGGGCTTAGGAGGCAGGAGCCTTAAATGCTAAGCCATTTCTCCAGCCCAGCACACTTTTCTTTATGGTCAGTCCCAAGTATCTAAATTTGATTCACAATGCCCATCACTACTTGACCCTAGCTTTTCTTACCTCACATAAGCCTTAAGTTTGATGGCATAGAGCATGGAATTACTTGCAGTTTTTTCCCCACAGTGGAGTCCTGCCCAGGGTCTTTGTTTATGCTCATCCCATGCCTGCAGTATCACATCCTCACCTTCTCTTGATTGATTTCAGTCACATCTTAAGAGTCAGTTTAGGAAGCTGTTTCATCCAGAAAGTATTCTCTGGCATTTCCTGCCTGATCCTTCTGGTTCTTTTTCTTTTTTATTTTTTGTTTATTTTTATTTGTTTATTAGCAACAGACAGGCAAAGAAAGAAAGAGGCAAAGAGAGAAAGAGAGAGAGAGAGAGGGAGAGAATGGGTGCACCAGGGCCTCCAGCCACTGCAAACGGACTCCAGATGCATGCGCCACCTAATGCATCTGGCTTATGTGGGTACTGGGGAATTGAGCCTCGAACTGGGGTCCTTAGGCTTCACAGGCAAGTGCTTAACTACCAAACCATCTCTCCAGCCCCCTTCTGGTTCTTTCTTTTGAACCATCCAGATCCTAAGCTCTACCACTACATTTATAAGAATGTCTACCCCTATCTAGTGGTTATGCCCTGCTACATAAATGGTCTCCTGAGGTATGATATGGTATTTTTATCTCAGAAATCCCAGCATCTACTGCAATGCTTGGCCCACAGTAGATACCCAACTATGCTTATTCAGTTCATTGTTGGTATGCAAGAAAGAAGTAAGTTAAAAGGAAGAAGATAGGCAAGAAGGAAAAGAGGAAGGGAGGGAGGAAGTTTGGAGAGATCCACATATTTGTTGCCTTCAACAGAATTCTGTTTTCACAGACTCTTAGATGTAAGGTTTTAAACGAATGAGTTTCATATATCACAGCTCAGGAAAAGTGAGGTTTGCTCTACTTAGAGGAGCCAAACAGTGAATGTAGAAGCCTTCCTTTTGGCTTTTATATCAAACCACTGATGTCAGCATTAAACATGTGAGCACCTGTGAGGCTCACAATTTCACGAGGAGTTGGCTTTATGTCTGAATGTGGCTTCATGCCCCTTACAAGTATGTTCTGCAGGGGTGCTATGAGAAAACAGTGCTATACTCACAATTTTGCACCAATGAGAGGACTCACTAATATGCGTCTTCAAATTCTGAGCTAAGTTTTTTCCTTCTAACATTGTCTGCAAAGGCTCCATGAAGAATGATGGAGATGACTATACAAACTGCCCTCAAAGAGTTTACAGCTCTATTTCAACATGCATGCAAGGAAAGAAGCAAGAGAGATAGCTCAAGCTAGGGAGGATACATTATTAGCAAAAGCTACCTTTCCTGAGAACCCAGACACTCACTTGAGAAGAAATTTCTGACTCAGGAGTGTATGGGCTGTGCTACCCCTCTATGTCTGTCATGGTCCAATCAATAAAAAATAAAAATAAATAAAATAATAAAGTAAGTCAACTGGGTGTTTTGGTTCTTATTGTCAAGGAGATCAATACTATCTTCAAGGCCAAGGACATGATCAGTCCATTCCTTCAATCCTGTTTCCTTGAATTCCTTTTGACATCAAGCATGCATGAGGTAGTGTATAGTCAGAATGCAGAAATCTATTCCCATGTATTTCAGTGGCAGGACTTTAATGCAAAGAATTGATTCTCTGAGTTATGAAGAAAATAAGGGCACCAAAGAAGAACAGAAGTGGCTAATCCAAAATAAAAAATATTTCAAAATCAGAAATTTTTGACCACGAACAGACCTGACTTCTCTGATGGGGAGCAGTCAAAACACAAGTGCATAGATATATTGTATAAAAACTTCAGGTTATATGTATAAGGTATATATAAAGCATAAATTACTGTTATACTTAAATTTGGGTCTTATTCCTAATACATCTCATTATAAAAATTCTAAAAATCCAAAAAAGTCTGAAATTTGAAATAGTTCTGGTCCCAACCATCTTAAGTAACATATATTCAACATGTAGGAAGCAGCACCTAGGCTGGAAGAAAGACCTAAAGTTTTCAGAACCTAGATACTTGGAGGAAGAGCCATAGGGCTGGGGCTTGGACTTGCAAGCTTCCTCCAGCTGTTGTGAGGAGACATGTAAGACTGGCTCTGGGAGAGCTGTTATCTATGTTAACTTCTGTTGCTGTGGATGCAAGGCTGCCAGGAACCACATGGAACTAGAAGGAAGTCCTTCAGTCTACTACCTGCCAGTTGGCCCATTTAGTAGACTCTCCAAGAAGCTCTAACTATGTAGCTTTCCAGTCTGTATTCTGGCACTGATGCCTGGATGAGGTTCATATATACATTTATTTCCATTCTTTTAGGCTGTAGAGGATAGTGATCAGGACACTTGTGTTTTATTTCTACCTCTCCTCCTAGATATATTGTATGAACATGATGCATATATGTTACTTAGCATGGGGCCTGAGCCTCAGTAGTCCCTCCACAAATGTTTGCCATTCACCTAAGCCACCTTGATCTCTTGGAGGTTATGTTTTCATGGACAATTCTTTCTGAACTCCTTCAACTTAAATTTTCACTTCTTAGCAAATAGCAAACTCCCCTATCCCATTTGCCCTCTTGCCTAGATAGTTTTTTGTTCTCACTCTTCAAAAAATCCTTAGCAGTGAGAAAGGTTTGGTCTAGATGCCTTGATGGATAATGCCAGTTCCTCCCTTCAACTCCTGGAAGGGTTATTCATTGACTCCTGAATTCTTCTAGATTCCTTCCTCTGGACTGTTGGGCTCTGTCCCTTTTGCAGGACCTCCATATTTTTTAAGGTAGCATGAAGGACCAACTTTGGCTCCTAGTCTCCTACAGTCTGCATCTCAGGTAAATAAGGTCATCTCCCAATAGGGTAGAAGTTTGTTCTCCTGGGATGCTTTTGCCATAGATCAGCCCAGAGAGTGGCTGCAATGGAAAAGCTTAGCACCATTATTTCATCATCAGTGGGAAGAGAGGGTTGAGTAGGGAGAGAGGGAGGGAGACAATAGGTGGATAAAGAAGTTGCCTTTAGATTAGTTTATAGCTGGAAAAGAGCTAAACTTGGCTAGTACTTCTCCAATGTTGGACCTAAAAGAAGAGAAAGGAGGGGAAGGAGGAAGGGAGAAGTTCTCTATTTAGTATTCGGCCCCTGTTCCTAGTTAGCCAATGTTTAGGAATAATGATTGTGAGCAGCATTGAGGGATACTTTTAAGCCAGAGCCAGGCTTTACATTATAAACACTTCTCTCCATTTGATTCTCATAACTCTTTGATATAGGAAGCACGTCACCCACATTTTAGAGATGAAAAGACAAGGAGCAGAGAAAGTATGTCGTTTTTCTAAGACCATAACTAAGCCTCAAGCTAATGCCTCCTTCTGTACTAGTCCTGGCAGCAGGGTGGTCCTTCCAGGTACAGTCAAACCCTCCATAAGAGCAGCAACACCACCTATCAAGTGTGAATGCTTTCTAAATCTAACTTCAAAAGTCTCCCCAGTTTTCTTTTGTTAGTGTGTATGTTTTCCTGTTTGATTTTTTTCAGAGAGCAAGCCCAGTTCTTTTCTGTTTTTCCCCTTTTTATTATTGGTTTATTCTCCTCTGCTCTTTTAGTTTATATCTATCTCCACCTCCTTTCTTATGTCTTTTCTACTCTGAGGTTTTCTTTCCTTGTCCTCAGTCTCTTCTAGTTACTTTGTTTTCTTTATTTCCACCCCTTGATGATTGTCCTCTCTTCCACTGTCAGCAGATCTCCGCCCTTTCCTGTCAAAGAAGGCAGGCCCCTCCTGTGCCTCCTCTCCCTGGTCCCTTCACCCCAGTCTCCCTTCTCTCTCCCTCCCCTGGCTCCTTTGGCCATCCCCCCTTCACTGCATAATCTTCATTGCCTGCATGACTGCTCAGGTTCTTTATCCCATCTTCCCCTCAAAGACTCTGCTGTTATTCTTGTATTAGCATTGAACCCATTAAAGCTAATTTGTTTGCCCTAATCTCCATTTATTTTTCCCTAGTTGATATTAGATTTCCCTTTCTATTGCTCCAGCATGATTTTCTCTTTGTCTTCCTAATGGTCTCCGCCCTCCCCCTTCTCTATTAATCTGGTTGGCTTCACTATGTGGTTTCAAGGCTTTTCTCTCAGCCTCCCTCCCCCACACCCAGCCCTTGGATTAACCCTGTCACCTCCCTCCCAAGGAAGGCCTCAGTATGTGGATTTCTAGGGATGGAGCAGCTACAAATGCCAATAGGCCTCTAAGCTCTCTAGGAAGTACTGTTTTTCCTAAAGCCCTGCTTTTTCTTGAAGCCATCTGGTAAGCCTGTAACACACAGGGCCTGAAAGTTGGAGGTACTTGGGACATACTGGCTAATCTGAGTATGAAGGTTGCCAAGCCCAAGGGTTTCCTACATAAGGTGTCCTTTGTATATCTCTCAAGGATTTCTGAAGGCCCTTCCCACTTTATTAAAAGTATTCATTAGAAGAGGTGAAACACATTCTGTGGATGATGGTTCTAGGTGTGAATAATACACACCCTGCACTCTGGCCTTCATACACCCAGAGGGAAGTCTCCTAGCAGCAAGGCTCAGGAACTTTCTCTTTTCATTCAGGCCTTCCCCTGGATGCCAAGCCCATTGAGGGCAGCTGCAGCCTCCTCTGTGCAGACATCCATCACAACCACACTGCTCACTAAAATCACCTGGGGAGGTCAGGAACTTTTCTACCTTGGACAGTTCAACCAGAAGCTTTTTGTATATTGTCCCTCATACTTGAGTTGGAAAAAGCTTTTTTGGTGATCACTCAAAATTTATATGCACCCAGATGTCAATAACTGCACAGGAAGCATTAGTTAGTTGATTAAATGTGAACTTCTAGTCAGGGGCTGTACATGAAGTTCCCTAAGATCTGGAATGTGCTAAAAGTCTTCTTTCTGGCTTTTCCTCTTGAGCTTTCAGAGCCTAAAGGTTCCTGGCTCACATGCCTGGGCAGTGAATGCAACCTGCATTTCTGACATATGCTTTGATACTCAATATCTGCTCAAGACACTGTGCACTCTCAACCCCCACCCCCCTGGGATCAGAAACCAGTGACTATTAATCCTGATTTTTAAAAAATATATGTGGCTGAGCATGGTGGCACATGTCTTTAATCCCAGCACTTGGGAGGTAGAGGTAGGAGGATTGCCGTGAGTTCAAGGCCATCCTGAGACTACATAGTGAATTCCAGGTCAGCCTGAGCTACAGTGAGACCCTACCTTGGGAAAAAAATGTGTTGATACTAATGAAATTTTCAGTTTTTTAGATTTCAATTCCATGAGTGCCCACTTTGTGTCTAATAGTATTCCTGTGTGTGTGTTTGTGTGTATGTGTGTGTGTGCACACACACGCACACACGTGAAATGGTTTCTGAGTATATCACTCTTACCTTGGGAAACATACACTTTAATAGCCTTTAATAGAACCCTAACATTTTTTGATTCATTCACATTCACCATCTCCTTCCCCTCAAGCACTGCTGCCAAATACCTATGGTGGTGGGGTGTGTGTGGGAGTTGGTTCGGTGAGTGTGTGTATTTATGTGTGTGGAGTGCATGTGTTATGTAGGTACATAATAATCTGAGTCTGGTTCTCCATGACATATGTTGTCATATACTGCTAGGTTCTATAGCTCAGTTACAATGTGGGACTCATTTAAATATCACCCAGGAATGGGTAAGGAGGGAAATAGATGGGTAGCTTGAAGAGCCCCTATTGGGGACATAGAAACATGAGACTAGAGAGGGTGAGAGGGAGGGGGAATCACAAAGGAAATGCAAGTGTAATTGGGGTAATAACAGTGACTGAGAGACTCAATAAGTGAGAAGTCATAACCAGAATACAGTCACAAAATAGAGAAAGGGGACTTTTCCCTCACCGAGAGGGTGGAACTAAACCATCTCTAAGGTTTTCTCTACCTTTGGGATTCTTTGCTTCAGAGATCTTAACTAAGGTGAGATATGATTGACAAACTTACAGAGGAGGAAAGCATGGGCTTTGGATAAAATTAAGAGATACAAAGATTGTGTGTGTGCACACTGTGTATGGGGGAGGAAATATGGGGGGAATCCTTCAAGGAGGGACAAAGGACAGCCTGAACAGTTTCAGTTGCAGAGCAGGTAGGAAGGAAGGAATGAAGAGCTGATATTTTGAGCACAACCAAGCAAAATCTGTGACCAAACTTTACATCTGTGATTTCCACACCCATGACAGAAGCTTCTTCAGAATATGGCACTATGGCAAAAGGGATTATTTGCTATATAGCCACCCTCAAGTCTGCAGAAGGAAGTAGAAGGGAACAGACAGGAACAAATACAACCTGCAGGGTATGATTTCAGAGGGAAAAAACTCAGCTTGCTGAGAATTAGAAAGCCTGAAGTCCACCTGCTCTGTGACCTATAACCCCAGGATTCCACACCTCTATTTCTGCAGAGTGATGATCTTAGCAATCCTAACACTCTAGGATGACATCAGGCACAGGAACCAAGGCCAGAAGATCCCGAAGGGGGTAGAGAGAACTCCATGGGACATTTGAGCTAACCTCCACATAGTATACCAGCAGTGTGATTCTGAAGTTTTCAAAAGATGAGAGATGTGGCACATGTTCAGCTCCATAGGCTTCTTTGTGGCTTGCATGATGTTGGAGTGGACTGCTGTTACCAAGAAACCATTGAGAAACACATGTGTGGTGTCTATTCAGTATACTTTTGAGAGTATACCTAGTAGCAAAAGGAAGGTGGCCTGATAATGTCCAGACTTGCTTCATTGTAGAGCCAGGACAGAATCCATGTTTTCTAACATAAGTTTCCTATTCATTTCCCATCCCAGGAGGCCCTTTGGGCTCTTACTGTCATCTTGGCAGTGTGAAGGAAAACTGGATATGGGTAGGGTGGGATGTGTTCTGAACCAAGAAGTGCCCTGGCAGATTGTAGGCTCTCTTATCAGTGTGCTTGCTTGCCATTTTACTATATCAACTCCAGACTTGAGACTTAGAAGGGAGTTCTGAGCTTGAGGAAAAGAACCCCCTTCTCTGCAAAGCATCAAGAAAGTACTAGAGGACAGGTGTTGGCTTCTTTTGCTCTGTCAGTGCCAAACCTGTATTTATGTTTGCTGTTTCAAGGACTTAAACTAGTTGAGTATTAGTTCATGGTTAGGGATGGAAGCACTGTACTAGGCACTTCAGGTTGTTATGAACTTGTCGTGGTTTGAATGTGAAATGTCCTCCACAGCCTCATATATTTGTGATTAAACCTTGTACTCAGTCCCCAGCTGGTGGAGCCTTTGGGATGTAGAACCCTGCTAGAAGCCATGTCTGTGGGAGACATAGTTTATTAGTCCTAACAATAAACCTACTGGGTGTTGACTAGCTAGTTTCCTCAAATATTTCCTTCCTATTGATGTGGAGATGTGACCTGTACTTTCTGCTCAGGCCTGACATGCTTTCCCTGCCATTGTGATCCTTCCCTTTAAAACTATAAGCTGAAATAAATATTTTCTTCCAATAAACTGATTGTGGTTTGGTGTTTTGTCTCAGTAATGAGAAGGTAATTATTACAGAGCTGAACTGTGCTCCCTCCAAATTCATATGTCAAAGTCCTCATTCCTGGTACTTCATTTGGAAATAGTATCTTCACAGATATTGAAATTAAGAGGAGGTCATTAGTACATTTGCCCTATGACCATGCCTTGAAATGAGGGAAAAATCAGACATAAAGATGATCAAACAGGGGGAATACTATGATGCAATGAGACAAGGGACCCCACTGGTTATGGCGGCACACTATTGGAACAAGGGGAGAGGCATGGGGCAGATCCTGCCCCACACCATCAGGAGGAACCAACTCAGATGGTATCTTAATTTGAAGCTTTTAGCTCCAGAACTGTGAGACAAGAAACTCTTGATGGTTAAGCTACCTTCTTTGTGGAATTTTATTGGAGCAGCCCAAGCAACACAATGCACAGATCAATAAAGGATTTTTTTGATCATTTTTCTTTTTGAGACAGTCTTGTTATGTGGCCCAGGCTGGGATTATAGGTATATGCCATCATACTCAGCTCAACAATATTTTAACCTTGAATTGGACAAAGTGTGAGGGGAAGTCCCTGTGGATGATTCTACTCTGCTGGGATATTTGGCTGTCCATCCAGCCTCCCTCCAAATAGCAATCCAGTCATAAGACAGGTTCAGGCAGGCAGCTGGGAGAAAAGCCTTTCTAACATCACACCTGCCTCTCTTGACACTACTATCAGCTCTGCAAAGCTGCCCTTCTGATCTCCACCCTTGATCCTTCCATCACACAGCTTTCTCTTTCACAGAAGAGCATCAGTGGGTCAGCCCACTGTGCAGATGCTCACTTCTCTTTTCTTGCTGGGCTGGGTTCCTGCAGTCTACCAGGACACCCAGGTTTCTGCTTCCTTCAAGAATAAGTCTATAGGTTGGCTGTGCACTCACCTAATGATCATAAGGCATTTTCCAAGTACTGTCACCTGATTTACAAAGTTAATTCAATTCCACAATTGGCCATTGTGTTTTTATAACAACCTTGGAGGTGTGGTTGACATTTGGAGTCTCATTTATAGATAAAGACTCAATCTCAGAGTGTTAAGATATTTAGGAGTAGACCTGAGAGAGCATCCAGGTCTGATCTGCTCCTGCTTGTAGTGAGATGGGCAATCTCTGGGCAGAAGGGATTCCATACAAGAAGGTTTGCATCCACAGAGACTGGCATGAGAGATACTTGGGCCTTTGGTTGGGCTGCCAGTGGGTTAATCCCAGATCAGTGTTTCTAAAATACCAAATGTCTTATTTCATTTTGTGTTGCTATGACAAAGTACCCAAAACTGGGTACTTTATCAGGAAAATGGCTTTATTTTCCTTGGCTCCCTGTTGGCTAAGAACTTCCAGTGTCCGTTTGTTTTTGCAACCTTCAGCAGCCTCTGTGGTCCAACCTGGTTACCTCTCCAGGGCCTGGGTGTCTCACTGGGGCAGCAGGTTCTTGGTGGCTATATCAGGCTCTTTAAAAGGCTGCATTTTCTTGTTTCCTCAGAACGCTAGTTTCCACTTATTATAAAGAAAATATATGAAAGTAATTATAGCATATTATGATTATTGGGTTGCTTCACCTAAGGAAAACTTCTTATACAAAACTCAAATGTACAAACTAAGTCATCTAGTAATCTTGCTTCTGGAAAATTGGCAGAAAATGCCAATACAGTCATTTGTGGAATGCTCTCCCCATATAGAATTTTGTGTAAGGTGCTGGGGATGTAGAAAGGCCTGAAAGAGTTCTTATTTTTGTCTACCTAGTGGCAGGGTGTCAATATAAGAAGCTAAATAAATTTTTTTAGTAACAGGATGAGTGTCACAGGAAGGGAACATTGTAAATTAAATGGGTAGTGTGAGAGGATAGTCACTAAAGTTTGAGGACACCTGTAAGGGTCTTGTTGAAAGAGCAAGACTTGAGTAAAGTTTTGTCAAAGGGGTGGAGAATTGAATGGGCAAAGGCCAAGAGGTGGGAATGTGTTTTGGAAACAATGACTAGTTGGCTAAAACATGAATTTGCATATAGAAATAGTGGGAAGTAGGATGAGGAAGGTGGGAGAGAACCTTTTCAGATTGTACACAACAGTTGGCCTCAAAAGGCTTGTTAATGATTGGATTAAAAGGAAGTACAAACAGGGATCTAAGATGATTTTGGAAAATCACCAGGTTAAGTTTTTCTGGAACAGGGCCAGGAAAGGAGAGAAATTAAAACATTTTGATAATGTGGATAATCTTGCATTCAAAGATTATTGTCACCGTTGTTCCACTTAATAAAAAAAATCACAAAGCCCAATAGGGAGGCAGTCAGGATGTAAGTGGCTCCAGCAAGAGAAAAAAGTCAAGCCAGGCAAGGATGGAAGTTTCACACACAAGTCAGTCCAATACCAGATTAGAATGAACATCACAGCCTGGCTTCCCTTGCCAAGCCCTCCATTACTGCTCTGGATCCCACCCATCTTACCATTGCTTTTTCCTTCACAGAAGCACACACTCTTAGGACTTGTCATTTCCACTGGGGCTAGGCCCTCCTAAGTCACCTGGTGGGACCTCACCCCTGCATCTGCCTCAGCTATCCCCACAGGGTCACAATGCAGCCTGCCTCCTTCTCCAGCTAGCTCAGCATTTTGTGTCTGTCTGGACAGAAGTTGTTCCTTTCTCTCTTTAGTTGTGGATGAAAGTCCAACTTGCTTTTCTGTCTCAGGAAGGTCAGCATAAAGGCAGAGGCATCAAATCCTGACAATACTGCCTGTGAATGCCCTCAGCTATCTACCTGATAGATGAGATGCTTGATCCTCAGGGACAAAGAGACTGCCTTCTAGAAAGAATGAGTTCTCTGCAATTGCTGCTGCCCATCTTGTAGCTCTATCCTGACAGAGCAAGAGCCACCAAGCCTAACTCCATACTCACCACACTTTAGAGCTTAGTAAATAGTTATTGAACTTAATAGTCAAATAATAAACTTATTTAAAATAGTTTGAAAATCATGGTCAAGGCACATCATAAAATGTGGGGATAGTTGAATTAAGTTTCAGGGGGATCATGGGAATGGTTTTGCAGACTGTATTCCTGTGCAGCAGAGAGAACAAGGCAAGAGGCCTGGGAAGTCAGGGTCAGAGAGTAAAGGGCCATAGAAATGCTTTTTCAGGAGCTGGAACAAAACCTGAGGCCTTTCAGGCACACTGTATAGACTGAGCAATATACCCAGTATGGACCTCTGGTCTCCATACCCACAAACACACACATGTCCTTACACAAACATGCATACATATATACATGAACAAAAATAGGAAAAAGAAAGAAAAAAAATAAGAAATCAGGATTTCTATGGGTGACTGGGAGAGATACTTAAGGGGTACTAAGACCTTCATAATGAATCTCAAGGACATTCTGCTTCATGGTCCCAGGGGTGCACAGGGAAATTGAGAATAAAAAAGACCATAATCTCACCTGGGTGAGGGGGCACATGCAGAATAGAGAGGCCCTGCTTTAGTGTTTTACCCTGCCCCCAAGCATCTGGGTTTCTTCAGTGGCCAACACACATGAGTCATACCCTGTGCCTAGAAAGGAGGACAGTTGCTAAAAAATATAAAGATGAGTGAAGTAGTTCCAGAGATAACCTTCTGATGGACAGGGCAATGCTGTTCTCATCATTTCACATAATTGAGAGGGAGAGCCAGTACATGGACATCATACAAGTCCACCCTCCACTATTATCACTTATTCTAATGTTTGTTAGGTCCAGAAGGTCACACTGTTCTTCAATGAACATCACAAAACAGTGAACATGATACTGTGCTATCAAATTGAATTCTAGCTCCTAGACTTAGTTCCCAAGGAAAAGATAAAGTAGTGGTTCTATATAGGAAAACATACATCTTAAACTTGAAGGCATTTTATCCACAAATGTACTGTTTTGTGCTAATATTTTAGGTTTATTTTCACAATAAGTTTGTACGCTTACCTCCAAGAAAATATTTGAGAGTCATTAATTTATGAAAGTTATAAATATTATTTGAGTAACATCATAGTGTTTTCAATAATCAGAAATGCAGTGCTGTGGGCACTATGACAAAGCTCAGTGTCTGTGGTAGTTTGCATAGATGGCCCCCAATATATTCAATGTTTTATTAGTTTATAGTTTTCATCTGCAGCCACCTGATTGGAGGTGTCACTGGATGGATCTTAGGGTCCAGCCCTAAGGTGTGGTCATGAGTTTGAGATTCCAATCTAAGGATATGTAAAGTGCCGGAGCTCTGCCTGGAGTTCCTGAAGTGTGCTGTATAGCTTTTAGCTTTTGGCTTTTGGGCTTGTGGCTTTTCTCTCTTTGCTTGGACTTATGAAAGTGGACCAACTTCTGCCATTATGGAACTTCCCCTGGATCTGTAAGCATCAATAAATGTCCCTTCCTCCATAACTGTGCCTGGTCTGGAAGTTCATGTCAGTGAATCTGAAACTGTCTGCTATAGTGTCCTATGCTCATGAGACTTGTTAACTGTCCCCTTTCTTTCCCCTTAGGTTCTTCTGAGCAGAAGCCTGTATAAGCTGAGATGGGTCTATGCATTAGGTTGTGGGACAAAAGCCACGAGACCGACAAGGCAAAATTGCTCAGGAATTCTGGGCCAAGGAAGAATGTTTGCAATGTTATTCTCATTGGAACACAGGATCCCACCTTGGCAGCTCTCGATGCTTTATTCTTGGAAGACAAAGAGGCTGAATTCTGGAAAGGAACTATCCTTTTGAAATTGTTGCTGCCCACTTGTTAGATTTTCCTGACCTAGGGGGAGCCACCATGAAACCCAGAGACACAGTGATGCTAGAAGGTACTACTGGCAATTGATTGGCTTTCTCCTGGCCTCATCTAACAAGAAGAATGCTGAACTGGAAAGTCAGATGGATTGCCATGACTATCCAAGTCTACCTTCAGTGAAAGGCTGGGGGCAGGGAGTGAGGACCTGGGTAGACATTGGTTTCTTTGTTCAGGTCACAAACCATAAGTTGCAAGAATAGGGATGAGGATGTCACACTCCAGTAACTCTGCCTAAATGGACCCACAACACAGAGAAGATTCCCTGGGTAACTTAGACTCCACTATCCCCATCAAATCTTTTGTCACTTCCTTTCTAGCAGCCATGGATTCAACACCTACACATTGCACACATGCACATTATAAAAGCTTATTCCTAGTGTGTGTGTGTGTGTGTGTGTGTGTGTACACTTCTGTCTGTGAGTATGGGTGGTGTGTATATGAGTATGTGTATGTATCAAAGATGAGAGACTAGACTGAAAATATACTGGTGTCCAGATTACAAAATTAAAGGAGGGACTCACACTGAGGGCTTATCTTGTCCTTGTATGAGTCCAAAAGGGATAGGCACCTTAAATTTTGCATTTTGAGTACCTTTGCACCTCCCCCTGGTTCCAAGCCTGGTTGCATGTAAATGTCTCTGTGTATTTGGGTGAGTGTTGTGCGTGCGTGCATGCGTGTGTGCGTGCGTGCGTGTGTGTGTGTGTGCATTTGTATGTCTTTGTGTCTCAGCTGCTCTTGCTGGGCTTTCTACTCTCTGTCATTCTGTAAGGGAGGATCTGTCAAATTCCCTCAAGTCCCACTCACTGAGAATAGGATTCATATAACACTCATTCCCTCCGGTTAGAGAATTTAACTATACCTTCATCACACTCTGGGGCACACCACAAGGTCACAGAGAAAAAACCTAGTTTTGAGAAGAAAACCCTGCTTTGCCATAAGGCCTATGGGACCTGAATCCAGATATGCTTCTTGGGTCCTCAGTTTTTTTTATCAGTATAGTGTTCTAACAGTATCTCACTTCTGAATACCTTTGACCTTAGCACCTGAGGGTCTAGTTGGGCTACTTAGTGGAACAAAAGCCTATGAATGGGCTAGAGATGTAGTTCAGTTGGTAGAGTGCTTGCCTAGCATCATGAAGCCTGGGGTTTGATCATTAGCCCCTAAAGTACAATGTAGTGGTACATGCTTTAATCCCAGTTCTTGGGAGATGGAGGCAGAAAGACCAGAAGTCCAAGGTCACTCTTAGATACTTAGTGAATCTGAGGTCAGCCTGGGCTACATGAGACTCTCAAAAATAAAACAAAGACTAGGGAGATGGCTCAGCAGAGAAGAGCACTTGCCTGAAGGCCTGAGAGGGCTTCATTTTCCATGTTTGACTCCTTATCACCCATATACATAAACAACTGGTTGTGAACACTCATGCCTGTAACACCAGTTCTTGGGGCACAAAGACTGAAGAATCACTAGGGCTTGGGGAAAAACAAAACCAAACTGGCAGCTCTGGGTTCAGAGAGAGACTCCAGCTTAAGGAAATACTTAAATGAGTGATAGAGGAAGACATCTGACATTTTCCTTTGGCCTCTATGTATGTGCTCAAGGTCACACACATCTGCATACACACACATGCACCACATATACTACATACTCACATACAAAACAAAATAAAACAACACCTTTGAAGCTCTTGGGATGTGTATGACACATATCCCACCATATATTCAAGCAGCTCAAGCCTGGAAGGTAAGTAACCGAGACAAATGCTCCAATGCAAAGTGGACTGAAAAATAGCCATGCAAGTGAAGCACTTGGAGGTCTTGAGGAACTGGGGAAGAAAATGAGGCCTAGAAGGCTTTACAGGTGGCATGGGAGCTGGTTTGGCTGAGGGCAGGCAACAAGCATATGGGGACCAAGTACTTCACACACATGACATTAGCCCTTTGAGGCAGGACTGGTGAATCCCACCCAATTGACCAAGAGTGCCTGTGGTCAAACAGGTGAACTGTTGGACAGGGATATGAAGCAAGGCAGGTGTGACCCCAGAGGTGTGGCCTCTGTTATCCTCTACCACAGGGGAAAAATTGATTCCCTGAGCTCAAGGTGGATGCCATTTATGTAGGGCAGATGAATGAACACATAAAAAATAATGTACAGTCAGCAGCTGTGCATAATTGTGTCTTCACTGCAAGATACAGACAGACTTCTAAGGGGTGGAGATGAAGAGCAGTCTGACTGGAACATGATGCATTTCTGGGCCTCAGGTATCCCAGGATGAGAGACATTTGCCAGGTAATTGGGCTTGGCCTGGCCCTGAAGAAGGCAGAGTCACAGAATAGTAGCTGTGTCATCATCAAGAAGGAAGGAGGTCCCCAAGGGGAAAGTCCTACAAAGTTTGCAACCTATGGAGTCACTGTGAAGGGATTCAGCATTGCAAGTGTCCCATAACCATTTTGGCTTTGCAGAAGTGGGTATCCACAGCAATAATACCTCTAGTTCTGTCACTTTCTGTCTTCAGCTGATCAGCCACACTGAGATGAAGCTCCAGTGTACTCTGTCCTGCAGACTGCCTCTCCAGAAGGTCAGAGTAGGTATATCTGTCAGCCATGAAGATTTGGTTGTTCTCTGGTGGCTGTTCAAGATAAATAACCTCTGGCTCCCTGGCACTCCCACCTACTGGATTGTCAATGTTTGTCCTTGTCCTGTCCCTGAATTGTTTTGTCTGCTTATTCCTCCTCCCAGTGTGGTGGGTCTATTGTCTTTAAAGGGAATCACAAGACTCCAGCTCCCCACTCTTCAAGATAAAAGCTCAGTCATTTTCCTCCTCATCCCTGGCCACAAATGCTCCCATTGTTGGCATGGTGCCCTGCACATGGCAGGTGGCACTCCATGTGGGCTTGTTAAGTTGAATTAAACTGCTGACCCTTGAATTCCAGCTGCTGCCTACCTTGATTCCTGTATATTTCCTGCCTGAAGTTCCCTCCTCCTTGTTCCTACCTCAGAGTCACAACCAGATGCTCATCACAGGTTGGGTCTCTGTATGTGTGGGGAAGTCACCCTGCTGCTGCCACCTCTGTTGGGGCTGCTCAAGAGCAAACTCAGTGTAAGAATGAAAGAGAAAAGCAGTGCTGAAGTCAGAGGTCATAGACTCAAAATTCCACCAGAGTTGGCCACCAGGCCAAAGGTGGATTATTACTATTGCACTCAGCAGGAAGACATAAGACATGAAAGGTGGGTAGAGGGGGCTGGAGAGATGGCTTAGTGGTTAAGGTACTTGCCTGCAAAGCCTAAGGACCTAGGTTTGATTCTCCAGGTCCCACATAAGCCAGATACACATGGTGGTGTATGGGTCTGGAGTTTGTTTGCAGTGGCTGGAGGACCTGGCACGCCCATTCTCTCTCTGTCTCTCTCTCTCTGTCTCTCTAATAAATATTTTTTTTTAAAAAGGTGGGTGGAGAAGAAGACAGAGAGTAAAGAGAAGAAACCAGAAAGTTGGTAGATTTTAATTTTCTTATAGTATTTATTTATTTATTTATTTATTTATTTATTTGAGAGAAAGAGGCAGAGAGGGGGAAGAGAATGGGCATGCCAGGGCCTCCAGCCATTGCAAACAAACTCTAGATGCATGTGCACTCCCTTGTGCATCTGGCTTACGTGGGTTCTGGGGAATCAAACCGAGATCCTTTGGCTTTGCAGGCAAATGCCTTAACCACTAAGCCAACTCTCCAACCTGATTTTAAATTTTTTAACATAAATGCATGACTGTCTATTCATTAAAAACAAATTTCCCAGAGAAGTGTACCAGTGTTCTGTCTTGGCTGCATACACAGTGCAATTTCAAACACACAGGAGCTCATGTGTGCTCTCTGACTAATTCTACCAAGCCCCAACAATGTTCTGGATGCATACATAAAGTCCACAGAAATTCCTTTCTTCTGAAACTGGATTTTCTGATAAAATGAAGCAAGAAGCCCATTTCTATATGGGGCTACCTAATGGCTGATGACAGCTGAGTGGGTCTAGGTTGGCCCTTTCCATGTGTCCCTTCATTTGATCTCAACACTCCTGTGTGATGAGCCTACTATTTTATATGTGGAATAGTAAAAGGTATCTCCTTATTTTCAAAAGGAAAACAACTGAGATTCTACCTTACCCCAATAAGGATAGCAAACATTAAAAAAAAAATCAAATGAAAACAAATGTTGGCAAGGATGTGGAGAAATAGGAACACTCATTCACTGTTGCTGGTATACCACTATGGAAATCAATATGAAGACTCCTGAAAGGGAATATAGAGTTACTAGGCATTTACCCTAGAAGCTCCACATCTCACTTCTGAGATATTTACTCAACCATGTTTACAGCTGCTCAATTTGTAATAGCTAAGAACTGGAATTAACCCAGGTGTCCATCACTGGACAAATGGATAACCAAGATGTGGTATACCTATGTGATGGAATTCTACTCAACAGTAAGAAAAAAAAAATGACACAGTGAAATTTGTATAAAAATGGTCAAACTTGGAACAGATCATATTAAGCAAAATCACACAATCACAGAAAGACAATTGTCACATGGTCTCACTCATATGCGGTTCTTAACCTAGATCATCCCAAGTCGCTGACATGCCTGAATTGCATCTGGAGGTATGGACAATAGGTAGGATAGGGCTTGGGGGAAAGGGAAAGATGGGGGTGGCACAAAACTGATCCCAAAATGAACTAGAATCATATAAAGCTATATCCTGGAAGTTAGACTAAAAGGTAGAACCCTCACCAGGACCTGAATTGAAGGGCCCTGGAGAGGGTGAGATGAAGCCTAACCTTTAATTTCTTCTGTTTCTCTCTTTTTTTTTTCCTGTCTTTTTCTTTTCCCTTGGTGCTGGCCTATAATTCCCTGTAACAGGATGCGGTTAACATCCACATGAGCTGTTGATCAGAGAGACCTACAATTTCTCCCAAAACAAACAAGACAGACTTCTGTCAGAGCACTTGATTACCCACCAGAGGTTAATGGTAAGACCCTACTGCTGAAGACACCATATGCTGTCAGCACAGACCATGGAGAGATCTGGTTGGAATCTTGAAGAGAGTCAGTCCCCAGACAGTTTGCCCATCTAGTGTTGGAAGATGCTACATGAGCTGGCAGGGGGCAAAGTGGCCAGCATCTGTCTGAGCAACTCAAAGTCTAAGCCACTCAGAAGCAAATAACCTGATGTGATGCTCACACAAGTGCAATAGTGGCATACAGCCATGATGGGTAACCAACTGCTCTTGGATTGGCTAACAGATCTACCCAGTGGAAAGGAAACCATACGTGGAACAAATCAGAATCATATCCAGATAACAATTTTGCTTTCAATGTCGAGCTTCCACTAATCTTGGGCTACAAGAGGGTCTACACCCATTAAATTCTCCCTAAATTAATAATGATTATCCCATTTATCTGGTGTTAACTTAACTCTCTGTTGGAGAATCTGTTTCTCTTTTTCAGATGGGAGCTAGACCTGAGGAAAAAAATGACCCAGTGAACTTCACCCTGGCTCCAGCTGAAACCAAAGAGGAATTGGGGAAATAAGCATGAGTTCTGCTTTCTTGATCAACCTGATATCAGCACAAGGGTGAAGAAGGTAGACACTGAGAATACTCAACACCTTCCAAACCAGAGATCCAGAGGCTCCCAAGAGCCCATTACTGAAGTAGACTTGAAATGCACCCAACATGGCTCAGGGAATTTTGCAGAAAAGGGGGCAGAAAGATTGTTAGAGCCACAAGTTGTGGTATTATGCACAGAGACATTGCTTTTCCTCCATTGCTTGCCCCCACAATGCATGACCCACAATCTCTATGGGGTTGACCTGCATCTTCAACAAGGAGGGCCTCTTTGGAACAGGGAAGGAAGGAGGGAAAGGAGGGTACCAACATTTGTTGTTTACATATTAAGTATGTCCATATCTAATAAAAATAAATTTTAAAAAAGAACATTTCATATGTAGGTTTCAAGTCACCCATTTGAAGTTCCATGGGACAGGCTAAAACCATTAAACATTTGGAAATTGCTCTGGACCATCCCCTCCCAGGTGACCATGATATGGAGCAGGAAATAATTCATTTTTAAAATGATTTTATTTATATATTTATTTATTAAAGACAGAGAAATGGAGAGAGAGAGAGAGGATGGGTATGCCAGGGTCTCTAGCCACTGCAAATGAACTTCAGACACATGTTCCACCATGTGCATCTGGCTTATGTGGGACTGGGAGAATCGAACCTGGGTCCTTAGGCTTCACAGGCATGCACCGTAACTGCTAAGCCATCTCTCCAGCCCAGGAAATAATTCTTGTTTAAGCACTACATGCCAGATAAGAATACTAGTTTTACTGACATAACTTTCTAGAAGCCCTGCAGCATCCCCATATTTTATTTAGATAAAGTAATGAAGCCCAGAGAGACAGCAGACTTGCCTAAGATAAAAACAACTAGGTTTGGATCAAGAACAAAGCCTCACCCTTTGTTTCCTACCAGAAATAAATGGTAAGACCCTATTGCTGAAGATATGACATACTTGGGCTGCAAGGTCACTGAGAAATCCTGCTGGAGCTGAGCTGAAAACCTCCTCCATGTGGACCAGCTGACAGAAAGCTGGAAAAAGCCATGCTGCATGCAGTTCAGTGGTAGAGAGAGAAAACACCAGTGAAAATACTCAATAGTGCATACTGCAAGCTTTAAATTTGACCAGCCAGGCCAAATGAGCCAACAAGTGCAATAGCGGCATGTCTCTTATGGGGGAAACCAACCTCTCTCTAATTGGACTGGAGGCCCACTCCATGGAAGGGAATATATCACTAATACTGAAAACCTACAAACAGGGGTAGTCATGAGCCCTAGGGGTGTAATGTCTGCTGGTGTCTGGCTAAATGTATATACTATGCTCACCAAACTGCCCAGTAAGAACTTCTCTTAATGTCCATACCCATATATTAATGCTACTCTCACTTTTGGTTAGAGAAACTTCTCTTTTCAGATGGTGGTGACTTTGGGATGACTCAGAAGGCACCATGGTGCTGAGAAGAAGAGACAGAGAAGTGCTCAATACTGAAATATCTCTAACACGCTTTCCAAGGCTCAGGGTCCATTGCAGAAGAGGTGACAGAAAGCATGTAAGAGCCAAAGGAAGGGTAGGACATGTGCTCCTCCAGACACAAAATGGCCTGGATATCCATGACCTTGCAGTTCCTGACACTACCTACACAAGACCATCATAATTAAAAAAGATTGATTGAGAGGGAGAGTAGTTTCAAAGGGGAAAGTGGGGGGGGCGTACCATGGGATATTGTCTACAATTAAGGAAGTTGTCAATCAATAAATAAATAAATGTGGAAAAAAAGGAACAAAGCCTCAGAGCATGGCACCCTCTTTCTGCTGGCAGCAGAGGCTTTGGGAGGCTGGGACAGGACCCTGGTGTCACAGTTATTTCAGAAGTCTCTCACCCTCTTGACACTTCACAGCCCCTGAACTTATCCCAGGGATAATAGTTCTGCTGTCCTCCAAAAGACACAACAACTAAAAACACAACATACAAAGAAGGTCAGATGTGTGCAAACACACAGTTCACCAGATGACAGCAGATTAAGCCATTTCCCTCTTAGATGCATCTTTCAGCAAGCTCTTGGACCCATTCTGCTGCACTAGCCTGACGGTGACAATATGTCACAGCAGCCTAATTAGCACTAACTGCCCAGGTCACTCCAAGGCCACTTAGGAAAACAAGTGAAAAAGACAAAACTGATGATCACTATGGTTGAATACAAGAAGAAAAAAGAAAAGAGCTAAAAAAAGGGAGAGAACAAATGCCTTTTCTTTCTCAGTCTCTCTTCTTAAACCAAAAACCAGAGTTTTATTGCAGAAATGCAACCAGCCAAGAAGCTAAGTGAAGACATTAAAATGAACCTCTCTTTCAAGCTGACATTACAAACTGAATCTCTGTAGAGGCTCTAAAGGAGCACAGACCACAGTTTCGATCCCCCAAGTGAGAGGAATCCCAATAAGTTGCACAGGGAAGAAATCTAAATTTGGTGAAAGGCTATCCCAACCCAGTGTCCAAGTGCCTCCACCACTCCTGGCTGCATGGTCTGGGGATGAACTCGCCCCAAGCACAGTAGGCAACTCTTCCTGGACACTCCAGAGATATGTCTATCACAGCAATTTACTCACTGGTTCCAGAAATGGACCCCAGCACACAAGCTAAGTATGGTTCTGAGATGTTAGGGGAGTAAACTTAGTTCCTTTCGGACTTTGAACTTGCTGAGGTACTCAAGTTAGGCTATTTCTTCTGGTGCAAGTGGAGATGTCATAGCTTTGGGGGAATGTGTTAAAAGAAAGTTCTTTCTTCTGTCTTGGATAATGGTTGACCACTTTCTCATCACAGCAATTTCCACGAGAGACAAGGAGAAGTGAACATTGTCCTCCTTTTGCGGTTAGGGAGACTAACAACACTACTGAAAAGTGACATATTTTAAGTCATTGCTAGATGTGGGAATATAGATGAGGAAAGCAAGCTGATGCCTTGAAGGCCCTGACAGTCATTGTGCTACAGGCACTGAAGCCTTCTTACCCACAGTTCTTGCTGAGTTTCTACCTCATTTTCAAGGGTAAGTCATCCATCTATTGCTGCAGGGAGTTTTGATGAGCTGGACTTTGAATGGGTTGGGGGGGTGGTAGAAAGATAATGGGAGTCAGATCTGCTTCTCTCTGCTACCAGTTCCCTTCTCTTTTATAGAAATATGAGTGTAATACTTGCAGGCAGTGTTGTGAGAATTAAGTGAGATGGTGGATGTGCATGTTCTCAGTGCCACACCTGTAATGGTCCTCAGATGACAATCTCAATTGCCTGGCACTAAGTGACAGGATAGATTTTTGCTATAAAACTAACACTGCCAGGACAGGAGGTGCTGCAAGGCTAACTCTGGGGTGTCTAAAAATATTTGGCATCTTATATGACATTTGGGACTATGAGATGAGATCCTCAGAAATTAGCCCAGAAAAAAAGAAACAAGTATTTATGAGGGACTCCTGAACATTCTTACCCTTGATCTTGGACATGTCTCAGTAAATAGATACTGTTTTCTATCCAAATCCATTCCTGGGGAAGGATTTCTATTCAAGGCAAAGACCACACACTCTGTAATAGGAATTATAGTTTTGAACTGAAACATTTCAATGAAAAATTTTCTAACTAGTGGCTTGTAGAAGAGACATTTGCCCATCAGGTTCTCATGTGGCTGGGTCTGCCAACCAACTCTGAATATGAACAACTAATCTTCACTCCTCAAAGATGTACTTAAATTGTCTTTACTGCAAATAAACAAAGAAGGGTGGGAGCTTCTGTTCACCTGCCCGCTTCAGTTACTGCATTTCAGTGTGTCCACTGTAGGCTGGAGGAACTGGCATTAGCATGGGAGATTCAACTTTTAGGAACCTGGATGCCCCTGGATGGTTGTTTTCTGTACTTCTTCCCTCAAAGAGACCCATCTAGCATCCAAGTTAGGAGTCATTGCACACATTTCATAAGCAGTGTTTCTTTTGGCTCACTCTCTGAAAGAACCTGGGCTAAGATCTTTCAGTCTGAACCTAGGAGGGATTGCCCTTATAGTGAGTGTGGGGAAGATTCTTCTCTCTTAGAGTGTTTTGCACCCTGAAGATCTGCCTCTGAATAAAGTGGGAGCTGATGGGGGCTACTGCCTTAGTCTATATCCAAGTCTTAACTAAAAAGCAGAAATAATCTGAAGTCTTGAATGGACACTCATTCCATGCCCCCCCCCTTTAAATCACAGAGCCCAATGCTTCTTAGCTCAGCTGAAAACCCTAGCAGTTCTTGGACTGATAAATAGAGCAGCTTTAAGATGCTTAAAATGCTTAGAACAGAAGACAGACCAACTGTGGCGAGAGAAAGTAAACACATCTATGCACCAGTCAACCCTAGCAAGCTCCTCTCTGAGATTACAAACTGTAGTTCCTTCCTGAGCCAAGGAGCATGCTCCAGTGGCCTGGTCAGAGACCACATCCACAAAGTAGCCTCCTAAGCAAAGCATAGCAGATTCCAACAGTGTGTTCCCCAATGGTTTCATGTTTGGAAATATATTAAGAGGAGTCAGTGTGGTGGTGCATGTGTGTGTGGTGTGGGGGGTGGAGATCAGTTTCATTCTTTTCTCTGCTTTAGAGGGGGCTCTTCCCTTTGCTTCTAGTAAGGTTTCTATGTGCAGGTGAAATTTGTCAGTGAATAAAAGGGAAATTTTTACACAACAAAAGAGAGATTGTGATGAGGTTATAATTTGAAATGAACATTTGAGGAACTTTTCCTGAAGAAAATATAATATTTCTACATTACCCTCCCCAATACAGTATTGTGTGCGTACACAGACAAATTGTTAAGAGAACCAATTAATAAATGCTAATTCATTCAGGCATATCTCCACTAAATTACTGTTTCATTTAATTGCAGGGGAATTTTCCATTACTAAATTCTCCCTTGGTGATTTTTTTGCATTATTTATATATTTTTTCCAGTTTCACTAATGGTGAGGTTGGTATGTGATATTATCTGCTATTTGTACGTCTTAAATTTCTTTTTCATTTGAAATGTTTCCTCATTCTTGCAGCTCCACGTAATTTGGGAGAAACATTAAAAGCAGACAAGATTTTATACATAAATGATTGAAAGGGGCACTAGCTAAAATTAACACGACAGGAACATCTCTTATGTGATTATGTTCCTCTCATTCCAGGGACACATGAATGTGTGTGTGTGTGTGTGTGTGTGTGTGTGTGTGTGTAAAGGGGGAAGAAGACACAGAGAGAGTATGTTGGGTTGATTCCAAAATATTTTCTTATGTCCGTAAGCCATGCGATGAAGACCATGGGAACTTTCAGAATAAGATAAATATAACACTCAAATCTTGTAAGTCCCCACAGCACAATGTGCATTAGTTTCTTTTCATGGCTCCCCAAATTAAACTTCAATGGTCACATGCCTCAAGTCCCAACAATTTGGCTTCCAAAAATTCTGCCTCTTTTTAAGCACAGAAAACTGGTAGCTTGAGATGGTTCTTAGGAATGTCTTAGGGGATGCATAGAGATTTCAAAAGAATGTTTTCTGAAATTAAGATTTCAATTTTTTTGTGTCGCAGAGCAAAGGTCCCATGCCCCTGGCTACCTTCACTTCTGAAATAAGTGCTTTCTCTTTATTCTCCCCAACCACCTCCTTCACTGTTTCCTCCTCCCCCATGGCCTCTTTTATACTGTCTTTTCTTCTTTATTCTTTCTTGTCTTTCTCTCTCATAGTAAAACATTCTGGAGGATGTCAATGATTAAACTGTTTACTGCAAGGTTTAGGTATGAGACTGCAAGGTTGAGGTATGAGACGGCACCTCATTGTAAGTAGAGCTTCACCTTTATCCCCAACTACATCAATAATAACAGAACAAGATTTGTAAATCTTTCTTACAATTAGCTCTTTTCAAAACTGATTTCAGGCCTGGTGTGGTGGCACAAGCTTTTAACACAGCACTCTGGGAGGCAGAGGCAGGAGGAGCACTGGGAGTTTGAGGCCACCCTGAGACTACATAGTTAATTCCAGGTCAGCCTGGGCCAGAGTGAGACCCTACTTTGAAAAAAAAAAAAAAAAAAAAAAAAAAACACTGATTTTATTTATTCTGAATATATTAAGTTTCATAGATTGTACTCTTTCCCCAAAATTAGCAAGCAGAAGGACCTACTCCAAAAGTAAAGTTGGTGCATAAAGGGCTAGTGAATATCATCATGGAAAATGTATGTATGACCTTAAAAGTTGCACTTGATAAAATTAGAGATTTGAGGCATTTTATAAAATTTTGATTTGTCATACTAATAGATGATCTCCTTTGAACCAAAATATTTCTTCATAATTAAAATTCTACAAGACTGATTTTTGTCTTGTTTCCTTCACTTTCTTTGTCCTCTTCAGAAAAATTAGGCAAAGTTCTTTGGAGTGTGGATTGGTAAAATTAATTAACTTTCCTTTTACCTCAAGAAGATCCCAAATAAATGCTTCCAATAGACATCAAAAAAGTGTCAATTAGAAATAATTACTTCTTATCAATCAGAGAGGCAATTAAAGTGACAAATCTTGAAAAGATACGTATCTTAAAACTAATTCACAAAGTAGCTAAATTATTTCCTAATTAACTTGTATTGAGGAGGGTGGGAGTATGGACCATCTTGAAACAAAGATGAATTGAGAAACCCCAATACCTCTTTATATTCCTCAATACCATTTCTCCTCCCAAGAAAATCCCCTTCAAGTCAAATAAGAAAGCTGAAAAGAAAATAGATCCAAATGGAGTTATATTTCTTTCCTCCAAGCCTAAGAACTAAAGGAGGGCCAGAAGGTCTCCGACTGGGCACTTACATATGTCCCTTCTTATTGATCTTAATTCATACTTCTCATTTTACAGTTTTCATGACCTATTTTCAGGACGAGGTGGGGAGGTTTGAGACAAGTTATCTTATATAACCTTTAATGGCGATTTCCTTGCTTTCACTAAACGCTTCATTGAAAAGCAGTATTATTTTCATTTTAATATTTATGTGGCATTGATCAATTCTCGTGTATTTTTCAGTACTTTCTTTTTCTCTGAAATGTTTCCGTTACAGAAGACTTTTCCCCTGATGCAACAAAAGGTCCTGCGGATATTAGAGAACATTCAGCTCATCGCTGACTTACGTGCATCAAAATAATTGGCTTGCATAGTACTGCACCATTTCTTCAGAAGGCCTTTCTGTGAATTTAGATTAGCTGAGGATGAGCTGAGAGCAAGCTGCCACAGCCTGGGCGGGAGAGTGGATGAAAGTTTTCCAGGGGGGCTGTGATGGTTGCAAATGGGGAGCACAGCCTCGCTCTGACGAAAAGTGTGGTGGAGTCCGCTCCAGATGAAGCTTACACTTGTGGACTCCAAGTACAGCGAAATCAGAAATCAAGGTGTCCAGGACATGTGCGACCTGTCTCTAAAATCTAAACAATGGACTTATAAAAACAAGAGGGTCAGCTGATGAATTCATCTTTAATGTGGGACACCATATCAAGTACGAAGTAAACTGATTAGCTCCCCTGCTCAATTGTGCTACGAAATAGTGGCTAGAATGTTGGGACTCTTAACCAATTTTCTTCTTTTAAGCACTAAATTAAATGGGTAGAGAAACCTTTTCTCCCTCCCTGGCGGTTTTATATCTTCATTTGTTTTAGGGAGGCCTCTTTGGCTTCCCTAAACAGGGAGATACCTGGCAGGGCCAGGGGTCTATCTCAAAGTCTATTTGCATCTGACTGAGCTAAGGGGAAAGTTCTCTTATCAACTGGCTCAGTTGCGAATTGAGAATAATGTAAAAGCATTTTGTGCCATTTGTCTTTCTTTCTTTTATTCCCGTGTATTCTAAGTAGTGCTTCTAGAATGAAAATAAGCCGACCAGAGGAACTATGACATCCTTATTTCTCTGACAGCGTCCCAGCGGAAGGGTCCTATGCACCCCAGTAGATTTGAGGTCCCAAGACCCCCCCTGTATTACCAGAAAGATCCGGAGACGGTCCCGGGAGTGTCAGCCGGCAACGCTAGGAGCCTAGCAGGAGAGGTCAGGAGCAGCCAGACCAGCTCGGGGTACCTTGCTCTATGCCTGGGAAATTGTCCTGCTCCGCAGGCTGGGGCGACTCCCAGTAATTTACTGCAGTTTGACTCAAGACTGAGGTGCTAAAATTTTGTCCTGGTCTTAAAAGTGGCACAGGGGAGCGCCTGGCCTGTGGGATCGGCCCGGTAAGGGGTGCAAAGCAGTTTCACCAGATCCCGGGCCTGGCAAGCCAGCCGTACCAGGGTCGTGCGTGGGGTGAGGTCTTCCAGTGGCAGCCCTCTCGCTGACCCAAGCCGGCCAGCTAGCGGCTGGGACAGTTCTGGCTTCATTTTCGGAGGGGAGCTGGGGGCGGGAGGGAGCATCCTGGTGACTCCTTGGCGGACCTAAAGCGAACTGGGTGGGGAAAACCTTTCAGCGCCCCAGGAGGTTGCTGATGCCCCGCCTAGTGTGGCTGTGGCCCCAGAACCGAGGATTAGCCCGATCCCCGTGGTAAATAGAGATCTCATTCGCGCGCTGTGAGGGATTCGACCCTCCTTATTATAACAAATGTCCCGTTTGCTGCGCGGGACTTCATATTCGCCGAGAATTCATCTGAAATATTGATTTCCTCTCACTTTGTCGGCCCAAATCGATAGCGTTGCGCGCTGGCCCCATAAATCGCCTTTCTCGCGCCCCGCCGGACTTCATTCATCACCGCGGGCCGAGTCGCGCCTCCACAGGCTGTCCGCACTGGCTACGCGTTTGGGTAGCGGCGCCCACCGCGTTACCAGACTCCACCCAGGGGCTCTTATCCGGACAGACCCCTCGGGCCTGGGGTGTGAGCGGGCAGAATAGGCATCCCTGCTGGGAGGGAGCTGTACAGCTTTTGAAGGCCCTGGGCCTGGAAGCAGGTGTGGAGGCGGATGGGGATCCATTGGTACTTTAGTCCCCAGTTGCGGATGCCCAGAGCGCGGGTCCTCGCCTGCCCCGTGCCTGGCAAGCAGTCATCCGTGGGCATCAGAGTGCACCACCGGCTCCCAGACCAGGAACCACCGACTCTTTACCCATGGTTTTGAGACAAGCCGAGGCGAATGGAGGGAGTAGAGTGAGGGACGCTGTCCGGTTTAGAGGAGTCACTGGGAAAAATTGCGCACACCTGGAGACCAGTGATTAGAGGTGGGGGCCAAGGAGCTGCAAATACAATCCCCGCGCGGCCCAGGCCCTGAGAGCTTGTAGAATGTCCATCCTAATGGGCCCTGCAAGATGGTTTTGTGGCTCAAAAAAAAAACAACCCTCGTGACCCCACAGAGAACCCTCACCTCTCAGTGTGGTCCGCTGATAAACTGAGGCCTGGGGAGAACAACTCAGTCGACCAGAGGGCACCCAAGAAAGAAAGAGCGACGTCTCCAGCGGTGTGCCAGGCCTCACGCGCCCCTTGCTGCGTACCCACGCAGGTGGATCCCGCTGGCCCCCAGCGTAAGCTGTCTAGCCACAGCGACCCGATCCGAGCGCGCAACACAGACGCAGGCGGCGCGGGGGCTCAGGGGTCCCGGCCCCGCCGAGTCCTTACCGGATCTGATGGAGTTGTGAGGCATCGCCGAGAGTCTTTCACAGCCTGTGGAGCACTCGTAGCTTCCTTACGTAGGTGTAGGTCCGGGCAGCCGCCCGGCAAAATGCAGCTACCCAGCACAGACCTACAGGACCAGGGGGCATGAGATTTGAGGTCACAGTGCTACACCGTTTTCCCAGGCCCCTTCCCTTAGACTTTCATTGCATCCTAATTGTAGGAGATTTTTAGGCAAAGTGAGGCCTGGCCTGGCTAATATTCCTGCCACATGATCAGCGATGTGGGGTGCGCTGAGGAAGCCCCAAACACCAGTTTAGGTTCCTTGTCCCTTTACTAACCAGAGCCTCATCCCACAAAACTTGAGAGGGAACTGGCTGCCAGTTTCCTGGGTCCCCGTGTCCTTTCTCTCATGCCTAATATCTCCCTGCCAGTTCCTTGCTAACCCTGGGCAGCATACCTGGCCCGCTGGCCACAGACCCTCCCTGCCTGGGTCTGTCAGTGAGGGTGCCCTGGGTCTGGTGTCTCTTCAGTCTTCTGAAGTTTGCTCCCATCTACCCGGCATCGCCTACCAGTTTTATCCCACCGAAGCCCTGGGAGTTGGGTCTGGTGAGGCTCGCAGGCCTCGGATTGGCTGGCTGGCTGGGTGCAGGGGGGTGCGGGAAGGGGAGGATTTTGCAAGGGGGACATGGCTGAGTGGACTCAGGAGTTAGAAACATTTGCTAGAGCTTCTGTTACCAGCGAAGGGAAAGAAAGGGAGGCAGCTGAGCCCTAACTCAGCAGGCCTGGAAATACTGGAGAAGGGGGAGATGGGAGCCTTGGGGCTAGTAAACTAGGTTGTCTGGGGCCTCTTGGGGTCGCTGACCACCAGAGTGAGCTCAAGGTCCTTCTGTGATACTAGACAACCCTCCTTCCCTTTGCTTATGGAGAAGCAGCCCTGTCCTTTCTAGCAGGGGACTTGTTTGGGGGCATGGTTCTTTGAATAGAAGCTTGCTCACATGGCTGCAAGCAAGATGGTTCTTCTCAAGAACCACCCCCTGAACAAGCCTGAAGCCACTTCCTCCGTGCCGCACAAGCAGGATGCCCCTTCATCCAGTGTTAGGTTGAGGAAAATTACCACTACCCATGCCACCAGCATAATTCTCTCTTCCCAGACAGGCATATAGCTGCCTGTTCTTTCTTGCTCCTTGTAAATTCTGAAGAGTTTGAAGGAAGTGTAGTGGGGGCTTAGATCTCTACTCTTCCTAAGTCTTAGAAAGGGACAGGCCTGGGCTGACCTATGGCCAGATTGTGGGGATCAGCAGCTCTGCAACCATTGTGAGGCCAGGGTGTGGGTAAGGCGGATTTCTTTGTGTAGGAATGAGAGGCCTTTAGTGATGTTGCCATGCACTGTCACCTATTTCTTCAGAGTTACTCTCTGTTGGGGAATCAGTGTGCAAGAGGACACTGTGAAAATGAGGGAACAGATGTTCTGGAGCACTTACAGGCCTGTGAGCCCCTTCCTAATCTCAAGTCATATCTCTGCACTCACTCTGGAACACAGCTTAGAGCACAGCCCTGAAGACCTGGAGGGACTGTGCTGCCTTGAGGGGCTGCTCTGGGAATCTGGAGGCTAAAGTACAGGACTGAGAGGAAATAGAGGATACTGGATGTTCAGCAGGATATATGTATGCATCTATGTGTGAAAACTCATCTCTTGAAAAATTGCTTATTTATTTATTTTATTTATTTATTTATTTATTTATTTATTTATTTTGAGGTAGAGCCTCACTCTAGCCCAAGCTGACCTGAATTTACTTCACAGAGTTCTCTACAAGCTGGTCTAATATTCACCATGACTCTCTTTCCTCATCCTCAGCCTCCAAAGTTCTGGGATTAAAGACATGAGCTACCGCACCCAGTTTACAAACAGTTTCATTGTTTTAAATGTTTTTCTAAAGTTGATATTTAAAATTGCTTTGTGGTTTTGGTCCAGACTCCCAGTTTCTGGGGTCAGATATTCTTGGAAAACGAAGACAGAAAGGTGTCAGGATGGATGAAGTAGATCTGGGCATAGGATCCAAGGATCCCATGGGCCATTATGCAGCTCTAGCCCCTGCACTGACATGGTAGGGGAAACTAGGGTGAGGAGGCTACAGCACAGACACTCTGCTGCCTCTGGCAGGGAGGCAGCACTCCAGGCTCTCTGACAAGCTTTATCCACATAGTTCTCAAAAACCTCAGAGGATCTATGGAAGCCAAGGGTCCTATAAATGTCAATATTTATCAAAATCCATACATGCATTCTGTCCAATGTTCATTTTACTGAGTGACAAAAGACTTTCTCTTTCCACTTTTTGGTCAAAAAAAGCAAGTAATTAAAGCATTCTGATGTTTTTAAAGATGAAAAGTGTAATATATACCTGTGTACAGCTACCTATTGAGGAAAAAAATTGACCTCAAAAGCACCTTCTCTGCAAGCTGCACCTGACAGAGCAAATAGCCAGGAGGACTCTTAGCTGGTGGATCTTGTCGAACCAACAAGCAGCAAGAACACTATGAGCCCTGAATGAGAGATGAACAAAACTGGCCCTGCTTTCTGATTACAACTGAAATGAGACCTGGGTTCCTCGGCACCTCCTGAGTCCCTGGCCAGAGAAATATTATTAAACAGTATCCCAAGTCTGCTTCTCTGGGGTCGGTCTCTTCCTTTGAAAAATAAGGAGTTTGAAAGGCAAATATTCTTACCACAATTTTTTCTTCAAGCTTTTACAATCTCAAGGATCCCTTGACTTTATTTTAAATTTGAAAACACATTTGCATCTTAACTCTTAGTTCAGTAGGAAACCGACACCTCTCTCTCCCAGACCAACACTTAGAAAGTTTCTGACAAGATTATCAATAAACCGGGTGTGGTGGCACACACCCTTAATCCCAGCACTGGGGAGGCAGAGGTAGGAGGATCACCTTGAGTTCAAGGCCACCCTGAGACTACATAGTTAATTCAGGTCAGCCTGGGCCAGAGTGAGACCATACCTCGAAAAAAAAAAAAAAAGAAAAAAAAGATTATCAATAAGAACCTGTGGTTTAAGTTCAGTTACAAATTATCTTGTTTTCATTTCTTAAATTTGTTTTTGTCTTATAAAATAAAATGAAATAAAAAACTTAATTAAAAATTAACATAGTCCCCTCATGTTACCCTCCCTTATCCCCCTTCCCTTACCTCATTCTACTGAATCCCGTCGCTTTCACTACTACCTCTTCTATATTGGTGCAATTTTTGTTCTTACCCTCCTTCATCATCCACTACAACCTATTGATATTATTATTATTATTCAGATTATTCAATATTATTCAGATCTAAGTTACATTTTTTATACTTACTGTTTTTAAAGAAAACTTTATTTGTTGCCACTATTAAAATACAAAAGTATAGAATAATGCTGACTTGCCTTTAAAAATATGAGATATCTGCTTATGAATCTGAGTATTTCTTTGTTAAAATAAATATTCCTTTATATTTAGAATTACAACTATCCCAGGTAAATACAACCATATTAGGCAACAATCTCAGATCTCCAGTAAATTTTTGAGTTTGCATTATATTCCATGACTTGAACCCTATGTTGATCTGATGAACTTTCAAAAGATAGACATTTTTTCAGGTTTCCACTGGAATACACAGTGCTGATAGTAGTGGGATGAACGTTCTGGTTTGCCTCAGATGAAACCAGTTCTGAAATTTTTTTCAGTGCTAAAATTAGGGCTGTCCTGGCAAACCAGGCTGGTAGTCACAGTAGCTGATTAGAGGGGTATAGTTTGATTGCCCAGAGTTTCTACTGACTATTGGGGGAGCATTTGATTACACAGGTGGAACCCTACTGCCTGCTAGCTCAGGTGACTCAACCCTTTTACTCCAGTATGCTCTATTGATCTTCCTATATCACACTTCCTCCCTTTTGATACAGAGGCACAGAAATCGTCCTATGCAGACTTCCTGGAGGCCCACCATGGCACAAGACCCCTGCCCCAACAGTCCTTGCCTATCCCCTATATCATGAGCCATTCTCAGGGACCACACTGATTTGTTTTTATTTTTTTTAAAAAAAACTTTTTGGGCTGGATTGATGGCTTAGTGGTTAAGATGCTTACCTGTGAAGCCTAAGAACCCAAATTCAGTTCCCCAGTACCCATGTTAAGCCAGAGGTGGCTCATGCATCTGGAATTTGTTTGTAGTGGCTAGAGGCCCTGGAGCACCCATTTTCTCTCTATCTGCCCCCCCTCTCTCTTTCAAATTAATAAAAAGTAAAAAATCTTTATTGACAACTTCCATAAGTATAACAATAAGCCATGATAATTCCCTCCCACCACCCCCATTTCCTCCTCCCAAATCCACCCTAGATTGAATCCCTTCTTCTTTCCAATTAGTGTCTCTTCTATTTTGATGTCATTATTCCCCTCCCCTCCACATTATGCAGGTCTTATGTAGTTAGCATCAGCCACTGTGAGGTCATGAATATCAAGACCATTTTCTGTTGAAGACAACATTATAAGCAGTCCTACCTTTCCTTTGGCTCTTACATTCTTTCTGCCACCTGTTCTACAATGGACACTGAGCCTTGGAGGGTGTACTAGAGATGTCTCATATAGTGCTGAACACTTCACTGCTACTTCTTGTCAGTCCTATGGTGAGTTTTGAGTCACTCCAGTGGTCACTATCATCTGAAAAGAGAAGGTTCTCTAACCAAAAGTGAGAGTATCATTAATATACAGGCAGATAACAGCAGTCATTACTCCTCTAGGGCTTATGACCTCCCCAGCTATAGGCTTTTGACTAGGTTTTTGGTACCAGGCACCCATGGAGCAGGTCTCCAGGCCAATGAGAGACCACAGTGTGTTCTTTAGGGGAAAACCCCCACAGCTTTCTACTTCAAGTCAGACATTGTTGTTTTCCTGACTGTGTGAAATGGGACTGTTCTCTTTGAGCCTCAGTTTGCTCTTCTGCAGAATGTGGGTGCTGGTGAGGGGTGGAGAGGGTAGGGCCTACCTTGCAGCTTTGTTGTGATGAATAGAATTATGAATGTGAAAGCCCTTTGAAAACTAGCTAGGTACAAAAGTTAATTATTATTAGACAACAAAGGCAGGGGCAATAGGCCTAAGAAGGGCAGAGTTAAAACTCCTCTAAGCATTTTGCAGAAGTCGGTTCCTTTAATCCTTCCCAAAGCTTGGTGAGTTTTTCCATGGCAGTCTGGGCTACTGGGAGAGAGCTTTGGAGAGAAAAATGTCAGGGAGCATGAACTTGTAGGTATAGACAGCAGAGAGATGACTCTGCAGAGGAGCAGTGAATACGCTTTGACCTAAAAGGAGGGGAGCAGAGATCATGGTTCAAGGAGAAGGTCAGCCAGTATGGAGGGCCAGCCAGCACTGAGGCTTCTTCCAGCCTGAAGATTTCCTGGGTTTGCTATGCAGAGAGCAGAAGCTCTCAGAGCACCCAAAGATTTCACATCACTCTCTTCCCTCAGGGACAAGCCCAATCCTGTCATGGCCACCTGGGATTTGTACCCCGACTTCATCCTCACAATTCAGGAAATGGCTGGCAGCCTGCCCTAGGGCCTCCTGGTGGCTTTGCCTCAGAATCAATCATTAATTACTCTGCTCCCCCCCCCCCACCCAGCACCAAGCTTTCAAAACACAGAAATAGAAATACAGGTCCTGGCAGGTGAAAGGAGAGGGGCAGTTTGGAAGGCAGTTTGGAAAAAGCCACCCATGGCATTTGTCCAGTTGGGTAGGTTTGGAGATGTGACCTGGCACATGTCCCTGGGGCTTTTTGCCCCTTCTGTAGCCCCTTGGCAGCATCCACCAGGGCTGCTGGAGAAAAGCCTGGTATTTCCAGGCTGACTAGGAAAAATCCTCACTGTGGAAGCAGCAAGGAATGTGATAAAAGGACTGGAGCAAGGTATACAGGGGATATCCAGTTTTTTCTCTAGTGATAATGAATTTACAAATAATGAAGTGAGTCCTTTTTATAATTTGTTTTGCAAGTGAGAAAATTGGATCTATACAAGCTAACATGGCCAGGGGCAATCTGCTGACAGGGATAAATAAGCCCTAGAGACCCAGGCCTTGGCCCTACAGTCTTCTCACCCCAGCCTGCTTCAGGAAGAAGGTTCTGGAAGCCAAGGAGTGATCATGGTGAAGTCAGACCCCCACGGTGGGAAAATATTCCTGCCATAGGATCTCGTGGAGCAGATCACCAAGCAGGAGTTCCCTCTCCTACCCAGGTCTAGCACAGAGCAGCAGTAGTCAGGACTCAAGAATTCTTCCAGCCATGCCGGGACACTGAGTGGGCAGCCTTCCTGACAGCTGTTCTTGGGAAAATGCCAAGGAAAAATCCCAGACCCAGGACTGGCTCTGCTCTCTGTGGACTTAGAATGTCTGAGTTTCCTGCTATTGGCATGAACTATGGAATATTGTCCCAGCCTCTGACAGTGCCCAAAGACCTGATGAAAGGACTAGAGACCCTGGTAGTTGGGGCTTGGGCAAAGAGGGTGGGGATAAATGTGAAAGACAGAGAAGATTCAGGAACTCTAACCTGCCCTTTGCTCCCAACATTCTTTGTTTGTGTCTCCCCCACCCCCAAGACTTCTGGCACATTCTGAGTAGAGTAATCTAAGGTGCTTTGTACACTCCTCTGTTAGCTGTCAGGTACATCTGATAAAGTGGGCTACAGACTGAATAGCTGCTGCCTTGTGTTAGAAGGAGCAATTCTGAGTGAGGTATTGGACTCCATTTTCTTCTTTCTGTTCTGATGACCTTCCTTGCTAATTATGGCCCCCATACCAGAATGGATATACCATCAGCTTGAGAATTGCCATGTAAGGCACTTAGTTCTAATAACAGCTCCCATTACTGTTATTTGTGTTGTTTGCTAAGCATTACTAAATGCCAGTAAGACTGAGTACCTTGTGAGTAGTCCCATGTATTTTTAACAGTACCCAGTGGGGCCAGGCTCTGGAAGTGCCTGGGGCCTCTATAGCTTATTCTGGGTAATACAGTTGTTGAATGATAGAATCTGGATCTGATCTCACACCCAGCCAATACCTGCTTGGGCACTGTCCTCTCTCCTCATGATGTGTAGCTAATGGAGGAAGTTAGAAAATAAAGCAGAGTTTCTTTCAGTTTTGGAGACCTTGTAGAACTGGAGGGAAGTTTGGCTTGTAGTAAAGAGAATTATGCTTCATTGGTGTGGTGGTTGAATCAGGTGTTCCCCCCAAACTTATGTGTTTTCAATCTAGGTTCCCAGCACATGGCAATTTTGGAGCTGGAGCCTTGCTGGAGGAAGTGTGCTGCTAGGGGCAGGTATTAGGGTATTATAGCCTAGTTTCTCCCCTATCAGAGCTCTGCCCACTCTTGCTGCTTTCTGCCAACTGCTGTGGCAAGATGTGACATCCAGCCTGTGCTCTATGAAGCTTCTCCTTGAGACAGTAAGCCAAAATAAACCGTTGGCTCTCAGAGAGACTGGTAAGTGAAAGAAATCAAAAGACAATCACATAATGCTATGTAATGTATCCCCACCACCCCCACCACCACGTAAGCTCTTGCAACAGTTGCAAAGCACAGGCACCAAAACAAACAACATTCGTTTGAGAGAAGTCACCCGTGTGTGTGTGTGTGTGTGTGTGTGTGTGTGTGTGTGTGTGTGTGTTTGTGATGTGGGTATGTGTTTGTGCATGTAAATGTGGGTGCATACATGCCACTGCATGTATGTGGAGGTCAGAGGACAGCGCAAGTGTCAGTTCTAGCCTTCCATCTAGTTTGGGGCAAAGTCTTGTTACTCAACATTGTGAATGCCAGGATTCTGGCCCATGAGCTTCCAGGATGCTCCTGTCTCTGCTTCCCATCTTGCCCTGGGCCACTGTATGGTTTGGATTATAGACTTTTGCTATGACATTCAGTTTTATCTGGGGTCTAGAGTTCGAAACTTACGTTGTCACACTTGCATAGAATGTGTGTGCCACTGTACCATTTCGCCATCCCACCTGTGTATTTTCCTATTTATGGTGCATTTCATGTATATGTTAACTTAAAATAAAAACAGAAGGGCTGGAGAGATGGCTTAGCGGTTAAGGCGCCTGCCTGCTAAGCCTAAGAACCAGGTTCCAATCTCCAGGTCCCACGTTTAGCCAGATGCAAAAATGATGCAAGGGCGCAATGCCGCACTTGCCCACAAGGGGGGAACACGTATCTGAATTTCATTCACAGCAGTTGAGAGACTGCTGGCGAGCCCATTCTCTATCTGTCTCCTTCTCCCTCTCTGTCCTATGTCTGTCTCCAAAAATAAATAAAATAAAAAATTAAAAAAATAAAAACAGCCGGGCGTGGTGGCGCACGCCTTTAATCCCAGCACTCGGGAGGCAAAGGTAGGAGGATTGCCGTGAGTTCAAGGCCACCCTGAGACTACATAGTTAATTGCAGGTCAGCCTGGGCCAGAGTGAGACCCTACCTCGAAAAACCAAAAAAAAATAAAAAAATAAAAATAAAAATAAAAACAGAAGACTAAATGTGATGGCTCACATCTGTTAATTCCAGCACTTAGGAAGCAGGAGAATCTGGCTAGCTTGGACTACATAATTAGATCTTGTCTCAAAATAAATAAATAAATGAATAACAGAAGACTCTGGCTTCTCAGAAAACCTCAATAAATTCAGCTGGGTCAGACACTGTACCATTCAAAGTTGAGCTGAGAGAGCCTCTTGGCACACAGTGATGGTATTTAATACTGGGAACTTCACTCTTCAGAGGTTTGTACCTCTAGAAGAAAGGTCTCTGGGAGGAGGTCTTCTTTACTCAGTCCCACTTGCAGCATAATCTGGCAGGTGAGACCATGGAGCAGGTTCTATCCATTGATATAGTGTGAGGGTTGGAGGATAGAGGCCTGACCCCTGATCTCAGGCTCAGATGCAGAATAGGTATGAGGGCATGCAGCTCATGCACACCCATGACATCTGTTTATAAACATAAATTGGTTAATATTGAAAATTATTTGTTTAGGGGTGTTTTAGAATAAATAGTAGCATACTGTCTTTAAGTCTTTTTCTTTCCTTCCTTCCTCTTCTTCCCTTCCCCTTCCCGTCTTCCCTTTTCCCTTTCTTCTCTTTCTCTTTTTCCTTTCCGGCTCTCTCTCCTCTCTCTCTGTCTCTCTTTCTCTCTTGAAAAGGTCAATGCTATATATCCCAGACTGGCCTGAAACTCCCTATGTATCCCAGGCTGGACTCTCACACATGATCCTCCTGCTTCCTGAGTATGGGGATTATAGGTGTGCACTAATGCCCAATCTGTAAGACTTGCTGGGCTTCTGCTGGGCAGTGAAACCAGTGTGGATATATTTTACTGGAAAAATAAGAGATGAGAAATGGAATTGTGGAGTTAACAGGGCACCTTTGGGATGGTATTCCCACAAGCCTGATGGATTTTTCTCTTGGGTATCCCTTTATAAATTGGAGACAGGCAGGTTGGACAGAATAAGGGGTGGGCGGTATCACCTGAGAGGCAGTGTGGCTCAAGGTGGGTGTCCTGCCTCAGAAAGATAGTAATTCTGAGAGTATCCTGACTGCTTATTACTTGTGGCGAGAGAGGAGAGGGAACCTCTCAACCCTTTGAGATTTCCAGGCCATTTTCACAGTTCAGACAGGGTGACTGAGTTTAGTGTATGGTCTTGGCTTTAGGATTCAAAGCACCTCACAACTACACCACACACCATATCCTTCACACATGCTACGTATACAACACACTCACACCACCATGAATATACAACCCTCCACTCACCCCTACACACACACACACACACACACACCACTACCACTATTAACATCAGACTCATACCAGACACACCCCCACTTCATACATACCACCACACACCCCAAGCACATACCACACACACCCAAGCACACACACCTAAACATATACTCTACCACATATGCTCCACCATATATACCATATACCACCACACACATATTGTACATACTGCCTTTACTACATATACCCCATCTTACACATATCACAATATCCTAACATACTTATAAAAAACAGAGTACAGTAATTCTTGTAAACTAATCCTATATACTTTATAAGAACCATCCTGCACCTTTATACACATGCTACCACCACACATTCTTCCATATACTATATGTACTATACCACCCATACCACACCACACTCAGTACATGCACATCCTATGATTGCACCTTTTCTGGTGCCAAATTGTGCTCAGCTCCTTAAATGTGTCTGGGTTCCTTCTGATCCCCTGAATGTTCACAAGATTTTTTTTTGCCCACACCAGAATACTCAGCCTCCACACTCCCAATCTTATTTTTCCAGTTAGTTCCTTCTGGTCATAGCCTAGAGACACTTACACTGAACATCCAGGACTCCGTGTGGCAGTTTCTGTTGCTCCCCAAGATCCTGCTCCACAGAAAGTGAAATACATTGTCCTATGTATGTTGGAAATGTGATGTGAAGAGAAAGAGCATGTCCAGATTACATCTTGAAAACACATCATAAGGAAGTTTTCTGGTAGCTGTGGATGCTGTGTGAGACAGATTAGATTCTATCACATGAGACATCATTACGTAAGTATGAAGGATCAGGGTGAATATGGAGTTCTTAAGTTGTTCCAAAATTCAGGCTTTTCAAGATTTATTAGGGAACAATGGTAAAGAGTAAAACAGCCACATCTGTTTGAATTCTGTATGATGTATTTCCTGTATATGTTAAGTTTACCATCACACACATATTGATTTTTAGCACCTGTCTTCCCCTCCCCAGCAGGTATATTTCATGAGGGCAGGTGTTTCTCATCAGTTTTGTTTATTTTTGAGTCCTCAGTGCCTGGAACAGTTTCTGGTACACAGGCATACTCAGTAAACATGAGCTTGTATGAGTTTTTCTTAGTATGAGTGTGAGTGACCAGGGAGACACAGTGACCTCATTGTGATGTTGTGATGTTAGGCACTGGGTACACAGCACTTAACAAGATAAACACAGGACTGGAGTCTCAACTGTGAAATACTGTCACCTGTTCTTGGCAGCTAGTGGCAGGAGGAATGAAATAGTCTGTAACTTTTTACCTGGGGATGCTGCCTCTCTTTTTCTTAAGTTTTTCTCTTTGGATTGAGGACCCCCTGAATAGAATGTGGGTGGTATTGGATACAGGCCATAAGCAAGGTCAGAAAGTGTCCTTCCTTAGATCCCAGGGGCAATGGTAAGATAGTCAAATCACTCTTTTCTTAAACACTCTGTCCTGCCATTGATGGCTTCATACCTCTGGGCAAAGGTTATAACACCTGCTGCCCAAGGTACATGTGACCACTAGAGCTCTGCTGGGTTGGAACAACCTGCACAATTAGGTCATTGTGCTAAACACACAGGTCCCCACGCCAAGCCCCATTCCAGTACTGCCAGCTCATCTGGGCTTCCACACAGGGAGGAGGATGTTGTTCAAATGAACCTGGGAGGAAGAGTTCTCTTTTGACACTCACTTGCTCTGACCTGCTCTGATATGCAGGGAGAGAGAAGTAAACAGGAGAAGGAAGAGATAAGTCCATCTTTATCCAGCTCAGCCTCAATGAGAAGTGGCAGACACTGTCCGAACCATTTGTGGCACTTTGGCTTTGACCACTGTCCTCCAACATTTGCTTTGGATGGCAAAGTTTGCTGAATATCAGAAGTCAAAAGGGTTTCCTTACATGTGACTAGGTCCAGAGTCACCATTGTCACTGTCCATTTTGGGAGAGTAAACTTCCTTCACAAAATTTGTCCTTCACAGGCCCCTAGGAAAGTATTTAAAGTTACTAAACTCTGGGTGACTTTGTCTGAACTTGGAAAGAGCATGGAGGGCTTCTATAAAGTGCATATTGAGCCAAAAGAGTACCAGGCATGTACTCCCATAGAACAGGCCTTCAGTCCAATTAGAGAGCAGTTGGTTTCCCCTAGAGCAGACATGCAACTATTGCACCCATTTGGTTATTTGGCCTGTCTGGCCAAACTTGAGGTTTCCAGTGTCCACTGTTCTCACCACTGATGATTTCTGTCTCCCATACTGCTGCATGCAGTGCAGCTTTTTTCCAGCTTTCAGTTGGCTGGTCTATAGGGAGAAGGTTTTCTGCTCACACCAGCTTGATTTCTCAGTGACCTTGCTGCACAGGCAAGTGAGGTCTTCAGCAATAGGATCTTACCATCTGTTTCTCAAGGGAAACCAAGGGCCTTGGCAATAGTTTATAATGTTTTGAAGGCAACAGGGACCTCCCTGGTCAACAACTCACTGGAAGGTATCCCATCCCTGGCACTGAAAAATTTCTAGTAACAATCTATAGCTTCTGGATGTGATATTATTCAGAAAAGTAGGTTTGCATAAGTCTTATTCAGACTATCTTGAATTTTGATTGACCCTCCCCCTGCCCTTCTTTTACACATTCTCTTCCCCTGGCCTCACTTAGGCCTTTCCCCTGCCTGTAATCTGTTCTTCTACTTTCATATGTACAATACCATCCCCTTAAGTCCTTCCCTCTGCTCCCTCCCTTATAGCCTTTTTCTAGCTCCTATAAGCACTTTTCTTAATGTTCATACCAATTTATTAATGCTACTCTCATTTTTGGTTAAAGAAGCTTTTCTTTTCAGATGGCGGTGACCACTGGGGTGACTCAAAAGACACCATAGTGCTGAGAGGAAGTGATAGGGGAATGTTCAGCACTGAGACACCTCCATCACACCTTCCAAGGCTCAGGGTCCATTGCAGAAGAGGTGGAATGAATATAAGAGCCAAATGGAGGGTAGGACTGATTACAATGCAATCTTCCAGACACAAAATGACCTGGATATCCATGACTTTGCAGTGCCTGGTACTACCTACACAAGACCATAAAAATAGGAGGAAAAGATGATGACATCAAAATAAAAGAGAGTCTAATTGAGAGGGGAGATGATATGATAGATAGTGGATTTGTGAAGGGGAAAGTGGGGAAAATGAGGGAATTATTATGGTTTATTGTCTATAACTGTGGAAATTGTCAGTAAAAATTTTACAAAAAGAAAGTCCCACCCTGCTTGGGTTATTTCTTACAATGTGGGTGGCCCTCAGGGAGATAGCATGGTAAAGTAGCATTCAGCTTGGCCACAACAGCTTTAATTCTACCAGGAAGGTGAATAATGAATATTTTCTTACTTGGTGCATCACAGGATTCTTGAGTACCTGCCATGTAGTGATTGCTAAAATCTGAAATGACGAGTTTCAGACAAACTGAAGGCCACTTTGTGTCTTATATATTTGTCATGGGTTCAGAGATCTCAGTTCTGCTTTGTTTCAGAAAGGAAAGGCACTGAGCTGCTTTGCCCATGACCCTGATAGTTGGGGCCCAGCAAGCGATTTTAATGCCCCATGTTTTGTCTCTCCAGAATCATCTTCCAAGGGAACACATATGACCTGACATATGAAAGGAGATTAGGATGTTATAATGATGGACATCTACTTTGTCAGTATTCGGTGCTGTCCAAGGTGCTGTGGGACAACTTTTTTTTTTTTTTTTTATCATTCTTGGTGTCTATATCCTTAAGGAAAAGGGTCCTGAGACTGAGCTTCAAACAGCTTTAGAGATTCCTCTATGCCATTTACTGTAGGGTTAACTACAATTCACTGGTAGCTGAAGGCCCTATTGAGGCCAGTAACATGGGGATAATTTAGGACATCTATGCATCCTGTGTTGTTAGGATAAATGAAATGAAGTTCATGGCACAGGGCTCTGAAAATTTTTGGGATAATTATGGTGGTGGTGCTGCTAGAACTTTGAAGCCACTTTACTCCATTATTGGCTTCTCTGCTTAGAACTTCCATCAGCAGTAGCAGAAAGGCTTGCGAGCTGGCATTCCTAGGACAGCTGACTATTTTTTTCACTTGCCTGGTTGACTGTGGCTAATCACTAACTCCGTTCTGTCCTGTCACAGAAAACAAATTGTCCCTATGCTCCAGGATCCCAAGCCTATTCCCTAATGCCTAAGGGTCAAGTGTCCTCCCATTCCCCTTTACCTGCTAAAGTTGAGGGGAATAAGGAAAAGGGGGCCTCAGGAGAAGAGGGTAGCTGGGGAGGGCCAGGGCTTTTGCCTTTCCCAGGAGCCTCTACAGATGACTTGCTCCAATTTTCTCCTCCCACTGCTAGGTCTCCATGTGTCTTCCCTTAATTAAAAGTATTTAGTGTTCTGTGAAACTGGCCTTTATTTGTATGGTATGTTTCTCTTTATGCAGTTCCAGTATTGGGAAGATCCATGAGGTTAGCAGAATGCAGTGCCACAACCAAGGCCACCCAACCAAGCAAGCACACCCAGATTCTCTGAGCTGTTCCTGAGACACCATATCTATCACTGCTAACCAACAAGGAACTGTTAAGTTTCCAGCATCTTTGTAGTCCAGGCTGGGCTCTGCCATAGGCAAAGAGGGCTTGACCTCCCTCTGCAATAGATGCCTACAGACCATATCAGTCCTTAAAGGCAGGACTGGTCCTCCATAGGTGTCTGAATGCATGAAGTAGGCAGGGATTTTCTGATCACCTACCTGTGCCAGATACTGTATTGAGTTTTTGAATTTCATGGGAGGACAAATCATAACATCTGACTTGAAGGAAATAAAAACTACTCAGGAGAAATGTGTATTGGAGATGGCACAAAGAACCCTGATGTAGAACAGTGGTTCAAAGCTGCATGTAGGTTTCTCTCCAATGAGAACTGGGGTGCAGAGGAAAACATGCTGTGAACTTATTACCACTCACTGTTATCTCTCTCCTTCCCTTCCTGATCTCCAGAAGACAAGAGCACGTAGCCGGCATGATTCTTACCACTAATAAAGGAAAGGGAGGCACTAAAAGTTTTCCTTCTCTGTTAAGCACAGATCTCATACTCCATACTCATACTGAACTAGCTCAGATATTCCTTCTCTACAAATCTTTCATTTTATACAGGGGCGGGGGGAAGGAGAGAGAGGAATAATGGTAGCAACTAAGTTCCCCCAAACACTTTCAAATATCATGCTTTTATATTTTCCTTATAAGCCACTGAGCAATTGATGAGGATAGTAGTTATCTGTTTTATAGGCGGACAAAGTGAGGCTCTGATGGGCTAGCTTGCATACCTAGGTATGGATACAGACCTCTATCAGAGGGAAACTAGTTGACATCTGAGCCAGTCAGCTCTCGTAGAGGCTAAGGGGGGTTTATCTTTGTGAATGGAGATTGCAGTTATCAGAAAAAGGGAGGTAAAAAACTTTTGGGCTGCTTAGGCTTAGATCACTCAAGTCTTCAGAAGACTTGGGACTTTCTTAGATACTCACTTGTCTTAATTTATATGTGCAGTGTGCTGGGGCTAGTGATAGTACATCCAAGGTAAAAGTAGTGATTTTTCTCTATTCCTTTTGAGTCACACATAACTTGAGTATACATAGACAGAGTTCGAGGCCTGGAACTGGAATAGGTGACATTACCTTGGGAGGGAGTTAATGGCATACAACTAGGAGTATTCTTTAAGAGAAGGCTGGATGCTGGAAAGAGGAGACTTTTGGGATTAGGGGGTCCCCAAACCTGATTAATCATGTGATCACATGGAGGAGTTATAAAACATCATAGACTCCACTTAAGATCTCCTAAAGAAGAATCTTGCAAGGAGAGAAAGAGATCTAGTTTCTATGTTTCCCTACATGGTTCTGACAAGCAATTGGATTTGGGGATCAGAAAAACTTTGAGACCTTCAAACTGGGTACAGTGGCATATATCTACAGTTCCAGTTACTTAAGAGGCTGAGAAAGGAAAATGGATTGAGCCCTGGAGTTCAAGACCAGCCTAGGAAGCATTGTGAGATCACAATCTCTTCAAAGTGCAAAATTTCAGGAATTTATCTATTGCAAGCATGGTTCCAAGAATAGCACTATCACTATTACCTGAAGGCTTTTTTGAAATGCAAATATTTAGGCCCACCCAAGGCTTGCTGAATTGCAAACTTCAAAGGCAGGCTTAAGCAATCTGTGATTAAAGCATGTGAATCCAATGCCTATTAAATCTGAGAACCACTAATCTTCAATATATATTAATTTTATCATGAAGCTTATGTTTAGTTTAATAACTTTTAGTTTACTTTATACTGGAGAGAAAAGTTTCATTACCATCTGATATGTTCTAGTCAGACTCATATATGGTGCTCAAAGGAACCAATTCAAAGACTCCTTGAACCCCTCCTTGAACAAAATATGATCAAGATGATGGCCTATTACTTTTAGAGCTATATGATGACAAAACTTCAGTCCTGGATCATATGCCCTGGGAGAATTCAGCTACCATCTCTACGGAGATTCCCATGTTCTTTCAGGAGAAATTGAGTCCACCTGCATATGGCCATCAGGAAATCATGGCCCCTAGTCAGTAACTGTAAAGGATACATCTTGGATATGGACCCCCAGCTCAAATCTAACTTTCTGGTGATTGCAGGCCTGGTTGGAAGCATGACCACAACCTCATGAGAAACCCTGGGGTAGATTCACCCAGCTGTGCAGCTCCTGGATTTTTGACACTCAGGAATAAATATTTGAGTGAACGAGTGTTCTTTTAATTTGTAACTTACATGGTTTGTTACAAAGCAACAGAGAGCTAATACAGACTTATTTTCCTACCTCTGAAAAATTCTGTTCTTTGTAATAGGTGTATTCTATAAGTGGACTATCCAGAACACATTTCTATTCTAGTGAAGAAAATGTAATTTTCCCTTGGTCTTTCCTGTTTTTTTTTTTAACTTTGAATATGAGCTTTGCACTGATATTGATGTCCTATTAAGACTGCAATCAAATTCCTAAAAGGAATCCCTCCAGAAACCAGTGGGGAGATAGTGGTGGCCCTCCTTGGGCTCCAATAGATGCTTTCTCCTCCTCTGGCTGGAATTCTGGCTGAGACAAGGGTCATTCAGAAGGGGAGGTCACATGGATTTTCTGAGAGACAAGTGAAGAAATGGAAGTGGGGGAAGTAGTGAAGGTGGTGGGACATACCTTTCAGGATAAAAGGAAAAGAGAGAGAAGGCTGTTAAGGGGTAGTTCCAGCGAAGGAAAGCCAGTCCTTGTAGAATGTGAATGTGTGAATGTTCTTTCCATATGCCAACTTGGTTTTCTTTAAAAATTCTGAGGCCAGTACCAGCAGTGTCCAAACTTCACATGTTTTTCTTGTTGTTTCCCTTTATCTCCTATCTCCTTTTACAGAAATAGGAACTTCAGAGAAGTAAACGAGTGGAGAGTAAGGGGCAACAGTAACACTGAAGTCATGAACACTAAGATAAATCCATGAAAATCTAGTCTGGGCCTTTGGAGGTCTCCATATTTCAGATTTCCTTCTGGGATTATAAGACACTGTCTCAGATTCCTCTGCTTTTTTTTTTTTTCCAGAGAGAGAGAGAGGAGAGGAGAGAATGGGCAAACCAGGGCATTCAGCAGCTGTGAATGAACTCCAGATGAATGCGCCCCCTTGTGTGTGTGTGCAACGTTATGCACTTGTGTCACTGTGCTTCTGGATTACCTAAGACTGGAGATTCAAACATGAGTTCTTAGGCTTCACAGGCAAGTGCCTTAAGTGTTAAACCATCTCTCCAGCCCAGATTACTGCTTTGGTTAGACTCTTCCTGTAATTCAGGCAGATGCCACCAGATGGAGGAGTATCCAGGTATGGGTAACTGACAAGAAGGCTAACCATCATGCTTTTAAAAACATTTCTTAAAACACACACACACACACACACACGGAGGAAAGGAGAGAGAGATTGTGGAAGTGCTTGTCCACTAACAAGTTGTATAAATTTATGAATGACATCACTAACCTTTTCTATGATTTGCCTTATCTTTAAAGCGAAAGTATTTTAAAGTATTGAGGGAAGTGATTTCTAATATCTAGCTCTGAATTTCTATGATTCCATAATATGGCATTTATCGTGGACCCATTTTATTCATTTTTGATTTATTGTATCTTGTAAGGCTTTGGGCTTACCACATTTCATCAACAAGTTTACTTTGAGCTCTTTCTGCTTTAACATCAATAACTATTAAAAGTCAATCTTCTCAGTTCATATTCTTTATTTTAAAAATATCTCCACATCATCATCTATTTTCTTCCTTTTTCTTGATGTATTGAGCTGAAACTTTGTGTGCTTTCTTGCTCTCTTTCAATTGCCTCTCTTCCTCTTCTGGTCTGATACTCTCTGTGCTTGGCCTTTCCTTCATTCCTAGACTCCATCACAGAATGGCGCTGAAGACTTGAATGCTGCAACCTGCAGCTACAGGGACCTTTCCTCACTGGTGGTAACTCCTAGTTTCTGAGAAATGGGAGATTGGAAGAGATCATGAGATGAATTTCGCACCTCCTGGTAGACTCTTCAGGACATGTTTTCACCTTGGAAATCTTACAGAGAAGCCCAGCATGGCAAGAAGTCATGTTTCACACAAATCTGCTCTGTGTCTGTGATGCTAATCTTATGTGTAAACTTTTTAGTCTGTGGGGTGTCCATCTATCTGGATAGACCTTATTTCTGGTCATGGGACAGTTTTAGGATTATATTTATATCTGAATGAGTAGGCCAAAGAAGGCACAGTACCCTCACTTGTAATGTGGAAATTATAATCCAAGACTTGGAAAGTATCTACACCACTGACTTTCCTGATATTCCAGCTTACAAATGTCAGAATGTGGTATATTTTAGCATCTAAAATTTCATGAACTAATTACTTTTGGTGATTTTCTCAGTTTATCTATCTATCTATCTATCTATCAATCATCTATCTATCTATCTGTGTTTTTCACCATCTATTTACAAAATACTGAGAGACCCACATCTACACATTTATACCCATATCTAAATATTGTTTCTCCATAGAACTCTTTTTCGGGGGCGGGGGGTTTCTGAGGTTGGGTCTCACTGTAGCTCAGGCTGACCTGGAATTCACTATGTAGTCTCAGGGTGGCCTCGAACTCATGGCAATCCTCCTACCTCTACCTCCAGAGTGCTGGGATTAAAGGCGTGTGCCACCATGCCCGGCTTCCATAGAACTCTTATACAACATCTTCACAGCTTGTTGTAAAGTTGCCACTAAGTGCATCTAGTTACAAGGCTTTACATTTTTCCTTGCTCTGCATCCATTATTTTCTCATCCTCTTCCTCCCTATAGAGTGCCAATACTTCAATCCTTGCCTTAGACTATGTTTTCTATAGAATCTAGGCTAAGATGCTTGACCCCAGATCACAAACTTTCCCTCTGTTTTTGGTGCTAATTGTGTCACTTGGATTTTCATTTGCTTTCTGTCTTGTGTATTGTCTATTAACAACTTTTCTATTTTTTTGAATCTTCAAGTTCTCTAGAAGTTTTGACCTTGATATAATTTGAGAAAGAATTACAGGAGAGTATGAATAGCAGAATGCAAAGATCCCTTTTCCAAAAGTATTTAATTCTATCTCCTCACAGACAAATTTATATAAAGTCAAACTTACTGCCTCTGCAAGTTAGGTGGCTCAGGACAGCAGAAATGTATTCTCTCACAGTTTTGGACACCTGAGGTACAAAATCAAGGTGTTGTCAGGGCTGTGTTTCCTATGATGGTCTGGGGAGTACATTTTTCTGCTCTGCCCATTTCTGGAGCTCCAGGAGTTCCTGACTGGCAGCCTCTGCCTTCACATGGCATTCTCTTATTTCTCACAAGTGCACACTCCATATTGGATAGATTCTAAAAAACTCATACTAATTTTATTATATATGTTAAGACCTTATTTCTAAATAAGGTCATATTCTCAAGTACTATAAACCTTTTGGGGAAATACAATTCAATTCATGACTTTTTATGAAAATGTCCTTACTGCCAACTTATTCCTTGATCTGTAAGATATCTCAAGCACAACACATCCTTTACACACACACACACACACACACACACACACACACACACACACCTTCCTTCCACTCCTCTCTGTCTTTGGCTTGAACCCAGGGCCTTTCTCATTTTAAGGGCAAGGAATCTACCACTGACCTACATTCCAGCTCTTCTCCCAGTCTTTATTTTTTATATGATGCTAGTATTTGTGAAACTATTCTGATACTTCCAAAAATATTCATGGCTTTTTAAATTTTTTAATATTTTTATTAGTTCTCTATATAATGTGTATACAGCCATGACAGTACCATTGTTAGCTTCTCCCTGTCCTCCCCCCTTGGGGATTATGGGTCTTGCATTGTGGGGATAGCCATCAGTTATGGGGGTGAGGCAATGTCTCTGTGCATAATGATCCAACTTATGGCTCAAACAATCTTTCCACCCCCTCTTCCACAAATTTCCCTAAGCCATGTTGGGTTCATTTTAGGTCTATTTCAGTGATGAGGTCATGGGAGTCTCCGTGTCCTGTATCTCTGGTTTGGTAGGAGTTGGAGTTGAATGTTGTCTGTGTCTATCTCCTTCACCCCTGTGCTGATATCAGGTTCACTGAGAAAGCTGCACTCTTGCTCATTTCCCCAATATTTTATGGCTTCAGCTGTTGCCCTGCTGATATGCAATGGGCTGATTGTCTCCTCAGGTTCTACATCCATCTGAAAAAGAGAGGCAAATTCTCCAATGGAGAGTGAGGTCAGTGCACAATACATGGATAAACCATTATTATTTTAGAGAGAATTTAATAGGTGTAGGCCTTCTTGTATCCCACTGTTGGTGGGAGCTTGATATTGGAGAGTGAGTTCATTTTTGGATACGGTTCCAACTTGTTTCGCTGTTCCAAGTATGAGTTCCATTCCACTGCTAGCCCAATCAAAAGCAGTTGGTAACCCACAATGGCTGTGTGCCACTATTGCCCTTGTGTGAGCATCACTGCAGGTTGATTGCTGCTGAGTAGCTTAAACCACGAGTTGCTTACACAGATGTTGGTTATTTTCCCCCGGTCACTCATGTAGCACCTTCTGGATCTAGACAAGCTAACTGTCTAGGGACTGACTCTCTTCCAGAATCAAGCCAGGTCACTACATGTTCCATCCCAACAATATATATATATATATATGTGTGTGTGTGTGTGTGTGTGTGTGTGTGTGTGTGTGTGTGTGTGTGTGCGTGCGTGCGTGTGTGTGGTTTATTGCCATTACTGTGATCCTCACATTTAGATTCAGTATACTGAGGCCTTGAGGTGTGTGGTCTATACCTGATTCTACTGACTGACATTTTTAAAACATGACTTGCAAAGGTATAGGTAGGCAGACACAAGGGTACTAGTGCTAGTACCATGGAATACATGTTTATGCCCCCTCACCCCCTCCCAATTCATATGTTAAAGTTTTGACCACATTCATGGGATGGTGTTTGGGAGGTAACTAGGTATAAGGGTAAAACTTACATGATGGAAGCTATGCCTTTATAAGAGGAGGTAGTTAGAGAATTTACTTTCTCATTCTCCTCCCTCCTCACCTCCCTCACTTTGTCAGCATGTGATGAAATACTAAGAAGATGGTCTTCTGTAAGCCAGAAAGGGGCCCACTCCAACTACCAACCATATTGGTACCTTGATCTTCAGTTTCTAGACTTAAAAAGTATGTGCAATAAATGTTTATTGTTTAAGTCATCCAGACCATGTTAGTCATAGACAATAAGCTAACTCTAGGCTTGATTTCAGGTCAAATGATGCTCTTGGACACCCTTGGACATGATAAGCTTTCATATATGGTTTGTTTGGAATACATGATTATTTCACAGTCATTTCAAAGCCTTCCATAGCCCAATAGGTAGCTGGCTTCCTATAAATGTAGCTGAATGATGGAATTTACCTGAGTGCTCATCTCAGTGATGTAACCCAACACACATGCTCTCAAGAACCTGTAAGTAAACAGATATTGCTACTACTCTGCAGATCCAACTTGGCTCTCAGAACCTTCATATTTGGTACTGCCAGAAAGCATAACAATGGTGTTCCTAGGATTCTGGCCTGGAGCAAACTGTAGCTAAGACACTGGGGTCAACCCTACTGTCCCTCATAGGTCTAACATAATAATACTTGGTTTTACTTTCAGTCTTATTAGAAAGGGTAACATCAAACTCAGTTGGTGATTCTTGGGATGGGCATAGGGGTGCTGTAAACCCTTTACCCATGATGTGATGGTGGAGGGGTATAGTTCTATTGTACATGTTGATCCTCTGATGCACTCATAGTCCCATGGAAATCCAGCCTGGCAACAAAGTATTGCAGAGCATCTATGGGGAGAATTTTCTGGGTTGATCATTGGGGTCTAGTGTCTCAGCAGGGAGAGGTCAGAAACAGTGTGCAGCAGGTGTCCTGCATTGGGAAAGAGCCTGTGGATATTGCTTGATTCATATGGAACTCAAGTATGTGCTCTGTTCTCATGGATTCTGCTGGGACCTTATTTGGGAATCTGTTGCTATGTCTGACCACGATGTAGCAGTATACATCCAGCAAGCCAGACCAAAAGTGCACATTTTATTCTAGTTGTAAATGTGTGTGTGTGTGTGTGTGTGTGTGTGTGTGTGTGTTGTGTGTTGTATACATTTGGTTGCTAGAGAGAGTGCTAGATAGACAGGGCCTGAGGTTCAGGAGAGGCAAAGGTACTGACAGCTTTGGGACAGCTCTGAGATGACCTTCTAAACCTAGGCTGATGGTTCACTAAACCCAGTTCACAGATGGGGCCCTGGTAAGAGAGAGACAGGCTATAGGAACTACAGGGGACCAGGGACTTTTTAAATTTTTTTAAATTTTTTAAATTTTATTTATTTTTGGAGAGAGACACAGAGAGAGACAGACAGAGAGGGAGAGGGAGACAGATAGAGATGGGCGTGCCAGCAGTCTCTCAGCTGCTGTGAACAAAATCGTTGTGGTCAAGTGTGGCATTGCGCCCTTGCTTCACTTTGCATCTGGCTAAATGTGGGACCTGGATATTGGCACCGGGTTCTTAGGCTTAGGAGGCAGGCGCCTTAACCACTAAGCCATCTCTCCAGCCCGGGACCAGGGACTTTTGTACTCAATATCAGGGAATTTATCTGCTAATCATTGGTCTAGTCCTCCCACATTTGATACTTACCACATGTAGATTCTTTTAGCAATTGTCATAATCCTTGGTCTTAGAGATACTTTTTTATAAATATACATATATTTTTATTTATATTATTCTGATTTTACATTCATAGAATTGGTTCCATTGTCCTCCTCCCTGTCCTCTCTCTTCCAAAGGGACCCTCATCAATGCGGAATGTGGGTAATGCATTGTGGGGGTAGTCAAGAGTTCTGGTGGGTAGGCCCCAATCTCTGTGCATAATGCCCCAACTTTTGACTCTAACAATCTTTCTGCCCCTTCTTCTGCGAATTTCCCTGAGCCACATTGGGGTCATTTTAGTTCTGCTTCAGTGATGAGGTTTTGGGAGCATCTGTGTCTCTGGATATCTGGCTTAGTTGGAGTTGTATGTTCTCTGTGTTTATCTCCTTCAGCCTTTTTCTGGTGTCGTGATCACCATGGATGCTGCTGTATTCTTCCCCTTCCCCTGCATTGTTCTATGGTTTCAGCTGGGGCCCTGGTGAGATGTGATTGGCTGATCCTCCCTTCAGGTTTGTTGTCCATCTGAAAAAAGATAAGCAAAATTTTCCAACGGTGAGAGAAGTAAGTAACTAGATAGAAGGGATGACCATAGATGTTTTGGAGGGAATTTTATATGCGTTGGCTCTCTTCTAGCCCACATTTGGTGGCATCTTGATCTTGGAGACTGAGCTCATTTTTTGTACCTGGTTTTGACTTATTTCCCAGTTCCAGCAATGAGTTCCATTCCACTGAGTGGATCTATTAGCCAAATCAAGAGCAGTTGGTTACCCACCATGGCTGTTTGCCACTACTGCACTTGTTTGAGCACTATATCAGGTTGTTTCCTGTCCTCAGTGAGCTCACCCAAGCGCAAAAAGATAAGCGTTGCATGGTCTCATTTATCTGTTGCTCCTAACCTGAATTCACCTGACAGGTGGCCAAACCTAATAAACACTCTGAGGACCAGACCTGAGGGAGGGTGGGATAGAGGAAGGGTAAGGGTGGGAGGGAACGAGAGGGTGGGAGGGAAGGAGAGGGTGGGAGGGAGGACAAGGGGGGATACAAATTGGGACCCAAAAGGAAAAGATACTATAAAACCCTTTACTCTGAACAACAGGCTAAAACATTGATCCTTCAGCAGGCCTGCAGAGGGAACACCCGAACCACAGGAAACTGGAGAGAGCATCATGAAGAACAACCTCAATCTTGTCCTGCTTCTCTTTCTCTTCTCTCTCTCCCTCTCCTCTCTATACTCACTTTCTCTTTTATATTATCTTTTTCCTCCCTCACCTTCCTAGGTGCAGACTTATAACTCCCAGTGCCAGCATGGGGTTAACATCCACCATGAGCTGTTGATCCGAGACACCTACAAGGTTTCTCAAAAAAGACAGACTTCTGTCAGAGTTCTTGATGACCCACCAAAGGTTAATGGTAAGACCCTACTGTCGAAGACAGCATACGCGTGTGAGACCAAACACGGAGAGACCTGGCCAGAATCTGGAAGAAGGTCAGCCCCCAGACAGTTAGCTAGTCTAGTACCAGAGGGTGCTGCACGAGCAACTGGGGGTAAAGGTCTGACACTGGTCCAAACAACTTGCAGAGATACTCTTTTTAAGGAGGAATATATATAGGAGGAGATGGAGGCTTAGCTGTTGCCATCCATGAAAGGTCTCACATGTGGGCCTAGCAGAGCCAGGACACACAATCAGGCTTTTGGACTTTATGTTCTCCGTGTGGCTTCCTTGGTCTCCCTTTCACCTGATTCAGTATTATTACATCTAGGGCAGTAGAGTCTAGTAGTCACAAGGTCTTCTCCATGTGCCTGAGCTGTGTGCTAGAAATGAAGTAAGCAATAAAACCATCTACCTGTGGACCTACTGTGTTTTTTGTTAAACAATAAACTTTCTTTTGTTAAACAACAGCATTTACCACTCTGGTAGGCACTGATCTCATAATGCTGCAGGAGGGGCATCTTATCAGTCTTCTGTGACTATAACTGAATACCCCCAGGCTGGGTAATTTACAAAGAATAAAAGTTCTAGGGGCTGGAGAACTGGCTCAATGGTTAAAGCCCTTACTTGTAAATCCTGACTGCCTGGGTTTGATTCCATTCCCCATGTAAAGCCATATGTATAAAGTAACTCATGCATCTGGAGTTCATTTGTAGTGGCAAGAGTCCTCATTCCCTCTCTCATTCTCTTTCTTTTTCCCTGTCTCTCTCTCTCTGTTTGCTTGCAAGTGAATAAATTAAAATATTTCCTAAAATGTTCTAGAATCTATGAGTTCCAACCTTCTAGCTGATAGGACCCTATGTTCAATCCTAAGTTAGCACAGGACATCCTGCAATAAGAGAGACACCAAGAGACAGAAAAGACTACTCTGGAGATAACCCAATAAACCACTAATCCTGAATGACTTAAATCATTCACAAGCCCTCATGATTTACTCACTTCTCAGTGGTCCTTCCAGGTCCCACCACTTAATTATTCATAATGAGTATCAAATTTCAACTTGTGTTTTGATGAGGATATACAAGCCATATCAAGGTGCTTTGGCTTACAGAGGCATCCTCAAAGTCATTCAGATGCTTGCTGGAATGCAGGGGAAGAGTACCAACTCCTGAGCACAGGCGGCTGCACAGGGCTCACCCTGAGCTGGGCTGAGCTAAACCGCTCCAAGTTGCAGCCCCTCCTACCAGACTCTGAGGCCCTAGCCCAGCTTACCTGGGCAGAGAGGCGCAAACTGCATGGTTGGTGAGTGATACTGGAGAATGTTGCCTCCTGCCTGACAGGCAGAAGATAAACAGTTCCCCGTTAAATCTCACTTAATGCTGATATTTATAAATTTATTCAGCTTGTGTTTACTGAATCGAGAGAATACCTAATAACACAATGTACTTCATCTCACATGTTCCCACTAATGAGAAAGCAAGTACATATTGCTTAATTTTTTTAAACATTTCATTTGCTTTCCACTCCCTTGCCCCCTCCTAGTGTTGTTTGTCTGGATTTTAATTTGTTTTCAAAGTCTTAAAAGTTTGGGTTTCTTGGGTGTTAGTGGGGACAGGGTCAAAGTAGGCCCAGGGTGTTGTTAGTCCAAGGTCCCCAAGCTGAGTTCTGCTGTTATGTGCAGTTCATCCCCCAATACGTAAGTGCCTGTGGAATTGGTATTCCTAAAGGATGGAACATGTGAAAATGAAAATCAATGTATTTTGCATTTGCTGGTGCAGTCTTGGGTAGCTGCAAGCTTTGGGCCAGGGTTGTGGTTACTGGAGGTTTCAGGAAGGACATTTAGGTAAGAGAGTAGGGTGATGGAGTCCTTCACTTTGGACAGACAAGGACAATGTTCACAGCTGTATTAATATAGACAATTTGTATGATTGTGGTGCAGGTGTGCGTGTGAGTGTGTGTGTGTGTGTGTCTAAGAGAAAGAGAGAGAGAGAGAAACTTTATCGGTATGAATTTGTTAAAATGAAGCTCCTTTCCCCCCAGCTGTTTATCCCCAACAGCCAGCAGCTGTGTTGGCCACACAAAGCACAGCCCTGAGAGTCATGAGGCAGTAGGAGTCCCAACATCAGTGCAAAGAACAGTGATAAAGACACCAGCTGAGATCAGAAGGCATCTGGAAATGCTTTGAGCCAGAGGGGTGATGGCCAGGAGCGCTGGGAAGGTCAGGGATGGGTTTCTGGGGTTGGGTAGACAGGAGCCAACCTTTACTTATCAAAATTATAGACAATAAGCTACAGATACTTTTATTATCTTATAATTCAACTGATGGTGGCTAGAGGAATGGCTAATCCAGGATACCTAGTTGTGGACACCTACCTACTTTGGCTTCCTGGAGGGCAAGATTTAGGGATGTTGCATGGACATTGGAGGGCTAGGGTAGCAGACAACTGCTTTTGGAGTGAATTGAAAATCCCAAGCCTAACTTGTGTCACTTCCTCCTTAACTTCACTTCTGTCCACCTGTGGCCTCTTTTCCTGCAGCACTCACACCTGCAAGGGCGGTCTGCATGGCCCTTATGCCCTTCTGTTTCACAGTAGCCGCCACAGGAACTTCCTCTCACACCCCTCCCCACCCAAGCCTCCCTCTGAGGCCAACTCTGTTTGGGGTTCTTTGGGGGAAGGGGAAAAGGAACAGGGGCTCATCCCTTTCTTTTGTGCTCTTTCTCCCTCCTACTTCCGCTCCCCTAGCTGCTCCTGGTGACCTTTCACCCCTCCCTTGGATGTCCCTCAAAGGCAGCTACTATGGTTAATAACTTCGGCTGGCAGCCTCACACAAAGCCAGGGCCGGAAATCATTGTCCCAGGGACAATGGCGGAGCAGCCCAATAATGAGGCAGCCACAGTGTTGTCTGACATCCTGGGTTGCCCTGGCAAAGGAGGAGGGCCAGTGTGGCTTGCCATGCCCTTGCCTCCTGGAGTTGAATTATTCCCTGCAAACATAGTGGCTCCTTTTTCTGAGGAGGCACCAGCCACCTGTGCCTTCCAATCAGTTGCCTGTCCCTGTAATTGCATGATGAGTGGATGTCACCCAGAGAACCATCCCACCCCCAACACACACCCCCTCTCTTTTCCTACCCTTACTCCTTGGTTCTGGCAAGTGTGGCAAGTGAGGGTGAGTGCCACATAATACAGCAATTGATTGACTCTGGCAAATGGATAAAGGAGAGACTTCAGCTTATTGCCTGATGGGCTATGTGTGACATATGGAAAGACCTTGTACCCTAGAGGCAGCAGGGCACTGGTTCAAGGCCTCTCTCCTAACATCCTAGCTGTGTGACTTTAGGGAAGCCACTTGATCTCTCTGAGACTTCACTTATTTGTCCTCCAAAGCAAATGAGTTGGGAGTAGGAGATCTCTCCAAAATTCCCTCAGCAGTGATTGTGACTTCCCATAGGCTGCCATGCCCTTGTTTTTCTGTCAGTGACTTGGACATTAACTGTGGTTATAACATAACTCCTTCATATGCAGGTCAGTAGCTTGTGTCACAAACAAGTCTATACAATACAGAGGGAGATAAGAGTGTTGCATGCTGTCTTCTGCATAGTTCTGGGCACTCAGAGGGACACACAAAAAAACATAGAACAGATTGCTGATGACTGTAAGATGGTCTTAAGCAGTTTTCAGCTATGTTGCCCACTAGGATTCCCTGGAGAGTTCGGTTTATAAAATACTCAGAATTTTGACCTAATTATTATGGACCATGGTTTTGGGATCATGAGACAAGTGGTGATATTTTAATGTGCATGTAAAGAAACACTGATTTGTATCTTTAGAAAATATGCTGACTCACATTCTTTTTTTTTAATCAATATATATTTTTTATTTATATTATTCTGATTTTACATTCATAGTATTGGTTCCATTGTCCTCCTCCCCTTCCTCCCACTTTCAAAGGGGCCCTCATCAATGGGGAATGTTTATCATGCATTGTGAGTTTGCTCAAGAGTTCTGGTGGATATTGAGCATTGCCAGGGGAGAAATGGACTGCATTAGAAGGCAGCCTTTATATTCATGAACATAGTATTCTTTATTACAGATTTACTCTAAGTTAATAGTTTATTTTTAGACATAGTTTAATTCAGCTTTATTGAGGGTGGGTTTACATATATGATAATGCACACATTGGAAGGGCTCATTTCATGATTCTGACAATCACATAGGCCTGTGATGCAACTGCAAGGAAAAAATAGAACATCCAAATCCTCAGAAAGTTCCCTATAGGGTTTGGGATTTTAATGCCTCTCCCAGTGATTGCAAGAAGGGTCTGAGCCCCCATCTTGATAATCCCATCTGCTTTGGGAACACAGTGAGGTTGTCCAGCACAGAGCTTCCCACACACATGCATGCACAACATCACCTGAGGACCTGGCTGCATATGGGGCTTTGCATTCCTAACAAACACTGATGATGCCTTGAGGCTCCCTTCTTTGTTGAGGCTTGAAGTATTGATACAAGCAACTTGCAAGCCTGGTTTTTAAAGTCCTGGATTGATGACAAACATTTTGCCCTTCAATCTTTTTCCTTTTTTATTTCTTATCCTAAACCTGAATCCTAAACAAAGGGCACAACTATAGTAGTGTTTGGCAGCACTTTCCTTTCTCAGCATTGTCTGTTGCTTCCAGCTACTTCCTTCTGCCTTGCCCTGATCCAAGTCATTCTTCTGAGGAGGGATATCCTTCTCTGCCCATTTATTTTTCTCTACTAACATTGACTTCCCCTGGTCCACCCCACTCCTCAGCATCCTTCCATTCAGGTCAGGAGCAGACTTTATTTGTTAGGCAATAGTGCCATGCCAGGCCTGATCATGCCCTGGAAGGGAAAGAGAACCAGGAGTTGACAAAGAAGGGAATAAAATAATAGGTATATGATCACCCAGCTCAATTCACTTGTTTTCTAGATAACATTTTGGAGAAGAGATCCACTCACTTCTAATCTCAGCAGAGGAAATAGGATAAGCTTAACAGAAGAGGAAGGATTAGAGAAAGAGGAGACAGCAGGCATCCCACCAGCTGAGACAAGGAGACCCTGATGATGGAAACTGGGCCTCACATTCTTGGAGTGCTAGGAACAAGTCCTTGGGATGTGATGGCCCAGAAGGGTAACTTGTCCTCAGGTTACTGGACAGATTTTTTTTATTAGTTATGTATATAGTATGTATCCAGCCATGATGGTACCATCATTAGCCTTCTCCCTGTCCTCCCCCCATGGAGATTGTGGGTCTTGCTTTGTGGGGGTAGCCATCAGGCCATCAGTTACTGGGGAGAGGCAATGTCCCTGTGCACAATGACCCAACTATGGCTCTAACAATCTTTCTGCCCCTCTTCCGTGAATTTCCCTAAGCCATGTTGTGTTCATTTTAGGTCTACTTCAGTGACGATGTCATGGGAGTCTCTGTGTCTCTGAATCTCTGGTTTGGTAGGGGTTGAGTGTTCTCTGTGTCTATCTCCTTCACCCCTCTGCTGATACCAGGTTTGCTGAGAAAGCAGCACTCTTGCTTATTTCCCCAATTATTCTATGGCTTCAGCTGTTGCCCTGGTGAGGCGTGATGGCCTGATTCTCTCCTCAGGGTCTATGTCCATCTGAAAAAGAGAAGCAAATTTGCCAATGGAGAGTGAGGTCAGTGCAAGGTACATGGATAGCCATTATTGTTTTAGAGTGAATTTAATGGGTGTAGGCCCTCTTGTATGCCACTATTGGTGGGAACTTGATATTGGAGGGTGAACTCATTTTTGGATATGGTTCTGACTTGTTTTCCAGTTCCAGATATGGATTCTGTTCCATTGAGTGGACCCTTTAGCCAAATCAAGAGCAGTCCTTAACCCACCATGTCTGTGTGCCATTATTGCATTTGTATGAGCATCATGTCAGGTTGATTGCTGATGGGAAGTTTACACCTCAAGTTGCTTAGACAGATGTTGGTCTTTTTCCCCCAGTTGCTCATGTAGTACCTTCTGGCACTAGACAAGCTAACTGTCTAGGGACTGCCTCTTCCAGATTCCAGCCAGGTCACTCCATGTTCCATCCCAATAGCATATGGTGTCTTTGGCGATAGGGTCTTACCATTAACCTTTGGTGGTTCATCGGGTAGTCTGACAGAAATCTGTCTTCTTTTGGGAAACCTTGTAGGCCTCACTGATCAACAGCTCATTGTGGATGTTGACCACATGCTGGTACTGGGAGTTACAGGTCAGTGCCACAGGAAAAGAAGGAAGTAAAATATAGATAGTATGAAAGAGAGAGAGAGAGTAAGAAGAGGGGATGAGAGAGAGAGGAACAGGAAAAGGTTGAGGTTAGTCTTCATCCTCCCCTCTCGAGGCCCCTATGATTCAGGTGTTCTCTCTAAGGACCTGATGAAGGTTCAGCCTTTTAATACATCTTACAGGTTATAGGAATTTTTGGTACCATTTCCAGTTGGGTCCAGCTTTTTGTCCCCCCATACTCTTCCTTCCCTCCCCATCATCCCTATTGTCCAGTCCTAAAAATGTTTCTTAGGTGTGTCAGCATCTTGGGCAAATTCAGGTTAGGAGCCACAGATTAGTGAGACCATGTGATGCTTATGTTTCTGTGATTGGGTGAGTTCGCTGAGAATGATTTGTTCCAACTTTGACCATTTTTCTTCAAATTGCATTATGTCATTTGTTCTTACTGCTATGTAGAATTCCATTGTGTAGATATACCCCATCTTAGTTATCTATTCATCTAATGATGGACATCTAGGTTGATTCCAGATCTTAGCTATTATGAACTGAGCAGCTATAAACATGGTTGAGCAAATATTTCTGAAGTAAGGCATGAAGCTCTTAGGGTAAATGCCCAGTAAGGGAATAACTGGGTCTGCTGGTACTTCCATAGTCATCCTTTTTAGGAGTCTCCATATTGCTTTCCATAGTGGTTGTACCAGCTTACATTCCCACCAACAGTGAATGAGGGTTCCTATTTCTCCACACCCTTGCCAGCATTTGTTGTCATTAGATTTTTTAATGGGGTAAGGTGGAATCTCATTGTCATTTTAATTTACATTTCCCTGATGATTATGGATGTTGAACATTTTCTTAAGTGTGTATTTGCCATTTGTATTTCTTCCTCTGAGAACTCCCTGTGAAATTCTCTGCCCCATTTTGTGAGTAGGTTGTTTGACTTTTTATTGTTTAGGTTTTTGAGTTCTTTGTAGATTTTAGAAATTAGGCCTCTGTCTGATGTGCATCCAGCAAAAATTTTCTCCCATTCTGTGGGTAATCTATTGGCTCTGCTTATTATATGTTTATATGTGAAAAAACTTTACACCTTCCTGAGATCCCAATGGTTGAGCTACTGGGGTTTTGTTCAGGAAGTCTTTTCCCACTCCTATATTATGGAAAGTTACTCCTACTTTTTCTTCCAGTAGTAGCAGAGTATCTGTTCTTATATTGAGGTGTTTGATCCATCTGGACTTGATTTTTGTACATGGTGAAATGTGTAGATCAAGTTTCATTTTCCTGCATATGGTTATCCAGTTTGACCGGTACCATTTATTGAAGATACTGTCTTTTTTCCAGTCCACATTGCTAGGGCCTTTACCAAATAGCAAGTAGCTGTAGTTACTTGACCCAAAGTCTAGGTCCTCGACTCTGTTCCATTGGTCTATAATCCTGTTTTTTTTTTTTTTAATATTTATTGACAACAAAACATACTTACATACCAAAGGTGAGTATTTTTCCCTCCCCTCCCCCCATTCCCCTTTAGAACTCCACTCTCCATCATATCCCCTCCCTCTCTCCATTAGTCTCTTTTTTTAATTTAATGTCATCCTCTTTTACTTCTACTATGAGGGTCTTGCAGAGGTATTGCTAGGCACAGCAAGGTCATGGATATCAAGGCCAATTTCTGTCTGGGCAGTTGCATTGTAAGGAGTCGTACCCTTCCTTTGGCTCTTCCATTCTATCCACCCCCTCTTCCGCAATGATCCCTGAGCCTTGGAGGGTGTGACAGAGATGTTTCAGTGCTGGGCACTTCTCCATCCCTTCTTCTCAGCACTATGTTGCCTTTTGGATCATCCCAGTGGTCATCGCCATCTGAAAAGAGAAGCTTCTCTAACCAGAAGTGAGAGTAGCATTAATATGTGAATATGAGCATTAAGTGTAGTATTTTCCGGGCAGCTTGGTGGGAATAGTATATACATTTAGATAAGGGCATGCTTTATACCCCTAAGGCTTATGACCTTACCTACCATAGACTTTTACTTAGGTCTTTCAGTACCAGGTATGTATTCCCTCCCGTAGAGAGGGCCTTCAGTCCAATTATGGAGCAGTTGGTTACCCCAAGAGTAGACATGCCACTATTGCACCCGTTCAGTCATTGGGCCTGTCTGGCCAAGCTTGAATATTCAGTGTCCACTGTTTTCAGTGCTGATGACTTCTGTCTCCCATACTCTGCATGCAGTGCAGCTTTTTCCAGCTTTCAGTTGGCTGGTCTACAGGGAGCAGGTTTTCTGCTCAGCACCAGCTTGCTTTCTCAGTGACCTTGCCTCTCAGGCAAGAGATGTCTTCAGCAATAGGGTCTTACTATCTGTTTCTCAGGGGAAACCAAGGGCTTTGGCAAAAGCCTTTAATGTTTTGGAGGCTACCGGGACCTCCTTGGCCAACAACTCACTGGAAGGTATCCCATCCCAGGTACTGAAAATTTTCTAGTAACAGTCTACAGCTTCTAGATGTACCATTATTCAAAAAAGTAGTTTTACATAAGTCTTATTCACAATCTTTTGAAATTAGATTGACCCTCCCCCTGCCCTTCTTTTATGCATTCTCTACCCATGGCCTTGGTTAGGCCATTCCCCTCCTTGTAATCAGTCCTGCCACTTACATATGTGCAATACCATACACTTCAGTCCTTCCCTTTCCTCCGTCCCTTATAGCCTTTTACCAGCTTACTGGTTTCTGGTACCAATTTTTGGTTCCAGTTCACACACAAGTCTGTCTATTTGTAGCTAGGATCCACATATGAGAGAGAACATGTGACGTTTGGCTTTCTGAGCCTGGGTTACCTCACTTAGTATAATCCTTTCCAGATCCATCCATTTCCTGCAAATTTCATAATTTCATTTTTTCTTTACCGCTGAGTAGAACTCCATTGTGTAAATGTACCACATCTTTATTATCCATTCATTTGTGGTGGGACATCTAGGCTGCTTCCATTTCCTAGGTATTGTGAATAGAGCGGCAATAAACATGGTTTTGCAAGTATCTCTAAGGAAGTGAGAAGAGTCTTCTGGATATATGCCTAGGAGTGCTATAGCTGGATCATATGGTAAATCTACTTCTAGCTGTCTCAAAAACCTCCACACTGATTTCCACAATGGTTGGACCAGGTTACATTCCCACCAACAGTGTAGAAGTGTTCCTCTATTTCCGCATCGACGCCAACACTTATTGTCATTTGTTTTCTTGATGGAAGCCATTCTGACAGGAGTGAAATGGAATGTCAAAGTGGTTTTAATTTGCATTTCCCTGATGGCTAAGGATGTGGAACACTTTTTCAGATGTTTATATGCCATCTGTATTTCATCTTCTGTGAATTCTCTATTTAGTTCCATAGCCCATTTTTTAACTGGGTTGTTTGAATTCTTATTATTCTGTTTTTTGAGTTCTTTGTATATTCTGGATATTAATCCTCTGTCAGATGTATAGCTGGCAAAGATTTTCTCCCATTCTGTAGGTTGTCTTTTGCTCTACTCACAGTGTCCTTTGCTGTACAAAAGCTTTGTAATTTCATAAGGTCCCATTGGTTGATTAGTGATTTTATTTGCTGAGCAATTGGGGTTATATTCAGAAAGTCCTTACCTATGCCAATATGTTGAAGGGTTCCCCTACTTTTTTCTCTAGCAGGTTCAGAGTTTCAGGTCTGATATCAAGGTCCCTGATCCATTTGGATTTGACTCTTGTGCATGGAGAAAGACAAGGATCTATGTTTATACTTTTACATACCGATGTCCAGTTTTCCCAACACCACTTGTTAAAGAGGCTATCTTTTCTCCAATTAATATTTTTGGCATTTTTGTCAAAAATCAGGTGGCTGTAGCTGCTTGGATTAATATTTGGGTCTTCTATTCTGTTCCATTGATCTACCTGTCTGTCCTTCTGCCAATACCATGCTGTTTTTGTTACTATGGCTTTGTAATATAACTTAAAATCGGGTATGGTTATACCACCTGCCTGATTTTTGTTTCGCAAAATTGTTTTGGCTATTCGAGGTTTTTTGTGTTTCCAGATGAATTTTAGGATTGTTTTTTCTATTTCCGTGAAGAAAGCTATTGGGATTTTAATAGGGATCGCATTAAATGTATAGATTGCTTTTGGTAAGATTGACATTTTCACAATATTGATTCTTCCAATCCAGGAGCATGGGATGTCTTTCCATTTCCTTGTGTCTTCTGTAATTTGTCGCTCGAGTTTTTTAAAGTTCTCATTGTAGAGATCCTTCACTTCCTTGGTTAAGTTTATTCCAAGGTATTTTTTTTTTGAGGCAATTGTGAATGGGAGAGATTCCCTGATTTCATCCTCTGCACGTTTGTTGTTAGTATATAGAAAAGCTACTGATTTCTGTGTGTTTATTTTGTATCCTGCTACATTGCTAAAAGTGTTTATCAGCTCTAACAGTTTGCAGGTAGAGACTTTGGGGTCTGTTAGGTATAGAATCATATCATCTGCAAATAATGATAATTTGATCTCTTCCCTTCCAATTTGTATCCCCTTTATGAGTGTCTCTTGCCTTATTGCTGTGGCTAAGATTTCCAGTACTATATTAAATAGTAGTGGGGAAAGTGGACACCCTTGTCTTGTTCCTGAATTGAGAGGAAAAGCTTCAAGTTTTTCCCCATTTAGTATTATGTTGGCTGTAGGTTTGTCATAAATAGCTTTTATTATGTTGAGATATGCTCCTTCTATTCCCAGTTTCTGTAATACTTTCACCATGAAGGGGTGTTGGATTTTGTCAAATGCCTTTTCTGCATCTATTGAGATGACCATATGATTTTTGTCCTTCAGACCATTTATATGGTGTATTACATTTATGGATTTGTGTATGTTGAACCATCCCTGCATCTCTGGGATAAAGCCTACTTGGTCAGGGTGAATAATCTTTCTGATAAATTCTTGTATTCTGTTTGCCAGTATTTTGTTGAGAATTTTTGCATCCATGTTCATGAGGGAGATTGGTCTATAATTTTCTTTTTTGATCTGTCTTTGTCCGGTTTGGGTATCAGGGTGATGCTGGCTTCATAGAAGGATTTTGGTAGAGTTCCTTCCTTTTCTATTTTATGGAAAAGTTTGAGAAGCATTGGTGTTAGATCCTCCAGGAATGTCTGGTAAAATTCAGCAGTGAATCCATCTGGGCCTGGGCTTTTTTTAGTTGGGAGACTTTTATAACTGCTTGAATCTCTGTGGTTGTTATAGTTCTATTTAAATGGTTTATCTCTTCTTGATTTAATTTTGGTAGGTCATATGAATCAAGGAATTCATCCATTTCTTTCAGGTTTTCAAACTTAGAGGCATATATATTCTTAAAGTATGTCCATATGATTTTCTGAATTTCTTTCGTATCTGTTGTGATGTTGCCTTTTTCATCTCTAATTTTATCAATTTTTGTCTCTTCTCTCTTTCTTTTGGTCAGATTTGCTAAGGGTTTGTCAATCTTGTTTATCCTTTCAAAGAACCAACTCTTTGTTTCATTGATCTTTTTGATTGTTTTTTTGGTTTCCATCTCATTAATTTCTGCCCTAACCTTTATTATTTCTTCCTGTCTACTAATTTTTGGTTTGCCTTGTTCTTCTTTTTCCAAGGCCTTAAGGTGAAGCATTAAATTGTTTAGTTGTGAACTCTCCAATTTCTTAATATATGCACTTAGGGCTATAAATTTCCCTCGTAGGACTGCCTTCATTGTGTCCCAAAGGTTTTGGTATGTTGTATTCTCATCATCATTTGATTCTACGAATTTCTTGATTTCCTTTTTAATTTCTTCAATGATCCATACATCATTCAATAAAGTGCTGTTTAGTCTCCATGAGTTTCTGTATGCTCTGTATATTTTCTTGTTGCTGATTTGCAGTTTAATCCCATTGTGGTCAGAAAATGTACAAGGGATTATTTCAATTTTCCTGTATTTGTTAAGATTTGATTTGTGTCCTAGTATATGGTCTATTTTAGAAAATGTCCCATGTGCTGCTGAGAAAAATGTATATTCTGCAGCATTTGGATGGAATGTTCTGTATATATCTGTTAGGTCCATTTGTTCCATGGTATCATTTAATGCAGATGTCTCTCTGTTTATTTTTTGCTGGGTAGACATGTCAAGTGATGAGAGTGGGGTATTGAAGTCACCCACTGCTATTGTGTTAGGAGATATCTCTGACCTTAATTCTAATAGTGTTTGTTTGATGAAATTGGGAGCCCCCATGTTAGGGGCATATATGTTTAGGATTGTAATGTCCTCCTGTTGGAGTGTTCCTTTAATCAGTATAAAGTGACCTTCTTTATCTTTCCTCACAAATGTTGGATTGAAGTCTATCTTGTCAGAAATTAAAATAGCAACCCCTGCTTGTTTTCTAGGCCCATTTGCTTGAAATACCTTTTTCCAACCTTTCACCCTAAGAAGGTTTCTATTTTTTATTGAGAGATTAGTTTCCTGGAGGCAACAGATGGTAGGATCCTGCTTTTTAATCCAGTCTGCAAGTCTGTGTCTTTTGATAGGGGCATTGAGACCATTGATATTAAGAGTTATTATTGACATATATGTGTTTATTCTCACCATTCTTCTTATTTTTTAGTTTTTCCTGTTTTCCCTTTACTCACTTGTTTTAACTGTTATTTGAGTATGGTTTATTTTTTCCTATTTCCTGATGTGTGTGCTTTGCTTTCTTCTCAGCATGAATGATTCCTGCAAGTATTTTCTGTAGAGCTTGTTTAGTTGCCAAAAATTCCTTTAGCCTGTCTTTGTTGTGGAATGTCCTTATTTCTCCATCTATTTGGATAGATAGTTTTGCAGGATAAAGTAATCTCGGTTGACAGTTTTTATCTTTCAGAACTTGGAATACATCACTCCAGGCCCTTCTGGCCTTTAAAGTTTGTGTTGAGTAATCTGCTGTGAGTCTGATGGGCTTCCCTTTGTAGGTCACTTGCTTTTTCTCTCTAGCTGCGTTCAATATATTTTCTTTGGTTTGTATGTTTGGTAGTTTAATAATAATATGGCGGGGAGAGGTTCTTTCCAGGTTTTGTCTGTTTGGTGTTCTAAAGGCTTCCTGTATCTGCATTGGCATCTCTTTCCTAATTTGGGGGAAGTTTTCCTCTATGATTTTGTTGAAAACACCTACTATGCCTTTGGAGTGAAATTCTTCTCCTTCTACTATCCCTTGAATTCTTATGTTTGATATTTTCATAGTGTCCCGAATATCCTGAAATTCCCATTCATACCTTCCTATTATTTTGTCTTTCTCTCTGTTGGACTGTATTAGATCAGCTACTTGGTCTTCTAGTTTCGATATCCTGTTCTCTCCTTCATCCATTCTACTAGAGAGATTTTCTACAGAGGTTTTAATTTCACTGACTGTGTTCTTTATTGCTAGCATTTCTGAGTGGGTTTTCTTTATTCTTTCTATTTCCGTATTTATGTCTAGTATTGACCTCCTTATTTCTTTAAATTGGTTTTCTGTGTTTTCTTTGAATCCTTTGATTTCTTCTTTGAGGTCTTTGAACCCTTTCATTTCCTCTTTGAGTTCTTTGAACATAATTATAATCATTCTTTTGAAATCTTTCTCGGGGATGTCCTCTAAGTCAGCCTCACTGAAGGTCATTTCTGATATATTAATACTTTTTGGTGGATTTATATTGTCTGGATGTTTTGTGTTTCTTGTATTGTAATGTAGAGATCTTTGCATCTTGAATTAATTTAATGTTTGGGTTTTCTGAATATCTGCAGTAATGTTAGATGTATCAATCAATCTGATATTATATATCTTCAGTGTAGGAGTTTAAGGTGTTAAGTGTGGTTCTTAAGGCTCTCAAAGTAATCACAGAAGTGACTCTTGCCTGCTATGAGATTATCAAGTGGGGTGAATGGAACAGAATACAGTCAAGATCCAAAAATTTAACTCAACAATGTACCCCTTCAATGAAATACAGCACAGAGTATTTGTGCAAAAGCAGGTATTATGACAAAGTCACAGTTCCTAAGGATATGTGTTAGCCCACGCCCTTAATCCTGTCAGCTGGGAGGCTAAGATTTCTGATCTGTAGAGAGTTCCAAGGTCAGCTTGTGATTAAGAGAGACCCTTCCCCAATGAATGACAGAGGAGGAAACAAATCAGGAAGCAACAAATGAGCAGCCTAGAAAATAGCTTATTTAGGAATGTCAGATCTGACCATCCAACAGGATTATATACCAGGCTTATTTGTTGGGTACTAACCTAGTGAAAACCAAGTTACCTTTTGGAACGGGTTTGATCACAGCTATGCTGCACGGCTGCTTGGTTCCTTTGCTGTGTTGTGGATTCAGTAAGTCAGCTGCATCTGTTGTCTGCTTTCGCTGCGCCCGATGCTGCTGGTGAGCTGGTGATCTCTGTTGCTCGCTGTGCTTGCACTCGTGGTGGGGGAGGGGAGGCTGTGAGTGGCGGCTGAAGTCCGTCTGTTCCTCCACGCGATCCTCTTCCTCACAAGCCTCTCTGTTGGTCTCTACTATCCTCCTTCCACGCTTCTTGAGATTGTGAGGAGGCGGTGTGAGTGGAAAAATCTCCTCACCTGCCTTTAAAAGTCCTGCGGATCAGCTGTCCCAGGCTGCGCCTAGCCACGCCGCCGCCGCGGCAGCTGTGGCGGCTGTGGAGCCGCTTCTGCCCGCTTCTGTGGGCTCCAGACGCTCTGGAACTCTCCTACTTCTCTGCTGGGCTTGAAAGTTTACTATGTACCTCACTTTTTAGTAGAAAAGTGTATTTTGCTGGGGTTTGTTTTGCTTTTATTCCCTACCCTTTTTTGGCAAGGTTCCTATGTCACCATCTTAACCGGAAGTCTATAATCCTGTTTTTATGCCAGTATCATGTTGTTTTTATTTCTATGGCTTTGTAGTATAGTTTTAGATCAGGTGTGGTGATACCGCCAGACGTTTTTCTTTTGTTGAAGATACAATTGGATATCCAAGGCCTTCTGCTATTCCATATGAATTTTGAGATCATTTTTTCTATCTCTGTGAAGAAAGAGGTTGGAATTTTTATTGGTGCTGCATTAAATCTACATATTGCTTTTGGTAAGATTGCCATTTCCACAATGTTAATTGTGCCTATCCAGAAGCATGGGAGCTCTTTACATTTTCTCAATTCCTCCTCAATTTCTTTCTTGAGTGTCTTTATATTTTCATTGTAAAGGTCTTTCACCTCCTTGGTTAATGTTATTCCAAGGTATTTTTTTTTTTGATGCTATTGAAATTGGGACAATGTTGCTTATTTATTTATCTGGCATATAGAAAGGCTACTGATTTTTATGCATTGATTTTGTATCCTGCTACTTTATTGAAGGAGTTAATCACTTTTAAGAGTTTTGAGATGGAGGTTCTTGGGTCACTTATGTATAGAATTAAATCATCTGCAAATAGAGCTAAGTTAACTTCTTCCTTTCCAAGTTGTATCCCTTTTATTTCTTTCCCCTGTCTTATTGCTTGAGCTAGGACTTCCAGTACTATGTTGAAGAGCAGAGGTGAGAGTGGACACCCCTGTCTTGTTCCTGATCTCAATGGGAATTCTTTCAGTCTATCCCCATTAAGTATTATTTGGGCTTTAGGAGCTTTATATATGGCCTTTATTATGTTGAGATATAGACTGTCCATGCCAATTCTTTCCAATGTTTTGATCATGAAGTGATGTTGTATTTTGTCAAAGGCCTTTTCCACATCTATCAAAATGATCATACAGTTTTTGTGTTTGAGCTTATCTAGTGGTGTATTACATTGACAGATTTCCGTATGTTGAACCATCCGTGCATTCCTGGGATGAAGCCTACTTGATCCAGGTAGATAATGCTTTTGATGTGCTGTTGGATTCAGTTTGCAAGGATTTTGTTCAGGGTCTTTGCATCCAAGTTCATCAGGGAGATAGGCCTGTAGTTTTATTTTCTTGTGGCATCTCTGCCTGGTTTTGGTATTGGAGTGATACTAGCTTCATAAAAGGAGTTGGGGAGGTTTCCCTGTTCTCTGATTGTGTGGCACAATTTAAGAATAATTGGTTTCAGTTCTTCCATGAAGGCTTGATAGAATTCAGCTGAGAAGCCATCCGGTCCTGGACTCTTTTTTTTAGGGAGGTTTTTGATTACCCTTTCAATCTCAGTGGGTGTGATATGTTTGTTTAGAAAATTGATCTGCTCTGAGGTTAGCTTTGGTAGGTGGTATGTGTCCATTTCCTCATATTATCCAGTTTTGTGGAGTAGAGGTTTTTGAAGTAAGTTCTGATGATTCTCCCAATTTCACTTATGTCTGATCTCTCCGTTTTCATTTCTAATTTTGTTAATTTGGGTTGTCTCTTTTTTCTGCTTGATCAAATTGGCCAGGGGTTTATCAATCTTGTTTATTTTTTTCAAAGAACCATCTCTTTGTTTGATCAATTTTCTTGTTTGTTTACTTTCCAATTCATTAATTTCTCTTCTGATCTTAATTATTTCTCTCCATCTGGAGCTTTTGGGGGTGGATACTTCTTATTTTACCAATGCTTTTGGGTGGATGGTTAGGTTATTGATTTGGGCTCTCTCTCTGTCTTTGTTATGAAGGCATTTAGTGCAATGAATTTTCTCTGGAGGACTGCCTTCAGTGTGTCCCATAAATTTTGGTATGTTGTGTTCTCACTGTCATTCATTTCTAGAAATTTTGCAATTTCATTTTTTATTTTGTCCACTACCCATTTATTGTTTAAAAGTGTGTTGTTCAGTTTCCAGGAGCTGGTTGGGTTCCTGGAGCATCTTTTGTTGTTAATTTCTAGCAATACAGCATTGTGATCTGATATCATGCAGGTAATCATGTCAGTCCTCCTAAATGTATGGAGAAAGGCTTTATGACCTAGTATATGATCTATTTTAGAGAAGGTCCTATGGGTTGCAGAGAAGAATGTGTAATCTGTGGATTTGGGGTAAAATGTTCCATAGATCTCTGTTAGGTCTAATTGATCTATGGTGTTTTTGAGCTCTCTTACTTCCCTGTTAATTTTCTGTTTGAATGATCGATCTATTGCCTGTAGTGGAGTATTGAAGTCCCCAACTATAATAGTGTTGGTGTTTATTTCTGTTTTATTGTCAAGTAGGTTTTGTTTTATGAATTGTAGAGCACCGGTGTTTGGTGCATAAAGATTGATGAGTTGTGATATCCTCTTGTTGGATTGTTCCCTTGATAAGTAATAAATGGCCTTCTTTGTCTTTTTTGATTACTTTTGGTCTGAAGTCTATTTTATCCAATATAAGTATAGCTATGCCTGCTTGTTTCTTATTTCCATTTGCTTAGAATAGCATTTTCCACCCTTTCACCCTCAGGAGGTGTCTGTCTTTAGTGGTAAGGTGGGTTTCTTGAAGACAGAAGATTGAGGGGTCTAATTTTCTGATCCACCCTGTTAGCTTATGTCTCTTGATGGTGGATTTAGGCCATTAACATTTAGGGTAATGACTGTGAGGTTTGATTTAATACCTGCCATATTGGGGTGGTTTATGTGGCTTGATATTATATATATATATATATATATATATATATATATATATATATATATATATATTTTAAATTTATATTATTCTGATTTTACATTCATAGTATTGGTTCCATTGTCCTCCTCCCTGTCCTCCCTCTTTCAAAGGGACCGTCATCAATGGGGAATATGGGTCATACATTGTGAGATTAGTCAAGAGTTCTGGGGGGTAGGCCCAGTCTCTGTGCATAATGCCCCAACTTGTGACTCTAACAATCTTTCCGCCCCCTCTTCTGCAAGTTTCCCTGAGCCACATTGGGGTCATTTTAGTTCTGCTTCAGTGATGAGGTTTTGGGAGCCTCTGTGTCTCTGGATATCTGGCTTAGTTGGAGTTGTATGTTCTCTGTGTTTATCTCCTTCAGCCTTTTTCTGGTGTCGTGATTGCCATGAACGCTGTATTCTTGCCCTTCCCCTGCATTGTTCTATGGTTTCAGCCTCCCGAGGACCCCAGCTGTGGCTTGATATTTTCTTGGTCTTTGTAGCTTTTGTGTCTTCTCAAAGTTTGGTTATTGTGATATGCTTCTCACAGGCACTTGAGGTTGATTATTTGATTCTTCTGTGTGGAGCATTCCCTGAAGTTCTCTATGGAGGTTTGGCTTTGTGTTCATATAGTTGTAAAGCTGAGTTTTATCATGGAAAGTTTTTATTTCTCCATATATTATGAGGGAAACTTTTGCTGCATAGAGTAGTTTGGGTTGGAAGCCATGGGTTCTTAGAGTTTGCAGTATTCCATTCCAGACCCTTCTGGCTTTTAGGGCTTCCATTGAGAAGTCTGAAATAATTCTGATGGGGTTTCCTTTATAGGTAATGTGTTGTTTTTCCCTAGCTGCTTTTAGGACTTTATCTTTGTGATTGATGTTTAGTGTCTTAATATATCTTGGAGAATTTCTCCTTTGGTCATGTCTGTTTGGAGTTCTGCTAGCTTCTTGTAACTTGATGGGACTTTCTTTTGAGAGAGTGGGAAAGTTTTCTTTGACTGGTATACCCATGATTCAATACACTTAAGAGTATCCCATATTTCTCTCATGTTCTGTTCAGAGAAATTTTTGAACTTATTGAAATTTTTGGACTCATGAACTTTTTCTTCTGTTTTTTCTTCCAGTTCTGAGTTTCTATCCTCTACTTGGCTGACTCTGTTCTTGAGAGCTTCTATGGAGTTTTGGGCTTGTTCAATTTGGTTTGTATTTTCTACTGCTTTTTTATGTATAGTTTCCATCTTTTTGTTGAGTTCCCTTTTCATGACATTTTCTGATTTTCTTAATGCTTCTTGGAGTCCATCCTTGCCTTTTTTTATGTCTCCCTTGAGTTTTGCCAGTTGGTTATTGAGGTCCTCTTTTTTTTTTTTTCACTCTCTTTCAGATCATTTAGCTATCTTTGGAATCCTTCCTGGTTCTTTTCTATTAGGTTTAATCTAGCAAGGACACCATTCATACAATTATTGGCCCTTTGTTGAGTTTCTGCAAGTACTGCTATTTGCTTGGCAAGGGTTGCATAGCTTGTATCTTCATTTTGAGGTTCTTATCCTATTGTCTCTTCTATGTTTTGATTAGAGACATCCATTGTGGGACTGGACAATCTAGCTGGATTTACTTGCATCTGATTTTTCATGCTGTTCCTTTTTCACTGTGATCTGCCCATCACAAATGGTTCAGAAAGCCTAGTGTGTGGGACACTAGCCTGTTGGCCTGGGATGGAGGGGTGACAGGTGGGACTGGTGAGTGGGACCAAGGTCATGCATGGAGCTTAGAAAGGCTCAGGCAGGACTGGTGACGGACACTGCAGTGATGCACTGAGCTCAGAAAGGCTAGGGCAGGACTGGCGAGTGGGACCACAGTGGCACAAAGCTCAGAAAGGCTAGGGCGGGATGGGCAAGTTGGACCACAGTGGCACGTGGAGCTCATAAGGGCTAGTGTGGGACCTGCATGGGACCGCGGCTGGGGGGACTGCAGCAGCCACTGGAGCTCAGAGAAGATAGGGCAAGACCTAGTGGGACCTCGCAGCTCTGAGTGATGGTGGGAAAGCCTGTGGTGGAGGTCTTAGCCTGCTAGTTTGGGCCCACTTGGCCTATGGCTAGTGCAGGAGGGACCTCTGGCTGGGTGTGTGGCTAGGAAGGCTGCTTGAACAGATTGGGGAACTGGTGGGTTACCCAAGAGCATGAGAATGAGTGGACTCCCTATTTTGCTCCTCCACACCTTCCCACTGGGAGCCTACTAGAGCCAGCAACCCCCTAAAAAAATACCCATGAACCTTAAGGGTCTTGCCTTTCCTTCCCCATGAGGTGAGGTGAGGTTAGGCGGACGCCATCTTACTAGACAGATTTTACTAGACAGATTTTACTGTATGAAACACAGAAGTGTTAGGCTCAGTTCTCCTCTATCCAGTACTTCTCTGAGCATGGAACATGGAATTTGACCTGTGGGGGCATCAGCAGGGTGTGGGTCTGGGGTTGAGACCCCTGACACTGAAACCTAGAAATACTTGTGTTAGAAAAGAGGAAGGAAACAGATCTTTCATGTTGTACCTAAGGTGAGGTGTCTTTGAGTACCTAAACATAGCTTTGAATAGAAATCAAAATTTAGATGATGAAGAAAGACTTATTGAGAGAGGTCATGCGGATACAGACTGTTATGGATGGATTGTCCTATAAGGTTTTGGGAAGGATCATATGTGAGTAAGGTTTGGCCAGAACCAGTGCTGGGAGAGAGCCATAGTCCTGCCCCAGTCAGCTTTATGTTATTGAGTATATTAAGGGTAAGTATGCTCTTGCATAATGGTGAGATTGTCCTCAATAGATCTAAAGTTTCTTCCAGTTAGACACACTAGGAGTCAAATTATAAGGTTTCTGGATTCAATTCAAATCAAATTCATGTACAGCACTGGACATCTGCTAAGCTGGGCCATCTCAAGGGAACAGTATGGTCAGTGTCCAGCAAGGATGGCCATGATTACATTGGAAGAACCCCAAGGGAGAGGTACAGAGGTGAACCATAAGCCTGATTTGAGGTAGAGAAGAAAAGATTGGCTTGTCCTCAGTCTTCTCAGTCAAGCATTGCAGAAACTATGCCTGCCTGCCAATTGTCTGCCAATCAGACTGAGAATGTCCCCACAGGACCTCATAGGGCTGCCAGGTCCATGTTCCACAAAGCAGGAACAACTGCTGGTTAATTATACAGACAGAAGGCAAGGACTGCAGCTGTCCCTGGAGCTAGCTCACAGGGAGCTACAACTTCTTCAGAGAACTCCAGCTCAGCATGGGGGTAGGCTCTTTAGTAACAAGGGAAGGAGTCCATGGGACTGGTCCACTCCAAACTTGGTTCCATCAGGCCTTCCCTCTCTCAGAATTGCTCTGCCTTTCCTACTCCACACTTGACACTTGCTTTCTTCTGTGAGAGAAGAGCTTGCTCTCTTGCCTGGCTCTGCTGAACAGAGAAGGAAGTGGCAGGTGGTCTGGGCCTCAGTGTGCCTGGGGTCTTGGTATGGCCACCTCTAGAAAAAAAATGTCCACATTCCTAGGAGCCTTTCTCTAGGACTGAAGGATACTGAAATATGGCTTTCCAGAGGGAGAAGCCAAGAAGGTAAACACTGCCTTCCACCCCTGGATCCCAACACACTCTTTTCCATGGTTCCAGATGGGCCTCCAAATATCAACACAGCATCCAACCACTGACACTGACACTTGACATTCCTGGGGTTGAAAACTAAACCCAACACCAGCAATGACTTTGGGTTTATGTATCTGACCAGTTTCCTGTAGTACCTGCACAGGGTCATCTTTGACTATCCCCTCTGCTTAGCAAGCAGGAGTAGTGTGGATGATACCAAATGCCTGGTAGTACTGTGGCTATTAAGGCCTTCACAAAAGGTGCTGTAGAGATTGATGAAAAAAAGTTACTCACTGGGGCTGGAGAGTGGGATTAGCAGTTAAGGCATTTGCCTGTGAAGCCTAAGGACCCAGGTTCAATTCCCCTGTGCCCACATAAGCCAGATGCACAAGGGAGCACATGTGTCTGGAGTTTGTTTGCAGTGGTTAAAGGTCCTGGCACACCCATTTTCTCTGTCTATTTGCTCCTTTCTATCTTTCTCTAAATAAATAAATTACTCATCAATTTTCTGCTTCTTTTTATCTGAAAGAATGGATTTATACAAACTATGGCTTGTTTTAGCATACATTAGTTATACAAAATGATAGGCTTCACTAGGACATTTTCATATATACACATATAATGTACTTTAATATTATTCATTCCCATTACTCTCTCTGGACTCCCTCCCTCATGCCATGGGTCCCCTTCCTTTTCTCAAATAGTCATCCCTCTATTTTCATATTATTGTTTGTAAATCTATATTTTGCATATGAGAGAAAACATATTTGTCTTTCTGCATCTGGCTTATTATGCTTAATATTATCATTTTCTACTTAATTTCCTAAAGGAACAATTTTAAATCACATGGGGATTTACACATTTTGGCCAACTTTTAAGCAAATGACATGTAGCATGTACTTATCAAATACTTTACAATGAATGAATGAAGAATAAGTGAAATTAACACTCTTCTAGTTGCCCCCAACATTACCAGGGTGCTGCATTTCTTCCTGAAACCTCCTCATCACATTAAATACCCTTTTCAAATGAAAGCTATTGCTACAAACTGCCACATGCTGGCAATGAGATTTTCCTGTGGAAACAGTCTCCAAGCTTGCAATCTATGTCTCTTTCTCTGGGAAGCAGATCTATCTTTTGTAATAAGGGGTCACTTTTGTAATAAGGGTGACTATCACAGGTGCCTCTGTTACTTTGTCAAAATCCATGGGTATGAGATAGCAGGACTTGGCTTGTGAAGAATGTGTTGGTCATTTTGTTTTGGCAATGCTGAAGATGCACCTGCTAGGTAAGTTCTCTAGCACAGAGCTATATCCCCAGCTTTGTCTTTACATTTATAAACTGACTTTCTGAATAACTGTGGTCTGCTTAGCTTCAATGTGTCTTCATTCAGCTCTTATTTAGAAAATTTTCTTTCCAAATTGTGTTTTTTTGTACTGTAAGATCAGTACACTATTCCCATAATGTTCTTGTACTTAAAAATTGAGTGTATGGTGAGCTGTGATAGAAATGAGTGATTAATTCGCATATGGGAGCCTTTTGCCTTATTATAACCCAGACCTTCCTGGGACATTCAGATGAGCAGCACCCACATTGCCAAGAGCCAAGTGGTTTGTTGTTGCCAAGGGTACCAAGCACTCTAGTGACCCGAAGTTTTCTAGCTAGCCATCCTCTCTCTTTCCTTCAATCCTTACCCTTCCATCTGGGCTACAAGAAGACCATTCTCCAAGCTCTAAGAGTGGAGGTGACAGGTTGATAAGTGATCTGGAAGAGGAAAATCATCTCTACAAGGTACCAGGTGCCATAGAATTCTACATTCAGAGATGGAAGGAGCAGAAGAACAATGAGCTCAACCTCTCATTTCAATGAAAAGAAAGCCAGACTTATAGAGGAAAGGTAGCTCATGAAGTCAGAGCTCATTTTTGAGAAATCTAGGTCTCCAACCTAGGTTCCTGATACACAAGGCAAGTGTCCCATGCTGTTCCAGGGCAGACCATGAATGTGAGTCAAGGTTCTCTTGAGAGCACCTGCCTATAGCCATGAAGTCCTGAAGTCTTAAGGCAGAGCAGGCAAGCTGAGGAACTAGTGGGACTGTCCTTGGGCTTCTGGGAAACCTGCATTTTATTTCCACTTTTTCAGGCTGTTAGGTTCTGGACCATTTTGTGTATTACAGAGTAGTTTCTAAAATATTTACCATGCCATCTCACCTAAAAATTTTTGAATCAGAACCCTTACTTCCAATTTAAAAATGGGATATTCAAAGTCATAGGCATAGTGAGTGGTGAAGTGGGCCTCAGTGCTATAGGCCTTGGCCTTTTGTGGCACTCCATCCAGCTGGGTCCTCCTGCACTTGCCAATTACATGAGGAAGCCTGTAGAGTTCACCCTGCTTAGCTGGGGAGGAACCAATCATCTGCTTAACTATAACACTGATCTCATGCAGGCTTTTACTGCCCTGAAGCATATATTTTATTCTTTTTGGAAAGTTTCAGAGTTCAAAGCACATATTGATTTCCTAAGGATGATACAGGCATTTATCTTATCCACTCAAATAATGATGGTTCTATCATCATACTAACTTGGGTTTGAGCCTACTTAAAAAGCAGAGGGAGGGGCTGGAGAGATGGCTTAGCAGATAAGATGCCTGCCTCCTAAGCCTAAGAACTCTGGTTCCAATCTCCAGGTCCCACGTTTAGCCAGATGCAAGGTGATGCAAGAGAGCAATGCCGCACTTGACCACAAGGGAGCCCACACATCTGGATTTCGTTCGCAGCAGCTGAGAGGTAGCTGGAACGCCCATCTCTATCTGTCTTCCTTTCCCTCTCTCTCTGTCTCTCTCCAAAAAAAAAAAAAAAAACTGTAAAAAAAAAAAAGCAGAGAGAGAAGATGAATAGCAAGGAAGGATGTGCAGAACTCTGGTCCTAGATGGCTCTGTGGAGTTGTCTTGACATGGGACAAGGGAAGCCAAGTCACTAAAGCCCCTGTGGAAGTGGGACTAGACTTTGGGTGAATCTGCCTTCTTTGTCCAAGCACAGTGGGTTCCAGAGAGATATTAGAACTGGAAAATGAGTTCTTCCATCTTGAAGGGAGACTGGGTTGACTCAGAAAAGTGTCCAAGTACTTTAAGGGTTGTGTTAGAATCAAATTGAGTGGTTGGAATGCACAGGCAGTACTATAGACCAGAAAAGAGACATGCCCAGGTGATGTTTAGCACTTCCTCCTTTCCTGCCTTACCCTGCATCTTGTTCTTCTGTAAGGAATCTCTGAGAGCCTTCCAGATAAATCCTCTGGGGGCAGCATCTACAGACCTCACAGAGAGCTCAGAGGACCAGAAAGGGAAGGGCCTTTATCAGAGATCTGCTTCTTTCCTTTCAATAACCCTGCTGCAGGGACATGAAAGGGTGTGTGTAGGCAGGGTGTCAGGGCATCCTGTCCAAACCATCTACCAGCTTTTCAGGGCAGAAACCTTGTTTAATATGTCCTTCCCATGTCCCAAATAATGTGTTTGCTTAGTATTGTAGGTAACAATAGATGTTTGTTGACAGGCTCTGAACTAAGTCACATGGACAAGATTACTGTAGCATGTGTTGGATTAAAGTTGACATAGTCACAATAACCTTGTGCCAATTTCCATATAAAGGCTGAGCATACATAACTGGAGAATCCGAAGTTCAAATAGTTTCAAACCCAAAACCTTCTTGGTGCTGACATGATACCACAGGTAGAATTTTATTACATGCACAAAACTATAATATAAGATCACTGTCAGGCTGTATTTATAAGATTACAAATGATACATAATGAATTTTTTAAAAATATTTTCTTCCTACCCCAAATATATCTCATTAAGTTTAAGTAATTATTCCAAATCACAACAAAATCTAACTATTTGAATGCTTCTGCTCCCAGCATTTCAGAGAAAAGAATTTTCTTTCTAAAAAATTATTTATTTATTTGAGAGCAACAGAGAGAGAAAGAGGCAGATAGATAAGAGAGAATGGGCATGCCAGGGCCTCTAACCACTGCAAACAAATTCCAGATGCATGCTCCACCTTGTGCATCTGGCTTACATGGGTCCTGGGGAATCAAGCCTCAAACCAGGGTCCTTAGGCTTCACAGGCAAGTGCTTAACTGCTAAGCCATCTCTCCAGCCCAAATTTTCTTTTTTAAAAAATTTGTTATTTTTATTTATTTACTTGAGAGCAAGAAAAAGGCAGAAGGGGGGGGCAAAGAGGGAGAGGGGGGTGAGAGAGAGGGAGAAAGACAATGGCTGCACCAGGACCTCCAGCCACTGCGAACAAGCTCCAGGTACATGTACCACCTTGTTCATCTGGCTTACATGGGTCCTGGCAAAATGAACCTGGGTTCTTTGGCTTTACAGGCAAGTGCCTTAACCACTAAGCAATCTCTCCAGCCTAAAAAGAATTTTCTTTAATCTTGAGAACCTCCATGGTGTCTACTATTCCTGTCTGCCTTATACAGACAAGGAATCTTATAGACATAAAAGGAGTAAGGCCACAAGGCCAAGTGGACTCTGATAAGTGGCAGAATTGAGACCCCATCTGGGAGTTGACTCAGGTTATTATTAAGCACAAGTTCTTTGCTCTCTGGCCTAAAGTTCTCTGTTTTTCAGGGTAAAAATAGGAGATGTGGGGACATTCTGGGGAAGAAAAAAGAAGTAGAGTTATGAAGTTGGTTGTTAGCCAACATAGGAACATCTTAAGAGGGGCAAGGATAGGAGAGGAACAGAGAAGAAGTTTCAGACTAGAAGAAGTTTAGGAGTTAAAATGAGTTTGTGAGGAGGATTGTGGCTCTCTTTTCCCAGGAGACCACTACAAATAGGACACAACAGCCATCAGCGGCAATAATCAGTGGTTCGCTGCTCATCAGAAACCAGGGTGGGCTGAGAACATATGGGCCAGGGTCAGCTGGGCCGTCCCACTTCTTGAAGACCTGCTTTTTGAGAACAAGCTTGCAGACAGGACATCTGGGGGTGGTTAGTTTTCTAGTCATCTTGAATTCCTTTATTCTGCTCAGGGACCTTTTAACAAGCAAACATCCCAGGTGTATTGGTGTATTTAACATTGGTCTTGGTTCATTTACATAACATCTCAGCAGCCCACCCGCTGCAAGAAGTTTTGTCTGACTGAAGGCTGACATAAAGTTGTGTTCCTTTCTTGGAAGGATCTGGGAGGTATATCTCCTGGGTGTCCTCCTGAAATCTGTGATATTGAGGAGGTATACATGGTGGAGTGCCAATTTCTTCAGTCTCACCATCATGGTTCTGATTCTTTCATCTGGAATTGGATGATGAGAAAGTAAATCTAGAAAGGGAGAGTGCATCCCTATTAGAGAATCCAGGCACAGAAGATAGTCTCACAATGGTGGGGATGGAGTTCTGACAGGTATTATTGTGGCTATAGGACTGCTGCTACAGACTTTGCAGGAACATCATTGATCACGGATCCCAGGATTTTAACATTGGGTACACCTTTCAGGTCAAACATCAGGGATCTCTGTATAACATCTACATCTGAAGGCCTGGCATATCAAGGCCATTAATAACACTCATGAATACAGGTGATCTTCCCTCTAGTAAGCCTTTTTTATGATTACCATGTCGGTTCCAATTTCTCAAAAGGGAGAATGGGAGTTATAAAGAAACTTGAAATTCCTAGGTCATACCATTCATCCACATGTAAGGAATAGCATGTGTAGCAGACAGCTTCAGGTTTGCTGAGATGAACTTCCAGACCAGGCACAGTTATGGAGGAAGGAATATTTATTGGAGCTTATACATCCAGGGGGAGTTCCATAGTGGCAGAAGAAGCTGGCCTGCTCTTACAGGACCAGAGAGAGATAGAAGAGAGAAGCCAAAAGCCAAAAGCCACACAGCATAGCATACCTCAGGAACTCCAGCTAGGCACACTATGCATATCTCTAGATTGAAATCCTAAACCCACCACCACACCTTAAGATCCACCCAGAGACATTGCCTCCAGCCAGGTGGCTGCAGATGCAAACTATAAACTAATAAAATACTGAATATATTGGGGAGCATCAATTCAAACTACCACATTCTGCCCCTGGCCCCCAATAGATTTAAACCATCACACATTGTAAATTGTATTCAGTCCAGTTTCAAAGGTCCGCACAGTCTTGACTACTTAAGAGAGTAAACCCTGTAAAATAAAACAAGTAAAATACTTTCAACATATAAAGGCACAGAGTAAACATTTTCAACTGGTATAACGCATAGCAAGGAGAGACTAGAACAATGTAAACTCAACCACCATCAAGCAATCATCAAACTTCTGCAGTTCAAGTTCAATATAACCAGAGACTGACAGTCTCCAGGTTTTCCAATTCCACCCCTCCAGCTGGGCAGAATATCCAGAGAAAACTTCCATGCCAGGCCAACACCATGGTAGCCCTTGAACAGTTCTGGTATATCCAAAATGCCATTGGGTCTCCATGCAATCCATGGTCCATCTTCTAAGGGCTCAGCCTATCAGGGCATCATGCCCTGCCTCATGCTGCATCTCAGCAGAGGCTCCTGGAACCTTGTGCAATTCATGATCACTCCATGCATTTTTCACGCTTCCAAAACCAGGTATGCAGGACACAGCCATACTCTTAATTCAGGGATGAAATAACATAACCTTGAAAAGCAGATTCCTTCTCCAGTTAACCCTTTCCAAAAGAGTTTGCATTTCTATCACAGTCTTTCCTCAGGCATCCTCTCCATTGTTTTAATGTAAAGCAGTTGGGACATCTTCCTTAAGATTGCTAATGTGTTTGACAATAGCAATTTCAGTAACCTAAAACCGGTCTCAGTGCCTGTAATTTTAATTTGCTTGAGATTTTCCAACTTAAAATCTTAAATCTCTCAGTTCAATATCTTTAGCCAAGCGCATCAGTCCATTACAAATTTAACCTTGATTAAACTCTCTGGGCCTGGGAAGCAGAATGCAGCCATCCCTTATGCCAGTAGCCCAGTTCTAACAGTCCTCTGCAGTCTTTCTTTCCCCTTAGAAAGCTCATAAGCCAAGCCTTAAAGTTCAATACTGTTTGCACTTATCATTCTCAAACTCTCATCAGAATAGCCCATAATACTTGGCTTAGCACTCCAGAAGGCATATTCAGTTGCAAGTACCAAGCCCATGCCAGTTCCTCCAAAACAAAGATTCCAAAAGACAAAAATCCACATGGTTAGGTTCATCTCACCCTACATTCTGGTACCAACTTCTGTAGCAGAGAGCTTCAGGTTTGTTGAGATGAACTTCCAGACCAGGCACAGTTATGGAGGAAGGAATATTTATTGAAGCTTACAGATCCAGGGGAAGTTCCATAATGGCAGAAGAAGCTGGCCTGATCTTACAGGACCAGACAGACAGAGAGAGAGAGAGAAATAGAAGAGAGAAGCCAAAAGCCACATAGCACAGCACACCTCATGAACTCCAGCTAGGCACACTTTGCATATCTTTAGACTGAAATCCTAAACCCACCACCACATCTTAAGATCCACCCAGAAACACTGCCTCCAGCCAGGTGGCTGCAGATGCAAACTATAAACTAATAAAACACTGAGTATATTTGGGGCCATCAATTCAAACTACCACACACACCTACATCTGCATCAGTGGCCAGTGTGATGAAATGTGATCCATAAGGGAAAAGTGTGATTTGGTCCTTTCTACAGTGAGTCTTTCCTGAGGAAATGACCTGAAAGGTAAGGAAGCCCATGAGGTAAGACACAAAGTAAGCTTGGCTGAGCAGGCAGCAGGCATAGAAGGTGCATGGCAAGAGGGAGCCAGGTAAGTATGGAGCTTTCCAGAAAAGTAAATGAATATGTATAGAGGCCCCACTCAGAAGTTACAGATCAGGAGACTGAGGCTTAGAGAAATTAAATAATTTGAGCTATATAACAACTCAAAAGAACCAGATCTTGGTTCAGTTCTCATAGATTGGAAATTCTGTGCCCCCTCACTGGTATTTTTTCTATGATAGGGATTTGTTCAGTGTGTTTGCCTAGGAAAGATAATTTTATTATCCCTCATTAAAATATTAACAATGTTATATATTGTTAATCAAACATCCAAAATATACATAAAATACCATGTTATGTCTTCTAAGAAGAGTAGTAATTAAATATATACACAATGAGTCACCATATTCATGTTGAAATTGCTAACATGTTTTTGGAATATTTCTACTTAGGAATATCATAACAGCAATGATAATTTCTATTATACAATAGCTAATTTTACAAACAAAAGTTTAGGGTCTTCTGCTTCACTAGATCTTGAAGGAGAAAGGCAATGTGTAGAATAGGATGGATATCACAGCAGTCAATTACCACAATGTGACTAGACATACAATTTTCAAGGGTTGTATACTTGCAGATCATTACTTGACAGTATAGACATCTGTAAATTGAAACTGGGAAACTCAAACTGTAGAATTAATTGAAAGGATTCTTTTTTTAAGAACCACATAGATGTATTTATGCATTTACAAACCAGCTTTTTTGAGAGTAGAATTTTCCTATAGGATGTTGCCTAGTCATTTATTAGCTCACATTTGATGGCTCAATTATATATATTGTAATAGCACTTTTGCTGGCTTCGTGGGAGAAGGTGGCAGGCATGTATATTGTAGATATATGTTGCAGTCATGTTTGCTTTGCTGGCAGAAAACACATAATCAAGAGCAGCTTGTGGGTTTATTTTCACTTACAGACTTGAATGGATGCACCATGATGGCAGGGGAAAATGATGGCATGAGCAGAGATGGACATAACCTCCTGACGTACATCAGATGGACAACAGCAAAAGAAGAGTATGCCAAACACTGGCAAGAGTAAGCTGGATATACTACCCATGAGTCCACCCCCAACAATATACTGCCTCCAGGAGATGTTAATTCCCAAATCACCATCAGCTGGGAACCTAGCATTCAGAATACCTAAAGTTATGGGGAACTCCTAAGTCAAACCACAGTATTCTTCCCCTGATCCCCATAAACTGATTACCATCCATCATGTAAAATGCAATGCATTCTGTCCAACTTTAAAAGTCTGCATAGTTTTTATCAGTCCTAATGATGTACAATCATCCCCATAATCAAGGTCTTTTAACTGAGCCATACTACCAAAAAATCCTCCCCAAACCCATAATGTCACAGAATAAACATCCACACTGCAAAAGCTGGCATTGGGAATAGCAAGGAAATATTCAACCAATACAATATTTAAGCAGGGCAAACATCAAACTCTGTAGCTCCAAGTTTAACAACTCTAGTCAGTGACAAATCTCCCTGTTCAATTATTCTAACCAATGACAAATCTCTGGAGTTCCAATTCCACCCCTCCAGCTAGGCTACTCACAGTCCCAAAAAACTTCATACAATTCCAGCAACTCTTCTTGGCAGCCATCTCATAGTTCTAGCTCTCCATTGGGTCTCCACTGCAAGCCACAGTTCATCCTCATGGCTCCACTGGGCTCCACACAGGTAATTCAACAAGCCTGCTTCATACTGCCCACGGCCATTTCCAAAGTACAAAATCATGTTGCAATTTCAACAACCCTCTCTTTTCTGCATTTCTTATACTCATGGCCATTTCCAAAGTACAAAACCATGTTGTAATTTCAATGACCCTCTCTTTCCTGCATTTCTTATGCTTCATAATACCAGCTGGGCTACCAACTTGTTAATCCAGGGAGAATAAAGCAGACTTTGAAGAACAGGAGACTCCTTGAGCATTCAGGCCCTTTCAAAAGACTGCATTCTTCCTGTTGTCCCAATGCAGATCAGCTGGCCCAATCTCAATAGTTGTAATCTCTCAAACAATTGCAGCTGAACAGGCAGAAGCTCTCACTCAATAATTTCATTTTTTTCTGTGCCATGTACATCTTTCATGCCAGTAAATTTCTACACAATGCAGCCCTGAAAATGTTCTCAGGACAAGAGCATAACAGGAAGCTTCTCACAGAAACTGCTTCTAGCCCAGTCCAAGCAAAGCTCTTTCTCACCCACATAAGCCAAACTTCCAAGTCCATAGTTCTTACTGCATTCAAATCTCTCAATTCTGACCAGAATGGTCCATCAAGTTACACTTACAGTGCTGCAAGGCATCTCTTAGGCCAAGGTTTCAAATCCTTCCACATTCCTCCCAAAAATCAGCTCCAAAGGGCTAAAAGCCTCATAGTCAGGTTTCTAGCAGTTATGATCCCACTTCTCGGTACCAAGTTTACTGTTGCACTCAGGTTTGCAATGCTGGCAGAAAACACCCAACCAAGAGCAGCATGTGGGGAAAAAAAGGTTTATTTTGGCTTATAGACTCAAGGGGAAGCTCCATGATGGCAGGGGGAAATGATGGCATAAGCAGAGGGTGGACATCACCTCCTGACCAATATCAGGTGGATGACAGCAACAGGAGAGTGTGCCAAAACTGGCAAGAATAAGCTGGATATAACACCCATAAAACCACCCCCAATAATACACTGCCTCCAGAAGGCTTTAATTCCCAAATTGCCATCAGCTGGGGATCTAGCATCCAGAACACCTGTTTATGGAGGACACCTGAATCAAACCACCACAGTATATATGTATACTATTTTTTAACCTGGCAGTTAAGGTATAGGGCTCATATTTAATGTTATGCATAGTGCTAACTGACTGAATTTTTGCACTAGTCTGGACACCTTCTTGGCATTGATCATTCACGCTAGGAGGCTTACCTTCAAGGTCTCCATCCTGTCCAGCCACATGCAGTATCATAATGAACTTTGTGCTCCCAGTGCCTTGTGCCAAAAACTACTTCTCACTGCAGGCTCCAATGCCCTCCATTTAGTGATCCAACCTCCCTGCTCTTACCAGCATTATGTTTGAATCAGTTTGCCTCTGGGATTTCTAAAAACATTATCTGCCCTTTCATGCTTTTTAAAGTGGGAACTGAGGAATCGAAGATGAAATGAAAATCAGGCTTTGCAAGCAAGCATCTTTAACTGCTGAGCCATCTCTCCAGCCTCTCTTGTGCTTTGTATCTGGGACCTTTGCTTGTTACTCAGATGCTTGTTTCACTTTTCAATCTCCACTTTTCTTTGATGATATTTTGTCTCTTCTTACTGATAATTTTCTGGATTATTTTTTCATTCTTTCTTTTCTTTATTTTTTGTTTTTTAGGCTTTTAGAAATTTATTTATTTATTTGAGAGAGACAGAGAAAGGGAGTGGGGGGGTGGAGAGAGAGAGCATACCAGGGCCTCCAGCCACTGCAATCAAACTCTAGATGCATGTGCCATCTTGTATATCTGGCTTACATAGGTACTGGGGAATTGAACCTGGGTCCTTAGGCTTCACAGTTAAACACTTTAATCACTAAGACATCTCTCCAGTCCTTCTCATTCACATGTGGCTCAGGTGAGGAATGGGTAGAGGGGCTAGATGTTCCATTAGGTGCTTCAGAAGCATGAAGAGCTGGGTTTGAATCTTGATTCCTCCAATTGCTAATTATGACCATGGCAAGTTTTTTACATGCTATGAGCCTCAGTTTCCTCACCTGAGAGACTAAAATAGTGAGTAACTGAAATAGCGAATAAAGTTCCAATTTAACCAAACCTCTTAAAAGGATTTAGTGAGATAAATCATCTGATACCAAGTAGAAGATGAGATTTGACAACTTTTATTTTATTATGAATAAAGTGGCATAAAATGAGAAATTCTTGAGCCTAACTATCAGCAGAATCCCATCAAATTCAAGGGGAAAGTAGAGCAACAGGAAAATGGTAAAGATGACCCCTAAATTTAAAATTGGAGTAGATGATGAGCTAACTAAACTTGAGGCTCCAGCTTTGCTTCACTGCCCACAGGCCGTGTGGGCCCCAGCCTGGAAATTGGGTCTCTTCATGGGACAGAAAGCATGATTCTGTGATTAAGAGAGCCTTCTTTGTTCTTCTTATACCTTTCCCACTACCTACCACCCACTCCAATTGACCTATGGTCTTCCAACCATGACACAATTTTGTTTTTATATGTGGGTCAGTTTCTCCATCAGTACTTGATATTTCAACAAAAGTAAATTTGAGTTGATTTCACTTTGAATGATGACACTGGGTTTACCAGTCAGGTAGTATTATCTGTAAGGCCAAACTTCCTTTCGCTTGGCTTATCAATAGGTTCATCCCAGCAGGTCTCAAGTTTCATGATATAAAACTGTGATGGTTTTATTGACCAATTAGCATAGGTTAATGATGATTGTTTTTATGAAAGTTGGCGGGACACCCTCTTGACAGCAGAATGAACAATGTCATTGCAGTCTTAATCGTAGATAATAAAATGTTAGAGTTGGAGGGTCTCAAAAGCCATATAGTTCAACCTTCTCTGTTTACAGAGAAGCTGAGGCCTGGAGAGGTTAGTCCCTGATGAAAATGGCCAGCGACATAGAAGTACCTAGAGGGAAGGTCTTTATTCTAAATAATTAAATAAGGAGGCTTTTTTTTTTTTTTTTTGGTATCTGACTAGACACTTGGTATTCACTAATCTGTTTTACATTCTTTAGTAAGGAAGCTCTGGCCTTTGGTTCATAACCATGAAATTTAGGCCTTCCCAATACTTGTTACAAAGAGTCAGCCATGTAAGGTCAACATATTAAGAGCTGGATGCTTTGAAAGACAGATGACCCCAAGGCATTTATTAACTTTAGCATTCTATAGCATTAAAGTGTATGAAATACATGATGTTTTACACTGAAATAATGAGATCTGAAGTCTAACATTTATCTGGAAAAAATAATCTTTCTAAATGTCACTTAAACATTTTTGATCAATGCATTGGTTACGTTTCTCATTTTTCTGAAAAAAATAATTTCCTGAAAACTCAAGGGGAGAAGGATTCATTTTGGCTTACAGTTTAAGAACTGTGGGGCTGGGAAGGCATAGCTGACTTCATGGCAGTAGAAATGTGTCATTAGGACTCCTCATATTCAAGGCAAATATTCAGTTAAGCCTCTCTGGTAAAGCCCTCATAGGTATACCTAGTGCTATGTCTCTTAGGCGAGTATAAACCCAGTAAAGTTGACAATGAAGCTTAGCCAGCTTAGACATGGAGAAAGTCAATAAAGACAACCTAAGACATGGGCCCACCTTGATGGAGAAAATAGGTTTTACAGATGAGAACAAAGTCAAGTAAACAAATAGATTAAGGCCACCATGCTGCAGCTTTTGGGAATAGACTCTTAGTTTTTGTCCCAGCTTGCTGCCTTTTGGAGCCTGGCTCACCTCTCCATTATGTGGCAAATCTTGCCATAGAGAAATGGCCAGGGGAATCTGAGGTGTCCATTTTTTTTAAGAAAAATAAAACAATATATGAGACTATATTTCCACTGGGTTCACAAGTAGATTGCAGTTGACTAACCCGTGAGTGAGGTTGTAAGCCCCCAGCTCTTCCAGTCACTGCTATATGGCTGCCAACCTGGTGGCAGGGTCTCACTTGGAAGCTCCAGTTGCATGTGGCCCACAGGACACTGGCTGTTCCAGCCTCTGCTTAGCAGCAACCTGTTCTGAGGAGAGCAGCAGTACTGATGGATTTCTTATCCTTTACTGGATCTTGCTCAAGGTTGATGATCAGAGCCATCTTAATCATCCAAATGAGTTTGAAACTGTTACTTCTCACCAGAAACACAGACCCAGTGCTATCCATAAAGTGTGAGTTTCCACACAGGATGCTCAGGAGTCAGCAGCTCTATCCCCAGGGCAACAGTAAGAAATTAATCTGCTCCCCATGCCCTCTTATTGGTACTGGCAGGGAGAGGCGACGCATACTGGCAGATCATAAAGAAAACCCTCCATGCATTGTTTAGACTGTTCCTTCTAAATAAAAGTGTTTCCCTCATCTTTCCTCTTTCCTCTCCTCTCTATTCCTTCTGTCTAGTCTTCCTATCTTCCTCCTCTATCCTTTCTTCCTTTCTCTCTTTACCCTCTTCTTTTCTTCCTTCAACTATTATTGAACATCTACTAAGTGCAGGCATTAAATAGAAGGGCCATTGTAGAAAGAGGGGGAAACAAAAGTTGATGGAGAATGGCCTTTTAGGCAGAATCTGCCTAATCAAGCTGTGAAGACATAAAGCAAAGTTGTGCATGAATGTAATGGTCTGAAACTCCCTCTGAGAATCTATTATGTGTCCCAAGGCAGGTCCATACAAAGTGGGGGTTTCCTTAGAAGGAGTTCAAATGTGGTTGGAGGATCAGAGAAGCTTTCCTGCCAGGCATGGCTTTTCAGCAGCTCGTAAAAGGATTCTCCATGTATAGAAATGGTCCTTTCTCTCCCCAGTATCCATAGCACACCATATCTTCTCCCTGGTTGCATTTGCATGACTCTGGAGCCTACTCTGTGGGTGCCTTCCCTCTCCTCCTGCTGATGCACCAAGGTCCCTGCCTAGGGGGTTTAAAATGCAACACAGACAGTGGTGTGGACTTTTATACTCATGAATCACAGATAAGACTATATATTTTGAAAATGGACTTTAAAATGTCAGCCATATATATTATATCAATACAAAGAGAAGTACAGTTTTAAAAAGGAGATGAAAGTACCTCATGCATATAGTTTCCAAAGAGGAATGGTGCCAGTTGGGAGAATTTGTGAAGCAGCCTTCTGTCAATCAGTCAGCCCAGGACAGCTTCATGGAGAAAGGTGGTCTTCAGGGACTGACAGGAGGTAGTGACTGGAGCTAGATGTTTAGCATGGAGTGGTGTGGTTACTGGGCACATTCTAGGTCTGGCATGTGCAGGAACGAGCTGTGAACAAATGATGTGGGTGAACATGCAAACACAGAAAGATGGAAAGGAAACTGAATGTAGTAACACTGGAAAGGGGTTTTAAAAATGTGCTGAGATCCAGCAGGGGCTAAGAGAGGGTGGGTCTCTATCCTTGGACCTTGGCTAGCAACCTTCAGGAGTGGGTGCTGCATGATGGGCAGCAGAGCTCAGGATATGGGGAAATCAAAGCCCTATGGAGGTATAATTCAAAGAATGGAATGCTGGTAGGATAATGTTTCTGGGAGCAGGTGCCTGCCCAGTGTGCATGAAACTCTGGATTCCATCCCCAGCATTGCCAAAGGAAGAATCCCAGGGGACTAGACTTGGTTCTGCCTGGGACTTTGAGCAGGTTCCCTCACCTTGCCTGTGCTCCTGCCTCGTGGTGTTTGCCATGCTGGGTATACAATGTAAGGAGGCCATGGGAATGATACAGTGTGGGCTGGGGGGTTGGAGGCAGTGAGGAGAAGCCATTTGTGTGTGTGTGTGTGTTTGTGTATGAAAGGGAGGAGACAAAGAGATGAACTGATCTATGGCACTGTTGGACAATTAGGAGAAAAACTACAAAGTTATGTCTTCAAGAGTCAAGACAGAAACAAGGGTAAATAGCTATATATTAAATGCTTAATATGTGCCTAGTGCTATATATAAACAATACCTGCCTCAGAAGATGGGTATTATTATTGACCAATTTTATGGAAAGGAAAGCTGAGGAATAGCAAGACAAGATGAATGTTCAAAAGTAACATTGTTATGTTAGCAGCAGTAGAGATGGCATTTGGGAACCTGACTTTTCACTCCCATAGTGCTCTTAGCTATTGCTTTGTCCTGCTTTCCCTGAGTTGGTTCACTCACAAGGTTTGCTCTGGGTTGTAAATGGTGCTGTGATTCTTGGTGAGGAGAATCAGGAGGTGTCTGCAGTTCTTGAGGTTTAGGCTGGGATTACTGATGGTGTGTATGTGGTGTGGGAGAGCAGGGACCTTAGCAAGGGGAGTTGGGGATCTGCCATCCAAGGAGGTGAGGTGAAGAATTAGAGGCCTTCTCACCTTGAAGTGCTTTCACAGCTTTTGCCTTAATTGATTCTCATGATAGCCTTAGTATAGATTTTTTTTTTTTTCAAATCCCCATTTTACAGTTGAGGAACCTGAGGCTTGGAGAGGTGAAAAGAATTGCCTAGGATCATCTAGCTGATACTGTCCGGAGAGTGGAGCTTGGTTCTTCCCTCACAGGCTCTGTTCCTAGCTGGGATTGGACATAGGATACCCAGAGAGAAGGGGGCAGAGCAGGCATGGCTGGGTTCCTGAGAGCTGAGGTGAGAGGTTATGACAAATGTGACTTTATTTTCAAAGGCCCCAGCAGGGTGGCAGGCTGTGAGCTGAAGGCTGAGAGTGACATAGCTTGATGTCCACAGCTAGTGAATAATTCCAACAGCAAGGAGCCCCAAAATGAATGAGTCCCCTGGAATACAGAACCCACCCTAGAATCTGGAGGGTCTGAGGGAGGAGAGCAAGAATCACAGACTTGGGTCACTTCATCTCCCCAGTGCCTCAGACATATGGGGACCTTAAAGCCAACAGAGGCTCTTCAATTAGCCATGCAGATGAGCCCTGGGTGGTGAGGGGAGGGTACACATGTTTTGACGACACAGTCTGCTCTGGATTCAACCCTCCCTCTTGGTCCTGTACTTCTTGAATTGGTAATTTTGTTTCCTTTTCCATAAAGTGGACTAAAATGACTTGTTTACGGTCATAATGTATGAATGAGTGAATGACTATTCACAACATTAAACGAATTTCATTTATTTCATGAGCCCACCACTTTACCATAAACAAGGAGCTGGGGATAGTACTGTGTGCGGGCTCCACAGAGAAGTTCTCTGCCCTTGTGTTCTTTAGTGTCTCCAACACATTTCCCCTCCCCCAGTACTTCTCTCCCACCTGTGAAGGTACCCAGCCCTGAATCCCAGATAGGGACCCAGCTTGCTATCAACAGCCAAGGAGGTAAAGGGAAAGAGTTCCTAGAGAATCAAAAACATCAACTTTATTCAGAGCCACAGTCCTTGAGCAAGCAGGAAGTGGGCCAGCCTAAAGGGTGAAGTGGAGGCCTGGCACCTGGTCACCTTCCTTATCGGAGCTGTCCATGCACCAGAAGCCCTGAGAGATTGACAGTGATGATCCCACTAGTGTTCCAAGTTCCTGAGGGAGGCCAAAGGCCGAGTAGAAAGCACTGGAGTGTGCTGGTGTTGACAGCTGTTTGATCGCAGTGCCTGGCTCCTGATCACAGGCTGCAGGGGTGGAGAGGCAGGGCACTATATCTAAGCACCCAGCATCCCTGCCCAGAGCCCAGAGGCCAAATTCACAGACATGGACTCCACCAGCTTGTTCTGCACTGGAGTTACTTAGCCAATCCTACTAAATGTTGAAACAGGGACTGTTACTCCCCTTTATGAGATCAGGAAACCAGGGCTTAGAGGAGTGATTCAGCTTGCTTCACCACAATAGTTGGGGTACAGGTTCCCCTGACCTCCCCCTTCTAGGTTGTCTACTCCACCCCAACCTCACTGGACTCCCACATCTTTCACAAGTAGAGAGAGCAGGCAGGCAGGGGCCCAGCGGGGAGCAGGGGCCCAAAAAGTGAGACAACTGGTTCCCCAATAGACCAGGGCCTAGGAGCAAGGATGGAATAAAGCCCACTATCCCTTCTAGAGTCCTCTTCTCTACCAGATGACTTTTTCCCGTTCCTTTCACCACCCCCTTGAGGTTCTTTATTTTTCCTTCTTTTTTGTCCATTTCCCACTCCCCCTCCCAGATTCATTCCTTTTTATTCCTTCCAACATTTTCCCTTCCTCTCTTCTCCCAGCCTCTCTCTTTTTCCGCTCCCTGAACTCCCAGTTCCTTCTTTCTCCTCCTCCATGTCTTCCCTTTGTCTGTCCTCCCTTCTCTGCCCCAGCGCATCTCAGCTCCCCCGCGTCACTGCTCGCCACAGCAGCTGAGCCCGCCCGCAGCCCTTCCCGGCCTCGCCCCGCCCTCCCCGCTCCATTCTCGCTCTCAGTGATTTATTACTTGCCCTGCTGCTTCTGACAAACTATTTGTAGGAAAATGAGATTTGGTCCGCGTTGGATGGCTCCTCTGGGAGGCAGGCGTGGGGGTCGGGTGTCGGAGCCCCCGTGCGGCGCCCCCGCTGGAGCCCACGGCGCTCACGGAGCTGTTTAAGATAAATGAGCAAAATTAAGAGACTCACTGGGGGAAGAAAACACTGGCTGGCAGCGATAGAGCGCGCGGATGGCTCACGCTTTCCTCGCGGAAAGGCACGCATGTGCGACCCACCGGGGTCGTCCCCATCTGCTGCTGCCACCAGGGAACTCCATCCCACAGGAGAACTTCCAACTCCAGGGGGCGGTTCTCAGTCCCAGGACCCGGCACTGACATGGGCCTCATCCTCTGGTCAGGCGCAAGCAACAGATTGGGGCCAGGGTGGGTCAGCACTTCTGGAGGTGGCCTGGAAGAAAACAGACCACAGGAGAGTGAGACAGACAAGGGGCAAAGAGCCACTGAGCTTGTGGGTATGGAACAGCAATGAGACAGGGAGGGGAAATGGGTGGAAGGGATGTGGGGATAGCCCCCAATGCCACTAAAGTACAGAAAACTTCAGCCACATCCAATCCCATGGGACTGCAGTAAGGTTCATGTCCTGATGAATGTCTGATACCACCCAGGGGAGAGGAGACTGTGCCAACTCCTGTCTCAGCCCATGGAGCTGTTGGGTAGCTAGCTGTGTGCAGCAAGCCCTGGAGCCTCACCTCAGAGACTTGACTCAGCTGCTTATCTGGGTGGCAGAAGTCTTCATTTCATCCAGAGCTGGTGGTGATGGGCCTGTTTGGACTTACTACAGTGCCTAAGGGCTGGCTCACCATAGGGCTTAAGTATTGTTTGTAGAGTGAGTCTTGGAAGCTCAAGACTGTTTTCAACTCCAGTGGGATGTGGAATGGACCCAGGTTTTCAAACTGCTTTTTTCTCTTACCCGAAAAGCAATATCCTTTTTTTTTTTTTTTTTTTTTTCCTGACAAACATTAAGACAACAGGGATAAACATATAGAGGAAAATTAAGGGAGTAGGGGTGAGCTCAGTGGTAGAACACCCAGGCAATAAGAAGACAGTGCTAGATTCAGTCCTCAGTGCCTGTGCATGTATGCGTGTACACATACACACAAACTACCATCACCAAAAAAAGTAACTTATTTCTACTATTGGCAGTTTGATATTTTTCTAAATTTTTAAAATATCTATCTAAAAAAAAAAACAAGATCATACGGTAAACATTTTGACCTGCTTTTGCCTACTTGGCATTATGATGTGAATACATTTACCATATTACATAATCCTCCTAAACATGACTTTAAGTGAATATGGTGCTATGTATGCTTATATTTTATATTTTGTTTAGTTATTTGAGAGAGAGTGCAAGAGGCAGATCGAGAGACCTTGGCTGCTATAATATCAGAAGAGATATGATACCTGAATAAAGGAATTTTCAGCTTGAAGACATTTACAAATAAACATTGTCCAAATTAGAATAACATTGGAATTATCTCAGATTAGTATCATGAATATTACATGCTGATACTAATTTCAGAGAGTATTCAAATGTAAAAGTTGAAATGGTGAGATCATTGTAAGACTCTAACATGAAAATGTCTAGAAATATGCAATGGAGAGCAAAAATTTGTGGTATAAAAATATTAGAGGGGAAAACCTAAAAATTGTGTAACTTCTAGCCTGAGGATTTAGCTCAATGGAAAAGAGTTTGCCTCACAAGCATGAAGATCTGAGTTTGATCCCCAGTTCCCATGTAGAAATGCCAGGCATGATGGTATGTGTCTATCATCTCAGTGTTGGGGAGGTACAGACAGGATTCCTTGGGCTCACTGACTAATCAGTCTAGCCTAATTGGTGAGATCCAAGCCAATAAAAGACCACGTCACACATGAGAATGTCACACAAGATTGTCCTGTGGTCACCACATGCGAGCATTCATGTGTGTACCTGCACCTGCACACACACATACATACACACATTCATAAAACAATTGTGTGACCTCACAGGTATTTTTGACATGTAGGTCACTGCCCTCTCTGGGAAAGCAAGGAAGTATGATTAATGTACATTTTTCTGTTTGTCTATCTGTCTGTCTTTTTAGAATATATGGGTCTCAGGAATTTTGGAAGATAATGCAAAACATTGTACTGTACTGGCATGATTCTTTCAATCAATATCTTGGCATCTCTGAGAATACTTTACATCACTCATCTTAGACTTCAATGTACTAGGTGTCTGAGTAGCTCTGAGACAGCAATGGTGGGGGCGGGGGTTATAGAGTGAGAAGGAGGGCTGGGTGAAGCCCATAAACTATAAAGTGTCTCAGGCTAGTAAACTGTTAAGTTTCTTTGCTTTGGGCTAACTTTGGTTTGTGTATTCTTACTATGTCAAGTGGATTGACATGTTTTCTAGATCTTGGTTCATACAGGAAAGGAAGAATCACTTGTTTGATTTAATTGTCTGTTTTTGTTTATTTTGTTTTTTTTTTTTTTTCTTCATCATGGAGGAATTTGTGACTGGGTCTCAATGAGATCTTTGATGGAATGAGATTCAAAGGAAGAGTACAGCTTTCAACTGTGATTCTCTTGACTGTTCAGCTCCCTTGAGGCTGACAAGAGAGGACTCTCCTGACCCTGAAATGAATAGTATTGGAAGAATTCTCTAGAAACACCCACCTAGAGCTTTTCCCAATCCAGATGATGAGGGATGGGCAGGGACAAAAGACATCTATTAATGACTGGAGGACAAACATAAATATAATATCAAATATAGGGATTTAAGTCAGAAAAGATGATTCATAGCTGATTCAGCTGGAGGCCCCCCACCTCATTTTATTAGTAAGAAAATGTGTGGTTTGGAGCATTGGGGAAGAGAAAGAAATTAAAACACTATGATCCTTTTAATATGGTCCAAGATTGGCTTTGCATAATCCAGTCATATTTTTGATAAGAAATTCATGGCTCTGTCCCTAGTAACACAACGGTGATCTTTATGGGACCAGCATGAAGAAGCTGGCAGGCATGGCCCCCATCACATTAAACTGTCTCTGTGAAGAGGCAATTTGTTTGATATTAAGAGTTATAAAAATATCAGTGCAGAGCGGTTATGCTGGGGATATTGCACCAGCCAATCTGAATTTTAATGTAGTGTGAGCAATAAGCACCGCATTCCCTGAGCTCATGTCACACTCCCTCTCTGCAAATATTTGAAGAGAAAAAAGCAGAGGCTTTCAGTGTGTTGCTCTGTGCCACTTGAGCCTCCTGTGAGCTCATTCTTCACCAGATGTGTGCAAGCGGGCAAAGCTTTCTGGGTACCAGGGAGGGGATTCTTAGAAAGCCACACACAGTTGAGACAGCAGCATCCTTGGCTGGTGAGGGCAGAGAATCAGAGACAGGACCTCAAAGAGATCAGTTTATCAACCTCTACATTACCCTCACTCATGTAAGCACTGTTGCTGAGACTTAGTTTCTCAGTTCACCAACATCTCAGAATTTTCATCCCACTTATCTGTTACTTTCTTAAGCCAGTGGAATGCCACTCACCATCCTTTAAATCCACCCTAAAGTGCCCTTCTTATCATGCTCCATCACACTCCATCTCTTTATCTCCCTCTGTAGCTCATAGTGCACACTCTGACCTCTCCTGTCATCCCCTCCTATCAGTCTTCTCATTATTTCCATCACCACCATTCCTCTCCCTTTACCTCCCGGTCACCTCTGCCCACCTTCCTCTTCCATAAATATCCATTCAGCCTTACCAATAGATCTTCCTGAAATGTACTAACCAATTAATTTTACTTCCACAGGATTCTGTCTCTGAGCTAGCCATAATGGCCAAAAGAGACACAAACAGAAATGGGCTAGATGAGCTCATGGTCTGGTTGGTAGGGGTGGTGGGGTGGCCATGTTGGGTACATGTTGGAAAACACTGTGCCTATTTTAACTCAGGGCAAGGATAAGTCCAAGCAAAGGTATCAGAAATCCTAGGGAAGAGAGATGCCATGGAGGAAGTTTGGCAGGTGGGTGGCTGTCCAGTTGATAGGGTACAAATGATAAGGTGGCAGCTGGAGAAAACTGAAGAATAGTCTGCCTCAGACTCAGTTTGGGAAATCAGTAAGAATTGTGAAGTTGGTCATTTAGCTTGCTGAAGAGGCTCAAAGAAGTTCAGGGGTATGGCCAATGTAATGGAAAGTCAAATCAGAGCTGGTACCTAGTTTATTTTGTCCTAGCTCAGGATACTTTTCAGTGCACCATAACAATGATTCTCAATTTATGTATAGTATAGGATCCTCAGACTTCCTGAGAACTTTTCAGAAGGTCTGGGAGGTAAAAGCTATCTGTCTTTGCTTTCTCATTCACTGAAGTGCAGCAAGGTTTCCTTCTGTGAATTTGGAAGGGCGGCTTAACTCAGTGAGCTTGCATTTTCCAAGTGCTCGATGCATAATGCTACAGATCACATGCAAGTGAAACATCCTCTCAAGGTGCAAAATGGACTGATGCATTTTAAGAAAGCACACACACTTCATTGTTGATGCTTTAATATGACATCACTACTAGCCTTTAAGAAAATAGAATTGTTGGCTGGGGCTCAGTGGTAGAACATTTGCAATGCCCTGGGATCAATTTAAGTACTGCTCCACGTGTATATATTAAGCCAAATATATATATACATACACTTGAATTAAGAATGTTTGTAATTATCTGAAAAGTGATTAATATACTCTCCTTTTCAGTTACATATCTGTTTGAGGACAGCTTTCTTTCACCAATAAAACATGTCACAATACTGAATGAAGAAGCAGACACCAGAATCCAGCTCTCTTCTACTAAACCAGACTATGCATACAGATAATAGTGACCCTTAGCTCACTATTTTTGAAAATAAAGTTATTTTGTGAAAACATATTATCTGTGTTAACATGAATAGGTTTATCATTATTATTAAATGATTCATAAATGTTATTGAAAATCTCCATTTTATATATAATATGACAACTATGAATAGTTACAACCCACATAAACAAATACTCTTGGAAAATATTCATCTAAATGCGTTTTTTGAGCTTAAAATGATCTTGAGACCAAAATCTTGAGAACTGCTGGTCACAGTGTGCATCAGCCAAGCAGGTGTTAGTTCACTTACTAGCTTGATTGGCTTTGATTAGAAACAGTAAGCCAGTCTTTAATCTCTGCCTTTTTTTATTTCACTCTCCTCTGTCTTTCTCTCTTTTTCTCTCTTCTGCTTGCTTGCTTTCTCTCTCCCTACCTGCTTTCTTGAACTTCCCATTCTGCCTTTCACCTCCTGCTCTTCTTTTCCCATGCTACTCCTCACCAGTTACAGCAGCTTTCTCACTGAACTCCTTAGTTTTCTGGAAGTTCCTTTCCTTTTCCTTCCACCCACCTTCCCACCCACAGCATTTCTCCCTCTTCCAGTTCTTCACTCCTTCAGTTCTCAATCCTAAATCTGAGCTACTTAAATTCCTTGCACTATCCTCCCTCTTTTCATCTCTCTTATCTTCTCATCTCTCACTTCTCATCTCCTGCAATTCTTAAGCAGGCAGACAGCTCTCTGATTCTTCTAAAATATATCATTTGAGGCCATATACCCTCAATACCCTCAAATCCTTGCTCATCAACCTCCTCTCAAAAGTATTTGCTGCTGCAGCAGGAAGCATTCACATTTGGGTTGAGAATCATGCTTATCACTTTTTGAGACAAGAGAGACTCTTTGTGCACCTTCCAGTCTAGCCCTGGATCCTAACTAATGCAAAAGATGAGGGATGTCTCTGTTCCAAAGGAGGGAACATGGCTTTCAGACTGGCAGAGCAAGATCAGACTTGGGCTCTGCCACACATTAAAAGGGTTTTAACTAAGTCAAGTCACCATTTCTCTCTTAAGGTGAGGTCTTGTTTTTGTAAGGTAAGGATAATAATGCTAAGCCTGCTGAGTTTGCCCAAGGTGTCCTCAAACTTGCTATGTAGCCAATACTTCTTTTTGCTCTTCCTGCCTCCACTTCCACAGTGCTGGTATCTCATTTTTGCAGTGCCTGAGCTAGAACCCAGGTCCTACTACATGTTAGGAAAGCACTCTGCTAGGCTACTCTTCAGAGTTATGAAGATTCAACTAGGATACACTTATGTGGAAAAGCATAAGTGTTCATGAAAATCTACTACTATAAAACAGAAATAATGATGACAATCAGTGAATGGAATGCTTACAGAGTTAGTTATTTGTTGGATAATTATTCATTAAAAGAAGCTTTAACTATATCACAAAGGAAGAAAGGAGATTTCCCCCCTTTTCTCTCACATTGCACCTAGGAATTCTGATTTAGTAACTTAAAGTTGAAGTGTGCACACCTATCATTTTAAAGGACTCTGATATATACCAAACACTAATGTACCAAAATTTTCTTAAATCTTACATTGTCCCATTATTTTCCAAGATTTTTAGCACTTAGGGATCTGTACAACTTGTATTTGTTGATAATCATTAATGTCTTACATTCTATCAATGCATTATACTTGCTGAATGACTGATTGTCAGTATTTTACCAATTTGTCATCTGTACTTAACCCTTCTGCTCTTCATGCATTAACAGTGCAAAGTGTGCATGAGAGACAAGAGACATACATTATAATATTTAATATTGTCAGTTTCTTGTGTGTGTGGTATATGTATCTTGTATGTGTGTGAGTGTGTGTGTGTGTGTGTGTGTGTGTGTGTGTATGTGTGCACATGTATGCATGTGCAGTGGAGGCCAGAGATTGATGTCAGATATCCATCATTCCCCACCTTATTTATTAAGACATGGCTTCTCACTTGAACCAAGAACTCTTAGATTTGACAATTCTAGCCAGCCAGTTTGCCATGCTCAGTGTTCACATGGGTGCCAGAGATCTGAAATCAAGTCCTCATGCTTAATGCAACAAGTGTTTACCATCTCCCCGGCCTCTGTTTCCTTGCTTTTGAAAGTGAAGATAAGGTTATCTACTAAGGATATTATGAGGATTATGTGAGGATGGGTATGCCTTTTGTAATGTGCCACTCAAATGTTACTTTTAATTATTTTCTTTCAGAAAAGTCCATAAGAAGAGTTGCTGATCTTTCAGGCTTCCCTGTTTTTTGGCCCTACTCTAACTTCTTGCCACTCCAAAGACAATGTTGTCTCAGAATGAGCAAATGACTATCAGTGTCTGGATTCCTGCTTATTCCTCTCCCTCCTCCACCTAAGCAACCTTCTCAAATAAGCTCAGTGCATTGGAAGCCAGTTGTAGCAGACAGCTTCAGGTTCGCTGAGATGAACTTCCAGACCAGGCACAGTTATGGAGGAAGGAATATTATTTATTGAAGCTTACAGATCCGGGGGAAGTTCCAATAATGGCAGAAGAAGCTGGCCTGCCTTCACAGGGCCAAGCAGAGAGAGAAAAGCCAGCCATCCACACAGCACACAGAACAAAGCTATAGCCAAAAGCCACAGCACACTTCAGGAACTCCCTCTAGGCACACTTTGCATATCTTTACAATGGAATCTCAAACCCACCACCACACCTTAATATCCACCCAGTGACATTGCCTCCAGCAAGATGATTGCAGATGCAAACTATAAACTAATAAAACACTGAATATATTGGGAGCCATATATTCAAACTATCACATTCTGCCCCTGGCCCCCAATAGATTTAGCCCCTGGCCCCCAATAGATTTATAACTATCACACATTGTAAATTATATTCAGTCCAATTTCAAAGGTTCTCACAGTCTTGACCAACTTAAGGTAGTGAGTCCTGTAAAATCAAACAAGTTAAATACTTTCAACATGTAAAGGCACAGAGTAAACATTTTTAACTGGTATAAGACATAGCAAGGAGATAATAGAACAATGCAAACTCAACCACCATCAGCAGTCATAAACCTTCTGCAGTTCAAGTTCAATATAACCCGAGACTGACAGTCTCCAGGTTTTCCAATTCTGCCCCTCCAGCTGGGCAGAGTAGCCAGGGAAAACTTTCATCCCATGCCAACACTGCACTCCATGGTAGCCCTTTTTGCACAGTCCTGGTATATCCAAAACATCTTTAGGTCTAGACCCATGCAAACCATGGTCCATCTTCCAAAGGCTCTTCCAGCCTATTCCTGAGGGTCTTCATGCCCTGCCTCATGCTGCATCTCAGCAGCAGCTCCTGGAACCGTGTGCAATTCATGACCACTCCATGCATTTTTCATGCTTCCAAAACTAATACCAGGTGTGCAGGACACAGCCATATTCTTAATCCAGGTATGAAATAAATCATAGCTTTGAAAAACAGGTTCCTTCTCCAGTCAACTCTTTCCAAAAGAGTTCACATTTCTAACAGTCTTTCCTCAGGCATCCTCTCCATTGTTTAATGTAAAGCAGTCGGGCCACCTTCCTTCCATCTTCCTTAAGATTGCTAATGTGTTGACAATAGCAGCTACAGTAACCTAAAACCAGTCTCAGTGCCTCTAATTTTAACTTGCTTGAGGTTTTACAACTTAAAATATTAAATCTCTCAGTCCGTTATCTTTAGCCAAGCACATCAGTCCATTACAAATTTAACCTTGATCAAACTTTCTGGGCCTGGATAGTGGAACGCAGCAATCCCTTATGCCAATAGCCCAGTTCCAACAAAGTCCTCTGCCGTTTTTCCTTCCCCTTGGAAAGCTCATAAGCCAAGCCTCAAAGTTCAATACTGTCTGCACTTAGCATTATCAAACTCTCACCAGAATAGTCCATAAAACTTGGCTTACCACTCAAGAAGGCATCTTCACTTGCAAACACCAAGTCCATGCCCATTCCTCCAAAACAAAGGTTCCAAAAGATGAATATCCACACGGTCTGGTTCATTTCACCCCATACTCCTTGGTACCACTTTACTGTAGCAGGCAGCTTCAGGTTTGCTGAGATGAACTTCCAGACCAGGCACAGTTATGGAGGAAGGAATATTATTTATTGAAGCTTACAGATCCAGGGGAAGTTCCAATAATGGCAGAAGAAGCTGGCCTGCCTTCACAGGGCCAAGTAGAGAGAGAAAAGCCAACCAGCCACACAGCACACAGAGCAAAGCTACAGCCAAAAGCCACAGCACACTTCAGGAACTCCTGCTAGGCACACTTTGCATATCTTTACAATGGAATCTCAAACCCACCACCACACCTTAATATCCACCCAGTGACATTGCCTCCAGCAAGGTGACTGCAGATGAAAACTATAAACTAATGAAACACTGAATATATTGGGAACCATATCTTCAAACTACCACACCAGTCCTTTTGCTTTATTTCCCATAATCCTTCATTTTTGACTCTCCTGATGTACCTTGAACTGGAGGATTCCTTATCCAATCTGAATGCTCCTTTACCACACTGCCTGTGTGTAGAATAAGGTTATAGGGAAATATGCACTTGGCTCCTGGGGCCAGAGAGGTCACATTTGGGCCTGGAGGTCATCTCCATATCTTCCTCTATACCACTGCCCTACTGCTCCTCTCATCCATTTCATGTACTACTAGGGATGTTGGGATGTGGGATGTTCCACAAATCTCTATGAGCTGCTGATTCCACGTGCTGATTCTTGCTTGTGTCCCCATCCCCCATTGTCACTATGATTATGGTGCCTCTGGTTACCACCTTTGCTCTTGGCAATGATGATGGGAGGAGATTCTTCTTTTCCTTTGTGGCTCTTTTATAGGGTTCCTGAATCTCAAAATGTTACAGCTCTTTCAACTTTGATTGTACATGGTCTTTACTCTGCAGAGGGATCTCCAAAGCACTGGTCACTGGGCCTGGACACTCCTTAATGCTGCTCTCATTTCATTCAGAGGCATTCCTGTCCTCTCTTCTGGTCATGCACCCAGATGTATCCACATGGTGGGTCATTTGTCTTAAATTTCCTCACTACAGAGGGGCCTCCATGAATACCCTGGCAGTGTCATTCTCTTCCTCTCCTCTCTTTCTCTCTCTCTCTTCATGTTTATACAAATATAATGTCAAGCCCTAACTATTTTCTTAGGAAGCATCTTAGCTGTGTATATAAATCAATCACCACAAGTAGACCTTAAGCATGCCAGGATGCATGGAGTCCAAAGGTTTATCTTTACAGTTACACCAGGGACCATGCTTACATGGGCATAATCCTCCTCCCCCCTTCCACAGAAGTACCTTTGGTAGAATTAAAGTTAGAGTTTGTAATGGAGAATGGAGAGGAAAATGGCCTGTGTTGCCAAAATGATACTATTTTGACATTTTTGGACATTTATCCATTTATTTAGGAAGATAGAATCCTAGGTTGACACTGAAGGAAACAGGCCACTGAGAAGTGCTTTTGTTTGTTTGTTTGTTTTGTTGTTTTGTTTTTTGTTTTTCCAAGGTAGGGTCTCAATGTAGCTCAGGCTAACCTGGAATTCACTATGTAGTCTCAGGGTGGCCTCAAACTCACAGCAACCCTCCTACCTCTGCCTCCCAAGTGGTGGGATTAAAAACGTGTGCCACCACGCCTGGCTGAGAAGTGGTTTATCAAAATAGGTGAAGGAAGAAGCTGGGGAGCACAGAAACAGAAGGCCACCAAATGGGAGGAACTGGCAAGAACTACATGCCCCTCCAGGAAGTCTTCCTCCACCATATTCCCTTTCCACAGCTATCATTTCAATATCTCTCCACAAAGAGCAATGCCATTATAGATCATGAGAAACAGCAATGATGTAGAAGTAAGGGAGAGGGAGATCATGTTTCTGAGCATGAAATGTACTTGAGAGTTCAAAAGGTTCTTCTTGTCAGCCCTCTGGATAACTGTTTAATTTATGTGAGAAGATATGAGAGAAAGAAGACCCCTATCCTCGTGTAGAAGTGATGCAGGATCATTTATTCATTCCCTTCATCTCATACTTCCCAGGTGCTCAGCACAGACATCCTTTGAGCCCATCTCGATTAGAGGAGTGGTAAAAGTGGCATGTAAGTTGGATTAGTACAAAGCACGTCAGAAATCTGCTAAGTGAGCCCAGTGTAGAGAATTGAAGCCTAAATCAGAGAACACTGATGCTGGGAGATATCACTAAGAAAAAACAGATGGATGCAAAGGGAGTAAGTGTGTGTGAGAGAGAGAGACAGGAGAGAGAGAAGAGAGAGAAATCAATAGCAATAACTATATGGTTCCAAATCTAATTGTGTTGCTTGTACTGGCAAGTTGAGGAGTAGCTCTGGTGTGAAGGAAAGATAACAAGTTTTGCTTTAGACAAGTTTCATTGTTGAGATTGGAAGGTCAACCAAATAGAGATCTAACATAGGCAATAAGAAATAGGTGATAGGTAAGAGGTCAGGGACTGAGATGTAGGTCAAGCAGCCATTGTGTAATGGGGACAGTGCCTGACTAGTGAGATCATTCACTTGTCTCCTTCAGAAATATTTATTAAGTGCTTACTGTGTGCCAGTCTATGATCTGACATTGATGAGTCAGTCAGTCAGGGAAGGCATGCTGACTGATTTGTGTAAAGAGAATAAGTGGTGTCAAGATGCACATTTAATCCTGGTAAGGAGAGAGAATCAGAGTGGAGGTCGGCCCTAGATGTAGGAACTCAGGAGAGACATGGATAGTGTGATGGATCACTTAGGACCTGAGTTGATCTGCATGTAACAGAAAAGTCAAACAGTGATGGTCTAAACAAAGAAGTGTCTGTTAACCTTCCAGGAGGCAAGAAATATACCATGACTTCGTCTTGGAGCAGAGACTCTACCAGTCAGTGGAGGCTCAAGCCAGGTAATCTACCCTCCAAAGCTGCATTGGAAACTACCTGCATAAGGGGTGACAACAAACCCAATGCTCCTAACTCCAAGCATTACATTTCTTTTTTGCTGGTTTAACACTGGGTTTTTAAGAGTGGACTACATCAAGCTCTAAGGGATTGTGGAGATACTTAAGGGGCTATGGAAAGGGATTAAGGGAACACTAAATAGGCATGTACTTTTGGTGCTTAGACATACACTAACCACAGCATTTCTGTTTATATATGTTATTACACATACTTTTAACTATAGATGTCTTTCTCAAGAGAGTCCCTAAACCAAAAAAATAACAGATTAACTGAACAGCTCCTTTCTATAGTGTGCAGGGGCCCCTTTGCTAAGACCATTGCTACAGAGGTATGATTTATTAAGCTAGTTTACTAGAATGTGTATCTCTCTGTGTGTATGTGCATATGTGTGCCTATGCTGCACATGTGTTCTGAACATGTGTGCATTCACCTGTGGTGCTATGTATTTTCCATCCCTCAATGTCCTTAGCCCTTTCTTCCCCAAAGACCATTGTATCTTATCATCTGATAGCATTGCTTGCTCAATCCAAACTTTGGTTCTTGTCTCAGATCTTGTCATGAAGCACAATACCATGTCCTTAATTTATTTAGGACTTGGGGTAGTGATGGGGAGGAAGGTAGCCCCGAGAAGAGACCTTGATGCTAGTTCTCACAAAGACAACCAAACCTAGTGGAATATTAGTCTCAAGATCACATACAGTCCTGACTTTTTGTCAGTGCTTTCATTTCCCAAGAGCTGGAAGGAGTCTCACATTTGATGAAAGTGGCTGACATTATCTTAGGTGTTTTTCTGTAACTATATGATCTCATATTGACTTCGTAAGGTAAACAATTTAACTCTCATTTTTTAAGTGAGGAAACCTATGCTATGAAAGCCAACAGTGAGGGTATAAGAAAAACTTAAACCAGAAAAGGTTGTCTATAAGCATGGGCTGTTACCACTGGCCAACTTTTCATGTGATCCATAGGTCAACTTAGTATCCAAGGAACATAACTTACTCTCTTTGTACCTTTTTTCAAAAATTATTTATTTGAGAGAGAGAAGGGGGGGGGAGAGAGAGAATGGGTGCACAAGGGCCCTTGCCACTACAAATGAACTCCAGATGCACATACCACTTTGTGCATCTGGCTCTATGTGGGTACTGGGGAATTGAACCTAGGTTGTTAGGATTTCTTTGCAGGCAAGTGCCTTCACTGCTAAACCAACTCTCCAGCCCTCTTTGTACCTTTTCTGCTAATTACAAAAATGGGATACTGGAGTGAGAACACTCTAGAAGATGCCTGCATTGCAAAGGCATAAGATAAAAGTTCTGCTGAATGAGGACTAGGAAAGGAAGATACAGAGAAGCAGTCCAGAAAAGTAGCCAGACTTGAATTTGATCCCAGATATTCTGTATGATATTCCATTGATGCCTGGTTACTTAATCTCTCCAAGCCTTAGTTTCTTCCTCTGTATAATGGGATCAATTATAGGACCCACACCATGGGATTGCAGTAAGAAATACATGTGTGAGTGCATATAAAGAACTTTGCAGTTTTGGTACCAGAGTAGGCTTAGAGAATTAGCTTTGAGTATTATGGTTTACAAGTGGAGTAACAGTGGAATGCTTTACCCACATCCCAACCTGGAAGGTGAATGTCTCAACTGACTTTAAAATAAGAGTATCAGAATTCAGACTACCTTTATATCCCTTTCATGCTTAGGGCCCAGCTACCTGGAGCCCTCTTGTTTACACATGTGTGTGGGAGGGGTGTGAACCAGGACAAACTGGAATCCTGTTTCTCACTCTGATATCAATTCCCAGGGGGCCTAGCTTTACTCAGGTCCTCTCTCTCTCAGTGGCCTCCCTGCCCTCCTCCCTGTTCAGTGCCCAAGGGTTTGTTTTCACATTTAGCTAACAGAGGAGCAGTTGGGAATTTCTCCCCATCTCAAATTTCAAATTGCCTCAAAAATCACTCACAGGAATGAAATTTCCCTTATGCTGTCATAGTCACATGATAGGATTAAAAAACAAAAACAAAAGCATTTTTCTACCTTAGAGGTTGGACACACATTACTGGAATTACTGTAAAGGAAGGTAAATAGGAATGAGGAACATGAAAAAAAGAAACAGGGGGAGGAGAGGAAGGGAGAGGGGAGGAAAGGAGAGAGACAGAGACAGGTATAGACACTGACTCTTTCCTAATTGATCAGTATGACCTAAAGATTTTAGATGGTCTCTCATGGGGCTATGACCAGTGCTAATGTGGTGTCTCTCAACCAAGAACACTGAGACTGACCAGGTAAGAAGTAGGAGGTGGACTTCTGGGTGTGTTCCAAGAACATGGGTCTCCCAGGGGTTTGATCATGTTGATTTCTGCAGAACTGAAATGTAGGTACTTGGGAACCCTTAACACAAAGGATTTGGTGGCAACCTCCGGCCCTACTGACTTGAAGAGACCCCAAGGAATGTAACCTATATACTTATATCATCTATTAACTTCCAGACCCAAAGGAGTTTATCAGATTACCCCTGGATTTGCATCACTGAGAAGTCAGGCCTAGCACAGTCAGGGAGAGGCAGAAGGCAGAGAGGGGTCTGATCTCCAAGGCCAGGTTGGGAGGCACTGCTGAGTGCAACTAAGGAAAGAATTATGCTGAGTGTAAAGAGGCACAATTTGTTAGTGAGAATGTGAAGATGTTAAGAGAGACATAAGAGTGTGATACTGGAGGCAGTGTGTTGATGTGTGAAGACCAGTGACATATCTGTGTGAATTAATATTTCCTGTGGAAACTGAGAAGGTCCAGAAAAGAACTCAAAATAAAGAACTGCAGGGTTGTGCCTAAACTACAGGACCATGCACTCAGGCACAGTGGAGTAACTGATGACCTCATCTGATTTTTTTAAAGGGATCTTCTGGATCCCTTTCTTTTGTTGCCAAGGAATCTGTGAGATAGAAAGGAAGACAAGAGAAAATAACATGGGTAGTGGTCATGACGACATCCTTAAGGTGGGCTGTGACTGCTGCCTCCACTCACATCTCATCCTTGGGAGCATCTCCAGGTCTCCTGACTCCTAGTGCAGGGCTCCCAATGGAGACTCATCTTTAGAGGATGCATGCCCTATAGCAAAGCTTGAACTTAGCATGGCTACAGCGAGCATGACGTAGTCTTGTGTATGTGCACTTGTCACTGGTACCTTAATTTTCCTTCCTTGGTCCTGAGTATTATTTTCTGTATTAAAAAAATAAAAATATAAAACAACTATCACTAAACAGCATGTTCTCAGTCTCCTGAGTATCACCAGACAGAGGATGCAAATTATGGCACTGGGTTTGTGACTTTGACCCTCATTACCTTTGAGCTCTTATCTGTTCATTAGTCATTTGTCACTGAGTTTCCTGCCTCCATTTTCAGATTGTTCAAGGAGTGATCATTGCAGGCCTTTTGATTTGGATCACCATGTACTGCTGGCTTCTGTTATTTGGGGCTTCACTTATCACTGTTGCTAGTCTTTGCTCTTTTGTAAAATACCACCCCTAGGAGCTTGATTCTGGCTCCTAGAAGTGAGCACATTGTGCCCTTAGTGCTCCATTGAAGAAAATTTAGAAGCATGATTGTCTTGATCCAAAAAGTCAGAATTAAATGAAGCTCTGCTTCCAATTTATAAACACACAGGCCTTTTGGCTCCTTGTGTCATCAGGATACCTGATCTGGGACAGATCACCCTATATAACTCCAACCCTGCTCCGCTGCTGAGTATGGCTCACCTTGAATGACTTTCTTCCTTATTAGAAATTATCACATGGGGCTGGAGACATGGTTTAGAGTTTAAGGAGTTTGCCTACAAAGCCTAAAGATCCAGGTTCAATTCTCCAGAAACCATGTAAGCCAGATGCACATGGTGGCACATGCTTCTGAAGTTCATTTACAGTAGCTAGAGGCCCTGGCACACCCATATTCTATCTTTTTCTCTCTCTCATAAATAAATAAAAATATAAGAAATTATCACATGGAATCCCTCCCTATTATTCTTTCCTGAAAATGACACCACACTGTATATCTCCCTAGACATGTTAGTTTATATAACACATTGAAGATCACAAGGCTTTTTTTCTAAGAGAATCTCCATTCTGCCATTTCCAGGATTCAAGTACATTTTTTTTTTTTTTTTTTTTTTTTTTTTAGGCAGAGCTGTTTTCTGGATCTAGCTTGTTTCTGAGTTTCTGCTCTGACACAGCTAGGTCACCCAGTTATTCCAATTAGCAGCATTGGCAAGATGAGGAACCCAGACTAGCACTTTTTTGATGACCAAATCTGCTGATAACTGTCTTTAATGACAGTTATTCTAATTTACTCAGACACTATCATACAGATTAGGGTCATCTTCCCACTCCACAGGCTGAATACAGCACACTTCCAAAGTAGCATATGCCCCCAATTCTCTGAACCAAGTTACTCATCACACAAGATCTCTAGTATTCCTGAAAATAGTTACCCTCTTGTGGCTTAGGCACAGGGGAGTATTGGAGACCTAGAAGAGGACAAGGAGGGAAAAAAGGAGGGAGAGAAGAAATAAAGGAAGGAGGGAGGGAAGAAGGGAGAAAGAGAGAGAAAAATTTCAAATTTATTCTTATTTATTTATTTGACAGTGATAGATGGAGAGAGAAAGAGAATGGGTGCACCAGAGCCTCCAGCCACTGCAAACAAACTCCAGATACATGCGCCACCTTATGCATCTGGCTTGTGTGGGTACTAGGGAATCAAGCCTCAAACTGGGGTCCTTAGGCTTCACAGGCAAGTGCTTAACTGCTAAGCCATCTCTCCAGCCCCGAGAAATTTGTTTTAATTAGCATGGACTATAATGCAAGGAAGTTGCAACAGTCTTTCCAGATTGTTTAGGCCAAAGTCAATGTTTCTGAAAGATGTCAGAGATTATCTTTTCAGACACACAGAGCTTCATGAAATATCTTTTTGGTCACTTATTCCCTTTGGCCAGGTAATAATGTGCATCACATCAGATACTTGTCATAACACCTCCCCCACTGTCTGTGATATTTCCTCTTTTCTTTCTTTCCTTCTTTTTCATCCATTTCTTCCTTTCCTTCCCTCTCTACTTTCTTTCTCTATTAATTACTTGCTGTACACCTCACACTCTGCTGGGTATAAGAGGGATGAGGGATGGGTAAGACATTGTCCTTGCCCTTGAAGGGCAAGTACATCATATAGTGGAGAAAGCAGATGTGTACACAATTAACTATAATAAAATATGGTGAATGATATAATGGAGATCTGCCAAGTGTCAGGGGAGTGCAAAGGAGGGAGTGAAGGAGCTGCTTTAAAGGTTGCTGAGAAAAGCTCCACTGAAAAGGGGATTTTTTAGTTGCCCTTTGAAGAGTAAACAGGAATTTTCCAGGTGAACAAAGACAGGAAGTGCATTCCAGGCAGGGGAGCAATGAAACTAGTACATGACCTGGTGTCTGATTTAGCTGGAGTATAAAAGGATGTAGGAGCATTTGGAAAAAAAGGAAGCTCAGTATTAGGATGGGATGTAATCTGAGTGTCATGCTTAGGAGCTGGCATTTTATTCAGTCTAAAATGGAGCCCATGTCTAGGATCTTTCATGGGCAACTTTTCTTAGCTGGCAAGGCTAATAATAATATTCAAGGCAGGTTGTAAAAATGTGTATGTATTAGTGGTTAATCAACTGATTGGCCAGTGTGTAACAGGGTCTGTGTTAGTGAGTGTGAGACTGTAAAACAGACATTACAGTTCATATAATGTAGAAGGTCAGAGTCATTCACATCCAGAAAAAGTTAGGTGCAGGGAAGAGAATACTGTGCAAGATTTTGTGGTTGAATGGCTATGAGACAAAGATGAAAGAGAGCAGAAAGGTATGAGTTGGTTTCTTTTGATGAGGGCATCTGTTGGGTCAGTGAGAGATTGATTTACACAGGGAACCCACATGGGCAAAAACTTGCATAGAGCATGTATGTATAGTTGCCGATTTGGGTCTGCCTAAATACATGCTGGGAAAGAAAATGGGCTTCTACAGAAGTGAGGCCAAATGAAAAAGGGCCTTGAAGCCAAATGAGACATCATAGACCCTCCTCATGCGGAGAAACTAACTTAACCATCCTAGGAAACCTGCTCCTGCCTCACCCATCCTGCATGTGAGACTCCTCTGTGATATTCACACATATGATCACCAAGCCTTATTGGGACCGCATCAGAAGCATATCAATTTCCTATGGGATGCCTCTGTGAAATTCTAGCTTATAGTTGTGTTCTTTGGTGCTAGAATTCTTTGTGTCAAACATCTTTTTCTCTCTGATGCAGACAGCTGTTTTGATTTTCTAAATAAGTTCTGCAACTTTTAATTTAATTTTAAATTCTGCAAGTTTTTTTAAACCTACCTTTTTGCAGATTGGAAATCCTCAATTTCTCTTTCAAGTGGCAGTGGTTATAGTTTCCTTCCAATATTGTGTAGTACTTGAAAGTGCTCCCCTGGACTTTGATTCTCCTTCAAAGTGGGTTCTGCTCAGGGCTTTGCAGTCTGCTTATAGTTTGGGAGGTGGTAGCTAGTCTTGAAACAGTGTCTGTGGAGGTGAGGCAGGTCTCAGATGAATTGTAATTGCTAGATTAGAGGCAGGTAAAAGCTGAGGGATGCTGTTGGTAGTCTAGGAGTCAAACCTGAATCAGGATTCTAGGTCAAGAGAGTGTAAGAAAGAATGAAACCAGGGGACATTCCAAAACTTTTCTAGAAGGGGACTGGAGAAATAGCTCAGCAAGCCCTGGTTTAATTCCCCAGTACCCATGTAAAGCCAGATGCACAAAGTGGTCCATGTGTGGAGTTTATTTGCAGTTGCAGGAGGACCAGACACTCTCATTCATTCTCTTTCTCTAATAAATAAATATTAAACATTTTTTATAAAAGAGCAAGACAATGATGGTCCTAAAATTTATACTCTGGGAGTGTAATACCTTGGCAATAAATAAATAACAATGGGGAATGGCAGCAGATGGGAGAATAATACTGCATTTAGCTAAAGAGCAGGGCATCTTCTTGGTGGTAGCCCAAAGGTGAGCTGCATACATGCTCTAAGAGATTGAAGGCATGGTTATAGTAGAGTCGTGAAAATTATAGTGGAATCATGAAATTCAGGGACTCTGGAGAAGCCGTGAAAATATTCAGACCTGGAGTAAGTTATCAAGGAAGATCCTGTGGAACATCTCCAGATGCAGACTGGAAACCAAAGAGACCCATGAAGGAGTCAGAGAAATAAATTTCCAGTAGAGTAGTGTGGAGAATGACCCCAAAGAGGCTGTGGTTAGTGACATAAAATGTTCAAGAATACAAAGACAATGAGATCATAAGATATAGCCATGGAGAGAACAGTTTCAATAGAATGTGGGCACTAAAGCGACCCTGCAGGAGACTTGAAAGTACACTAATGTCCCAGTACCCTCTCCCCACACCCAACCTTCAGGAAAGCCATCTTTACCCCTCTCTCTTTGGCTTGTTCATATTTACTTGCCTTTCTATATTAGCTTCCAACCCCCCAGTGGCTGATCTAGCCAGCCAGCCAGTTAAGGATCTCTTCATGTGGCATGGTTGGGTCACCTTCCCCAGAGGAGGAAGTTCTCAGTCTTCCTTGGGGAAGGGCAGACAACACAGGATGCCCCTCCTGCAAGAGCAGAGTGAGCTGACAGGACATCCTACAGGTGGTGCAAGGGAAATACCAGCGTGTAACTTTGGCAATGACAGTCTCCCAAGCTCCTCTGGGATGTAGCCAAACTGTCCAATTCTGTTTTCTTTGACACTTAAATGCTGCGGGTTCCCTGAAGCAGAGGTTAGCTCAGAGAAGTTCCACTTCTGCCTCTTCTTGACCAGTCTTTTGTTTACTAGGGGTGCCTCACTTACCCCTACCCCCACCCCTCAACTGAACCTCAGCCTCCGACACCCTGCTGTGATTAACCTCCCTACTCTTAGCTCTCTGTTTTCTGAGAGGCCTTGTACCAGCTCTTTACAGCACAATCCACCAAGGGCAAATGGTCTGTTGCTAGTAAGGGGCTGTTTCCAAGCTTTCCTGGCGCTGACCCACCTCAAAATTCCAGCAAGGAGTAAGGAGGGTTATGCCAAGCCAGCTTCTCCCAGGATGCACCCGGAGCCTGGGAACCAGGAGGGAGGGAGGAGGCTCAGCTGAGGAACTCAGGATTTAATTCTATGCATCATTAAGTAGTCCTCTGAAAGTAGTGTCCCCCTATACATCATCCATGCTTAGTAAACAGCACGCTGACATTACATTAGCGGCTGGAAATGAATTTTCTCTTTTATAGGGAAATTGAGAATCCGCCAAGAAGAAAGAAAGAAGAAAAAAAAAAACCTCAAAACCAATTATCTAGGCATTTATGAGTTCCACCCTGGTCCCTCTCTCTCTTCTCTCTCACTCAAATGCAAAGAAGCATTTAATATTTAATATATTAAGAAAAGAAAGAAACTTTGATAGATTATGTGGAATCTGGCATTAATTCCCTCTGCTTCCTCACTTCCAAATCAGCACTTGGTTTTAGCTGACATTTAAATGGATTAAGGTGTTCAGATTTCCTTAATAGTGTTGACATTTTGGAAATATTTCTGGCTTTTTTCTCTCCCCAAAATAATAATAATAAATATATAAATACAGGAATGGAGCTCCCCCTCCACTGTATAGGTGAATTCAGCTCTGTCCTTTTCAGAGCTGGAACAATTTACATTTTCCATACTTATTTACAAGATTAAGGACAAAGAGAAGTCAAAGCCCTCTTCTGGTGGGGTAGAGGACTGAAGTGGGAATGGGAGCACAAGTAGTCCAAAGGAATTTTGCTGACCACCAAGTTATTTCCCAGGTCTTCTCTTCTTTCTCCTGGGCTTAGGATCTGACTGTCCATCACTGGCCCTCATCTTCCCTCCACCTCTGTTTTGATCGTTCTTCTTTCTTGAGATTGTGTCCTTCCTTTTTGCAGTCTGGTTTGGTTTGTTTGCAGACCTGCCCTCACATGCCAAACATACCAAACCTTTGGAAACTTAAAGAGAAGGGGATGGTTTTGACCCTCTTGTCTAGTCTTTTTCCGAGGGTTTCTTGTACTGGGCTGTCATTTGTAATCATATCTATATGTCCAAGAGTGTAAGCCCATGTCAATTTTTATCTCTGCTTTTAGCTCCTACCACATTTCTTGGTACAAGTTGATGCTTTCAATAATACAGAAGGCAGAGGGAGGGAGAGAAAAGAAGGAGGAGAGGAGGGAATAAAGGAGAGAATGAAGGAAAATGAAGGAAAGACCAGCAGAAAGGGAAATAAAAATAAAAGAAGAAAGACTTAGAAGATGGAAGTCATCTTTGGTTAACATTTCATATGGCCTCCAAACAAAATCCAAGTGGCAGACATACTGAGTTTCATGACACTGGCCACAAATTTCCCCTGGCTTAATGGTGTTGGTAGTGGTTGTTCACCCTCATGAGAAGAAGGAACTGACAATGCTTATAGAAATCCAATACTCCCTAGTGATGGCTCCTTATAAAAATCACCCAGAAGGAGATAAAATCAGATGCCCCAAAGAATAGTCTCAGCACTATTATTTAATATATGCTGTTTGATCTCTTGGTCTCAGTTTTCTCATATAGAAAAATGGAAATATCAACCCCAGCCTGAGCACTCTATTGTACTTATTATAAAAATATGCACATTTGCTGGTCTAGATGGGATGAGTACATAACAAGTGGCCTGCTAGCTGTGACTATTTTGTTGTATGCAATGTATTTAACCTAGTGGCTGTACGAATTTTCACTATTACAGCTAACCTAGCCAACATATGATACTAGTTCCAAAAGGTAGAAGGAAATAAATCCTCTGAATTATCTATGAGCTCCAGCATAATTTCTTCCTCAAGTTCTACAATCACTTTTGGAAGTAATGAAGGATTTAATTTATTGTGTGCAGGCATGTGTGTATGTGTATAGGGGCATGTGTACAAGCAGGTACACATATGTGTGTATGAGTTTGGAGACCAGAGGTGTCAACTCTGGTGTCTTCCTCAATAACTCTCCACCTCAGCCTCTGAGACAAGGTGTCTCACTGAACCAAGGAGATCACCAATTTAGCTAATCTAGCTGGCTATTGAGCCCCAGGAATTGCTTATCTCTACTTGCCCAGTTTTGGGATGATAGGCATATGCCATTATGCTGGGCATTTGACATGGGCACTGAGGATCTGAACATAGGTCCTTGTGCTTGCACAGCAAACACTTCACCCACTGAGCCATCTCCCAGGCCCTTTGACTTGATTTTTATAAGAGGGATTCTTAGCGGTTTCTACTAGAAGAGTTTTAACTGGGTTGTGGCCACCAGAACAGTCATGGTGTGGGATCAATGAATATAGTGGCCTGACAGAGGAGGGATATCATTATTTCCAGTGTTTCACCTTCTAGTGGATGACTTCTCTGCCCTTCACACTCATCTGCTTGCATTTCTACACGCGTTGATGGTCTTGTCACCTATCTATCAAAGCACACTCAGTTTTTCTTAGCAATAAATGCCAGAAAAGAATTTTCATTTAAAATGTCCTATTTTCACAAAGCTGACTTTTATTCCACCTACAAAGATATCCCAGCCCAAACTTTATGGAACTACTTTTTCCCTTGGGCTGTGTGTGGCATAGATGGTATGTTATGAACATCAGACTTGCTTGGGTTAGCAAAGGACACAGCAAGACTTCAGGGCTTGGATAAATTGCCTTTTTTTAAAAAACATCTTAACCATAATCAGCCTAGAGTCTTCTTTGTATTTTTGCCCTTTCTTTTGATTTTGAAATCCCTGCTCTACTGGTTTTGAGCCATTGACTTTAGATTCATTGTTTTCATGGTCTGCATCTCAATGTCTGATAGTTCCAAAAGAAGTGTGCGTTTTCTACCACATGTGATCTCCCAAGCGCTATACTAAGTGTGGGATTAACAGATGAATAAAACACATTTCCTTTCTTCAAGTGATAGTCTAGAAGAACTTAGAGGGGTCAAAATTCAAGCACAATCAAAGTGCATTCAAGGGATTAACTTGCCCATGCTGGTGAAGATCCATAAATTCTGGGCATGCAAGAAGAGGCAATTCTCTAGACAGACTGATGAGAGTGGTGTGGTATGGAAGGGTAGCTCAGAGTTAACATACTCATAGTATTCTTTGGATTTAAGAAAGAAGCATTCAAGTAAGCTTATGTTAAATTAAATGACCCTCATTTATCTGACTAAATGCATTTCTGAGATAGAAGAAGGGGAATTATAGGTGTCAACCTCATATCTTGGTCTCTGTTTCCTTCCCTCAGTTACTCAAAGTTTCTATCACAGACTTTTACATTAAGTCAGCTGTGAGCTGGCTACTCCATTCCTTTACCCATCCCTCCACCATTCATTCCTTTATCAAGTTATTTTTTTTGTGTGTATGTGTGTGTGTGTATCATTGGACAACCTTAGGGTTGCTCCTCCGGAACACTGTACATCTTTTTTTTTTTTTTCTTTTCAAGACAGGATCTTTTACTGGCCTGGAACTTACCAATTAGGCTAGATTGGCTGGCCAGCAAGCCCTGAGGATCTGCCTGTGTCTACTTCTCTAGCATGCTATGCCTAGCTTTCTTACATGGACTCTGAAAATAGAACTCAGGTCCTCATGCTTGCAAGGCAAGCACTTCACTTCTGTACTGATTGAACTGTCTCTCAGCCCCTTCCAGTAATTATTTCTTTTCTTGTCATGTATATGTGTGTGTGTGTGTGTGTGTGTGTGTGTGTGTGTGTGCGCGCGCCTGCGCATGCACGCACGCACTGTATATATGCATGTGTCGGGGGGGGGTGTGCATGTGCTCCTGTGTATGTAAAGACCAGTGGGTGAAATCAGGTACTCTTGTTAATTGTGTTCTATCTTGTTTTTGAGACAGGATCTCTCACTGAACCTACAGCTCATTGATTTGGCTAGTCTAGACAGCAAGAGAGCCCTAGAGATCCAACTGTCTCTGCCTCCCCAGAGCTGAGATTAAAGGTACATACAAATACTGCTGGTATTTTACATGAGTTCTTAGGACCTGAATTCAGATCCTCATGCTTGCTTGGCAAGTGTTTTACCCACTGAACCATCTTTCCAGCAGCCCCCAATCAAGTTATTCTTATGTTTATATAATATCTTAGCTAATGTGCCTGGTGCCGGCTACTGACTCCAGTAAGAGAAGTATAGAGGACGAGTGCTAGATGGAGATATGTCAAGAATACTAGATGACTGTTACAGTTCATTGTAAATACTAGTTTTGCTTATTTGACTTCTCTACCAAATTCATATTTGCAAAACAGCCTATATAGCATATATAACATGCAAAGACTCAAAAATACCAATGTAAACACTAAGCAATTCAAGAGACCAAAGATTACCTGTAGAATCATTGGTGGCTCTGGATTCCTTCCTTGTAGCATGGCTGATATTATCTTGAATTTTAAAAATATTTTATTTATTTATTTATTTATTTATTTATTCATTCATTTATTTTATTTGCAAGGAGAAAGGTGGGGGGAGAGACTGGAGCATGCCCAGGCCTCCAGCCACTGCAAAGGAACTCCAGATGTATGTATGTGCCACTTTGTGCATCTAGGTTTATGTGGGCACTGGGGAATTGAACCCAAGTTTCTAGGTTTTACAGGCAAGCACCTTAACTGCTGAGCCATCTCTCCATCCCCATCATCTTGAATTTTGGCTTTACTCTTCTTTGTGGTTGGGCTCATATGTGTATCTCAAACAATATTTTTTAATTATTATTTTTTATTGACAACTTTTATACTTACATACAAAAAAACCCCACCTATTTCCCTCCCCTCCCCCCATTCCACTTTAGAACTCCAGTCTCTGTCATATCCCCTCCCTCTCTCCATTAGTCTATCTTTTAATTTGATGTCATCATCTTTTTCTTCTATTTTGAGGGTCTTGCAAAGGTATTGCTAGGCACTGCAAGGTCATGGATATTGAGGCCAATTTCTGTCTGGGCAGTTGCATTATAAGGGGTCATACCCTTCCTTTGGCTCTTCCATTCTATCCTCCCCCTCTTCCACAATGGTCCCTGAGCCTTGGAGGGTGTGACAGAGGTGTTTCAGTGCTGGGCACTCCTCTATCCCTTCTTCTCAGCACTATGTTGCCTTTTGGGTCATCCCAGTGGCCATCGCCATCTGAAAAGAGAAGCTTCTCTAACCAGAAGTGAGTAGAGTTAATATGTGAATATGAACATTAAGTATAGTGCTTTCAGGGCAGCTTGGTGGGAATAATATATACATTTCGTCAGACAAGAGCAGGCTTATACCCCTAAAGCTCATGACCTCACCTACCATAGACTTTTACTTAGGTCTTTCAGTACCAGGTATGTATTCCCTCCCGTAGAGAGGGCCTTCAGTCCAATTATGGAGCAGTTGGTTACCCCAAGAGTAGACATGCCACTATTGCACCCGTTCAGTCATTGGGCCTGTCTGGCCAAGCTTGAATATTCAGCGTCCACTGTTTTCAGTGCTGATGACTTCTGTCTCCCATATGGCTGCATGCAGTGCAGCTTTCTCCAGCTTTCAGTTGGCTGGTCTACAGGGAGAAGGTTTTCTGCTCCACACCAGCTTGCTTTCTCAGTGACCTTGCCTCTCAGGCAAGAGATGTCTTCAGCAATAGGGTCTGACTATCTGTTTCTCAAGGGAAACCAAGGGCTTTGGCAAAAGCCTTTAATGTTTTGGAGGCTACCGGGACCTCCTTGGCCAAAAACTCACTGGAAGGTATCCCATCCCAGGCACTGAAAATTTTCTAGTAACATTCTACAGCTTCTAGACATGCCTTTATTCAAAAAAGTAATTTTACATATGTCTTATTCACCATATCTTGAGTTTAGATTGACCCTCCCCCTGCCCTTCTTTTATGCATTCTCTTCCCATGGCCTCACTTAGGCCATTCCCCTCCCTGTAATCAGTTCTTCTACTTACATATGTGCATTACCATACACTTAAGCCCTTCCCTTTCCTCTTTCCCTTATAGCCTTTTACCAGCTTAGAGGATGAAATCAGGGAATCTCTCCCATTCACAATTGCCTCAAAAAAAAAAAAAAAAAAAAAAAAAAAAAAAAACCTTGGAATAAACTTAACCAAGAAAGTGAAGGATCTCTACAAGAGAACTTTAAAAAGCTCGAGCAACACAAGGAAATGGAAAGACATCCCATGCTCCTGGATTGGAAGAATCAATATTGTGAAAATGTCAATCTTACCAAAAGCAATCTACACATTTAATACAATCCCCATTAAAATCCCAATAGCATTCTTCACAGAAATAATAAAAAAAAACAATACTAAAATTCATCTGGAAACACAAAAAACCTCAAACAGTCAAAACAATTTTGTGCAACAAAAATCAGGCAGGTGGTATAACCATACCCGATTTTAAGTTATACTACAAAGACATAGTAACAAAAACAGCATGGTACTGGCACAAGGACAGACAGACAGATCAATGGAACAGAATAGAAGACCCAAATATTAATCCAGGCAGCTATAGCCACCTGATTTTTGACAAAAATGCCAAAAATATTCATTGGAGAAAAGATAGCCTCTTTAACAAGTGGTGCTGGGAAAACTGGACATCTGTATGTAAAAGGATAAACATAGATCCTTGTCTCTCTCCATGCACAAGAGTCAAGTCCAAATGGATCAGGGACCTTAATATCAGACCTGAAACTCTGAAACTGCTAGAGGAAAAGGTAGGGAAACTCTTCAACATATTGGAATAGGCAAGGACTTTCTGAATATAACTCCAATTGCTCAGGCAATAAAAGCACTAATCAACCACTGGGACCTTATGAAATTACAAAGCTTTTGTACAGCAAAGGACACTGTGAATAGAGCAAAAAGACAACCTACAGAATGGGAGAAAATCTTTGCCAGCTATACATCTGACAGAGGATTAATATCCAGAATATACAAAGAACTCAAAAAACAGAATAATAAGAATTCAAACAACCCAGTTAAAAAAATGGGCTATGGAACTAAATAGAGAATTCACAGAAGATGAAATACAGATGGCATATAAACATCTAAAAAAGTGTTCCACATCCTTAGCCATCAGGGAAATGCAAATTAAAACCACTTTGAGATTCCATTTCACTCCTGTGAGAAAGGCTACGATCAAGAAAACAAATGACAATAAATGTTGGCATGGATGCGGAAAAACAGGAACACTTCTACACTGTTGGTGGGAATGTTAGCTGGTCCAGCCATTGTGGAAATCAGTGTGGAGGTTCTTGAGACAGCTAGAAATAGATTTACCATATGATCCAGCTATAGCACTCCTAGGCATATATCCAGAGGACTCTTCTCATTACCTTAGAGATACTTGGACAACCATGTTTATTGCTGCTCTATTCATAATAGCTAGGAAATGGAAGCAGCCTAGATGTCCCTCCACAGATGAATGGATAATAAAGATGTGGTACATTTACACAATGGAGTTCTACTCAGCGGTAAAGAAAAATGAAATTATGAAATTTGCAGGGAAATGGATGGATCTGGAAAGGATTATACTAAGTGAGGTAACCCAGGCTCAGAAAGCCAAACATCACATGTTCTCTCTCATATGTGGATCCTAGCTACCAATGTAGACTTGTATGTGAACTGGAATCAAACAATATTTTGTTTATTTTATGTTTTTGAATTTTATGTAAACGGTGTCATGCAATATGTGAGTGCATTCATGGGAAGTTTCTTATTTGGTCTTAGTGTGTATTTTTTGAGGTTCTTATGTGCTAAAATTTGCACCTTTACTTTATCTCATGGCTGTATGCTAAATATTTGCTGTGTAGATTGTTTCCAGCATATGTTTCCAGCAAATTTCTCTGTTACAGCAATGTTGTTGAGGAAATACTTATCACTATGTCTTGTTACACAGTTCCACTGACTTTGTGTGTATTATGTATCTACCAGTGTAACCTGAGGGATACAGGGCATGCACTACACAATGTTGAAATGTTTTCCAATGTGGTTCTATCAATCAACATTTCTATTAGCAATGAGAGCTTTCCTTCTGTACTTCTTCACCAACATTTTGTATTATAAGAGTTAAATGTGAAGGTGTGAGCTTTCTTTTCATTATGATTTTAATTTTTGTAGATTATATATAACATGAAGAGGATTTTTGTGTGTCTATGAACAATTTGTATTTCTCTGTATGAAATGACCATGATGATTTTTGACATTTTTATTTTTTCTTTGCTAGATTGTTGGTTTGCCTTTTCTTCCTGAATTACAGACTCTGTTTTGATAATCTTTTGTTTATTATGTGTGTTTCAAATATTTCCTTCCAGTTTGTGTCTTGTCTTCATTTTCTTTATAATCTATTTTTTTTGTTTGTTTTTTTGAGGTAGGGTCTTTGCTCTAGCACAGGCTAACCTGGAATTCACTATGTAGTCTTAGGGTAGCCTCACTCTCACAGTGACCCTCTTACCTCTGCTTCCTGAGTGCTGGGATTAAAGGCATGCGCCACTACACCCAGCTTTATATTCTACGTTGATGAATCCATGTTCTCAATTTTAACATAGTCAAAGTTGACAATCTTTTCTTTATAAGCTTCATTTTTTTATATTGTGTCTTAAAAATCAATATATTTCTTATAAAGATATCTTCTCAGGTTTTCTTCCAAAGTTTTAAATTTTATCCTGCACATTTAAGTTAGGAAACCATCTAAGATTGATGCCTACTGTAAAGTAGAATTCCAGTTTAGTTTTTCTTGATGTTTATATAGTTGTTCCAGCAAGATCTGTTGAATAGTGTATTCTCTCCTCATTGATCTTCAATGTCAGTTGTGTTTTTAGGGAGTGTTTCCCCTACATATGTAGACTCTGGGTCCTGTGATGTGCTCCACTGGGTCACTCATCCCTCATTTCATTTCTGCTGATGGTCCAGCAGATTCAGTGAAGCTCTCACATCAGAAATACTGTGGGCGAGAACTGAAGCAATTCATTTCACAGAAACTTTTATTTATGGGGGCAATCTAGGGGTGAAACGGATCCTAAATTTAAAGAGAAGGCTAATGTTCTAGCTCTAAAATGTACTTATGTGACTTAGGGCACATTTTCCTTTCATATTTTCTAAATCTTAGTCTCTTTTGTTAAGTGGGAAGAATTTTATTTCCAAAGTCTGAGTAAAGGGTTAGAGTAAATTTTATATTTTAGTGGATGACAGTGTGTTCCACATTAGCATGGACCTAGAGGATCCACTTCATAAAACCCAAAGCCATGTGGATGTTTTCTAATAAGTTGAGCCCAAAGTAAGTCAGTTTCAGAATTATCCCACAAGAAATGAGACAGAACCCCTCCCCATCCCCTATTGAATTATTTGTTTCAGCTCACCAAATTCTCTTCCTATACTTCCTGACTTAGTCCAAACTCATTTCAGGGGGCATGGGGCTTTGACATTTTCTGCTAAAAATGATTGAGGATAACTGGCAAAGAGAAACTTGCTATTACTGAGTTGGGAATGGTAGATGAAGAAGAAAGTTACACAGGGAAAGTCATTGTCAAACACTTGAACAGGATCTGCAGTCCAGTACAAACAAAAGCTCTCTCATCAAGTATTGGCAAGTCACAACACAAATATAGCACTTTATAATTGATGAAGTGTTCCTTTGTGATTTGGTTCATTGTAACAAATTGATCCATTTTATTGCCTGAACACTGAACACTGAAGTGAGAGTTGGCTCATGGAACCTGAGATAAGCTGACATTTACAGTGAGGTTGTCGCAACTCACATTCAAGCTGGGTGATTCAAAGTCTCTTTACTACACAAATATAACTCAACCTAGATTGCTGAGATAATTTCCATCATGTTATATAACCTTTCTCATATAGGCTGTACAAAATTTTAAGGCCAGATTTCATAGTTCAGTTTAGGGGTTCAACAGACATTCACTGAATCAAAATTTCTAGCTGGGTTTGGGCAATTTTCCAGGTGATTGCTAAAATCTCCCAACTCCCCAAATCCAAGGAAGCTTTCATGTCCCATTCCCACACTGATAATGTGGAATTCTAATGTGTTTTCCCTAATGCATTTGCTGTAAATAGCTGGGTGTAGTGGTGCATGCTTTTAGTCTTAGCCCTCACAAGGCAGAGGTAGGAGGATAGCTGTGAGTTCAAGGCCAGCCTGGAACAATAAAGTGAGTGCCAGATCAGCCTGGGTTAGAGTGAAACCCATCCCCCTCAGAAAAATCCAGAGGCATTTTGTATAAATTTATAGCCAGAATCACAGTTCTCTGGCAGCATATTGGCCTTAGATCAGTTATGAGACTGGTTAGATATCTGTTCACATGCTAACATGGCATCAGGCAGTTTAGGCTTAGTGACCTCAGAGATGTGGCTTAGGCACTTATACCTATCTTGGTGGTACCTTGGCATCTTTATCCAAAAATTTGGATCCCCTTGTGTGGTGGTCTTATTCAGATGTCCCCCCCCACCCCCCATAAACTTAGGTATTCTGAATGCTAGATTCCCAGCTGATGGCGATTTGGGAATTAACATTTCCTGGAGGCAGTGTTTTGGGGGCTAGCTTGTGGGTGTTATAGCCAGCTTCCTCTTGCCAGTGTTTGGCACACTCTCCCATTGCTGTTGTCTACCTGATATTGGCCAGGAGGTGATGTCCACCATCTGCTCATGTCATCATTTTCCCTTGCCATCATGGAGCTTCCCCTCAAGTCTGTAAGCCAAAATAAATCTTTTTTCCCCACAAGCTGCTCTTGGTTGGGTGTTTTCTGCCAGTAATGCGAACCTGACTGCAACATATACCTATGATTTACGTGCCTGCCACCTTCTCCCATGAATCTAGAAAATGTGCTGTTATAAATATTTATAATTCAGCCACCAAATGTCAGCTAATAAAAGACTTGGCAATATACTATAGGAAAATTCTATTCTTGCTTTCCCCAGGCTATCCTTTATACATACAAATATTGCTTTACCTGACTCAATCCTAGGTACTGCCATAAGAACCCAAAGTATCTTTTTATTTTCCATCTTTCTAAAGATGTCATCTGATATCATTGCCCCATTTTTAATTGAAATTATTCTTCTTGATACTTTGGAAGATAGCTCCATGGCTTACCACACTTTTTCTCACCTTTCCTTATGTGACTTTACACTCAAGATTTCTACCTCTCTGCCTGTGTGTCTCCTCCATGTGGATGACCCTTGACTCTACATCACTAGGCCTGACTAATGATAGAAACTTTAGTGTTCTCCAGGAATCTATGCCCAGCTTCCTTCACCCTTCTTCATCTTATACTCATTTTCCTTTATCAATGTTGCTACCATCTCATTGATCATCATGAGTTATGTTTAACACCTCTCTTGTCCCTTATTCTCAGTGTTGCACTCAAATCCTATCTGCTTTTTACTTCCTATCTCTGCCTATTTTTTATTTTTAACAACCTGGTCTGGGCTTCCAGAATATATCCCAGTAGCTTTCTGACTTGCTTTCACATGGATGGTATCATTTTTTTGTTACCTCATCATGTCCCTTATTCAGGTCATAGTTTATATTTTAAAACTATGAATATTCTGGTAGTGTTTTCAGAATGAAAGAGATGACTGAAGGTGGGCTTCTGTGGGCCAGGGAAGACTTTGGCCAATTTCCTAGAATGCTATGCTGTCACACTTCCCAGCCATTCTTCACTGATTGCTTGTCTAGAACTATGAGCTAAATATTGGCAATCCTTAGCCTCTAACCCCTTTGTAGGATGACTTTGGATCACATTTTACAAGTGCACAATGCAATAGACTTCAACCATAGAGTCAGGAAAGAGACTACAAGTCCAAAAATCTTGTGCCTCTTACATCTTGGGAAAATCACTTTCCTTTTCTTACACTGTATGGGATTATCTTACATGAAAGCTATGAGACCATTATAGCTTCCTCTTGATATGTGATCCAAGGAAATATAAATATAAGAAAACATTTTAAACCATGAACTACAAAGTAAAATTCATTTTCAGCCCCACCTCCTACCTTACACTTTCTGGCCTTCAGCTACTTATTTAATGCCAAAGTGTTTTCCCTACCTTGCATCTCATTTTTCTCTCTCCATTTTAAGCTGGGTGATCCAATGTCATTCTTTCTCTGTTGATGCCTCCACCCCTAGCATATTATCAACATTTGATTCACTCCTTCTGCCTGCTTCACCTCTGCTAGCTACCATCCTTCTCCCTTTTCCTTTTGTAACCAGAGAGAATAGTAGTCACTCCTGATGGCTCATTGTTCACTCTTTCCATACTCCTGTATTTATTCATAACTGTTCTTCCCAAGTCCACAGATCTTTTCGTCTTCTCAGGTCATATCCCTTTTAAGCCTTCTGTAAAACCCAGTACTGCAAACTATCCCTTGCTTCTTTCTTTCAAGTACTTTTCCTTTTATTTATTGATTTGAGACAGAGAGAGAAAGAAAGAAAATGGGTGCACCAGGGCTTCTAGCCACTAAAATCAAAATCCAGATGCATGCACCACCTTGTGCATCTGGCTTACATGTGGGTACTGGGAAATTGGACCTGGGTCTTTCTGCTTCACAGGTAAGTGCCTTAACCACTAAGCCATCCCTCCAGCTCCCCTTTGATTCTAAAACTCTCTTTTCTTTGAGTTTTCATGACACCTACAGTTTTTTTTAATTTTTTTTATTGACAACTTCTATACTTACATACAAAAATGCATGATATTTCCCTCTCCTCCCTCCATTCCCCTTTAGAACTCCAATCTCAGTCATATCCCCTTCCTCTCTCCATTATTCTCTCTTTTAATTTGATGTCATCATCTTTTTCTTCTATTATGAGGGTTTTGCAAAGGTATTGCTAGGCATTGCAAGGTCATGGATATGAAGGCCAGTTTCTGTCTGGACAGTTGCATTGTAAGGAGTCATACCTTTTTTTTTTTTTTTTTGAGGTAGGGTCTCACTGTAGCCCAGGCTGACCTGGAATTGGAATTCACTATGTATTCTCAAGGTGGCCTCGAACTCACGATGATCCTCCTACCTCTGCCTCCCAAGTGCTGGGATTAAAGGCATGTGCCACCATGCCCGGCTTTCATGACATTTCACACTTTCACAACATTGTGCCCCTCTTGTAGTCTTTCTGACTCTTTTACTAACCATTTTCTTCTGCTTCATTTTCTGACTCAATACCATTCTCGTCTCCTTGTTTTCGGGCTTTTCCTTAAGCCTAGTCTTCTACCATCTGCTCCATCCCAGATGACATATTGTTTCATTTTACTCTCTTATATCTGAACAATACCTGAAATGTTGCTTGCTGCTAAGCTTCTCCTCTAGTGAAGTTTATTACAATACAGGGTGAACACGATGGTGAGGAAGTAAACACATCCCATGGGACATCTTGAGAAAAATGGATATTTTTAACCTCATGAGATAAAATCTGTAAGAAAAAGTCTTTGCTGTCTTGAAACACTTGAAAAAAATCTATTAAAAAAAGAGTTTCTACTTGTTGACTTTGATCCCCAAAGAAAATGGAATTAGAAACTGCAGATGGGAAGATATGGGATGAGTAGCAAGCAAAACCTTCTGATCTTGTGAAGACTCTGCAGCCAGATGACAAAGATTCAAATATGGCTCTGCAGTTTCTAATCCATTTGATCATAGCAAGCTATTTCACTTCTCTCTGCCATTGTTTCATCATGTGTAAAATGAAGACAGATCATGATAGCACCAATCTCATTATGTTCTTTTGAAGATTAAATAAGATAATTTATGCTTATCAGAATGCCAAGCAAAAGGAGACAAGGATCACATTTTAGCTGTCCTCTCTTCTTTCCATCCCCATCATTGCCATCTTCTTCTTCAACATTATTATCACCACCACCACCGTTTAGAGTTGTTCGGCAATGGAACCAGCTCTCCCCAAGGCAGTAGACTTGTTTCTAGAGGAATATTCAAGCCCAATTGTGCTGAGTACATGGCAGAAACTTCCATGGTGGTGTCTCAGTAGGCTAGATGATATTGGAAGTCCCTGCCTATGTTTACTATCTGTGGTGGTATGATTCAGGTGTACTCCACAAAATTAGGTGTTCTGAATGCTGGGTTTCTAGCTAATGGAGATTTGGGAATTAACGCCTCCTGTATTTATGTACATGTGTTTCTATGGACATAATTTTTATTATGAGTAGGTGTCTAGAAGAGAAGTTGATGGCAATTACATAAACATTTAACTTTGTAAGGAACTATGTAGCCCCTCTTTGCTCCTTTATCTCTTGGCTTGTATCAGCCAAGTTTTCCCCTTTCCTGTCCATGATTGTGTTTTGAGCTTTCTGATCTCCATGATCCAGGAATTTCTCACTTGCTACATTTCTTCTAGTCAAAATCATTGCACTAAAGATTTATTGTTCCCTAAACTAGATAGTGTGCAGGGATTCAGACACAATCATGTCCAATGGCATTTACAATCTAGCAGGTGAGGTTGATACACATATGAGTAACTCACATATAAAACAGATAATTGAACTAGAGAAACAAAATATAATGGGAAAGGAAAAATTATCATGACCAGGGGGAGGGGTACAGGATATAGAATTATTGCTTAAAGGAGACAGAAGTGTGATTAAAGACCTGAGAATGAAAGAAGACAGGATTTAAAGACAGATAATTCAAATTTCATCTCACTTGGGGAGCTTTCCTTGTGAAGACATTACAAATGTTTGTCCTCAACACTTCTCTGAGTATACCTCATGTAGCTAGTCATCCTGTCAGGGAAGTCTTTCAGACTACCTTGAAAATAAAGATATTTTATTAGGGCAACTGAACCCCAAAGTCCAAACATTTGATCCAAAAGGATGGGCTATGGAAGCCTAGAGTGTGGTTTTAGAGAGGCCAAGATACTGCAAACACATATACCAATCAGCAAGCCAACTAGAGTTGGGAGCAGGCCCAGGTAAAGCATGAGTGGTCTTCAACCTGGGCAGTCTGGGTACAGGTGCATGGGAGTCCTTCCAGATCATCATTTAGGGCAGAGTTATGCAAACAGCATGTTCCCATGAGCGACTAATGAGCATATGCCACCATATAGGTTCTCATACATGATATAATCTGGATCAATCAGATATGCAGATGCTTGAACAACCTATGCTTCTCACTTGCTAGTTTATGGTTAAGTGCTCAGCAATTCCTGTAGAGTTGATTGTCTAAGAAAATAATTTCTTCATATTCCAATGTTATAAAATATTGTTTGGATTAAAAGGGCAGAAACAAATTGATGGATCTGAATTTTTTTCTTTTGGCTTGAGATGACAAGGCAATCCATCAGACAACTTCCTTGGCTCCCTGTGACATTTCAAGCTCAAATGTTATAGCTTTCTTATTTTTTCTTTTCTTCTTTTTTTTCTGTTTACCCTCTGGCTCTCTACTGAACTATGCCTCCAGGAAATGCATACTGTAGATGTGGCAAGCGCTCAATTGAAGCTTGTCATGTGGTGACTGGGAATACTCATGCTACTTTATAGGTTGTGCCAAAGATGAGGCAATGCCCTAGTTCACTTGTGATGCTGAGTGTACCCATGCCCTATAACATACAGCAAAGAGTTAGAGAACCACTTAGACAATGGACAAGGACACAGAGGCCTACAGAAGATGATTTCAGTGTTTGGATTGTGTATGAAAATTCTAGTCACAATGCTTGGCTACTTTACCTGTCTCTGCCACCGTGCATAATGTGAACTTGGGAATGCTACTTAAGTCATTCCAAGCCATGTCTTTTCAACATTTTAGCCACAGATAGTGAATATAAGAATGAACTGATAGAGTAACTAGGGACCCACTGGGAAGATTAAGAGCATAACTAAAAATGGCATATGCCTTCTTCATGGTTAGCTAATCCTATATCTATAACCCCACCCCTTGTATTAATGAAAGCAAAAAACATTTATGATCTCTCAGTTTTATGGGGTCAGGAATCTGAGTGGAATGATCTGAAGTTCTACTCACAGGTTCTCAGGGCTTTGGCTGGGACTGTTAAGCATCCTGCTGCTGGACTGAGGCTGAACAATCTTCTTCCAAGATGGTTCACTCATGTGGCTGTTGGTGGGAAGTTTCAGTTCTTTGCTGTCTATTGTCAGGAGGCTGCAATATCTTACCTTGCTGACCTTTACAATGGATTGCTTGATGGTCCTCAAGACAAGGCGGCTGGTTTATCACAGAGTGAGTGATCCAAATCACAAGTTAGTAGGGCTTTAGAATCTAGGCTTAGAAGTAATACACTGTGATCTCCTTAGTATCCCATTTATCCCATATCTCAGTAAGATTCAATCAGGGAAGGGACTAACTCCAAAGGGGTGTGAATTCTAGGATTGGGATCACTGGGGTTCACAATGGAGGCTGATGTCTATACCATCTTTCAGTTTAAAGGGAAATGGGGGATATAGCTGATTATCTACAAGGTCATTGCTCTATAATCACCTCCCTGTTTGCTCCTAATAACTTTCCCTCAAGCCTGTTCTCCACTCCCATCTAGCAGAAAATTCCTTCCATCTTTGTCAACCCCTTGTCCCACACTAAAAATTCAGCATTAATCCCTCACAGGGTTCAACAGAAACCACACATTGTACCTGAATGGGCTCTGGAGCTCTGGTCTTATTGTGCTGAGCTACACTGGCTGGCCTTCCTTTGGTAGGTGCTTCTCACTGCAGTTCAGGTAGAAGCATTAGATGCTCACTTCATATGAGACAGAGCCCCTATTTGAGAGTCAGTAAGAAGAAATGTGGGAGAAGTTTGAGGACAGTGCTCTGATACCTGCATTTGGTATTTTCCAACATGTGTTTATATCCAAATACATTTGAATATGTCAGTTGAGGTAGACAGAACTATTATTGTTCCCTCCTCCACTGTGTGGATGAAAAACAAGTGCACAAAGTCTTAAGTGAAACATTTGCTGGTGCAGGGAACACAAAAAGAAAAGATAGTATGTGGGGTTTGGCTGATACTTTCTTGAGCTTGGGGTATGATGGTGTTTGAATTTAGTGAAGTTGATGTGTAACCATGAACACAGCTTGCTGATGACTAACTGGGCCTGGATCAAGCATATTACTTTGCTTTATCTGTGCATGTCTTTACTCCTTCCAGTTGTAGTACTGTGTTCTGCCTTCCTGGCCCACATGTCCTGGGTAGCTTTCCTCATCATCATTTTCCTTATTTACATTGTGTTGAATGCCCCACAAACTGATCAGGGCTGCTGTACTTGCCAAGGGTTCTGACTGAGTTTCTGTGAGTCTCTGTGAAGACAGGCTGGGAAAAGCTGCCACCCTGTGCATATCACTATGCTTGTGAGAGAACAGCATGTTTAAAATACAGCTCATCCAGCAACAGAGACTCTTTTTGTATGGTCCTGGGATCCATCCTACCTTTACCACTAGTTGGGGTATTGAAGGGGCTGATGACAAATGCCTCTCTGGACTACTTCCCACAGATGGAGCCCACCATGCTACACCTGCCCTGTGGCCACTAGCTTAGTCTGCTGCCCCATGTCAACTATACTATGTCACCAGCTTCAGAATCCTTTGGAAGGTCACAGAAGTTGGCTTCCCTGAGGACTAGGTACCCACAAGTCCAGTTCCAAAGACCATATTAGGCAGTTACCTCTCCAACCTAATCATCCTTCTACCTTCATGGAAACCTGGAAACCTGAGAAAGATGGAAGGGGGGAAGTGGTGTGGTTTCCCAACACAAATAACCCCACAGCTCTTTCTCAGCAGTGACCCTTAGCCTGTCCTGTCAGCCTCGGGCTGAGGGAGGAAGGAAATAGACCTTCCATTCAGTATTTTTTTTCCCCTGTCAAGAAGATCAGAGGAACTGAGATGGCACAGAAAAGGAGTCCAAAGCACCTTGTGGACTCCTCCTGCAGATTTGTGTTGCCTTTCCCCTCCCCTCCTGAGGACTAAGTAAACAAACTCCCTGGCCAAGCAAGGCCCCAGGCCCAACTCCAAGCCAGCCATAAATAAGAGCCCTTCAGCCTTTCACTCTCATGCAAGTGGAGAGGACACATCTGAGTGGAACATTTGATAGCAGGAGGAGGATGGCTAGGGGAGAGGCCTTGTGTTAATTGAATCCCAATTTCCTTCTCCCAGGCTGGCTCTTATCTTTTTAATTATACAAGGCCTTTAATCTTCTGCAGGACTTGTCTCTGTCATTAATGCATGATCCCCATTCAAGATAGGGGTCTACTCAGGGGTAATGGGAGCAAGCAGAGGCCTTTGGCAACTTTTTTTTACTTTTTAAAAACACCCAGAATTACCCAGGACAAATCTGGGTTGAGGAAGGGAGAGAGACATGGCTGGCTCCCTTAGGCTCTCAAATGGTGCTTTTTCAACTCTCTGTGTTTGCCAGGTCCACTCTTAGATGAAGAACAAGAGCCTCTCATATTGGTGTGGCTCCCAAAGCACAGGGTTACTTGTTCTAGCAATTAAAGGGCAAGTGAGCTACCCAAGAGCCTGTCTCAGGTAAAGCTATTTATGCAAAATTCAGGCAAACCAAAGGGTACACATAGGATGCTAGGTGCTGGGGTAGAACCCTGGAAAGAGTCGGGATATTCTGTCTTTCTTTAATGTTAGACTGCTTTAGGTGCTTGTGAATGGAAATGCACCTTCTCACTATTTCCCTGACTTGTCAAGGTGCATTACCTCCAGGTGACAATAGCTGGGAACCCTTCAGGGTTATGTTTCTCTTCAACCCTTGCCCTTCCAGCTGCTCTGTCAAATGTCTAATGAGCTGTAAACTGATACTTAAGAATGCAAGACACACCCCACTGAAAGGAATATGATTGCTATTAGATGTTCCATAAATGTTTACTGAATAACTTTTGAACAAGAGTTCAAAAAGCCATTCAATCTAAAACTTGAGCTCACAAGCATTTATTGAACAATTTGAGTCCCTCATTTATAGCTTTAGATTTTACTGGAACTGCTCCTATCCCCTGCTACAGGGTAGCCTTTCACTCAGGCAGTCTGATATGTCACATAACCAAAATAGCCTCTGAGCATGCAAAAAGATAGGTAAAGCAATTTGGAAAATAAATTGTATTAGTTTTAAATATATGAATATATAAAATATATTACCATAATCATACATATGTAAAGCAGTGCCTATATATGTACTATAAAATGGCATATGTATACAATTGTGTGCATATATATATATATATGACTCACTGGTAGAGCACTTGCCTTGCATGCCCAAGGCCTGCCTCAGCTTCAATCCCCAGTACTATAAGTTAAAAACAAAACAAAACATGATGACAACAACATATATCATATATGTGCGCATGTGTGTGTATTTGTGAGTTTTTATATTCAAAGAATTCAGTTATTATTCAATTATATGTGTATATACATATGTCCATATGTGTAGTGATTTGATTCAGATGTCGCCCATAAACCACCTAGGTTCCAAGCTGATGGAGATTTGGGAGTTAACGCTTCTTGGAAGCAGTGTGTTGTTGGAGGCAGGCTTATGGATGTTATAGCAAGTTTCCTCATGCCAGTGTTGGACACACTCTCCTGTTCCTGTTGTCTACCTGCTGTTGGCCAGACGGTGATATCCACCCTCTGCTCATGTCATCATTTTCTCCTGCCATCATGGAGCTTCCCCTCAAGTATGTAAGCCAAAATCACTCCCTTTTTCCCCCAAAAGCTGCTCTTCATAGGGTGATTTTTGCCAGAAATTCTAACCTGACTGCAGCAATATGTATATATACATTGTGTCCATGAATATGCAACATGAAGATGTCATAAGCCTAGATAAGGTCCAGAGAAGAACAAATACATACATATGTACATGTATATATATGATGACATATATGTATGTCATATGTATATACAGAATTGATATCACCACCAGCCATTCTGAAGATAGGAGCCTATAGACAGCATCAGCAGCAAACCATACTCCTTGGCAGCATATTTGTATAGGCTCTTGTCAGCTCCCTGACCCACTGCACACAACTGCTTTAGCCACAGGTTCTCTTAGATGAAGGTCTCACAACTGAATAAGATCTCAACCTACATCGAGTCACAAAGCCTAGCATGTAACTCAAGAGCCCCATGGCCTAAACTACTCTCCTTATGAGAAACCATCACCTACGTGCTTCTGAAAAGTATTCAGTTCTGGTTGCAGATGCTTGTGAAGACATAATAGACTTGGATATGGTCCAGAGAATACCAATTAAAACACTTGAGGGGAGAAGCTTCTGTTTAAGAACAGACAAAAATAACCAGCAGTAAAGTTTAGAAGAGGCCACAGAATAGGATGGAATGGTAGTCTATAGTGTGGGAAGGGACTGGAGGGAGTGACTGGTGTGCCTGCCAAGGGGGCACCCACTGAAGCTTAGATACAACCACTTTAGGACAACGACAAGAAAGTTCTATTTAACACATTCCATAAGTTTGCTGCCTGCTGTGTGATCCCAAGAAGTTGTATGGCCTGAAAATATAAATAGACCTGCAACTTATGGATGCAGTGCTATGAGTTCCCTACAGATTGCTTGGTTTCTCATTGTCTTAATTCAAGCTTCTTCAGTTTTTAATGGTCCAAACCAGGAGTCAGTCAACTTTGAAGATTGTACAGTGAATATTTTTGGCTTCATGCACCAACTCCATGTCCATGCTCTACTTTGCTATTGCAGTGCAAAGCCTCTATAGAGTATAAACAAATTATATGCTGAGTTTCAATAAAACTTTATAAAAAAGGTCGGGGGCCTAGATTTGACTGGCAAGCTATTCTATTCCAACCCTTGGTTTAGATCAAATCAAGGTTGGGCTGAAACATAGTTTAAAACTAGGAGGCATCTTGGTGATTGTACAATATTTATAGAGAAGTGATATCCAGCAACATCAAATATGCTTCCCCATGCCATGCAGGTGTGATCCACAGCATATGAAAACCAAAAGGTATTCCAAAGTTTCTGAAAATAAGAAAATAAAAACCATTCTGTTTCCTAAAGTGTCTCCTCATCAGAAGGTGTGAAATGGGAGAGAATAGCAGTCTACAAAAGTAATGTTGAGCATGAGAGCTGAGTCTCTTGATGGCTAGTGTCTGTAAATGTAGGTCATTCAACTACCGCTAATAGGGAGGTGCTCCTTGGCTATGTCCTTTCACTAATAGCATTATGATTCATATTTGAGCAAGATATGGTGAAAAAATGCCAGCCTTCCATGTTTTGTTGCCCTGAGCCAGGATTAATTTAGAAGAATTGATGCTCGGATCCCTTACATGGGAAATACGTGTGGTGTGTGGTGGTGTGTGTGTGTGTGTGTGTGTGTGTGTGTGTGTGTAAAACTCATAGAAGAAGGAATGCATCTGTGCTGAAAAGTTTCTAAGAAGTTTCATGTCTACAGATTTTTTTTCCCTTGAGACCCATTGAAGAGCCTTTATAAAAAGATGAGTTCACTTAAGTTACAAAAGTAACCCTTTAGAAGTCCAAAGTCTTAGCAGGAGAGCTGGGGCTATGGCTCAGTGGCTAAGAATACTTGCTGCACAAGCATGAAGGTCTGAGAGGGCCTGAGACCATTTGAATTCAATTCCAAGTGCCCATGTAAATAATCTGGTGTGCCCACATGTTCCTGTAACCCCAATTCTATGAGGATCACAGACCAGAGAATCACTAGAACTTACAAAGACAGCAGATCTGGGTTCAGATAGAGACTCTGTCCCAAGGAAATACTTGGATGAGCAATATAGGAGGCATCCCGATATTCTCCTCTGACTGCCATACATGTGCATGGGACAAGTACATTTGCTACACACACACATATGACACATACACACACACACATGAAACACACATACACACCACTACCATGCATCACATCACACATACCACATACACACATGAGCACACACACACACACACACACACACACACACGCACAAATTTAAAATCTCTTAGCAGGAGACATATGTATTGCCATTCCAGACTTGGCATCTGAAGCTCTCAGTGTCATCATCTTGGAAGTACAGTAGTGCTACCTAATGTTTGACACTCTGGGAGGATAGCTTCAGGTAACCAGGCAACCAGGGGAAGGAACAATACAGACTGCTTCTTTTTCAAACTTGGAGGGTTGATTTGTATTTGGTTGTAGTGTCCTGCTGCGCAAATAAAAATGACTCTGTATTATAGACTTAAAAAGGAATTTTAGCCTGATTGGTGGTACATGCCTTTAATCCCAGCAGTAGGATGGCAGAGGTAGGAGGATTGCTCTAAGATTGAGGGTAGCCCAAGACTACATAGCGAATTCCAGGCTAGGCTGAGCTAGAGCAAGACCTTACCTTGAAAAAAAAAAATGGAATTTTGATCTAGGCAACAGTAGGCACTGTAAAGCTGTGACAAAGGAATATTAGAATCTGAGAATTTTAGCTATATCCAGCCACTCCCAGAGTGATGCCTGTTGCAGTGGCATCTCCACCATGTGGATCCATTAGTCACAAATATGGTCTCTTTGATTCTGAGAAGGCCTGAAGGCTACTTGGCAAATAAACAGACTTGGCTCCTACTTTAGATGTAAGCTTATGAGGCAGACAGTCCTGGGTTCACATTCCCCCCCTCTGCCTCTTACCAGCTTCAGTTCATTGCAGGAGTTACTTAGAATTTTAACTCTTAGAAATAGAGCATAAAAACTAACCTAAAGCAGGCACTCAATAAAAGTCATTTCCCTGCCCATCCCATGAATCCTTATATCTGGAAGTCTCTCATTCACCATCCAGTTCAATGTAGACCTGGACCCCATACAAGGAAGCCACACCACATTGGGGAGCTGTTAGTAAGTAGTTATAGTTGTGAGAGCTCAGAATCTATCTCCTATTCTGCCTATAACTGCCCTCTCAATATTACTATTATCTTGATGACAAAGATGATATGTATACATTACATAAAACTTTAAAGGCATGAACAAACTAATATGGTAGAAAGCACTGGTAAATTAACTCATCATAATAAACACACTATTAGTATTTTGGCATATTTTTTCCTATTGATTCATGTGTGGACTTTTGTATGCATTATTACAACATTGAAATCACATTGTTTATATTTTTTCACAACAGGTTGTTCATGCCAGTGAGATTTTCAACATTTCTACTACTAAGTCATCTTTGAAGACATATTTTTAATGGCAGACAAATTTTCTGTGTCATGGACATATATCAATGTGCACAACGTCTTTAGAACTGGATATTTAAATTGTTTCTAATTTTTCAATATTGTAAACAACACTGGAATAAGCATTGTTGGAGGAAAACTTTTTCTACACTCTGATTACTTCTTTGAGAGACATTCTTAGTAATAGAAGTTGTGATCCAAGGATGCAAAGATTTTTAAGGGCCTTCATATCTAGGACCATGCTTTCTCTAGAGAGATTGGGTCAATTTCTCATGGTGGAGCATAATTCTCAGTGTGCCCTTGTAGTATCCAGGTGGAAGCAAACTCTCATATCTAGCCTATTTGATACTGGAAGATAGGAGTTTTTGTTTGTTTGTTTGGTTGTTTGTTTGTTTGTTTGTTTTGTTTTTTTTCAAGGTAGGATCTCACTCCAGTTTTCATGTCTTGCACATTCCTAGCCACTATAGGCAAAAAGATATTTCTTCCCAATTCTCCAGACTATTTTATAAGCTGTTTGAAGTACCAATTTATATTAATTTATGGATTAGAGAATATTGGCCATCATTATGGTTTTTAAAAATGTGCTACCTACAAACACCCTGACAAGATGTACATGCCAGTGCAGTAGTGGCACACAGCTGTGTCGGGTAAACAATAGCTTTTTGATTGGCTAAGAGATCTGCTCAGTAGAAATGAACCCATATCTGGAATTGGGAACCAGGTCAGAATCCTATGGAGACAAAGATTATGCTCGCCAATGATAAGCTCCCTCTAGTCTTTGGCCAGAAGAGAGGTTACATCCACCAAATTCTCCCTAAATTACTAATGCTTATCCCATTTAACATATGCTGACTCACTCTCCATGGATAATCTGTTTTTCTTTTTCAGAAGGTAGTGAGACCTGAGGAACTAAACCACCTGTTGCACTTCAGCCAAGACCCAGATGAAACCACAGGAGAATTAGGGAGATGAGCAAGAGTGCTGCCTCCATGGCAAATCTGACAATCATCACCAGGGTGAAGGAGACACTGAGGACACTCAACATCTACCAAAGCAGAGACCCAGAGGCTCCTAAGAGCACATCATTGAAGTAGACATAAAACATACCCACCGGGCTGGAGAGATGGCTTAGCAGTTAAGGCGCCTGTCCACTAAGCCCAAGAATGTCAGTTCCAATCTCCAGGTCCCACGTTCAGCCAGATGCAAAGTGACACAAGGGCGCAATGCCGCACTTGCCCACAAGGGGGCGCACGCATCAGGATTTCGCTCACATTGGCTGAGAGGCTGCTGGTGTGCCCATTCTCTATCTGTCTCCCTCTCTCTCTGTCTCTCTCTGTGTCTCTCTCTCAAAAAAAAAAAAAAAAAAAAAAAAACATACCCACCCACCATGGCTCAAGGAATTTTGTGGGGGGGGGGAAAGAGTATAAGGGCCACAGGTTAAGATATCATACCCAGAGGCATTGTCCCCCCTCCAATATCTGACTGCTGCTCTCACAACACATAACCCACAGCCCCATGAGGAATACCAGCAACCCCATTGAGAAAGACCCCCAGGAGAATGGGGGCAGGGAAAAGGGAAAGGATGGTACCAACACATGATGTATCCATTCTAATTACATCTGTAATAAAAAATTGTGCTATCTAGAAGAGTGTACAATATATCATAGGTGGCCATGTTTTGCCCCTTTTATTTTATTCTGTAAATGCAATCTAGGATTGCATTAGTTTTCTGCTTTGGTTTTAGCAGCCGTTTGGCTCATCTAAGTTTGTGGTGTGCTGACACCCTGAGGTCTCAGTGCTTTGATTAATTAGACCTTATGACATTTGGTACTTATTTGGTTGATCCTTTTGAACCTAAATCCAAGACTTATATTTGGTAGTCATTTAGTAACCAAGTTTGTTAAAATGCCAGTAATGGACCCTGAAATCAATCATTTGGTACCTCAAGTGGTTTTGTACACCACATTGCCCAGTGGGCTCACCTTGCAGCTTTTGTCCAACCTGTCCCTGTGCAGAGGTCAGGGAAAGGTTATGGGCTGTAGAGGCCTGGGCTGCTTGGCGCCACCTTGGCCAGCCAGCCACTTACAGATATTCTCAACAATAACTAGGATCTTGGCTTGAAACAACTATGGTAAGGATGTAACTAATCCCCTGAGAAGGGCTCTGTGTAATGCTGGACAATCCACCAGCAAGCAGGGGGCCCTCTGCACTCTGCAGACCATTTACCCACCTGGCTGGGCTCCAGTAGCCAGAACTAGCAGTGGTCCTGCATAACTGCCTGGATTCTAACTTGCTCTGCCTTTCCTTAGACTCTGCCCTATACAAATACATTCCTTTCTGAAGCTGCCTCTTGACTCAACTTCACGGGCAGGTATATGCCTTGGCAGGATCTCTGGAAAAAGTAGAAATTATGGCTCAAGACTTACCTTGACCCCTATCCTCAGTGCTAACCAAAGCTTCCATGCAAGAGTAGTGATAATAGTGGTATGTGTGGAGGTGGGATTGACAGACATTCACATGGAGCAGCTGAACCTGCATAGACAGAAACCTATGTAAAAGGTTCTGTCAAAGTCTAAGAGTTCTGCTATACTCATAGTCAAGGTGCCTCTTGACCATGAAAGATGTTGAAATAGTGGAGAATACATTGACCAGAGAGCAGAGAGCCTGGACTCTCATTCTAGAACCTGGCCACTGGATGTTCTGACCACAGGATCTAATAATACATTTTGGCCGGTTGGAGTTCAGGATTGTAAGTAGACAAGGCATGCCTTCATGTGACTCCATGTGACCTCTGAAAACATCTTATGGTACCCACACATGTGTGCACTGCAGTAGTACTGCTGCCTACCCCCAGACCTAGAAGACTGTGTTCTGTTCATCTTTGAATCCACTCTTGATTTCCCCTGCCATTTATTGAGAGTTTAGTTACTACAAAGGATAATGAAACTCTTATTTAATTCAAATCAGTTTCCTTCCTCCTTACTCAACGGTCTCCCTTAACTATATTTCTATCTTTTATTGCAACCATCATTTGCTTTGTGAAGGAGATAAAGGAGAAAATATAAACATACATTAAGAATAACCCCCCTGCCTTGTACCTCATATTTTCTATGTACTCTCCCATAAAGTACTTCATTACAGACTCAAGCAGCTGCTGTTATAAAATATAGTCTCAGAAACCCAAATGAAAAAGGACACTGAGAACAGAAGAAGGGAGAAAACAGCCTCAGGAAAGTAAGCCCAACCCTGTTTATGCTGGACCTGGGCAATGACTAGTTGAAGTATTTGAAAACTTCTCTCTTTTTCTCTTTCTTTCTTTGTTTTTCTGGCTTTGTTGTTGTTGCTGTTGTTGTTGAGGCAGGGTCTCGCTCTAGCCCAGGCTAACCTGAAAGTCACTATGTACTCTCAGACTGGCCTAGAATTCACAGTGCTTTTGCTACCTCTGCCTCCCAAGTGCTGGGATTAAAGGAATGCACCACCACACCTGGCTTGGCAACTTCTCTTGCTTCTTCCAAAGTTCTACATTATATCTCAAATTTATTCTCCCTTAACATGCTATTTCTTAGAACCAAAACCCTAAAATTTCAGAAACTCTAGTCATCATGTCAACTGTTCTTAAAACATAATCCCTGAATTAGCAGCATCGCCCCCCTGTGGGAGCTTGTTAGAGTATCTCAGTCTCTGCCCCTGATTTGCCCATTGTGAAGTTCTGGAGGTGAGTCCAGACATCCACAACCAAGTGCTCTTCAGAGAACCAATGATCTGGGCCAACCTGCAGATTTCAAAACAAAGCTGTATGAGTAGCATGGTTAACTTCCTTCCTTCCTTCTTTCCTTCCTTCCTTCCTTCCTTCCTTCCTTCCTTCCTTCCTTCTTTCCTTCCTTCTTTCCTTCCTTCTTTCCTTCCTTCCTTCTTTCCTTCCTTTTTTCCTTCCTTCCTTCCATCCTTCCTTCTCTCTCTCTCTCTCTCTCTCTCTCTCTCTCTCTCTCTCACACACACACACACACACACACACTCAATTGCAGAGCCCACATGGGAAGCTACTTTTCAGACTCCTGTCCTGGGCACTTTCTCCTGCTCCCCCACACTCCCTCTTCTGAACTTTTGGTTGTCTACTCCACAGGGAAGTTCTGTTGTCCAACCCATGTCTGAGGGTACAGAAAGAAGCTAGGCCAACACCAAAATCCTCACCACAGCAAGGGTAGTGCTTGCTGGTAGGATCTGTGCTAACTGCAACCTTAATATCCTAACTGGTGGGTGCCTTGGAAAGCTATAATCTCTGATGATACACAATTGCTAAAACTCAGAACACACCTTGTCTCCTACACACCTCCATGCTTCACCTGCCTTTCTACTTTAGGACAGAACTGTGTGATTTCCAAAGCTCAGCGTCACTCTTGCACTAGATAGACAAACAGCATATCCAAGGAACTCTGTGATATCTCCAGCCCATTAGCTAGAAGTCAGTGTAGTCACCTCTCTAATTCCTGCTCAAGATGAGTCCAAAATACAAAGCAGAGACATGGGCAACTTGGTCCTGATCCTGAATACCAGCATTCTTGGGATGGTTTTGAAAACAATAAAATAACATTTATTACATATTAGCCTTGGACATGAGTAATTGGATATTTACTGAGTAACTACAACTTGCCTTGAGGTAAAGCCTCACCCAGTCCCTCAAGGTTCTACGTCCAATGAATCACCAGGCTTAGGCACATTCCCACACATGTAAGGTCACATGCCCTTGTCCTAGGCCATGTGGTGGGCTGTAGAGAGGCATTCGAGTCAGGGGACTGACTTGTGAGAACAAGAAAAAGTCACCAGTTGAGAGGGAAGGTGAAGGTAGGACCTGACACTCCAAAAGACTGCAGATGCTTTTAGACAAGGCAGTGCTCAAAATGAACATGAGATGATTAAAACTCTGCCTGGCTGATGAGAAAGACATCAAAGGCTTGAGAGAAACCTCAACATGACCTGAGATTTTTCCATAGAGTGGATAATTTTGAGAGGTCAAGAGCTGCCAGGAGAAGCAAAGGGAAGAGGTCTCCCAGAGAGTGTTGCTAAGCTTGCTTTGACTGACAGTGATTTCTACTTCATTAGACAAGTATCCATATCATATCATCCTGCAAAGACAAGTCAAAGGTGAGCTCCCGGAAATATTACAACACTAAGTCACTTATCACTCTTAGCATCACCTTGGTCTTTTAATCTTAACACTAGTCACAGTTCCTGACCTTTGGCCTTTGAATAAGTTGGTCAGTAAATGCTGCTATTGAGCCTTTTACCTGATGGAGAACAATAGCCTATGGGAGGAGCCCTCCACAGGTGGGCCTTTAGCCCAAGCCCTCCAGAAATAACTCTGGGACAATACTACATTTACTGCTGATTTTGGAGCAAGGGCTCCATCTGGGAGACAGCTTGTTGTAAGTCTTTCCATGAGTTAATATCCTCAAATGTAGAGGTGAATTTTTCATGGGTTAGGCATGTTAGAAAATTATTATCTAGTTTGATTAATGTTTTACTCAGATGTTAGGCTCAGAATGCACTGGGTTGATATCCTTCTTCTGATTACCCGAAAAAGATTGTCTATTCTGGTCGTAGCTTCTTTTCCTTAGGGTATCTAGATTGCTCATTGAGCTCCAGGGCAGAAGAGTAGTGTAACTTAGGTCTGCCATGTACTGACTATGTGACCTTAAGCAAAACACCTAACTTCTTGAAGCCAAGTTTATTCAACTGTGAAATAGAAATAAGAATGTTCATCCAGGTTGGGTTAGGATCACCATCATCATTTCTAATTTGCTTACCCAAGGGGATCTTCACTACATACAATATTTTGCTATGCACTTAATGTTAAGTAGCCCTTTAAACCCTCACATCATTTCTATGATACGGTACTCTTAATTTGTGGATAAAGGATTGAATTGGTAAATGCTTAAATAATTTCTCCATGTAGTTAGGTGGTGATGGGCAGAAATTTGAACCCAGTAGTATTCCATGTGTGCACTCTTCAGTCTATGCTGATGCTACCTTGGGAAGCAGGTCTCTCCTGATCATCAGTGGCCACTGAATCTTCTCTTCTGTTCCTCACCATCTTTTCTCTTTCTTGTAGATGTCTTGATTCTCCTTTAGTTAATACTCTTCTGGATATGGAGAGGTGGGAAGGCTTCTCTTCCACATGCTGACTTTAACTCTCCCTAGGAAAGTTGCTTTCATTTTGTGTTTGCCTCCAGATGTCCATAGGACTGATTACATGCACCATGGCTGACACCTGGCTCTTTCACGTTCAACTAGCAAGTAAGGGTCAAGACTGGGCCTGGGAACAGAAGAATGGCTCCTGGAATGAGCTCAGTTTGTGCACTTTCCCAGGGCATGGGGGAGGAAAGGACAGTGACTTGTTGCTTGGGAAATGCTGATGGCTGGCCTGGTATCTTGAGAATGTGCTCAGATGACTAGGGGATGTTTTTCCAACCTCTCCTTCTCCTCCCCATTCCTGGGATGGTACTTTGAACTCTTCATCACTATTCCCAGGCACAAAAGAGAAATTTGAGGCTATTGTTTTTCAGTGTTCTTATCAATAATTTCATTATACAAAGTTTCATCTCAACCCGAATGTGCCTGACTCAATGCTAATATTCAGGTATTCAATGCTATATAATTTACCCTTTGCAGTCCTTCAGGGAAGTTGGTATGTATAATTGAGAGTACTGGCATTCAGAGCAGTGAAAAACTCCCCCAGGATTATCCAGGTAGAAATAATGAGACCAGGATATAGTTACAAGTTCTGTATTCTTACTCCATTACTCTATAACTCAGGGAGCTACCTAGGTGCTTCTCCAGCACAGATGATGCCATCCTGGGCAGACCACCCTTGCTTAATTTGTATTGAGCATGATTCTGTCATGTGTGCTTCTGTCACTTTGGTGCCTATCCCTGACTTCTTTGTCTACCTGCAGTACCATGGTCATTGTAGTAATGGACTCGCCTCTCAGGCCATTGCAAGAACAAATCAAAGGGAAGTATTGAAAGACACTTCCAATTCACCAGACATTTCTTTAGCACCAACCATTTCCTGGTGTTAAATATTAGAAAGGATGGTGACACTGGTCCAAATGATGCTGATTTCTAAGGGTTACAAAATCAGGAAACTAGCAGTGTGAACTTAGGAGTTCAAAGCCAATGGAAGGGATCCTGAGTGCAAATACTTAGAAGAGGTCAAAGGGAATATATAATGAGAGTCTTTCTTCTGAAGACGCTAATAGGTGCAGGCTGGGGGTTGAAGGGTTCCTGGAAGAAATATGATCAGATCTAGTTGGCTAGAAAAATAACTATTTTTTGTTTATCTTTTACTTATTTATTTGAGAATGAAAGACAGACAGAGAGAGAAAGAGGCAGATAAAGAAAGAGAGAGAATGGGTGTGCCAGGGCCTCCAGCCACTGCAAATGAACTCCAGATGCATGTACCACCTTGTGCATCTGGCTTACGTGGATCCTGGTGACTCAAGCCTTGAACCTCGGTCCTTAGGCTTTACAGGCAAGCGTTTAACCCCTAAGCCATCTCTCCAGGCCCTAGAAAAATAACTCTTGGCTTACACACATGGAGAGGGACATACTTGTGGCCTTTGGGGCATAGACTTGCTCCCATATAAGAGCCCATGAGCCTCTCAGGAAAATAGTATTAGCTGCCTTGTGTGTGTCTACTGGAAACAAATGGATGGAGAAAGACTATTTGGAACTCTGGGAGTCTTTTCTAGAGCTCAACACACACACACACACACACACACAATTTCATAGCATTATATAAATCATAAAGTCCTAACTACAGAATTATTTTCATTCCTTAATATTTATTTATTCAACAAATTTGTATGGAGCATAAATTATTAAGTACTCTAAAAACAAGGTCTGCATGGGGCCAGGCACTGGACACCCAAACCAGGAACTCAGGAGTTAAGTAACTCAACCTACTCAAGGCTTCTTTCTCCAAACTGTTTGTTCTTTCCCTGTTTCATACTGCTGCTATATCTATAGATCTCCTATCTCTCTCTCTTTCTCTCTCTGTCTGTCTCTCTATCATCTATCTATTTTTTAATCATTTATCTATTTTACAAGTCTACAGATCAAACCTTGGGCCTCATGCATACTAGGAAAGTGCTATACCACTGAACTACACAGGAGGTATCAATTTTGAACTGTGCCAACTACCAAATTTCAGTACTTTATATATGTATGCTTCAAGTTTTTATTTTTTTCCAAACTGCATGGGGAAATTTATAGAAAATTAAAGAACTTTACAACTGTAATTCATTATCATTAAACATTAACTGATAATAAAAGTAGGTGAGCTGGACGTGGTGGCTCACACCTTTAACCCCAGCACTCAGGAGGCAGAGGGTAGGAGAATCGCTATGAGTTCAAGGCCACCCTGAGACTACATAGTGAATTCCAGTCAGCGTGAGCTAGAATGAGACCCTACCTCAAAAATAAATAAATAAATAAATAAAAATAAAAAAAATAAAAAAGTAGGTGAGCTGGAAATCAGGAAGCTAGCAATCACCAGAGAGAAGCCCCCATTGTTCTCTGGACAAGTTAAGTGGATATCCTCATCAAAATGTCTCTCAAAATTGTATGCATACCCCATTAACCAAAGCTGCTCTCACCCGTGGTTGCAGAATCTGAGTTATTTTACAGATGTCAGAGAATACTGGGCAGACCCAAGATCCAGCAATTCTACAGGAAAATACAGCCAACTGCTCACCATGAGATGTGCCACCTCTGTCACATTCATCAGAGTCCAGAAGAATCTGCAAAGGAAGCAGTGATCAATATTGCTCCCAATGCTAGCCTGACAACTGCCTCCAGGGAAATAGCGAAAAGCATTGTGAACTGAAATACATCATAACTGAAATACAGAGGCTACAGAGAACTCAACACTAAAAACAAACTGCTAAACAGTCCTACCAAGGCTCAGGGACTGTAGAGGAAGAGAGGGCAGAAAGATTTGTAAGAGTGACAGGTGGGTAAATATCCTGAGGCACAGCCCACCCCCATTAGACTGACAGAGGTCCTCGCTACCCCACAGGGAACATCAAGTACACTACTGAGGAGGGTTCCCAGGGAAATAGAGACAGGGGTAAAGGGATTCAAGACTATAACCTATGTTATAGATGAGCTGGAGGGACCTAATTCCCTACTGGTAGCTGACTTCCTCTCAATGTTGATCTCTACTCTCACCTTTGAGAGTCTTCTAAGCTTTATTTCTGGGACATTTGTGATCTTTCTAAATTACTTTACAATCAGTTTTTAAATTATTCCCAACATTTGGGAAGAATATTAGTGGGGCCATTATGAAAATAAAACAACTGAGGGTTATTTAAAATCTTATCCTCGATATCTGTAGTCTGTAGCTTGACTTCACTGATGTAACTTCTTTAGGCTGGTATAGGATGATAGAAAGCAGGAAGTGTTTTATGGCTGATAGTGAGTGTCTCCAGCTGTTACTGCTTCTATTGACTGTACCCATGCTGCCCCCTCCTGGTGGAATTTGATATCTTTTGGTCTTTCCCCTCTAGAAAGGCATCCATTTATTTAAATGTCAGTATTGGACATACAGGTGCAAGAATAATTGTCCTCTTTCGGCTTACATTCTGGCGTGTGGAGGATGGAAGATAAATATACATAAAGACAAAATAAACAAGGTAAATTCATGTAGTGTAAAACTCTAGGAAAATAAATGAGATATTATAGTGGAATGATTGGAGATGAGATCAACTTAAACCTTGTTGTCATTGACAGTCTCTGAAGCAAGAGACTTTTAAGCCCAAAACTGACTGATAAGGAGGAACGAAGCCTTAGATGGGAGGCCCCCAGGCCAAAGGAGCAAAAGGAAGGACAGGAACCTCAGGCTTCAATAGGAGAGCTCTGCCAGTTGAGGATCTAAAGGCAAGCAGTAGCAGTAAGACGAGGCTGAACCTTCTAGATCACTGCATGTAGAGTGGAAACCAGTGGAGTAACATAAGAAAAAGGATGACCAAACCAGAAATGGCTTCTGAGGTTCTATGTGTCTTGACTTTCTCTTTCTTTTCTTTAAAAATATATTTATGAGAGAGACACAGAAAGACAGAATGAATGGGTGTGACAGGACCTCTAACCACTGTAAAAGGACTACAGACACATGTGTCACCATGCTTATCTGGTTATGTGGGCTCTGGGGAATTGAACCTGTGTCCTTAAGTGTTGTAGGCAAACACTTTAACCACTAAGCCATCTCTCCAGTCCTGTGTCTTGACTTTCTATTACATTCAACAAGCAGGTGCCCATGAAGCTGGTGGTGGTCTGGACCCTGTAAACAGAGACTCATACTGTGGAGTTGCATGATAGAATCAGCTGTGGAATTTTACCAAGTGATGATGCCTGAGCACCCCTCATGGCCATAAGTCAGATGAATTGGTGATGGCCCCAGGCCAAGGCATTTGTCTAACATCATCGAGTAATTCTTTTACAGCGCCAATTGAGCACTGCCATGTTTTGGAAAGTCAGGGTCTCAGCTGAAGGTGGTTAATGAGAATCTGTCACAGCAGACACTCCAGAGGGCCCAGGAGCTCTGAGGTCATTGGCTGACCATCCCTTGCATAATTTTGAAGGGAGAAGAAAGCAGATTTTAGAGCTGCGGATTTTGCTAACATACTAAGTGAACTCAGACTAGGTTTAAAAAGTGACACACAAGACCAGTTGATTGCATTTACTATGATGGAGGGAAAAAAAGGCACAGAAAAGGGGTTGATTGGAAGGGAGTCACTGCAGTGGGGCCTACAGAGGCAGGTTGGTGGCTCTTGGGTATTAGGAGGCTCGCTCTAGTGGCCACCCATGAAGCTTGCCTGCATCACTCATCACACCCTGCATTGTCTCTGAGATAACAGACAAAGCAGCTTAAGCCCAAACCCAAGGCCATGTGGGAATCTCTGCATCCTAAACAGCTAGTCTTCCTGGGGACCACTCTTGCAGACACAAGGACTCTGGTGGACGAATCTTCAGAGTTATTACAGTAGCAGGTGATGGCAAACCCAACCGAAGTTTCTTAAACAAAGACAAAACTTACAGGCTCAAAAGAGATTAGAATTGTGATTTCAGGTATGTCATGTTCTGGGAACCAATCATGTGCCAAGAAAATACAAAACCCTGATTGTGCTTGAATTAAATTTCACCAAGGAAAGCAGGGCATGGAGTCAGGCCCTACATCAGAAGAAAAGTGCTTAAAGTCAGTAGGGAGGAGTTGACTGACAAGGTGAAAATCATTAGGAGATTTTATATTAAACTTAAGACCTATGCATGTTTGTATGAACAAATGAGTGAACTTTCCCTGAAGTGGTGCCATAATGGTCCCATTCAATAGAGGCAGCATGTGGAGTTTATCAACTTTATTATCAGTTGCTGCAGACTGAGCATGACATGATAAGGAGCACTGAGGCTGAAGCCTCTTCTGTGTCGAAGGATGGAAAATGATACTTATTGTATATCATGGGTCTGATCTTCAGCCACAGATGTACTGGAGAATGACTAGTCATCTGGCTTGCTTGCCTCATGCAGCTACCACCCCCCAAACAAAGCCACACCACACCCAAAGTTTATAAAGAGTAGGAGGAAGGGCTAATGTACTCCCACCTTGAGGTTGGGGTGATGAATAAACTATTCCCCCATTTTCAAGAGTCTATTTTTAGAGCAATTTTACTTTCATATCCAAATTGAGCAGAAGTTACAGAGATTTTCCATAAACACCGTACCCCTGTCCCACAAACCTCCCCTACTAGCAACATCCTCTACCAGAGTGGTGCTTGTGCTATGACAACCAGCACTGACACATCATTATCATGCAAACCATTGTCTACATTAGAATTGGTTCTTGACGTTGTACCATCTATGGGTTTGTATTAACATATTATGCTATGCATCACTATTATACTATCACAGGATAGTTTGCTTGAAATTCACCTATTCATCATCTTCCCCCTCCCCAAGGGCAACTATTAACCTTTTAAAAATATTTTAGCATCTACTTTTAAAACACTGACTTCTTGAGCTGGTAGATGGTTCTGTGGTTAAAGTGCTTGCCTACAAAGCCTTATGACCTGGATTTGATTCCCCAGTACCCATGTAAAGCCAGATACACAAAGTGGTACATGAACCAGGAGTTCATTTGTGGCTGGAGACCCTGGCACACCCATTCTCTCTTTGTTTGTCTCTGTCTTTCTCTGCTTGCAAATAATAAATAAATAAATAAATAAATAAATAAATAAATAAAATATTAAAAAAAAAACACTGGCCGGGCATGTTGGCACACACCTTTAATCCCAGCACTCAGGATGCAGAGGTAGGAGGATTGCCATGAGTTAGAGGCCACACTGAGACTACATAGTGAATTCCAGGACAGCCTGGGCTAGAGTGAGACCCTACCTCCAAAAACCAAAAAACAAACAAACAAACAAAAAAAAAAAACACGCTTCTTTCATTTATGCTTCTTCCATCTCTTCTCATGGTCTGATAGTACTTTTTTCTTTTTTGGTGCTAAGAAATATTCTATGTACCGGATGTACCAGTTTATTCACACCATCTTAGTTGCTACCAAGTGCTTACAGTTGTGAATAAGTCTGCTGTAAACATCATGTGAAGATTTCTGTGTAGACATAAACATGTTTACCATTTGGGCCAATACCAAGAAATGCAACCTTTGGATTCTACAAAGAGTACATTTAATTTTATAAGAAGGTGCCAGACCATCTACTAAAGTGATTGTACTAGTTTGCATCCCCAGTGGTAAGAGTAATGAATGAGAGTTCCTGTAGCTCTATATTTTATGTATCAATATTTTGTTTACCATTTAAGTAGTATGAATGTAGGATGCCCCCATTGTCTCATGTGCTTGTGATTAAGCCTGCTGCTTAGGCTCCAGCTGGTGGCACTGTTTGGGAGGTTTGTGGGACCTTTGGAAGGTAGAAGCATGCTGGAGGAGGTGTGCTGTTGGTGGGTGGGCCTTGGGGTGTTATAGCCCAGTCTGCTTGCCACATTCAGTTCACTCATTCTCCTTTATCCCTGCTGATGTTATGGTGTGATGCCAGCTATGTGTTACTGGTCTGATCTTGCCATGCTCCCCACACCATGATGAAACATACCCCTAAAACTGTAAGCCAGAAATAAATCCCTTTCTTCTGTAAGCTGCTTCTGGTTGGATGTTTTGTCTCAGCAAGGGGAAGGTAATGATACAACATCAATATTTTGGGTTTTGGCCATTCTAATAAGTGTGTAGTTATATCTCATGATAGTTTTACACTTTAATTTGCAATGCTCTGATGATATATAATGTGGAGAATCTTTTAATATACTTACTGGCCAGTGTTAGTATGCTATGTGTTCAGATCTTAGCTCACTTTAAAGTTAGATTATATGCTTATTCATTAAGTTAATTTTAAGGATTCTTTGTATATTTTAGCCAGCAGTTTCACAGTAGAGATAGCTTTTGCAAATGTTTTCTCCAAGTCTGTATCTTGACTTCTCAATCTTTTCATGTGAAAAATTTAAAAACATTTTATTTGTTTATTTGTGGAGACAGAGACAGTCAAAGAGTGGGTATGAGCAAACTTTCATGTGCCAAATTGTATATCTTGCTTTACTTGGTTATGGGAGAATTAAATCCACACCTGTAGGCTTTGCAAGCACTTTTAACCATTAAGCAATCTCTCAGCTCATACAGAAATTATATATACATATATATGTACATATATATTACTTATTTGAAAGTAGAGAAAGGGAGAGAAAATTACAGAGAAAATGGGCATGCCAGAACCTCCAGCAGCTGTAAATGGACTCCAGATGCATATGCCACTTTGAGCATCTGGACTATGTGATGTCATCATCTCTTTCTCCTATTATGAGGGTCTTGTGAAGGTATTGCTAGGTACTGTGAGGTCATGGATATTGAGGCCAATTTCTGTCTGGACAGTTGCACTGTAAGGAGTCAAACCCTTCCTTCGGCTCTTACATTCTTCTGCCTTGGAGGTTGTGATTGAGATGTTTCAGTGCTGGATACTCCTCCGTCTCTTCTTCTCAGCACTATGTTGCCTTTTGTCTTCTCAGTGTTCATTGCCATCTGAAAAGAGAGGCTTCTCTAACCAGAAGTGAGAGTAGCATTCATATGTGAATATGAACATTAAGTGTAGTGCTTTCAGGGAAGTTTGGTGGAAATAATATGTACATTTAGCCATTATACCCCTAAGGCTCATGACCTCCCCTCCCATAGACTTTGATTAGTTTTTTCAGTACCAGGCATGCATTCCTTCCCATAGAGTGGTGCTTCAGTCCAATTAGGGAGCAGTTGGTTTCCCCAAGGGCAGACATGCCACTATTGCACCCGTTCAGTCATTTGGCCTGTCTGGCCAAACTTCAGAAATTTTTTTATATAAGTAAATTAAGGGCATTTTCTTGGTCCTGAACTGTATCAATCTTTATTTGTATATCTTTATTTGTATCAATCTATAATAGTGGAGACACGATGTTAATGTAGACCAAGACCCTTAGGACTGGATTAGGTCATGATGGGGTGTTATGGAAAACTAATAAAAACAGGAAGGAGGAAAGGCTTGCTTTTGTATCATGGCTAAAATTAGAGTAAAAGGATATGCTCATGGTCATGAGCACGGATAGCTTCTGGAGGTGGCAGCAGTGTGGATGTGGACCACAGCAGGTCTAGAGGCCAAAGCAAGCATCACCTGCAAATAGCATTGGCTCAAGCTTCAAGCTGCCATGATAGATGATTTTCTATTGCTGCAATCCCTCTGAAATGCTCTTGTCCCTGGGAAAGCTGGAAAAATATGTAAATATTTTCTGTTAACATTTGTGAATCTAGAGCTGTGCTCAAGAAATAAAATGAGCAACCTGAGGTTTTATTTTGCACCAGGCAGTGTGTCAAATAAACAGCCAATTGTTCAGCTCAGGGCTTTCAGCTAAATGTAAAGGCAGAGGAAGAAAGACATAAAATAGGTGATCAAAAAACGAGAGGGAGGAAATCAAGTAACAGTGGCTCAGGAAATGAAGAGACATGGTTACTGCAGGTTTACCAGAGACCAAAGTATATGCTTTAAAATTGAAGAAAGAAACTCAGAACCCTCCTCCTTACTGCTCTCACCATCCCAGAGCCTGAGCAAAGACAGAGGCCAGAAAGTTTGTTCAAGATCACACAGCTCAGTGCCCAAAGCTTTGAAGAGTTAGTGTTGGACATGACATAATTAGAACCTTAAATAGAAACTAGGCATCATAAAGTAATAGCAAGCAGATTTGCAGAATTCAGGAAAGAGACTGAACATAAAGCAGGTACCTTAATTTGCCTAATCCAGGCAGCAGTACAATTGTATACCCACATCGACAGCCTTGAAGATTTGTCAAGGAGAAATAACTCCCAAGTTGTTGGAAAGAATATAAAAAAGAATTTTGTTTCTGGGAAAAATCCAGTACCTCATTCAAAATAAATATGCTCATAAAACCATTGATTTGGCCAACTTGTCACATGCAGAGCCATGACAGCCAGACCCATGGACTCCAGCATTGTGTTTCACACCCCCCATCTCTTCCAGTTCTCCCACAAAGCTGTCCTTCCTAGTTGTTTCTCTCTCACTCAGGCCAACTCTCTCTGTCATATAATCCTAAGTACTGGAAAGAATTCCATCAGAGTTTTGCTTCTAAATTAACCTATTTAATGCCTGGCATGTTGACTAGCAAGCCTTGCTGCTGGGTAGAATCACTGGAAAGTCCAATATGTAATAATCACCAGAGTAATTGGCATATTTATCACTTTGACACTTATTTCTTGTGTTGGAAATAGTAAAACTTCATGTATCAACTATTTAAGCATTCATTTCTGGGCTGGAAATCATAGCATCTCATTGTATTATGGAACATTAGAAGTTATTCCTACAACTGCCATCTTATACCCACTAAACATCCATTCCCTCCCCTTCTTTCCACGCATCTTTCCCAGGCTCTGGTGACCACTGTTTTACTCTTTCCTTCCTTAAGATCCATCTTTTACCCTCCACATACAAGTGAGGACATGGGGTACTTGTCTATCTGTAGTTAACTTAATGTCTTCCAGTTCCATCCACACTGCTTCAAATGACAGGACTTTGTTATTTTTATGGCTAAATAATACTCGATTTTGTACTTTTACCACAATTTCCTTTCTTTGTTCATTTGTTGGTGGACATTTAGGTTTATTCCATGTCTTATATACAGTGAATATCACTGTTATAAACATGGAAATGTTTGTCTCCATATTCTAAAGAAAAAGCATCCTAGTATTACACTCCAAATGGGTCTCATCCTGCTAGTCTTTGTTACCTTTTCCTGAGAATCCCTATTAAGAGTTACTGAAGGCAAAGATGGCATGATTGTTTTTTTTGAGGGGGGGATACTACTTATTTGTTTCAGATGTGGTTATAAAGCAGTATCAAATTCTAGCATAAAATGAGTGCATCAACAAAGAAAATAAATTTTTAATAGTTTCCTCATTAGTATTAAGCATAACTATCTGGAGTCAATAAGTGGGCCTGAGAGAATGCAGGAAAATAGTAGCAAGTTTAAAATATGTCACATTAATCCACAAAGAAAAATAAAATCCTGTATGGAACACCTAACCAAGTAATTAAAATATTTAGAAAATCAACAAATCAGTCAGCCCTTGCAAAAAACTAATTATAATGGTTAAAAAAATTGAAATGGAAAAAATATTAGCCCAAGAATGGAAACCAAGGTTTGATTATTTAAAAGAATAACTGAGATAGTCTGGCTTGACCAGCCAACAAAGAAGAAAGCATATTATGAGAATATTAACTTGTTTTAAAAAGGCAATTATCATCATTTAAAAAAAACAATTATCATGTTAGAAAAGCCATATTTTTCCTCAATGTTATACACCAGTTCATGTAACTATAACTTCTATGAATGACTGCACAAATTGAATTAAACTGCTTGAACATCCAACCTGTTGGAAAGTCTGGTCCTTTGGTCATAAAGAAGATTTAACACTGTTCAAACTTGGAGGTTTCTAGAACAACAGTGCCTGAGGAACCATGGTGTTATTACTGCCACACTCTTTCACTGCCCACAGAGGGCGCTGTTCAACACCATCCTTTGTCGTACCTTGGATGATAATCAAGGTCCCCTGCTCCCACAGTGCTACTTCCCTTCAGTGCTCCTCCCTGGGTTCCTCATGCAGAAACTGAAAATGATACAGACTAGTGCCAGGGAACAATGAGAAGACATGCCACTTCATCTTCAGTGAAGGCTTATGAGGGAAGAGCAGAGCAGGCAGGGCTGTTTGTTGGGCACTATTTTCATCTCAATATTTTGATTTCAACTACTCTCTGGTTGGTGTATTTTGGGGGTCTGTTTTAACAAATAACCAGGCAAGTAAACAAAACAGTCAATATGTTCACATGTTGCAAGGAAAGAAAAGGAGAGAGAGAATAAATGGGTGTGCCAAGGCCTCTAGCCACTGCAACTGAACTCCAGATGCATGGGCCACCTTGTGCATCTGGCTTTAAGTGGGTACTGGGGAATTGGACCCATGTCATTAGGCTTTGCAAATAAGTGCCTTCTGATGAGCCATCTCCCCAGCCCACATTTACATTTCGGATATTGTAATTTTCAGTGGTAGAATTTGCTTGTTAATAATTACTATCTCACTATAGATATTCACTCTATAGATGTAATCATTCATCATAATAATTTTTCCTCTTAAATCCTTAATTACATTGATTATGCTATTTTAAAATTCCTGTTCTCTAATTCCAGTGCCATCTTTGGGTCTTTTTCTATTGGCTATATTTTCTCTTGCTTACATGAAACACTTACTTGCTTCATCACCTATCTACAATTGCAACTGGATATTATGGATACTGTGCACATTACTAAGCTTCCCTTTACTATATTAAAATGCCCAAGATAATTCATAAAGAAAAAGATTCATTTTGGCTCACAGTTATTGAGATTCCAATCCAAGACCAAGTGACCTGTTTAGAGATCTCTTGTAGGGGTGGCACATTATGGCAGGAAAGCATTATAGAACAATTTGCTGACATTGAACCAGGAAGAAGAAAGTGTGAGAAACTGAGCTCCATAACCCCCTTCAAGGGTATGCCTCTAATGACCTCAGTACCTCCCAGTAGGCTCTGCCTTCAAAAGGTTCTACCATTTCCCAAGAAGACAACCATGAAGAACAAGCCTTTAGCACATGAGCCTTTGGGGAACACTTATCCAAACATGTTGTTGAGGATACAGATTTTATTCTTTTCCTTTTCAGAATGATAGACTTCATTAATTTACTGGAAGATAAGTTGATTTTACTGAGTCTTGGTTAGAGAAATCCTATTCTTAAGTCAGGGACTTTTCTGGGATCTATGTTGAATACTCAAGGTACTAGGCAAGATCTTTTCATTTTAAATGGCCCAGATACCAAACTGTCCCAATTTATATGATCTCTAGAATCTGGACTCATGATAACCCTCAATTCCACCACTCATGGCTATTTTTTGCCAGACTTTTAGTATGTAGCCAAAGGTTCAAGGTGACCCAAGTGCAAGTTTCTTGGGCTTCATCTGGGGCAGCTTCCTCCTCTCTTTTCTTTGAATCCTCAAGTACAGCTACTTTAGTACTCCTTACCTCTTGTACTGACAGAATTCTCTGGGCTGCTCTTCCTTACCTGAATTTTGGGAAGTATTCCCAGGTGGGAAACTGGGGTGGCTGCAGTGATACATATCAGGGGAACCCAACTCTTCCTAAGGGCATCTGGCTGGGGGTCAAGCACTGAAAAGAATGTTAATTTTTTTAAACTATATATTTTATTTATTTATTTGAGAGAAGGAGAGAGAGAGAGAGAGAGAGAGAGAGAGAGAGAACATGCACACCAGGGCCTCCAGCCACTGCAAATGAATTCCAGATGCTTGTGCTCCCTTGGGCATCAGGCTTATCTTGGGTCCTGGAGAATTGAACCAGGATCCTTTGGCTTTGCAGGCAAATGCCTTAACCACTAAGCCATCTCTCCAGCCCAAGAATGTTAATTTTGTGTTATGTCTTTACCATATGCCACCTTTTGATGTTTTAAATGAACAAAAGCTGTTAAGACTGGAGAGTTGATTGTGATTGACAACTGACAGACCTTTCACTTTGTTGCTCCTCAGCAGGCAATGATAAACAAACAGCACTTGCTGTTACCATGGCAGCCCAATTCCTTTGACAACTCCACAGTCACTCTGAGGAAACTCTAATCAAGAAAAGACAAGCCTTGGTGAATTCCAGATAACCTGCTCACCTTGAAGCTATTCTTGCCAGAACAGGAGCTTCCCAGTGACTCAGCAAAAAGGATTAGCACAATCAGAAGCTTGTGATTGGTTTGTGTGTAGTGCTTGTGATTGGTGGAAGTATGTGGTTGTGATTGGTGGAACTGTAATCCATGCACATACCATGAACCTTTTCTGATTATTAAAGGGGCTATTTCTCAGTCTTGTTGGATCAGGCTTGAGCAATCCTTTGCCTGTGTATTTAACCCTTTGTATAATATTATATTCCATTAAAGGCTTCAACAAAATGCTCTTTTATTGCCTACTTGTGGTCTTTATTATGGGTAGAATGGGTCAAATTGGTTGGACAAAGAAAAGTTCTTGGGGCTTTGACTCAGAACCACAGAGCAGCAAGGTAGCTGAGGAGATCCAGAAAGCTGTTGGGAGCTAACTGTGGCAAGTTGAAACTGCAGGTGAGAACTGTTAAGACTTGGACACGGGAAGAATTCCTCAAAGCCTTCAGGGTTAGAAGGTGAGGATCCCAGTACTCAAAACTCAGAAGCTGTAGCCATAGATGGTATGAACTGGGTTGCTTACACTCAAAGCATTAAGTCACTGATCCAAGCACCTCCAGTTGTGAGTCTGGCTTTTAAGCTTGGAGCAATACACTGTTAGTTTAGGGCTTAGAGATGACCAGCCTCTGAGTTTGTGCATCTGGTGTTCAAAAGCTCAGGACTGGGGTTGGGGATTTAGCTCAGTGGATGAGCTCTTGCCTAGCAAGCGCAAGGCCCTGGGTTCTGTCCTCAGCACCGAAAAAAAAAAAAAAAAAAAAAAAAAAGACAAAATCACAAAAGCTCAGGACTGTCAGATGGCCATTTTGGACAGGACATTCACTGTCATTTTTTCTTTCAAGGGTCACAGTGCTGCATTGTCTGTTATTCAATGCTCAAGAAACAGTGGCTTCATATACTTGATTCAGTATTAGTTAACTAGAATAGGCATTTGATGCCTTTTATTTCATCATGAATCAGAAGTGTCTTGTTTACAAATCTCTTTTACAAGGCATTTATAGATACATTCTTATAAATATCTGTAATCTTTATCTGTTGGATGAGCATTTTGCTTGTTGATAGCTTAGAACAGGAATTACCAAATGAATGCCTACAAAGGCTGGGTAAGTAATTTAAGTGAGTAAAAAGGTTTGGATGGATTTGTTATACTAGAAAGCACATGATTGGTCTAAACAGTGCCTGATACTCACCTCTAAGCAAATGACACATGCATACCTAAACCTGTGTGTTTAGCTACTATACCATAAACAAACCTTTCAAATAGCAGTGCCTCTTTCTTTGAGGATCTCAGCTGAGGTCTGGTTCCTCAGTGGCCCAGATATAGCAGTTATCACCTTGCCTTATGCTAGTTGGAGATAAGTACCATGAGGGTCCTACTCTATTGTCTTTTGATCTGAAAGTAACTCGAAAACTATCTTCCACTTTGGTGTTATCCTTAGGGAGACACTAGCCATCCAGACTCATGTAGAGCACAAAGACTTGGACTATAAATGTTCCACTTTATTGTGGGTCAGAAATACAACTGAGAATATTTCAACTTTAAGTCTCAGTCTTTGTTTTATGAGTTCATTGTATGCTATTGCCTATGTTCATTCTGTTAGCAAAAAGTTTAATGATTATACTCTTCCTTGCCAATTCCAATATATCTATTAATTATGTGGGTTCTCATTTCTCCCTTATAATCACTGTCTCCCATCCAGTCTTATTCTGTTTTATGTTCTTATCTTTGATCTCCTGCTTTTTAAACCAATTCTTGCTATTTTCCTCTAGAGTGTTAACAGTTGGTAAGTATTTCCTTCAGTTCTTGCAGCATTACCATCAAGGCTGATTCACTATAGTCACTGTGCTTGAGAACCACCATACTTTAGCTGCCTAGAAAACTATTTTGCATTTTTATTACATTTGAAGTCAGAAAAATAAATATTACCATAATATTGAAACTATGTTGGAATATATTAACCTTTATATCAATAAGGCCATAAATATACTTTTAATTTAATTACTTTTCTTTATTAAGGAAGATACCCAAAGAGGCAAAAGTTCCTAGAGATCACATAAGCAATATGACCATGACTTAACAAAATCAACATTAGTTCCTGGGTATCCTTTATTCCCTGAATCATAATTGAATTTCCACAGCTACCCCAAAGTTACTGTTTGTAGCTAATTTGTAAGCTCAAGGATCCATACAAAATTAACACATTAAATTTGGCTGTCATAACTACTGGGTCTTCCCTTCAGCCTCCTCTTCCTAAGGCCTTTATGCCAATGACTTGTTACATACATTAGGTTAATTTTCCTAATCAGATTGGTTATTTTCCTATATAAATTTACCTATTTATTTCTGTATAATGTCATTTGACTATACTGATTGTAAGGGAAATGTGCTCTGTGGATAAATGCATGTTTACTGTGGAAAGTGTGTGTTTTGTGTCTCGTCACTGAAGAGACTCACAATGTCTGTTTCTCCAACTTTAGCGACGCTAAAATTAGTGGTGGTAGAAACTGATACACTAATAATGTTGCCAAAAAATATTTTTCACTTATCTTTAAAAAATAATTATTTTCCTATTTTGTTCATTTTTTCTTACTTTTGTTTTTGAGACAGAGTCTCACTTAGCTTAGGCTGGCTCTAACTCTCTCTATGGCTGAGGAAGATCTTCCTGTTTCCAACCCATGAATGAGCCTACTTTGTTTACTTTTTTTTTTTTTCTTTCGTTTTTCAAGCTAGGGTCTCACTCTAGTGCAGGCTGACCTGGAATTCACTATGTAATCTCAGGGTGGCCTTGAACTCATGGTGATCCTCCTATCTCTGCCTCCCAAGCTTTTTTTTTTTTTTTTTTGCAGACTACACAGAAAAATTAGGACACAAGCTTCCTTTTTTTTCTTCAAATTTCGAATCTATATCAAGCAGTTGGCACCTTCATTGTTAGCCAGTGCTTTCTGTTCTTGTCCATTTCTCTGCTAAAGAGTTCAGAAACTGTAACAGTTACCAGCCAGTAGGAAAGAGTGTGCCCAGCACCAGCCCCTGGCCTTCATATTACCTTTAAAAATAAAAAAAATTAAAAATTAAAAAACCAGCTAATTCCAATCTGAGGCAAAAAAATTGTAAGGCAATTCTTGGATATTTTTCATATCTGGAAGACACGAAGGTATTAAAGAGCAGTGATTCAAGTCAAAAGGACATAGAGGCTTTTCCTGGGCAACAATAGGACAAAAAAAAAGGTGCACCAGGAAAGTAAAATGAAAGGCTGTAGAGATGGCTCCATGATAAAGGTGCTTGCCTGCAAAGCCAAACAACCTGGGTTCGATTCCCATGTAACCACATAAAGCCAGATGCACAAAGTGGTACATGTGTCTAGAATTTGTTTGCAGTGGCCATAGGCCCTGGGCTACCCACTCTCTCTCTCTCTCTCTCTGTCTCTTTTTTCTCTCTCTCTGCTTGCCCCCCTACAATGACTTACTGCTGCTCTCACAGCTCATAACCTATAACCCCATGGTTAATACCAGCAGTCTCACTGAGGAGTGCCCTCAGTGGAGTGGGGGAAGGGAGGAGGGAAATGATGGTACCAACACATGATGTGTCCATATAAACTTTCTACTTAAGAAAAAATAAAATATTGAAAAAAGCAAAATGGGACTGGAGGGATGGCTTAGCAGTTAAGGTACTTGCCTGAAAAGCCAAAGGACCCAGATTCAATTCCCCAAGACCCACATAAGCTAGATGCACAGGGTGGTGCATGAGACCCTGGCATGTCCATTCTTTCTCTCTCTCTCCCCTACTCTTTCTCCCTGTGCCTCTTTCTTTCTGTCAAAAAAAATAAATAAAGCAGGGCATAGTGGTGCATTCCTTTAATCTCAGCACCAGGGAGACAGAGGTAGGAGGATCGCTGAGAATTCAAGGCCACCCTGAGACTACATAGTGAATTCCAGGTCAGCCTGAGCCAGAGTGAGACCCTACCTCGAAAAACCAAAAAATAAAAAAAAATAATAAAATAAATAAAAAAAATTAAAAACATAGAAAAATGATAAATTAAAACTGATATCTTTGAGCTCATTGTGGAGAAGGATGATCCAAGGAAAGGAAGAGAGAAGGGGGAGAGGGAGGCAAAAAGTGAGGGGCAGAAAGAGCTAGGAGAAAGGGAAAGAAGAAAGGGATTGTAGTCTTTGTTGTTCTGTCATGAATTTTTGTTCTGTTTTCCTTTCATATAGTTGTTGAATTTATCAGTCTTTAAGAAAATTGCTTCTGCATTCTGTGTCATTATTAGATGAGTGTCTTCTTGACCTTTTTCCTAGGGCATCTGAGAGCACTTTGTTCTCCTGATGAGCTATACAAAGACTGGACATTTGTATTCACTCCCCTGAGAAATAGGAAAGCTTTACTGCCAGAGCTTGCTTGGCATGGGGTTGTAAGCTAATGGCAGCCACAGTTGGGGCTGGTTGTCCAGGCAAGGCCACATTGTGCCCATACTCATCATGACAAATGAAGTCCATGTTCATGTCCGAGTACAGACAAAGCATGATGAGCACTACTCAGGCAGACCATGTAACTAAGTGTTTTCTTATCAGGAAGAGTGTTGCCAGCTTCTTCACCAAGTGTAATTTCTACCTTCCTTACCAATTACAGCTGGCCTGGAACTTTTTTTTATTATTAGTTATGTATATACTCAGCATATGTTCATACCATCCTTACCCTCATCCCTGTCCCCCCACCCTCTGAAGGGACCCTCCTTGTTGGGGATGCCAGTTATCCCAATGGGGATTGAAAGTGTGCATTGTTGGTGTAGCCATCAGTTATGGGGAAGAGGCAATGTATCTGTGGGTAATATCCCAACTTGTGGCCCAACAATTTTTCTGCCCCCTTGTCCGTGAATTTCCCTGAGCCATGTTGGCTTCGTTTTAGGACTACTTCAGTAATGAAGTCTTGGGATCCTCTGTATCTCTGGATATCTGGTTTAGTAGGAGTTGAGTGTTCTCTGTGTCTATCTCCTTCACCCCTGTGCTGATACCCAGTTCACCGAGAAAGCAGCACTCTTACTCATTTCCCCAATTATGCTATGGTTTCAGCTAGGGCCCTGGTGAGATGTGATGGGCTGATTCTCTTCTAAGGTTCAGTGTCCATCTGAAAAAGAGAAGCAAATTCTCCAATAGAGAGAGAAGTCAGCACCAGATAAATGGGATAACCATTATTATTTTAGAGAGCATTTCATAGGTGTAGGCCCTCCTGTAGCCCACAATTGGTGGGAGCTTGATATTGGAGAGTGGGTTCATTTTTTTGCATATAGTTCTGACTTGTTTCCCAGTTCCAGCTATGAGTTCCATTCCACTGAGCCAAATCAAGAGCAGTCGGTTACCCACCATGGCTGTGTGCCACTATTGCACTTGGGTGAGCATCACATCAGGTTGTTTGCTGCTTAGTAGCTTAGACCTCAAGTTGCTTGGACAGATGTTGGCCATTTCCCCCCAGTAGCTCATGCAGCACCTTCTGGCACTAGATAAGCTAACTGTCTTGGGACTGACTCTCTTCCAGATTCCATCCCCAGGTCTCTCCATGTTCTATATGGACAGCATATGGTGTCTTTGGCAGTAGGATCTTACCATTAACCTCTGTTGGGTAATCAAGTACTCTGACAGAAGTCTGTCATCTTTGGGAAAACCTTGTAGGTCTGTCTGATCAACAGCTAATTGTGGGTGTTAATTGCATCCTGGTACTGGGAGTTACAGGCCAGCACCAAGGGAAAAGAAGGAAGAAAAAGATAGGTAATGTAAGAGAGAAAGAGAAGAGAGAGAGAGAAACAGGAGAAAATTAAGGTTAGTCTTCATCGTACCCTCTCCAGAGCCCTTTGATTCAGGTGTTCCCACTAAGGACCTGATGAAGGTTCAACCTTTTAGTCTGTCTTTCAGGATATAGGATTTTATGGTACCAGTTTTATTTGTGTCCAGTTTTGTGTCCCTCTCCACCCTTACCCTCCTCTTAAGCCACACCCTCCATATTTTCCAGTCCTCAAGATGCCTTATAGGTATGTCAGCATCTCAGGATGATCCAGGATAGGAGTCACAGATGAGTGAGACCATTCAACAATTGTCTGTTAGTGATTAGGTGAGTTTTCTGAGAATGATGTGCTCCAAGTTTAACCATTTTTCTACAAATTTCATTGTGTCACTTTTTCTTACTGCTGTGTAGAATTCCATTGTGTAGTTATATCACATCTAGCTTATCCATTCATCTAATAATGGACATCTGGGTTGATTTAAGTTCTTAGGTATTAAGAATTGAGCAGCTATAAACATGGATGAGAAAATATCTCTGAACTGAGGCATGAGCTTTTAGGGTAAATGCCCATAAGGGCATAAGTTGGTCTGTTAAGTAACTCTATAGTCAACCTCTTTAGGATTGCTTTCCATAGTGGTTGTTCCATTTTATATTCCCACAAACAGTGAATGAGGGTTCCCATTTCTCCACATACTCACCAGCATTTGTTTTGTTTTCATTTGATTTTTTAATGTTTGCTATCCTTACTGGGGTAAGGTGGAATCTCATAGCTGTTTTAATATGCATTTCCCTGATGATTAGGGATGTTGAACACTTTCTTAAGTGTGTGTTTTCCATTAGTATTTCTTCCTCTGAGAATTTCCTGTTCACTTCTCTGCCCCACTTTGTGAGTGGGTTGTTTTATTTTTTATTTTCAGATTTTTGAGTTCTTTGTAGATTCTAGAAATTAGGCCTCTATCAGTTGTATAGCTCACAAAATTTTTCTCCCATTTTGTGGATAATATATTGGCTCTGTTTATTGTATGTTTTTCTGTGAAAAAAACTTTTCAGCTTCCCAAGAGCCCATGGTTGAGTGATTGTTTAATTTCCTGAGCTACTGGGGTTTTGTTCAGGAAGTCTTTTCCCACTGCTATATCATAGAAGGTGCCTCTTATGTTTTCTTCCAGAAGAAGCAGAGTTTCTGATCCTATCATGTGGTCTTTGATCCATTTGGACTTGACTTTTGTGCATGTAGTTATCCAGTTTGTCCAGCACCATTTGTTGAAGAGGCTGTCTTTTTTCCAGTCTACATTCTTAGGGCCTTTGTTGAATATCCAGTAGCTGTAGTTACTTGAAGCAAAGTCTGGGTCCTTGATTCTGTTCCATTGGTTTTTATGTCAGTACCATGTTGTTGTTTTTTTATTATGGCTTTGTAATATAGCTTTAGATCAGGAATGGTGATGCTTCCAGAGGTGTTTCTCTTGCTGAGGATATGCTTGGATATCCAAGGCCTGCTGCCATTCCATATGAATTTTGAGATCTTTTTCTATCTCTGTGAAGAAAAATGTTGGAATTTTTATTGGTATTGAATTAAATCTGTACATTGTTTTTGGTAAGATTGTCATTTTCACAATGTTAATTATGCTTATCCAGGAGGATGGGAGGGCTTTCCATTTTCTCAAGTCCTCCTCAATTTCTTTCTTGAGTATTTTCATGTTTTCATTATATGTCTTTCACATCCTTGGTTAATGTTATTCCAAGGTATTTTATTTTTTGTTGCTATTGAAAATGGGACAATGTTGCTAATGTCTTTCACTGTACCTTTGTCTTTTTCCCATAGAAAAGCTACTGATTTTTATGCATTGATTTTGTATCCTGTTACTTTGCTGAAGGACTAAATCACCTTTAAGAATTTTGAGATGGAGGTTCTTGGGTCACTTATGTAAAGAATCATGCCCTTTGCACATAGGACTAACTTAACTTCTTCCTTTCCAATTTGTATCCCTTTGATTTCTTTCTCCTGTCTTGAGCTAGGTCTTCCAGTACTATGTTGAAGAGCAGAGTGGACACCCCTGTCTTATTCCTGATCTCAACAGGAATTCCTTCAGTCTTTCCCATTATGTATTATTTGGGCTTTAGGTGCTTTATATATAGCCTTTATTATGTTGAGATATAAATAGTCCATGCCAAACTCTCCAATGTTTTGATCATGAAGTGATGTTGTATTTTTTTGAAGGCCTTGTCTGCATCTATTGAAATGATCATGTGTTTTTTGTGTTTAAGGTTATTTATGTGGTGTATTACACTGACAGATTTTCGTATGTTGAACCAAGACTGCATTTCTGGGATAAAGCCTACTTGATCATGATGCATAATTCCTTTGGTGTGTTGTTGAATTTAGTTTGAGTTTTGTTCAGGATCTTTGAGTATAAGTTCATCAGGAAAATAGGGCTATAGTTTTCTTGTGGTATTTCTGACTGGTTTTAGTATAAGGGTGATACTAGCTTCATAAAAGGAGTTGGGGAGCTCTCTCTGTTTTCTGATTATGTGGCACAGTTTGAGAAAAATTGGTTTCAGTTCTTCCATGATAGAATAGATAGAATTCGATAGAATTCATCTGAGAAGCCATCTGGTCCTGGACTCCCCTTTTTGGGTAGGTTTTTCATTACTTTTAAAATCTCAGGTGTGATAGGTTTGTTAAGGAGATTAATTGGCTCTGAGTTTAGGTCTGATAGGTGGTATGTGTCCAGGAATTCATCCAATTTTGTGGAGTTGAAGTTTTGAAATAAGTCCTCATGATTCTTCTAATTTCACTTATGCCTGTTGTGGTCCCTTCTTTTTCATTTCTAATTTTGCTAATGTGAACTCTCTCTCTCTCTCTCTCTCTCTCTCTTTGCTTGATCAAATTGGCCAGGGGTTTATCAATCTTGTTTATTTTTTCAGAGAATCAGCTCTTTGTTTTGTTAATTTTCTTAATTGTTTTCTTAGTTTCCAATTCAACATTTTCTGCTCTGATCTTGATTATTTCTTTCTGTCTGGAGCTTTTTGGGTTGGATTTTTATTGTTTTTCCAATGCCTTTAGGTGGATGGTAAGTTTATTGACTTGGGATCTCTCTGTCTTTGTTATGAAAGCATTTAGTGCTATGAATTTTCCACTAAGGACTGCCTTCATTGTGTCCCATAAGTTTTAGTATGATATGTTCTCATTGTCATTCAATTCTAGAAATTTTGCAATTTCATTTTTTATTTCAACCACTACCCATTTATTGTTTAAAAGTGTGTTGGGAGCTGGAGAGATGGCTTAGCAGTTAAGTGCTTACCTGTGAAGCCTAAGGACCCAATTTGAGGCTTGATTCCCCAGTACCCACGTAAGTCAAATGCACAAGGTGGCACATGCATCTGGAGTTCATTTGCAGTGGCTGGAGGCCCTGGTGCGCCCATTCTCTCTCTCCCTCTCTCTCTCCCTCCTTCTCTCTCTGTCTGTCTATAACTCTCAAATAAATAAAAATAAACAAAGGTGTGTTGGTCAGTTTCCAAAAGCTCGTGGGATTTCTGGCACATCTCTTGTTAATTTCTAGCATTACAGCATTGTGATCTGATATCATGCAGGAAATTATATTGATTTTCCTAAATATATGGATGCAGGCTTTATGATCTATTTTAGAAAGGTTCAATGGGCTGCTAAGAAGAATGTGTATTCTATAGATTTTGTGTAGAATGTTCTGTAGATGTCCATTAGGTCTAATTATCTACAGTGTTGTTGAGCTCTCTTACTTCCCTGTTGATTTTCTGTTTGGATGATCCATCTATTGCTCATAGTGGAGTACTGAAGTCCCCTATGATGGTATTGGTGTTTATTTCTGTTTTGTTGTTAAGCAGGTTTTGATTTATGAATTGTGTTGCACTTGTGTTTGGTGCATACAGATTGAAGATTGTGATATCCTCTTGTTGGATCATTCCCTTGATAAGTAAGAAGTGGCCTTCTTTGTCTTTTTTGATTACTTTTGGTTTGAAATCTATTTTATCCAATATTTGCATAGCAAAACCTGTTTGTTTCTCATTTCCATTTGCTTGGAATATCATTTTCCACCCTTTCACCCTGAGGAAGTATCTGTCTTTAGTGGTGAGGTGGGTTTCTTGAAGACAGCAAATTGAGGGGTCTCATTTTCTGATCCAACTGGTTAGCTTATATCTCTTGATGGGTAAATTAAGACCATTAATGTTCAGGGTAATAACTGTGAGGTTCGATTTAATCCCTGCCATATTGTGGTGGTTTATGTGGTTTGGTGGATTTTTTGTTGTTGTCGTTGTTGTTGTTGTTGTTGTTTGACTTTGCAATTTTTTGCACATTCTCTGCATTTGGTTATTGTGATCTGCATCTTATTGGCACTTGAGGTTGGTTGTTTGACTCTTCTGTGGGAGAATTCCCTGAAGTATTCTCTGTAGGTTTGGCTTTGTGTCCATATAGTTGTAGAGCTGACTTTTATCATAGAAAGTTTTTCTTTCACCATCTATTATGAGTGATACTTGTCCTAGGTAGAATAGTTTGCATCGGAAGCCATAGGTTCATAGATTTTGTAGTGTTCCATTCCAGGCTCTTCTGGTTTTCAGGGCATCCATTAAGAAGTCTGATGTAATTCTGATGGGGTTACCTTCATATGTAATATGTTGTTTCTCCCTAGCTGCTTTTAGGACTTTCTCTTTGTTTAGAGTCTTAATGATAATATGTCTTGGAGAGTTTCTCCTTTGTTCCAGTCTGTTTAGAATTCTGTTAGCTTCTTGTAACTTGATGGGACTTTCTTTTGACAGGGTGTGAAAGTTTTATTTGAAAATTTTGTTGAATAAGTTCTCCATGCCTTTTGTCTGAATTTCTTCCCCTTCTGGTATTCTCATGATCTGAAGAATGTTGGGACATTTAAGGGTATCCTACAGTTCCCTCATGTTCTGTTCACAAAATTTTTAGAACTTATTCAAATTTTTGGACTCACTAACTGTTTCTTCTGTTTTGTCTTCCAGTTCTGAATTTCTGTCTTCCACATGACTGACTGTATTCTTGAGACCTTCTATAGAGGTTTGGACTTGTTCAATTTGGTTTGTGTTTACTATTGCCTTTTTAATGTATAGTATCCATCCTTCTTTTGAGTTCCCTTTTCACATCATTTTCTGATTTTCTTGGAACTCAACCTTTCATTTATGTCTTCACTGAGCTTAGCTATCTTTTTTTTTTGTTTGTTTGTTTGTTTGTTTGTTTTTTTTGCTTTCTTTCATGTCATCTAACTGTTTGGAACACTTCCTGGTTATTAGGTCTAATCTAGCAAGTTTAGCATTCATACAATTGTTGGACCTTTGTTGATTTTCTGCAAGTTCTGCTAGTTGTTTGGCCAAGGTTGCATAGCTTGTGTTTTCATTTTGGGGTTCTGATCCTGTTGTCTAATCTATGTTTTGATTAGAGACTTCCACTGTGGGACTGGGCAACCTTGTTAGATTTACTTCCATTTGATTTTTCATGTTATTCCTTTTGCACTGTGGTCTGCCCATCATAGTGTGACTATCTTATTTAATTCAGGAGGAAGCTGTAGTTTACCCTTGAAGTGTCTTTAGAGATTATTCCCTTTTATGTTTGACTAGGTTAGGCTTCTGATGGCAATGGGGCCCATATTCTCAGATGGGAGGAGTCCTCAGGGCTCTGGTGGGGACCCAAAGACCTGGTGGAAGGGCTTATTGGTCGTTGGTTCAGGGTATGGGACTGTGTGGTCAAGGGGCCCAATGGGATGGGAGCATGGGAGAATGGGATAATGTAGTCTGGTGTTGTGGTGGGGTGGAGAGGGGGCAGGATGGGGTTGCATAATCCTGTGATGCAGCAGGGTGAGGGAATGAGACTGTGGAGTCCACTGGCATCAGGAGGTGGGTGGGACTGCAGGGTACTATGACCCGACAGGGTGGGGGATTGTACTGCTGCAGGCTGGTGGCACAGTGAAGTGGGAGGGGGGATGGGGCAGTGGTTCAGGTGGTGTTGCAGACAGCTTCAGGTTTGCTGAGATGAACTTCCAGACCAAGCACAGTTATGGAGGAAGGGATATTATTTATTGAAATTTACAGATCCAGGGGAAGTTCCATAATGGCAGAAGAAGCAGCCTGCTCTCCATAGGACCAGGCAAGAGAGAGCAAAGCCCCCAGCCACACAGCACACAGAGCAAAACTACTGCCAAAAGGTCACACAGCACACTTCAGGAACTCCTGCTAGGCACATTTTCATATCTTTACAATGGAATCTCAAACCCACCATTAACAGCTTAAGACCAGCCCCCAGTGACATTGCCTCTAGCAAGGTGATTGCAGATGCAAACTATACCTAATAAAACACTGAATATATTGGGGGACATATATTCAAACTACCACATTCCGCCCCTGGTCCACATTATATTTAGCTCCTGGCCCCCAATAGATTTATAACTATCACACATTGTAAATTGTACTCAGTCCAATTTCAAAGGTTCTCACAGTCTTGATCAACTTAAGATAGTGAGTCCTGTAAAATCAAACAAGTTAAATACTTTTAACATGTAAAGGCACAGAGTAAACATTTTAACTGGTATAAGGCATAGCAAGGAGAGACTAGAATAATGCAAACTCAACCAACAATCAGCAGTCATCAAACTTCTGCAGTTCAAGTTCAATATAACCAGAGACTGCCAGTCTCCAGGTTTTCCAATTCTGCCCCTCCAGCTGGGCAGAGTCGCCAGGGAAAACTTTCATCCGATGCCAACACTGCACTCCATGGTAGCCCTTTTGCACAGTCCTGGTATATCCAAAACATCTTCAGGTCTCCATGCAAACCACGGTCCATCTTCCAAAAGGCTCTTCCAGCCTATTCCTGAGGGTCTTCATGCCCTGCATCATGCCACATCTCAGCAGCAGCTCCTGGAACCCTGTGCAATTCATGACCACTCCATGCATTTTTCATGCTTCCAAAACTAATACCAGGTGTGCAGGACACAGCCATATTCTTAATCCAGGGACAAAATAAATCATAGCCTTGAAAAGCAGGTTCCTTCTCCAGTCATCTCTTTCCAAGAGTTTGCATTTCTAACAGTCTTTCCTCAGGCATCCTCTCCATTGTTTTAATGCAAAGCCATCTGACCACCTTCCTTCCACCTTTCTTAAGATAATACAACATCACGTCATGATCAAAACCTTGGAGAGAATAGGTACAGATGGCCCATATATCAACATAATAAAGGCTATATATAAAGCACCTAAAGCCCAAGTAATTCTTAATGGGAAGGCTGAAGGAATTCCCATTGAGGTCAGGAACAAGGCAGGGGTGTCTACTCTCACCTCTGCTCTTCAACATAGTGCTAGAAGTATTAGCTCAAGCAATAAGACAGGAGAAAGAAATCAAAGGGATACAAATTGGAAAGGAAGAAGTTAAGTTAGCCCTATTCACAGATGAAATGATTCTATACATAAGTGACCCGAGAACTTCCATCCCAAAACTCTTAAAGGTGATTAGCACCTTCAGCAAAGTAGCAGGATACAAAATCAATGCACAGAAATCAGTAGCCTTTTTGTATGCAAAGGACAAAGAGACAGAAAAAGAAATAACTAACATTGTCCCATTTTCAATTGCAACAAAGAAAATAAAATGCCTTGGAATAACATTAACTAAGGAAGTGAAAGACCTATATAATGAAAACATAAAAACTCTCAAAAAAGAAATTAAGGAGGTCCTACAAAAATGGAAAGATCTCCCATGCTCCTGGACTGGTAGAATTAACATTGTGAAAATGGCAATTTTACCAAAAGCACTTTATAGATTCAATGCAATGCTGATAAAAATCCCAACTTCCTTCTTCAATGAGATAGAAAAAACTATCTCAAAATTCATATGGAAAGGCAGAAGGCCTCGGATATCCAAGCTCATCCTCAGCATAAGAAACGCCTCTGGAGGCATCACCATACCTGATCTAAAGCTATACTACAAAGCCATTGTAATAAAAACAACATGGTACTGTCATAAAAACAGGAATATAGACCAATGGAACAGAATTGAAGACCCAGACTTTGGGTCAAGAAACTACAGCTACTTGATATTTGACAAAGGCCCTACCAATGCAGAATGGAGAAAAGACAGCATCTTCAACAAATGGTGCTGGACAAACTGGACAACCATATGTAGGAAAATGAAACTTGACCCACACATCTCTCCATGCACAAAAATTAAGTCCAAATGGATCAAAGACCTTAATATAAAACCAGAAACTCTGCTACTACTGGAAGAAAAAATAGGAGGAACCTTCCATGATATAGGAGTGGGAAAAGATTTCCTGAACAAAACCCCAGCAGCTCAGGAAATTAAACAATCACTCAACCATTGGGATCTCATGAAGCTGAAAAGCTTTTTCACTGACAAAAATATTATAACCAAAGCCAGCAGAATACCCACAGAATGGGAGAAAATTTTCACCAGCTATACAATTGACAAAGGCCTAATTTCTAGAATCTACAAAGAACTCCAAAACCTAAACAATAAATCACCAAACAACCCACTCACAAAGTGGGGCAGAGAACTGCACAGGGAGTTCTCAGAGGAAGAAATACAAATAGCAAACACACATTTAAGAAAATGTTCAACATCCCTAATCATCAGGGAAATGCAAATTAAAACAACTATGAGATTCCACCTTACCCCAGAAAGGATGGCTAACATTAAAAAAAACAATGAACACAAATGCTGGCGAGGCTGCGGAGAAATAGGAACAAGTCTTCACTGTTGGTGGGAATGTAAAATGGTTCAACCACTATGGACAGCTATATGGAGACTATTGAAAAGGATGACCATGGACCTACCAATGGATCCAGTTATTCCCTTATTGGGCATTTACCCTAAAGGCCCCAAGCCTCAGATCAGAGACATTTGCTCAACCATGTTTATAGCTGCTCAATTCATAATAGCAAAGAGCTGGAATCAACCCAGGTGTCCATCAGTAGATGAATGGATAACAAAGATGTGGTATATCTATACTATGGAATTCTACATAGCAGTAAGGAAAGATGAAATAAGGAAATTTGAAAAAAAGGTCAAACATGGAACAGATCATCCTCAGTGAGCTCACCCAAGCACAAAAAGATAATCATCGCATGGTCTCATTTATCTGTCGCCCCAACCGGATTCCACGTGACATGCGGCCAAACCTAATAAACACTCTGAGGATGAGACAAGAAGGAGTGTGGGATGGAGGGAGGGTAAAGGTGGGAGGGAATGAGAGGGTGGGAGGGAGGACAAGGGGGGATACAAATTGGGACCCAAAAGGAAAAAATACTACAAAACCCTTTACTCTGAACAACAGGCTAAAACAGTGATCCTTCAGCAGGCCTACAGAGGGAATACTCAAACCACAGGAACCTGGAGAGAACATGATGAAGGCCAATTTTAATCTTGTCCTGCTTATCTTTCTCTTCTCTCTTTCTCTCTCTCTCTCTCCCTCTCCTCTCTATACTCACCTTCTCTTTTACATTATCTATCTTTTTCCTCCCTCACCTTCCTAGGTGCAGACTTATAACTCCCAGTGCCAGCAGGGGGTTAACTTCCACAAGGAGCTGTTTATCTGAAACACCTACAAGGTTTCCCAAAAAAGACAGACTTTGGTCAGAGTAATTGGTGACCCACCAAAGGTTAATGGTAAGACCCTACTGTCAAAGACAGCATACGTGTGTGAGACCAAACACAGAGAGACCTGGCCAGAATCTGGAAGAAGGTCAGTCCCCAGACAGTTAGCTAGTCTAGTACCAGAGGGTGCTACACGAGCAACTGGGGGAAAATGTCTGACATTGGTCCAAACAACTTGCAGTCTAAGATACCCAGCAGGAAACAATCTGACGTAATGCTCATACAAGTGCAGTAGTGGCAAACAGCCATGGTGGGTAACCAACTGCTCTTGATTTGGCTAATAAATCCACTCAGTGGAATGGAACTCATTGATGGGACTGGGAAATAAGTCAAAGCCATGTACAAAAAATGAGCTCAGTCTCCAAGATCTAGATGCCACCAAATGTGGGCTAGAAGAGAGCCAATGCATATAAAATTCCCTCCAAAACATACATGGTCATCCCTTCTATCTAGTACTAACTTCTCTCTCCGTTGGAGAATTTGCTTATCTTTTTCCAGGTGGACAACGAACCTGAAGGGAGGATCAGCTAACCACACCTCACCAGCTGAAACCATAGAACAACGCAGGGGAAGGGCAAGAATACAGCGTTCAAGGTGATCACAACACCAGAAAAAGGCTGAAGGAGATAAACACAGAGAACATCCAACTCCAACTAAGCCAGATATCCAGAGACACAGAGGCTCCCAAAACCTCATCAAGGAAGCAGAACTAAAATGACCCCAATGTGGCTCAGGGAAACTCGCGGAAGAGGGGGCGGAAAGATTGTTAGAGTCACAAGTTGGGGCATTATGCACAGAGACTGGGGCCTATCCACCAGAACTCTTGAGTAAAATCACAATGCATGACTCACATTCCTCATTGATGAGGGTCCCTTTGAAAGTGGGAGGACAAGGAGGAGGACAATGAAACCAATACTATGAATGTAAAATCAGAATAATATAAATAAAAAACATATATTTAAAATTTTTAAAAAGATTGCTAATGTGTTTGACTATAGCAGCTCCATTAACCTAAAATCAGTCTCAGTGCCTCTAATTTTAACTTGTTTGAGGTTTTCCAACTTAAAATCTTAAAATCTCAGTCCGATATCTTTAGCCATTACAAATTTAAGCTTGATCAAACTTTCTGGGCTTGGATAGTGGAACGTAGCTATCCCTTATGCCAGTAGCCCAGTTCCAACAAAGTCCTCTGCACTCTTTCCTTCCCCTTAGAAAGCTCATAAGCCAAGCCTCGAAGTTCAATACTGTCTGCACTTAGTATTCTTAAACTCTCATCAGAATAGTCCATAAAACTTGGCTTACCATTCCAGAAGGCATCTTCAGTTGCAAGCACCAAGTCCATGCGCATTCCTCCAAAACAAAAGTTCCAAAAGATGAACATCCACAAGGTCTGGTTCATCTCACCCCACACTCCTCGGTACCACTTTACTGTTGCAGACAGCTTCAGGTTTGCTGAGATGAACTTCCAGACCAGGCACAGTTATGGAGGAAGGGATATTATTTATTGAACTTTACAGATCCAGGGGAAGTTCCATAATGGCAGAAGAAGCAGCCTGCTCTCCACAGGTCCAGGCAAGAGAGAGCAAAGCCCCCAGCCACACAGTACACAGAGCAAAACTACTGCCAAAAGGTCACACAGAACACTTCAGGAACTCCTGGTAGGCATATTTGCATATCTTTACAATGGAATCCCAAACCCACCATTAACAGCTTAAGACCAGCCCCCAGTGACATTGCCTCTAGGAAGGTGATTGCAGATGCAAACTATAACTAATAAAACACTGAATATATTGGGGGACATATATTCAAACTACCACAGGTGGTGAGAAGAGGGAAGAAAGCTGAGGGAAGAAGGAAGGAATGCTAGCTGTCTGGCCTGGGTCAGTGTAGCCTACAGGTAGTACAGGAGAACCTGGTCTGTGGCATAGCAGGACAGTGGTCGTGGCTGTGATGGAGGTCCTGGTGGCGGAAAAAGGGAGGAAAGCCGCAGAAGTGAGGGAGGAATGCTACCCAGCTGGCCTGGGTCCATGTAGCCTGGAGGTAGTGCAGGAGAAACTGGTCCACAGCACGGTGGGGTGTTGGCTTGGAAGGCTGTTGCAGCTGGGATGGAAGTCCCTGTAGCAGAAAAAGGGAGAAAGCTATAGGAGGGAAGGAGGAATGTTAGCCAGCTGGCCTGGGTCTGTCTAGCCTGTGGGTAGTGCAGGAGGAACCTGGTGGCATGTCAGCTTGGACGGCTGCTTGATGGGTTTGGGGGACTGGTGGACTACCCAAGAGCATAGGAATCAGTGGATTCCCTACTATGCTCCTCTGTGCCCTCCCACTGGAGGTCTGCTAGGATCTGCAGACCCTAAAAACCTCACTGATCTTGCCTTTCCTTCCCTGGGAGATGAAGCATGGTTAGGCAGATGCCATCTTGACCAGAAGTCTCCTAACCTGGAACTTTTAATCCTCCTGCCTCAGTTTCCAAAGTACTGGTATGTACCATCATACATTGTTCCTATTGTGCCTTTAACTCATTAAAACTTTAATATGTCCTTCTAGATAAGAGTTAAGATACCTAGTCCTACATTACCCCTGCTTCTTGACTACATCCAATCAGAACAAGGCCTGTTAAATTCTTTCTCTTACCAAACAGAACCTGAATCCTCTAAATCCTTCCTAGTGTTCTTCCACTAAGGAACCCCACAGTGCTTAGTAGGGGATATTTCTCCTGCTTACTAATAATAGACCCAATGTGTTCAGCTACAGGGGTGTCCTGGCTGTCTCTGGAGCACATTGACATCACCCGGTGTTGATTTAAATGAGACATCCCCATATCCCTCATGAACTCATGCTGTTTAAATACATGATCACCAGCTGGCAATTTGGGAAGTGGAGCCTTGATGGAAGAGGTATAGTGCTGGAGGCAGGTTTGGGGTTTTATACCCCAGGTTCCCTTTGCCAGAGCTCTCAGTTTATTCTTTTTAATTTTTTTTTTTTTTTGAGAGAAACACAGAGAGAGAGGAAGACAGAGATGAGCACGCCAGCAGCCTCACAGCTGCTGCGAGCAAAATCCAGATGAGTGAGCCCCCTTGTGGTCAAGTGCGGCATTGCGCCCTTGCGTCACTGCATCTGGCTAAACGTGGGACCTGGAGATTGGAACCAGCATTCTTAGGCTTAGGCTTAGGAGGCAGGCGCCTTAACTGCTAAGCCATCGCTCCAGCCCCTAAAAAAATATTTTATTTTTATTTATTTGAGAGAGAAAGAAAATGGGTGCTCCAGGACTTCCAGCTACTGAAAATGAACTCCAGATATATGCATGTGCATCTGGCTTATGTGGATACTGGATCCTTAGACTTCATGGTAGTACCTTAGCCAATAATCCATGTCTCCAGCCTTCCCAGCTCATTCTTGCTGTTCTATACTACCTGCTGTGGCAAGATGTGATACTCAGCTGCTGTTCTACCATCCTTTCGCTGTCAAGCTGAAGCTTCCTACTTGGGAATGTAAGCTGAAATAAGCCCTTTCGTCCCCTCTGCTTATTTCTCTTCTATTTGTTCAGAGAAATATGAAGGTAACTACAACATCCCATCTCAGAGAAGTTAAGAGACCAAAGATGAAAAGACCAAGGACTGAGCAATGGTTAGAAGACTTGTGTGTGCGTGACTCTAATAGGTCTATAGACCAAAAAGGATGCCTCAGGATTTGGCTTGCTTTCCTAATTCCTGTGTAGTCCTGACTTCCAGTATGGAAAATTCACTTGAGTGTACATTCTACTGTTTCACCTGTTCCTCCCAGCCTCCATTTCCACCAGTCATCCACCAGGAGAAGAGTATGTGAGGATACCCTTCTCACTGGTTTGCTTTCCTATGCACTTGGGGGTATTGGAAAACTCCCAGAATCTTGAGGTGGATGTAGAGGATGGGGCCAAAGCAGCAAGTGTCTGAGCACTACTGTACTTCTCTGTTCTGCTCCTGAATTTTATTTATGCTGTCAATCATCAACTTCCTAGATTTATTGTATGAGGTTATGTCTCTTTGCTTGTTTGATCAATGACAGTTTTTTTATTGGTTTTAAAAGTTTATTGTTTTCCTAATTTTGTTAGCAGGGATGCAAGAAGAAAACTCTGAAATGCTACTTTGTTTTAGTACTGAAGATGTGTCCTATGTCTGGCTTCCCCATAGTTATCCAGTTTAAACACTAAGGAACTTCTGCTATCATCTGTCCACACAGTACACAGAGCAAAACTACTGCCAAAAGGTCACACAGAACACTTCAGGAACTCCTGGTAGGCATATTTGCATATCTTTACAATGGAATCCCAAACCCACCATTAACAGCTTAAGACCAGCCCCCAGTGACATTGCCTCTAGGAAGGTGATTGCAGTGGTCGTGGCTGTGATGGAGGTCCTGGTGGCGGAAAAAGGGAGGAAAGCCGCAGAAGTGAGGAGGAATGCTACCCAGCTGGCCTGGGTCCATGTAGCCTGGAGGTAGTGCAGGAGAAACTGGTCCACAGCACGGTGGGGTGTTGGCTTGGAAGGCTGTTGCAGCTGGGATGGAAGTCCCTGTAGCAGAAAAAGGGAGAAAGCTATAGGAGGGAAGGAGGAATGTTAGCCAGCTGGCCTGGGTCTGTCTAGCCTGTGGGTAGTGCAGGAGGAACCTGGTGGCATGTCAGCTTGGACGGCTGCTTGATGGGTTTGGGGGACTGGTGGACTACCCAAGAGCATAGGAATCAGTGGATTCCCTACTATGCTCCTCTGTGCCCTCCCACTGGAGGTCTGCTAGGATCTGCAGACCCTAAAAACCTCACTGATCTTGCCTTTCCTTCCCTGGGAGATGAAGCATGGTTAGGCAGATGCCATCTTGACCAGAAGTCTCTAACCTGGAACTTTTAATCCTCCTGCCTCAGTTTCCAAAGTACTGGTATGTACCATCATACATTGTTCCTATTGTGCCTTTAACTCATTAAAACTTTAATATGTCCTTCTAGATAAGAGTTAAGATACCTAGTCCTACATTACCCCTGCTTCTTGACTACATCCAATCAGAACAAGGCCTGTTAAATTCTTTCTCTTACCAAACAGAACCTGAATCCTCTAAATCCTTCCTAGTGTTCTTCCACTAAGGAACCCCACAGTGCTTAGTAGGGGATATTTCTCCTGCTTACTAATAATAGACCCAATGTGTTCAGCTACAGGGGTGTCCTGGCTGTCTCTGGAGCACATTGACATCACCCCGGTGTTGATTTAAATGAGACATCCCCATATCCCTCATGAACTCATGCTGTTTAAATACATGATCACCAGCTGGCAATTTGGGAAGTGGAGCCTTGATGGAAGAGGTATAGTGCTGGAGGCAGGTTTTGGGGTTTTATACCCCAGGTTCCCTTTGCCAGAGCTCTCAGTTTATTCTTTTTTAATTTTTTTTTTGAGAGAAACAGAGAGAGAGAGGAAGACAGAGATGAGCACGCCAGCAGCCTCACAGCTGCTGCGAGCAAAATCCAGATGAGTGAGCCCCCTTGTGGTCAAGTGCGGCATTGCGCCCTTGCGTCACTGCATCTGGCTAAACGTGGGACCTGGAGATTGGAACCAGCATTCTTAGGCTTAGGCTTAGGAGGCAGGTGCCTTAACTGCTAAGCCATCGCTCCAGCCCCTAAAAAAATATTTTATTTTTATTTATTTGAGAGAGAAAGAAAATGGGTGCTCCAGGACTTCCAGCTACTGAAAATGAACTCCAGATATATGCATGTGCATCTGGCTTATGTGGATACTGGATCCTTAGACTTCATGGTAGTACCTTAGCCAATAATCCATGTCTCCAGCCTTCCCAGCTCATTCTTGCTGTTCTATACTACCTGCTGTGGCAAGATGTGATACTCAGCTGCTGTTCTACCATCCTTTCGCTGTCAAGCTGAAGCTTCCTACTTGGGAATGTAAGCTGAAATAAGCCCTTTCGTCCCCTCTGCTTATTTCTCTTCTATTTGTTCAGAGAAATATGAAGGTAACTACAACATCCCATCTCAGAGAAGTTAAGAGACCAAAGATGAAAAGACCAAGGACTGAGCAATGGTTAGAAGACTTGTGTGTGCGTGACTCTAATAGGTCTATAGACCAAAAGGATGCCTCCAGGATTTGGCTTGCTTTCCTAATTCCCTGTGTAGTCCTGACTTCCAGTATGGAAAATTCACTTGAGTGTACATTCTACTGTTTCACCTGTTCCTCCCAGCCTCCATTTCCACCAGTCATCCACCAGGAGAAGAGTATGTGAGGATACCCTTCTCACTGGTTTGCTTTCCTATGCACTTGGGGGTATTGGAAAACTCCCAGAATCTTGAGGTGGATGTAGAGGATGGGGCCAAAGCAGCAAGTGTCTGAGCACTACTGTACTTCTCTGTTCTGCTCCTGAATTTTATTTATGCTGTCAATCATCAACTTCCTAGATTTATTGTATGAGGTTATGTCTCTTTGCTTGTTTGATCAATGACAGTTTTTTTATTGGTTTTAAAAGTTTATTGTTTTCCTAATTTTGTTAGCAGGGATGCAAGAAGAAAACTCTGAAATGCTACTTTGTTTTAGTACTGAAGATGTGTCCTATGTCTGGCTTCCCCATAGTTATCCAGTTTAAACACTAAGGAACTTCTGCTATCATCTGTCACATATAGTTCTTGTAGCAAAAAGCTTCAGATTGCTGATATGAACTTCCAGACCAGGCACAGTTATGGAGGAAGGGATTTATTGAAGATAAGAGGAGAAGTTCCATAATGGCAGAAGAAGCTGGCCCATTTTCATAGGTCCAAACAGAGAGAGAAAAGCCACAAACCACCACCAGCAAGCAAACACACTTCAGGAACTTCAGGCAGAACTAAGGCACTTTGTATATCTTTATACTGGAATTCCAAATCCACCCCCACACCTTAGGGATGGGATCCAAGATCCACCAAGTGACACCTTCTCCCACCAGGTTGCTGCAGATCTAAATTACAAACTTTAATAAACTCCTGAATATATTGGAGGACATTCATTTAAATTACCACAGCTCTATGTACATTTCCTCCTATTCATACTGCTTCTTGTCAGGTGTTTGTCCCAGCAATGAGGAGCTGACTGCAACATTACTATTATTATAATCATCTTGCAGTGCTGGGCACTATAAACAAGCACTTTACCATTGAACTACACTCCTAGCTACAAGATATTATCATGAACACTGCATCTCCAGAGGGTAAGAACACTGTTCTTCATCTGTCAGAGTAGCAGAGCAGGTAACCCACTCCGGCAACCCTTTTTATTATTAATTAATTAATGTATTTATTTGCAAGAAGAGAGAGAATGGGCACACCAGGGCCTCCAGCCACTGCAAACGAACTCCAGATACATGTGCCCCTCATGCATCTGGCTTACGTGGGTCCTGGAGAATCAAACTAGGACTCATTGGCTTTGCAGGCAAATGCCTTAACTGCTAAGCCATTTCTCTAGCCCTGTGCAAATCCTGTTTATAGTGACACTAATTATTAACTAAGATGGAAACCATTAGTTTCCTTAGGACCTAAACAACTCTCCAAAGATCTCACCTTCCAATTTGCATCAGAAATTAAATTTCAACCCTAAGAATTTTGGGGGTACAAAAATTCAAGCCATAGTACCCAGTAAATTCATTCTTTGAGCCGATTCTGTACTCTAGAAAAATATCAGATGAGTTCATGCATTCTATCAAATGACCTGCCAACAGGTTAAAGCCCCAAAGTGTGTTCCTTCAAGCTTAATCATATAATAAAACATTTGTACCTGATAATGCTATCTTTTCATATGACAAGTGAAACACTTCTTACCATTTTCACTTTTTATAGAAGTCCTTGGTTTAAGACATTTCACTCAGGGTTGAAGAGATTGTTCAGTGGTTAAGGTACTTGCCTGCAAAGCCTAAAGACCCAGGTTTGATTCTGCAATTCACACATAAAGCCAGTTTCGCTAGGTATCACATGTGGCTAGAAGCCCTGGTGTGCCCATTCTCTCTCTCTCTCTATCTGTCTCTCTCTCTGTGTGTCTCTGCCTCTCTGTCAAATAAATAATAAATAAAATATTTTAAATAAAAATAGGTGATGTCTCTTGATTAATATTTATGAATTTAGCCTACAACTACACAACACTATACATATTTGTCTTCAGTTAGTTAAGTTAGTAACATCCCATCATCTTGGTATATTTAAATTTTGAAATTAAATGTAGGCTGTCTCTTAGCTCATTGGTTTGTAGGTTCTCTGAGGGTGAAGATGGTGCATTCATTGTGGAACCTGGCTTGTATTTTTACATTGGCAATATTTGACACATTTTCGCCATTACAGATACTCATAGAAATGGACAGCATGACTGATTTCCAAGCAGAGAGAGCCTGGGGGCCTAGGAATATGTATTTATAGATTTTTATGGCATGTGCTATTTATTTCCCCTGTACAAATAAGTGAATTTATTGAAATGGAAGAAAAGAAAGGAAGATGGAGAATTGTATTACAGACCAATGACACCAGTAATAACCTAATGGGTTGAAATGCTGAGTATACCAAGATTATCATACTTTTTATGACACCAGGGAGATGGAAGAGATTGTTGAATCTTGACTTCTTTGATGAAGCAAAGAAAACTGAAGGCCTGTCTGTATTTAAACTAGTGATAGTTTATCCTCCTTTCTGCTCATCAGATTGCAGGAATGTTAACATTTATTCTCTTGTCCAACAAAGATTCATTATTGAGTACTACATTTCATACACTTGAGTAGGTACTTAGGATGGACAGAGAGAAGAAATAAAGTTTAATAAATTAGTATTAGTCCTAAGCACCCATGGGACAGAGAGATTCTGACAAGGCAGAGACTCCACAAAGACAGATGGATGGTGCATAACAGTCTTCCAAAGCCTCAGCATATTTAACACCTGTCTCTTGTCTGCTTAGAGTTTTTCTTCCCCAGAACTCACCTCACTGTTTCTCCACCTCCTCTTTTCAGCTCTCAGTTTAGGAGCTGTCTCTTAGGAGCTGCTGTCCCCAACTCTCACATGGTTAAGACCTCTTCACTGGATGCCTAGACCCTGTTGACCCCCTGCAGAGCTGATGGCACTGAAGGATCAAATGCCTGGTTTATGAATTTGTACTCAGTAGACACTGAGTTCTGCTCATTGCTAAATCACAGGGCCTGGCACAGATATGGCCTCTACATGTGAACATGCTGAATGAATCAATGGTGGCTGTTTTGCTCAGAGAAAAAGTGCCACAGCATGGGAAGTGTGCCATAGGCTCTGTGTCAGAAGCAGAATTGGACTGAGGGATTGACTTGGAAGAGGCTGACTTTGGCATCACTCCAGTAATGTTATCAAAGCCAGAACTAAGCAAACATATCCAGTGATATGAGGGAGGAGAAAGTCTCTCATCAGAGGGTTCTTTATGGTGGAGCTAAGAAATGGATGGTGCCACCGTGTGTTCAGTGTTTGTGGATGCCAGAAATTTAGAGACCAGTTAGTTAATAAAAAATAATGGGTGCTGGAGAGATGGCTCAGTGATTAAGGCACCTAGATTCCAGAGTACCCATGTAAAGCCAGATGCACAAAATACTACGTGTGTCTGGAGTTCATTTGCAGTGGCTGGAGGCCCTGGCACACCCATTTTCTCTTTCTCACTCTCTAATAAAATAAAATAAAACAAAATGGAACTCTCACAGTTGTATTTTTTCATATTAAAACGTCAAAAGCAGGGCTGGAGAGATGGCATAGCAGTTAAGGCATTTGCCTGCAAAGCCAAAGGGTCCTGGTTCAACTCTCCAGGACCCACATAAGCCAGATGCACAAGGGGGCTCATGTGTCTGGAGTTTGTTTGTAGTGGCTGGAGGTCCTGGCACGCCTATTCTCTCTTTCTCCCTCTGCCTCTTTCTGTCTCTCAAATAAATAAATTAATTAAATATATTAAAAAATATTAAAAGCAGGGCTGGATGGGTGGCTTAGCAGTTAAAGTGTTTGCCTGTAAAGCCAAAGGACCCAGGTTTGACTCCCTAAGACCCATGTTAGCCAGATGCACAAGGAAGCACATGCATCTGGGGTTCATTTGCAGTGGTTGGAGGTGCTGGTGCCCCCATTGTCTCTCTCTTTCTCTGTCAAATAAATAAAATAAATAAATAAAATAAAAAAGAAAAAGAAAAAATATTAAAAGCAGAATTTGGAAGGGTTAAGGTAGAAAAAGGTGGTTGTATTTGATCAGTGCACACAGTATGCATCTGTGGAAATACCACAGTGAACCTCAATATCTGTTAATAAAGTTTGAAAATATAAAAGTAATACCACTCCATAGTGAGGAACTTGAAAGACAACATTAAAAAGTGAAAGGCAACTGATAATGTTGGCACAAAGATAAGCTCTAAAATTTTGGTTCACTTTTTGCCTATCATTTTTATGAATATAGTCAAACTTGCAATATAATAATTTTAAATATATTTTCACTTGGCAATATATAAACATCCCCATGTTACTAAGTTAATTATTTTTAGTGACTAATATTTTAAAAAAGAATCATATTCTTTTCCCTACTATTTTCTGTTTTGGATCCTTGGATACCACACATTTTTCTTTAAATGAGTATAAGTAACACTAACAAAACTGCTGAAGTCATAGTTTCAAGAGATTGTTTTGAGTATTTGTTTTAAAATATGTTCTGTGGGAAGTAGGAAAAAAGCATAATTTACTCTTTTAAGTTTTTGATAAATTGTTGTTAATAATTTCTGATAACAATGGGTGAGGAAAATTTTGCTTTGCTTTCAGAAGTAGTCATATTAAATTGCAGGGTAGGAGTACCCTCTGCTGGCTAAAATGGACACATGCAACATTTCCACTTGGGAGCTAGTATGGCTTAATTTTTATGAATTTAAGGACTGAGACATTCTGGATATCATGTAGTTTCATTCCCTCATTTGAAATGTGAAAAAAAAAAAAGGTTATAAAGGGAAGTGTGTTGTTCACGGAACCTGACATTGCAAACAGCTGGCTTTCTGATGCTTTGACTAACTTTTCCTGCTGGCTTATGCCTACACTAGATGCTGCAATTATGCAATTATGTCTGTTTTTCTATTCTTCCCCCCTTCTTCCCCCCTCTCTCTCTCTGTGTGTGTGTGTGTGTGTGTAGAGGGTGGGCATCAGGAATCCTTCCTTTCTAACAATCTGACCATCATATGAATCAGCTGATGCCTTCTAATGTGTACTACACAGCTTCATACCCAGATCCCATTCTAACACATTCTGGCATTGTACTTGGATTGACACACTCACAAACTGAACACAACAGTCTTTCAGCATTTCTGTGGAGAAGGCCCTTGAATAAGTACTGTCACCACCAGCTGGTAAGAAACCTTAGTGGGTCTCTATATTGCCCCTTCATCATCACCAGTGCCATGGAGGGACTTCTTAGAGGCATTAATGGGTTAAAATAATAATTCAATTCTAATGGCATCCTTCAGTGTGTTCTGTCCTCTCCTCCTGAGGTGAGTCCATGAGGACAGTCCATACCACTTACACACCATACACATGCCACTGCACTTTTAGGACTGTGACCTCTGCTCCCTTACACATACCAAGAATAGAAATTCTTGATCTATTGTTTTTATTACACTCCAAGAATTTTGTTAGGAGGGTCATTGTTGGTAAATTGTGGTTCTTGGAGACCACAAAGTAAGATAGCAGATATTCAGAAATTTGCACATGGAGCAGATGTAACCCATTGTGAACAGAGTCCCAGCAGTCAAATGAGGTGGAGTTGGGAGACCATAATTCATCCAAGTCAGGGTGGAGGCTGCTAGTAGGATATGGAGTGGTTTGTTATGTGACCATGTAGCCACTGGGCCATATGTGCTCTCTCTGACAGAAGCTACCAGTAATGCCCAGGGCTGAGCTTTAAGCATGTCACTTATAGAATCTGTGACCCCCTAGAGTCCTTTGGGTCCACCAGCATCTCAGCAGTGGGCAGGTAACTGCTCTGACTATCAGGGTGTGAAGGTCTTGAGCTTTGGTCAGGAAGAGCCCTGAGATGGTCCAGCCACTACTAGTTTTAAATCTTCACCCTCATTTTATTAAAATTTAAAATGATCTGTTGTTTTAATAATGAAAGCTATGTTTACTTATATATTAATTAGACTATTAATTTATTAGAAACATTATATATAGATAGATTAGATAGATAGATGATAGATAGATAGATAGATAAATAGATAGATAGATAGATATTATTTTCTCCTGTGCTAAGAAGAAGAAACTATAGCTGAGACAAACTCAGGGATGGTGAGCTTTTATGAACCCCTCTTGGCTTTAACCCCTCAGGAGTAATGAGACTATCCCCAAGGAAAGCCAGCCCCACAAAGCCATACCAGCTCTGAGATCCTGGCCTTATGCATGCTAGACAAGTGCTCTACCACTGACATATCTCTAGCACTTCTCTCATTTTAGAGGCCTTGAGGTGACTGTCTCCATGTGGAAATAACAGTAAATTTCAAACAGGCCTGGCATCAAATTCCAGCCCTTGTATTTGCAGGCCATGTGACTTGGGCAGACAACTGTACTACCAATGTTCCCTCAGCCCTGTGAGATACCAATGCATGTCAGGGATTGCAAAAGGACACACCATGTAGTGTAATGTTAACTCTTCCTAGGGAGGAAGAGTGTGCTAGTCTGCTCTACGAAACCTGATATCAGAGTGAAGACGTTACATAAATAGTACTAGTTAGATGCCCCTTTTTGCATGTGTATGTAGGATATGTGTCTAATGTGGTGTGTTTTATGTATGGTTTATGCATGTGTTTGTGAAGATGCATGTGTGCCATGTGTGTGTGTCCTTATTGCTCATCTGCACACTTCTTTCTGAAATGGGTCTCTCCCTCAACCTGTAGCTACTGCCAGTCAGTAACACCAGCAGTTCTCATTTATGAACTCCAATGAAGCTTTTTGTGCAAAAACAACAACAAAACAAAATGCAAAGCCTCAGTACCACTGTACTGATTTCTGTGCATTAGACAGTGAACTATTTTTCAGTATTATATACACTATTGGGTTTCATCTTCATTTTTTCCACCAGGCAAATCTCCACCTATCCATGTACTTGCACCAGTATAAAGAGAAATGAGATTACTGATGACCTTATCTTTAGTCTGGGTTTTTAATTTATTTTTAAAATATTTTATTATTTATTTATTTATTTGAGAGAGTGAGAGAGAGGAAGAGGCAGATAGACAGAAAGACAGAATGGGCACACCAGGGCCTCTAGCCATTGCAAATGAACTCCAGATGTGTGCACCCCTTTGTGCATCTGGCTTATGTGGGTCCTGAGAAATCAAACTGGGGTCCTTAGGCTTCGCAGACAAATGCCTTAACCGCTAAGCCATTTCCTCAGCCTTAGTCTGGGTTTTCCTTGAACTTAATTAGGTTTCACAGACAAATGCCTTAACCGCTAAGCCATTTCCTCAGCCCTAGTCTGGGTTTTCCTTGAACTTAATTTGGGTTAGCTTCCAAGGGCTTTTGTAAAAATTATGAAAAATTGTGACAAAAAATAACAAAGTCTTATAATAAGTTTTGGAGCAAAGAAATCTGTAATCTGCTGTAGTAAGCTATGATCAGGGTGTTGTCAGACAGAGATCCATGCAGGGGCTCCCAGGGAGAGCCTGCTCATTCTCTTCCTGCTACTAGAGGTGACCGTTCTCCCCCACTGTGCCACATAACTCCATTTCTGTCCTCCATTCACATGGCCTTCCCCTATCCTATTATTTCAAAATCCTCTTCCTTTAGTGTCCACTTGGGTAATCCAAGATAATTTCTTACTTAGATATTCTTACTTTATACCTGAAACACTCTTTTCACATTTAAAGTGTACCCATGGCACATGTTCACACACCACTATCTTTCCTTTTCTCTTTCTTCCTCCCTCCATTTTTCCCTTATCCTCTTCTTTCATGATCATCAATCACTTTGCTTCTCTGTGTATCCCATGTTACTGGAGGGGTTCACATAGGAGTGAGCAGGGATTCACTTAGTGATCTACTCTGTGACCATTATGTGGAAGAAAAAGCATAACCAAAGATAGCCCTTCACCACATGTGTTAAAGCTGTCTTTTCAGAGAAAAGTCATGGGATGTTTTCATCTGGACTTTAGGATGCTATGGCCCTTAAATATCACTTTATTGATGGTTCTTGGTTCAAATTGATCAACTCATGTCTTCTATCTTACCCCTTTCCACTGACTGTAGATGGAACATGTTTTATGGACTGACTGAGGTGACATAGCATTTCAAGTATGGTAGTCAGTATGAATTTGGCCAGAGTTGTAAGTTCATGAAGCATTTTGAAAGGTTTTACAAAGTTGTATTGGAATCAAATTTTGAGCACTGATGTCATCAATGTATAGGAGACATCTCTGCCTTAAAATAACCAGGCTGGAGAGATGGCTCAGCAATTTAAGGCACTTGCTTGCAAAGCCTGAAGGCCCAGGTTTGGTTCCTCATGGTCCCTAGCATGCCCATTCTCTCTCTCTCCTCTCCCTTTTTCTGTCAAATAAATAAATATTTTTTAAAGACATATGATAACCAACCACTCTATAGTTTGGAACTAAAAACCCAATGTTTGCCTACCCATCCCTCATTTGGACTCAACTGTGACTGAGGATTTCTAAAATGAGCCACCTTTCCACCTACTTCTTACAATGTCCCTCTCAGAGCAAGTCACGGGTCTTTACTAGGTTCTCTCCTAATAGTATCCAATGATAAAGGAGATCATGGAGCTCAGAAGCCTAAGGCTGTAGGAACAAGAATTAGCTGGATTCTTTTGTGATCTCTGACTCCCTCATCAACTGTTAATTTGGCATCCAGTTGGAACAGAAGCAGCTTCTCATTTCTGAGAATAGAATGCACAGGGACACTTTGTAGATATCTGTCTGGTTCTGGGGAGATCCCAGTTTACCTTCTGGAAGGAGCCTTGTGAATTGGGAAACATCAATGTCCCACTCAAAGCAGTGTCTGTGGGATCAAAAGTATCTTCACTACCTTTACTACTTCCTTAAAACTGAAGGTGGAGTAAGCCAGGTAGCACTGGGAGGACCTTGAAGAAGAGCCTTGGTTCAGGTCATCTGTTATGCAAATGGGCTCCAAGACTACAGATGCTATTTCCTGGATATCGCCTGGATTTTAGAGCAGCCCTGACAGATAGCCAGCTGTCCGATTCCACTCCTCTTGCCTTTAGGTTCAGAAACTGCAAAACCTGTGAACACTACAAAATGAGCTTTCAGTGCTCCTCTGCCCCTGGTGATGGGTTTTCAGAGTAAGTATATTTTCTCTGCAGATCTTGAGCTGGTGTGTTAGTTCCTGACACAAAGATAATGTTTCAAGTCTACCTGGGAAATCACAGTGTAATATGTGAAATTCTTTTGAGTTAACTCTTGTTAGGAAACAAAGATAAAGAGTACAACGCTAACAAGGAAGCAGAGACACAAGCACCATTGAACTTGTCCTTTTCCTCCTCAAGGGATATGGGATGCTCTGTTCTCTTCTAATTGTTTGAGAGATTTAATACATTGTGTTACCTGGTTGGGATTGTCCTTGAAAGCTGCAGGGGACAATTCATCCTGACAGAGTCTCCAGAAACACAAGCAGTATCTTGAGTTGTCTTGGTCTCCATCACTTATTGAAGCAGCATGGGCATAGGCACCTCCATGGCTTGGTACCAACAGAAACCAATGGAGGCTCCCATGCTACTCATATCTGGAGATTCTGCCCATGCTGCTGGAACTTCTTCCAGGTTTCATAGAATTGGTTCTGGATTTGATTTTTACTTCTCCATCCATGGAATGGAGGCTGAAGATATTGGGGTGTTTTACTGCCAGCAGCACTTCACCCACCCTCTCACAGTGATAGATTCTCCAAACAAAAGCACATTTGCTGGACCATAGACAACTGCTTAGAAATAGAGATATGTTCTTGCAGGAGGCACAAGGTGAGAGGTGTCAAAAGCCACAATTGCAGATGCCCATATTCTCAGAGTGTGTTCTCTGACCTTGTGGAGCAGAGGCAGTTGGAAGAGCTGTGACCTCCTACATGCACCAATTTGAACCAAGGAAAAAATGGAAAGGATTAGAGCTGAGCTGTGCTCTAGGCAGAGGCTTTAACTTGGCTTTATGAACTAATGTTTCCATGATCTATTGTACTGTAATAGAAGTCCTCAACTTTAGTAGGTTAAAATGATTTATTATTTATTTTTTATTATTATGTATATAATTTTATTATTTTATTATTATTTTTTATTATTATGTATATGATGTGTATATAACCATGATAGTACCATCATTAGACTTCTCGCTATCCTCCCCCCATGGGGGTTGTGGGTCTTGCACTGTGGGGTAGCCACCAGTTTTATGGGGGTGATGCAATATCTTTGTTCCTAAAGACCCAACTTATGGCTCTAACTTATGGCTCCATCCCCTCTTCCATGAGACATGTTGGGTTCATTTTAGATCTATTTCAGTGATGAGGTCATAGGAGTCTCTGTATATCTGATTTTGTAGGAGTTGAGTGTACTCTGTCTATCTCTTTCACCCTGTGCTGATAACAGTTCACTGAGAAAGCAGCACTCTTGCTCATTTCCCCATTTACTCTATGGCTTCAGCTGGTGCCCTCAGGTGTCCTCAGGTTCTGCATCCATCTGAAAAAGAGAAGCAAATTATCCAATGGAGAGTGAGGTCAGTGCAAGATACATGGATAACCATTATTATTTTAGAGAGAATTGAATAAGTATACACCCTCTTGTATTGGTAGGACCACTATTGGTGGACCCATTTTTTGGATATGGTTCTGGCTTGTTTTATCATTGCAGGTATGGGTTCCATTCCACTGAGCTGATCCATTAGCCAAATCAAGAGCAGTTGGTAACCCACCATGGCTGTGTGCCACTATTGCCCTTGTGTGAACATCACATCAAGTTGATTGCTGCTGAGTAGTTTAGACCACAAGTTGTTTAGACAGATGTTGCTCATTTCTCCCAGTCACTCATGTAACACCTTCTGGCACTAGACAAGCTAACAGTCTAGGGACTGACTCTCTTCCAGATTCCAGCCAGATCACTCCATGTTCCATCCCAATAGCATATGGTGTCTTTGGCAGTAGGATCTTACAATTAACCTTTGATGGGTCATCAAGTACTCTGGCAGAAATCTGTCTTCTTTTGTGAAACCTTGTAGGTCTCACTGATCAACAGCTCATGCTGGTGAGGTTATGGAGAAATAGTAACCCTCATTCACTGTTGGTGGGACTGTAAGCTGGTACAACTACTATGGAAAACAATATGAAGACTCTTAAAAAGGTTGACTATAGAGTCACCAACAGACCAGTTATTCCTTTACTGGGCATTTACCCTAAAAGCTCTAAGCCTCAGTTCACAAAAATTTGCTCAACCATGTTTATAGCTGCTCAAATCTTAATAACTAAGAACTGGAAACCCAGATGTCCATCATTAGATGAATGGATAACCAAGATGAGGTATATCTACATGATGCAATTCTACACAGCAATAAGGAAAAATGATACAATGAAATTTGAAGAAAAATGGTCAAATTTGGAAATGGATCATTCTCAGCAAACTCACCCAATCACCAAAAGATAATCATCACATGGTCTCACTCATCTGTGGCTCTTAACCTGAATCTGCCTGAGATGCTGACATACTTAATAAGCATCTCGAGGACCAGACAATAGGGAGGATGGGGTGGGAGGTGAGGGTAAAAATGGGGGGGGGAGGGAACAAAACTGGACCTAAATGGAAATGGTATCATAAAATCCTACATCCTGAAAGACAGACTAAAAAGATTGAACTTTCATCAGATCCTCAGAGGGAACACCTGATTCACAGGGCCCTGGAAAGGGTATGATGAAGACTAACCTTAATATTCTCCTGCTTCTCTCTCTCTCTGTCTTTCTTCTTTTTCTTCTTTCATTTTTTTTTATATTACCTATCTTTTTCTTCCTTCTTTTCCCTTGGTGCTGGCCTGTAATTCCCAGTACCATCATGTAACTGCAATGAGCTGTTGATCAGAGAGACCTACAAGTTTTCCTAAAAGAAGACAGATTTCTATGAGAGCACTTGATGACCCACCAAAGGTTAATGGTAAGACCCTACTGCTGAAGGCACCATATGCTGTTGGTACGGAACATGGAGTGACCTGGCTGGAATCTCCAAGAGAGTCGGTCCCCAGACAGTTAGCTTGTCTAGTGCCAGAAGGTGCTACATGAGCAACTCTGGTAAAGTGACCAACAACTGTCCAAGAAACATGTGATCTAAGCTTCTCAAGAGGAAACAACCTGACGTGATGTTCACCCAACTGCAATAGTGGCACACAGCCATGATGGGTAACCAACTACTCTTGATTTGGTTAATGGATCCACTCAGTGGAATGGAATCCATAGCTGGAACTGGGAAACAAGTCAGAACCATATCCAAAAAATGAGTCTGCTCTCCAATATCAAGCTCCCACCAATTGTGGGGTATAAGAGGGTCTACATCTATGAAATTCTCTCTAAAATAATAATGGTTATACCATTTATCTGGTGCTGACTTCTCTTGCCATTGGAGAATTTGCTTCTCTTTTTCATATGGACACAGAACTTGAGGAGAGACTCAGCCCATTGCACCTCTTCAGGGCCCAGAGTAATGGGTGAAATGAATAAGAGAGATACTTTCTTGGTAAACCTGGTACCAACACAAGGGTGAAGGAGATAGACACAGAGAACACTTAACTCCTACCAAACCAGAGATCCAGAAACCAGAGGTTCCCATCACTGAATTAGACCTACCATGAACCCAACATGGCTCAGGGAAATTCACAGAAGAGGGGCAGAATGAATGTTAGAGCCACAAGTTGGGACATTATGCACAGGGACATTGCATCTTTCCCAAAAGTGATGTATACCCCATAGTGCACAACTCACATTCCCCAATGAGAAGGCTCCCTTTGACAGGGGGAGGACAGGGAGGAGGCTAATGATGTACACAGCATGACTGTATACACACTATCTACATCACTAATAATAAATACTTTTAAAAAAGAAGTTCATGCAAGTGGAGTGAGTAGGCCTGAGCTCCTAGTTTCCCACCTCCCAGTTCCCCACATACCCTTGATGCACTTCTGGCCTCCACAATCAGTGCATCTGCAGTTTTAAGCCCATCTGACTTCAATCTGGTTCACAATGCAAAAATGCCAAAGAAAGTCAGAAAACAGATCTCCACCAAGGATGCCTAATCCCACAATGGACAGCCTCTAATGAAAACATAGAGAAAACAAACAAAAATTGAATCCCAAAATGAAAACACAACACACGATGTGATCCTGGTCAAGAGAATTGCTGAACTGGAAGCAAATAATCAAAATAAAACAAGAATCACATAAATGAAATTGAGTGGAATAATCTTATAGCACACAGCCTGTGTCACTAGGCTTAACTTAATTGAAGAAAACCAAACAGACCTCAAAAGACATATAAATGAATTGGAGGTGAGCCAACAAATAGAGGCTCTCAATAACTAGCTGATTAAGCTTAAGACATGATGAAATGCAAGAATGGATTCTAGGAAGCATCAGGAAAATTAGACCTCAAACTAAAATCATACCTCAAAAAAGAGATGGACATGATGCAATAGAAAACAAAAATTAAATAGAGCTTTTAAAACCATCTCTAGAATTCCTCACTAAGAGAGTCACTCATGGGGAGGGCAGAACCTCTAAGCTCAAAGACATGACAGAAGAAATTGATCAGGAGTCCAAAAACTTTGCTAAGTTAAAAAAAAAATCATGTGAACAGAATATGAGGAAGCTGTGGGATACCCTAAAACAACCAAACATCTGGATCATAGGTATACCAGAAGGGGAAGAAATTCAGGCTACAGGCATAGAGAACTTGAAGAAAATTTTCCCAATCTCACAAAAGAGAGGCCCATCCAGATACAAGAAGCTCACAGAACACCAAACAGATAGGACCGAAGAAGAAACTCTCCCATGTACATCATAATTAAAACTCTTAACAATGAAAACAGAGAGAGAGAGAGAGAGAGCACTAAAAGCTAAAAGACTTTCATTATCCTTACCATAAGACTTTTAATATGAACATTTAAGGTGTTTTTGTCCTCAAAAGGCTTTTATGGAAGCTTTTTATAGAAGAGTAGACCATACTTGACTATTTACCCAGAATATCCTGAAACACATTTTTAAAAATATGAAAGCACATTTGAACATTATCAGAAATTTTAGAAAATTTCTGACAAACTTAGTATTGAGTACTTCTAAATTTAAACCTAAATCTTGAGGCTGTTGTCCCTTAGAAGCATAGAGAGAGAAAGTAAACTTAAAAGCAGTTGCAAATTTGTTATAAGAAGTTCCCATTTGTTGCAGCAATTTGGGACTCACCCATCATCATGCTGGAGCCAGGATCCTGAGATTCCCTGTGCCTGCAACCCCCTGGCTCTATCATTTTACAACTTTTTAAGAGTAGGAGAATTTTGCATTTTTCCTGGGCTATGATGTTAATTACTTTCAGTGTTCCTTCTGGGAGACACTCAACAATAAAAGTTTTCCATGCAGTCTAGGACAGTGGTCTTGGTGGAGGATATCCCCCACAATCAATCTCCCACTTTGTTGGTGCTGCAAACAGACACAAGGGCAAACCCTTATCACTCTTCAGCCTTTGGGATGTGAGCCACACACATATTCATATACACACACATTCATTTAAAGTGCACTCTTCATACAGACTCTAGGCATATCTTCCCCTCATACATTCATTCATTCATTCATTGAGAAGATATGCATTCCAATTTTATTTCTTTTTTATTATTTTTATAAGTTATGGACACACACAGCATGTAAACAGCCCATGTTTGTGCCATCCTTATCCTCATCCCTGCCCCCCTCCAAAGGGATCCTCCTTGTTGGGGGATGCCAGTTATTCCCATGGGGATTGTGGGTCATGCATTGTGTGGGTAGCCATTAGTTAAGGGGAAGAAGCAATGTCTTTGTGAGTAATGTTCCAACATGTGGCTCTAACAATCTTTTTGCAACCTCTTCTGCGAATTTCCCTGAGCCATGTTGGGTTCATTTGAGGTATGCTTCAGTGATGGGCTCTTAGGAGCCTCTGTATCTCTGGATCTCTGGTTTGATAGGAGTTGAGCACCCTTAGTGTCTATCTTCTTCACCCTTGTGCTGATATCAGGTTCACCTTGGGTACTTGGATTACAAGCCTGAGCCTCCATTATGGGATTCCACTCTATATCTCTTTACTGAAGAAAATTTTCCTGATAACTGAGTTATTCTCTAGACTAGGGACACAATTCTATCTCTCAATCCATGGCAGTCCATAAAACGGCACATCCTTATTTTACCCATGTAGTCTATTTCCATCCCAAACTAAAGGAGTTTTGTTAGGATTGAATTTAGGGCATTTGAACCAAGCAGAAAGAACTATGTAAAAGGGAAAGTCATTGTGGTGGTTTGATTTATGTGTCCCCCATAAACTTATGTGTTCTGAATGCTTAGCTCCCAACCTGGTGGCAATTTTGGAGTTGAAGCCTCCTAGAGGCAGTGCATTGTTGGGGCAGGCTTATGGGTGTTATAGTCAGCTTCCCCTTGGCAGTGTTTGACACTCTCTCCTGCTGCTGTTTGTCCACCTAATGTTGGCCAGGGAGTGATGTCTACCCTCTGCTCATGCCATCATTTCTCCCTTAAGCTTGTAAGCCAAACTGTATCATGCAGTGCCCCTTGAGTCTGTAAGCCAAAATAAACCCTTTCCTTCCACAAGATACTCTTGGTAGGGTGCTTTCTGCCAGCAACATGAAGCTTACTGCAATAGTCAGGATATTTATATAAGGTCTGGTGCCCACACAAAATATAAAGGACATCCATACTGTAGAACTCAGAGGAAAGATGATTCTGTGCTATGGTAGGTAGCATGTAGTGCAGAAGGTATCTTCACAGGAGAGCACCCTGCATTCACAAGACAACATCAGAGCAGAAGGGTGAATTGAGCACTCAAATGGGTGGAGAACATTGGTGCTTATGTCAGGGCTCAGACAAGTGTCAGAAGCCAAATAAAAATGGGCAAAATTCATAATGTAGTGGAAGGTGTAACAAACTGTATGTAACAAGGACAATAGCAAATTTATATTGCAGAGGGGTTAATAAAATACATAAATTCAATAATAGTAATGATAACAGCCAAAATACATGGTAGAGAAAAGTTATAAATAATGAAAGAAGGAATGATAGAAAAATTGTACTTAAAATAATGTAAATTCTCTCTTTATAGATATGTAATAGAAATTTGTTTTAGTTGATCACATGTGTGCATATAGATTTATGTTTCAATAGACCAATAGAGCATAGAAGCATAGAAACATATATTATATATAAATAGCTTAAAGATCAAATATTTTTATAAACAATGAGACACATGACATAGTGAAACTCATATTCATGTCTCCTTTTGTAATATTCATGTACATGAACAGTGATAATTCTTGGAGAGATTGTAAATTTCAGGACTAGGAAACAAAAATACTTGATGAATTTAGTCAACCTAGTGTTGGAAACTAAGAGTGCTCAGAGAATTCTGGGTAAAAAGAGCAAATATTAGAATCACCATGAATGAAACCCCTGTGAACAAGGCTGGGAAATTTTAGCTATGGCTATAAACTCTGGTGGATGATAACATAACCCTTTGTTAAAAATATAAATCCTCATGTTGGTCAGAAATGACATATTCAGAATGTATCAAAGGACATAAGTAATTTCAAAGAGAAAACAAGTATGGGACAGAAGCATATCAAAGGAGCACCTTCAACCAGTATGCACCTGAATGTTCATGATCATCTACATAAATATACACACACATCACATGTAAAAACATATGTTAATGATTTTATAAATTTAATGAATTCTAGTAATAATGATCTATGTAAAGTATCAGGCTGATTTCTATATTAAGTATTGCTATGCTTACTACAGTAAGGATTGATTAATAATGGTTCATGATTTTCATAACAGTGATTATTTGTCTACATGTTCAAGCAATTTCTAAGGGTTTTTGTTTGTTTTTATAAGAACATACTTTGTATGGCTATATCATGTGGTGTTACCATCTTTTCCCTCCTTCCTTCCCCCATTCTTCTGAGGGCCCTCCTCAGTGAGGTTGATGGCATTCCCCAGGGGGTTATGGGTTATGCATTGTGGGAGTAGAAGTCAGTTTTTTGGGGGGTGGAAATGCCTCTGGGAATTCCATTGTTTATATGTACCACAATTTCATTATCCATTCATCCAAATGATCGGTATCTGGCTATTATGAATTGAGCAGCTATAAACATGGTTGAGCAAATATCTCTGTAGTGAAGCATGGAGCATTTAGAGTAAATGCCTAGTAAGAATAACTGGTTCTGTTGGTAGTTCTATATTCGTCTTTTTCAGAAATCTCCATATTCATTTCCATAGTAGTTGTACAAGTTTGTATTCCCACCAACAAGGAATGACGATTCTTCTTTCCCCACTTTCTCACCATTTGTTGTCATTTGATTTTTTTTTTAATGGTTTCCATCCTTACTAGAATAAGGTGGAATCTCATACTTGTTTTAATTTGCACTTTCCTGATGGTTAGGAATGTAGACTTTAAGGGTGTGTCAGCCATTTATATTTCTTTCTCTGAGAACCACACTTCTCTACCACATTTTTTTGAGTAGGCTGTTTGATTATTTATTGTTTACTTTTTTGAGTTCTTTATAGATTCCAGATATTAGGTATTTGTCAGTGGTATAGTTGGCAAAAGTTTTCTCCCATTGAGTGGGTAATCTATTGGATCTGCTGTACAAAAGCATTTTAGCTTCATGAGATACCATTGGTTGAGAGATTGTTTAATTTCCTGGGCTTCTGTGGTATTATTGTTCAGGAAGTCCTTCCCCACTCCTGTATCATGGAGAGTTCCTCCTATTTTTCTTTCAGTACTTGCAGAGCTTTAAGTCTTATGTTGAAATCTTTAATCCATTTAGAGTTAATTTTTTGTATATGGGGAAATGAGTTGGCTTAGTTTCATTTTTCTACATGTGGTTATCCAATTTTTTCCAGCACCATTTGTTGAAGATGCTGTCTTTTTCCAGTTTACATTATTACCACCTTTGTCAATGATCAAGTAGCTGCAGTTACTAGACTGAATGTCTGGGTCTTCAGTTATGTTCCATTGGTCTATATGTCTGTTTTTATGCCAGTACTGTGATGTTTTTGTTGCTTTGGCTTTGTAGGATAGTTTCAGGTGGGGTATGGTGATACCTCCAGAGGTCTTTCATTTGTTGAGGATGTGTTTGGATATGTGAGGTCTGCTGTAATTCCACATGAATTTTGAGATCATTTTTTCCTATGTCTTTGAAGAATGATGCTGGAAAATTTATTAGTATTGCATTAGAACTGTATACTGGTTTTGGTAGAATTACCATTTTCACAATATTAATTCTGTCTATCCAGGAGCATTGGAGGGCTTTCCATTTTCTCAAGTTCTGTTCAATTTCTTTCTTGAGAGTTTTGTGTTTTTATTGTATAGGTGTTGCATATCCTTGGTTAGTGTTATTGCAAGGTATTTGATTTTTTTTTTTTGTCTACTGAAAACGGACCAGCTTTACTTTCTTTTTCTGTATATTTGTCCTTTTCATATAGAAAGCCTACTGATTTTTTTGTTTTGTTTTGTTTTGAGGTAGGGTCTCACTCTGGCCCAGGCTGACCTGGAATTAACTATGTAGTCTCAGGGTGGCCTTGAACTCACAGTGATCCTCTTACCTCTGCCTCCTGAGTGCTGGGATTAAAGGCATGCACCACCAAGCCCGGCAAGGCTACTGATTTTTGAGTGTTGATTTTTGTATCCTGCCACATTACTGAAGGAATTAATCACCATTAGAAGTTTTGAGGTGGACTTTTTCAGGTCACTTATGTATAGCATCATACCATTTGCAAATAGGACTAATTTGACTTTTTTCTTTCCTATATCCCTTTTATTTCTTTCTTCTGTCTTATTGCTTAACCTAGGAATTCTAGTACTATGTTAAAGAGCAGTGGTAAAAGTGGGAACCCCTGTCTTGTTCTGGATCTCAATGGGAACTCCTTCAGTATTTCCCCCTAAGCTTTAGGTGCTCTATATATATAGCTTTTAGTGTGCTGAGATATAAACACTCCATACCTACTCCATCCAGCATTTTCATCATGAAGTGATGCTATATTTGATCAAAGGCTTTCTCTGCATCTATTGAAATGTTCACATGGTTCTTGTAATTAAGTTCATTTATGTGGTGTATTATGTTGACTAATATGTTGACTAGTATGTTGAACCATCTATGCAACCCTGGATTGAATCCTGATTGATCAAGGTTGATAATGTTTTTGGTGTGTTGTTGAATTCAGTTTTCATCTACATTGATCAGGAATATAGCCTCATAGTTTTCTTTTCTTGTTCTATTGTCTTGTTTTTGTATTCAAGCTTCATAAAAAGTGTTAGGGAGCATTCCATTTTCTCTGATTGTGTGAAACCCTTTGAGAAAAATTGTTTCAGTTCTTCAATGAAGGTTAAATAAATTCCACTGAGAAGCCATCTGGTCCTAGACTTTTCTTTTTGGGGAGGTTGAATTAACTTTTCAATACCAATAGATGCGATAGGTTTGTTAAGGAGATTAATGTGCTCTGAGTATACTTTTGGTAGGTAATATGTGGTTAGTAATTCATCCACTTCCTCCAGATTAGCCAATTTTGTGGAGTTTAGGTTTTACGAATAATGATTCTCCCATTTTCATTTATGTCTGTTGTGACCTCTCCTTTTTCATTTCTGATTTTGTTAATTTGAGACTTCTCTTTTTTCTGTTTGATCAAATTGGCCAAGGGTTTATCAATCTTGTTTGTTTTTTCAAAGAACCATCTCTTCATTTCACTGATTTTCTGGTTTTCTTAGTTTCCAATTCATTAATTTTGATTATATCTTTGATTATATCTTTCTGTCTGGAGCTCTTAGAGTTAAATTCTCATTTTTTTCCAATGCTTTTAAGTTAGATTATTAACTTGGGATATCTCTATCTTCATTATGAAGACATTTAGCATTATGAATTTCACCTTAGAACTTCCTTCTTTGTGTCCCATAAGTTTTGAAATTTGTTATTATGCATGAAGTTATGTCAATTCTCCTGAATTTATGGAGGCATGCTTTATGACCTAATTTGTGATCTATTTTGGAGAAGGTTCCCTGGGCTGCTGAGAAGAATGTGTATTCTGTAGAATTGGGGTGAAATATTCTATAGATGTCTGTTAGGTCTAGATGATCTATCGTGTTATTGAGCTCTGTTATTTCCCTGTTAATTTTCTGCTTGAATGATCTGTGTATTGATGATAGTGGAGTATTGAAGTCTCTGACTATGATGTGTTGGTGGTTAATTCTGTTTTCTTGTCCAGTAGGTTTTGTTTGATAAACCATGGTGCACCTGTGTTTAGTGCATATAGGTTTATGATTAAGTTGTGGACTCCCAAACTCTTCTTCTGTTTTGTCTTCTAGCTTGAGGTTCTGTCCTCCACATGATTAACTCTGTTCTTGGGGATTTCTAGGGAGGTTTTCACTAGTTCAATTTGGTTTGTGTTTTCTTTTTCCTTTTTCTGTATAGTATCCATCCCTTTGTTGAGTTTCAATTTCAGGTCATATTTTTATTTACTTTATGCTTCTTGGAATTCATTCTTGTTTTTACTTATGTATTTCTTAAGCTTAACCAGCTGGTTATTGAGATTCTCTATTTTTTTGGCTCACCTTCAATTAATTTCACTCACTTTGGGGGGGGTCTCTCTGGTATTTGTCTATTATGTCAAGTCTAATGTAGACAGCTGCATAGATTTTCTTTATGCTGTTTTTGTTTATTTGTTGATATGCTGCCAGTTCTATCATTTGTTTGGTCATATATTATGTCTTCATTTTGGGGTTCTACTCCTGTTTTCTGTCTGTGTCTTCATTGGAGACTTCCAGTGTACCACTAGGTAACCTTGTTGGAGTTTTCTTCATTTGATGGTTCATGTTTTTTCTTTTGTGTTGTGGTCTGCCCATCACAGTGTGGGAATCTTATTTAATTAAGGAGGAAGCAAGAGTTTTTCCTTGTGCTTTCTATTTTATGTTTAAAACAGGCTAATAAGGGTTTTGTATTTTGGGAAGCACAGGTTGTTAAGGATGTTCATGCACCAGCTATTTTGCACTGGTGCTTAACACAAAAGGTGGGGTTGGAAGTCTGGGATCCCTTTGATCTTATCTCAGCTGTGTCTTGTCTGTGGCTCTGAGGTTGTAGCATTTGCCCTTTGTGGCAGTTTGAATATATGGCCCCCAATATATTCAGTATTTTATTAGTTATAGTTTGCATCTGCAATCACCTTGCTAGAGGCAATGTCGCCAGGGGCCAGTCTTAAGGTGTGGTGATGGTTTGAGATTCCATTGTAAAGATATGCAAAATGTGCCTAATAGGAGTTCCTGAAGTGTGCTGTGTGACTCTTTGGCTGTAGTTTTTGCTCTGTGTGCTGTGTTCCTGGTTGGTTTTTCTCTCTCTGCTTGGCCCTGTGAAAGCAGGCTGCTTCTCCTGCCTTTATGGAACTTCCCCTGGATCTGTAAGCTTCAATAAATAATATCCCTTCCTCCATAACTGTGCCTGGTCCGGAAGTTCATCTCAGCAAACCTGAAGCTGTCTGCTACAGTAAAGTGGTACCGAGGAGTGTGGGGTGAGATGAACCTGACCGTGTGGATGTTCATCTTTTGGAACCTTTGTTTTGGAGGAATGGGCATGGACTTGGTGCTTGCTACTGAAGATGACTTCTGGAGTGGTAAGCCAAGTTTTATGGATTATTCTGAGGAGAGTTTGAGAATGCTAAGTGCAAACTGTATTGAACTTCGAGGCTTGGCTTATGAGCTTTCTAAGGTGAAGGAAACACTGCAGAGAACTTTGTTGGAACTGGGCTAGTGGCATAAGGGATAGCTACGTTCCACTATCCAGGCCCAGAAAGTTTGATCAAGGTTAAATTTGTAATGGACTGATGTGCTTGGCTAAAGATAACAGACTGAGATTTTAAGATTTTAAGTTGGAAAACCTCAAGCAAGTTAAAATTAGAGGCACTGAGACTGGTTTTAGTTACTGGAGCTGCTATTGTCAAACACATTAGCAATCTTAAGGAAGGTGGAAGGAAGATGGCCTGGCTGCTTTACATTAAAACAATGGAGAGGATGCCTGAGGAAAGACAGTTAGAAATGCAAACTCTTTTAGAAAGAGTTGACTGGAGAAGGAACCTGCTTTTCAAGGCTATGATTTATTTTGTCCCTGGATTAAGAATATGGCTGTGTCCTGCACACTTGGTATTAGTTTTGGAAGCATGAAATATGCATGGAGTGGTCATGAATTGCACACGGTTCCAGGAGCCACTGCTGACATGTGGCATGCAGCAGGGCATGAAGATCCTCAGGAATAGGCTGGAAGAGCCTTTGGAAGATGGACCATGGTTTGCATGGAGACCTGAAGATGTTTTGGATATACCAGAACTATGCAAGGACTCCCATGTAGTGCAGTGTTGGCCTGCGATTGAAGTTTTTCCTGGCGACTCTGCCCAGCTGGAGGGGCGGAATTGGAAAACCTGGAGACTGTCAGTCTCTGGTTATATTGGACTTGAACTGCAGAAGTTTGATGACTGCTGATGGTGGTTGAGTTTGCATTGTTCTAGTTTCTCCTTGCTATGCCTTATACCAGTTAAAAATGTTTACTCTGTGCCTTTACATGTTGAAAATATTTAACTTGTTTGATTTTACAGGACTCACTATCTTAAGTTGATCAAGACTGTGAGAACCTTTGAAATTGGACTGAATACAATTTAAAATGTGTGATAGTTATATATCTATTGGGGGCCAGGAACTAAATCTATTGGGGGCCAAGGGTGGAATGTGGTAGTTTGAATATATGTCCTCCAATATATTCAGTGTTTTATTAGTTATAGTTTGCATCTGCAATCACATTGCTAGAGGCAATGTCACTGGGGGCTGGTCTTAAGGTGTGGTGGTGAGTTTGAGATTCCATTGTAAAGATATGCAAAGTGTGCCTAGCAGGAGTTCCTGAAGTGTGCTGTATGACTCTTTTGGCTGTAGTTTTGCCCTGTGTGCTGTGTGGCTGGTTGGTTTTTCTCTCTTGTTTGGCCCTGTGAAGGCAGGCCAGCTTCTTCTGCCATTATGGAACTTCCCCTGGATCTGTAAGCTTCAATAAATAATATCCCTTCCTCCATAACTGTGCCTGGTCTGGAAGTTCATCTCAGCGAACCTGAAGCTGTCTGCTACACACTTGCTCTCCTACTGAACCCAGACAGGAAGGTTATGGAGTACTTACTGGTTCCCCCTGGCAGATCATTGTCTCATTTTCCTGCATTCCCCTTCTGGGAGAGGGATGGGGCATTGTATAGATGGTGGGAGTTGCTGGCTTCCACAGTCCAGGCTGGATCAGGGAGTGGGCTGCTTTGGGGGAGACAGAGGCATTGGCCAAGGGTGCCTGTAGGGAGCACAATGTGTTGAGGGTCTGTGATCAGAGTGATTGGAGGCAGCCTTCAGGCTAACCCACCAAGGATGCAAAACAAGGGTGTGCAGTAAGACATGGGAATGAAAGTGGGCTGTGGGCTCTATAGGTGCAGCCTGTGGTAGCCAGGCATGGGTGGGACTCATTGGGGCAGGGCCTCAGGGAGACTATGAAGGCACCTAGACCACTGACAGACTCAGTGTTCATGGGTCACTCAGTGGGGCTGGGGCCTCTAGGAAACAGGGAAATGTGTGCAGTTCTCTGACGAAGGCAGTGCAGGGGGCTTTGGGAAGAGGGAAAGTACATAGGCCACTGACAGTTACTGTGTGCATGCCACCAACAATGCATTGTGGGGGCTCTGGGAGATAGGGAAGGGGCAAGGGCCACCCACAGATCTTACCTGATATTATCCTGGAAGCTGAAGTGTGGTTAGGAGAACTCCATCTTGACCAGAAGTCCTTTGTACTTTTTTAAGTCTGCTCTAGTTTTGGTTATTGTGATCCTGTAGGCTTTTAAGATTGGTTGTTTGACTCTTTTGTGTGCAGCGTTCCCTGAAGTATTATTCTCTGTAGGTTTGGCTTTGTGTTCATATAATCCTAGAGCTTACCTTTTTTCATGGAAAGTTTTCCTTTGCCATCTGTTATGAGGGATACTTTCACTGGGTGCAGTAGTTTGGGTTGGAAGCCATAGTTTTTTACACTTTGAAGTGTTCTTCCCTGTCCTTCTGGCTTTCAGGGTTTCCATTGAGAAATCTGATGTAAGTCTGATGGAATTTCCTTGGTATGTAGTGACTTGTTTTTCTGTTGCTGCTTTTAGCACTCTCTCTTTATTTTCATTGTTAAGAGTTTTAACTATGATGTACCTTGGATAGTTTCTTATTTGGTTCTGTCTGTTTGGTGTTCTGTGGGCTTCTTATATATGTATGGGCCTCTCTTTTGAGAGACTGGGGGAATTTTCTTCAATAAATTTGTTGAATATGCCTTTGGCCTGTATTTCCTCTCCTGGTATACCCATGACCTGGATTTTGGTCATTTTAGAGTATCTCACAGTTCCCTCATATTTTGTTCACTTGATTTTTTTGAACTTAGCAAAGTTTTTTGCCTCCTAATCAATTTCTTCTGTCCTGTCTTTCAGGCCAGAGGTTCAGTCTTACACATGAGTAACTCTTAGTGAGGGGTTCTAGAGAGGTTTTTATAAGCTGTATTTCACTTTTGTTTTCTGTTGGGTTATTTTGCCTCATGTCCATCTCTTTTTTGAGGTACTATTTCAGTTCAAGTTCTGATGTTCCTGATGCTTCCTGGAATTCATTCTTACATTTGATCAAGTCTTCGTTAAGCTTAATCAATCAGTTATTGAGATCTTCAATTTCATGACTCACCTTCAATTCGTATCTCTTTTGAATATACTAACATTTTCTTTAGTCAAGTTAAACCTACTGTCCAAAGCTGAATGCTGTACAAGACAATTCTGTTCAATTTCAATGATATGATTGTTGGCTTTTTGATGGTTTGCTTTAAGTTCAACAATTCTTTTGATCAAGGTATCACTGGTTGTTGTGTTTTCATTTTGTGATTGAATTTCTGTTGATTTCTCTATGATTAATTGGAGGCTTCCATTGTAGGACTAGGTATCCTTTGTGGAGATCTCTCAGTTTTCTGACTTTCATTGATTGTGTGTGTGTCTGTGTGTGTGTGTGTGTGTGTGTGTGTGTGTGTGTGTGTGTCTGTGTGTCTGTGTTTGTCTGTGTTGTGGTCTACCCATCTTGGGCAGACACTTTATTCTTTTGAGGAGGAAGCAAGTTTTTCTCCTTGTAGGATCTTCAGAGGATGTTCTGTTTTAAATGTGAACCAGATTGGTATACTTGTGTGCAATGAGTTTACAACCATAGATGCACAGATTGTGGAGATTGCAGGTAATCAAAGGTACCCTGGGAACTGGAAGCTCTGCCCTACTCACTCAACTTGCACATACTCTTCCACACATGGAATCATGGGTTGGGCAACCAGGCACCAGGAAGCTGGAGAGCCAGAGGCAAGAGGTCTGCTTCTAAAATGGCCTGTGTACCTTTTGACTCAGGCGAATAAGAACGTCAGTACCCAGGAGCTCTCAGGATACTACATCAAAAGGCCTGTTTCCACAGCCCCACACAGGGACCAGGCCTCCCAAAGCCAGGTGCAGAGGGACCTACAGGGACCAGGAAACTGGATGGAGCCCCTGGGAACAGGAATCTGACCTACTTACTCCACACCTGCCTTGTGCCTCAGGTGCAGGGTATCAGGGAATGGGGACCCAAGGCCACTTTAATCAGTAAGGTGTAGCAAAGATCATACTTCTGCAGCAGGTCCAAGAAGGCCCAAACCAGATGAAGGGGGAACCTATTGAGACCAGGAAACTGGGAGAAGCCCTGGGGATTAGGGATCTTTCCTACTCACTCCATGCCTGTAGTGCGCACCCTCTGGCACAGGGCATCCATGAATGGGGGTGCTAACAGTTTTTTTCCTCCATTTTTGTAACTAGGCTCGGCTTGTTAACAAATAACAATGTGACTGTTGTCCCGTAGATTTGTTTATCAATGTGGTGTAAACTTGTGGGTTTGTACTCTTGAGTTGCCTGCTTGAAGTATAATAAATGCCTCTATTTTACTATTATCATACTTGTGTCAGACTGGTGAATCCCTGAGAGACCCTACACCCATTACAATCCTAGCTACTCAAGAAGCTGAGACAGGAGGATCACCAATTCATTCAAGGATTCAGTGTGATAGATGGACTGCATAGCTTTTAAATTGCTTGATAAAAATAAGTACAAAATTTTAATCGATGTTTTCCAAATTTCTTAATGATTATAGACAACTTTTGTTTTCTTTATCATGTGTAATAAAATACAGTATGGTTTTCCTAATCCAAGTAGTGCAACAGATTTCTCCTAAAGTTTTTGTTGACATTTGATATGTTTCAAGGATTTTTTGTTTTTATCTTTAAGTGTCAGTTTAACTAAAGCCTACAGTGAACTAAATTTACATATAAACAGGCCATAATTTGCTACATGGTATCATAAATATAATTACTAGTGTTTGTTCTAGGTCAACTTCAAACTCCATAGAGGATTATTGGGAACAACAAAATTCTCCCAGAGGTTGGTGGCTCATAATATGCCAGGTTTTGTTTTTTTATCTTTTTTAATTTATGGTTTTTTGAGGTAGGGTTTCACTGTAGTCCAGGCTGACCTGGAATTCACTATGTACTCTCAGGATGACTTTGAACTCATAGTGATCCTCCTACCTTTGCCTCCTGAGTGCTGGGATTAAAGGCATGTGCCACCACTCCCAGCAAGGTATGTTAAAAGATTGTAATGTTTGTCACTTAAAAGGAGGAGGCAACTGGCCTAAGTTCCAGGCCAAACTGCCTCAAGCCAATAAAAATCATCTACAGGTACTCTCACCAAAAATATTTCCAAGTGATTTAAAAGTATTGATAAAGATTATCCCCCAAACAGTTGTCATGTTTTGTCTGTATTCATAGGCTTATACCTTTTAAAAATGTATTTCATGTGCTGGAGGGATGGCTTAGCAGATAAGGTGCTTGCCTGAGAAGCCTAAGGACCTTTGTTTAACTCTCTCCAAATCCCACATAAGCCAGATGCTTAAAGGTGTGGCAAGTGCAAGGTCACATATACCCACTAGGTGGAGCAAGTGTCTGGAGTTCAATTGCAGTGGCTGAGGTCCTGGTGTGTCAGTTTTCCCTCTCTCTAAAAATAAAATTTTAAAAAGGAAAAATGTATTTCATGGAGTCCATTAACAGGCAATGTCTCAAATCAAAGAGTAATATAAAAATGATAGGCATTTATAGGTATATGGGTATTAAAAGATAAGTTTGATTGTCAGGTAGAGATTTTTGCTGACATAAGTAATGAGAGTCTAAGTTTTTCTGCTAAGATTGTTTCTCTATAAATTTCCAATAATAAGACTTACATCTTTGTCAATCGGTAATGAGATGAGTCAATTTTTCAATTTGGACATAGAATGCTTGCTAAGAATACTTTTTTGAATGGAACTTAGATCAGAATGTTAAAATATGTTAAGCATAAGGTGCATATGTGTAAAAAGGATATAAGAGTTCTAGAAGACCAAATTTTGCCTAAAATTAATTTCCTTTTATAAGAAACAAAAAGTTAATTTTAAGGTTAAACATAGATGCCTAAAATTAATGATTGTTCAACTTTTCACAGACTCTTAAGGATGCTCTAAACTTTTTATATAGAGAAATAGACTTAGTCTAAATTCAGTTTACATTAGACAAAGGTGACATTCTGTCATAGGTGGATCACAAAGTCATAAGCCCAGATATAATTCACATTCTTTGGAGGTCTAATCAGGTTAGTCACAGACAAGATCCTATTACAAATGGGTAAAATAACTTTCCTAAGTAAAAACAAACAATTTCAAAATAGGACAAAGAATGTCAGGATGCTTAACTATGTTCTGTCATTTCCTTTTACTCTTAATTACTACTATATGCTATTTAAAATCATGACAAGCTAGACTCTGAAAGGGATGGCACCCCATTTATCTCAGACCCCATGCAAGTTTAAGCCAAGTGTCCTCCAAATCAAGTCCAGAGATAAAATGGCCAATTGTCTCTGACAAGAGAAAAGGAATAACAAGCAGCATATAACTGTGGTTCTCTTTATTGTTCCTCTCTTCAAAATACCCAAAGTACCCTCTGTCAGATAAAATTTTTCACTAGACAAAAAAGGTCAAATAGGCAAACTGATTCAAGGTATTTGACCAGGTTATAAACTCCTTACATAAGGTAAGCATTAAGCTTACCTAAAGTCTATATCAGGGTAAAAACAGATATGATAAAAAGATATCAAGTAAGTGATCTCTCTCACCTCTCTTTCTCTCTCTCTCTCTCTCTCTCTCTCTCTCTCTCTATCTATCTCTCTCTCTCTCTCCCTCTCTTAAGTATCAACAAAGTGTAAGAAAAACTGCTAGATGGGATAGATAACACCTCTAATCCCTATATTGAAGGTAATAAAACCAAAGATTACCTTTAAAATAATACCCTTTAGTCCCTAGACTATTCTGAAACATTCACAGACTGAAGGGGACACATAAACCAGGCTTCTACAGAGTAGAAGGGAAAGGTATCCCAGGAAACTCCCAGTAGGACATTTAAGCTATCAAGATGGGAGTAAAGGCAGAAGACTTTGCACTTGGACTTAGAATTCCAGTGCAAATCCTTATATACTGTGATTTAAGGCATGTGCAAGGGGTTGTGGTAAAAGTCTGAAGGAACTTGAGCTTGGGATGAGCGTGGATAACCTATCTTGGACCTTCCTTGCTCCAGGAGACAAGTAGACTGCATTTTCATTGGGGAGAAAACAGGGAAATTTGGGTTAGGACTCCTTAAAAATGAGATTTAAAAAACCCTAATTTCTGCTCCCACATCTGGCTGCAGAAATGCTGCCCCCTCCAACAAGAAGGTGTGAGACAGGATGGGGCATAACCTGATTCTAGATTCCTTTTTTTTTTTTTTTTAAGTCGAGAGCCTTTTTGTGACATTTTTAAATTGGCAACTTCCTTAATTGTAGACAATATCCCATGGTACTTCTCTCCCTCCCCCCACTTTCCTTTGAAACTCCACTCTCCATCATATCCCCTCCCCCTCTCAATCAGTCTCTCTTTTCAGTTTGATGTTATGATCTTTTTCTCCTATTATGATGGTCTTGTGAAGGTAGTGTCAGGCACTGTGAGGTCATGGATATCCAGGCCATTTCGTGTCTGGAGGAGCATGTTGTAAGGAGTCCTACTCTTCCTTTGGCTCTTACATTCATTTTGCCACCTCTTCTGCAATGGACCCTGAGCCTTGGAAGGTGTTTTCTAGATGTTTCAGTGCTGAGAACTCCTCTGTCCCTTCTTCTCAATGCCATGGTGCCTTCTGAGTCATCCCAAGGTCACCACCATCTGAAAAGAGAAGCTTCTCTAACCAAAAGTGAGAGTAGCATTAATATATGGGTGTGGACATTAAGAGAAGGGCTTACTGGGCAGTTTGGTGAGCATAGTGTATACATTTAGCCAGACACCAGCAGACATTTACACCCCTAGGGCTCATGACTATCCCTGTTGTAGGTTTTCAGTATCAGAGATGTATTCCCTCCCATGGAGTGGCCTCCAGTTCAATTAGAGTGGTTGGTTTCCCCCCACAACAGACATGCAACTATTGCATCCGTTGGCTCATTTGGCCTAGCTGGCCAAATTTAAAGTTTGTAGTGTTCACTGTTGAGCATCTTCACTGGTGTTTTCTCTCTCTCCCATTGAACTTCACACAGCATATCTTTTTCCAGCTTTCTGTCAGCTAGTCCACATGGAGGAGGCTTTCAGCTCAGCTTCAGCAGGATTTCTCAGTGACCTTGCAGCCAAAGTATCAATTGATCTTCACTTTCTTCCACTTTATTTCAAAGAGCTTCCAAGTTACCCCAAAAGTCTTTGCTAGCCTGTCTCCTTAAAAACTGTACTTGGGACTTCCAGTCAAGATGGCATCTGCCTAACCATGTCTCACCTCACAGCAAAAGGAAAGGCAAGATTTATTGGGTTTTTAGGGTCTGCATATCCTAGCTGACCTCCAGTGGGAGAGCATGGAAGAGAAAAGTATGGATCTGCTGATTCCCATGCTCTCAGATAGCCAACCATTCCCCCAAATCCTTCAAGCAGCCATTCCAGCAGCCACACTACCAGGTTCCTTCTGCACTACCCACAGGCTACATGGAACTAAGCCAGCTGTCTGGAATTCCTCCCTTGGCTTTCCTCTCTCTTTCTGACACAGGGACCTCCATCCAAGCTGCTGCCCCACCCATGCCATAGACCAGGTCCTCCTTCACTACCTCCAGGCCAGTCGGCTAACATTCCCCACTCTTTCCCTCAGTTTCCCTTCCCCTTCCCACCACCAGGACCACTGCCCCATCTCCCCCTCTGTGTACCACATCATAGGACCCACAGCAGTCCCATCACCATCTTGCTTCACCATGCTACCACCACCCCACTGCACCATGTCACCTGACCTGTGGCAGTCTGATTTCCCTCCCACTTCACCACACCACTGGACCCACAGCAGTGCCATCACCCATACCACAGTGGCACAGAAAACCACAGTCCCATGCACCCCCTGCTTAATGGTGCCAGCAGACCCAGCAGTACCTTCCCCTTACCCCACTGCTGCATCACAGAACTATGAAATCTCATCCTACCCCTCCCCAGACCTGCTGCAACACCAGACTGCATTGTCCCATTCCCCTCTACCCCCATCACATTGGGCCACCTGACCATGCAGTCCCATACCCCAAATCACATAACAACGAGCCCCTCCACCAGGTCTGTAGGCCCCCAACAGAGCCTCAAGTACTCCTCCTGTCTGAGCAGACATGCCCCATTGCCATTAAAAGCCTAATATAGACAAACATAAAAGGGAATATTCACTGAAGACACTTCAAGTGTCAACTACAGCTTCCTCCTGAATTAAATAAGATTCCTACATTGTGATGGCCAGACCACAGTGCAAAAGGAATAACATGAAAAAATCAAATGGAAGTAAATCCAACAAGGTTTCCAGTCCCACAATGGAAGTCTCTAATCAAAACATAGAAGAGACAACAGGATCAGAATCTCAAAATGAACACACAAGCTATGCAACTCTGGCAGAGCAATTAGCATAACTTGCAGAAAATCAACAAGGGTCCAACAATTGTATGACTGTTATACTTTCTAGATTAGAACTAATAGAAGAAACCCAGGAAGGGTCCCAAAGACATTTAAATGACCTTAAAAAGAGCAAAGAAAAAAAAGGACCTCAATAATCAGCTGGCTAAGCTCAATGAAGACATAAATAAATGCAAGGATGAATTCCAAGAAGTATTAAAAATCATAAACTGATGTGAAAAGGAAACTCAACAGAAGGATATATATTATACATAAAAATACAATATAAAATACAAACAAAATTGAACAAGTCCAAACCTCTGTAGAAGCTCTCAAGAATAGAGTCAGTCATGTGGAGGACAGTAACTCAGAATTTGAAGACAAAAGAGAAGAGTTAGTGAGTCCAAAAATTTGAATAAGTTAAAAAATTTTTGTGAACAGAACATGAAGGAATTGTGGGAGCCCTTAAATATCCCAACATTAGGATCATGGGAATACCAGAAGGGGAAGAAATTCAGACCAAAAGCATGGAGAACTTATACAACAAAATTATAGAAGAAAATTTTCCCTCCCTCTCAAAAGGAAGTACCATCAAGTCATAAGAAGCTAACAGAACCCAAAACAGACTGGACCAAAGGAGAAACTCTCCAAGACATATTATCATTAAGACTATAAACATTGATAATAAAGAGAAAGTCCTTAAAGCAGTTAGGGAGAAACAACACATTACATATGAAGGTAATCCCATCAGAATTACTTCAGGCTTCTCAATGGAAACCCTGAAAACCAGAAGAGCCTGTAATGGAACACTACAAAGTCTAAGTACCTATGGCTTCCAATGCTCTACCCAGGAAAAGTATCACTCATAATAGATGGTGAAAGAAAAACTTTCCATGATAAAAGTCAGCTTTACAACTATATGAACACAAAGCCAAACCTACAGAGTACTTCAGTGAATTCTCCACACAGAAGATTCACACAAATAAACTCAAGTGCCTATAAGATGCAGATCACAATAACCAAACTCAGGGAAGGCGCAGAAATTTGCAAAGTTCAAGCAAACACCAAACCACATAAACCACCACAATATGACAGGGATTAAATCAAACCTTACAGTTATTACCCTAAACATTAATGGTCTTAATTTACCCATCAAGAGACATAAGTTAACAGGGTGGAACAAAAAAATTTGATCCTGCCAGTGGTACACATGGCAGCACACACCTTTAATCCCAGCACTTGGGAGGCAGAGGTAGGAGGATTGCCATGAGTTCGAGGCCACCCTGAGACTACATAGTTAATTCCATGTCAGCCTGGGCCAGAGTGAAATCCTACCTAAAAAACAAAACAAACAAAAAAACAAACAAACAACAACAACAACAAAAAACAAAATAGATCCCTCAGTCTGCTGTCATCATGAAACCCACCTCACCACTAAAGACAGACACCTCCTCAGGGTGAAAGGGTAAAACATGATATTCCAAGCAAACACAAATAAGGAGCAAGCAGGAATTGCTATACTAATATTGGATAAAATAGATTTCAAAGCAAAAATAATCAAAAAAGATGAAGAAGGCCCCTTCTTACTTATCAATTGAATGATCCAACAAGAGGATGTCACATGCATCAATCGTTATGCACCAAGTACAGATACTCCACAATTCATAAAACAAAAACTACTTGACTTCTGGTTAAGATGGTGGCATAGGAGCCATGCCAAAACAGACTAGGGGGGAAAAAAGCAAAAAAACAAAAGCAGCAAAATACACTCTTCTACTGAAAAGAGAGGTGTACAGTAAATTATCAACCACAGCAGAGAAGTAGGAAAGATCCAGAGCATCTAGAGCCCACAGAAGCAGGCAGAAGCAGCTCCAGCAGCGGAGGCGAGTTCCACATGACTGCAGCTACCAGGCTCAGCCTGAGATGCAGGATTTTAAAACCAGGTGAGGGGATTTTCCAATGACACTGGCCTCCCCACAAACTCAATAAACATGGAAGGAGGACAGCAGAAACCAACAGAGCGGCTTGTGAGGAAGAGGATCATGTGGACCAGCAGGTGCACTTCAGTCATGATCCACAGCCTCCCATCCCCCACTGCCAGCACAAGTGCCAGCAAGCACCAGAGACCTGGGGAAGGGAGCTCACCTACCCAGCACCCAGCACAATCAGAGCAAGAGACACACTGATCCACCCAGCCTTCCTGAGCCCACAACACAGCCAAAAAGGACCCAAGTGGCCCTGCAGCATAGCTGAGATCAAAGCTGTCCCAAAAGGTAACTGGGATTACACCAGGTCAATACCCGCCAAATAAGCCTGATGTATAGGCTTGCATTGGAAGGGCTAATTGCACCTTCCATGTCAGGGTAAATTATATGTTAAATCTGATGGATGGTCAGCTCTGACATTCTTAAGTAAGCTATATTTTGGGCTGCTCATTTGTTGCTTCCTGATTTATAGTGCCTTTGTTTCCTCTTCTGTCATTCCTTGGGGAAGGGTCTCACTTGGTCACAAGCTGACCTTGGAACCCTCTACAGACCAGAAATCTTAGCCTCCCAGTTGACAGGATTAAGGATGTGGGCACACATCCTTAGTGTCTGTGACTTTGTTAGGGGATCTGTTTGTCATAATACCTACTCTTGCACAAATACTCTGTGCTGGTTTTCATTTAATGGGTATATTGTTTAGTTAAGTTGTTAGAATATGACTGTATTCTCTTCCATTCAGCCTACTTGAATACTCTCATAGCAGGCAAACCTAACACCTAGGGTCACTTTTGTGGTTACTCTGAGAGTCTTAAGAACCACACCTAGCACCTTACACTCATACCCTGAAGATATATAAAATCAGATTGATTGATACATCTAATATTACTGCAGATAATTAGAAAACCCAAGCATTAAATTAATCCAAGGTGCAAAAATCTCTACATTATAATACAAGAAACACAAAAAGTATTAATGCACCATAAATGACCTACACTGAGACTGAATTAGAAGAAATGCCTGAGAAAGATTTCAAAAGAATGATTATGTTCAAAGACCTCAAAGAGGAAATCAGAGGAATTAAAGAACACACGGGAAACCAATCTTGATTTCTTCATTGACCCTTTCATCATTTAGTAGTGTATTGCTTAGTTTACATGATTTTGTGTATGGTCTATAGCTTTTATTGTTAGTGATTTATACTTTGATCCCATTGTGATCCGATAGAGTGCAAGAAATTATTTCAATTTTCCTATACTTGTTAAGATTTACTTTGTGTCCTAGTATATGGGACAATCTCTAAAATAGACCATATATCAATAATCATCCAACTAAAGGCATTGGAAAAATAAAAAGAATCCAACCCTAAAACCTCCAGACAGAACAAAATAATCAAAATCATTGCAGAAATTATTGAATTGGAAACTAAGAAAACAATTAGGAAAATTGAAACAAAGAACTGGTTCTTTGAAAAACTACACAAGATTGATAAACACCTGGCCAATGTGATCAAGTGAAAGAAAAAAAAGAGAGACACTTCAAATTAAATTAGAAATGAAAAAGGAGAGATCACAACATACATAAGTGAAATTAGAAGAATCATCAGGACTTATTTCAACAATCTCGCCTCCACAAAATTGGATAATATGGAGGAAGAGAATGAATTCTAGACACATACCACCTACCAAAGAACAGATTAATCTCCTAAACAAACTTATCATACCCATTGAGATTGAAAAGGTAATCAACCTCCCCACAAAGAAGAGTCCAGGACCAGATGGCTTCTCAGCCAAATTCTAACAGAATTCCAATGAAGAACTGAAACCAATTTTTCTCAAACGGTGCCACATAATTCAGATAACAGGGAAAGCCCCCCAACTCCTTTTATGAAGCTAGTGTCACCCTAATACCAAAACCTGACAAAGACACAAGAAGAAAAGAAAACAATATGCTTATATCTCTGATTAACTTATATGCAACTTATATGAAGCTAGTATGGCCCTAAGACCAAAACCAGACAAAAATGCCACAGGAAAAGAAAACTATACGCCTATTTCCCTTGTGAACTTAGATGCAAATTCCTCAACAATATCTAAGCAAACCAAATTCAACAACACATCAAAAGCATTACCCACCATGATCAAATAGGCTTTATCCCAGGAATGGGAGGTTGGTTCAACATATGAAATCTCTCAATGTAATACACAATATATATATATTAATTTATATTATTCTGATTTTACATTCATAGTATTGGTTCCATTGTCCTCTTCCCTGTCCTCCCTCTTTCAAAGGGACCCTCATCAATGGGGAATGTGGGTCATGCATTGTGGGGGTAGTCAAGAGTTCTGGGGGGTAGGCCCCAGTCTCTGTGCATATTGCCCCAACTTGTGACTCTAACAATCTTTCCACCCCCTCTTCAGTGAGTTTCCCTCAGCCACATTGGGGTCATTTTAGTTCTGCTTCAGTGATGAGGTTTTGGGGGCCTCTGTGTCTCTGGATATCTGGCTTAGTTGGAGTTGGATGTTCTCTGTGTTTGTCTCCTTCAGCCTTTTTCTGGTGTTGTGATTGCCATGAACGCTGTATTCTTGCCTTTCCCCTGCATTGTTCTATGGTTTCAGTTGGGGCCCTGATGAGGTGTGATTAGCTGATCTTCCCTTCAGGTTTGTTGTCTATCTGAGAAAAGATAAGCAAATTCTCCAATGGAGAAAGAAGTTAGTACTAGATAGAAGGGATGACCAGATATGTTTTGGAGGGAATTTTATATGTGTTGGCTCTCTTCTAGCCCATGCCAGGCCATAAATAAGTTTAAACACAAAAACCACATGATCAATAGGTGCACAAAAGACCTTCAGAATATATAACTCACTTAATAATAAAAAAAAATCAGAAAGAATAGGCATGGACTGTTTATATCTCAACATAATAAAGGCTATATATAAAGCACTAAAGCCCAAATAATATTTAATGGGAGGGACTGAAGGAATTCCATCTGAGATGAGGAACAAGACAGTGTTGCCTACTTTCATCTCTGTATTTCAACATATTACTAGAAGTCCTAGCTCAAGCAATAAGACAGGAGAAAGAAATAAAGGGATACAAATTGAAAATGAAGAAGTTAATTTAGCCCTATTTGCAGATGACATGCTTCTATACATAGGTGGCCTGAGAACCTCCATCTCAAAACTCTTAAAGGTGATTAATTCCTTCAGAAAAGTAGCAGGATACAAAATAAATGCACAAAAATATGTAAAGGACAAAGATACAGAGAAAGAAATTAGCAACATTATCCCATTTTCAATAGCAACAACACAATAAAATACCTTGCAATAATATTAACCAAGGTTGTGCTTTTGGTACGTTTTACCAAAAGCAATGTACAGATTTAATGCAATACAAATAAAAATCCCAACATTTTTCTTCACAAAGATAGAAAAAATGATCTCAAAATTCATATGGAATGGCAGCAGGCCTCAAATATCCAAGCACGACCTCAGCAAAATAAACACCTCTGGAGGCATCACCATACCTGATCTAAAGCTATATTACAAAGCCATAGTAACACAAACAACATGGTACTGGCATAAAACAGGATTATAGACCAATAGAACAGAATAGAGAATCTGGACTTTGAGTCAGGTAACTACAGCTACTTGATATTCAACCAAGGCCCTAACAATGTAGACTGGAAACAAGACAGCATATTCAACAAATGGTGCTGGACAAACTGGATAACCTCATGTAGGGAAATGAAACTAGACTCATACATCTTGCCATACACAAAAATCAAGTCCAAATGGATCAAAGATCTCAAGATAAGAGTGGAAACTCTGCTAGTACTGGAAGAAAAAAGTAGGAGGAACATTCCATGATATTGGAGTGGGAAAAGACATCCTGAATAAAACCCCAGTAGCTCCAGAACTTAAACAATCACTCAACCATTAGGATCTCATGAAGCTGAAAAGTTTTTTTTCACAGAAAAACACACAATAAGCAGAGCCAATAGACTACCCACAGAATGGGAGAAAAAATTGCCAGCTATACAACTGATAGAGGCCTAATTTCAAGAATCCACAAAGAACTCAAAAATCTAAACAATAAAAAATTTCAAACAATTGACTCATAAAATGAGAACTGAACAGGGAGTTCTCATAGGAAGAAATACAAATGGCAAACACACACTTAAAATATTCAACATCCCTAACCATCACAGAAATGCAAATTAAAATAACCATGAGATTCCACCTTACCTCAGTAAGGATAGCAAACATTAAAAATAGCAAATGGTTGGTGAAGATATGGAGAAATAGGAACCCTCATTCACTGTTGGTGGGAATGTAAGATGGTACAAACACTATGGAAAGGAATATAGAGGCTTCTAAAAAAGTTACCAACAGAACCATTTATTCCCTTACTGGGCATTTACCTTAAAAGCTCCATGCCTCATTTCAGAGATATTTGCTCAACCGTGTTTAAAGCTGCTCAATTCATAATAGCTAAGAACTGGAATCAATCCAGATGTCCGTTATTAGATGAATGGATAACCCAGATGCGGTGTATCTACATTATGGAATTCTACACAGCAGTAAGAAAAAAATGACACAATGAAATTTGTAGAAGAATGGTTGAACTGGGAACAGATCATTCTCTGAGAACTCATCCAATCACTGAAAGACAATCCTTGCATGGTCTCACTCATCTGTGGCTCCTAACTTGGATCATACTGAGATGCTGGCATACCTAATAGGCAACTTGAGGACAGGACAAAAGGGAGGGTGCAGTTGGAGGGGAGGTAAGGGTATGGGGACACAAAACTGACACAAATGAAACTGGTACCATAAAATCCTATATCCTGAAAGACAGACTGAAAGGTTGAACCTTTATCAGGTCCTTAGAGGGAAAACCTGAATCAATGGGTCCTGGAGAGGGTATGATGAAAATAAACTTAAAATTCTCCTTTGCTTTTTTTCTCTCTCTCTCTCACCTTGCTTTCTCTTTTAGTATTACGTATCTTTTTCTTCATTCTTTTCACTTGGCACTGACCTATAACTCCCAGTACCAGGATGCAGTTAGCATCCACAATGAGCTGTTGATCAGAGATACCTACAAGGTTTCCCAAAAGATAACAGACTTCTGTCCGAGCACTTGATTACCCAACAGAGGTTAATGGTAAGACTCTACTACCAAAGACACAATATGGTGTTGGTATGGCACTTGGAGAGACTGGGCTATAATATGAAAGAGAGAAAGTCCCAAGACAGTTAGCTTGTCTAGTGCCAGAAGGTACTACATGAGTTATTGGGGGAAAATGGCCAACATCCGTCCAAGCAACTCGAGGCCTAAACTACTCAGCAGCAAACAAACTGATGTGATGCTCACCCAAGTGCAATAGTGGCACACAGCCATGGTGGCTGACCAATGAACCTGGGAAACAAATCAGAATCATATTCAAATAACAAGTTTACTCTCCAATATCAAGTTCCCACCAGTATTGGGCTACAAGTGGGCCTACACCTATTAAATTCTCCGTAAACTAATAATGGTTATCCCATTTATCCACTGCTGACCCTACTCTCCATTGGAGAATCTGCTTCTATTTTTCAAATGGACACAGAACCTGAGAAGAATCAGCACATCACACCTCTCCAGGGCCCATGCTGAAACCATAGAGTAATTGGGGAAATGAGGAAGAGTGCTGCTTTCTCGGTGAACCTGTTATCAGAACAAGGGTGAAGGAGATAGAAACACAGAACATTCAACTCCTGTCAAACCAGAGATCCAGAGACACAGAGGCTCCCAAGATCTCATCACTGAAGTGGACCTATTTTAGGTCCAACATGGCTCAGGGAAGTTTGTGGAAGAGCAGCAGAAAGATTGTTAGAGCCACAATTTGGCACATTATGCACAGAAATTGCCTCTTCCCCATAACTGATGGCTACCTCCTAATGCACAACCCACAATCCCCATGGGGATAACTGGCATCTCCATCGAGGAGGGTCTCCTGATGGGGTGGCAAGGATGAAGGTAAGGATGGTTACAACACGTGCTGTTTACACACTGAGTATGTACATAACTAATAAAAAAGAAAGAAAAGGAAAAAAATGTCCTCATTTAGATAATACAGGGAGAACAGGAATTTCCCATTATTTTTCTCCAGAGACAAAAAGAGACAACTAGAAAACATGCTAATATAGCTCCAGATATCATGAAAAAGAAAATTCTTAAATATAAATTGTTAATACAGTTAACACCTGATATTCATTAAAAAAAAATACAAAAATCGGTAGCCAAACCAGACAAGGTAAATTTCTCATACCTAAAAACATTGTGAACTTAAAGATGAGCCTTGTTTTGTTTGTGCTAATTTTATCAAATGGTCATCATAAGGTTTAGTCACGTAGGTTTAAGTAATTTAATTTCAGTCACTATAACTTTGATCCTCCTGTTAGGTAAAATATGTTGGGATAGCTTGCCTAAGCTTTATCAATTTTTAAGTCATGGGTAAGACATAAAATTGCCATATGTTATTAAAATTTTCTAATGTACATTACGTTAATTGGTATCCAAGATTAAGCTAAAAACATTGGTTGTCAAATAATGTTTTCTCTTTCAAAACATGTTTGTCAAGGGTTGTATTATTAAAGCTTGGTTGTTTTGGCTCAACAATAACCAGGCTCTACTTTACTATGTGAAATTAAATAATTTAAATCAAGATTTTATTTAAAAAAGAATCTCTTTTTATATCACAAACTAATTACATATAAGAAAAATTAACTCTTAAGATATATTCCCTATGTTAGGGTACATCCTCATGTGCAAACAATGGTCCTCATCTGAGATAAATAAATTCAAGCTCTGTGGTTCTGTTACCAAGCTTCCCTGGGTTAATGGTACCATCACAAGTATCTAAACTAATCAAAGATGTTTTCAAACACAGGTGCCAAGTCTTCGTACTGTCTTACTTGTCTTTTTTCTGACAATTAGTAGGTTAAATTAATTGGTTTGAATTTGTTGGCAAAATATTGTTTTCATGACTAGTAACATTCTGCTTATATTTATAGCTATTAGTTATTAAATAATAAGACATGTCTGCTTTCTATGCCACCACAGGATAATTAAACTTGGAAGTTATACAAAATAACAAAGCATTTGTGTCATTCTTTAACTGGATATGTTTCACTAATCAAAAGTGCTACATATGTACACCCATCAAGGTTGGTATAAGTTCCTTTCTAAGTGTTCTAATAACCTATGTAAAAAGCCAAAGCAAATTGGATTCACCAAAGCTAAAAAGGCCAATATTTTGGCTCCCCGGTCCCAGGTCATGAGATCACTGGAGATGATGGGAAACTACCACAATGATTGCCTGGTAAGTTATCTGTCTTCCTGATCAGGGAGGATATGGAGACCCAGAAACAAAAAAAAATTGGTGTATAGTCTGAAAGAGGAAAATCACAACTGAGGAGAAATCAGTCCTCCTGGCTTCTTAAAGGAGTGAAAAGCCACTAGGACACTATGGCTCTGACTCATCCTAAAAGACAACACCAGTATTGGAGAAGTTATAGGGCTATTTCTGGGTCCTTAAAGTCTCCTTTGAAGAGCCATTTGTGACCTACAAAGTTAACCCTTGATTAAAGTTTTGCTACCTGCTTGGTCTTAAACACTCAGAGAGAAATGTATAACCAAAAATAAAAGGATGCCTCAAATATTATATGAATAACCTATTAAGTAACACAACAAGATCTCTCCAAAAGGGAAAAGGCTTTAAGACATATTGGCCTTAATTGTTCTAATTCTACAATAAGGGAAAACAACCATAGATGCCAAAATGATTATTTTCAAATCTAAAATATATGGATGACTCTAACCAAGGGTTGCTTATTTCAAAAGACTTCCTTACACTGGAAACAATGGTGAGTCCCTTCTAACATGTGTCAGAACCTCATTAACTAACTACTGAGGTCAAAAATGGCTCTATGGTAACAACCTTTGGCCCTGACTACTCCAAGACAGACTTAAAAAGGTATATTCTGGAAGGCTATTATACAAAATATGGTATATTTGCCATTATAAAGTATAAATGTTGTGTATATATTCCTGATAACTCTGCCAATATCTCATCTTGTTTTACAAGGAACAGATTCAGACCATGTCAGACAATACTGTGCCATTCACTGAACAGTTCTGGGAGAAAATTTCAGCTAGCTCATGCTCAGATGGTCCTGAAACAATCAAACTCCATCTACCTGGGTTCCTCCAAATGCTCCCCAAGGTCTAGAAGTCCACAAGGAGGGAAAGCCTGAAGGCAACCAGTTTGCTCTGTGTCCACTTCTCATTAACTCCTTGCTTTTATTCTTTCTCCCTAACATCTTCCTGTACACTTTCAGGGTCCTATAAAACCACTCCCCTCTCTGAGAGAAACTGCCATATTTCTACACTCCCATTCAGTCAGAAACAGTTAAAGACTGACCAGTCATCATTCTCTTTCCCTCTAACAGCAGTTAAGTGTCTTCTCAAGAGAGTGGAGAATGAGAGGGAGTAGGCAGTTAGGATAACTGGGCTCCTGAAAGTAAAAAAAAAAAAAAAAAAAAGCAGGAAACTCTGCACTTGCTAGAAATCAAAGATGATCTGCTTGCCTCTTATCTCTTTTTAAATTTTATTTTATTTTTATTTTTTTTAGAAAGAGACAGACAGAGAGAGAGGGAGAGGGAGACAGATAGAGAATGGGCGTGCCAGCAGTCTCTCAGCTGCTGTGAATGAAATCCAGATGTGTGTGCCCCCTTGTGGGCAAGTGCGGCATTGCACCCTTGTGTCACTTTGCATCTGGCTAAACATGGGACCTGGAGATTGGAACCGCTGGAGATTGGAACCAGTGTTCTTAGGTTTAGGAGGCAGGCGCCTTAACCGCTAAGCCATCTCTGCAGCCCTCTTATCTCTTTTTGCCACAAACAACCTGTACTGTTCCTGGGAAGGAAGTCTTTGGAGGAGTTAAACACTGTGGTTGGTCAAGTTCAGCCACCCAAACTTGGTGTCAGGTCTAGCCTCTTCCTGAGACAGCCCCTATCCCTAACCAACCAGCCCCTCTGGATCACTTGGGCTAGAATGTAAGGCCCACCATAATAAAGTTATAAATATCTTTGTAAGAGGAGGACACACTGAGCTGTCTGACCACTTGTGAATGTTCAGCTGATGGTGATTTTTGCCTTGACTGGGCCAAGGGGAGAGCCTCTTATCCCTTTCTCTCCACATGGGCTCTTTATGCCCTACAGCTCTCCACAAAGCAGGAGCTCTTTAAACTTTCTTTTCTCTTTTTTCCACAGTTTTTCCAGGCCCTCCAATTGGGATCTCTAGCCATGGGGATGCCTTTCTTGGCTTTGCACTTCCCTCAAAAATATAATAATTTAATAATTATCCTTCTCATTCTTTTTTATTCAATGCTTTGATAAAAATTAGAAATAAACCTAGGTTTGGTGTTCAAGGACTTTTCTAGCCCCCAAGCACTCTGCTACAGACATCTCAATTGCTGGGCAAGTCGGAACATTAATAAACATTTATCTAGGTATCAGCAGAAATCAGGGAATGTTTATAATCTCTTTATCTCTTATAAATCCAGGTTGTAGTCTAGGGTCACATTACTGTTCAGTGGCAGTGAATCTAGACCCGATTTTATTCTTACCTTCACAAGTCTGAAGCCTGAATATGTTACAACTTCTTAATGTCAACTACACTTTATTTGCCCTCCCACAGTGACAGAATGCATTATGTAAACCACCCAGTGACACTAAAGTGTGAAACTTGCCTGCCCCAGCTATTCTGTCTTGCTGAAGTAGGCAGCCTCTCAAGTGCCTTGGAGCTTTTGGTAGGAGAATGTAGTGGTTTGGATCAGATACCCCCTTTAAAAAATGTGTTCTAAATGCTTGAACTTCAACTAGTAGTAATTTGGGAGGTAGAGCATTTTATGGAGGAGGTATGTTGCTGGGGGTAGATTTTGAGGCTTATTAGCCTCTAGTTTGCCTGTATTAGTCAGCACACTCTCCTGCTGCTTTTTTCACCTACTGTTGCAGAGGTGGTTTTTCAACCTCTGTGTTATGGTTTGAATAGATGTTCCTCACCAGATTCAGGAATTTTATTCAAGTTTGTAATTTAGATCTCCAGCTGCCTAGCAGGAGGAGGTGTTAATGTGGGCAGGTCCTCAGGTCCAAGGAGCATTTGGGGGCTGATCTGTTTCTTGCAAAAAAGATATGCGGAATACTTAAGCTCTGCCATGACGGGGTTCTTGGCATGTGCTTGCTTATGCAGGTGGCAGTGGTTATTTTTCTCTCTGCCTGGACCTATGAAAGTGAGAGAGCTTCTTCTGCTATTATGGAACTTCCCCTCTATCTGTAAGCCCATAAAATGTGTCTAGTGTGAAGGCTAGAAGTTAAACTTAGTTATTGACAGTTTAATGGTCATGTGGGCTGTTTATCCTTTTTGGCTATGATGAAAAACAGTGCTTTAAAAATTCTTGCAAGATTTTGTACAGATATTTCCTTTTATTAATCTTGGATAAATTTCTATAGGTAGAACTGATGAGAACTGTTATAAATTAATGGTTAATTTCTTCCTTTTTCCAATTTCCCAACACCCTTCACCTCAGCAATGCATTCTCAACATTTCTCAACATCTCAACCATAATTTTTACTATCTTTAGTACAGGAAAATGTGCACATACAAACATATAAAATAATAATTATAATGGATTTGAAAGCAAGTTATTTTGCATTCAATTTGCGTGTGCCACTGCTCTGGGCACGAATTATATATTTTTTTGATATCTCATACTATATCTTATTTTTGCCTTATTAAATTAGAATAATTATTTTTAATATCCCAAATATTTAATAAATGAATCATAAATATTAATTCTAGACCATGGGTTGTCTCTTTGTCTCCATAATTTCTTAAATATAACTATTTAACAGGTAGTATAATCTTTGAAAAATAGCTAATTGACATTATCTCCCATGTTGCTGATATGCACCCTCTGAAATCATAATGGTTGTCACACTTAGCTTCATGTTGCTGGAATGAACTTCCCAACCAGACACAGTATATGGGAGGAACAGGATTTATTGAGATAACAAATCCAGGGGAAGTTCTATAATGGTGGAAGAGGCTGGCACCTTTCATAGGTCCACACAGAGAGAAATAACACCAGCAGCATGATAGGCAAGTACAGTCCAGGAACTCTAGGTGGAGCTCAAGCTTTGGCTGAGATTCCAGATTTGTCTCCAAACACATCTTAGGGTTGGACCCTAGGATCCACCCACAGTAACACCCCTTCTAGCCAGGAAACTGGAAATACAAGCTTTAATAAAACTGAATCTTTTGGGGGGCATCCATTCAAACTACCACATTTTACCCCTGGGCCCCAATAGATTCACAACCATCTTATATTATAAATTACATTCAGTCCAATTTGAAAGGTCCCATAGTCTTTACCAATTTTAGATAGTTCTGTTGCAGTCAGGTTTGCATTGCTCGCAGAAATTACCTGACCAAGAGCAGCTTTTGGGGAAAAAAAGGGTTTATTTTGGCTTACAGACTTGAATGTATGCACCATGATGGCAGGGGAAAATGATGGCATGAGCAGAGGGTGTACATAATCTCCTGATGTACATCAGGTGGACAACAGCAACAGAAGAGTGTGCCAAAAACTAGCAAGAGTAAGCTGGCTATAATACCCATAAGTCCACCCCCAACAATACACTGCCTCCAGGCAATGTTAATTCCCAAATCAACATCAGCTGGGAACCCAGCATTCAGAATACCTAAATTTATGGGGAACACCTAAATCAAACCACCACATTCTTCCCCTAATCCCCATAAACTGATAACCATCCATGATGTAAAATGCAATGCATTCAGTCCAACTTTAAAAGTCCCCATAGTTTTTATCAATCCTAATGATGTTCAAACATCCCCATAATCCAAGGTCTTTTAACTGAGCCATAATACCAAAAAATCCCCCCAGAACCCATAATGGCAAAGAATAAACATTCACACTGCAAAAGATGGAATTGGGCATAGCAAAGAAATACTCAACCAATACAAGATTTAAAACAACCAGGACAAACATCAAACGTTATAGCTCCAAGTCCAACAACTCTAGTCAGTGACAAATCTCCAAGTTTGATAATTCTAACCAGCAACAAGTCTCTGGAGTTCCAATTCCTCCCCTCCAGCTAGGCTACTCACAGTCCTGGAAAACTTTATCCAAGGACAGCAGCTTTTCTTAGCAGCCATCTCGTGGTCTCAGCATCTCTACTGGGTCTCCCCTGCAATCCATGGTTCATCCTCATGGCTTCACTAGGTCTCCATGCAGGCATCTAGCAAATCTGTTTCACACTGTCCATAGCCATTTCCAAAACACAAGACCATGTGCAAGCTCAATGACCCTCTCTATTTCTTATATTTCTTATACTCCACAATACCAGGTAGTGTGCCAATTTGTTAGTCCAGAGGGGAATAAATAGAGTTTGAATAACAGGACAATCTTTGAGAATTCAGGCCCCTTCAGAAAAATGCATTCTTTCTGTTGGTCCAATGCAGGTCAGTTGGCCCAATCTCAATGGCTGTAATCTCTCATACAATTGCAGCTGAACAGACATCAGTTTCAGCCTAAAGGTTTCTTTCTGTGCCATATACCTCTGCTCACACCAATCCAATTCTATGAAACCAACCCTGTGCAAATTCTCAAGACACAGGCATAACAGCAGGCTTCTCACACAAATTACTTCAAGCCAAGTCCAGCCAAAGCTCTTTCTCACCTTCATCTTCATAAGCCAAACCTCACAATCCTTATTTCTTACTGCATTCAGGTCTTTCAACTCTGACCAGAATAGTCCATAAACTATACTTAGAGTACTGCAAGGTGTCTCTTAGGCCATGGTTTCAAATCCTTCCACATTCCTCTTGAAAATCAGCTCCAAAAGGCCAAAGCCACACAGTCAGGTGTCTAGCAACAAATGACACCACTCCTTGGTAGTAACATTATTGTTGCAGTCAGGTTTGCATTGCTGGCAGAAATCACCTGATCAAGAGCAGCTTTTGGGGAAAAGGGGTTTATTTTGGCTTACAGACTTGAGGAGATGCTCCATGGTGGCAGGGGAAACGATGGAATGAGCAGGGGATGGACATCAGCCCCTGGCCAACATAAGGTAAACAACAGGAACAGGAGAGTGTGCCAAACACTGGCAAGGGGACACTGGCTATAATACCCATAAACCTGCCCTCAACAATACACTGCCTCCAGGAGGCATTAATTCCCAAATCTCCATCAGCTGGGAACATGGTATTCAGACCACCTAAGTTTATGGGGGACACCTGAATCAAACCACTAGAGTTCCAAAGTCCCAAGTCTCATCAGAGATTTCAGCCTGTCTCTTAGCTGTGAGTCCTGTATTATCAAAGTAACATACTTCCAACATATAATAGCACAGAGTAAACATAACAATGCATAACAAGGAAAGACTGGACCAAAGAAAACTCAATAATCATCAATCAAACATCAAACATCTGTAGTTCAAGTCTGATATCATAATCAGTGAGTGACAGTCTCTGGATTTTCCAATTCTGCTCTTCCAGCTGGGCTGAATAGCCAAGAAAAACTTCCATCTGGAGCCAACAGTGCTCTATGTTAGCTGTTTAACAATCCTGGTATATTTTAACACCCTTGGGTCTCCACTGCGAACCATAGTCCATCTTCCAATGTCTTTGGCATCCTCTTTAATAGGGTCATCATGCCCTGTGACATGCTGTGTCTTAGCAGAGGCTCCTGGAACTGTGTGCATTTCATGACCCACTCTGTACATTTATCATGCTTCTGAAACCAATACCAGTTGTGCAGGACACCACCATATTCTTAATTCAGGGAAGAAATAAATTATGACATTTAAGAGTAGGTTCCTTCCTTTCAATCAACTCCTTTTATAAGAGTTTGCATTTCTACCATTCAGTCTATTCTCAGGTATCCTTTCCATTGTTTCAATGTAAAGTACCTGGGTGATCTTCCTTAAAATTTCTAATATATTTGGCAATAGCAGCTTTAGTAACCTAAAACCAGTCTCTGTGCCAGTAACCTTAACATTATTTGAATTTATCAAATTTTAAATCCTATATCTCTCAGCTCTGTATCTTTAGCCAAGTACATCAGTCCATTACAAATTTAACTTTGATCAAATACTATGGACATGGGCAGAAGAATGCAGTCACCCTTATGCCAGTAGCCCAGTTTCAACAAAGTTCTTTGTAGTCTTTCCTTCCCCTCAGAAAGTACATAAGCCAAGCCTGTGGGGAAACAGTGTGGCGGCCATTCCAAGATGGCGCCTTGGCTGACTGCCAAGTCTTATGACTAGGCGCCATTTCCTGCTTCTGCCCTTGTATAGTCACGCTCACACTGCAGATGTACCTTGTTACGTAAGATCAGTCCACCAGCAGGTGGTTGTTTGTGCCCTATAGCTAACGCCTACGTGGCTACTGCTGATTGGATCAGGCCAGGCTATATCTAGGGTGGAGGGCTGGGAGTCGAGGGCTTCCAGATGTAAAAGGTTCCTGAATAAACTGCTTCAAGAAGAGTTCCTGTGGTCGTTGCCTTATTCTGCTGGTCGGACTGGGCGGCGACAAGTGGTGGCCCATATGGGGACTCAGAACTTGAAGCGGTCAGGGCAGCTAGCTGGTAAGTTCCAGGTAAGTGGACAAAAAGGGTAAAGGCAAGTTCTCCGGTAGAGAGACGATAAGGTCCCATAGCAAAATGGGCAATACATCTTCCAGTAAGACTGTGGTGTCTGCATTAAAAGATCTTTTGAAAGCAGAAGGATTAGGGTTAAAAGGCGCCACAATAAAGAGGTTCATGACAGCAGTGGATGAGATTGCTCTGTGGTTTGCCATCTCTGGGCACCTGACTCTAGTGAGTTGGGATAAGTTAGGAAGAGACATAGACTTTGCCCGGGAGCAGGGCATGATAGTCCCAGGCACACAGTCTATATGGAAACTTGTGCGCTCTTGCTTGGCAGATCGTGAAGGGCTGTGTGCCGCAGAAATTGAGAGGGGAAATGAAGCTTTGGAACAGCTGAAAGAGGAGCAGTCTATGGAGTCTGAGAAAGGAGGAAGTTCTGATGAGGAACTCACAGATGAGGAAGTGGAGGAGTTAGTTGAAAGGCTAAGCTCAGTTAAAATGAAAATTTCTCCTTCAGCCCCTGGACCACCGCGTCCTCCGCCTTATGCCCCTGGTCAGTCAAAATCTTCTGCGCCATCAGATGGCCGGAGTCTGTGCCCTGAGGTATGGAGAGAAATGCACGCACAAGGCTGCTTCCCAGTATTTCAGGACAATCAAGGGGCAAGATATCATGAGCCTCTGGACTGGAAAGTCATACAGAGACTGGCAGAGGGAGTGCGCGCATATGGCACTAGTGCAGCATATGTCATAGCAATACTAGAAAGCCTTCATCGTTATTGCATGACTCCTAATGATTGGCAGAATTTAGCTAAGGCCTGCTTAACTTCTGGCCAGTACTTAGATTGGAAAGCGTTCCTTATTGAGTTTGCTGCTGACCAGGCAGCTAATAATACTAGGAATGGACAACAGGCATGGGATCAGGATATGTTGTTAGGACAAGGAAGATTTGCTAATCAGCAGACAGGATATCCCCAACAAGTATATGAGCAAATTAATGCAATTGGTACTAGAGCATGGAAAGCGCTCCCAAATAGAGGTGAAGTTACAGGAAACCTCACTAAAATCATACAGGGACCTACTGAGCCCTTTGCAGATTTTGTAGCCCGCATGGTTGAGGCTGCGGGGAGGATTTTTGGGAGTCCTGATACTGCCATGCCGCTAATAAAACAATTGGTGTTTGAACAGTGCACCAAAGAATGTAGACAAGCAATAAATCCTTATAAAAATAGGGTACTGGAAGTATGGTTGAAGATTTGCAGAGAGATAGGAGGACCCCTGTCTAATGCAGGTCTTGCAGCCGCAGTTATGCAAATGACGCAGGCGCGGGCTGGAGCGAAAACAGGAAATTGTTTTAAATGCGGACAGCCCGGTCACATGAAGCGTCAATGCCCACAGCTAAAACGTTGTGAGGGACCGCAACCCAGAATGCCAGGCCTTTGTCCGAGATGTCGCAAAGGTAATCATTGGGCCAATGAATGTAGATCTGTGAAAGATATTAATGGGCAGCCCTTGGCGGCGGGACATGGAGGTGCGCGGCAAAAAAACGGGACGCAGGGCCCCCGACCCCAGGGCCCTCAAATATATGGGGCAATGACAGAGCAATGGCCCAGTCTGCGTCCACCAATGCAGTGGAGTCGCCCAGAAGAGCAACAGCAGGGAGCGCAGGACTTGACCTCTGTTCCACCACCAGACTCATATTAACCCCTCAAATGGGACCTCAGTTGATTGATACAGATTTCTCAGGCCCTCTCCCAGAGGGAACAGTTGGATTGTTAATAGGCAGAAGTTCCATTACCATGCAAGGCCTGATAGTCCACCCTGGGGTCATTGATCCAGATTATACAGAAGTGGTCAAAATCATGGTTTCTTCCCCACGAGGAGTTTCAGCTATTTCCCCAGGGGACTGTATAGCTCAGCTCTTGATACTACCCAGCTGTCATGACTTATATCCATCCAAACAATTACAACGAGGAGATAAAGGATTTGGCTCTACAGGTACCTCCACTGTGTTTTGTTCCATGGAACTTGGGTCTCGCCCTATACTCACCCTCAAAGTTAATGGGAGAAAACTATCCAGTTTACTTGATACCGGGGCAGATAGAAGCATCATAAGCCGAGCAGATTGGCCTCAGCATTGGCCTAAGCAGGTATCAGAACAGGTACTTCGAGGCCTAGGATATGCCAAGGAACCTGAGATGAGCACACAAATTTTACAGTGGCAGGATGATGAGGGACATTCTGGCTCATTTCAGCCTTACATTTTGGAAGTTCCTATTTCCTTATGGGGAAGAGATCTTATGAAGGAAATGGGTTATGTACTTACAAATGAGGGGTGTTATAGTTCCACGGCAGAAAAAATGATGCATCAGATGGGACATGTCCAGGGACAAGGGCTGGGGAAATTGTCCCAGGGACGAAGATCCCCATTGACAATAAAGCCAAAGTTGAATAGGCAAGGGCTGGGTTTTTCCTAGCGGCCACTGAGGGAGTACTTCCCATTACATGGAAGTCTGAGGATCCGGTGTGGGTTCCTCAGTGGCCTCTTCCCTCAGAAAAATTACAAGCTGCTCATGACTTGGTGCAGGAACAACTAGCCATGGGTCATCTACAAGCATCCACTTCCCCCTGGAATACGCCCATTTTTGTGATCAAGAAAAAGTCTTGGAAATGGCGTTTATTGCATGATTTAAGAGCCATTAATAATCAGATGATTCTAATGGGGCCAATTCAAAGAGGTTTGCCCCTTCCATCTACAATACCAAAGCATTGGCCTTTAATAGTAGTAGATATAAAGGACTGTTTTTTCTCTATTCCCTTGCATGTGAATGATACCAAAAGATTTGCTTTTACTGTTCCTTCAATAAATCATGAGTCCCCGGACCAGCGCTATGAATGGGTGGTTTTACCTCAGGGAATGGCCAATAGCCCCACTATGTGTCAGCGATATGTAGGAAAAGCATTAGAAAAGGTGCGACAAGAATTTCCAACCATTAGATGTCTTCATTATATGGATGATATACTTTTAGCAGGACCTAATGATACACTGTTGGATGCTGCTTATTGTAAAATGATTAAAGACCTACAATTAAGACACTTGATTATTGCCCCTGAGAAAATACAAAGGGACAAGGTGGTAAATTATTTGGGAGCCAAGATCTCTCCGGAAAGAGTATGGCCACAGAAGATTCAATTCAGAAAGGATACATTAAATACCCTTAATGACTTTCAAAAATTGTTAGGTGATATACAATGGATCAGACCGTACTTAAAATTAACTAATAAGCAATTACAACCTTTGTATGACATTTTGCCAGGAGACCCTGAACTAACATCTTCTCGTCAGCTAACAGAGAAAGCCAGGCAAGCCCTTGATCTAGTGGAACAAAGTATTGGAGAGGCTGCACTATCCAGGAGAGAAGAAAATAGTCCCATTATCTTGTGTATACTGCCTACTGAAAAACAACCTACTGGAGTATTATGGCAAGGAGCTCCCTTATTATGGATCCATCCTAAAATCTCTCCTGCTAAGACTTTAGTTCATTATCCAACTGCAGTAGCCCAGTTAGCTATGACAGGAATCCAACAATGCTGTCAATACTTTGGCTTAGAACCTAATACTTTGATAATACCTTACTCTGCTCAACAATGGGAGGTTCTTACAGCTACTATCGATGATTGGGCTATCCTTCGCTGTATGTATCAGGGCAATATCGATAATCACTATCCTAAGGATCCTATTTTACAACTGATAAGTGCACATCCAGTAATATTCCCTCGGGTGACTTCAAAAGTACCCCTGGCTGATTGCTTGACTATTTTCACAGATGGGTCTAAAACAGGCACTGGAGCTTATGTTGTATCTGGGTCAGAACCTATTGTTGTGCCTTTTCCGCCAGCCTCTCCACAGGTTGTAGAGTTGCAAATAGTAATACATGTATTTGAACAATTTTCGTGTTCGTTTAATTTAATTTCAGACTCATTATATGTTGTCAACATCCTCAAAATTTTAGAGACTACAGGAAAGATTAACTTAAAAAGTGTCATAGGGAATCTCTTACTAAAATTACAGGCATTGATCTGGCAAAGAAAGGCCCCATTCTTTGTACAACATGTTCGAGCCCATACAAGATTACCTGGTCCTTTAGCTGAGGGAAATGACTTAGTAGATCGAGCCACTCGTGCTATCTTTATTTTTACCACCTTCTCCCCCTTGGATTGTGCATGGCATTTTCATTCTCAATTTCATGTTAACTCAAAAACATTGTCTTCTAAGTTTGCAATTTCTAGAGCTGAGGCACGCAAGATAGTTAAAAGCTGTGTATCTTGTGCTCCGATGCTACCTCAATCAACTCTGGGTGTTAATCCATGAGGTTTGTGCCCTTTACATATTTGGCAAATGGATGTGACACATGTTCCTGAGTTTGGTAGATTGAAATATGTCCATGTTTCGGTGGGCACTGCCTCGGGAATCATATATGCATCCCCTCACACTGGGGAGACTACTAAACATGTCATTGCACATTGCCTTGAGGCTTGGGGGGCTTGGGGACTACCTTCTTCACTTAAAACTGATAATGGCCCCGCATACGTATCAGCATCCTTTAAGTCTTTCTGTCTCACCATGGGAGTTCAGTTGAATCATGGCTTACCTTATAATCCCCAGGGACAAGGGATTGTTGAACACGCCCATCGCACATTGAAGGAGTGTCTCTTAAAACAAAAAGGGGGAATAGGGTATGGGCGAACTCCCAGAGAATGTATTTCCCTTGCCCTTTTGACTTTAAATTTTCTCCAATTGGACAAACAAGGTCGTTCTGCTGCAGACCATCATGTGCACCAGGAAGTTACAGAAAAGGGACGGGTGATGTGGAAGGATATTCTTACAGGCAAATGGAATGGCCCTGATCCAGTGTTAATATGGGCAAGAGGATCTGTTTGTGTGTTCCCCCAGGGCCAAGAGAAGCCGGTGTGGGTTCCAGAACGATTGACACGTGCAGTGCCATCTTCTGAACAAGATGCACCTTCTAACGACATTGGTGATGATGACATCGGTGATGATGCTATTGGGGATGTCTCGTTGGATGGTAATCGGACAGGAATTAAGATGGGGAATTCTTCCAGTCTTCCCTAGACCACTGCCTATTTCCCATTCAGCACAGGTGTTCCCTAGGTTCTTCACTACCAATAATACTTTACAAGTACCATTTTTGCCATTTGATAGGGAAATAGCCGCCTTCCAAGAGTCCTGGCAAATGGGGCTTGAGGGAGTTTTGTGCTTTCAGGTAGTCACAAATATTTCAGAATTGAGTTCCTGCATCCGTTTATATCGTCAATTGGGGGGCTGGTTTGATCGGCCTCAGTGGGAACTTAACACCACTAATGTCACTTGGATGCATGGAGCTTGGCCAAGTATTGTAAGTAAAGGTAATGCCACCGTACCCTCTCAACCTAAATGGGCTCCATTCTACACAGGCCTGCGGGAGTCATTGCCACCATGGACGGGGTGTCAGGCACGTAAGGTAGGGTGGGCAGTCAAGAATTACTTCACCTTTTCTCCCTATATTGGTACTGTCATCAATAGTTCTTTTTGGGGGGTATAATTGGACATATCAAAATCCCACCCAATAGGGACCCAGTAATGTGTTTGATTTATGGATGTTATGTGGAATCAATGGCAGTTGTACAGATTTGGCGGCTATGAGTATGCTCTTAGGGGGAAGTATGGGTAATGCCAGTATACAATGGAATTCCTCAGAACTATTTGAGACCTCTGCAAAGATATCACATCCGGGTCAGAATATTACTTATAATCCCACTCCAGTGTGTGTATGGCCTCCTTTTGTATTTATAGTATTCAATGGAACTTTTAATGATAGTGTCCTGCATTGTAATAACTTCACCTGCTTTTATGCTACCTGTTGGAATGCTACTGAGTTTCCTTTAGCGGTGGTTGCCCGGATGCCAAGGTTTATCCCATGGCCGGTGGAAGCTCCATCGGCAATGACCTTATTCAGACAAAAAAGAGATTTTGGCATTTCTGCAGCCATTGTGGCGGCCATTGCAGTCTCGGCAGCTGCAGCTACGGCAGCAACAGTCTCTTTGACTCAGACTGTTCAGACGGCAGCAACTTTAAATAATTTGTCTGCTGGGGTAGCCAAGGCCCTGACCACACAAACTCAAATAAATGCTCAACTACGAACAGGCATAATGCTGCTTAATCAGAGAGTAGATTTGGTCCAAGAACAGGTGGACATTATTTTTGAAATAGCTCAATTGGGTTGTGAATGGAAGATGGTTGGTCTGTGTGTGACTTCAGTGCCTTTTCAGAATGCTAGCAGAGCAGCTAACCTATCGCGAGAGCTTTCTAGATATCTTACAGGTAATTGGTCTAAAGAGCTGGATCACCTTGTCCGCACCTTGAGGATGTCAATAACCCATATCAACTCCACCCGTGTTGATGCCTCTCTCGCTGCGGGATTATCTGATTGAATTCATCAAGCAATGCTCCATCTGAGGGAATGGGCAGGTATTGGTAGTTTATCCCGTTGCCTGATTCTAATTAGTGGTGTGCTGCTGTAGTGCATTTGTAACATAAGAACCAGACATCGCAGAGATCGGGTGCTTTTGGTACAGGCCTTTGCAGCTGTGGAGGCGGGTCATTCCCCTCAAGTGTGGCTTGGCATGCTAGAAAAATAGATACTTGTACCCACCTGTTCCCCCTCGTGTTTGGCAGCTATATAAATTTAAAATGGCTTGAGCTCCCCCTCAGGGAACTGCATAGGAGTCAGACCTATGCATATTGACTCACAAGTGTGAGTACAATATGGGCACCGACATGGGTGCGAGGCAAAGCACCGCAAGGGAAGGTCCCTATCTGACCACTTCTGGATTCCCTGAGAGTAACACCTGGCTTGCAGGGAGGTTGGTACCATTACATATATCATCATGATCTCGGCCCTGCCTCTCCTCCCCAAAAGGTACCAAGGGCCTACTTAGTGGGTATATTAAAACCCACGGGAGGAGCCAGGTCCCTGCTCCCCCAGTCAGTTATACGCCCACCGTGATATCATGGGTTACTGAGCTCACTCTCTGCTATTTTATTTAATAGAAAAGGGGGAACTGTGGGGAACCAGTGTGGCGGCCACTCCAAGATAGCGCCTTGGCTGACTGCCAAGTCTTATGACTAGGCGCCATTTCCTGCTTCTGCCCTTGTATAGTCACGTTCACACTGCAGATGTGCGCATGTACCTTGTTACGTAAGATCAGTCCACCAGCAGGTGGTTGTTTGTGCCCTATAGCTAACGCCTACGTGGCTACTGCTGATTGGATCAGGCGAGGCTATATCTAGGGTGGAGGGCCGGGAGTCGAGGGCTTCTGGATGTAAAAGGTTCCTGAATAAACTGCTTCAAGAAGAGTTCCTGTGGTTGTTGCCTTATTCTGCTGGTCGGACTGGGCGGCGACACAAGCCTTCAGATAAAATTCTTTCTGCACTTAGAATTTTCCAGTTCTCATCAGAATAACCTATAAAACTTGGCTTACCACTCTGGAAGGCATCTTCAGTTGCAAGTACCAAATCCCTTACTCCAAGAACAAAATTCCAAAAGACCAAAGTACACATGGTCAGATTAATCACACAGCAACACCCAACTTCTGGGGCCAGTTCTGTCATAGTCAGCTTCACATTCCTGGGATAAACTTCCAAACCAAACACAGTTTATGGGAGGAAAAGAATTTATTGAAGATTACAGTTTATAGATCCATGGGAAGTTCCATAATGACAGAAGAAGCTGGTGCCCTTTCACAGGTCCATATAGAAGGAAATATCACCAGCAGCAGCACCATAAGCCAGCACACTCCAGGAACCCAGGTGAGCTCAGGCACTCTGTATACCTTTAGGCTGGGATTTCTGATCCATACATGCACACTTTAGGGCTGGACTGTAGAAAGCTGCGAGGTGCCGCGCCTTAAAGATGGCGCTGGCTTCCGCCTTCCGCCTTCCCGATGGCGAGTGCTCTCCTGGATAAACAAGTCCTTATTTGGCTTGGGCCGTGATCTAGGCTTGCTTCCGCATATGTGGACCTATCTGCATTCACCACGTGGCTTACCAGGGTTGGCTGTTCAAAGGCTTCTTAAGCTTTGGGCGGGCTTGTCCCGGGGGCAGTGAGTCAGTGAGTCTGTGAGTCAGGCAGTGAGTCTGTGAGAGTGAGTGAGTGAGTGAGTGAGTCAGTGAGTGAGTGAGTCGGTCAGGCAGTGAGTCAGTGAGTGAGTGAGTGGGGCAGTGAGTCTGTGGGTCAGTGAGTGAGGAGTGAGTGAGTCAGTCAGTCAGTGAGTCAGTGAGTGAGTGAGTGAGTCAGTGAGTCAGTCAGTCAGTCAGTCAGTCAGTCAGAAGATTGTTCAAGGTTCCTGAATAAACTGCTGAAAGAAGAGCCCAAGTGTTGCGTCTTCCTTGCTGGTCGAGGCGAGCGCGACACTGGACCATAGGTTCTGCCCACCATGACACCTCTAAAAGCCAGGCAGCTGGAAATCCAAGAAGCTTTAATAAAACTGAATCTGATAGGGGTCATCCATTCAAACTACCACATTTGGAATTAAATTTCTTTATTTGTCTTACTATATATTATTTTGTCTTAGTAAATTAAAATAATTATTGTTAATATCCTGAATATTTGTCTGATAAATTACTCATAAATATTACTTCTTGACCATAGGTAGTCTCTTTGTTTCCATATTTTCTTAAATATTTATATTTACCAGACAGTATATTCTCTGAAAAAATAGTTCATTAAGAGCATCTACCATGTTGAAATTGTAATAGTGTAGCCAAGTCATGAGAAGAAGAGATCTAGATTAAGTTAGTCAACACAAGAATGTTCAAATAAAATCAAAAGCACACTATTAAGAAGTAGACATGCTGGCATTATCTCCAGAGGGAGCTCCTCTGAGTGAATTCAAGGGTATATTTTATTGGGTAGATGTGACTTAATTCAGGCAAAGTGCTTAAATGACCTATTTCTCCCTGTTGTAGATTCTTCTTGCTAGTTTGGCTGTTGACTCCCCCCATCCACCATGTGTCAAGGAATTCCAATGGCCTATAGGAATTTAGGGTGACCACCAAACAAAAACCTCAGACATGCAGTTCTAAAAAAGTCAAATTTTCCTGAAGATGGATGACCTCAGAAGCATGTTCTTCAAACATCATGTGAGATGAAAGCCTGAACAACCCCCTCAGCACAACCTGTAAGATCTTTAGGAACCCGATACACCTTGCCTAGATTCCCAACTCATAAAAATACTATGATGATAAATGTGTGTGTTTAATAGGAATGTGATTTTGTTAGTTTGATATGAAACTATAGAGAAACATGATAAAATATAATGTAAGTATATCTCCAATTTAAATTTCAACTGATTGCAAATGAAAATTTGTCAAAAACCAACCTGTATTTAGTGTACTTTGGTGATGACATTGAAAACATGCTCATTTTATTTTAAACCTGCAATATCTAGTCCTGGAGATATAAAAGAAACATGGGTTTAAATATATCTATTCTTATTCTAGGGAACAATTAAACATACCGGTCAAAATTTGTTCATATTAGTATTTATGTAAAAAAACTCCTTTAGTTATAAATTTGATAAAATGTTAGAGATCTGAAAACAATGTAAGGTCTCAACCTGATACATAGTTTCAGTCTTTGTTGAACAACTGACACAGAGTATGGCTTCATTAAGGAATGCAGAAGACAGGTGGATTTGAACACATACTTTTTAAACAAAAATCATAGTGAACTTGATAGTAGCAGCCACCCAGTCATCTTGCTTAGCAATATATGTTTTATGTTATATGAGCATTTCACATTGTCTCATCATAAATTAAATAATAATTGCTAAATAGAGTAATGGAGATTTTTTAAATGCCTGCATGGCACTGAGTCAACTGAGCCTAGGCCAGCTTTCCCACAGTGCTATATATCACAGAGTGATCTATCCTTCTGGTCCTACTTGAGGACTTTGGGACTACATGACCTCGTTCCACCATGAGCTGTACTGGCTTGATCTGCTTCCTCAAACTCCTTTCTCCCTCTTATTCCTGCAACTGAGCCACTTCCCAAATAGTCTTAATCCCAAATGCTCTTTAGGAGAAATTGATCATTTAAGATTTCCAGTTTATCATAATCCAGATACTATTTCAAAGCTGCACTCTTTATGTGAATAAAAATAGAATATGACTGTTTTTGCTCTTGACAATTTCCATAATTATAGACAATAAACCATAACTCCCCCACATGTAGGCCATAATCAATTCCAGTAGAATTGAGCCTTGGTGTAGAAAACTTCAGTTTCTGAGGGGAATTCAATTAAGAAGGATAATAAAGAAAACATGACATCCAAAAGCTTAGGAAACATGTGGCATAAGAGCACGGAGCTAGAAACTGAGCCAGACTTTTAAGAGAGTAGAGAGAATATCCATGATAGTGACTATATTAGAATAAGATGGTAGGAAAGAAGAGTCATAAGGATGATAGCTGAATACATAGAATAGGCTAGAGATAGCTAAACCCTGTTTCTGGATTCTACTCTGATACTTATGATATTATTTTGTACAGATTTAAAAATGTAATATTTAACACCTATGTTACATCATAACTATCTACATACCCACTTGTCATCAGTTTCATATCATGTGCTATATCTGGTTATAGTGTTCATTGAAAAGTTGTTCAGGGATTCAGACTGAAAGAAGTATTTCTGCCTTCAATAGTATCCATAAGAAAAAATTCAGAAGCTTCTAAGATGTCTCCAACTATGTGGAGAAGTCTTTCCAGAAAGAATTACTTAGGTGAAAATGTAGAAAGAAAAGCATATCAAAATCATATGATTATGTGAAGGGCTGGAGAGATGGCTTAGCCAACTGCAAAACCTAACAACCCAGGTTCAGTTTTCCAGTACCCATGTAATGCCAGATGCACAAAGTGGTACATGCATCTGAAGTTTGCTTGCAGTGGCTAGAGGCCCTGGCATGCCTGTTCTCCCTCACTCTCTCTTCTTTATGTCACATAATTAAATAACATTTAAAAATACATATGGTAATCAATCACCACTCTATTCCCAGGACAGGAGCTTAATTCTGTATTCAGGCCCCAAGACAAATATGATCTGTGTAGGCAAGTCTTTGCTGCTGTGGAAGTCTGGTGACGCACAGGAACACTGAGCCCTTACTGAGTCACTCAGCTGTGCCCTGCAGCTGTGGCCAGATCTGTCCAGATCCTGCTGATTTGCAAGAGCCTAGAGCACAGCCCAAGTGACCTGAGTCTTTAATTGGATGATCTAACATGTGCAGGAGTCAGTTCCAGTCAAGACACAACATGGATATTAGACTTCCTACTCAGCTCCTGGGGCTCCTGTGACATTTGTTTTTATTAGCAGATAAACAATCTTTATAAAAATACTTAAAGTAAAATATTGAAAATGCATCCATTGTATAAAAATTCACAAAATTAAAATTTATTTTTATTACATGAGGTGCCAAAATATAAATTGATCTTTTTTTTTTTTTTTTTTTTTTTTTTTTTTTTTTTTTTTTTGGTTTTGCAAGGTAGGGTCTCACTCTGGTCCAGGCTGACCTGGAATTAACTATGTAGTCTCAGGGTGGCCTCGAACTCTTGGCGATCCTCCTACCTCTGCCTCCCGAGTGCTGGGATTAAAGACATGCACCACCACGCCCGGCTGAATGGTATGATCTTATCACTTGAAAATATAATGAAATAATGGTTTTTAATAACTTGTGGAATTATAAAGACAAAATAAAAATGGTTCTTTTTTTGTCTTAATTTCATGTCAAGATTTTTTTATTAATTTATTTTTTTATTTATATTATTCTGATTTTACATTCATAGTATTGGTTCCATTGTCCTCCTCCCTGTCCTCCCACTTTCAAAGAGACCCTCATCAATGGAGAATGTGGGTCGTGCATTGTGAGGTTAGTCAAGAGTTCTGGGGGGTAGGCCCCAGACTCTGTGCATAATGCCCCAACTTGTGACTCTAACAACCTTTCCACCCCCTCTTCCACGAGTTTCCCTGAGCCACATTGGGGTCATTTTAGTTCTGTTTCAGTGATGAGGTTTTGGGAGCCTCTGTGTCTCTGGATATATGGCTTAGTTGGACTTGGATGTTCTCTGTGTTTATCTCCTTCAACCTTTTTCTGGTGTCATGATCACCATGAATGCTGAACTCTTGCCCTTCCCCTGCATTGTTCTATGGTTTCAGCTGGGGCCCTGGTGAGGTGTGGTTAGCTGATTGTCCCTTCAGGTTCGTTGTCCACCTGAAAAAAGATAAGCATATTCTCCAACAGAGAGAAAAGTTAGTACTAGGTAGAAGGGATGACTGTGTATGTTTCAGAGGGAATTTTGTATGCGTTGGCTCTCTTCTAGCCCACATTTGGTGGTATCTTGCTCTTGGAGACTGAGCTTATTTTTGTACCTGGTTTTGACTTGTTTCCCAGTTCCAGCAATGAGTTGCATTCCACTGAGTGGATCTGTTAGCCAAATCAAGAGCAGTTGGTTACCCACCATGGCTGTTTGCCACTACTAGACTTGTATGAGCATTACGTCAAGTTGTTTCCTGCTGGGTATCTTAGACTGCAAGTTGTTTGGACCGATGTCGGACATTTTCCCCCAGTTGCTCATGTAGCACCCTCTGGTACTAGACTAGCTAACTGTCTGGGGACTGACCTTCTTCCAGGTTCTGGCCAGGTCTCTCTGTGTTTGGTCGCCCACACGTATGCTATCTTCGACAGTAGGGTCTTACCATTAACCTTTGGTGGGTCACCAAGAACTCTGACAGAAGTCTGTCTTTTTTTTTTTGGGGGGGGGTTAACCTCGTAGGTGTCTCAGATCAAGAGCTCATTGTGGAGTTTAACCCCGTGCTGGCACTGGGAGTTTCAAGTCTGCACCTAGAAAGGTGAGGGAAGAAAAAGATAGATAATATTATAGAGGAAGTGAGTATAGAAAGGAGAGGTAGGAAGAGGGAGTGAGAGGGAGAGAGAGAGAGAGAGAAGCAGGGCAAGATTAGAGTTAGCCTTCATGGTGCTCTCTCCAGATTCCTGTGATTTGAGTGTTCCCTCTGTGGGTCTGCTGAAGGATCAATGTTTTAGCCTGTTGTTCAGAATGAAGGTTTTTATAGCATCTTTTCCTTTTGGGTCCCAATTATATCCCCGCCCCTTGTCCTTCCCCCCACCCTCTCATTCCCTCCCACCCTTACCTTACCCCCATCCCACCCTCCCCCTTGTCTGGTCCTCAGAGTGTTTGTTAGGTCTGGCTGCATGTCTCGTAGATTCAGGTTAGGAGTGACAGATAAACGAGACCATGTGACGATTATCTTTTTGTTCTTGGGTGAGCTCACTGAGGATGATCTGTTCTATATTTGACCTTTTTTTTCCCCCCAAATTTCCTTATTTCATCTTTCCTTACTGCTACATAGAATTCCATAGTGTAGATATACCACATCTTTGTTATCCATTCATTTAGTGATGGACACCTGGGTTGATGCCAGCTTTGTGCTATTATGAATTGAGCAGCTATAAACATGGTTGAGCACATGTCCCTGGTCTGAGGTTTGGAGCCTCTAGGGTAAATGCCCGACAAGGGAGTAACTGGATCCATTGGTAGGTCTATGGTCATCCTTTTCAGGAGTCTCCATATAGCTGTCCATAATGGTTGAACCATTTTACATTCCCACCAGCAGTGAAAACTTGTTCCTATTTCTCCACAACCTAGCCAGCATTTGTTTTTGTTTTTTTTTTAATGTTAGCCATCCTTACTGGGGTAAGGTGGAATCTCATTGTTGTTTTAATTTGCATTTCCCTGATGATTAGAGATGTTGAGCATTTTCTTAAATGTGCATTTGCTATTTGTATTTCTTCCTCTGAGAACTGCCTGTGCAGTTCTCTGCCCCACTTTGTGAGTGGGTTGTTTGCCGGTTTATTGTTTAGGTTTTGGAGTTCTTTGTAGATTCTAGAAATCAGGCCTCTGTCAGATGTATAGATGGTGAAAATATTCTCCCATTCTGTGGGTAATCTGCTGGCTTTGGTTATAGTATGTTTGTCAGTGAAAAATCTGTTCAGCTTCATGAGATCCCAATGGTTGAGTGATTGTTTAATTTCCTGAGCTGCTACAGTTTTGTTCAGGAAATCTTTTCCCACTCCTATGTCACGGAAATTTCCTCCTATTTTTTCTTCCAGTAGATGCAGTGTTTCTGGTTTTATGTTAAGGTCTTTGATCCATTTGGACTTAATTTTTGTGCATGGAGAGATGTGCAGGTCGAGTTTCATTTTCCTACATATGGTTGTCCAGTTTGTCCAGCACCATTTGTTGAAGATGCTGTCTTTTCTCCATTCTGCATTGGAAGGGCCTTTGTCAAATATCAAGTAGCTGTAGTTATTTGACCTGAAATCTGGGTCTTCAATTCTGTTCCATTGGTCTATATTCCTGTTTTTATGCCAGTACCATGTTGTTTTTATTACAATGGCTTTGTAGTATAGCTTTAGATCAGGTATGGTGATGCCTCCAGAGGTATTTTTTTGCTGAGGATGAGCTTGGATATCCAAGGCCTTCTGCCTTTCCATATAAATTTTGAGATAATTTTTTTCTATCTCATTGAAGAAGGAAGTGGGGATTTTTATCGGCATTGCATTGAATCTATAGAGTGCTTTTGGTAAGATTGCCATTTTCACAATGTTAATTCTACCTATCCAGGAGCATGGGAGGTCTTTCCACTTTTGTAGCGCCTCCTCAATTTCTTTTTTGAGAGTTTTTATGTTTTCATTGTATAGATCTTTCACTTCCTTAGTCAATGTTATTCCAAGGTATTTCATTTTCTTTGTTGCAATTGAAAATGGGACGATGTTAGTTATTTCTTTTTCTGTCTCTTTGTCCTTTGCATACAGAAAGGCTATTGATTTCTGTGCATTGATTTTATATCCTGCTACTTTGCTAAAGGTGCTAATCACCTTTAAGAGTTTGAGATGGAAGTTCTCGGGTCACTTATGTATAGAATCATGTCATCTGCAAATAGGGCTAACTTAACTTCTTCCTGTCCAATTTGTATCCCTTTGATTTCTCTCTCCTGTCTTATTGCTTGAGCTAATACTTCTAGCACTATGTTGAAGAGCAGAGATGAGAGTGGACACCCCTGTCTTGTTCCTGACCTCATTGGGAATTCCTTCAGTCTCTCCCCATTTAGAATTACTTGGGCTTTAGTTGCTTTATATATAGCCTTTATTATGCTGAGATATGGGCCATCTATGCCTATTCTCTCCAGTGTTTTGATCATGAAGTGATGTTGTATTTTGTCAAAGGCCTTCTCTGCATCTATTGAAATGATCATGTGGTTTTTGTGTTTTAGCTTGTTTATGTGGTGTATTACATTGATAGATTTCCGTATGTTGAACCATCCCTGCATTCCAGGGATGAAGCCTACTTGATCGAGGTGGATAATGCTTTTGATGTACTGTTGAATTCGGTTTGCAAGAATTTTGTTCAGGATCTTTGCGTCTATGTTCATCAGAGAAATGGGCCTATAATTTTCCTTTCTTGTGGCATCTCTGCCTGGTTTTGGAATTAGGGTGATATTAGCTTCATAAAAGGAGTTGGGGATCTCTCCCTGTTCCCCAATTGTGTGGCACAGTTTGAGAAGAATTTATTTCAGTTCTTACATGAAGATTTGGTAGAATTCCACTGAGAAACCGTCTGGTCCTGGACTCTTCTTTTTGGGGAGGTGTTTTATTACCTCTTCAATCTCAAAGGGTGTGATGGGTCTGTTTAGGAAATTAATCTGCTCTGGGCTCAGGTTTGGTAGGTGATATGTGTCTAGGAATTCATCCATTTCTTCCATATTCTCCTTTTTTATGGAGTAGAGGTTTTTGAAGTAAGTCCTAATGACTCTTCCTATTTCACTCATGTCTGTTGTTATCTCTCCTTTTTCATTTCTAATTTTGTTGATTTGAAGTGTTTCTTTTTTCCGCTTGATCAAATTGGCCATGGGTGTATCAATCTTGTTAATTTTTTCAAAGAACCAGCTCTTTGTTTCATCATTTTTCTTAATTGTCTTCTTAGTTTCCAATTCATTAATTTCTGCTCTGATCTTAATTATTTCTTTCCGTCTGGATCTTTTTGGGTTGGCTTCTTCTAGCTTTTCCAATGCCTTTAGATGGATGGTTAGGTTATTGATTTGGGATCTCTCTGTTTTTGTTATGAAGGCATTTAGTGCTATGATTTTTCCCCTAAGGACTGCCTTCATTGTGTCCCATAAGTTTTGGTATGATGCGTTCTCGTTGTCATTGAATTCTAGAAATTTTGCAATTTCATTCTTTATTTCATCCACAACCCATTTATTGTTTAAAAGTGTGTTGTTCAGTTTCCAGGAGGAAGAGGAATTCCTGGTGTACTTTTTGTGGTTGATTTCTAGCATTACCGCATTGTGGTCTGATATCATACAGGAGATTACATCAATTTTCTTGAAAATATGGAGGCAGGCTTTATGGCCCAGTACATGATCTATTTTAGAGAAGGTTCCATGGGCTGCTGAGAAGAATGTGTAGTCTGCAGATTTTGGGTGTAATGTTCTGTATATGTCTGTTAGGTCTAGTTGTTATATGGTGTTGTTGAGTTCTCTTACTTCCCTATTAATTTTCTGTTTTGATGATCTATCCATTGTTGATAATGGAGTATTAAAGTCTCCGACTATGATGGTATTGGTGTTTATTTCTGTTTTGTTGCCAAGTAAATTTTGCTTTATGAATTGTGGTGCACCTGTGTTTGGTGCATAAATATTGATGACTGTGATATCCTCTTGTTGGATTGTTCCCTTGATAAGTAAGAAGTGGCCTTCTTTGTCTTTTTTAGTTACCTTTGGTTTGAAGTCTATTTTATCAGGTATAAGTATAGCTACACCTGCTTTTTTTCTTATTTGTGTTTGCTTGGAAAATCATTTTCCACCCTTTCACCCTGAGGAGGTGTCTGTCTTTAGTGGTGAGGTGGGTTTCTTGAAGACAGAAGATTGAGGGGTCCATTTTTCTGATCCACCCTGTTAGCTTATGTCTTTTGATGGGTGAATTAAGGCCATTAATATTCAGAGATATAATTTTGAGGTTTGTTTTAATACCTGCCATGTTGTAGTGGGTTGTGGTCTTTGTGATTTTTTTTTGTTTGTTTGTTTGGTTAATGTGGACTATTTCTTGAGGGCTCTTGAAGTTGGTTATTTGTTTCTTCTGTGTGGAGAATTCCCTGAAGTACTTTCTGTAGGTTTGGCTTTGTGTTCATATACTTGTAAAGATGAGTTTTATCATGGAAGGTTTTTCTTTCACCATCTATTATGAGAGATACTTTTGCTGGGTAGAGTAGTTGGGGCTGGAAGCCATGGGTTCTTAGAGTTTGCAGTGTTCCATTCCAGGTCCTTCTGGCTTTTAGGGTTTCCATTGAGAAGTCTTAGGTAATTCTGATGGGGTTCCCTTTATATGTAATGTGTTGTTTTTCCCTGGCTGCTTTTAGGATTTTCTCTTTGTGTTTGATGTTTAGAGTCTTAAAGATAATGTGTCTTGGAGAATTTCTCCTTTGGTTCAGTCTGTTTGGAGTTCTGCTAGCTTCTTGTAATTTGATGGGGTTTTCTTTTGAGAGAGCGGGAAAGTTTTCTTAAATTATTTTGTTGAATAGGCTTTCCATTCCTTTGGTCTGTGTTTCGTCCCCCTCTGGTATACCCATGATCCTGATTTTTGGGCGCTTAAGGGTGTCCCACATTTCCCTCATGTTCTGTTCACAGAAGTTTTTGAACTTGTTGAAATTGTTGGACTCATGGACTGTTTCTTCTGTTCTGTCTTCCAGTTCTGAGTTTCTATCTTCCACCTGACTTACTCTGTTCTTAAGGGCTTCTATAGAGTTTTGGGCCTATTCAATTTGGTTCATATTTTCTATGGTTTTTTAAAGTATAGTTTCCATCCCTCTGTCTAGTTCCCTTTTGGTGTAATTTTCTGATTTTCTTAATGCTTCTTGGAGTTCATCCCTGCATTTCTTTATGTCTTCATTGAACTTAGCCAGCTGGTTATTGAGGACCTCTTTGTTTTCATTCAGTTCATTTAACTGTCTTTGGAGCCCTTCCTGGTTCTTTTCTATTAGGTCCAATCTAGCAAGGATAGCATTCATACAATTGTTGGCTCTTTGTTGAGTTTCTGTGAGTTGTGCTATTTAATTGGCCAGGGTTGCATAGCTAGTAAATTCATTTTGGGGTTCTGATTCTATTGTCTCTTCTATGCTTTGATTTGAAACATCCATTATAGGCCTGGATAGTCTAGGTGGATTTACTTGTGTCTGGTTTTTCATGCTATTCCTTTTTCTCTGTAGTTTGCCCATAGCAATGATTCCAAGTAATTCTAAATGGGGAGAGACTGAAGGAATTCCCATTGAGGTCAGGAACAAGACAGGGATGTCAACTCTCACCTCTGGTCTTCAACATAGTGCTAGAAGTATTAGCTCAAGCAATAAGACAGGAGAAAGAAATCAAAGGGATACAAATTGGAAAGGAAGAAGTCAAGTTAGCCCTATTTGTAGATGACATGATTCTATACATAAGTGACCCAAGAACTTCCATATCAAAACTCTTAAAGGTGATTAGCGCCTTCAGCAAAGTAGCAGGATATAAAATCAATGCACAGAAATCAATAGCCTTTCTGTATGCAAAGGACAAAGAGACAGAAAAAGAAATAACTAACATCATCCCATTTTCAATTGCAACAAAGAAAATAAAATACCTTGGAATAACATTGACTAAGGAAGTGAAAGATCTATACAATGAAAACATGAAAACTCTCAAAAAAGAAATTGAGGAGGTCCTACAAAAATGGAAAGACCTCCCATGCTCCTGGATTAGTAGAATTAACATTGTGAAAATGGCAATCTTACCAAAAGCACTCTATAGATTCAATGCAATGCTGATAAAAATCCTAACTTCCTTCTTCAATCAGATAGAAAAAAACTATCTCAAAATTTATATGGAAAGGCAGAAGTCCTCGGATATCCAAGCTCATCCTCAGCAAAAAAATACCTCTGGAGGCATCACCATACCTGATCTAAAGCTATACTACAAAGCCATTGTAATAAAAACAACATGGTACTGGCATAAAAACAGGAATATAGACCAATGGAACAGAATTGAAGACCCAGATTTCAGGTCAAATAACTACAGCTACTTGATATTTGACAAAAGCCCTTCCAACGCAGAATGGAGAAAAGACAGCATCTTCAACAAATGGTGCTGGACAAACTGGACAACCATATGTAGGAAAATGAAACTGGACCTACACAACTCTACATGCATAAAAATTAAGTCCACATGGATCAAAGACCTTAATATAAAACCAGAAACACTGCATCTAATGGAAGGAAAAATAGGAGGAACTTTCCACGACATTGGAGTGGGAAAAGATTTCCTGAACAAAACTGTAGCAGCTCAGGAAATTAAACAATCACTCAACCCTTGGGATCTCATGAAGCTGAACAGATTTTCACTGACAAACATACTATAACCAAAGCCAGCAGATTACCCACAGAATGGGAGAATATTTTCACCAGCTATACATCTGACAGAGGCCTGATTTCTAGAATCTACAAAGAACTCCAAAACCTAAACAATAAACCGGCAAACAACCCACTCACAAAGTTGGGCAGAGAGCTGCACAGGCAGTTCTCAAAGGAAGAAATACAAATAGCAAATGCACACTTAAGAAAATGTGCAACATCCCTAATAATCAGGGAAATGCAAATTAAAACAACAATGAGATTCCACCTTACCCCAGTAAGGATGGCTAACATTTAAAAAAAAAAAAACAATGAAAACAAATGCTGGCTAGGTTGTGGAGAAATAGGAACAAGTTTTCACTGCTGGTAGGCATGTAAAATGGTTCAACCATTATGGACAGCTATATGGAGACTCCTGAAAAGGATGACCATAGACCTACGAATGGATCCAGTTATTCCCTTATTGGGTATTTACCCTAAAGGCTCCAAACCTCAGACCAGAGACATGTGCTCAACCATGTTTATAGCTGCTCAATTCATAATACCACAAAGCTGGAATCAACCCAGGTGTCCATCACTAGATGAATGGATAACAAAAGTGTGGCATATCTACACTATGGAATTCTATGTAGCAGTAAGGAAAGATGAAATAAGGAAATTTGAAAAAAAAATTGTCAAACATGGAACAGATCATCCTCAGTGAGCTCACCCAAATACAAAAAGATAATCGTTGCATGGTCTCGTTTGTCTGTCGCTCCTAACCTGAATCTACGTGACATGCAGCCAAACCTAATAAATGCTCTGAAGACAAGACAAGAGGGAGGTGGGATGGGAGGAAGGTAGGGTGGGAGGGAACGAGAAGGTGGGGGGGAGGAGAAGGGGCAGGGATACAATTGGGGCCCAAAAGGAAAAGATACTATAAAACCCATTACTCTGAACAACAGGCTAAAACATTGATCCTTCAGCAGGCCTGCAGTGGGAACACCCAAACCACAGGAATCTGGAGAAAGCATCATGAAGACTAACCCTAATCTTGTCCTGCTTCTCTCTCCCTCTCCCTCTCACTCTCTCTTCCTACCTCTCCTCTCTATACTCACTTTCTCTATAACAGTATCTATCTTTTCCTTCCCTCACCTTTCTAGGTGCAGACTTAAAACTCCCAGTGCCAGCACAGGGTTAAACTGCACAATAAGCTTTTGATCCAAGACACCTACAAGGTCCTCCCCCCCCAAAAAAAAGAGACAAACTTCTGTCAGAGTTCTGGGTGACCCACCAAAGGTTAATGGTAAGACCCTACTGTTGAAGATAGCATACATGTGTGAGACCAAACACAGAGAAGACCTGGCCAGAATCTGGAAGAAGGTCAGTCCCCAGACAATTAGCTAGTCTAGTACCAGAGGGTGCTACATGAGCAACTGGGGGAAAAAGTCCGACATCGGTCCAAACAACTTGCAGTCTAAGATACTCACCAGGAAACAACTTGATGTAATCCTCATACAAGTGCAGTAGTGGCAAACAGCCATGGTGGGTAACCAACTGCTCTTGATTTGACTAACAGATCCACTCAGTGGAATGCAACTCATTGCTGGAACTGGGAAATAAATCAAAACCAGGTACAAAAAATGAGCTCAGTCTCCAAGAGCAAGATACCACCAAATGTGGGCTAGAAGAGACCCAACGCATACAAAATTCCCTCCAAAACCTATATGGTCATCCCTTCTATCTAGTACTAACTTCTCTCTCCGTTGGAGAATTTGCTTATCTTTTTTCAGGTGGACAACGAACCTGAAGGGAGGATCAGCTAACCACACCTCACCAGGGCCCCAGCTGAAACCATAGAACAATGCAGGGGAAGGGCAAGAGTTCAGCGTTCATGGCGATCACAACACCAGAAAAAGGCTGAAGGAGATAAACACAGAGAATATCCAAGTCCAACTAAGCCAGATATCCAGAGACACAGAGGCTCCCAAAACCTCATCACTGAAGTAGAACTAAAATGACCCCAATGTGGCTCAGGGAAACTCGTGGAAGAGGGGGTGGAAAGGTTGTTAGAGTCACAAGTTGGGGCATTATGCACAGAGTCTGGGGCCTACCCCCCAGAACTCTTGACTAACCTCACAATGCACGACCCACATTCCCCATAGATGAGGGTCCCTTTGAAAGTGGGAGGATGGGGAGGAGGACAATGGATCCAATACTATGAATGTAAAATCAGAATAATATAAATAAAAATATATATTTAAATAAAATTTAAAAAATAAAATAAAAGAGATACTAATAGAGCGAGGGAGGGGAGGTGATGGAGTGTGGATTGGTGAAGGGGAAAGTGGGGGAAAGGAGCGTATTATCTTGTTTTATTGTTGGTAAGTATAGAAGCTGTCTATAAAAAGGAAAAATATATACATAAAATAACAATATTTTAAAGGGAGCAAATAAGCACAATGCAGCCACTAGGTTCTCCCTGAATAGGTAGTCTTGATCATGGACTTGTATTCAGTTCTCCACTGCCCTTCCTCATCTCTTGCTTTTTGCCCACCACAGCATATCTCTTGAACACATATATCCACTCACACATCCTAATGTGTTCGATGAATTAAGGGAATAAACTTTAAGAACAAATTCTGGGAACGAATAACATTAACTAAGGAAGTGAAAGACCTATACAATGAAAACATAGAAACTCTCAAAAAAGAAATTGAGGAGGTCCTACAAAAATGGAAAGACCTCCCATGCTCCCGGATTGGTAGAATTAACATTGTGAAAATGGCAATTTTACCAAAAGCACTTTATAGATTCGATGCAATGCCAATAAAAATCCCAACTCCCTTCTTCAATGAGATAGAAAAAAACTATCTCAAAATTCATATGGAAAGGCAGAAGGCCTTGGATATCCAAGCTCATCCTCAGCAAAAGAAATACCTCTGGAGGCATCACCATACCTGATCTAAAGCTATACTACAAAGCCATGGTAATAAAAACAACATGGTACTGGCATAAAAACAGGAATATAGACCAATGGAACAGAATTGAAGACCCAGACTTTGGGTCAAGTAACTACAGCTACTTGATATTTGACAAAGGCCCTACCAATGCAGAATGGAGAAAAGATAGCATCTTCAACAAATGGTGCTGGACAAACTGGACAACCATATGTAGGAAAATGAAACTTGACCCACACATCTCTCCATGCACAAAAATTAAGTCCAAATGGATCAAAGACCTTAATATAAAACCAGAAACTCTGCTACTACTGGAAGAAAAAATAGGAGGAACCTTCTGCGATATAGGAGAGGGAAAAGATTTCTTGCACAAAACCCCAGCAGCTCAGGAAATTAAACAATCACTCAACCATTGGGATCTCATGATCTCAGATGGACAACGAACCTGAAGGGAGGATTAGCTAACCACACCTCACCAGGGCCCCAGCTGAAACCATAGAACAACGCAGGGGAAGGGCCAGGATACAGCGTTCATGGCGATCACGACACCAGAAAAAGGCTGAAGGAGATAAACACAGAGAACATCCATCTCCAACTAAGCCAGATATCCAGAGACACAGAGGCTCCCAAAACCTCATCACTGAAGCAGAACTAAAATGACCCCAATGTGGCTCAGGGAAACTCGCGGAAGAGGGGGTGGAAAGATTGTTAGAGTCACAAGTTGGGGCATTATGCACAGAGTCTGGGGCCTACCCCCCAGAACTCTTGACTAACCTCACAATGCACGACCCATATTCCCCATTGATGAGGGTCCCTTTGAAAGAGGGAGGACAGGGAGGAGGACAATGGAACCAATACTATGAATGTAAAATCAGAATAATATAAATAATATATATATATTTAATTTTAAAAAAGGAATGAACTATAAAAATAAAATATGTGCATAAACTGTGAGAGAGAACTGTAGGAATATTTTTATGAACTTTACAAATAACTTTTCTGCAATTGTTTCTGGGAGATGCTATATTCCTTGTAATTTGTCCTAAAGTTAATCTTAAAAGTACATAATCCACCTTCTTAAAGCAATGTGACAGGATTTCCTCCTCCTTAGTGTACCTTTAGTTTGAACAGCACAGAAGACCAATATTGACCAGCAATGTCTAGAGACTCTGATTGATCTTAAACTATGCTCTTTGCCCAATTTACAGTCTTTGTTGGACTCTCAACTCAGAACAAACCTACATTACTAAGAAGTGCTGATCATAGCATTAAAAACAACAAAATCAGTAATTATGAGACCACAGATCTGTTGAAGACAACTGGTGGGCTTCATGTGATTATATTTGTGATCAGAGTGTATATGTGTTCTGGATCAGCAAAGTCCAACAGGTTATGCCTTTAAATCACTTCTTTTAACAAATATTTAAGGATAGTCAAAGTTGAAAGTTCCTTACCCTTTGCTCATACCAGGTACCACTTGTGCAAGTACCAGTATGCAGAAGAAGCCACAGCCACAGTAACAACAGAACAGCAGTAACAGCAATGTACTAATGACTAAAACTAAACTTTTCTTCAGCAATTTTTGCCCCTCAAGCTGCTACTAGAGGCAATTTGCCCATACTTGCATATGAAAATTTTCTTATTCTATGCTCCTAGAAGCCATTTACACAATGTTAATTCTGCCTATCCAGGAGCATGGGAGGTCTTTCCATTTTCTCAAGACCTCCTCAATTTCTTTCTTGATTGTTTTTATGTTTTCATTGTATTGGTCTTTTCACTTCTTTGGTTAATGTTATTCCAAGGTATTTTTTTGTTGCTATTGAAAATGGGAAAATGTCACTAGTATCTTTCTATGTATCTTTGTCCTTTGCATATAGAAAGGCTACTGATTTTTATGCATTGATTTTGTATCCTGCTACTTTACTGAAGGAGTTAGTCATCTTTAGGAGTTTTGAGATGGAAAAGCTGAAGGAGATAAACACAGAGAACATCCAACTCCTACTAAGCCAGATATCCAGAGACACAGAGGCTCCCAAAACCTTATCACTGAAGTAGAACTAAAATGATTCCAATGTGGCTCAGGGAAATTGGCAGAGGAGGGGTCAAAAAGAATGTTAGAACCACAAGTTGGGCATTATGCACAGAGACTTGGCCTATCCCCCATAAATCTTGACTACCCCCACAATGCATGACCCACATTCCCCATTGATGAGAGTCCCTTTGGAAGAGGGAGGACAGGGAGGAAGATAATGGAGTCACCATTATGAATGTAAAATTAGAATAATATAAATAAAAAATAAATTGTTAATAAAAATATTTTTAAAAATTAAAAACAAAAGAGTTTTGACATGGAAGTTCTCGTATCACTTATGTATAGTATTATGTCATCTGGAAATAGGGTTATCTCAAGTTATTCCTTTCCAATTTGTATCACTTTTTAATTTCTTTCTCTTGTCTTATTGCTTGAGCTAGTACTTCCAGTACTATGTTGAAGAGCAGAGGAGAGAGTGGACATCCCTGTCTTGTTCCTGATCTCAGTGGGAATTCCTTCACTCTATCCCCATTAAGTATTATTTGGGCTTTAGGATCTTCATATATAGCCTTTATTATGTTGAAATATAGACCATTCATATCTATTTTCTCCAATGTTTTGATCATGAACTGATATTGTATTTTGTCAAAGGCCTTTTCTGCATCTATCAAAATGTTCATGTGTTTTTTGTGTTTAAGCTTATTTATGTAGTATATTACATTGACAGATTTCTGTATGTTAAACAATCTCTGTGTTCCTGTGATGAAGCCTACTTGATCAAGATGGATAATGCTTTTGATATGTTGTTGAATTCGGTTTGTGGGGATTTTGTTTAGGGTCTTTATGTCTAAGTTCATCAGGGAATAGGCCTATAGTTTTCTTTTCTTATGGCATCTTTCTCTGGCTTTGGTATTAGGGTGATACTAGCTTCATAGAAGGAGTTGGGGATCTTTCCGTGTTTTCTGATTGTGTGACACAGTTTGAAAAATTTGTTTCAATTCTTCCATGAATGTTTGAGAGAATTCTGTTGAGGAGCCATCTGGTCCCAGACTCTTTTTGGGGGGAAGATGTTTGATTACTCAATGGGTGTGATAGATTCGTTTAGGAGATTAATCTGCTTTGAGTTTAGCTTTGATACATGGTATGTGTCCAGAAATTCATCCATTTCTTCTACATAATCCAGTTTTGTGGAGTACAGGCTTTTGAAATAAGTCCTGATCATTCTCCCAATTTCACTTATGTCTGTTGTTATCTCTCCTTTTTCATTTCTAATTTTGTTAATTTGAAGAATCTCCTTTTTTCATTTGATCAATTTGGCCAGGGGCTTATCAATCTTGTTTATTTTTCAAAAAAGCAGCTCTTTGTTTTATCAATTTTCTTAATTGTATTCTTAGTTTCCAAATTATTAATTTCTGCTGTGATCTTAATTATTTCTTTCCATGTGGAGTTTTTTGGGTTAGAATCTTCTTGTTTTTCCAATGCCTTTAGGTGGATGGCTAGGTTATTGATTTGGGATCACTCTGACTTTGTTATTAGGCAGTTAGTGCTATGAATTTTCCCTTAAGGACTGCCTTCATTGTGTCCCATAAGTTTTGGCACAATGTGTTCTCATTGTCATTCAATTCAAGATTTTTTTTTGGTTTTTTTCTTTTTTATTAACAACTTCTATACTTACAGACAAAAAGAACATGATATTTCTCTCCCCTCCCTCATTCCTTCAGAACTCCATTTTCTATCATATCCCCTAGCTCTCTCCATTAGTCTCTCTTTTAATTTGATGTTGTCATCTTTTTCGTCTATTATGAGGGTTTTATGAAGGTATTGCAAGGCACTGCAAGGTCATGGATATTGAGGCCAATTTCTGTCTGGACAGTAGCATGGTAAGGAGTCGTATCCTTCCTTTGGCTTTTACATTTTCCCCACCCCCTCCACAATGGACCCTGGGCCTTGGAGGGTGTGACAGAGATGTTTCAGTGCTGGACACACTCCTCTATCACTTCTTCTCAGCACTGTGTTGCCTTTTGGGTCATCCCAGTGTTCATCACCATCTGAAAAGAGAAGCTTCTCTAACCAGAAGTGAGAGTAGCATTAATATGTGAATATGAACATTAAGTGTAGTGCTTTCAGAGAAGCTTGGTGGGAATAATATATACATTTAGGCTGACAAGAGCAGGTTTTATACCCCTAAGGCTCATGACCTCCCTCATTTGATTGAAGGCACCCGTTCGATCATTGGGCCTGTCTGGCCAAACTTGAGTTTTCCAATGTCCACTGCTGATGACTTCTGTCTCCCATATGGCTGCATGCAGTGCAGCTTTTTCCAGCTTTCAGTTGGCTGGTCTACAGGGAGAAACTTTTCTGCTCAGCACCAGCTTACTTTCTCAGTGACCTTGCCTCTCATGCAAGAGATGTATTCAGCAATAGGGTCTTACCATCTGTTTCTCAAGGGGAACCAAGGGCCTTGGCAATAGCCTTTAATGTTTTAGAGGCTACCAGGACCTCCTTGGCCAACAACTCACTGGAGGGTATCCCATCCCTAGTACTGAAAATTTTCTAGTAACAAACTATGGCCTCTGGGTTTGCCATTATTCAAAAAAGTAGGTTTACATATGTCTTACTCAGAATATTTTGAATTTTGACTGACCTTTCCCCTGCCGTTCCTTTACACATTCTTTTACCCTGGCCTCACTTAGGTCTTTTCCCTCCCTGTAATCTGTTCTTCTACTTACTTATATACAATACCATCCCCTTAAGCCCTTCTCTATCCTCCCTCCCTTATAGCTTTTTTCCAGCTTACTGGCCTCTGCTACTGACTTTTGGTTCCAGCTCATATACAAATCTATACATTTGTAGCTAGGTTCCACATATGAGAGAGAATATGAGATGTTTGGCTTTCTATGCCTGGGTTACCTCACTTAGTATAATCCTTTCCAGATCCATCCATTTCCCTTCAAATTTCATTTTTCAAGAAATTTTGCAGTTTCACTTTTTTATTTCATATACTACCCATTTATTGTTTAAAGGTTGTTGTTCAGTTTCCAGGAGCTGGTGGGATTCCTGGCATATCTTTTGTTGTTAATTTCTAACATTACAGCATTGTGGTCTGATATCATGCAGGAAATCATGTCAGTTTTCCTAAAAACATGGAGGCAGGTTTTATGGCCCAGTATATGATCTATTTTAGAGAATGATCCATGGGCTGCTGAGAGGAATGTGTAACCTGTGGATTTTTTGTAGAATGTTCTGTCGATGTCTGTTAGGTTTACTTGCTATTGTGTGTTTGAGCTATCTTACTTCCCTGTTAATTTTCTGTTTGGATGATCTATCTATTGCTGATAGTGGGATATTGAAGTCCCTGACTATGATGGTGTTGGTGGTTATTTCTGTTTTGTTGTCAAGTAGGTTTTGTTTTATGAATTGTGGTGCCCCTGTGTTTGGTGCATAAAGATCGATGATTGTGGTATCCTCTTGTTGGATTGTTCCCTTGATAAGTAAGAAGTGGCCTTCTTTGTCTTTTTTCATTACTTTTGGTTTGCAGTCTTTTATCCAATATTAGTATAACAACACCTGCTTGCTTCTTATTTCCATTTGCTTGGAATATCATTTTCCACCTTTTCACCTTGAGAAGATGTCTATCCTTAGTGATGAGGTGGTTTTCTTGAAGACAGCACATTAAGGGGTCTAAATTTTTGAGTCACCCTGTCAGCTTATGCCTCTTGATGTGTGAATTAAGGCCATTAATATTTAGTTTAATAACTTTGAGGTTTGATTTAATCCCAGATATATTGTGGTGGTTTATGTGGTTTGGTTTTTTTTTTTTTTTTTGGACTTTTAAGTTTTTTGTTCCTTGTCTGAGTTTAGTTATTGTGATCTGCTTCTTGTAGGCTCTTGAGGTTGGTTATTTGATTATTGTGTGTGGAGAGTTCCCTGATGTGCTGTTTGTAGGTTTGGCTTTGTGTTCATATAGTTACAGTTGAGTTTTATCATGGAAAAATTTTCTTTCACCATCTATTATGAGTGACACTTTTGTTGGGTAGAGTAGTTTGGGTTGTAAGACATAGGTTCTTAGACTTTGCAGTGTTCCATTCCAGGCCCTTCTGGCTTTCAGTGTTTCCATTAATGGGAATTACCATCATATGTAATGTGTTGTTTCTCCATAGCTGCTTTTAGGACTTTCTTCTTGTCATCAATATTTAGAGTCATAATGATAATATGTCTTGGAGAATTTCTCCTTTGGTCCAGTCTGTTTGCAGTTCATTAGCTTCTTGGAACTTGTTGGGATTTTCTTTTGAGAGAGTGGGAAAGTTTTCTCCAATAATTTTGTTGAATAAATTCTCCACTTGAGTTGTTTTCTGAGGACGAAGTAGCTTAATTCTCCAGGAATCTTTGAGCTGTAATATCAGAAACTGTGCCTGTTCTTTTCATTGATATCCATCTTTTGAAATTTGTTTTGTTTACTTTTGTTGGTGCTGATTCTTCAGTATGGTTAAGGATGCAGTGTGATATGTTTCTTCATGGATGAGATTTTACCTCACTCTCAAAGTTTAATAAATTTGTTTCAAGTCAGAAACTTCAATGTGACATTACGTTTCCACACTAAAGCATATTACCTGAGCATGTTGTGACTATGTATAGCTCTTATGCCCTGTGTGATAACTGAATCTCTAGGCAGGGATAGATCATTCATAGCCCACTAATCATGACATCTCTTTTCTATTACATGTGCTCATTCTGTGAGGTAATATCATTCTCTCTTCAAATTATTCCTTGAAAGCATGATTTTCTTGTATATACTTGAAAAGGTAAATCTTGTGTGTATTTTATTTATTTTCCAGGAAAATACCACTTGTATGGATGGTGACGTCTCCAGTCTTCCCATTCCTCATAAGATTTTGGCCAATAGAATTTTCTGTGATTATGAAATGTTCTCTTACTCTTCTGTCCAGTATAAGAGCTTTAATGCAAGTGTGTTTATGGAACACTGAAAAGGCAGCTCAGCATACTGAAGAACTAAATTTGAAAGGGTTGTTTAATATATTTTAAAAGAAATGTAAATAGCTACATGTGGTAAGTAGATACTATATTAGCCAGTGTGATTGATCCTGGTATATGCTCAGGATCCTAAACATGTTTCCAAGCTTTGGGACTTTTCCTTTGCCTAGTTCTCCACTGTCCTCACCCATACCCACTTCTAGGTGTCAAGAACCTCTCCTTCTATGCAATTACCAATAGATAAATATAACTATAGACATGTGGTTTGTATTTCAATTCCACTTAGAGTATTAGGAAATCAAGTTGTAATGTGTCCTTTCATCACAAATATATAACTATATATGTTATAAAGGGAGAGGTGCCCTTGATCTTCAGTCGTGAACTTGTATTCATATTTCTAAGAACTTGGTTCCATATGGAATATCACTTACTTCTCCACAAAACCAAGGAAGTCTCCATCTGTATGACATACACTTTTCTAAGACTTGTGTGACATTTGAACCAGTGTCCCACATTCTTTAATTCTCAGCACTGACTGACTCTGACAATGCACACAAAAGATGATAGAAGGCTTCTAGGTCCTCGGGTTGATATCTGGGTTTTCTTTTTTTTATACATCTATACTTTTATTACCTCTGTATAGTTGAAACTTCTGTCCCTCCTACAAGGTTTCATCTTTGAGACAGCTTCTGATATGGCTGCACTGGAAGCCTGACAGCACTTTTCCTGGAAAACTTCAGGAAGAAAGAACGTGAGCACATATGAGACCAACTTGAGAACTCTTGGAAACTTCCTGGTAGCTACTCTGCAATTTAGAATTCACCTCATGAGGACAAAGTAGTCAGTATAGATTCAGCTTTACTGGCCCTTCATTTAAGAACAAGAAAATTAGGGGACAACTGTGGATACATACCTGCCTTAGCATGCACCAATTTACTTTTCATCCAGCCTCTCTTTCTTCTTGTTCTCTTCTCAGGGACAAACTCAGGAGACTCATAAGTGAAGATCTGAGGGTTGTATCCTTTTGAGTCTGCATGGACAGAGGACATGTTACCATGGAAGCCCACCTGGCCAGTGCTGGGATCCTGTCTTCAAAATTACTTTGAGGCATTTCATGTGTCAGTGAGGAGATGGAAGAAGATGGCCCTTTTCCCTTTTGCATTTATCTACCAAAGTGATTGGAGTTGAGTGACTTATATACCTTTTCTTGTCAGGGAAAGTCTTCTCTTCTATGCTTCTGTTCTTACATATTTTGGTCCAGAGGACACACATGTATCTTCTTCTTTTCTGTCTGCCATACCTACCAAAACAAATCACAAAGTGATCTCTTGGCTCACTGCCACAACCCTTTAGACTTGAGGAGAATAAAGGAGAGATGTGTTAGGGTGTCATTCATTTAGAGAAGGTAAAGGAACCAAAAATCTCTCTTTCTCTCTCTCCACTTTACCTTTCAAGAGCACCATTTTCTTTTGTTATAGTGGCTTGGAGTTAACACCGAGCCAACTGATATGGTCTGTCTTCTCAATGTCCCCAAACAAGTAAGGCATCCAACCTGCGTCTAACCATGTTATTTATGATTAACTTGTTTTAAAACATAGTAATAATATTAGCTTCAAATATATAAATGAAATGCTAATAACTTAATCACTATACACATTAATTTATACACTAATAATCACCTCACTATTCCTTATAATTTATGAGGGAAGGAAGACAGTACATTTGATTTACAGATAACAAAATTATTTCTGATCTTGTCTAGGATATGTCCCCCCCTTTTTTTTAAGGATATGTCCCTTAAAGGTGGCTGTTGCTCTGGGGCTTGAAGCCAGGGCTCTTTTCTGAGGAATACACACAGGAAGAATGGGTGGAGAATGTCAATCATGATTTCAATAATGTCTGTCAGGGTGACCTTTTTCTCATCATTTCTTACCTGTTTTCACAAGAATATCATCAGAGCGGCCCATGAAACCTTGCTTATGGCTCTCTTTTAAGAGTGTTATTGGTGACTACCAACCTTCTCAGTCCGCTTCCTTCTGTTTTAACTTCATTCTCTATTTCCCTCCTCTATTCCTCCTATTCTGTTTTCCTTCTAAATCAAAAACTTGTTTTCATTCTAATTGGTCACCTTGAGACTCCATGTGTCACCTCATACATTGAGTCTAGGATAGTAATTGGGGACACTCATCATGTCAGCACCTGCAGGACTCTGAATATCTAGACTCCAAAATCTTACACTTATCCAAATGAGTTTACTGTGGTATCTAAGTAATTGAGCTCAACTGATTCCTATGATTCCAAAGTCCTGATGAAATCACACCATTCCACCAGGTCCTGTTCTCTGGTTTATTAAAGTAACAGAACCTAAGGAAAAGGCCAGGGAACTCAAAGGTGAAAGCCTGATGTATTGTATGTACTCTAGATGCATCTCATATCCTAATTTCACTAATAACATTGTGACTTTGCTGACAAGTGTAGATTCCCCCTCTTCAAAGGAAAAAATAAAGGGGGTAAAGCTTGTGACCATTTTGTATAACTTGTCTGGAAACTTCAGTAAATCTTATTAGTAAAAATATTTTTGTTATTCTTCTTTGCCTTTGTACAGTTTATTTTACTGTGTTTATTTTGTTTTCCCAATGTGACAACTATTTTTAAAACTAAAATGGAACATTCTGTTTTGGTCCTTGCCATCTGACAAAGTACTTGGTAAGAGATGGAATTTGATATTTATTTTCACTGATGCAAGTTTGTGCCAAGATTACTATGTGGGATATTTATAAAGTGACCTGAGCATGCATAAGACACCAGTATCTGACCTTGCTTTTATCTCCTAGGAATTTGAAATAAATGTGTGTGTTCTCTGATTAGTTAGATGATCTCTGGTGTCTTGCTATAATGCTTGCAAATGACTGTACCAGACAGTCAAAGCAAAGAAAACAGTTGTGACTGACATGTGACTTTCACATGTTGTGCCATATTATTGCCTTAAATGACCTTTTTCTTGATTCATATGAAAACTTTATGTGTGATCATTGGTTTATGCTATTAGGAAACAGCAAGTTGATAACATCTGGGGTTTGCTGAGGCATTTGTGATTCTTCCTTTAGACCCAATGAACAAATCCCAAGCAGCCAACTTGCGTGTCATCCTGGAGGTTTCTTCCTTCAACAGCATCAAATCTGAAGTTTAATTGAACCCTTTATCCCTCTTATATTTGCTATGGGAACTCCTTTTGTCTTCAAGTTGGTATTAGTAACTTGTTCTTCATTGACAGAGTTCTTCCTCTGACAAAACAAAAACTACTTCCCTATCTTTATCCACATCTAATTCCTTTTTGGTGGTTTACGAATTATTGATTCATATTATTTTATTAAATCATAAATTTTTAAATGTTGGCACTCAGGTTGGGAATCTTTGTCTCCTTCAGTATAAAGTCACGGATATTGTATCCCATCTTAATTCCTCACTGACTCTCAAAACTTCTGGAGTTTCTTCAGAATATGGTATATTTTATTGTGCTCCTATGTAAGATGAATAATTATCTATTAAAATTACATTTTCAACATACAAAAAGTCAGAAGCCAAGCACAGCATGCCTGTGCTGCTGTTCTGTATATGGTTCTAGTTCACATGCTGATCTGTAAGTCCTTAACAGAGTTTGGGGTCACTCTTTGTGCAAGTGTCAACCTGAGGCACTAATAATAGTGGAGACTGGACACAGAGATCTGGCTCTTTTTGTCCTGCTGTTGTGGATACAGCTGGAACAATAGTACAGAGATTTCAGTGTATCAGCTTTCATAGCTTACAGTAACTGAGATTGAAACCTGTGTCAGCTTGCTAAATCAGCCAGCATGGATTCATTTTGAAGATCATGCATTGAGATGTCATTAACACAAGAGCCTAGCATCTTTTGCAACTACCCCTAGTATCTACTGATTCTGTTATGGGTCCCAGGATCTGCTGTTCTTTTGTCACTGCTATGGACAGTTTGCATCACCTACCCACTAGCAGTAGAACCTAGAGAAGCTTTCAGAGAGCCCTCCATTGTGACTATATTGAAAATTGTATATTATTAACCTTGGAGCAGTGGCTGTGAGACAGATGTTTCCCCATATTCATCATCTCAGTTTACCTAGTGAAAAGTGTGGTCATAGTACATGGTGAATTTAAATGGCATGGTATCATCACTACGGTGAGAAACCTCATGAATATGGAATCCATGAGACGGTGTGGCCCCGAGTGTTTCACTGGTTATGGAAGCTACTTAGTTTAACATTACAGTCTTAGTGAAACAGTAATATAATTGTTGCTTAAGAGATTTTATCAAAATTGTTATACATAAATATAGTGATTGTGCCTTGAAGGTAATGAGATAGTACAAGAATTAGGTATATGTTCCCTGTTGTAGTGCTGCCATATTCCCTTCCTCAGCTTCCCATGAAGAAACTGGTGTGAGAGATGTTGATGGCAGACTCTGGGCACTGCAGGCTTTGTGAGATATTTGTATGCTGTGGCTTCCATAGGTGTTACATGTGTGTATATGTGTATATATGTGTGGAGGGAATGTATCTATCCATTTGTGGGAATTCATATGCTTGTCATCATTTTTTCTTACATGGACAGCTTGGAAATTAAACCTGGGTCTGCCAGCTTTGCAAAGTGACTTTAACCACTGAGATATCTTTCCAGCATTCCCTTACCATCTTGAAATTTTAGTGTCAGTTATTTTTGTTATAGTGATGAGGAAAAACATTACACATAAAATGGTATATCTAGATCTGATTCCCAGCATCCAGGAAGCTGCATATGGAGTCCTTCGCCTGTCAGTACCACGGCCTCAGCCAGCGCTGTACAAGCCCTTGCTGCTGAGCTTCCCTGTGCACTGTCACTGATCACTGTCCTCTATGGTTCTGGTTAAGGATTGGAACAAGACTTACATTCTGACTGACTTTGCGTTCTTTTTTTAAAAGCATGTCTTTCTTCTTAACTTTATTAGTGTTTATGTCCACACTTTTTTTTTTTTGGAGATAGACACAGAGAGAGACGGAGAGGGAGAGGCAGAGAGAGAGAGAGAGAATGGGCGTGCCAGCAGCCTCTCAGCTGCTGTGAACGATCTCCAGATGCTTACACCCCCTCGTGGGCAAGTGCAGCATTGCGCCCTTGGGTCATTTTGCACCTGGCTAAAGGTGGGACCTGGAGATTGGAACTGGCATTCTTAGGTTTAGCGGGCAGGAGCCTAAACCATTAAGCCATCTCTCCAGCCCCTGATCTTGTGTACTTTCCCTAACTTCTGGTGCAATTTCATAAAGGTGAAATTACATAAAAGTAAATTCATGGCACATTGTAAGTACTCAATAAAGTCCTAAACTTTGTGGTTTTGAAATGTACAATTCAAGGTATAGTAGGGTAGAAAATTTTGTATACATTCAGTAGAGTAATTGAATATATTTCTTTATACCTTGAATCTGGCTAGGCTTGGGTCTTTTACTGCATAATGTGGTGAAATCAATATACATCAGTTCTGGATTCTAGGACTTCAGAGGGCATGTTGCTTCCACATCCACTATGAGTTTTGAGATAGCCACTTCAGCCTACTGAAGAATGAAAGGCCTTGTGGAGGACATAGAAGTTCTCAAGTACCATAATTTCCAACTTTGTGGCATTTGAGGATATTATTGAAGAATAGAGTGAGTAGGAGGTGGATAGTGTGAGTCCTCCTATCTGTGTGGAGTATTTTTTAAATTTATGATATGGTTCAGAATTAATAATGCCTCCAATTTTGTCAAAAATAACACTTAAACTGTCAATTTTAATTTCTGCAGTCAACTCACTATTGAGTGTACTCATATTTGGAATGCTGACTGCCATCCTTCTCTCTTCAGCCAAGCCTGAGAAGACAACTGAACTCATCACACATTGCCAGCACCAAATGGTAGAAAGGTGACTTGGGCACAGGGGTCAATGGAACCAACTGCTATCATCTGCAAAAAAAAAAAAAAAAAAAAAAAAAAAAAAAAAAAAAAAAAAAAAAAAAACCCTAGGCAAATAAGCAGACTAAACACACAGCCATGTTGTTCATTTAAGTCTCATTTCAATCCATTAAGCACTGGGATGTGCTGTTAGCTATGCTCTCATGGATTATGAAAATTAATGTTTTCATATATATGAATATGCATTTATAGTATAGGCAACAGCTTTACTTCCCTTCCATCTTTTCATCTGTGTGGGTCTAGTGTACATGCAAAATTGTGGCTTCCACATGGCCCAATGTTCTGGGTCAAAATTCTGAGAAAGTAGACACCTACAACACTGATTCCTTGATGCTTTCTCCCACACTTTGTTTCGTACAGGAAGCAGAAATCTTTGTACTAGGGTAAGTACATCTTAGACAGGCTTTGGGAGAGTGGCACCATGGAAAAAGTCATGCTGACAGTGCACAACTCCACCACTTTTGTCTCCAGTGTCACAGATGGAGACAGTGCAGTCAAAGCTGTCAACATTTCCAGGCTGGGTCAAGGCAGAAGCAGTATAGCAAAGGGAAAAATTCTGAGAAAACCAATGGCAAGTTCCCCATGTACCCAGACATGTGAGATCTACTGATACAGATTAGGAGCAAGGTAATCATTTTTCTGGTAGGTAGTGCTGTGGTCACCTTCTCATTGCTGGAAAAAAGTACACACAGCCAAAAGCAGATGATTGGAGGAAAGTTTTTATTTTTGCTTACAGTCTTTATTTTTGCTTACAGGAGAAGCTTCATGATGGCAAGGGAAAATATGACATTGCAGAGGCTTGACATTACTTCTGCCACAGCAAGTAGAAAATAATGGCAAGAGAATAAGCTAAACTCTAGCAAGGGAATGCAGGCTATAACTACCCTATGTTCTCCCTCAACACTATACCACTTCCAGCAAGGTACTACCTCACAAATTACCTTCTGGTAGAAACCAAACATTCAATACATATGAGTTTGTGAAGGACATCTCATTCAATTCACCACATTCCACCTTTGGTGCCCATAAATTCATAATTATTCATGATGTAAACTCCAATGTCTTAAGTTAGCCTGTAAAAGTCTCCATAGTCATCAATCACAATACTGTTCAAACATCCCCATACTAAAAGTTCTATTAACTATGAGCCTGTAAAACCAAATTAATACATATTGGAACAGAGTAAACATTTACACTGTAAAAGATGGTATTGCAAGGGAAGACTGAGCCAAGGTAAGATCTAAGTCCAGCATGGCAATCATCAAATCCTACATTTCTGTGTGCATTTGGAACCCACAATAAAGTCTCTGGGGTTACAATTGCCCCTCCCCATTTTTGCCCACAGCATAGGGAAATATCCAAATTAAGGCACCAGCTGTCTTTAGCAGCTGTATCACAATCTTGACATCGCCAGAATCCTGGGGTCTCAACTGCAAAGGATGGTTCATCATCTCCTCCGGGAGACACAGGAACTCCAACAACCCTGATTCACATTGCCCAGTTGCCATTTCCACAAAAACAGTTGCAAATTCCACAACTCTTTCCTTAGTGCATGTGTTATACTCCTAACATACCATGTGGGCTATCAAATTTATTAATACTGATGAAAATAAAGTTGAGGTAAAGAGCAGAAAACACCTTCTCATACTTTACACAAACCACCTATGTTCAAAAGAGTCATTATTCTTCCTGCTGTCCCAATGAAGAACAGATGGTGCAATCTCAGTTGTGGTAGTATCTCCTATAATTTTGGCTATAGTGAGCTGCTGTCCCAAAATATTCATTTCATTGTGTGCCATATCATTTTGCTCACAATAGTTTGTTTCTTCTAAATTCAACTGTGCCATATCATTTTGCTCACAATAGTTTGTTTTTTCTAAATTCAACTGTGCATAAGTTCTCAGGAAATAGACAGAATGCAGCTAGCCTCACATTAACTGCCCCTAGTCCAGTCTGGACAAAGCTCTTTCTTCCCATCATAAGCCAAGACTACATAGTCCATAGTTCTTTCTCCATTTAGGTCTTTCAACTCTGACCAGATTGGTCTTTCAAACTCTACTGACAGCACTACAGAACATCTCTTATGCCAAGGTTTCATATTCTCCCACATTCCTCTTGCAAATAGGTTATAAAATCCCAAACCCATATAATCAGGTTTCTAGCAGCAATGACCTCACTTCACTGGTATCAGATTTCTGTTGTACTTACCTTCTTGTTGCTGGGACAAAGCATTCTAAGAAAAGCAGTGGATGGGAGAAAAAGTGTTATTTTTAGTTAGTGTCAAGGATAAATTTCATGAAGGAAGTCGAAAACATGATATGAGGAAATGCTGGAAATCATCTCTGCCACAGCAGGTCGAAAATGGCAGCAATGGGGCTGGAGAGATGGTTCAACAGTTGAGGCCCTTGCATAGAAATCCAAACAATCCTGGTTCATTTCCCAAGTCCCACATAAAGCCAAATGTTCAAAGTGCACGTGTCTTGAGTTTGTTTGCAATTGCCGAAGGACCTGGTGCTCTCATTCCCTGTCTATCTTCTGTCACTGTTAGACAATAAAAATATTTTTAAATGGCAGCAATAAAGTAAGCTAAACTTCTTCAAGGAGTAGCTGGCTATAACATCCCTAAATCCATCACAACTCCCCTTCTCTAGCAAGGCTCCACCTCCCATATTGCCTTCATCTTGGAACCTTTCTTTCTTTCACATGAATCATTGAGATTGCATTGTGCCCACAACTTTAATCCAAGATAATTTCTATTTAATGATAAATTAACCAAATATGCATAGTATTTTAGAGGAATTGTCACATTAAAATGTGAACTTATTTGGGAGACAATAACTTTGACAACAACATACACATTTAACATACTGTGAGAAATGAATCAACTATCACTTTAAAAATTTTTATTGACAAATTCTATACTTATAGAAAATAAACCATGGTATTTCTGTCCCCCAGACCAATTAGAGAGCAGTTGGTTTTCCCCAGAGCAGAGATGCCACTATTGCATCCATTCGGTCATTTGGCCTGTCTGGCCACACTTCAGGCTTCCAGTGCCCACTGTTTTCACCGCTGGTGACTTCTGTCTCCCATAGGCCTGCATGCAATTCAGCTTTTTCCAGTTTTCAGTTGGCTGAATCCAAGCCTAACATCTCCAGATGGAAAGAAATAATCAAGATCAGAGCAGAAATTAATGAATTGGAAACTAAGAAAACAACTAAGAAATTGATTAAATGAAGGGCTGGTTCTTTGAAAAAAATAAAAAGATTGATAAACCCTTGACCAGTTTGATCAATCAAAAAAGAGAAGTCTCAACTTAACAGATTCAGAAATGAAAAAGGAGAGGTCACAACTGACATCTATGAAATTGGAAGATTTCAAAATCTCTATTCCACAAAATTGGATAATCTGCAAGAAATAGATGAATTGCTACACACATGCCATCTACCAAAACTAAAGCCAGAGCATATTACTCTCCTAAACAAACATATTACATACATGAAGATGGAAAATTTAATCATAAACCTCTCCCAAAAGAAAAGTCCAGGAACAAATGGCTTCGCAGCCAAATTCTACCAAACTTTCATTGAAGAACTGAAACCAACATTTCTCAAACTGTTTTTCATAATTCAAACAGAAAGTCCTCCCCAACTCCTTTTATAAAGCTAGCATCACCCTATTGCCAAAGCAGATAGAAATGCAACAAGAAAAGAAAACAATAGCTCTATATCCCTGATGAATTTAGATGCAAAGAACTTGAACACAATCCTCACAAACTCATTTCAACAACACACTAAAAGCATTAGTCACCTTGACAAGTAGGCTTCATCCCAAGGATGCAGGGATGGTTCACATATGGAGATTGGTCAATGTAATACACCACATAAATAAATTTAACAAAAAGAAACACATGGTCATCTCAATTGATACAGAGAAGGCCTGATACAGAGAACACCATGCTGGAGGGTTTATATCTCTCAACACAATAAAATAACACTTAGTGAGGAAAGACTCAAGGAGTTTCCATTGAGATTGGGCATAAGACGGGGTGCTAACTCTCATAACTGCTCTTCAAATTAGAAGTACTGGGCCAAGCAATAAGACAAGCAAAAGAAATAAAAGGGATTCAAATTGGAAAAGAAGAAGTCAAGTTAGACCTATTTGCAGACAAAGATTATGTTCTCCAGTGTCAAGTTCTCACTAGTTTTTCCCCATTTAGTATTATGTTGGCTGTAGGTATGTCATAAATAGCTTTTATTATGTTGAGATATGTTCCCACTATTCAAAGTTTCTGTAATACTTTTACCATGAAGGGATATTGGATTTTGTCAAATGTCTTTTCTGCATCTATTTAGATGACCGTGTGATTTTTGTCCTTCAGACCACTTATATGGTGTATTTCATTTATGGATTTGTGTATGTTGAACCATCCGTGCATCTCTGGGATAAAGACTACTTGGTCAGGGTGAATAATCTTTCTGATATATTCTTGTATTCTGTTTGCCAGTATTTTGTTGAGAATTTTTGCATCTATATTCATGAGGGAGATTGGTCTGTAATTTTCTTTTTTTTGATCTGTCTTTGTCCGGTTTGGGTATCAGGGTGATGCTGGCTTCATAGAAGGATTTCGGTAGAATTCCTTCCTTTTCTATTTTATGGAAAAGTTTGAGAAGCATTGGTGTTAGTTCTTCCATGAACATCTGATAAAATTCAGTAGTGAATCTATCTGGGCCTGGACTTTTTTTAGTTGGGAGACTTCTTGGATCTCTGTAGTTGGTATAGGTCTATTTAAATGGTTTATCTCACCTTGATTTAAATTTGGTAGGTCATATGAATCAAGGAAATCATCCATTTCTTTCAGGTTATCAAACTTAGTGTCATATATATTCTTAAAGTATGTCTGTACGATTTTCTGAAATTTTTTTATTATGTTGTGTGTTGCCTTTTTCATCTCTAATTTTATTAATTTTTGTCTCTTATCTCTTTCTTTTGGTCAGATTTGCTAAGGGTTTATCAATCTTGTTTATCCTTTCAAAGAACCAACTCTTTGTTTCATTGATTCTTTTGATTTTTTTTTTTTGGCTTCCATTTCATTAATTTCTGCCCCAATCTTTATTATTTCTTCCCATCTACTGATTTTTGGTTTGCCTTGTTCTTTTTCAAAGGACGTAAGGTGAAGCATTAAAATGTTTAGTTGTGAACTCTCTAATTTATTAATATAGGCACTTAGAGCTATAAATTTCCCTCATAGGACTGCCTTCATTGTGTCCCAAAGTTTTGGGTATGTTGTATTCTCATCATCATTTGATTCTATGAATTTCTTGATTTCCTTTTTCATTTCTTCAAAAACCCATATATCATTCCATAGTGTACTGATTAGTCTCCATGAATTTCTGTATGCTCTGTAGTTTGTCTTGTTACTGATTTGCAGTTTAATCTCATTGTGGTCAGATAGCTTAAAAGGGATTACTTTAATTTTCCTGTGTTTGTTAAGATTTTATTTGTGTCCTATTAAATGGTCTATTTTAGAGAATGTTCCATGTGCTGCTGAGAAAAATGTATATTCTGCAGCATTTGGATGTAATGTTCTGTATATATCTGTTAGGTCCATTTATTCCATGACATCATTTAATGCAGATGTCTCTCTGTTTATTTTTTTTGCTGGGTAGACCTGTCAAGTGATGAGAGTGGGGTATTGAAGTCACCCACTACTATTGTGTTAGGAGTTATCTCTGAACTTAAGTCCAATACTGTTTGTTTGATGAAATTGGGAGCCCCCATGTTAGGATCATATATGTTTAGAATTGTAATGTCCTCCTGTTGGACTGTTCCCTTAATCAGTATAAAGTGACCTTCTTTATCTTTACTCACTAATGTTGGTTTGAAGTCTATCCTGTAAGAAATTAGGATAGCACCCCCTTCTTGGTTCCTAGGCCCATTTGTTTGAAATACCATTTTCCGATATTTCACCCTAAGAAGGTTTCTATCTTTTATTGAGAGGTGAGTTTCCTGGAGGCATCAGATGCTTTTTAATCCAGTCTGAAAGCCTGTGTCTTTTGGTTTGGGCATTGAGGCCATTAATATTAAGAATTATTATTGAAAGATATGTATTTATTCTCACCATTCTTCTTGTTTTGTAGTTCTTCCTGTTTTCACTTTACACATTTATTTTTACTGTTATTTGAGTATGGTTTATTTTTTTCCTATTTCCTGCTGTGTGTATTTTGCTTTCTCTTCAGTGTGAATGATTCCTTCAAGTATTTTCTGTAGAGCTGGTTTAGTTGCCATAAATTCCTTTAGCCTGTTTTTATTGTGGAATATTCTCATTTCTCCATCAATTTGGATAGCTTTGCTGGATAAAGTAATCTTGGTTGACAGTTTTTATCTTTCAGAACTTGGAATACATCATTCCAAGCCCTTCTGGCTTTTAAAGTTTGTGTTGAGTAATGCTGTGATCCTGATGGGTTTCCCTTTGAAGGTCACTTGCTTTTTCTCTCTAACTGCTTTCAATATATTTTCTTTAGTTGGCGTGTTTAGAAGTTTAATTATAACATGGCAAGGAGAGGATCTTTCTAGGTTTTGTCTGTTTGGTGTTTTAAAAGCTTCTTGTATCTGCACTGGCTTTTCCCAATTTTGGGGAAATTTTCTTCTATGATTTTGTGGAAAATACCTACTAAGCCTCTGAATTGAAATTCTTCCCCTTTTGTTATACCCTGAATTCTTATGTTTGCTCTTTTCATAGTGTCACTGATGTCTTGGAATTCCCATTCATACCTTTCTATTAGCTTGTCTTTCTCTTTGTTGGACTGTATTAGGTCTGCCATCTGTTCTTCTAGTTTACATATTCTGTCCTCTCCTTCATTCATTCTACTGGTGAGACTTTCCACAAAGTTTTTTATTTCACTGACTGTGTTCTTCAGAGCTAGGATTTCAGCCTTGTTTTTCTTCAGTGTTTCTATTTCCTTACTCATGTACTGTAATGACCTTTTTATTTCATTAAGCTGGTTACCTGTGTTCTCTTTCAGGAGTTTGTTTTCTTCTTTAATTCCTTTGTTTTCTTCTCTGATTCCTTTCATTTATTCTTTCATTTCTTTGAGTATAGGTAACATCATTCTTTTGAAATCTTTGTCTGGAACTTCATCTAAAACAGTCTCATTGGTGAACATTTCTGATGGATTTGTAATTTTTGGTGGCATTTCATTGTCTTGATTTTTGTGTTTCTTGTATTATAATGTAGTGACTTTTGCATCCTGGATTGATTTGATGCTTAGGTTTTCTATTTATGTGCAGTGTTCTTAGATGAGGTGATCTACCTTTATATACTTTCAGGATATAAGTTTCAGGTGCCAAGTGTAGCAATTGTACCCAAATCCAACCTCCGAAGTAATCCTAGGTGTTGAATTTTCTTGTTAAGCAAGTATTGTAGTGGACTGGGTGGAACAATTTACTGGCAAATTCTAAACTTCAACTGAGCAAAATACACATTCAATTAAAACCAGAACACAGTATACAAGTGTGGGAATTAAAACAAACAGTCTTATAAGGCCAAAATTCCTAAGTGTGTGTGCTGCTCTACACCCTTAATCCTGTCTTCTCGGAGGTAGAGGAGTCTGTTCTGAATTGGGTTCCAGGTCAGCCTGGATCTGGATCAGATCCTTCCCCTTATAATGACAAAAGCAAAAGATAAAGGCCCTTATAAATCTAAAGGTATTAAAGGAAGCAATAGTCGACACCCCATGTTCAGCTAATTTGAAAATGGTAAAGCCAACCACAAATATGTAACCCATAACCTTCCCTGACATGGAAAGAGAGATTAGCCCTTCCAATGCAGGCACCTTTTGTACTTTGTTAGGTGAAGAAATACCTTCTTTCCAGAAAAGTATACTGTTTCAAATAGCTTTCTGAAACAGGAAATGCCAACAATTTGAATGAGTTTTTTCACAGAAAGGAGGTTGAGTACAACAAGTTAGAACTGCCTTGGTTTGTGCAATGTAACAAGATATGTAACTTAGTTCATTTCATTTTGATTGTACTTTGTTATGTAAAGAAACGTCTTCATCGCTGAACACCACACAGTTTGAAATAGCTTTGTTAAACTTAGCAAATGCATGTGATTTGAATGAGTTTCTTTCACAGGAAGGAGGTGGAGTACAACAAGTTAGAGCTGCCTTGGATTCTTCAATGTAACAAGATGCATAAGCTAGTAAGTTCATTGCATTTTGATTGTACTTTGTTAAGTAAAGTAAAATCTCTTTGCAGAACACTATATGGTTTCAAATGGCTTTGTTAAACTTAGCAAATCCATGTGATTTGAATGAGTTTCTTTAGCAGGAAGGAGGTTGAGTACAACAAGTTAGAATTGCCTTGATTTTTGCAATGTGACAAGGTGTATAAGCTTAGTAAGTTCATTTTATTTTTATTGTACATTCTTATGGAAAGAAACATCTTTATTGCAGAACACTATAATGTTTCAAATACTTCTCTGAAACTTAGCAAATATGAGCAATTTGAAGGAGTATCTTTTGCAGCAAGGAGGTTGAGTACAACAAGATAGTCCTGTGTTCATTTGTTCAATGTAACAAGATGTATAACTTAGTAAGTTCATTTCATTTTGATTGTACTGTGTTAAGTAGATAAACACCTTCATTCCAGAACACTATACTGTTCAAATAGCTTTCTGAAACTAAGCAAATTTGAGGGATTTCAATGACTTTCTTTCAAATAAAGGACGTTGAGTTCAACAAGTTAGAACTTCTTGGATTCTGCAATGTAACAAGTTGTATTAAGTAGTAAGTTCACTTCATTTTGATTGTACTTTATTAAACAAAGAATGATCTTCCTCACAGAACACTATATGGTTTGAAATAACTTTATGTAGCTTAGCAAATGTAAGCAATTTGAATGAACTTCTTTTGCAGGATGGAGGTTGATTACAACAAGTTCAACCACTCTTGGATTGTGCAATGTAAGAAGGTGTATAACGTAGTAAGTTCATTTCATTTTGATTGTAGTTTGTTAAGAAAAGAAACACCTTCATTAAAGAACACTATACTGATTCAAATAGCTTTCTGAAACGTAGCAAATGCATGTGATTTGAATGAGCTTCATTTGCAGGAAGGAGACTGAGTACAAGAAGACACTGCCTTGGTTTGTGCAAAGTAACAAGATGTGTAACTTAGTAAGTTCATTTCATTTTGATTGTAGTTTGTTAAGTAAAGAAACATCATCAATCTAGAGCACTATACTGTTTGAAATAACTTTGTTACACTTAGGAAATATGAGCAACTTGAATGAGTTTCTTTCACAGGAAGGAAGTTGAGTATAACAAGATAGAACTGCCTTGGTTTGTGCAAAGTAACAAGATGTATAACATAGTAAGTTCATTTCATTTTGATCGTACTTTGTTAACTAAAGAACACCTTCATTCCAGAACACTATACTGTTTGAAACAGCTTTCTGAAACTTAGAAAATATGAGCAATTTGAATGAGATTCTTTCACAGGAAGGAGGTTTAGTACAACAAGATAGAACTTCCTTGGTTCGTGCAATGTAATAAGATGTATAACTTAGTAAGTTCATTTCGATTGACCTTTGTTAAGTAAAGAAATATCTTCATTAAATCACATTATACAGTTTTAAATAGCTTTGTTAAATGTAGTAAATGCATGCGATTGAATGAGTTTCTTTTGCAGGAAGGATCGTGAGTACAACAACTTAGAACTGCCTTGATTTGTGCAATATAACAAGATGTATAACTTAGTATGTTCATTTCCTATTATTGTACATTGCTAAGTAAAGAAACACATTCATTCCAGAACAAAATAGTGTTTCAAATAGCTTTCTGAATCTTTGCAAATGAGAGAGATTTGAATATCATTCCCAGGAATGAGGTTGAGTACAACAAGACAGAACTGCCTTGGTTTATGTAAGGTAACAAGATGTATATCTCAGTAAGTTCATTTCATTTTGATTGTACTTTGTTAAGTAAAGAAACACCCTCATTCCATAACATTATCCACTTTCAAATACCTTTCTGAAACGTAGCAAATGTGAGTGATTTGAGAGACTTTCTTTCACAGGAAGGAGGTTGAGTACAACAACATATAACTCCTTGGTTTGTGCAATGTAACAAGATGTATAATTTAGTAAGTTCATTTCATTTGGTTTCAGTTTGTTGAGTGAAGAAACACCTTCAATAAAGAACACTATACTGTTTCAAACAGCTTTCTGAAAGTTAGTATATGCATGTGATTTGAATGAGTTTCCTTCTCACAAAGGAGGTTGAGTACAAGTTGGAACTGCCTTGTTTTGTGCAATGTAACAAGATATATAACTTAGTAAGTTCATGTCATTTTGATTGTACTTTGTTAAGTAAAGAAACACCTTCATTCCAGAACCCTATACAGTTTCAAATAGCTTTCTGAAACTTAGCGAATGCCTCCAATTTGAATGACTTTCTATCGTAGGAAGGAGGTTGAGTCCAACAAGTTGGAACTGCCTTGGTTAATGCAATGTAACAAGTTGTATAACTTAGTGAGTTCATTTCATTTTAATTGTACTTTGTTACATAAAGAAACATCTTCATTGCAGATTACTATACGGTTTGAAATAGCTTTGTTAAACTCAGCAAATGCATGTGATTTAAATGAGGTTCTTTCACAGGAAGGAGGTTGAGTATAACAAGTTAGAACTGACTTGGTTTGGGCAATGTCACAAGATGTATAACTTAGTAAGTTCATTTCATTTCAATTGTACTATGTTAACTAAAGAAACACCTTCATTACAGAACATTATATTGTTTCAAATAGCTTTCTGAAACTTAGCAAATATGTGCGATGAGAGTGAGTTTCTTTTGCAGGAAGGAGGTTGAGTACAACAATTTGTAACTTCCTTCCTTTGTGCAATGTAATAAGATGTATAAATTAGTAAGTTCATTTCATTTTGACTATACTTTGTTAAGTAAAGAAAAACCGTTATAAGAACACTATATTGTTTCAAATAGCTTTCTGAAACTTAGCAAATGCAAGCAATTTGAATGAGTTTCAGTAAGTTCATTTCATTTTGATTGTTGTTTGTTAAGTAACAAAATACCTTCATTCCAGAACACTATACTGTTTGAAATAACTTTGTGAAACTTAGCAAATGCAAGTTATTTAAATGAGTTTCTTTCATAGGAAGGACTTTGAGTATGACAAGATAGAACTGGGTTGGTTTGTGCAATGTGATAAGATGTATAACTTAGGCAGTTCATTTCATTTTGATTGTAATTTGTTAAGTAAAGAAACGCCTTCATTCCAGAACACTATATTGTTTCAAATAGCTTTCTGAAACTTAGCAAATGCAGGTGATTTGAGTGAGTTTCTTTCACAGGAAGGAGGGTAGGACAAGAAGTTGGAACTGCCTTGGTTTGTACAATTTAATAAGACGTATAACTTAGGCAGTTCATTTCATTTTGATTGTAATTTGTTAAGTAAAGAAACACCTTCATTCCAGAACCCTATACAGTTTCAAATAGCTTTCTGAAACTTAGCTAATGTGAGTGATTTGAATGAGTTTCTTTCATAGGAAGGAGACTGAGTACAACAAATTAGAACTGACTTGATTTGTGTCATGTAATAAGATGTTTAAATTAGTCAGTTCATTTCATTTTGATTGTCTTTTGTTAGATAAAGAAAGACCTTCATTCCAGAAATTTATATTGTTTCAATTTTCTTTCTGAAAGTAGAAAATCCATTGTGATTTGAAATCCTCCCAAGAAGGAGGTTGATACAATGGGGATTTGATTTGTGAGTTTAATAGGATGTTAACTTAGGTTCATTTCATTTTGTTTCTGTTTTGTTAGTTGAAAAAACTTCATTCCAGACTTGATTTGTTTCCAATAGCTTTTAATAGCAAGCCACATTGGGGTGATTTGAATGAGTTTCTTTTCTTTTTGTTTTTGTACTTGTGTCTCTGGATATTGATTTTGTCAAGTAATAAGACTGTGTTTATCTCCTTCAGCCATTTCATTTTGATTGTTTCACATAGCCAAAAAGAAAAACTTTCATTCCAGAACATATACAGTGTTTCCCTTGCTATGAAACTAAGAAAATCAGAGTGATTTGAATTTGAGTTTCTTTTTCAGGAAGAACGTTGAGTACAACAGGTTAGAACACACCTTGGTTTTGTATAATTTAATAGGATGTATAACTTAGTATTTAATTTCATTTTGTTTGTACTTTGTTAAGAAACACCTTCATTCCAGAACACTATACTGTTTCAACTAGCTTTCTGAAACTTAGCAAATGCGAGTGATTTGAATGAGTTTCTTTTGCAGGAAGGAGGTTGAGTACAACAAGTTAGAACTGACTTGGTTTGTATAATGTAATAAGATGTATAACTTAGTAAGTTAATTTAATTTTGTTTGTACTTTGTTAAGAAACACCTTCATTCCAGAACACTATACTGTTTCAAATAGCTAAGATGAAACTTAGCAAATGCAAGTGATTTGAATGAGTTTGTAATTTTTGCAGGAAGGAGGTTGAGTACAACAACTGGAACTGTTTGGTTTGTGTAATGTGAAGATGTATAACTTAGTAAGTTGAATTTCATTTTGTTTGTTTTTGTAATGAAACACCTTCATTCCAGAACACTATACTGTTTGAAATAACTTTGTGAAACTTAGCAAATGTGAGTGATTTGAATGAGTTTCTTTTCGCAGGAAGGACTTTGAGTACAACAAGATAGAACTGACTTGGTTTGTGCAATGTAATAAGATGTATAACTTAGTAAGTTCATTTCATTTTGATTGTACTTTGTTAGGTAAAGAAACACCTTCATTGCAGAACAGTATATTGTTTCAAATAGCCTTTTGAAACTTAGCAAATGTGAGTGATTTGAATTAGTTTATTTTGCAGAAAGGACATTGAGTACAAGAAGTTAGAACTGACTTGGTTTATGTAATGTAAAAAGTTGTATAACTTAGTAAGTTCATTTCATTTTGATTGGACTTTGTTAAGTAACAAAACATCTTCATTCCAGAACAAAATAGTGTTTCAAATAGCTTTCTGAAACTAAGAAAATGCAGGTGATTTGAATGAGTTTCTTTCACAGGAAGGAGGATGAGAACATATTGGAACTGCCTTGATTTGTGCAATTTAATAGGATGTATAACTTGGTAAGTTCATTTCATTTTGATTGTCTTTTGTTAGGTAAAGAAACACATTCATTCCAGAAAAGTATATTGTTTCAAATAGCTTTCTGAAATTTACCAAATGCGAGCAATTTGAATGAGTTTCTTTCACAGGAAGGACGTTGACAAGTTATAACTGACTTGGTTTGTGTAATATAATAAGATGTATGACTTAGTAAGTTCATTTCATTTTGATTGGTCTTTGTTAAGTAATGAAACATCTTCATTCCAGAACACAATAGTGTTTCAAATAGCTTTTTGAAACAGAAAATGCAGGTTATTAGAATGAGTTTCTTTCACAGGAAGGATGCTGAGTACAGGTTGGAACTGCCTTGATTTCTGCATTTTAATAGGATGTATAACTTAGTTCATTTCATTTTGTTTGTACTTTGCTAAGAAACACCTTCGTTCCAGTACACTATACTGTTTCAAATAGCTTTCTGAAACTTAGCAAATGTGAGTGACTTGCATGAGTTTCTTTTGCCGGAAGGACGTTGAGTACAACAGGTTAGAACTGACTTGGTTTGTGTAATGTAATAAGATGTATAACTTAGCAAGTAAATTTAATTTTGTTTGTAATTTGTTAAGAAACACCTTTGTTCCAGAACACTATACTGTTTCAAGTAGCTATCTGAAACTTAGCAAATGCGAGCGATTTGAATGAGTTTCTTTTGCAGGAAGGACGTTGAGTATAACAAGTTGGAATTGACTTGGTTTGTGCAATGTAGTAACATGTATAACTTAGTAAGTTCATTTCATTTGATGGTACTTTGTTAGGTACAGAAACACCTTCTTTCCAGAACAGTATATTGCTTCAAATAGCTTTCTGAAACTTAGCAAATGTGAGCAATTTGAATGAGTTTCTTTTGCAAGAAGGACGTTGAGTACAAGTTAGAACTTACTTGATTTGTGTAATGTAATAAGATGTATAATTTAGTAAGTTCATTTCATTTTGATTGGACTTTTTTAAGTAAAGAAATACCTTCATTCCAGAACACTATACTATTTCAAATATCTTTCTGAAACTAAGAAAATGCAGGTGATTTGAATGCGTTTCTTTTGTAGGAAGGAGGTTGAGTACAAGAAGTTGGAACTGACTTGGTTTGTGTAATGTAATAAGTTGTATAACTTAGTAAGTTCATTTCATTTTTATTTGACTTTGTTAAATGAAAAAACACCTTCATTCTAGAACACAATAGTGTTTTTAATAGCTTTCTGAAACTTAGCAAATGTGAGTGATTTGAATGAGTTTCTTTCACAGGAAGGACCTTGAGTACAACAAGTTAGAACTGACTTGATTTGTGCAATGCAATCTGATATATAACTTGGTAAGTTCATTTTATTTTTATTGTACTTTATTAAGTAAAGAAACACCTTCATTCCAAAACACAATACTGTTTCAAATAGCTTTCTGAAACTAAGAAAATGCAGGCAATTTGAATGAGTTTCTTTTGCAGGAAGGAGTCTAACAAGTTTGAACTGCCTTGGTTTGTGCAATTCAATAAGATGTATAACTTAGTAAGTTCATTTCATTTTGATTGTACTTTCTTAGGTAAAGAAACACCTTCATTCCAGAACAGTATATTGTTTCAAATAGCTTTCTGAAACTTAGCATATGCGAGTGATTTGAATGAGTTTCTTTCACAGGAAGGATGTTGAGTACAAGTTAGAACTGACTTGGTTTGTATAATGTAATAAGATGTATAACTTAGTAAGTTCATTTAATTTTGTTTGTACTTTGTTAAGAAACACCTTCGTTCCAGAACACTATACTGTTTCAAGTAGCTTTCTGAAACTTAGCAAATGTGAGTAATTTGAATGAGTTTCTTTCATAGGAAGGACGTTAAGTACAACAAATTAAAACTGAGTTGGTTTGTGTAATGTAATAAGATGTATATTTTAGTCAGTTTATTTCATTTTGATTGGACTTTGTTAAGTAAAAAATACACCTTCATTCCAGAACACAATACTGTTTCAAATAGCTTTCTATAACTAAGTAAATGCAGGTGATTTGAATGAGTTTCTTTTGCAGGAAGGAGGTTGAGTACAAAAAGTTGGAACTGCCTTGGTTTGTGCAATTTAATAAGAACTTAGTAAGTTCATTTCATTTTGATTTTACTTTGTTAGGTAATGAAACAACTTCATTCCAGAACAGTATATTGTTTCAAATAGCTTTCTGAAACTTAGCAAATGCGAGTGATTTGAATGAATTTCTTTTGCAGGAAGGATGTTGAGTATAACAAGTTATATCTGACTTGGTTTGTGTAATGTAATAAGATGTATAACTTAGTAAGCTTATTGAATTTTGATTATACTTTGTTAGGTAAAGTAAGACTTTCATTCCAGAACACAATATTGTTTCAAATAGCTTTCTGAAACTAAGAAAATTCAGGTGACTTGAATGAGTTTCTTTCGCAGGAAGGAGGTTGAGTACAAGTTGGAATTGCCTTGGTTTGTGCAATTTAATAAGATGTATAACTTAGTAAATTCATTTCATTTTGATTGTACTTTGTTAGGCGAGAGAGAGACAGAGAGAGAGGGAGAGGGAGGCTGATAGAGAATGGGCGCGCCAGCAGTCTCTCAGCTGCTGTGAATGAAATCCAGATGTGTGCGCCCCCTTGTGGGCAACTGCGGCATTGTGCCCTTGGGTCACTTTGCATCTGGCTAAATGTGGGACCTGGAGATTGGAACCGGGTTCTTAGGCTTAGCAGGGAGGCACTGTAACCGCTAAGCCATCTCTCCAGCCCGAGTTCATTTCATTTTGATTGGACTTTGTTAAATAGCTTTCTCAAAATAACAAAATTCAGGTGATTTGAATGAGATTCTTTCACAGGAAGGACGTTGAGTACAACAAGTTGGAACTGCCTTGGTTTGTGCAATTTAATAAGATGTATAACTTAGTAATTTCATTTCATTTTGATTGTACTTTTTTAAGTAAAGAAACACCTTCATTCCAGAACAGTATATTGTTTCAAAGAGCTGTCTGAAACATAGCAAATGCATGTGATTTGAATGAGTTTCGTTCGCAGGAAGGACATTCAGTAAAACAAAATAGAACTGATTTTGTTTGTGTAGTATAATAAGATTCATAACTTAGTTCATTTCATTTTGATTGTACTTTGTTAGGGAAAGAAAGACCTTCATTTTGATTGGACTTTGTTAAGTGAAGAAACACCTTCATTCCAGGACACAATAGTATTTCCAACAGCTTTCTGAAACTAAACAAATGTAGGTGATTTGAATGAGTTTCTTTCACCACAAGGATGTTGAGTACAAAAAGTTAAAACTGCCTTGGTTACTGATATTTAATAAGATATATAACTTAGCAAGTTCATTTCATTTTGATTGTACTATGTTAGGTAAAGAAACACCTTCATTCCAGAACAGTATACTGTCTCAAATAGCTTACAGAAACTTAGCAGATGTGAGCCATTGGAATGAGTTTCTTCCTCAGGAAAGACATTGAGTAAAACAAGTTAGAACTGACTTGGTTTGTGTAATGTAATAAGATGTATAACTTAGTAAGTTTATTTCATTTTGATCATACTTTGTTAGGGAAAGAAACATCTTCATTCCAGAAAAGTAAATTGTTTCAAATAGCTTGCTGAAACTTAGCAAATGCAAGCAATTTAATGAGTTTCTTTTGCAGGAAGGACATTGACTACCATAACTTAGAACTGACATAGTTTGTGTAATGTACTAAGATGTAAAATTTAGTAAGTTCATTTCATTTTGACTGTACTTTGTTAGGTAAAGAAACACCTTTATTCCAGAACACTATATTGTTTCAATAGCTTTCTGTAACTTAGCAAATGCAAGCGATTTGAATGAGTTTCTTTCACAGGAAGGACATTGAGTACAAGTTAGAACTGATTTGGTTTGTGTAATATAATAAGATGTGTAACTTACTTCATTCATTTCATTTTTATTGTACTTTATTAGGTAAAGAAACACCTTCATTCCCAAAAAGAGAATTGTTTCACTTAGCTTTCAGAAACTTAGCAAATGCGAACCATTTGAATGAGCTGCTTCTGCAGGAAGGATGTTGAGTACAAGTTAGAACTGACTTGGTTTGTGTAATATAATAAGATGTGTAACTAAGTACATTCATTTCATTTTGATTGTACTTTGTTACAGAAAGAAACACCTTAATTCCATAACAGTATATTGTTTCAAATACCTTTCTGAACTTAGCAAATGTGAGCAATTTTAATTAGTTTCTTTCACAGGAAGGACGTTGACTACAAGTTAGAACTGACTTGGTTTGTGCAATTTAATAAGATGTATAACTTATTAAGGTCATTTCATTTTGATTTTACTTTTTTAAGTAAAGAAATACCTTCATTCCATAACAGTATATTGTTTCAAATAGTGTCTGAAACTTAGCAAATGCACACAATTTCAACAACTTTCTTTCACAGGAAGGACGTTCAGTAAAACAAGTTAGAATAAGATGTATAACTTAGTAAGTTCATTTCATTTTGCTTGCACTTTGCCAGGTAAAGAAACACCTTCAATCCAAAAAAGAATATTGTTTCACTTAGCTTTCTGAAACTTAGCAAATGCTAGCTATTGGAATGAGTTTCTTTTGGAGGAAGGACTTTGAGTACAATAATTTAGAATTTACTTGGTCTGTGTAATGTAATAAGATGTATAACTTAGTAAGTTAAGTTCATTTTGCTTGGACTCTGTTAGTAAAGAAACACCTTCATTCCAGAACACAATAGTTTTTCAAATAGCTTTTGAAACTACAAAAGTGCAGGTGATTTGAATGAGTTTCTTCTGCAGGAACGACGTTGAGTACAACAAGTTAGAACTGCCTTGGTTTTTGCCACTTAATAAGATGTATAACTTAGTAAGTTCATTTTCTTTTTATTGTACTTTTTTAAGTGAAGAAACACCTTCATTCCAGAACAATATATTGTTTCAAATAGCTTTCTGACATGTAGTAAATGCGAGCAATTTGAATGAGTATCTTTCAAAGGAAGAACGTTGAGTACATCAAGTTAGAACTGACTTGATTGTACTTTGTTAGGTAAAGAAACACCTTCATTCCAGAACAGTATATTGTTACAAATAGCTTTCTGAAACTTACCAAATGCGAGCGATTTGAATGAATTTCTTTCACAGGAAGGATGTTGAGTACAACAAGTTGGAACTGCCATGGTTTGTGCAATATAATAGGATGTATAACTTATTAAGTTTATTTCATTTTGATTGTACTTTTTTAATAATTATTTTTATTGACAACTTCTATACTTTCATACAAAAAATTCATGATATTTCCCTCCCTCCCCCCATTTCCCTTTAGAATTCCACTCTCCATCATATCCCCTCCCTCTTTCCATTAGTCTCTCTTTTATTTTGATGTCATCATCTTTTTCTTCTATTATGAGGGTCTTGTGAAGGTATTGCTAGGCACTGCAAGGTCATGGATATCAAGGCCAATTTCTGTCTGGACAGTTGCATTGTAAGGAGTCATACCCTTCCTTTGGCTCTTACATTCTTTCTGCCCCCTCTTCCACAATGGGCCCTGAGACTTGGAGGGTGTGACAGAAATGATTCAGTGCTGAGCACTCCTCCATCCCTTCTTCTTAGCACTATGTTGCCTTTTGGGCCATCCCAGTGTTCATAACCATCTTAAAAGAGAAGCTTCTCTAACCAGAAGTGAGAGTAGCATTAATATGTGAATATGAACATTAAGTGTAGTGCTTTCAGGGCATCTTGGTGGGAATAATATATACATTTAGCCAGACAAGAGCAGGCTTTATACCTCAAAGGTTCATGACCTCCCCTGCCATAGACTTTTGATTAGTTTTTTCAGTACCAGGCATGTATTCCCTCCCATAGAGAGGGTGTTCAGTCCAATTATGGAGCAGTTGGTTACCCCAAGAGCAGACATGCCACTATTGCACTGGTTCAGTCATTGGGCCTGTATGGCCAAACTTGAATTTTCCAGTGTCCACTGTTTTCACTGCTGATGACTTCTGTCTCCCATATGGCTGCATGCAGTGCAGCTTTCTCCAGCTTTCAGTTGACTGGTCTACAAGGAGAAGGATTTTTTACTCAGCACCAGCTTGTTTTCTCAGTGACCTTGCCTCTCAGGCAAGAGATGTCTTCAGCAATAGGGTCTTACCATCTGTTTCTCAAGGGAAACCAAGGGCCTTGGCAATAGCCTTTTATGTTTGGGATACTACTGGGACCTCCTTGGCCAAAAACTCACTGGAAGGTATCCCATCACAGGCACTGAAAATTTTCTAGTAACAGGCTATAGCCTCTGGATGTGCCATTATTCAAAAAAGTAGGTTTACATATGTCTTAGTCATGCTATCTTGAATTTTGATTGACCCTCTCCCTGCCCTTCTTTTACACATTCTCTTCTCATGGCCTCACTTAGGCCATTCCCCTCCCTGTCATCTGTTCTACTTACATATGTGTAATACCATACACTTAAGTCCTTCCCTCTCCTCTCTCCCTTATAGCCTTTTACCAGCTTACTGGTTTGGGGTACAGATTTTTGGTTCCAGTTCAAACACAAGTCTATAAATTTGTAGCTAGGATCCACATATGACAGAACATGTGATGTTTGGCTTTCTGAGCCTGGGTTACCTCACTTAGTATAATCCTTTTCAGATCCATCCATTTACCTGCAAATTTCATCACTTCATTTTTCTTTACCACTTAATAGAACTCCACTGTGTAAAAGTAACACATCTTTATTATCCATTCATCTGTGGAGGGACATCTAGGCTGGTTCCATTTCCTAGCTATTGTGAATAAAGCAGCAATAAACATGGTTGTGTAAGTATCTCTAATGTAGTGAGAAGAGTCCTTATGCCTAGGAGTGCTATAGCTGGATCATTTAGCTGTCTCAAGAACCTCTACACTGATTTCCACAATGGCTGGACCAGATTACATTCCCACCAACAGTGTAGAAGTGTTCCTCTTTTTTCACATCCACGCCAACACTTATTGTCATTTGTTTTCTTGATGGTAGCCATTCTGACAGGAGTAAAATGGAATCTCAAAGTGGTTTTAATTTGCATTTCCCCAATGGCTAAAGATGTGGAACACTCTTTTAGATGTTTATATGCCATCTTTATTTCTTCTTCTAAGAACTCTCTATTTAGTATCATAGCCCATTTTTTAACTGGGTTGTTCGAATTCTTATTATTCTGTTTTTTAGGTTCTTTGTATATTCTGGATATTAATCCTCTGTCAGATGTATAGCTGGCAAAGATTTTCTCCCATTCTGTAGGTTGTCTCTTTACTCTATTCACAGTGTCTTTGCTGTACAAAAGCTTTGTAATTTCATGAGGTCCCAGTGGTTGATTAGTGATTGTATTCCCTGAGAAATTGGGGTTATATTCAGAAAGTTCTTCCCTATGCCAATATGTTGCAGGGTTTCCCCTACCCTTTCCTCTAGCAGTTTCAGAGTTTCAGGTCTGATATTAAGGTCCGTGATCCATTTTGACTTGACTCTTGTGCATGGAAAGAAACAAGGATCTATTTTTATCCTTTTACATACAGATATCCAGTTTTCTCAGCACCACTTGTTGAAGAGGCTATCTTTTCTCCAATGAATTTTTTTGGCATTTTTGTCAAAAATCAGGTGGCTATGGCTGCCTCAATTAATATTTGGGTCTTCTATTCTGTTTCATTGATCTACCTGTCTGTCATTGTGCCAGTACCATGCTGTTTTTGTTACTGTTGTAATATAACTGAAAATCGGGTATGGTAATATCACCAGCCTGATTTTTGTTGTGCAAAATTGGTTTGGCTATTCGAGGTTTTTTGTGTTTCCAGATGAATTTTAGGATTGCTTTTTCTATTTCTGTGAAGAATGCTATTGGGATTTTAATGGGGATTGCATTAAATGTGTAGATTGCTTTTGTTAAGACTGACATTTTCACAATATTGATTCTTCCAATCCACGAGCATGGGATGTCTTTCCATTTCCTTGTGGCATCTGCAATTGCTCGCTGAGATTTTTTAAAGTTCTCATTGTAGAGATCCTTCACTTCCTTAGTTAGGTTTATTCCAAGGTATTTTTTTTTTTTTGAGGCAATTTTGAATGGGAGAGATTCCCTGATTTCATCCTCTACATGGTTGTTATTAGTGTATAGAAAAGCTACTGTTTTCTGTGTTTTTATTTTGTATCCTGTTACATTGCTAAAAGTGTTTATCAGCTCTAACAGTTTGCTGGTAGAGTCTTTAGGTCCTTTATGTATAGAATCATATTATCTGCAAATAATGATAATTTGATTTCTTCCCTTCCAATTTGTATCCCTTTATGAGTGTCTCTTGCCTTATGGCTATAGCTAAGTCTTCCAGTACTATATTAAATAGAAGTGGGGAAAATGGACACCCTTATCCTGTCCCTGAATTTAGTGGGAAAGCTTCAAATTTTTCCCCATTTAGTATTATGTTGGCTGTAGGTTTGTCATAAATAGCTTTTATTATGTTGAGACATGTTCCTTCTAGTCCCAGTTTCTATAATACTTTTACCATGAAAGGATGTAGGATTTTGTCAAATGCCTCTTCTGCATCTATTGAGATGACCATGTGATTTTTGGCCTTCAGACCATTTATGTGGTGTATTACATTTATGGATTTGCATATGTTGAACCATCCCTGCATCTCTGGGATAAAGCCTACTTGGTCAGGGTGAATAATCTTTATGATATATTCTTTTTTATAATTTATTTTTTATTTATATTATTCTGATTTTACATTCATATTGTTGACTCCATTATCCTCCTCCCTGCCCTCCTCTTCCAAAGGGACCCTCACCAATGGGGAATTTTGGTCATGCATTGAAGGGTAGTCAAGAGTTCTGGGGGATAGGCCATCTCTGTGCATAATGCCCCACCTTGGGATCTAACATTCTTTCCACCCCCTCTTCCGTGAATTTCTCTGAGCCACATTGGGGTCATTTTAGTTCTACTTCAGTGATGAGGTTTTGGGAGCCTCTGTGTCTCTGGATATCTGGCTTAGTTGGAGTTGGATGTTCTCTGTGTTTTTCTCCTTCAGCCTTTTTCTGGTGTCATGATCACTAAGAATGCTGTATTCTTGCCCTCCCCCCCTACATTACTCTATGGTTTCAGCAGCCCTGGTGAGGTGTGATTGGCTGATCCTCCATTCAGGTTCATTGTCCATCTGAAAAAGATAAGCAAATTCTCCAACGGAGAGAGAAGTTAGTATTAGATAGAAGGTATGGCCATAGATATTTTGGAGGGAATTTTATATGTGTAGGCTCTCTTCTAGTCCATATTTGTTGGTATCTTGATCTTGGAGACTGAGCTCATTTTTGGTATATGGTTTTGACTTATTTACCCATTCCAGCAATGAGTTCCATTCCATTCCATCTATTAGCCAAATCAAGAGCAGTTGGTTACCCACCATGGCTGTGTGCCACTACTGCACTTGTTTGAGCATTACGTCGGGTTGTTTCCTGCTGGGTATCTTATACTGCAATTTGTTTGGACAGATGTCTGCCATCATCCCACAGTTGCTGTGTAGCACCCTCTGGCACTAGACTAGGTAACTGTCTGGGGACTGACCTTCTTCCAGATTCTGGCCAGGTTTCCCCCTGTTTGGTCTCACACTGTCTTAGACAGTAGGGTCTTACCATTAACTTTTGGTGGGTCATCAAGAACTCTGACAGAAATCTGTCTTTTTTGGGAAACCTTGTAGGTGTCTCGGATCAACAGCTCATTGTGGAACTTAACCTGTGCTAGCACTGGGAGTTATAAGTCAGCACCTAGGAATGTGAGGGAAGAAAAAGAAAGATAATATAAAAGAGAAAGTGAGTATAGAGAGGAGAGGGAGAGAGAAAGAGTGAGAGAGGGAAAGAGAAGAGAGAGAAAAGCAGGAAAAGATTAAGGTTGGTCTACATGATGTTCTCTCCAGTTTCCTGTGGTTCAGGTGTTCCCTCTGCATGCCTGCTGAAGTATCAATGTTTTAGCCTGTTGTTCAGAATAAAGAGTTTTATAGTATCATTTCCTTTTGGTCGTTATTTGTATCTCCCCACCCTTGTCCTCCCTCCCACCCTGTCATTCCCTCCCACCCTTACCCTCCCTCCATCCCACCCTCCCTCTTGTCTGGGTCTCAGAGTGCTTATTAGGTTTGGCAGCATTTCAGGTGGATTCAGGTTAGGAGCAACAGATAAACGAGGCCATGTGACAATTATCTTTTTGTGATTGGGTGAGCTCACTGAGGATGATCTGTTCCATGTTTGACCATTGTTTTTAAATTTCCTTATTTCATCTTTCCTTTCTGCTATGTAGAATTCAATAGTATGGATATACCATATCTTTGTTATCCATTCATCTAATGATGGACATCTGGGTTGATTCCAGCTCTTTGCTATTATGAATTGGGCAGCTGTAAACATGGTTGAGCAAATGTCTCTGATCTGAGGCTTGGAGCCTTTAGGGTAAGTGCCCAATAAGGGAACAGCTGGATCTGTTGGTAGGTCTATGGTCATAATTTTCAGGAGTCTCCATATAGCATTCCATAATGGTTGAACCATTTTACATTCCCACCAGAAGTGAAAGCTTGTTCCTATTTCTCCACTGCCTCACCAGCATTTGTTTTCTTCTTCTTCTTTTTTTTTTTTTTTAATGTTAGCCATCCTTACTGGGGTAAGGTGGAATCTCATAGTTGTTTTAATTTTCATTTCCCTGATGATTAGGAATGTTGAATATTTTCTTAAATGTGTGTTTGCTATTTGTATTTCTTCCTCTGAGAACTGCCTGTGCAGTTCTCTGCCCCATTTTGTGAGTGGTTTGTTTGATGATTTATGGTTTAGGCTTTGGAATTCTTTGTAGATTCTAGAAATTAGGTCTCTGTCAGTTGTATAATGGGTGGAAATTCTCTCCCATTCTGTGGGTAATCTGCTGGCTTTGGTTATAGTATATTTGTCAGTGAAAAAGCTTTTCAGCTTCAATGAGATCCCAATGGTTGAGTGATTGTTTAATTTCCTGAGCTGCTGGGGTTTTGTTCAGGAAGTCTTTTTCCACTCCTATTTTGTGGAAGGTTCCTCCTATTTTTTTTCTTCCAGTAGTAGCAGAGTTTCTGGTTTTATATTAAGGTCTTTTATCCATCTGGACTTGATTTTTGTGCATGGAGAGATTTGTGGGTCAAGTGTCATTTTCAAACATATGGTTGTCCAGTTTGTCCAGCACCATTTGTTGAAAATGGTGTCTTTTTTTCATTCTGCATTTGTAGGGCCTTTGTCAAATATCAAGTAGCTGTAGTTACTTGACCGAAAGTCCCTGTCTTCTATTCTGTTCCATTGGTCTATATTCCTGTTTTTATATGAGTACCATGTTGTTTTTATTACAATGACTTTGTAGTATAGCTTTAGATCAGGTATGGTGATGCCTCCAGAGGTGATTCTTTTGCCGAGGATATGTTTGGATATCTGAGGCCTTCTGCCTTTCCATATGAATTTTGAGATAGTTTTTTCTATCTCCATGAAGAAAGAAGTTTGGGTTTTTATCATCATTGCTTGAATCTATATAGTGCTTTTTGTAAGATTGCCATTTTCACAATGTTAATTCTACAAATCCAGGAGCATGGGAGGTCTTTCCATTTTTGTAGGACCTCCTCAATTTCTTTCTTGAGTGTTTCTATGTTTTCATTGTATAGGTATTTCACTTCCTTAGTTAATGTTATTCCAATGTATTTTATTTTCTTTGTTGCAATTGAAAATGGGACAATGTTAGTTATTTATTTTTCTGTCTCTTTGTCTTTTGCATACAGAAAGGCTACTGATTTCTGTGCATTGATCTTATATCCTGCTACTTTGCTGAAGGTACTAATCACCTTTAAGAGATTTGAGATAGAGGTTCTGGGGTCACTTATGTATAGAATCATGTCATCTGAAAATAGGGTGAACTTAACTTCTTCCTTTCTAATTTGTATCCCTTTGTTTCTTTCTCCTGTCTTATTGCTTGAGCTAATACTTCTGGCACTATGTTGAAGAGTGGAGGTGAGAGTGGACACCCCTGCCTTGTTCCTGATCTCAATGATCTCAGTCTTCCCATTAAGAATTACTTGGGCTTTAGGAGCTTTATATATAGCCTTTATTATGTTGAGATATGGGCCGTCCATGCCTATTCTCTCCAATGTTTTGATCATGAAGTGATGTTGTATTTTGTCAAAGGCCTTTTCTGCCTCTATCAAAATGATCATGTGGTTTTTGTGTTTAAGCTTGCTTATATTGTGTAATACATTGACAGATTTCTGTATGTTGAACCACCCCTGCGTTCCAGGGATGAAGCCTACTTGATCAAGGTGGATAATGCTTTTGATGTACTGTTGAATCCAATTTGCAAGGATTTTGTTCAGGTTCTTTGTGTCTATGTTCATGAAAATGGGCCTATAATTTTCCTTTCTTGTGGCATCTCTGCCTAGTTTTGGAATTAGGGTGATACTAGCTTCATAGAAGGAATTGGGAATCCCTGTTCTCCAATTGTGTGGTACAGTTTGAGAAGAATTGGTTTCAGTTCTTCCATGATGGTTTGATAGAGTTCAGCTGAGAAACCATCTGGTCATGAACTCTTCTTTTTGGGGAGGTGTTTGATTACCTCTTCAATCTTGAAGGGTGTGATGGGTTTGTTTAGGAGATTAATCTGCTCTGGGCTTAGCTTTGGTAGGTGGTATATGTCTAGGAATTCATCCATTTCCTCCATATTCTCCTGTTTTGTGGAATAGAGGTTTTTGAAATAAGTCCTAATAATTCTTCCTATTTCACTCATGTCTGTTGTGATTTCTCCTTTTTCAATTCTAACTTGGTACAAGTGATTAAAGTTTGAACTTGCTGTGATCAACCCTCTTCGTACAAAAGCAACTCATTCCAAGAAGCGAACAAACTTATTTCACACAATAGAGTATTCGGCAATGAAGAGTTTTCTTTTCTTTTGAAACTACATTAGAAATGAAACGAAGTTACTAAATTGTACATCTTGTTATATCATACAAATGAGGAAAGTTTGAACTTGCTGTGTTCTACTGTGTTGGTACTAAAGCAATTAATTCCAAGAGCTGAACGAGCTCATTTCACACAGTACAGTGTTTGGGAATGAAGATGTTTTTATTCCTACCAAATTACACTAGAAATGAAAAGACATTACTAAGTTGTACATCTTGTTAGATTGTACAAACGAGGAAAGTTTGAACTTGCTGTGTTCTACTGTGTTGGTACAAAAACAACTCATTCCAAGAGCTTAACTAGCTTTTTTCACACAGTACAGTGTTCAGCAATGATGTTTCTTTTCTTAGGAAACTACATTACAGGTGAAACGAAGTGACTAAGTTGTACGTCTTCTTAGATTTTACAAACAAGGAAAGTTTGAACTTTCCGTGATCTACTGTCTTCATACGAATGCAACTCATTCCAAGACATGAACAACCTTGTATCATATAGCATAGTGTTCAGAACAAAGATGTTTCTTTTCTTATGAAACTACATTAGAAATTAAATGAAGTTACTAAGTTGTACATCTTCTTAGATTGTACAAGTGAGGAAATATTGAACTTGCTGTCATCTACTATATCATTACAAAAGCAACTCATTCCAAGAGTCGAACAAGCTTATTTCATACTGTACAATTTTTGTGAATGAAGATGTTTCTTTTCTTAGGAAACTACATTAGAAATGAAATGAACTTATTCAATTGTACAACTTGTTAGATTTTACAAATGAGGAAAATTTCAACTTGCTGTAATCTACCATCGTTGTACGAAAGCAACTCATTCCAAGAGCCAAATAAGCTTATTGCTCACAGTACAGTGTTTGGGAATGAAGATCTTTCTTTTCCTACAGAAGTACATTAGTAATGAAATGAATTTACTACGTTGTACATCTTGTTAGATTGTACAATCTGGGAACATTTGAACTTGCTGTGATCTACTGTCTTTGTATGAAAACAACTCATTCCAAGAACCGAACAAGCTTATTTCACACAGTACAGTGTTTCGGAATGAAGATGTTTCTTTTCCAACCAAAGCACAAATAAAAATGAACCGAAGTTACTAAGTTGTAGATCTTGTTAGGGTGTAAAAACGAGGAAAGTTTGAACTTGCTGTGGTCTACCATCTTCATATGAAAGAACTCATTCCAAGAGCCAAACAAGCTTATTGCTCACAGTACAGTGTTTGGGAATGAAGATGTTTCTTTTCCTACAAAAGTACACTAGTAATGAAACGAATTTACTATGTTGCACATCTTGTTAGATTGTACAAACTAGGAATGTTTGAACTTGCTGTGATCTACCCTCTTTGTATGAAAGCAACTAATTCCAAGAGCCAAACAAGCTTATTTCACACAGTACAGTGTTTCAGAATGAAGATGTTTCTTTTCCAACCAAAGCACAAATAAAAATGAAATGAAGTTGCTAAGTTGTACATCTTGTTAGATTGTAAAAACGAGGAAAGTTTGAACTTGCTGTGGTCTACCATCTTCATATGAAAGCAACTCATTCCAAGAGCTGAACTAGCTTATTTTACACAGTAGATTGTCCGACAATGATGATGTTTCTTTTCTTATGAAATTACATTAGAAATGAAATGATGTTACTAAGGTGTACATTTTGTTAGATTGTACAAACTAGGAACGTTTGAACTTGCTGTGATCTACCATCTTCGTTTGAAAGCAACTCATTCCAAGAGCAGAACAAGCTTAATTCACACAGTAGTGTTTGAGAATGAAGATGTTTCTTTTCTTACGAAGCTATATTAAAAATGAATCAAAGTTACTCAGTTGTACAGCTTGTTAGATTCTACAAACGAGGAAAATTTCAACTTGCTGTGATCTACCGTCTTTGTACAAAAGCAACTCATTCCAAGAAGACAACAAGCTTATTTCACACAATACAGTATTCAGGAAAGAAGATGTTTCTTTTCTTATGAAACTACATTAGAAATGAACCGAATTTAGTAAGTTGTACAACTTATTTTGCAAATGATTCAAGTTTGGACATGCTGTGATCTACTGTCTTCATAGAAAAACAACTCATTCCAGGAGCTGAACAAGCTTATTTTACACAGTAGACTGTTCGGCAATGAAGATGTTTCTTTTCTTACAAAACTACATTAGAAATGAAATGACGTTACTAAATTGTTCATTTTGTTAGATCATACAAACTAGGAACGTTTGAACTTGCTGTGATCTACCGTCTTTGTACAAAAGCAATTCATTCCAAGAGCCAAACACAGTACAGTGTTTGGGAATGAAGATGTTTCTTTTCCTACAAAAGTACAATAGAAATGAAACGAAGTTACTAAGTTGTACATCTTCTTAGATTGTACAAACTAGGAACATTTGATCTTGCTGTGAAAAATCCTGTTCATATGAAAGCAACTCATTCAAGGAGTTCAACAAGCTTAGCACAGTACAGTGTTCAGCAATGAAGATCTTTCTTTCCTAAAGAAACTACATTATAAATGAAACAAAGTTACTAAGTTGTACACCATGTTAGATTGTACAACGGTGAAAGTTTGAGCTTCTTGTGATCAACCATCTTCGTCAGAAAGCAACTCATTCAAAGAGCAGAATGATCTTATTTAACACAGTACAATATTCAGCAATGAAGATCTTTCTTTTCTAATGCAACTAATTTAGAAATGAAAAGAAGTTACTAAGTCGTACATTTTGTTAGATTGTACAAATGGAGAAAGCAACTCATTCCAAGAGCCAAAGAAGCTTATTTCACACAGTACAGTGTTCGGCAATGAAGATCTTTCTTTTCAAGTGAAACTTACTTAGAAATGAAATAAAGATACTCGGTTGTACATCCTTATAAATTGTACACAGGGTGAAAGTTTTAACTTGCTGTGATCAACCGCCTTTGTAAGAAAGCTACTCATTCAAAGAGCAGAACAAGCTTAGTTAAGACAGTACAGTGTTCGGCAATGAAGAACTTTCTTTTCTAATGAAACTACATTAGAAATGAAATGAAGTTACTAAGTTGTACATCCTTTTAGATTGTACAAACGAGGAAAGTTTGATCCTGCTGTGACCAATCCTTTTCATACAAAAGCAACTCATTCAAGGAGCTCAACAGGCTTAGTTAGCACAGTAGAGTGTTAGGAAATGAAGATCTTTCCTTTCTAACAAAACTACATTAGAAATGAAGCAAAGTTACTAAGTTGTACATCCTTTTAGTTTGTACAAATGAGGAAAGTTTGAACTTGCTGTGATCAATCCTGTTCGTAGGAAAGCAACTCATTCAAGGAGTTCAGCAAGCTTAACACAGTACAGTGTTCAGCAATGAAGATCTTTCTTTCCTAACGAAACTACATTAGAAATGAAACCAAGTTACTAAGTTTTACATCTTGTTAGATTGTACAAATGGTGAAAGTTTAAACTTGCTGTGTTCAACCGTCTTCATAAGAAAGAAACTCATTCAAAAAGCAGAACGAACTTATTTAACACAGTACAGTGTTCAGCAAAGAAGAGCTTTCTTTTCTAACAAAACTAATTTAGAAATGAAACGAAGTAAATTTTACATCTTGGTAGACTGTACAAATGGTGAAAGTTTGAACTTGCTGTGATCAACCGTTTTCGTAAGAAAGCAACTCATTCAAAGAGCTGACAAAGCTTATATAACACAGTACAGTGTTCTGAAATGAAGATCTCACCTTTCTAACACATCTACATTAGAAATGAAATGAAGTTACCAAGTTGTACATCCTTTTAGTTTGTACAAAAGAGGAAAGTTTGATCTTGCTGTGATCAATCCTGTTCATAGGAAAGCAACTCATTCAAGGAGCTCAACAAGCTTAGCATAGTACAGTGCTTGGCAATGAAGATCTTTCTTTCCTAAAGCAAGTACATTAGAAATGAAACCAAGTTACTGAGTTGTACGACTTGTTAGATTGTACAAATGGTGAAAGTTTGAACTTGCTGTGATCAACCGTCTTCATAAGAAATCAACTCATTCAAAGAGCAGAACGATCTTATTTAACACAGTACAGTGTTTGGCAATGAAGATCTTTCTTTTCTAAGGAAACTAATTTAGAAATGAAACGAAGTTACGAAGTTGTACATCTTGTTAGATTGTTCAAATGAGGAGGTTTGATCTTGCTGTGATCAATCTGGTTTGTACGAAAGTAACTCATTCAAAGAGCTGAACACACTTATCTAACACAGTACAGTGTTCAGAAATGAAGATCTTTCCTTTCTAATGAAACTAATGTAGAAATGAAATAAAGTTACTAGGTTGTACATCCATATAGATTGTACAAATGAGGAAATTTTGTTCCTGCTGTGATCAATCCTGTTCGTACGAAAGCAACTCATTCAAGGAGCTCAACAGGCTTAGTTAGCAGAGTAGAGTGTTAGGAAATGAACATCTTTCCTTTCTAATGAAACTACATTAGAAATGAAGCAAAGTTACTAAGTTGTACATCCTTTTAGTTTGTACAAACGAGGAAAGTTTGTACTTGCTGTGATCAATCCTGTTTGTAGGAAAGCAACTAATTCAAGGAGCTCAACAAGCTTAGCACAATACAGTGTCTGGCAATGAAGATGTTTCTTTCGTAAAGCAAGTACATTAGAAATGAAACCAAGTTACTGAGTTGTACACCATGTTAGATTGTACAAACGGTGAAAGTTTAAACTTGCTGTGATCAACCATCTTCCTAAGAAAGCAACTCATTCAAATAGCAGAATAGGGTTATTTAACGCAGTACAGTGTTTGGCAATGAAGATCTTTCTTTTCTAATGAAACTACATTAGAGATGAAATGAAGTTACTAAGTTGCACATCTTGTTAGATTGTACAAACAAGGAGGCTAGATCTTGCTGTGATCAATCCTGGTCGTATGAAAGCAACTCATTTAAAGAGCTGAACAAGCTTATCTAACACAGTACAGTGTTTCACAATGAAGATCTTTATTTTCTAATGAAACTAATTTAGAAATGAAATAAAGTTACTAGGTTTTAAATCCTTACAGATTGTACAAATGAGGAAAGTTTGATCCTGCTATGATCAATCCTGTTCGTACGAAAGCAACTCATTCAAGGAGCTCAACAGGCTTAGCACAGTACAGTGCTAGGAAATGGTGATCGTTCCTTTCTAATGAAACTACATTAGAAAAGAAACGAAGTTACTAAGTTGTACATCCTGTAAGATTGTACAAACAGTGAAAGTTTGAACTTGCTGTTAAAAACCATCTTCGTAAGAAAGGAACTCATTCAAAGGGCTGAACAGCTTATCAAACACAGTACAGAGTTTGGCAATGAAGCTCTTTCTTTTCTAATGAAACTAATTTAGAAATGAAATGAAGTTACTAAGTTGTACATCTTGTTAGATTGTACAAACAAGGAGGTTTGATCTTACTGTGATCAATCCAGTTCGTACGAAAGCAACTCATTCAAAGAGCCAAACACACCTAACACACTACAGATTTCAGAAATGAAGATCTTTCCTTTCTAAAGAAACTACATTAGAAAAGAAAAGAAGATCCTAAGTTGTACATCCTTTAGTTTGTACAAACGAGGAAAGTTTGAACTTGCTGTGATCAATCCTGTTCGTAGGAAAGCAACTTATTCAAGGAGCTCAGCAAGCATACCACAGTACAGTGTTTGGCAATGAAGATCTTTCTTTTCTAATGAAACTAATTTAGAAATGGAACAAAGTTACTAAGTTGTAGATCTTGTTGTTGTAGTCAGGTTCGCATTGCTGGCAGAAATCACCCGACTAAAAGCAGCTTGTGGGAAAAAAGAGGTTTATTTTGGCTTACAGGCTCGAGGGGGAAGCTCCATGATGGCAGGAAAAACGATGGCATGAGCAGAGGGTGGACATCACCCTCTGGTCAACATAAGGTGGACAACAGCGACCAGAGAGTGTGCCAAACACTGGCAAGGGGAAGCTGGCTATAATACCCATAAGCCCACCCCCCACAATACTCTGCCTCTAGGAGGTGTTAATTCCCAAGTTGCCATCAGCTGGGAACCTAGCATTCAGAACACTTGAAGTTTATGGGGGACACCTGAATCAAACCACCACATCTTGTCATACTGTACAAACGAGGAGGTTTGATCTTGCTGTGATTAATCCTGTTTGGAAGAAAGCAACTCATTCAAGGATATCAACAGGTTTAGTTAGCACAGCACAGTGTTCGTAAATGAAGATATTTCTTTTCTAACAAAGCTACATTAGAAATGAAATGAAGTTACTAAGTTGTACACCTTGTTAGATTGTACAAATGGTGAAAGTTTGAACTTGCTGTGATCAACCGTCTTCGTAAGAAAACAACTCATTCAAAGAGCAGAATGAGCTTATTTAACACAGTACAGTGTTCAGCAATGAAGATCTTTCTTTTCTAACAAAACTAATTTGGAAGTGAAATGAAGCTACGAAGTTGTACATCTTGTTAGATTGTACAAATGAGGAGGTTTGATCTTGCTGAGATCAGTCCGGTTCATATGAAAGCAACTCATTCAAAGATCCAAGCACGTTTATCTAACACAGTACAGTGTTCAGAAATGAAGATCTTTCCTTTCTAATGAAACTAATTTAGAAATGAAATAAAGTTATTAGGTTATACATCCCTTTAGATTGTAGAAATGAGGAAAGTTTGATCCTGCTGTGATCAATCCTGTTCATACGAAAGCAATTCATTCAAGGAGCTCAAAAGGCTTAGTTAGCACAGTAGAGTGTTAAGAAATGAAGGTCTTTCATTTCTAACAAAACTACATTAGAAATGAAATGAAGTTGCTAAGTTGTATATCCTTTTTAGTTTGTACAAACTAGGAAAATTTGAACTTGCTGTGATCAATCCTGTTCATAGGAAAGCAACTCATTCAAGGAGCTCAGCAAGCTTAGCACAATACAGTGTTTGGAAATGAAGATCTTTCCTTTCTAACGAAACTACATTAGAAATGAAAAGAAGTTACTAAGTTGTACATCCCATTAGATTGTACAAATGAGGAAAGTTTGTCTTGCTTTGATCAATCCTGTTCGTACCAAAGCAACTCAATCAAGGAGCTCACCAGGCTAACTGAACACAGTACAGTGTTCGAAAATGAAGATCTTTCTTTTCTAATAAAACTATATTAGAAATGACACCAAGATACAATGTTGTACATCCTGTAAGATTGTACAAATGGTGAAAGTTGAACTTGCTGTGATCAACCATCTTCATAAGAAAGCATCTCATTCAAAGAGCTGAACAAGCTTATCTAACACAGTACAGTGATCATAAATGAAGATCTTTCCTTTCTAATGAATCTACATTAGAAATGAAACAAAGTTACTAAGTTGTACATCTTCTTAGATTGTACAAACGAGGAGGTTTGATCTTGCTGCAATCAATCCTGTTTGTATGAATGCAACTCATTCAAAGAGCTGAACAAGCTTATGTAACACAGTATAGTGTTTGGCAATAAAGATCTTTCTTTTCTAAAAAAAATTAATTTAGAAATGAAATAAAATTACTAGGTTTTACAACCTTATAGGTTGTACAAATGAGGAAAGTTTGATCCTGCTGAGATCAATCTTGTTCGTTTGAAAGCAACTCATTCAAGGAGCTCAACTGGCTTAATTTGCACAGTAGAGTGTTAGGTAATGAAGGTCTTTCCTTTCTAACGAAACTACATTAGAAATGAAATGAAGATACCATGTTGTACATCATTTTAGATTTTACAAATGAGGAAAGTTTGATCTTGCTGTGATCAATCCTGTTCATACGAGTGCAACTCTTTCAAGGACATCAACAGGCTTAGTTAGCACAGTACAGTGATCGAAAATGATGATCTGTCTTTTCTAACAAAACTACATTAGAAATGAAACCAAGATACGAAGTTGTACATCCTGTAAGATTGTACAAACGTTGAAAATTTGAACTTGCTGTGATCAACCGTCTTCCTAAGAAAGCAACTCATTCAAAGACCTGAACAAGCTTATCTAACACAGTACAGTGTTAGGAAATGAAGATATTTGCTTTCTAATGAGTCTACATTAGAAATGAAATGAAGTTACTAAGTTGTACAACCTTTTAGTTTGTAAAAACGAGGAACGTTTGATCTTGCTGTGACCAATCCTGTTCGTAGGAAAGCAACTCATTCAAGGAGCTCAACAAGCTTAGCACAGTAAAGTGTTCGGAAATGAAGATCTTTCCTTCCTAATGAAACTACATTAGAAATGAAACCAAGATATTAAGTTGTACATCCTGTAAGGTTATACAAATGGTGAAAGTTTGAACTTGCTGTGATCAACCGTCTTCCTAAGAAAGCAACTCATTCAAAGAGCAGAACGAGCTTATTTAACACAGTAAAGTATTTGGCAATGAATATCTTTTTTTCTAATAAAACTAATTTATAAATGAAACAAAGTTACTAAGTTGTACCTCTTGTTATATTGTACAAACGAGGAGGTTTGATCTTGCTGTGATCAATCCTGTTCGTACGAAACCAACTCATTCAAGAGCTGAACAAGTTTATCTAACACAGTACAGTGTTCAGAAATGAGTATCTTTCTTTCTAACAAAACTACATTAGAAATGAAACCAAGATACTAAGTTGTACATCCTGTAAGGTTATACAAATGGTGAAAGTTTGAACTTGCTGTGATCAACCATCTTCCTAAGAAAGCAACTCATTCAAATAGCTGAACAAGCTTTATAACACAGTACAGTGTTCAGAAATTAAGATCTTTCCTTTCTAATGAATCTACATTAGAAATGAAATGAAGTTACTAAGTTGTACATCCTTTTAATTTGTACAAACCAAGAAAGTGTGATCTTGCTGTTCGTAGGCAAACAACTCATTCAAGAAGCTCAACAAGCATAGCACAGTACAGTGTTCAGGAATGAATTAGTTTCTTTCCTAAAAAAAGTACATTAGTAATGAAACTAAGTTAATAAGTTGTATATCTTGTTAGATTGTACAAACGGTGAAAGTTTGAACTTGCTGTGATCAACCGTCTTCATAAGAAAGCAACTCATTCAAAGAGCAGAAAGAGCTTATTTAACACAGTATAGTGTTCGGCAATGAAGATCTTTCTTTTCTAATGAAACTAATTTAGAAATGAAACGAAGTTACAAAGTTGTACATCTTGTTAGATTTTACAAACGAGGAGGTTTGATCTTGCTGTGATCAATCCTGTTCATATGAAAGCAACTCATTCATAGAGCTGAACAAGCTTATGTAACATAGTACAGTGTTCGGCAATTAAGATCTTTCTTTTCTAATGAAATTAATTTAGAAATGAAATAAAGTCACTAGGTTTTACAACCTTATAGATTGTACAAATGAGGAAAGTTTGATCCTGCTGTGATCAATCCTGTTTGTATGAAAGCAACTCATTCAAGGAGCTCAACAGGATTAGTTAGCACAGTAGACTATTAGGAAATGAAGGTCTTTCCTTTCTAATTAAACTACATTAGAAATGAAATGAAGTTACTAAGTTGTATGTCCTTTTTAGTTTGGACAAATGAGGAAAGTTTGAACTTGTTGTGATCAATCCTGTTCATAGGAAAGCAACTCATTCAAGGAGCTCAGAAAGCTTAGCACAGTACAGTGTTCAGAAATGAAGATCTTTCCTTCCTAAACGAAACTATATTAGAAATGAAACCAAGCTGCTAAGTTGTACATCTTGTTAGATTGTACAAACGGTGAAAGTTTGAACTTGCTGTGATCAACCATCTTCGTAAGAAAGCAACTAATTCAAAGAGCAGAATGAGCTTATTTAATACAGTATAGTGTTTGGCAATGAAGATCTTTCTTTTCTAAAGAAACTAATTTAGAAATGAAATGAAGTTATGAAGTTGTACATCTTGTTAGATTGTACAAACGAGGAGGTTTGACCTTACTGTGATCATTCCAGTTTGTATGAAAGCAACTCATTCAAAGAGCTGAACAAGCTTATCTAACACAGTACAGTGTTCAGAAATGAAGATCTTTTCTTACTAATGAAACTGTATTAGAAATGAAATGAAGCTACTACGTTGTACATCCTTTTAGATTGTAAAAACGAGGAAAGTTTGACTTTGCCGTGATGAATCCTGTTCGTATGAAAGCAACTTATTCAAGAGCTGAACAAGTTTATCTAACACAGTACAGTGTTCAGAAATGAAGATCTTTCCTTTCTACTGAAACTGTATTAGAAATGAAATGACATTACTAAGTTGTACATCCTTTTAGATTGTACAAATGAAGAAAGTTTGATCTTGCTGTGATCAATACTGTTAGCATGAAAGCAATTCAACCAAGGAGCTCAACAGGCTTAGTTAGCACATTACAATGTTCAGAAATGAAGATCTTTCTTTTCTAACAAAACTACATTAGAAATGAAACAAAGAAACTAAGTTGTACATCCTGTAAGATTGTACAAACGGTGAAAGTTTGAACTTGCTGTGATCAACCATCTTTGTAAGAAAGCAACTCATTCAAAGAGCTGAATAAGCTTAAATAACACAGTACAGTGTTCAGAAATGAAGATCTCTCCTTTCTAACAAATTTACATTAGAAAGGAAATGAAGTTACTAAGTTGTATATCCTTTTAGTTTGTACAAACCAAGAAAGTTTGATCTTGCTGTGATCAATCCTGTTCATAGGAAAACAACTCATTCAAGAAGCTCAACAAGCTTAGCACAGTACAGTGTTCGGGAATGAATTAGTTTCTTTCCTAGCGAAACTACATTAGAAATGAAACCAAGCTACTAAGTTGTATATCTTGCTAGATTGTACAAACAGTGAAAGTTTGAACTTGCTGTGATCAACCATCTTCATAAGAAAGCAACTAATTCAAAGAGCAGAAAGAGCTAATTTTACACAGTACAGTGGTCAGCAATGAAGATCTTTCTTTTCTAATGAAACTCATTTATAAATGAAACAATGTTACTAAGTTGGACATCTTGTTAGATTTTACAAATGATGAGGTTTAATCTTGCTGTGATCAATCCTGTTCGTATGAAAGCAACTCATTCAAAGAGCCGAAGAAGCTTATCTAACACAGTACAGTGTTCGAAATGAAGGTCTTTCCTTTCTAACAAATCTACATTAGAAATGAAATGAAGTTACTAAGTTGTACATCCTTTTCGTTTGTAAAAATGATGAAAGGTTGATCTTGTTGTGATCAATCCTGTTCATGATGAAAGCAACTCATTCAAGGAGCTCAACAAGCTTAGCACAGTACAGTGTTTGGCAATGAAGATCTTTCTTTCCTAACGAAACTACATTAGAAATGAAACCAAGATTTTAAGATTAGATTGTACAAATAGTGAAAGTTTGAAATTGCTTTGATCAACCATCTTCATAAGAAAGCAACTCATTCAAAGAGCAGAATGAGCTTATTTCACGCAGTAGAGTGTTCGGCAATGAAGATCTTTCTTTTCTAAAGAAACTAATTTAGAAATGAAACTAAGTTAATAAATCATACTAAATTGTTACATTGTACAAATGAAGAGGTTTGATCTTCCTGTGATCAATCCTGTTAATATGAAAGAAACTCATTCAAAGAGCCGAATAAGCTTATCTAACACAGTACACTGTTCAGAAATGATCTTTCCTTTCTAACGAAACTACATTAGAAATGAAAATAAGTTACTATGTTTTACACATCCTTTTAGTTTGTACAAACCAAGAAAGTTTGATCTTGCTGTGATCAATCCTGTTTGTAGGCAAACAACTCATTCAAGAAGCTCTACAAGCATAGCACAGTACGGTGTTCGGGAATGAAGATTTTTCTTTTCTAATGAAACTAATTTAGAAATGAAATAAAGGTCCATCCTTATAGATTGTACAAATGAGGAAAGTTTGATCCTGCTGTGATCAATCCTGTTCGTACGAAAGCAACTCATTCAAGGAGCACAACAGGCTTAGTTAGCACAGTACAGTGCTAGGAAATGAGGATATTTTCCTTTCTAATGAAACTACATTAGAAATGAAACGAAGTTACTAAGTTTTACATCCTGTAAGATTATACAAACGGTGAAAGATTGAACTTGCTGTGATCAATCCTGTTTGTAGGAAAGCAAGTCATTCAAGGAGCCCAACAAGCTTAGCACAGTACAGTGTTAGGCAATGAAGATCTTTCTTTCCTAAGGAAACTACATTAGAAATGAAACCAAGCTACTAAGTTGTACATCTTGTCAGATTGTACAAATGGTGAAAGTTTGAACTTGCTGTGATCAACTGTCTTCGAAAGAAAACAACTCTTTCAAAGAGGAGAAAAAGCTTATTTAACACAGTACAGTGTTAGGCAATGAAGATCTTTCTTTTCTAACGAAACTACATTAGAAATGAAATGAAGATACTAAGTTGTACATCCTTTTACTTTGTACAAACGAAGAAAGTTTGATCTTGCTGTGATCAATCCTGTTAGCACGAAAGCAATTCAACCAAGGAGCTCAACAGGCTTAGTTAGCACAGTACAGTGTTCAGAAATGAAGATCTTTCTTTTCTAACAAAACTACATTAGAAATGAAACGAAGTTACTAAGTTGTAGATCTTGTAATATTGTACAAAAGAGCAGGTTTGATCTTGCTGTGATCAATACTGTTTGGAGGAAAGCAACTCATTCAAGGAGCTCCACAGGTTCACTTAGCACAGTACAGTGTTCAGAAATGAAGGTCTTTCTTTTCTAACAAAACTATATTAGAAATGAAACCAAGATATGATGTTGTACATCCTGTAAGATTGTACAAACGGTGAAAGTTTGAACTTGCTATGATCAACCATCTTCCTAAGAAAGCAACTCATTCAAAGAGCTGAACATGCTTATCTAACAGAGTACAGTGTTCAGAAATGAAGATCTTTCATTTCTAATGAAACTATATTAGAAATGAAACAAAGTTATTAAGTTGTACATCCCTTTAGATTGTACAATCAAGGACAGTTTGACCTGGCTTTGATCAATCCTGTTCGTATGAAAGCAACTCATTCTAGGAGCTCAACAGGCTTAGTTAACACTGTACACTGTTCAGAAATGAAGGTCTTTCTTTTCTAACAAAACTACATAAGAAATGAAACCAAGAAACTAAGTTGTACATCCTGTAAGATTTTACAAACGGTAAAAGTTTGAACTTGCTGTGATCAACCGTCTTCGTAAGAAAGCAACTTATTCAAAGAGCTGAACAAGCTTAACTAACACAGTACAGTGTTCGGAAATGAAGATCTTTCCTTTCTAATGAATCTACATTAGAAATGAAATGAGGTACTAAGTTGTACATCCTTCTAGTTTGTACATACGAGGAAAGTTTGATCCTGCTGTGATCAATCCTGTTCGTACGAAAGCAACTCATTCAAGGAGCTCAACAGGCTTAGTAAGCACACTACAGTGCTAGGAAATGATGATTTTTCCTTTCTAATGAAACTACATTAGAAATGAAATGAAGTTACTAAGTTTTACATCCTGTAAAATTGTACAAACGTGGAAAGACTGAACTTGCTGTGATCCATCCTGTTTATAGGAAAGCAAGTCATTCAAGGAGCCCAACAAGCTTAACACAGTACACTGTTAGGCAATGAAGGTCTTTCTTTCCTAAGGAAACTACATTAGAAATGAAACCAAGCTACTAAGTTGTACATCTTGTCAGATTGTACAAACGGTGAAAGTTTGAACTTGCTGTGATCAACCATCTTCGTAAGAAAGCAACTCATTCAAAGAGCAGAACGAGCTTATTTAACACAGTACAGTGTTCAACAATGAAGATCTTTCTTTTCTAACGAAACTAATTTAGAATTGAAAAGAAGTTACTAAATTGTACATCTTGTTAGATTGTACAAACGAGGGGGCTTGATCTTGTGATCAATCCTGTTCGTATGAAAGCAACTCATTCAAAGAGCTGAACACGCTTATCTAACACAGTACAGTGTTCAGAAATGAAGATCTTTCTTTTCTAATGAAACTAATTTAGAAATGCAATAAAGTTACTAGGTTGTACATCTTATAGTTTGTACAAACGAGGAAAGTTTGAACTGGCTGTAATCAATCCTGTTCGTATGAAAGCAACTCATTCAAGGAGCTCAACAGGCTTAGTTAGCATAGTACAGTATTGGGAAATGAAGATCTTTCTTTTCTAACAAAACTACATTAGAAATGAAATGACCAACCAGCAGTCCCTCTGGTTCACCTAAGTCAGAAAACAGCCCACCACCATAAGGTTATAAATACCTTTGCAAAGGGAGGGCAGGCTCTCTGATCACTTGGGAACTTCTAGCTGTGGATGAGTTTTTCCCTTGGCTGGGCCTGGGCTGGTTTGGCCCAGCCTGGAGGTCCCCCTAGCCCTGACTCTCCAAATAGGTTCTTTATCCCCTCCAGCTCCCCACATGGTAGTAGCTCCTTCAATTTTCTTTTGTCTCTTTTCTTTCTTTTTTTTTTTTTTTTTTTTTGGCCAGGCCCTCCGTATGGGATATTCTTTCTCCCCAGCATCTCTAGCCATGTGTGTGCCTTTCCTTGGCTCCTGTTACTTCCCTCAATAAATATAATAATTTAACAATTATCCTTCTCAATCTTCTTTTTTATTCACTTCTTTGATTAAAAACATAAGCAAACCCAGGGTTTGGGATTCAAGGACTTTCCTGGACCCCTGTTAGAGTTCCATTTAAAGCAGCTTTCTCTCTTAGAAGTAAATTTTTAACACAACTTACCTTTTAAATTTACTAATGACTTCCATACTTTTAAACATTTTTTAATACTTCATTTATGTACTTATTTTGAGAGAGAGAGGGAGGGAGGAGAAAATGGGTACACCAGGGCCTCTAGCCACTGCAAATGAATTCCAGATGTATGTGCCACCTTGTACATCTGGCTTACATGGGTACTAGGAAATCAAACCTGGGTCCTTAGGCTTCACAAGCAAGCACCTTAACCACTAAGCCGTCTCTTCAGCCCTATTTATGTTTTTTCATCAATTGTTCTAGTAATTATAAAGTAACACAATCCAGATGAAAATTTAAAAAGCTACTTACAGACTTATTGCCAAAGGAAATTAAGAAAAAAGCATCTCATTTTTATATATGTATGTACATACATGCATACTGCAGAGAAGTATGATAGGGTGAGTATCAAGGCACTTTCAAGTATAACATGAGATAAAATTCTGTGGCAGAAATAAAATGAATATCAGAGTATTTAAAAAGGAATAATGGGCTGAGTGTGATAGCACACAACTTTAATCCCAGTACCTGGTAGGGTGAAGTAGGAGGATTGCTGCCAGTTGGAGGCCAGCCTGAGGCTAATTTCAACCTGGGCTAGAGAAGACCCTACCTCAAGAACCAAAAAAAAAAAAAAAAAAAAAAAAAAAAAAAAAAGGAATAATGGAAAATTTCACGATGTTAAAAGGGTGTGTGTGTGTGTGGTGTGTGTGTGGTGGGTGTTTTTTTTTTTTTTTTTTTTTTTTTTTTTTTTTGGTTTCTTTTCTTTTTCAAGGAGGGTCTCTCTCAAGGCTCACTCAGTCTGGCCTCAAACTCATAGGGATCCTCTACTCAAGCCTCCCTAGTTCTGAGATTAAAGGCGAGCACCACCACACCCTGTGAGCTTTTTTTTTTTTTTCTTTAAATGAAGGATGGCCAATATTAAATCACTATAATATTTATCCTCCACCGAATAAATTTCAAAGGGTGGCTTAATGATCAAAGAAAAAGTTAATTCCTTCAGGCTGGTTTAGGATTTAGCTCAGTGATAAAGAGTGCACAAGTGCAAGGCCCTGGGTTGGGTCTCCAGAACACTGGGGCAAAGGGATGGCTGGGAGAACCTAGAGGGGTACTATAAGCTCAGACGAAGCAAACCCTCAAACATAATTTAGATAGCCTTCCTGTAACTCAAACCCAAGTAACAGGACCACCAGTTCAAAAGGCCCCTGCTTTTCCCACACGCTTGCACCTTTCCCAGTGGGCAGTCCCTGTGCGGAGACTTTCCTCCGTTTTCATGCTCCCCCCGCCCTCCGGCGCACGCGCATTTGGCCTCCTTCCCAGCCAAGCTGCTGAGTCATGGCTGGGCTGAAGTCCGTGTGTTGGAGGGAAGACACCGATAAGATGGATGGCGCTTAGCACTGCTCTCTCCTCTCCCTCCTCTAAGACCGTCTCTTCCCAGCCCGCCACCCCACGGTGGGACGCGTACCCTGCACTCTCCCGAACACCTCGTAGTCCACGGATTTGAGCGGCTGTGCCATGGCAGCGGTGAACCTTCTCCCTAGCAGCCGGAGCAGGGCTCGGGGCGCTGCGACTGGGGCGGCCACCCCGAGGAGCCACATGGGCCCTGGGGAACGCGAGCGCGCCGGGTCACGCGTCAAAGACCGCGAATGAGACGGCGGGGCTGGTGAGCTAGAGCACGGGAACACCCGACGCGCCCCTGCGGGCGCACGTGCTCACTTCACTCACTGCCCCGCCGCTCCAGCCTCAGCAAATAGCCAGGTCTGCCAGCCTCATTCAAGTATGACTGACACCAGAACAAGTTACAGCTGTGTGTTTTTTTAATGTAGGTACATAACGTGAGGAGAGTAACAGTCATCTCACATGCTTGTTTTTTTGTATGAAGAGAACATTTGTGATCTCTTAATTTTCAAATATATCATTCTTGGGCTAGAGTCACAATGGCATGTAATAGGCATAGATCTCCACTTAATGCTAAAAATACTGTTATTTTTATTCCATTTCCAACTGTTATTCCCATTTCCAACCCCTTTGACTCTGAAATCTTGTACCCTTGAACCGTTATTCCCATTTCCAACCCCTTTGCACCCTGAACTTGAGAGACCTTTTGGCTTTGGGAATGAAAGACCTACTGCTATCTTGGTGAACAGGTGTATTTGGTTAGTGAATATGAAATGTTCACACAGCTGCAAGATCTATCGTAATTTTAAAAAAATATTTTATTTATTTGACAGAGAAAGTGTCAGAGAGAGAAAAAATCGGCCCTTCAGGCACTGCAAACGAACTCCAGAGGCATGTGCCACCTTGTGTATCTGGCTTATGTGGGTTCTGGGGAATCAAACCTTGGTCTTTTGTCTTTGCAGGCAAGCGCTTTAATTGCTAAGCCATCTCTCCAGTCCTCTGTCGTGATTTTGAGCTAACTCATAAGGTCTGTAATCTTTTCAGCCCTTCTGCTAAATCAGAAAGGCTCTGGGTCTCTATCCATATAATAAATAGATTGTATGATTTTCTAGGATAACAAACTTAAAAATCTGGTCTTTGTACCAATGGGAACCTGAGACTGGCTAAGGTCCATGCTTAGAGAATAGCTATTAGGAAGGGAATGGTCTGTATTGCCTACTGTTTGAGTCTGAGTTGGTGACTAGTCCTTTTTGGCTTTCCCTTGCTTTGTACTCAGAGCCTGGTTTTGCCATTTTTCGCCACCCTTATGTGTCCAAGCAGCCATACCTGTCTTTACCCTTCATTGCCCTTACCTACAGGTGCACATTTTGTGTTTTTAAAATCACCTGGTACTAATCATAATTGTATTTTCCACTGCTTCTTCACTTCTGGATATGTTTGTATTCATTTTGTATTATTTCTTCCTCTGGAAATGAACTATGTGTCTGCAAGTATCTTCAGTAATGATAGTGTATTTAGCTATCTGATCTGTTTTAGTACTTTGAAAGTCAAGTGTTTGGTCCTATCTTTGCCTGACCATGATTTAGGATCTTACTAAAGCTTAAGATATATGCCTATATACCAAAATAGTGATTTTGAAATAATGATTTTTAGTAGTGACTTCATGCAATATGGTGGGAAGTTATTTTGAAATGTAAACCCCTGAGTCCCCCCAACCTATAAAGAGATTTTTGCCAAAGAATTTATCAGCTTTTAATATTTGCCAGTCTCAGAGAACTCAAATAATACCTGTTCATTCTAGTTCTCAGTTGGGTTGTATGAAATTAAGGAAAGAGGAATGCCTCCCCCTGCTCCTAGCCTAAGCAGTACTGAGGCAAGAGAAATAAGAATATTTAATGTTATGTGCCTTTCTGAGTTTTTAAAATTAAAGTTTTAAGGCACCTGCCTTAATTTTAAGAACCTGGTTCCATTCTCCAGGTCCCACGTTTAGCCAGAAGCAAATTGACACAAGGGTGCAATGCCGCACTTGCCCACAAGGGGGCACACACATCTGGATTTCGTTCTCAGCAGCTGAGAGACTGCTGGCGCACAGGTTCTCTATCTGTCTCCCTCTCCCTCTCCCTCTCCCTCTCTCTGTCTGTCTGTGTCTGTGTCTCTCTCCAAAAAAAAATAAAATAAAGTGGATTTTGATAAGGAAAAATTGGTTCCAACCAGGAATGGAATCTCCTTAAAAATATATTACTTTCCTAATAAAATGCTTGAGCAATTTTCTGATAAGTTGCAACAAGATGTACAGCTCTTCTGGGAAGTTAGCTATTAACAGCCTGGTGTCTAATGATTTTGAATTTGGCTTAGTAATAATTGTCTAACCATGTGTTTACCTATAAGGTACTCCTTCCATGGGGGCTCATGGTTTGCCTTGTTTAGCCCTCTTCCAAAGTCAAAAATTGGCATACTGTTGAGTCTTGCTTTTTCAACATCATGATGACAAAAGTGTTTCAGGGATAGAAACATGTTGATAGATGAAGTAATTTTTGTTGCTTTTGATATCAATTATATCCCAAAATAAAATTTCTCAGAAATCATTCTAGGAAGAGCCGGGCATGGTGGCACACACCTTTAATCCCATCACTTGGGAAGCAGAGGTAAGAGGATCACTGTGAGTTCAAGGCTACCCTGAGATGGCATAGTGAATTCCAGGTCAGCCTGGGCTAGAGTGAGACCCTACTTCAAAAAAAAAAAAAAAAAAAGAAAAAAAAGAAAGAAAGAAAGAAAGAAAGAAAGAAAGAAAGAAAGAAAGAAGGAAGGAAGGAAGAAGAAGGAAGGAAGAAAGAAAGAAAGAAAGAAAGAAAGAAAAAGAAAGAAAGAAAGTAAATCATTCTAGGAATCACTCAACTGACCTTTTGTGGTGATAAGGTAACCAATTAGAGATTTACAGGTAGTACTTCCTAGATAAAATGGCATTTGGATGCCAATATTGTATGGTCTATCCTTATTTCACAAATTCTGTCCACATTTCACCCATACAATAGGCAAGGTTTTCTTTTTTTCTATGTATCATCTTATGTTTTTGTTGTTGATGTTAAGGTTCAGACAGATTTTATTGTAGCTTAAAGCTTTAGGAGGGAGAAGAGAAGGGGAGTTTAAGGAAAGACAGGAAGACATAGCTTTTGCTCAAGGAGGCAAGATGGGGTTTGGGAAGGTAAGAGGAAGCAAGGCAGAGCTCTTGTCCACAGAGACAAGAAGGATTTGAGAAACCCCTCTATGTATTATCTTAACATGATCCTAACAAGATGCTTTTCTTCCCTTCTCTCCCTTCATACTTTTTTTTTTCATCAAGATCTCTCTATATAGTCTAGACGGCCTTCAAATTCAAGATCCAACTAACTTAGTCTGCTGTATTAGTTATGTCCTTGTTGCTGTGACCAAATACCTAATGAGAAGCAACTTAAGGGCTTTAAGTGCTTGCCTGCAAATCCTAAAGGCCTAGGTTCAATTCCCCGATACCCACGTAAAGTTGGATGCACAGTGTAAAGCATGCATCTGGAATTCATATGCTGCAGCAGGAGGCCCTAATGTGCCTATCTCTCTCTCTCTCTCTCTCTCTCTCTCTCTCTCTCTCTCTCTTTCCTTGCAAATAAATTTTTAAAAAATTTTTTAAAGAAGCAACTTCAGGGAGGAAAGGTTTATTTTGATTCATGGTTTAAGGGAATACTGTCCATCATGGCAGAGAAGGCTCCAGCTGGAGAGATTGTTCAGTGGTTCAGGCACTTGCCTGCAAAGTCTAATATCCAAAGTTCGATTCCCCAGTACCCACGTAATACCAGATGTATAAGGTGTCATATGCACCTGGAATTCATTTGCAGTGGCCAGAAGCCCTGGCATGCCCATTCTCTCTCTATCTGCATCTTTATCTCTCTCAAATAAATAAATAATTTTAAAAAGTAAAATAATCAAACTGTTGTTGATAGGATGTTTAAGTTCATATAGCTCTTTGCAAAGCTATTTGGCAATTTGTATCAAGAACAATGTATGCAGCTGGGCATAGAGGTATACACCCATAATCCTAGCACTAGGGAGATTGGGGCAGGAGGATTCAGTTTAAGGATATCAGTGAGACCCTTTGCCCCTATGCACCTGCAAAACTAGGAGTGGAAATATATGTAGTTTGTGTTTTGTTTTGTTTTTCAAGATAGGGTCTTCCTCTATCCCAGGCTGACCTGGAACTCACTCTGTAGCTCCAGATTGGCCTCAAATTCACTCCTACCTCAGCCTCCCAAGTACTGCCCATTATACCTGGCTTGTTCACAGTACATTTTAAAATATTTTTATTTACTTGCAAGGAGAGAGAGCAGGGGTACACCAGGGCCCCTTACCACTGCAAACATGCACCATTTTGTGTATCTGGCTTACTTGGGTACTGGGAAATTGAACTGGGGCCATCAGACTTTGCAAACAAGCACCTTTAACTACTGATTCATCTCTCCAGTCCCACAGAGGTGCTTTTTGGGGACAGGAATAGCCAGACAATGGCATCTTCCAGCAAGGGCAGAGAAAGCACAGCTTTGGATGCACTGGCTAGAGCAGCAACTTCTGAATCAGCACATAGATTTGTGATTGCAGAAGAATCAACTCTCTAGATGTCCCAGTTCTGCCATGAAAGTGGATCCTGGCACCCCAGGCTCACAGTGGTTCTTAGCCTTGACAACCTGTTCTAGCCAGCAGATGAACTCATTAGTAATCCATATACACATGCCCAAAGGTTTTGATTCAACACATCTGCAGCAGATTCCAGAACTGATATTCCTGACACTTGTCATATGAATTATGCTAAGGTGAAGGGCAAGTGACCCAGGTCCTTGTATATTAACCCTTCCAACAACTCCATCAGTCACCTACTACTCATTAGATTTCTGTTTAAACTGTCTAAATGGATTATTTGTTCTGTGATTTAAACTTTGTCCAGTGCAACACATGGGACAGGTAAAGTCTGCACAATAGTAATTGTGATGGTTAAGTTTGTGTCAACTTGATTTGTTTAGGAATCCACAGACATTCCTCATAAGTGTGTCTCTGAGGTTGCCTCTAGGAAGAATCCTTCCCCCAGGGTGAGCCCTTCCCCCAGAGTGGGCGGCCCCTCTTGGAGGAGGGGGCTGGTTGATAAAAAGAAGCTCTGGGAAGAAAGGCCTCTCTCTCTCCTCCCACCTGGCTGCCGGTGCTGCTCACTGTTCTCTGCTTGGTGCTTGTGCTTGCTGCTTGGTGCTTGCTGCTTTCCAGGGTGAACTGAAGAGCAGTGTCTCTCCAGGATGCCTTCAGGCCTTCAGTGCCAGATTGGGACTTCTGAGGCATCCAGCCTTGTGGACTGAGCAGCTACCGGGTTCCTTGACTCTTGGGCCTGCAACCTGCTATTGCTGGACTGTTGTAAGCTAATCCAATAAATTCCCTTTTAATACAATTCATTCTATCCGTTCTGTTCCTCTAGAGAACCCTGACTAATACAGTAGTGTAAAAAGTAAGCAGAATGAATGAAAGTTTAAATATACCATATCTTCCTGTCAATAAAAAAGCATTATGGATTTTAATACTTACAAAGAAAACTAAATAAGGACTATAAGAAAAACACAAGCAACAAGTGTGGAAGTTTGAATGCATTGTAATGGGGTGCTAAGAGTCCAGGAAAGTACTTACACCCTAAACCCTAGGTTTGTTTCTAATTTCTCAGAAAACTGAGAAGGATAATTGTTAAATTATTATATTTATTGAGGGAAGTAGAGCCAAGGAAAGGCACCCACATGGCTAGAGATCGCACATGGAGGGCCTGGGGAAAAAAGTATGGAAATAAAAGAGAAAAGAAAGTTCAAGGAGCTCCTGCCATGTGGGGAGCTAAAGGGAATAAAGAACCTATGCAGAGAGTAAGGGTTAGAGGACCATTCCTCGTTTGTGTAATCTAACAAGATGTACAACTTAGTAGATTCGCCTCATTTCTAAAGTAGTTTGTTTAGAAAACAAACATCTTCATTGCTGAACACTGTACTGTGTGAAATAAGCTAGTTCTCTTCTCGGAATGAGTTGCTTTCTTGCGAAGACCGTTGAGTGCAGCAAGTTCAAACTTTCCTTGTTTGTGTAATCTAACAAGATATGCAACTTCGTAGATTAGTTTCATTTCTAATGTAGTTTCTGTAGAAAAGAAACGTGTCTTCATTGCTGACACTGCACTGTGTGAAATAAGATAGTTTGGCTCTCGGAATGAGTTGCTTTCCTACAAAGACGGTTCAGTGCAGCAAGTTTACACTGTCCTCGTTTGTGTAATCTAAAAAGATGTACAAGTAAGTAGATTCATTTCATTTCTAAAGAAGTGGGGTTAGAAAAGAAACATCTTCATTGCCAAACACTGTACTGTGTGAAATAAGCCAGTTCTGCTCTCGGAATGAGTTGCATTCCTATGAAGGTGGTTGAGTGCAGCAAGTTCACACTTTCCTAGTTTGTGTAATCTAACAAAATGTACAACTTAGTAGGTTAGTTTCATTTCTAATGTAGTCTCTGTAGAAAAGAAACGTCTTCATTTCCGACACTGGACTGTGTGAAATAAGCTAGTTTGGCTCTTGGAATGAGTTGCTTTCTTTCAATGATGGTTGAGTGCAGGGAGTTCACATTTTCCTAGTTTGTGTAATAAATCAAGATGTACAACTTAGTAGATTAGTTTCATTTCTAATGTAGTTTATGTACAAAAGAAACACCCTCACTGACAAACACTGTACTGTGTGAAATAATCTAGCTCGGCTCTCAGAATGAGTTGCTTTCCTACGAAGACGGTTGACTGCACAAAGATCAAACCTACCTGCTTTGTGTAATCTAACAAGATGTAAAACTTAGTAGATTCGTTTCATTTCTAAAGTACTTGCATTTGAGAAAAATCATCTTCATTGCTGAACACTGTACTGTGTGAAATAAGCCAGTTTTACTCTCAGAATTAGTTGCTTTTCTACGAAGAGGTTTGAGTGCAGCAAGTTCAAAATTTCCTCGTATGGGTAATCTTACAAGATGTGCAACTTAGTAGATTCGTTTCATTTCTAATGTAGTTTCTGTAGAAAAGAAACATCTTCATTGCCAAACACTGCACTGTGTGAAATAAGCTAGTTTGGCTCTCGGAATGAGTTGCTTACCTACGAAAATGGTTAAGTGCAGCCAGTTCAAACTTTCCTCGTTTGTGTAATCTAACAAGATGTACAACTAAGTAAATTCGTTTCATTTCTAAAGTAGTTGCGTTAGAAAAGAAACATCTTCATTTCTGAACACTGTACTGTGTGAAAAAAGCCAGTTCTGCTCTCGGAATGAGTTGCATTCCTACGAAGACCGTTGTGTGCACCAAGTTCCCACGTTCCTAGTTTGTGTAATCTAACAAGACATACAACTTAGTAGATTAGTTTCATTTCTAATGTATTTTTGTAGAAAAGAAACGTCTTTATTGTCGACACTGTACTGTGTGAAATAAGCAAGTTTGGCTCTCAGAAGGAGTTGCTTTCCTAAGAAGAGGGTAGATTGCAGAAAGTTCAAACTTTCCTCGTTTGTGTAATCTAACAAAATGTACAATTTAGAAGATTCATTTCATTTCTTATGTAGTTTCTATAGAAAAGAAACATCTACATTGCCAAACACTGTACTGTGTGAAATAAGCCAGTTCTGCTCTGGGAATGAGTTGCATTCCTATGAAGATGGTTGAGTGCAGGAAGTTCACACTTTCCTAGTTTGTGTAATCTAACAAGGTATACAACTTCGTAAATTAGTTTCATTTATAATGTAGTTTCTGTAGAAAAGAAATGTCTTCATTGCTGACACTGTACTGTGTGAAATAAGTTAGTTTGGCTATCGGAATGAGTTGCTTTCCTACGAAGACAGTTCAGTGAAGCAATTTTACAATGTCCTCGTTTGTGTAATCTAAAAAGATGTACAAGTACGTAGGTTCATTTCATTACTAAAGAAGTGGGGTTAGAAAAGAAACACCTTCATTGCCAAACACTGTACTGTGTGAAATAAGCCAGTTCTGCTCTCAGAATGAGTTGCATTCCTATGAAGACGGTTGAGTGCAGCAAGTTCACACTTTCCTAGTTTGTGTAATCTAACAAGATTCAAACTTTCCTCATGCGTAATCTTACAAGATGTGCAACTTAGTAGGTTAGTTTCATTTCTAATGTAGTTTCTGTAGAAAAGAAACGTCTTCATTTCTGACACTGGACTGTGTGAAATAAGCTAGTTCAGCTCTCGGAATGAGATGCTTTCTTTCAAAGACAGTTGAGTGCAGCAACTTCACACTTTCCTAGTTTGTGTAATCTAACAAGATGTGCAACCTAGAAGATTCATTTCATTTCTAATGTAGTTTCTGTAGAAAAGAAACATCTTCATTGCCAAACACTGTACTGTGTGAAATAAGCTAGTTCAGCTCTCGGAATGAGTTGCTTTCTACAAAGACGGTTGAGTGCACAAAGTTCAAACCTTCCTGGTTTGCGTTATCTAACAAGATGTGCAACTTAGTAGATTAGTTTCATTTCAAATGTAGTTTCTGAAGAAAAGAAACATCTTCATTACCGACACTGTACTGTGTGAAATAAGCTAGTTTGGCTCTTGGAATGAGTTGCTTTCCTATGAAGATGGTTCAGTGCATCAAGAACACACTTTCTTCGTTTGTGTAGATTCATTTCATTTCTAAAGTAGTTGGGTTAGAAAAGAACTATCTTCGTTGCCAAACACTGTATTGCGTGAAATAAGCCAGTTCTGCTCTGGGAATGAGTTGCATCCTATGAAGACGGTTGAGTGCAGCAAGTTCAAACTTTCCTACTTTGTGTAATCTAACAAGATATACAACATAGTAGATTAGTTTCATTTATAATATAGTTTCACTAGATAAGAAATGTCTTCATTGCCAACACTGTACTGTGTGAAATAAGCTAGTTTGGCTCTTGGAATGAGTTGCTTTCCTACGAAGAGGGTTCAGTGCAACAAGTTCACACTTTCCTCGTATGTGTAATCTAACAAGATGTACAACTAAGTAGATTCATTTCATTTCTAAAGTAGTTGGGTTAGAAATGAAACATCTTCATTGCCGAACACTGTACTGGGTTAAATAAGCCAATTCTGCTCTCGGAATGAGTTGCATTCCTACGAAGATGGGTGAGTGCAGCAAGTTCAAACTTTCCTGGTTTGTGTAATCTAACAAGATGTGCAACTTAGTAGATTCATTTCATTTCTAATGTAGTTTCTGTAGAAAAGAAACGTCTTCATTGCAAAACACTGTACTGTGTGAAATAAGCTAGTTCGGCTCTTGGAGTGAGTTGCTTTCTACGAAGACGGTTGAGTGCAGCAAGTTCACACTTTCCTTGCTTGTGTAATCTAACAAGATGTGCAACTTAGTAGATTCGTTTCATCTGTTATCTAGTTTCTGTAGAAAAGAAACATCTTCATTGCCAAACACTGCACTGTGTGAAATAAGCTAGTTCGGCTCTCGGAATGATTGGCTTTCCTACGAAGGCAGTTGAGTTCATGAAGTTCAAACTTTCCTGGTTTGTGTAATCTAACAAGTTGTGCAACTTATTAGATTCGATTAATTTCTAATGTAGTTTTTGTAGAAAATAAACATCCTCATTGCCAAACACTGTACTGTGAAATAGGCTAGTTCATCTTTCGGAATGAGTTGCTTTCCTACGAAGGTGGTTGAGTGCACGAAGTTCAAACTTTCCTGGTTTGTGTAATCTAACAATATGTGCAAGTAAGTATATTTGTTTCATTTCTAATGTAGCTTCTGTAGGAAAGAAACATCTTCACTGCCAAACACTGGACTTTGTGAAATAAGGTAGTTCGTCAATCGGAATGAGTTGCTTTCCTTAGAAGACGGTTGAGTGCAGCCAGTTCAAATTTTCCTCGTTTGTTTAATCTAACAAGTTGTGCAATGTAGTAGATTCGATTCATTTCTAATGTAGTTTCTGTAGAAAATAAACATCCTCATTGCCAAACACTGTACTGTGTGAAATAAGGTAGTTCGGCTCTCAGAATGAGTTGCTTTCCTATTAAGGGGGTTGAGTGCACGAAGATCAAACTTTCCTGTTTTGTGTAATCTAACACGATGTGCAACTTAGTAGATTCATTTCATTTCTAATGTAGTTTCTGTAGAAAATAAACATCCTCATTGCAAAACACTGTACTGTGTGAAATAAGCTACTTCAGCATTCGGAATGTGTTGCCTTCTACGAAGATGGTTGAGTGCAGCCAGTTCAAACTTTCCTCGTTTGTGTAATCCAACAAGATGTGCAACTTAGTAGATTCGTTTCATTTGTTATGTAGTTTCTGTAGAAAAGAAACATCTTCATTGCCAAACACTGCACTGTGTGAAATAAGCCAGTTCTGCTCTGGGAATGAGTTGCATTCCTATGAAGATGGTTGAGTGAAGGAAGTTCACACTTTCCTAGTTTGTGTAATCTAACAAGATGTACAACTTAGTAGATTAATTTCATTTCTAATGTAGTTTCTGTAGAAAATAAACTTCCTAATTGCAAAACACTGTACTGTGGGAAATAAGCTACTTCGGCGTTCGGAATGAGTTGCCTTCTACGAAGACGGTTGAGTGCAGCCACTTCAAACTTTCCTCATTTGTGTAATCCAACAAGATGTGCAACTTAGTAGATTCGTTTCATTTGTTATGCAGTTTCTGTAGAAAAGAAACATCTTCATTGCCAAACACTGTACTGTGTGAAATAAGCTAGCTCAGCTCTCAGAATGAGTTGCTTTCCTACGAAGATGGTTGAGTGCAGCAAGTTCAAACTTTTCTGGTTTGTGTAATCTAACAAGATGTGCAACTTAGTTGATTCGTTTCATTTCTAATGTAGTTTCTGTAGAAAATAAACATCCTCATTGCCAAACACTGTACTGTGTGAAATAAGCTAGTTCGGCTCACAGAATGAGTTGCTTTCCTATGAAAATGGTTGAGTGCATCAAGTTCAAGCTTTCTTCGTATGTCTAATCTAACAAGATGTGCAACTAAGTAGATTCGTTTCATTTCTAATGTAGATTCTGTAGAAAAGAAACATCTTCATTACCAAACACTGTACTGCGTGAAATAAGCTAGTTCGGCTCTCGGAATGAGTTGCTTTCCTACGAGAATGGTTGAGTGCAGCAAGTTCAATCTTTCCTCGTTTGTCCAATCTAACGAGATGTACAAAAAAGTAGATTGGTTTCATTTCTAAAGCAGATGGGTTAGAAAAAAAAAAACATCTTCATTGCCAAACACTGTACTGTGTGATATAAGCCCGTTCTGCTCGCGGAATGAGTTGCTTTCCTACGAAGATGGTTGAGTGCAGCAAGTTCACACTTTCCTAGTTTGTGTAATCTAAGAATATATACAACATAGTAGATTGATTTCATTTCTAATGTAATTTCTGTAGAAAAGAAATGTCTTCATGGCCAAACACTGTACTGGGTGAAATAACCTAATTTGGCTCTTGGAATGAGTAGCTTTCCTATGAAGACGGTTTAATGGAGCAAGTTCACACTTTCCTAGTTTGTGTAATCTACCAAGATATACAACTTATTAGATTGGTTTCATTTCTAATGTAGTTTCAGTAGAAAAGAAACATCTTCATTGCCAAACACTGTACGATGTGAAATAAGCTAGATCGGCTCTCGGAATGAGTTGCTTTCTACGAAGACGGTTGCATGCAGCCAGTTCAAACTTTCCTGGTTTGTGTAATCTAACAAGATGTGCAACTTAGTACATTCGTTTCATTTCTAATGTAGATTCTGTAGAAAAGAAACATCTTCATTGCCAAACCCTGCACTGTGTGAAATAAGCTAGTTCGGCTCTCGGAATGAGTTGCTTTCTACGAAGATGGTTGCGTGCAGCCAGTTCAAACTTTCCTGGTTTTTGTCATCTAACAAGATGTGCAACTTAGTTGATTCGTTTCATTTCTAATGTAGTTTCTGTAGAAAATAAACATGCTCATTGCCAAACACTGTACTGTGTGAAACAAGCTAGTTCGGCTCTCGGAATGAGTTGCTTTCCTATGAAGACGGTTGTGTGAACCAAGTTCAAACTTTCCTGGTTTGTGTAATCTAACAAGATGTGCAACTTAGTAGATTCATTTCATTTCTAATGTAGTTTCTCTAGAAAAGAAACATCTTCATTGCCAAACACTATACTGTGTGAAATAAGCTAGTTCGGTACTCGGAATGAGTTGCTTTCTTTGACAATGGTTGATTGCAGCCAGTTCAAACTTTCCTCGTTTGCGTCGTCTAAAAAGATGTGCAACTTAGTAGATTCGTTTCATTTGTTTTGTAGTTTCTGTAGAAAAGAAACATCTTCATTGCCAAACACTGCACTGTTTGAATTAAGCTAGTTCGGCTCTCGGAATCAGATGCTTTCCTACGATGATGGTTGAGTGCAGCACGTTCAAACTTTTCTGGTTTGTGGAATCTAACAAAATGTCCAACTTAGTTGATTCGTTTCATTTCTAATGTAGCTTCTGTAGAAAATAAACATCTTCATTGCCAAACACTGTACTGTGTGAAATAAGCTAGTTCGGCTCTCGGGATGAGTCGCTTTCCTACGGAAACAGTTGAGTGCATCAAGTTCAATCTTTCCTCGTTTGTGAAATCTAACAAGATGTACAACTAATTATATTCGTTTCATTTCTAAAGTAGTTGGGTTTGAAAAGAAATATCTTCATTGCCAAACACTATACTGTGTCAAATAAGCTAGTTCGGCTCTCGGAATGAGTTGCTTTCCTATGAGAACCGTTGAGTGCAGCAAGTTCAATCTTTCCTCGTTTGTGTAATCTAAAAAGATGTACAGCTAAGTAGATTGGTTTCATTTCTAATGTAGATGGGTTAGAAAAGAAACATCTTCATTGCCGAACACTGTACTGTGTGAAATAAGCCCGTTCTGCTCACAGAATGAGTTGCATTCCTACGAAGACGGTTTAGTGCAGCAAGGTCACCCTTTCTTAGTTTGTGTAATCTAACAAAATGTACAACTTAGTAGATTGGTTTCATTTCTAATGTAATTTCTGTACAAAAGAAACGTCTGTATTGCCAAACACTGTACTTTGTGAAATAAGCTAATTTGGCTCTTGCAATGAGTTGATTTCCTACGAAGCTGGTTTAGTGCAGCAAGTTCACACTTTCCTAGTTTGTGTAATCTAAGAAGATATACAACTTACTAGATTGGTTTCATTTCTAATGTAGTTTCTGTAGAAAATAAAGATGCTCATTGCCAAACACTGTACTGTGTGAAACAAGCTACTTCGGCTCTCGGAATGATTGGATTTCCTACGAAGATGGTTGAGTGCATGAAGTTCAAACTTTCCTGGTTTGTGTAATCTAACAAGATGTGCAACTTAGTAGACTCGATTCATTTCTAATGTAGTTTCTGTAGAAAATAAGCATCTTCATTTCCGAACACTGTATTGTGTGAAATAAGCTAGTTCGGCTCTCGGAATGAGTTGCTTTCCTACGAAGGCAGTTGAGTGCACGAAGTTCAAACTTAACTCGTTTGTGTAATCTAACAAGCTGTGCAACTTAGTAGATTCGATTCATTTCTAATGTAGTTTCTGTAGAAAATAAAGATCCTCATTGCCAAACACTGTACTGTGGGAAATAAGTTAGTTCGGCTCTCGGAATGAGTTGCTTTTCTACGAAGGCAGTTGAGTTCACGAAGTTCAAACTTTCCTGGTTTGTGTAATTTAACAAGATGTGCAACTTAATAGATTCGTTTCATTTCTAATGTAGTTTCTGTAGAAAAGAAACGTCTTCATTGCCAAACACTGTACTGTGTGAAATAAGCTAGTTCATCTCTCGGAATGAGTTGCTTTTCTACAAAGACGGCTGAGTGCAGCCAGTTCAAACTTTCCTTGTTTGTGTAATCTAACAAGATGTGCAACTTATTAGATTCGATTCATTTCTAATGTAGTTTCTGTAGAAAATAAACATCCTCATTGCCAAACACTGTACTGTGTGAAATAAGCTAGTTCAGCTCTCGGAATGAGTTGTTTTGCTACGAAGATGGTTGAGTGCAGCCAGTTCAAACTTTTCTCGTTTGTGTAATCTAACAAGATGTGCAACTTGGTAGATTAGATTCATTTCTAATGTAGTTTCTGTAGAAAATAAACATCCTCATTGCCAAACACTGTACTGTGTGAAATAAGGTAGTTCGGCTCTCAGAATGAGTTGATTTCCTATTAAGGGGGTTGAGTGCACGAAGTTCAAACTTTCCTGTTTTGTGTAATCTAACACGATGTGCAACTTAGTACATTCGTTTCATTTCTAATGCAGTTTCTGTAGAAAATAAACATCCTCATTGCCAAACACTGTACTGTGTGAAATAAGCTACTTCGGCGTTCGGAATGAGTTGCTTTCTACAAAGATGGTTGAGTGCAGCCATTTCAAACTTTCCTCGTTTGTGTAATCCAACAAGATGTGCAACTTAGTAGATTCGTTTCATTTGTTATGTAGTTTCTGTAGAAAAGAAACATCCTCATTGCCAAACACTGTACTGTGTGAAATTAGCTAGCTCGGCTCTCGGAATGAGTTGTTTTCCTACGAAGATGGTTGAGTGCAGCAAGTTCAATCTTTCCTCGTTTGTGCAATCTAACAAGATGTACAAAAAAGTAGATTGGTTTCATATCTAAAGTAGATGGGTTAGAAAAGAAACATCTTCATTGCCAAACACTGTACTGTGTGAAATAAGCCCGTTCTGCTCGCGGAATGAGTTGCTTTCCTACGAAGATGGTTGAGTGCAGCGAGTTAACACTTTCCTAGTTTGTGTAATCTAAGAATATATACAACATAGTAGGTTGGTTTCATTTCTAATGTAATTTCTGTAGAAAAGAAACGTCTGTATTGCCAAACACTGTACTTTGTGAAATAAGCTAATTCGGCTCTTGGAATGAGTAGCTTTCCTACGAAGACGGTTTAATGGAGCAAGTTCACACTTTCCTAGTTTGTGTAATCTACCAAGATATACAACTTAGTAGGGGGTTTCATTTCTAATGTAGTTTCAGTAGAAAAGAAACATCTTCATTGCCAAACACTGTACTGTGGGAAATAAGTTGGTTCGGCTCTCAGAATGCGTTGCTTTCTACGAAGATGGTTGAATGCAGCAAGTTCAAACTTTCCTGGTTTGTGTAATCTAACAAGATGTGCAACTTAGTAGATTCATTTCATTTTTTTTTGTAGTTTCTGTAGAAAAGTAACATCTTCATTGCCAAACGCTGTACTGTGTGAAATAAGCTAGTTCGGCTCCCGGAATGCATTGCTTTCCTACGAAGATGGTTTAGTGCAGCAAGTTCACACTTTTCTGGTTTGTCTAATCTAACAAGATGTGCAACTTAATTGATTCAATTCATTTCTAATGTACATTCTGTAGAAAATAAACATCCTCATTGCCCAACACTCTACTGTGTGAAATAAGCTAGTTCAGCTCTCGGAATGAGTTGCTTTCCTACTAGAACAGTTGAGTGCAGCAAGTTCAATCTTTCCTCGTTTGTGTAATCTAACAAGATGTACAACTAAGTAGATTGGTTTCATTTGTAAAGTAGATGAGTTAGAAAAGAAACATCTTCATTGCTGAATACTGTACTGTGTGAAATAAGCCTGTTCTGCTCACGGAATGAGTTCCATTCGTAAGAAGACGGTTGAGTGCAGCAAGATCACACTTTCCTAGTTTGTGTTATCTAACAAGATATACAACTTAGTAGATTGGTTTCATTTGTAATGTAGATTCTGTAGAAAAGAAACATCTTCATTGCCAAACAGTGCACTGTGTGAAATAAGCTAGTTCGGCTCTCAGAATGAGTTGCTTTCCTACAAAAATGGATGAGTCCAGCAAGTTCAAACTTTCCTCATTTGTATAATCTAACAAGATGTACAACTTAGTAGATTTGTTTCATTTCTAAATTAGTTGGGTTGGAAAAGAAATATCTTCATTGCCAAACACTGCACTCTTTGAACTGTGCTACTTCGGCTCTCGGAATGAGTTGCTTTCTTACAAAGATGGTTGAGTGTAGCAAGTTCAAACTTTTCTGGTATGTGTAATCAAACAAGATGTGCAACTTAGTTGATTCGTTTCATTTCTAATGTAATTTCTGTAGAAAAGAAACATCTTCATTTCCAAATGCTGTATTGTGTGAAATAAGCTAGTTCGTCTCTCGGAGTGAGTTGCTTATCTACGAAGACGGTTGAGTGCAGACAGTTCAAACTTTCCTCGTTTGTTTCATCTAACCAAATGTGCAACTTAGTTGATTCATTTCATTTCTAGTATAGTTTCTGTATAAAAGAAACATCCTCATTGCCAAACACTGTACTGTATGAAATAAGCTAGTTCGGCTCTCAGAGTGAGTTGCTTTCTACGAAGACGGTTGCGTGCAGCCAGTTCAAACTTTCCTCGTTTGTGTAATCTAACAAGATGTGTAACTTAGTTGATTCGTTTCATTTATAATGTAGTTTCTGTACAAAAGAAACATCTTCATTGCCCAACACTGCACTGTGTTTAATAAGCTAGTTGGGCTCTTGGAATGAGTTGCTTTCCTACGAAGGTGATTGAGTGCACGAAGTCCAAACTTTCCTGGTTTGTGTAATCTATCAAGATGTGTAACTTAGTAGATTTGATTCATTTCTAATGTAGTATCTGTAGAAAGAAACATCTTCATTGCCAAACACTGTAGTGTGTGAAATGAGGTAGTTCGGCTATCAGAATTATTTGCTTTCCTACGAAGATGGTTGAGTGCAGCCAGTTCAAACTTTCCTCAATTGTGTAATCTAACAAGATGTGCTACGTAGTAGATTCATTTCATTTGTTTTGTAGTTTCTGTAGAAAAGAAACATCTTCTTTGCCAAACACTGCACTGTGTGAAATAAGCAAGTTCGGCTCTCAGAATGAGTTGCTTTCCTTACGAAGATGGTTGAGTGCAGCAAGTTCAAACGTTTCTGGTTTGTGGAATATAACAAGATGTGCAACTTAGTTGATTTGTTTCATTTCTAATATAGTTTGTGGAGAAAATAAACTTCCTCATTGCCAAACACTGTACTGTGTGAAATAAGCTAGTTCGGTTCTCGGAATGAGTTGCTTTCCTACGAAGAAGGTTGAGTGCAGCAAGTTCATATATTCCACGTTAGTGTAATCTAACAAGATATACAACTTAGTAGTTTCACTTTATTTCTAAAGCAGTTTGTTCAGAAAACAAAGATCTTCATTGCCAAACACTGTACTGTGTGAAATAAGCTAGTTCTCCTCTCTGAATGAGTTGCTTTCTTACAACAGCGGTTGAGTGCACCAAGTTCAAACTTTCCTTGTTTGTGTCATGTCAGAAGATGTACAACTTAGTATATTCACCTCATTTCTAAAGTAGTTTGTATAGAAAACAAACATCTTCATTGCTGAACACTGTACTGTGTGAAATAACCTACTTCGGTTCTCAGAATCAGTTGCTTTCCTACGAAGAAGATTGAGTGCAGCAAGTTCAAATATTCCTATTTAGTGCAATATAAAAAGATGTACAACTTAATAGGTTCACTTCATTTCCAATGTAGTTTCTATAGAAGAGAAACATCTTCATTGACAAACAATGTACTGTATGAAGTAAGCTAATTCTACTCTTGGAATGAGTTGCTTTCCCATGCAGAAGGTTGAATGCACCAAGTCCAAACTTTCCTAGTTTGTGTAATCTAAAAAGATGTAGAACTTAGTAGATTCACTTCATTTCTAAAGTAGTTTCTTTAGAAAATAAATATCTTCATGGCTGAACACTGTACTGTGTGAAATTAGCGAGTTCTCCGTTTGGAATGTGTTGCGTTCCTACGAAGAAGTTTGAGTGCAGCAAGTTCAAACTTTCCTTGTTTGTGTAACCTAACAAGTAGTACAACTTAGTAGATTCGCCTCATTACTAAAGCAGTTTATTTAGAAAACAAACATATTCATTGCCAAACACTGTACTGTGTGAAATAAGCCAATTCTCTTCTTGGAATGAGTTGCTTTCTTACAAACACCATTGAGTGCAGAAAATTCGAACTTTCTTTGTTTGTGTAATCTAACAAGATGTACAACTTAGTAGATTCGCCTCATTTCTAAAGTAGTTTCTTTAGAAAACAAACATCTTCATTGCTGAGTACTGTACTGTGTGAAATAAGCTAGTTCGGTTCTCGGAATCAGTTGCTTTCCTACGAAGAAGGTTGAGGGCAGCAAGTTCAAACAAGCCTAGTTAGTGTAATCTAACAAGATGTGCAACTTACTAGTTTTGCTTAATTTCTAAAGTAGTTTGTTGAGAAAACAAACATTTTCATTGCCGAACAGTGTACTATGTGAAATAAGCTAGTACTCCTCTCGGAATGAGCTGCTTTCTTATGAAGACGGTTCAGTGCAGCAAGTTCAAACTTTCCTGGTTTCTGTAATCTAACAAGATGTACAACTTGCAAGTTTCCGCTTCATTTCTAAACTGGTTTGTTTAGAAAATAAACACCTTCATTGCTGAACACTATACTGTGTGAAATAAGCTACTTTGGTTCTAGGAATCAGTTGCTTTTCTATGAAGACGGTTGATTGCAGCAAGTTCAAACATTCTGAGTTAGTGTAATCTAACATGATGTACAATTTACAAGTTTCGCTTCATTTCTAAACTAGTTTGTTTATAAAACAAACATCTTCATTGCCAAACACTGTACTGTGTAAAGTAAGCTAGTTTGGTTCTAGGAATCAGTTGCTTTCATACGAAGATCATTGAGTACAGTAAGTTCAAACTTTCCTTGTTTGTGTAATCTAACAAGATGTACAACATAGTAGATTCGCCTCATTTCTAAAGTAGTTTCTTTAGAAAAAAAAAATCTTCATTTCCGAACACCGTGCTGTGTGAAATAAGCTAGTTCTGTTCTAGGAATCAGTTGGTTTTCTACAAAGAAGATTGAGTGCAGCAAGTTCAAACTTTCCTTGTTTGTGTAATCTAACAAGATGTACAACTTAGTAGATTCGCCTCATCTGTAAAGTAGATTGTTTAGAAAACGAACATCTTCATTGCCGAACAATGTACTGTGGAAATAACCTACTTCAGTTCTAGGAATCAGTTGCTTTTCTCCCAAGTTGGTTGAGTAGAGCAAGTTCAAACATTCCTAGTTAGTGTAATCTAACAAGATGTACAACTTACTAGTTTCGCTTCATTTCTAAACCAGCTTGTTTATAAAACAAACATCTTCATTGGCGAACACTGTACTGTGGGAAATAAGTTAGTTCGGTTCTAGGAATCAGTTTCTTTCCTATGAAAAAGGATGAGGGCAGCAAGTTCAAACTTTCCTTGTTTGCGTAATCTAACAAGATGTACAACTTAGTAGATTCGCTTCATTTCTAAAGTGGTTTCTTTAGAAAACGAACATCTTTATTGCCGTACACTGTACTCTGTGAAATAAACTTGTTCTCTTCTAGGAATGATTTGCTTTCTTACGAAGAGCGTTGATTGCAGCAGGTTCAAATTTCCTTGTTTGTGTAACTTACAAGATGTACAACTTAGTAGATTCGCCTCATTTCTAAAGTAGTTTTTTTTAGAAAACAAACATCTTCATTGCCAAAAACTGCACTGTGTGAAATAAGCTAGTTCGGTTCTCGGAATCAGTTGCTTTCCTACGAAGAACGTTGAGTGCAGCAAGTTCAAACTTTCCTTGGTTCTGTAATCTAACAAGATTTAAAACTTAGTAGATTCACCTCATTTCTAAAGTAGTTTTTTTTTAGAAAACAAACATCTTCATTGCCGAACACTGTACAGTGGGAAATAATGTAGTTCGGTTCTAGGAATCAGTGGCTATCCTACAAAGAAGGCTGAATGCAGCAAGTTCAAACTTGCCTTGTTTGTGTAATCTTACAGGATGTACAACTTAGTAGATTCGCCTCATTTCTAAAGTAGTTTGTTTAGAAAACAAACATCTTCATTGCCGAACACTGTACTATGTGAAACAAGCTAGTTCGGTTCTAGGAATCAGTTGCTTTTCTACGAAGATGGTTGAGTGCAGCAAGTTCAAACATTTCTAGTTAGTGTAATCTAAGAAGATGTACAACTTACAAGTTATGCTTCATTTCTAAACTACTTGATTAGAAAAAAAAAATTTCATTGCCAATCCCTGTACTGTGTGAAATAAGCTAGTTCGGTTCTAGGAATCAGTTGCTTTCCTACGAACACCATTGAGTGCAGCAAGTTCAAACTTTCCTTGTTTGTGTAATCTAACAAGATGTACAACTTAGTAGATTCGCCTCATTTCTAAAGTACTTTCTTTAGAAAACAAACATCTTGATTGCCGAACACTGTACTGTGTCAAGTAAGCTATTTCGTTTCTAGGAATCAGTTGCTTTTCTCCGAAGATGGTTGAGTAAACCAAGTTCAAACATTTCTAGTTAGTGTAATCTAACACGATGTACAACGTACAAGTTTCACTTCATTTCTAAAGCAGTTTGTTTAGAAAAAAAAATTTTCATTGCCAAACACTGTACTGTGTGAAATAAGCTAGTTCGGTCCTAGGAATCAGTTACTTTCCTGCAAACACCATTGAGTGCAGCAAGTTCAAACTTACCTTGTTTGTGTAATCTAACAAGATGTAAAACTTAGTAGATTCGCCTCATTTCTAAAGTACTTTGTTTAGAAAACAAACATCTTCATTACCAAACACTGTACTGTGTGAAATAAGCTAGTTTGGTTCTAGGAATCAGTTGCTTTTATAAGAAGATGGTTGAGTGCAGCAAGTTCAAACATTCCTAGTTAATGTAATCTCACAAGATGTACAACTTACTAGTTTTGCTTCATTTCTAAAGCAGTTTGTTTAGAAAACAAACATCTTCATTGTGAAACACTGTACTCTGTGAAATAAGCTAGTTCTCTTCTAGGAATGAGTTGCTTTCTTATGAAGAGCGTTGATTGCAGCAGGTTCAAACTTTCCTTTTTTGTGTAATCTTACAAGATGTACGACTTAGTAGATTTGCTTCATTTCTAAAGTAGTTTTTTCAGAAAGCAAACATTTTCATTGCCAAAAATTGCACTGTGTGAAATAAGGTGGTTCGAACCTAGGAATCAGTTGCTTTCCTACCTAGAAGGTTGAGTGCACAAGTTCAAACTTCCCTTGCTTGTGTAATCTAACATGATGTACAACGTAGTAGATTCGTCTGATTTCTAAAGTAGTTTGTTAAGAAAACAAACATCTTCATTGCCGAACACTGCACTGTGGGAAATAAGCTGGTAATGTTATAGGAATCAGTTCCTTTCCTACGAAACAGGATGCGTGCAGTAAGTTCAAACTTTCCTAGTTTGTGTAATATTATAAGATGTACAAGGTAGTAGATTCGCCTCATTTCTAAAGTAGTTTGTTTAGAAAACAAACATCGTCATTGCCGAACACTGTACTGTGTGAAATAAGCTAGTTCGGTTCTAGGAAACAGTTGCTTTTCTACGAAGGTGGTTGAGAACAGCAAGTTCAAACATTCCTAATTAGTGTAATATAAAAAGATGTACAAATTAGTAGATTCACCTCATTAATAACGTAGTTTGTTTAGAAAACACACATCTTCTTTGCCAAAAACTGTACTATGTGAAATAAGCTAGTTCGGTTCTAGGAATCAGTTGCTTTCCTACAAAGAAGGTTGGGTGCATCCAGTTCAAACTTTCTTGTTTGTGTAATCTAACAAGATGTACAACTTATTTGTTTCACATCATTTCTAAAGTAGTTTGTTTCAAAACAAACATCTTCATTGCTGAACACTGTACTGTGTGAAATAAGCTATTTCGAATCTAGGATTGAGTTGCTTTCTTACCAAGAGCGTTGATTGCAGCAGGTTCAACCATTCCTTGTTTGTGGAATTTTACAAGATGTACAACTTAGTATATTTGCTTCATTTCTAAAGTAGTTTGTTTTGAAAACAAACATCTTCATTGCTGAACACTGTACTGTGTGAAATAAGCTAGTTCGGTTCTAGGAATCAGTTGCTTTCCTACGAAGAAGGTTCAGTGCAGCAAGTTCAATCTATCCTTGTTTTTGTAATCTTACAAGATGTACAACGTAGTACATTCGCCTCATTTCTAAACTAGTTTGTTTAAGAAACACACTTCTTCATTGCTGAACACTGTAGTGTGTGAAATAAGCTATTTCGATTACAGGAATCAGTTGCTTTCCTAAGTATAAGGTTGAATGAAGTAAGTTCAACATGATGTACAATTTTCAAGTTTTGCTTCATTTCTAAACTAGTTTGTTTATGAAACAAAAATCTTCATTGCCGAACCCTGAACTGTGGGAAATAATCTAGTTCAGTTCTAGGAATCAGTTGCTTTCCTACAAAGTAGGTTGAGTGCAGCAAGTTCAAACTTTCCTGGTTTGTGTAATCTTACAGGATGTACAACTTAGTAGATTCGACTCATTTCTAAAGTAGTTTGTTTAGAAAACAAACATCTTCATTGCCGAACACTGTACTGTGTGAAATAAGCTAGTTCGGTTCTAGGAATCAGTTGCTTTTCTCCGAAGATGTTTGAGTACAGCAAGTTCAAATATTCCTAGTTAGTGTAATCTAACACAATTTACAACGTACAAGTTTCACTTCATTTCTAAACTAGTTTGTTTGGAAAACAAACATCTTCATTGCCCAACAGTGTACTGTGTGAAATAAGCTAGTTCGGTTCGGTTCTAGGAATCAGTTCCTTTTCTCCAAAGATTGTTGAGTACAGCAAGTTCAAACATTCCTAGTTAGTGTAATCTAACACGATGTACAACGTACAAGTTTCACTTCATTTCTAAACTAGTTTGTTTAGAAAGCAAACATCTTCATTGCCAAACACTGTATAGTGTGAAATAAGCTAGGTCGATTCTAGGAATCAGTTGCTTTCCTACGAACAGCATTGAGTGCAGCAAGTTCAAACTTTCCTTGTTTGTGTAATCTAACAAGGTGTACAACGTAGTAGATTCGCCTCATTTCTAAAGTACTTTGTTTAGAAAACAAACGTCTTCATTGCCGAACACTGTAATCTAACAAGATGTAAAACTTACTAGTTTCACTTCATTTCTAAAGCAATTTGTTTAGAAAACAAACATCTTCATTGTCAAACACTGTACTGTGTGAAATAAGCTAGTTCTGTTCTAGGAATCAGTTGCTTTCCTACATAGATGGTTGAGTGCAGTAAGTTCAAACTTTCCTTGTTTGTGTAATCTAACAAGATGTACAACTTAGTACATTCAAGTCATTTCTAAAGCAGTTTCTTTAGAAAACAAACATCTTCCTTGACGAACACTGTACTCTGTGAAATAAGCTAGTTCTCTTCTAGGAATGAGTTGCTTTCTTACGAAGAGCTTTGATTGCAGCAGGTTCAAACTTTCCTTCTTTGTGTAATATTACAAGATGTACAACTTAGTAGATTTGCCTCATTTCTAAAGTAGTTTTTTTTAGAAAACAAACATCTTCATTGCCAAAAATTGCACTGTGTGAAATAAGCTGGTTGGAACCTAGGAATCAGTTGCTTTCCTACCTAGAAGGTTCAGTGCTCAATTTCAAACTTTCCTTGCTTGTGTATTATAACATGATGTACAACGTAGTAGATTCATCTCATTTCTAAAGTAGTTTGTTAAGAAAACAAACATCTTCATTGCCGAACACTGCACTGTGAGAAATAAGCTGGTAAGTTTATAGGAATCAGTTGCTTTCCTACGAAACAGGATGTGCGCAGTAAGTTCAAACTTTCCTTGTTTGTGTAATATTATAAGATTTACAACGTAGTAGATTCGCCTCATTTCTAAAGTAGTTTGTTTAGAAAACAAACATCTTCCTTGCCGATCACTGTACTGTGTGATATAAGCTAGTTCGGTTCTAGGAAGCAGGTGCTTCCCTACGTGGAAGGTTGAGTGCAGCAAGTTCAAACATTCCTATTTAGTGTAATCTAACAAGATATACAACCTCCAAGTTATGCTTCATTTCTAAACTAGTTTGTTTAGAAAACAAACATCTTCATTGCTGAACACTGTGCTGTGTGAAATAAGCTAGTTTGCTTCTAGAAATCAGTTGCTTTTTCCTACGAAGAATGTTGAGTGCAGCAAGTTCAAACTTTCCTAGTTTGTGTAATCTTACAAGATGTACAACTTAGTAGATTCGCCTCATTTCTAAAGTAGTTTGTTTAGAAAACAAACACATTCATTGCAACACGGTAATGTGTGAAATAAGCTAGTTCGGTTCTAGGAATCCTTTGCTTTTCTATGAAAATTGTTGAGTGCACCTAGTTCAAACATTCCCAGTTAGTGTAATGTAACAAGATGTACAACTTACAAGTTTCGCTTCATTTCTAAACTGGTTTGTTTAGAAAACAAATGTCTTCATTGCCGAACACTGTACTGTGTGAAATAATTTGTTTGGTTCTACCAATCCGTTGCTTTCCTACGAAGACCATTGAGTGCTGTAAGTTCAATCTTTCCTTGTTTGTGTAATCTAACAAGATGTACAACTTAGTAGATTCACCTCATTTCTAAAGTAGTTTTTTAGAAAACAAACATCTTCATCGACAAACACTGTACTGTGTGAAATAAACCAGTTCAGTTCTAGGAATCAGTGGCTTTACTACGAAGAAGGTTGAGTGCAGCATGTTCCAACTTTCCTTCTTTGTGTAATGTAACAAGATGTACAACTTAGTAGATTCGCCTCATTTCTAAATCAGTTTGTTTAGAAAACAAACATCATCATTGCCGAACACTGTAATGTTTGAAATAAGGTATTTCTGTTGTTGGAATCAGTTGCTTTTCTACGAAAATGGTTGAGTGCAGCAAGTTCAAGCTTTCCTTGTTCATGTAATCTAAAAAGATGTACACCTTCATAGATTTGCCTTATTTCTAAAGTAGTTTCTTTAGAAAACAAACATCTTCATTCCCTTACACTACACTGTGTCAATTAGCTACTTCGGTTCTAGAAATCAGTTGCTTTCCTACGAAGATGGTTGAGTGCAGCAAGTTCAAACTTTCCCAGTTCGTGTAATCAAACAAGATGTACAACTGAGTAGATTCGCTTCATTTCTAACGTAGTTTGTTTAGAAAACAAAAATCTTCATTGACAATACTGTACTGTGTGAAATAAGTTAGTTTGGTTTAGGAATCAGTTTCTTTTGTACGAAGATTGTTGAGTGCAGCAAGTTCAAATATTCCTTGTTTAGCTCATCTAAAAAGATGTACAACTTAGTAGATTCGCCTCATTTCTAAAGTAGTTTGTTTAGAAAACCAACATCTTCTTTGCCAACACTGTACTGTGTGAAATAAGCTAGTTTGGTTCTAAGAATCAGTTGCTTTTCTACGAAGATGGTTGAGTGCAGCGAGTTCAAACATTCCTAGTTAGTGTAATCTAACAGGATGTACAACTTAAGTTTCGCTGCATATCTAAACTGCTTTGTTTAGAAAACAATTATATTCATTGCCAAATACTGTACTGTGTGAAATAAGGCAGTTCGGTTCTAGGAATCAGTTGCTTTCCTACAACGAAGTTTGAGTGCAGCAAGTTCAAACATTCCTTGTTTGTGTAATATAACAAGATGTACAACTTAGTAGATTCAACTAATTTCTAAAGTAGTTTGTTTAGAAAACAAACATCTTCATTGCCAAACAGTGTAATGTGTGAAATATGGTAGTTCGGTTGTAGGAATCAGTTGTTTTTCTACGAAGATGGTTAAGTGTAGCAAGTTCAAACTTTCCTTGTTTATGTAATCTAAAAAGATGTACACCTTAGTAGATTCGCCTAATTTCTAAAATAGTTTGTTTAGAAAACAAACACCTTCATTGCTGAACACTGTACTGTGTGCAATAAGCTAGTTCAGTTCTAGGAATCAGTTGCTTTCCTACGAAGAACGTGGAGTGCAGCAAGTTCAAACTTTCCTTGTATGTATAATCTAAAAAGATGTACAGCTTAGTAGATTCGCCTCATTTCTAAAATAGTTTGTTTAGAAAACAAACACCTTCATTGCCAAAAACTGTACTGTGGGAAATAAGCTATTTCTGTTCTTGGAATCAGTTGCTTTCTTATGAAGAAGCTTGAGTGCAGCAAGTTCAAAGTTTCCTAGTTTGTGTAATCTAACAAGATGTGCGACTTAGTAGATTCCCTTCAGTTTTTAAGTAGTTTGTTTAGAAAACAAAAATCTTCATTGCCAAACACTGTACTGTGTGAAATAAGGTAGTTCAGTTTTAGGAATCAGTTGCTTTGCTACAAAGATGGTTGAGTGCAGCAAGTTCAAACATTCCTAGTTCGTGTAATTTAACAAGATGTAAACTTAGTAGATTCGCTTCATTTCTAAAGTAGTTTGTTTAGCAAACAAACATCTTCATTGCCAAACAGTATAATCTGTGAAATAAGGTAGTTCGGTTGTAGGAATCAGTAGCTTTTCTATGAAGATGGTTAATTTCAGCAAGTTCATACTTTCCTTGTTTATGTAATCTAAACAGATGTACAACTTAGTAGATTTGCTTCATTTTTAAAGTAGTTTGTTTTGAAAACAAATATCTTCATTGCTGAACACTGTACTGTGTGAAATAAGCAAGTTCGGTTCTAGGAATCAGTTGCTTTTCTACGAAGATGGTTGAGTGCAGCAAGTTCAAGCATTCCTAGTTAGTGTAATCTAAGAATATGTACAAGTTACAAGTTTCGCTTCATATCTAAAGTACTTTGTTTAGAAAACAGACATCTTCATTGCCAAATACTGTACTGTGTGAAATAAGGTAGTTCGGTTGTAGGAATCAGTTACTTTTCTATGAAGATGGTTGAGTGCAGCATGTTCAAACGTTCCTTGTTTATGTAAGCTAAAAACATGTACAATTTAATAGATTCGCCTCATTTCTAAAGTAGTTTGTTTAGAAAACAAACATCTTTATTACAGAACACTATACTGTGTGAAATAAGCTAGTTCAGTTTTAGGAATCAGTTGCTTTTCATCGAAGATGGTTAAGTGCAGCAAGTTCAATCATACCTAGTTAGTGTAATCTAACACGATGTACAACTTACTAGTTTCGCTTCATTTCTAAAGTAGTTTGTTTAGAAAACAAACATCTTCATTGCTGGACACTGTGTTGTGTGAATTAAGCTAGTTCGGTTCTAGGAATCAGTTGCTTTTCTACAAAGATGGTTGAGTACAGCAAGTTCAAACATTCCTAGTTAGTGTAATCTAACAATATGTACAACTTACAAGTTTCGCTTCATATCTCTAGTACTTTGATTAGAAAACAAACATCTTCATTGCCAAATACTTTACTGTGTGAAATAAGATAGTTCGGTTGTAGGAATCAGTTGCTTTTCTACGAAGATGGTTGAGTGCAGCAAGTTCAAACTTTTCTTGTTTATGTAATCTAAAAAGATGTACAACTTAGTACATTTACCTCATTTCTAAAGTAGTTTGTTTAGAAAACAAACATTGTCATTGCCAATCACTGACTGTGTGAAATAAGCTAGTTCGGTTCTAGGAAGCAGTTGCTTTTCTGAGAAGATGGTTGAGTGCAGCAAGTTCAAACATTCCTAGTTCATGTACTCTAACAAGATGTACCACTTAGTAGATTACCTTCATTTCTAAAGTAGTTTGTTTAGAAAACCAACATCTTCATTGCCAAACACTGTACTGTGTGAAATAAGCTAGTTCGGTTCCAGGAATCATTTGCCTTTCTACGAAGATGGTTGAGTGCCGCAAGTTCAAACATTCCTAGTTAGTGTATTCTAAGAATATATACAACTTTCAAGCTTAGCTTCAAATCTAAACTACTTTGTTTAGAAAACAAATATCTTCATTGGCAAATACTGTACTGTTTGAAATAAGGCAGTTCAGTTCTAGGAATCAGTTGCTTTCCTACAAAGAAGTTTGAGTGCAGCATGTTCCAACTTTCTTGTTTGTGTAGTCTGACAAGGTGTACAACTTGGTAGATTCGCCTCATTTCTAAAGCAGTTTGTTTAGAAAACAAACATCTTCATTGCTGAATACTGCACTGTGTGAAATAAGCTAGTTCATTTCTAGGAATCAGTTTCTGTTCTACGAAGATGGTTGAGTGCAGCATGTTCAAATTTCCTTGTTTATGTAATCTAAAAAGATTTACAACTTAGACGATTCGCCTCATTTCTAAAGTAGTTTGTTTAGAAAACAAACATCTTCATTTCCGAACACTGTACTGTGTCAGAAAAGCTAGTTCGGTTCTAGGAATCAGTTGCTTTTCTATGAAGATGGTTGAGTGCAGAAAGTTCAAACATTCCTAGTTCGTGTACTCTAACAAGATGTACAACTTACAAGTTTCCTTCAAATCTAAACTACTTGGTTTAGAAAACAAACATCTTAATTGCCAAATACTGTACTGGGTGAAATAAGCTATTTCGGTTCTAGGAATCAGTTTCTGTTCTACGAAGATGGTTGAGTGCAGCAAGTTCAAACTTTCCTTGTTTGTGTAAGCTAATAAGATGTACAACTTAGTAGATTCGTCTCATTTCTAAAGTAGTTTGTTGAGAAAACTAACATCTTCATTGCCGAACACTGTCCTGTGTGAAATAAGCTAGTTCGGTTCTGGGAATCAGGTGCTTTCGTATGAAGAAGGTTGATTGCAGCAAGTTCAAACTTTCCTTGGTTGTGTAATCTAACAAGATGTACAACTTAGTAGATTCGCTTCATTTCTGAAGTAGTTACTTTAGAAACCAAACATCTTTATTGCTGTACACTGTACTCTGTGAAATAAGCTTGTTCTCTTCTAGGAATGAGTTGCTTTCTTATGAAGAGCTTTGATTGCAGCAGGTCCAAACTTTCCTTGTTTGTGTAATCTAACAAGATGTACAACATAGTAGATTTGCCTCATTTCAAAAGTAATTTTTTTCAGAAAACAAACATCTTCATTGACAAAACCTGCACTGTGTCAAATAAGCTAGTTCGAATCTAGGAATCAGTTGCTTTCCTACAAAGAAGGTTGAGTGCAGCAAGTTCAAACTTTACTTGGTTGTGTAATCTAACAAGATGTACAACTTAGTAGATTCGCCTCATTTCTAAAGTAGTTTGTTTAGAAACAACATCTTCATTGCCAAACACTGTACTGTGGGAAATAATCTAGTTCGGTTCTAGGAATCAGTTGCTTTCCTACAAAGTAGGTTGAGTGCAGCAAGTTCAAACTTTCCTTGTTTGTGTAATCTTACAGGATGTACAACTTAGTAGATTCGCCTCATTTCTAAAGTAGTTTGTTTAGAAAACAAACATCTTCATTGCCGAACAATGTACTCTGGGAAATAAGTTATCTTGGTTTTAGGAATCAGTTGCTTTTCTACGAAGATGGTTAAGTGCAGGAAGTTCAAATATACCTAGTTAGTGTAATCTAACACGATGTACAACTTTGCTAGTTTCACTTCATTTCTAGAGTAGTTTGTTTAGAAAACAAACATCTTCATTGCTGAACACTGTATTGTGTGAATTAAGCTAGTCCGGGTGTACGAATCAGTTGCTTTTCTAAGAAGATGGTTGAGTACAGCAAGTTGAAACATTCCTAGTTAGTGTAATCTAACAAGATGTACAACTTAACAGTTTCACTTCATTTCTAAAGTAGTTTGTTTAGAAAACAAACATCTTCATTGCTGAACACTGTACTGTGTGAAATAAGTTAGTTCTTTTCTAGGAATGAGTTGCTTTCTTACGAAGAGCGTTGATTGCAGCAGGTTCATACATTCCTTCTTTGTGTAATCATACAAGATGTACAATTTAGTACATTCACCTCATTTCTAAAGTAGTTTGTTTAGAAAACAAACATCTTCATTGACGAACACTGTACTGTGTGAATTAAGCTAGTTCAGTTCTCAGAATCAGTTGCTTTCCTACGAAGAGGGTTGAGTGCAGCAAGTTCAAACTTTCCTTCTTTGTGTATTCTAATAAGATATACAACTTAGTAGATTCGCCTCATTTCTAAAGTAGTTTGTTTAAATAACAAACATCTTCATTGCCGAACACTGTACTGTATGAAATAAGATAGTTCGGTTCTAGGAATCAGTTGCTTTTGGACGAAGATGGTTGAGTGCAGCAAGTTCAAACATTCCTGGTTAGTGTAATCTTACAAGATGTACATTTTACTAGTTGGAGCAGACAGCTTCTGGTTCGCTGAGATGAACTTCCAGACCAGACACAGTTATGGAGGAAGGGACATTATTTATTGAAGCTTACAGATCCAGGGGAAGTTCCATAATGACAAAGAAGTGACCTGCTCTTCACAGGACCAGGCAAGAGAGCAAAGCCAAGCCGCCCGCTACACAGCACACAGATCCAAAACTACTAGCCAAAAGGTCACACAGCACACTTAAGGAACTCCTGCTAGGCACATTTGCATATCTTTACAATGGAATCTCAAACCCACACCTTAAGACCAGCCCCCAGTGACATTGCCTCTAACAGGGTGATTGAAGATGCAAACTATAACTAATAAACCACTGAATACATTGGGCCACATATATTCAAACTACCACACTAGTTTCTATTCATTTCTAAAGTAGTTTGTTTAGAAAACAAACATCTTCATTGCTGAACACTGTACTGTGTGAAATAAGCTAGTTCTCTTCTAGGAATGAGTTGCTTTCTTAAGAAGAGCGTTTTTTGCAGCAGGTTCAAACGTTCATTGTTTGTGTAATCTTACAAGATGTACAACTTAGTACAGTTGACTAATTTCTAAAGTAGTTTGTTTAGAAAACAAACATCTTCATTGATGAACACTGTACTGTGTGAAATAAGCTAGTGTGGTTCTCGAAACAGTTGCTCTCCTATGAAGAAGGTTGAGTGCAGCAAGTTCCAACATTCCTTTGTGTTTGTAATCTAACAAGATATACAACTTAATAGATTCACGTCATTTCTATGGTGGTTTGTTTAGAACACAAACATCTTCATTGCGGAACACTGTACTGTGTGAAATAAGCTAGTTCGGTTCTAGGAATGAGTTGCTTTTCTACGCAGGTGGTTGAGTGCAACAAGTTCAAACATTCCTAGTTAGTGTAATCTAACAACATGTACAACTTACTCATTTCGCTTCATTTCTAAAGTAGTTTGTTTAGAAAACAAACATCTTCATTTCCGAACATTGTACTGTGTGAAATAACCTAGTTCGATTTCAGGAATCAGTTGCTTTTCTACGAAGATGATTGAGTGCAGCAAGTTCAAACATTCCTAGTTAGTGTAATCTTACAAGATGTACAACTTATTAGTTTCGCTTCTTTTCTAAAGTAGTTTGTTTAGAAAACAAACATCTTAATTGCCGAACATTGTACTGTGTGAAATAAGCTAGTTGGGTTCTAGGAATCAGTTGCTTTCCTACGAAGAAGGTTGAGTGCACCAAGTTCAAACTTTCTTTGTTTGTGTAATCTAAAAGGATGTACAAATTAGTAGATTCACCTCATATCTAAAGCAGTTTGTTTAGAAAAAAATTTCTTCATTGCTGAACCCTGTACCGTGTGAAATAAGCTAGTTCGATTCTAGAAATCACTTGCTTTTCTATGAAGACGGTTGAGTGCAGCAAGTTTAAACATTCAAAGTTAGTGTAATCTGACAAGATGTACAACTTACTAGTTTCGCTTCATTTCTAAAGTAGTTTTTTTAGAAAACAAACATCTTCATTCCTGAAAACTGTACTGTGTGAAATAAGCTGGTTCCGTTATAGGAATCAGTTGCTTTCCTATGAACAAGGTTGAGTCCAGCAACTTCAAACGCTCCTTGTTAGTGTAATCTCACAAGATGTACAACTTCGTAGATTCGCCTCATTTCTTAAGTAGTTTGTTTAGAAAACAAACATCTTCATTGCTGAACACTACACTGTGAAATAAGCTAGTTTCGTTCCAGGAATCAGTTGCTTTCCTACAAAGAAGGTTGAGTGCAGCAAGTTCAAACTTTCCTTGTTAGTGTAATCTAAAAAGATGTACAACTTAGTAGATTCACCTCATTTCTAACTTAGATTTTTTAGAAAACAAATATCTTCATTACCAAAAACTGTACTGTGTGAAATAAGCTAGTTTGAATATAGGAATCAGTTGCTTTCCTATGAAAGAGGATGCATGCAGCAAGTTCAAACTTTCCTTGTTTGTGTAATCTTATAAGATGTACAGCTTAGTAGATTCACCTCATTTCTAAAGTAGTTTGTTTAGAAAACGAACATCTTCATTGCCGAACAATGTACTCTGTGAAATAAGCTATTTCAGTTTTAGGAATCATTTGCTTTTCTACGAAGATGGTTAAGTGCAGCAAGTTCAAACATACCTAGCTAGTGTAATCTAACACGATGTACAATTTACTAGTTCCGCTTCATTTCTAAAGTAGTTTGTTTAGAAAACAAACATCTTCATTGCTGAAAACTGTATTGTGTGAATTAAGCTAGTTCGGTTCTAGGAATCAGTTGCTTCTTGACGAAGATGGTTGAGTAAAGCAAGTTCAAACATTCCTAGTTAGTGTAAGCTAACAATATGTACAACTTACCGTTTTCGCTTCATTTTCAAAGTAGTTTGTTTAGAAAACAAACATCTTCATTGCTGAACACTGTACTGTGTGAAATAAGCTAGTTCTCTTCTAGGAATGAGTTGCTTTCTTACGAAGAGCGTTGCTTGCAGCAGGTTCAAACATTCCTTCTTTGTGTAATCTTACAAGATGTACAATTTAGTAAATGCACCTCATTTCTAAAGTAGTTTTTTTAGAAAACAATCATCTTCATTTACGAACACTGTACTCTGTGAATTAAGCTCGTTTGGTTGTAAAAATCAGTTGCTTTCCTACAAAGAGGGTTCAGTGCAGCAAGTTCAAACTTTCCTTGTTTGTGTCTTCTAACAAGATGTACAACTTAGTAGATTCGCCTCATTTCTAAAGTAGTTTGTTCAGAAAACAAACATCTTCATTGACGAACACTGTACTGTGTGAAATAAGCTAGTTCAGTTCTAGGAATCAGTTGCTTTCCTACGAAGAAGGTTGAGTGCAGCAAGTTCAAACTTTCCTTGTTTTTTTAATCTAACAAGATGTACAACTTAATAGATTAGATTCATTTCTAAAGTAGTTTCTTTAGAAAACAAACATCTTTAATGCCGTACACTGTACTCTGTGAAATAAGCTAGTTCTCTTCTAGGAATGAGTTGCTTTCTTAAGAAAAGCATTTTTTGCAGCAGGTTCAAACGTTCATTGTTTGTGTAATCTTACAAGATGTACAACTTAGTACAGTCGCCTCATTTCTAAAGTAGTTTGTTTAGAAAACAAACATCTTCATTGATGAACACTGTACTGTGTGAAATAAGCTAGTGTGGTTCTCGGAATCAGTTGCTCTCCTATGAAGAAGGTTGAGTGCAGCAAGTTCCAACATTCCTTTGTGTTCGTAATCTAACAAGATATACATCTTAATAGATCCGACTCATTTCTAAAGTGTTTTGTTTAGAACACAAACATCTTCATTGCCGAACACTGTACTGTGTGAAATAAGTTAGTTCAGTTCTAGGAATGAGTTGCTTTTCTACGCAGGTGGTTGAGGGCAAAAAGTTCAAACATTCCTAGTTAGTGTAATCTAACAAGATGTACAACTTACTAGTTTCACTTCATTTCTAAAGTAGTTTGTTTAGAAAACAAACATCTTCATTTCCAAACATTGTACTGTGTGAAATAACCTAGTTCGGTTCGAGGAATCAGTTGCTTTTATACGAAGATGGTTGAGTGCAGCAAGTTCAAACATTCCTAATTCGTGTAATCTAACAATATGTACAACTCTCTAGTTTCGCTTCATTTCTAAAGTAGTTTGGTTAGAAAACAAACGTCTTCATTGCCAAACACTACTGTGTGAAATAAGCTAGTTTGGTTCTAGGAATCAGTTGCTTTCCTACGAAGAAGTTTGAGTGTACCAAGTTCAAACTTTCCTTGTTTGTGTAATCTAAAAAGATGTACAACTTAGTAGATTTGCCTCATTTGTAAAGCACTTTGTTTAGAAAACAAATATCTTCATTGCCAAACACTGTACCATGTCAAATAAGCTAGTTCAATTATAGAAATTGCTTGCTTTTCTACGAAGACAGTTGAGTTCAGCAAGTTCAAACATTCAATGTTAGTGTAATTTAACAAAATGTACAACTTACTAGTTTCGCTTCATTTCTACAGTAGTTTTTTTAGAAAAGAAACATCTTCATTCCCGAAAACTGTACTGTGTGAAATAAGCTGGTTCGGTTATAGGAATCAGTTGCTTTCCTATGAACAAGGTTGAGTCCAGCAACTTCAAACGCTCCTTGTTAGTGTAATCCTGCAAGATGTACAACTTAGTAGATTCACCTCATTTCTTAACTAGTTTGTTTACAAAACAAACATATTCATTGCTGAACACTATACTGTGAAATAAGCTTGTTCGGTTCTAGGAATCAGTTGCTTTCCTACGAAGAAGGTTGAGTGCACCAACTTCAAACTTTCCTTGTTTGTGTAATCTAAAAAGATGTACAACTAAGTAGATTTGCCTCGTTTCTAAAGTAGTTTGTTTAGAAAATAAATATCTTCATTGCCGAACACTGTACTGTGTGAAATAAGCTAGTTCGATTCTACAAATCACTTGCTTTTCTACAAAGATGGTTGAGTGCAGCATGTTCAAACATTCCGAGTTAGTGTAATATAACAAGATGTACAACTTACTAGTTTCGCTTCATTTCTAAAGTAGTTTTTTTAGAAAACAAACATCTTCATTGCCGAACACTGTACTGTGTGAAATAAGCTAGTTCGGTTCTAGGAATCAGTTGTTTTCCTACGGAGAAGGTTGAGTGCAGCAAGTTCAAACTTTCCTTGTTAGTGTAATCTAACACGATGTACAACTTAGTAGATTCACCTCATTTCTCACGTAGTTTTTTTAGAAAACAAACCTCTTCATTACCAAAAACTGTACTGTGTGAAATAAGCTAGTTCGAATCTAGGAATCAGTTGCTTTCCTAAGAAAGAGGATGCGTGCAGCAAGTTCAAACTTTCCTTGCTTGTGTAATCTTATAAAATGTACACCTTAGTAGATTCGCCTCATTTCTAAAGTAGTTTTTTTTAGAAAACAAACATCTTCATCGCAGGACACTGTACTGTGTGAAATAAGGTATTTTGGTTCTCGTAATCATTTCCTTTCCTACGAAGAAGGTTGAGTGCAGCAAGTCCAAACTTTCCTTGTTTGTGTAATCTTACAAGATGTACAACGTAGCACATTCGCCTCATTTCTAAAGTAGTTTGTTTATAAAACAAACATCTTTATTGCTGAACACTGTACTTTGTGAAAAAAGCTAGTTTGGTTCTAGGAATCAGTTGCTTTTCTACGAAGATGTTTGAGTGCAGCAAGTTCAAACATTCCTATTTAGTGTAATCTCACAAGATGTTCAACTTCCAAGTAACACTTCATTTCTAAACTAGTGTGTTTAGAAAACAAACATCTTCATTGCTGAACACTGTAGTGTGTGAAATAAGCTAGTGCAGTTCTAGGAATCAGTTGCTTTCCTACGTATAAGGTTGAGTGCAGTGAGTTCAAACTTTCCTTGTTTGTGTAAGCTAACAAGATGTACAACTTAGTAAATTATCTTCATTTCTAAAGTAGTTTCTTTAGAAAGCAAACATCTTCCTTTCCGAACACTGTACTCTGTGGAATAAGCTAGTTCTCTTCTAGGAATGAGTTGCTTTCTTATGAAGAGCGTTCAATGCAGCAGGTTCAAACTTTCCTTGTTTGTGTAATCTTACAAGATATACAACTTAGTACATTCTCCTCATTTCTAAAGTAGTTTGTTTAGAAAACAAACATCTTCATTGCTGAACACTGTACTTTGTGAAATAAGCTGGTTCAGTTCTAGGAATCAGTTGCTTTTCTATGAAGAAGGTTCAGTGCAGCAAGTTCAAACTTTCTTTGTTTGTGTAATCTAACAAGATGTACAAGATAGTACATTCCCCTCATTTCTAAAGTAGTTTGTTTATAAAACAAACATCTTCATTGCTGAACACTGTACTGTGTGAAATAAGCTAGTTCGGTTCTATCAATCAGTTGCTTTTCTATGAAGATGGTTGAGTGCAGCAAGTTCAAACTTTCCTTGTTAGTGTAATCTAACAAGATGTACAACTTCCAAGTAACGCTTCATTTCTAAACTAGTTTGTTTAGAAAACAAACATCTTCATTGCAGAACACTGTAGTGTGTGAAATAAGCTAGTTCAGTTCTATCAATCAGTTGGTTTCCTATGAATAAGGTTGAGTGCAGTAAGTTCAAACTTTCCTTGTTTGTGTAATCTAACAAGATGTACAACTTCCACATTCTCTTCATTTCTAAAGTAGTTTGTTTAGAAAACAAACATCTTCATTGCCAAACAATGTACTCTGTGAGATAAACTAGTTCGGTATTAGGAATGAGTTGCTTTCTTCTGAAGATAGTTGAGTGCAGCAGGTTCAAACATTCCTTGTTTGTGTAATTTTCCAAGATGTACAATTTAGTAGTTTTCCTTCATTTCTAAAGTAGTTTGTTTAGAAAACAAGACATCTTCATTGCTGAACACTGTACTCTGTAAAATAAGCTAGTTTGGTTTTAGGAATCAGTTGCTTTTCTACAAAAGATGGTTGAATGCAGTAAGTTCAAACATTCCTTGTTAGTGTAATCTAACATGATGTACATTTTATAAGTTTCGCTTCATTTCTAAAGTAGTTCATTTATAAAAAACAAAAACCTTCATTCCCGAACATGATAATGTGTGAAATAAGCTAGATTGGTTCTAGGAATCATTGCTTTTCTATGAAGACTGTTGAGTGCAGCAAGTTCAAACATTCCTAGTTAGTGTAATCTAACAAGATGTACAAGATACAAGTTTCACCTCATTTCTAAACTAGTTTGTTTAGAAAACAAACATCTTCATTGCCGAACACTGTACTGTGTGAAATAAGTTGTTTGGTTCTATCAATCATTTGCTTTTCTATGAAGACTGGTTGAGTGCTGCAAGTTCAAACTTTCCTTGTTTGTGTAATCTAACAAGATGTACAACTTACAAGTTTCGCTTCATTTCTAAACTGTTTGTTTATAAAACAAACATCTTCATTGCCAAACACTGTACTGTGTGAAATAAGTTAGTTCTGTTCTAGGAATCAGTTTCTTTCCTACAAAGAAGGATGAGTGCAGCAAGTTCAAACTTTCCTTGTTTGTGTAATCTAACAAGATGTACAACTTAGTAGATTTGCTTCATTTCTAATGTAGTTTCTTTAGAAAACAAACATCTTTATTGCCGTACACTGTAATCTGTGAAATAAGCTTGTTCTCTTCTAGGAATGAGTTGCTTTCTCACGAAGAGCGGTGATTGCAGCAGGTTCAAACTTTCCTTGTTTGTGTAATCTTACAAGATGTACAACTTAGTAAATTCACCTCATTTCTAAAAGTAGTTTTTTTTTTTTTTTTTTTTTTAGAAAACAAACATCTTCATTGCCAAAACCTGCACTGTGTCAAATAAGCTAGTTCCAATCTAGGAATTAGTTGCTTTCCTACAAAGAAGGTTGAGTGCAGCAAGTTCAAACTTTTCTTGGTTGTGTAATCTAACAAGATGTACTAAGCAGTAGATTCACCTCATTTCTAAAGTAGTTTGTTTAGGAAACAAACATCTTCATTGCCAAATACTGTACTGTGGGAAATAATCTAGTTGTGTTCTAGGAATCAGTTGCTTTCCTACAAAGAAGGTTGAGTGCAGCAAGTTCAAACTTTCCTTGTTTGTGTAATCTTACAAGATGTACAACTTAGTACATTCACTTCATTTCTAACGTAGTTTGTTTAGAAAACAAACATCTTCATTGATGAACACTGTACTCTGTGAAATAAGCTAGTGAGGTTCTAGGATTCAGTTGCTTTTCTATGAAGATGGTTGAATGCAGCAAGTTCAAACATTCCTAGTTAGTGTAATCTAACATGATGTACAATTTACAAGTTTCGCTTCATTTCTAAACTAGTTTGTTTATAAAACAAACATCTTCATTGCTGAACACTGTACTGTGTGAAGTAACCTAGTTCAGTTCTAGGAATCAGTTGCTTTTTCCTAAGATGACCATTGAGTGCAGTAAGTTCAAACTTTCCTTGTTTGTGTAATGTAACAAGATGTACAACTTAGAAGATTTGCTTCATTTCTAAAGTAGTTTGTTTAGAAAAAAAAATCTTCATTTGCGAACACTGTGCTGTGTGAAATGAGCTAGTTCTGTTCTAGGAATCAGTTAGTTGCTTTCATCTGTAAAGTAGATTGTTTAGAAAACAAACATCTTCATTGGCCAACACTGTACTGTGTGAAATAAGCTAGTTCGGTTCTAGGAATCAGTTTCTTTCCCTCGAGAAGAAGGATGAAGGCAGCAAGTTCAAACTTTCCTTGTTTGTGTAACCTAACAAGATGTACAACTTAGTAGATTCGCTTCATTTCTAAAGTAGTTTCTTTAGAAAACAAACATCTTTATTTCTGTACTCTGTACACTGTACTCTGTGAAATAAGCTTGTTCTCTTCTAGGAATGAGTTGCTTTCTTACGAACAGCGTTGATTTCAGCAGGTTCAAACTTTCCTTGTTTGTGTAACCTAACAAGATGTACAACTTAGTAAACTCGCCTCATTTCTAAAGTAGTTTTTTTAGAAAACAAACATCTTCATTACCAAAACCTGCACTGTGTCAAATAAGCTAGTTCCAACTAGGAATTAGTTGCTTTCCTACAAAGAAGGTGGAGTGCAGCAAGATCAAACGTTCCTTGTTTGTGTAATCTAACAAGATGTACAACTTAGTAGATTCGCCTCATTTCTAAAGTAGTTTGTTTAGAAAACAAACATCTTCATTGCCAAATACTGTACTGTGGGAAATAATCTAGTTCTGTTCTAGGAATCAGTTGCTTTCCTACAAAGAAGGTTGAGTGCAGCAAGTTCAAACTTTCCTTGTTTGTGTAATCTAACAAGATGTACACCTTAGTAGATTCACCTCATTTCTAAAGTAGTTTGTTCAGAAAACAAACATCTTCATTGCCAAACACTGTACTGTTTGATATAAGCTAGTTCAGTTCTAGGAATCAGTTGCTTTTCTTCGAAAATGGTTGAGTGCAGCAAGTTCAAACATTCCTAGTTAGTGTAATCTAAGAAGATGTACAACTTTCAAGTTAGACTTCATTTCTAAACTAGTTTGTTTAAAAAACAAGCATCTTCATTGCCCAACACTGTACTGTGTGAAATAAGCTAGTTCAATTCTAGGAATCATTTGCTGTTCTATGAAGATGGTTGAGTGCAGTAAGTTCAAACTTTCCTTGTTTGTGTAATGTAACAAGATGTACAACTTAGTAGATTTGCCTCATTTCTAAACTAGTTTTTTAGAAAACAAACATCTTCATTGCCGAACACTGTACTGTGTGAAATAAGCTAGTTTGGTTCTAGGAATCATTTGCTTTTATGCGAAGATGGTTGAGTGCAGCAAGTTCAAACATTCCGAGTTAGTGTAATCTAACAAGATGTACAACTTACTAGTTTCGCTTCATTTCTAAAGCAGTTTGTTTAGAAAACAAACATCTTCATTGTCAAACACTGTACTGTGTGAAATAAGGTAGTTCTGTTCTAGGAGTCAGTTGCTTTCCTACGTAGATGGTTGAGTGCAGTAAGTTCAAACTTTCCTTGTTTGTGTAATCTAACAAGATATACAACTTAGTACATTTTCTTCATTACTAAAGTAGTTTCTTTAGAAAACAAACATATTCATTGCTGAACACTGTACTCTGTGCTTCTAGGAATGAGTTGCTTTCTTACGAAGAGCGTTGATTGAAGTAGGTTCAAACTTTCCTTTTTTGTGTAATCTTACGAGATGTACAACTTAGTAGATTTGCCTCATTTCTAAAGTAGTTTTTTTTCAGAAAACAAACATCTTCATTGCCAAAAATTGCACTGTGTGAAATGACCTGGTTATGTTCTACAAATCAGTAGCTTTCCTACCTAGAAGGTTGAGTCCACAATTTCAAACTTTCCTTGCTTGTGTAATCTAACATGATGTACAATGTAGTAGATTCGTCTCATTTCTAAAGTAGTTTGTTAAGAAAACAAACATATTCATTGCCAAACACTGCACTGTGTGAAATAAGCTGGTAAGGTTATAGGAATCAGTTCCTTTCCTACTAAACAGGATGCGTGCAGTAAGTTCAAACTTTCCCTGTTTGTGTAATGTTATGAGATGTACAATGTAGTAGATTTGGCTCATTTCTAAAGTAGTTTGTTTAGAAAACAAAATCTTCATGTGAACACTGTACTCTGTGAAATAAGCTAGTTGGGTTCTAGGAAACAGTTGCTTTTCTATGAAGGAGGTTTAGTGAAGCAAGTTCAAACATTCCTAGTTAGTGTAATATAACAAGATGTACAAATTAGTACATTCACCTCATTTCTAACCTAGTTTGTTTAGAAAACAAACATCTTCATTGCTGAACACTGTACTGTGTGAAATAAGCTAGTTTGGTTCTAGGAATCAGTTGCTTTCCTACGAAGAAGGTTGAGTGCAGCAATTTCAAACTTTTCCTTTTTTTTGTAATCTAACAAGATGTACAACCTACTCATTTCACATCATTTCTAAAGTAGTTTGTTTAGAAAACAAACATTTTCATTTCCGAACACTGTACTTTGTGAAAAATACAGTTAGGTTCTAGGATTGAGTTGATTTCCTACGAAGGTGGTTGATTGCAGCAAGTTCAACCATTCCTTGTTTGTGGCATTTTACAAGATGTACAACTTAGTACATTCACTTCATTTCTAAAGTAGTTTGTTTAGAAAACACACATCTTCCTTTCCAAACACTGTACTGTGTGAAATGAGCTAGTTTGGTTCTAGGAATCAGTTGCTTTCCTACGCAGAATGTTGAGTGCAGCAAGTTCAAACGTTCCTTGTTTGTGTAATCTTACAAGATGTACAATTTAGTACATTTGCCTCATTTCTAAAGTAGTTTGTTTAGAAAACAAACATCTTCATTTCCAAACACTATACTGTGTGAAATAAGCTAGTTTGGTTCTAGGAATCAGTTGCTTTTCTATGAAGAAGGTTGAGTGCAGCAAGTTCAAACTTTCCTTGTTTGGGTAATCTTACAAGATGTACAACTTAGTACATTAGCCTCATTTCTAAAGTAGTTTGTTTTAGAAAACAAACATCTTCATTGCCGAAAAGTGCACTGTGTTAAATAAGCTAGTGCGGTTCTAGGAATCAGTTGCTTTTCTACGAAGATGGTTGAGTGCAAGTTCAAACATTCCTTGTTTAGTGTAATCTAACAAGATGTAAAATCTAGTAGTTACGCTTCATTTCTAAACTAGTTTTTTAGAAAACAAACATCTTCATTGCTGACCACTGTACTATGTGAAATAAGCTAGTTTGCTTCTAGGAATCAGTTGCTTTCCTACAAAGAATGTTGAGTGCAGCAAGTTCAAACTTTCCTTGTTTGTGTAATCTTACAAGATGTACAACTTAGTACATTCTCCTCATTTCTAAAGTAGTTTGTTTAGAAAACAAACATCTTCATTGATGAACACTGTAATGTGTGAAATAAGCTAGTTTGGTTCTAGGAATCAGTTGCTTTTCTATGAAGAAGGTTGAGTGCAGCAAGTTCAAACATTCCTTGTTAGTGTAATCTAACAAGATGTACAACTTACAAGTTTCACTTCATTTCTAAACTGGTTTGTTTAGAAAACAAACATCTTCATTGCCAAACACTGTACTGTGTGAAATAAGCTTGTTTGGTTCTAGGAATCAGTTGCTTTTCTATGAAGGTGGTTGAGTGCAGCAAGTTCAAACTTTCCTTGTTTGTGTAATCTAACAAGATGTACAACTTACTCATTTCGCTTCATTTCTAAAGTAGTTTGTTTAGAAAACAAACATCTTCATTGCCGAACACTGTACTGTGTGAAATAAGCTAGTTCGGTTCTAGGAATCAGTTGCTTTTCTACGAAGATAGTTGAGTGCAGCAAGTTCAAAGATTCCTAGTTAGTGTAATCTAACAAGATGTACAACTTATTAGTTTTCCTTCATTTCTAAACTAGTTTGTTTAGAAAACAAACATCTTCATTGCCAAACACTGTACTGTGTGAAATAAGCTAGTTGGTTCTAGGAATCAGTTGCTTTCCTACAAAGAAGGTTGAGTGCACCAAGTTCAAACTTTCTTTGTTTGTGTAATCTAAAAAGATGTACAACTTAGTAGATTCGCCTCATTTCTAAAGTAGTTTGTTTAGAAAAAAAATTTCTTCATTGCTGAACCCTGTACCGTGTGAAATAAGCTAGTTCTGTTCTAGAAATCACTTGCTTTTCTATGAAGACGGTTGAGTGCAGCAAGTTCAAACTTTCCTTGTTTGTGTAATCTAACAAGATGTACAACTTACTAGTTTCGCCTCATTTCTAAAGTAGTTTTTTTAGAAAACAAACATCTTCATTGCCGAACACTGTACTGTGTGAAATAAGCTGGTTCGGTTCTAGGAATCAGTTGCTTTTCTATGAAGCTGGTTGAGTGCAGCAAGTTCAAACATTCCTTGTTAGTGTAATCTAACAAGATGTACAACTTACTAGATTCACCTCATTTCTTAAAGTAGTTTGTTTAGAAAACAAACATCTTCATTGCTGAACACACTACTGTGTGAAATAAGTTAGTTTGGTTCTAGGAATCAGTTGCTTTCCTACAAAGAAGGTTGAGTGCAGCAAGTTCAAACTTTCCTTGTTAGTGTAATCTAAAAAGATGTACAACTTAGTAGATTCACTTCATTTCTAAAGTAGTTTTTTAGAAAACAAACATCTTCATTGCCAAAAACTGTACTCTGTGAAATAAGCTAGTTTGGTTCTAGGAATCAGTTGCTTTTCTATGAAGAGGTTGCATGCAGCAAGTTCAAACTTTCCTTGTTTGTGTAATCTTATAAGATGTACAGCTTAGTAGAATCGCCTCATTTCTAAAGTAGTTTGCGTAGAAAACAAACATGTTCTTTGCCGAACACTGTACTGTGTGAAATAAGCTAGTTCAGTTTTAGGAATCAGTTGCTTTTCTATGAAGATGGTTGAGTGCAGCAAGTTCAAACATACCTTGCTAGTGTAATCTAACAAGATGTACAATTTACTAGTTTCACTTCATTTCTAAAGTAGTTTGTTTAGAAAACAAACATCTTCATTGCTGAACACTGTACTGTGTGAAATAAGCTAGTTGGTTCTAGGAATCAGTTGCTTTCTTGAAGAAGATGGTTGAGTGCAGCAAGTTCAAACTTTCCTTGTTTGTGTAATCTAACAAGATGTACAACTTAGTAGTTTTTGCTTCATTTCTAAAGTAGTTTGTTTAGAAAACAAACATCTTCATTGCCGAACACTGTACTGTGTGAAATAAGCTAGTTCAGTTATAGGAATAAGTTGTTTTCCTATGAAGAAGGTTGAGTGAAGCAAGTTCAAACTTTCCTTGTTTGTGTAATCTAACAAGATGTACAACTTAGTAGATCCGCCTCATTTCTAAAGTAGTTTTTTTAGAAAACAAACATCTTCATTTCCAAACACTGTACTCTGTGAAATAAGCTAGTTCAGTTCTAGGAATCAGTTGCTTTTCTACAAAGAGGGTTCAGTGCAGCAAGTTCAAACTTTCCTTGTTTGTGTCTTCTAACAAGATGTACAACTTAGTAGATTTCGCCTCATTTCTAAAGTAGTTTTTTAGAAAACAAACATCTTCATTACCAAACACTGTACTGTGTGAAATAAGCTAGTTCAGTTCTAGGAATCAGTTGCTTTCCTACGAAGAAGGTTGAGTGCAGCAAGTTCAAACTTTCCTTGTTTTTTAATCTAACAAGATGTACAACTTAGTAGATTCGATTCATTTCTAAAGTAGTTTGTTTAGAAAACAAACATCTTCATTGCCGGAACACTGTACTGTGTGAAATAAGCTAGTTCTGTTCTAGGAATCAGTTGCTTTCCTACAAAGCAGGTTGAGTGCAGCAAGTTCAAACGTTCCTTGTTTGTGTAATCTTACAAGATGTACAACTTAGTAGATTCACCTCATTTCTAAAGTAGTTTGTTTAGAAAACAAACATCTTCATTTGATGAACACTGTACTGTTTGAAATAAGCTAGTGTGGTTCTAGGAATCAGTTGCTTTTCTATGAAGAAGGTTGAGTGCAGCAAGTTCAAACATTCCTTGTTTGTGTAATCTAACAAGATGTACATCTTAATAGATTCGACTCATTTCTAAAGTAGTTTGTTTAGAAAACAAACATCTTCATTGCCCAACACTGTACTGTGTGAAATAAGTTAGTTCAGTTCTAGGAATCAGTTGCTTTTCTACGAAGATGGTTGAGGGCAGTAAGTTCAAACATTCCTAGTTTGTGTAATCTAACAAGATGTACAACTTAGTAGTTTCACTTCATTTCTAAACTAGTTTTTTTAGAAAACAAACATCTTCATTGCAAACATTGTACTGTGTGAAATAAGCTAGTTTGGTTCTAGGAATCATTTGCTTTTATCGAAGATGGTTGAGTGCAGCAAGTTCAAACATTCCTTGTTAGTGTAATCTAACAAGATGTACAACTTACTAGTTTCGCTTCATTTCTAAAGTAGTTTGTTTAGAAAACAAACATCTTCATTGTCCAAACACTGTACTGTGTGAAATAAGCTAGTTCTGTTCTAGGAATCAGTTGCTTTTCCTACGAAGATGGTTGAGTGCACCAAGTTCAAACTTTCCTTGTTTGTGTAATCTAACAAGATGTACAACTTAGTAGATTTGCTTCATTACTAAAGTAGTTTGTTTAGAAAACAAACATCTTCATTGCTGAACACTGTACTCTGTCAAATAAGCTGTTCAATTATAGAAATGAGTTGCTTTCTTACGAAGACAGTTGAGTTCAGCAAGTTCAAACTTTCAATGTTTGTGTAATCTAACAAGATGTACAACTTAGTAGTTTTGCCTCATTTCTAAAGTAGTTTTTTAGAAAACAAACATCTTCATTGCCAAAAAACTGTACTGTGTGAAATAACCTGGTTTGGTTATACAAATCAGTTGCTTTCCTATGAAGAAGGTTGAGTCCACAATTTCAAACTTTCCTTGTTAGTGTAATCTAACAAGATGTACAACTTAGTAGATTCACCTCATTTCTAAACTAGTTTGTTTACAAAACAAACATCTTCATTGCCAAACACTATACTGTGTGAAATAAGCTGGTAAGGTTCTAGGAATCAGTTGCTTTCCTACTAAGACAGGTTGAGTGCACCAAGTTCAAACTTTCCTTGTTTGTGTAATCTAAAAGATGTACAATGTAGTAGATTTGCCCTCATTTCTAAAGTAGTTTGTTTAGAAAACAAAATCTTCATTGCCGAACACTGTACTGTGTGAAATAAGCTAGTTTGGTTCTACAAATCACTTGCTTTTCTACAAAGGAGGTTTAGTGAAGCATGTTCAAACATTCCTAGTTAGTGTAATATAACAAGATGTACAACTTACTACATTCACTTCATTTCTAAAGTAGTTTGTTTAGAAAACAAACATCTTCATTGCCGAACACTGTACTGTGTGAAATAAGCTAGTTCGGTTCTAGGAATCAGTTGTTTTTCTACTAAGAAGGTTGAGTGCAGCAAGTTCAAACTTTCCTTGTTAGTGTAATCTAACAAGATGTACAACTTAGTAGATTCACCTCATTTCTAAAGTAGTTTGTTTAGAAAACAAACATCTTCATTACCAAACACTGTACTGTGTGAAATAAGCTAGTTCTCTTCTAGGAATCAGTTGATTTCCTAAGAAAGAGGATGCGTGCAGCAAGTTCAAACTTTCCTTGTTTGTGTAATCTTACAAGATGTACAACTTAGTAGATTCGCCTCATTTCTAAAGTAGTTTTTTAGAAAACAAACATCTTCTTTCAAACACTGTACTGTGTGAAATAAGCTAGTTTGGTTCTAGGAATCATTTGCTTTCCTACGAAGAAGGTTGAGTGCAGCAAGTCCAAACTTTCCTTGTTTGTGTAATCTTACAAGATGTACAACGTAGTACATTCGCCTCATTTCTAAAGTAGTTTGTTTAGAAAACAAACATCTTCATTTCCAAACACTATACTGTGTGAAATAAGCTAGTTTGGTTCTAGGAATCAGTTGCTTTTCTACGAAGAAGGTTGAGTGCAGCAAGTTCAAACTTTCCTTGTTTGGGTAATCTTACAAGATGTACAACGTAGTACATTCGCCTCATTTCTAAAGTAGTTTGTTTAGAAAACAAACATCTTCATTGCCGAAAAGTGCACTGTGTTAAATAAGCTAGTGCGGTTCTAGGAATCAGTTGCTTTTCTACGAAGATGGTTGAGTGCAAGTTCAAACATTCCTATTTAGTGTAATCTAACAAGATGTAAAATCTCCAAGTTACGCTTCATTTCTAAACTAGATTTTTTAGAAAACAAACATCTTCATTGCTGACCACCGTGCTATGTGAAATAAGCTAGTTTGCTTCTAGGAATCAGTTGCTTTTTCCTACAAAGAATGTTGAGTGCAGCAAGTTCAAACTTTCCTTGTTTGTGTAATCTTACAAGATGTACAACTTAGTAGATTCTCCTCATTTCTAAAGTAGCTTGTACAGAGAACAAATACCTTCATTACCGAACATGATAATGTGTGAAATAAGCTAGTTTGGTTCTAGGAATCCATTGCTTTTCTATGAAGATTGTTGAGTGCAGCAATTTCAAACATTACTAGTTAGTGTAATCTAACATGATGTACAAGATACAAGTTTCGCTTCATATCTAAACTAGTTTGTTTAGAAAACAAACATCTTCATTGCCGAACACTGTACTGTGTGAAGTAAGTTGTTTGGTTCTATCAATCATTTGCTTTCCTATGAAGACCATTGAGTGCTTTAAGTTCAATCTTTCCTTGTTTGTGTAATCTAACAAGATGTACAACTTCCATGTTTCGCTTCATTTCTAAACTGGTTTGTTTAGAAAACAAACATCTTCATTGCCGAACACTGTGCTGTGTGAAGTAAGTTGTTTGGTTCTATCAATCATTTGCTTTCCTATGAAGACCACTGAGTGCTGTAAGTCCAATCTTTCCTTGTTTGTGTAATCTAACAAGATGTACAACTTCCAAATTTCGCTTCATTTCTAAACTGGTTTGTTTAGAAAACAAACATCTTCATTGCCAAACACTATACTGTGTGAAATAAGCTAGTTCGGTTCTAGGAATCAGTTGCTTTTCTACGAAGATAGTTGATTGCAGCAAGTTCAAACATTCTTAGTTCGTGTAATCTAACATGATGTACAATTTACAAGTTTTCCTTCATTTCTAGACTAGTTTGTTTATAAAACAAACATCTTCATTGCCAAACACTGTAATGTGTAAAGTAAGCTAGTTTGGTTCTAGGAATGAGTTGCTTTCATACAAAGATCATTCAGTACAGTAAGTTCAAACTTTCCTTGTTTGCGTAATCTAACCAGATGTACAACTTAGTAGATTCGCCTCATTTCTAAAGTAGTTCGTTTAGAAAAAAAAAAAAAAAAACTTCATTTCCGAACATTGTGCTGTGTGAAATAAGCTAGATCTGTTCTAGGAATCAGTGGTTTCCTACTAAGAAGGTTGAGTGCAGCAAGTTCAAACTTTCCTTGCTTGTGTAATCTAACAAGATGTACAACTTAGTAGATTCACCTCATCTGTAAAGTAGATTGTTTAGAAAACGAACATCTTCATTGCCGAACACTGTACTGTGGAAATAACCTATTTCGGTTCTAGGAATCAGTTGCTTTTCTCCGAAGCTGGTTGAGTGCAGCAAGTTGAAACATTCCTAGTCAGTGTAATCTAACAAGATGTACAACTTACTAGTTTCGCTTCATTTCTAAACCAGTTTGTTTATAAAACAAACATCTTCATTGGCGAACACTGTACTGTGGGAAATAAGTTAGTTCGGTTCTAGGAATCAGTTTCTTTCCTACAAAAAAGGATGAGGGCAGCAAGTTCAAACTTTCCTTGTTTGTGTAATCTAACAAGATGTACAACTTAGTAGATTCGCTTCATTTCTAAAGTGGTTTCTTTAGAAAAGAAACATCTTTATTGACGTACACTGTACTCTGTGAAATAAACTTGTTCTCTTCTAGGAATGAGTTGCTTTCTTATGAAGAGCGTTGATTGCAGCAGGTTCAAATTTCCTTGTTTGTGTAATCTTACAAGATGTATAGCTTAGTAGATTCACCTCAATTCTAAAGTAGTTTTTTTTTTTTTTTTTTTTTACAAAACAAACATCTTCATTGCCAAAAACTGCACTGTGTCAAATAAGCTAGTTCGAAACTAAGAATCAGTTGCTTTCCTATGAAGAAGGTTGAGTGCAGCAAATTCAAACTTTCCTTGGTTGTGTAATCGAACAAGATTTACAACGTAGTAGATTCACCTCATTTCTCAAGTAGTTTTTTTAGAAAACAAACATCTTCATTGCTGAACACTGTACTGTGGGAAATAATCTAGTTTGGTTCTAGGAATCAGTTGCTTTCCTGCGAAGAATGTTGAGTGCAGCAAGTTCAAACTTGCCTTGTTTGTGTAATCTTACAGGATGTACAACTTAGTAGATTCACCTCATTTCTAAAGTAGTTTGTTTAGAAAACAAACATCTTCATTGCCGAACACTGTACTATGTGAAATAAGCTAGTTCGGTTCTAGGAATCAGTTGCTTTTCTACGAAGATGGTTGAGTGCAGCAAGTTCAAACATTCCTAGTTAGTGTAATCTAAGAAGATGTACAACTTACAGTTTACCCTTCATTTCTAAACCAGTTTGTTTAGAAAACAAGCATCTTCATTGCCAAACATTGTACTATGTGAAATAAACTATTTCAGTTCTAGGAATCAGTTGCTTTTCTCCTAAGATGGATCAGTACAGCAAGTTGAAACATTCCTAGTTAGTGCAATCTAACATGATGTACAATGTACAAGTTTCGCTTCATTTCTAAACTAGTTTGTTTAGAAAAAAAAAATATTCATTGCCAAACACTGTACTGTGTGAAATAAGCTAGTTCAGTTCTAGGAATCAGTTGCTTTCCTATGAACACCATTGAGTGCAGCAAGTTCAAACTTTCCTTGTTTGTGTAATCTAACAATATGTACAATGTAGTAGATTCGCCTCATTTCTAAAGTAGTATGTTTAGAAAATAAACATCTTCATTGCGGAACACTGTACTGTGTGAAATAAGCTAGTTCGGTTCTAGGAATCAGTTGCTTTTCTACGAAGGTGGTTGAGAACAGCAAGTTCAAACATTCCTAGTTAGTGTAATATAACAAGATGTACAAATTAGTAGATTCACCTCATTTCTAACGTAGTTTGTTTAGAAAACAAACATCTTCATTGCCGAACACTGTACTGTATGAAATAAGCTAGTTCGGTTCTAGGAATGAGTTGCTTTCCTACGAAGAAGGTTGAGTGCAGCAAGTTCAAACTTTCCTTGTTTGTGTAATCTTACAAGATGTACAAGGTAGTACATTCGCCTCATTTCTAAATTAGTTTGTTTAGAAAACAAACATCTTCATTTGCAAACACTGTACTGTGTGAAATAAGCTAGTTTTGTTCTAGGAATCAGTTGCTTTTCTACGAAGGTGGTTGAGTACAGCAAGTTCAAACATTCCTAGTTAGTGTAATATAACAAGATGTACAAATTAGTAAATTTACCTCATTTCGAACGTAGTTTGTTTAGAAAACAAACATCTTCATTGCCGAAAACTGTACTAAGTGTAATAAGCTAGTTCGGTTCTAGCAATCAGTTGCTTTCCTACGAAGAAGGTTGGGTGCAGCAAGTTCAAACTTTCCTTGTTTGTGTAAACTAACAAGATGTACAACTTATTTGTTTCACATCATTTCTAAAGTAGTTTGTTTAGAAAACAAACATCTTCATTGCTGAACACTGTACTGTGTAAAATAAGCTAGTTGTCTTTTAGGATTGAGTTGCTTTCTTACGAAGAGTGTTGATTGCAGCAGGTTCAACCATTCCTTGTTTGTGGAATTTTACAAGTTGTACAACTTAGTACATTCACTTCATTTCTAAAGTAGTTTGTTTAGAAAACAAACATCTTCATTGCCAAACACTGTACTGTGTGAAATGAGCTAGTTCGGTTCTAGGAATCAGTTGCTTTCCTATGAAGAAGTTTGAGTGCAGCAAGTTCAAACTTTCCTTCTTTGTGTAATCTTACAAGATGTACAAGGTAGTACATTCGCCTCATTTCTAAATTAGTTTGTTTAGAAAACAAACATCTTCATTGCCAAACACTGTACTGTGTGAAATAAGCTAGTTTGGTTCTAGGAATCAGTTGCTTTTCTCCGAAGATGGTTGAGTACACCAAGTTCAAATATTCCTAGTTATTGTAATCTAACACGATGTACAACGTACAAGTTTTACTTCATTTCTAAACTAGTTTGTTTAGGAAACAAACATATTCATTGCCACACACTGTACTGTGTGAAATAAGCTAGTTCGCTCCTAGGAATCAGTTGCTTTCCTATGAACACCATTGAGTGCAGCAAGTTCAAACTTTCCTTGTTTGTGTAATCTAACAAGATGTACAACTTAGTAGATTCGCCTCATTTCTAAAGTACTTTGTTTAGAAAACAAACATCTTCATTGCCAAACACTGTGCTTTGTGAAATAAGCTAATATGTTTCTAGGAATCAGTTGCTTTTATATGAAGATGGTTGAGTGCAGCAAGTTCAAACATTCCTACTTAGAGTAATCTAACAAGATGTACAACTTACTAGTTTCACTTCATTTCTAAAGCAGTTTGTTTAGAAAACAAACATCTTCATTGTCAAACACTTTACTGTGTGAAATAAGCTAGTTCTGTTCTAGGAATCAGTTGCTTTCCTACGTCATGGTTGAGTGCAGTAAGTTCAAACTTACCTTGTTTGTGTAATCTAACAAGATGTACAACTTAGTACATTTTCTTCATTACTAAAGTAGTTTCTTTAGAAAACAAACATCTTCCTTGCTGAACACTGTACTCTGTGAAATAAGCTAGTTCTCCTCTAGGAATGAGTTGCTTTCTTACAAAGAGCGTTGATTGAAGTAGGTTCAAACTTTCCTTTTTTGTGTAATCTTACGAGTTGTACAACTTAGTAGATTTGCCTCATTTCTAAAGTAGTTTTTTTAGAAAGCAAACATCTTCATTGCCAAAAACTGCACTGTGTGAAATGAGCTGGTTTGAACCTTGGAATCAGTTGCTTTCCTATGAAGAAGGTTGAGTGCACAAATTCAAACTTTCCTTGCTTGTGTAATCTAACAAGATGTACAACGTAGTAGATTTGCCTCATTTCTAAAGTAGTTTGTTTACAAAACAAACATCTTCATTGCCGAACACTGTACTGTGTGAAATAAGATAGTTAGGTTCTAGGAATCAGGTGCTTTTCTACGAAGGTGTTTGAGTAAAGCAAGTTCATACATTCCTAATTAGTGTAATCTAACAAGTTGTACAACTTAGTATATTCACCTCAATTCTAATATAGTTTGTTTAGAAAAGAAACATCTTCATTGCCAAACACTGTACTGTGTGAAATGAGCTAGTTCAGTTCTAGGAATCAGTTGCTTTCCTACGAAGAAGGTTGACTGCAGCATGTTCGAACTTTCCTTGTTTGTTTAATCTTACAAGATATACAATGTAGTACATTTGCCTTATTTCTAAATTAGTTTGTTTAGAAAACAAACATCTTCATTGCTGAAAACTGTACTGAGTAAAACAAGCTAGTTCTGTTTTAGGAATCAGTTGCTTTTCTACAAAGGTGGTTGAGTAAAGCAAGTTCAAACATTACTAGTTAGTGTAATCTAACAAGATGTACAACTTGGTAGATTCGCCTCATTTCTAAAGTAGTTTGTTAAGAAAACAATCATCTTCATGTCTGAACACTGTACTCTGTGAAATAAGCTAGTTCTCTTCTAGGAAAGAGTTGCTTTCTTATGAAGAACGTTAATTGCAGCAGGTTCAACCATTCCTTGTTTGTGGAATTTTACAAGATGTACAAATTAGTACATTCACTTCATTTCTAAAATAGTTTGTTTAGAAAACAAACATCTTCATTGCCAAACACTGTACTGTGTGAAATGAGCTAGTTCGGTTCTAGGAATCAGTTGCTTTCCTACGAAGAAGGTTGAGTGCAGCAAGTTCAAACTTTCCTTGTTTGTGTTATCTTACAAGATATACATTATAGTACATTTGCCTCATTTCTAAAGTAGGAATCAGTTTCTTTTGTACGCAGGTGGTAGAGGGAAGGAAGTTCAAACACTCCTAGATAGTGTAATCTAATAAGTTGTACAACTTACAAGTTTCGCTTCATTTGTAAACTGGTTTGTTTAGAAAACAAACATCTTCATTGCCGAACACTGTACTGTGTGAAATAAGCTATTTCAGTTCTAAGAATCAGTTGCTTTTCTATGAAGATGGTTGAGTGCAGCAACTTCAAACTTTCCTAGTTAGTTTAATCTAACAAAATGTACAAATTATTAGATTCCCTTCATTGCTAAAGTAGTTTGTTTGGAAAACAAACATCTTCATTGCCAAACACTGTGCTGTGTAAAATAAGCTAGCACGGTTCGAAGTATCAGGTGCTTCTCTACAAAGATGGTTGAGTGCAGCAAGTTCAAACATTCCTAGTTAGTTGAATCTAACAAAATGTACACCTTATTATATTTCCTTCATTTATAAAGTAGATTGTTTAGAAAACAAACATCTTCATTGCTGAACACTGTACTGTGTGAAATAAGCTAGTTCGGTTATAGGAATCAGTTGCTTTCCTATGAAGAACGTTTAGTGCAACAAGTTCAAACTTTGCTCATTTGTGTAATGCAACAACATATACAACTTAGTAGATTTGCTTCATTTCTAAAGTAGTTTGTTTAGAAACCAAACATCTTCATTGCCGAACACTGTACTGTGTGAAATAAGCTAGGTCGGTTCTAGGAATCTGTTGCTTTCCTACGAAGGTTGAGTACAGCAAGTTCAAACTTTCCTTGTTTCTGTAATGTAACAAGATGTACAACTTAGTAGATTCGATTCATTGCTAAAGTAGTTTGTTTAGAAAACAAACATCTTCATTGCCGAACACTGTACTATGTGAAATAAGCTATTTCGGTCTAGGAATCAGTTTCTTTTCTACGAAGATATTTGAATGCAGCAAGTTCAAACTTTCCTTGCTAATGTAATCTGAAAAGATGTACAACTTCGTAGATTCTCCTCATTTCTAAATTAGTTTTTTTTAGAAAACTAACATCTTCATTGCCGAACACTGTACTGTGTGAAATGAGCTAGTTCGGTTCTAGTAATCAGTTGCTTTTCTACGAAGATGGTTGAGTGCAGCAAGTTCAAACATTCCTAGTTAGTGTAATCTAACAAGATGTGCAACTTACAAGTTTTGCTTCCTTTCTAAACTACTTTGTTTAAAAAACAAATAACTTAATTGCCAAATACTTTATTGTGTGAAATAAGCTAGTTCGGTTCTAGGAATCAGTGGCTTTCCTACGAAGAAGGTTGAGTGCAGCATTCCAACTTTCCTTGTTTGTGTAATCAGAAAAGAAAACTTAGTAGATTCGCCTCATTTATAAAGTAGTTTCTTTAGAAATCAAACATCTTCATTGCTGAACATGGTACTGTGTGAAATTAGCTACTTTGGTTCTAGGAATCAGTGGCTTTTCTACGAAGATGGTTGAGTGCATCAAGTTCAAACATTCCTACTTAGTGTAATCTAACAAGATGTACAACTTACAAGTTTTGCTTCATTTCAAAACAACTTTGTTTAGAAAACAAATATCTTCATTGCCAAATATTGTAATGTGTGAAATAAGACAGTTCGGTTCTCGGAATCAGTGGCTTTCCAACGAAGAAGGTTGAGTGCAGCATGTTCCAACTTTCCTTGTTTCTGTAATGTAACAAGGTGTACAACTTAGTAGATTCGCCTCATTTCTAAATCAGTTTGTTTAGAAAACAAACATCTTCATTGCCGAACACTGTATTGTGTGAAATAAGCTAGTTCGGTTCTAGGAATCAGCTGCATTCCTACAAAGAAGGTTGAGTGCAGCAAGTTCAAAATTTCCTTGTTTGTGAAATCTGACAAGATGTACAACTTACTGGATTTGCCTCATTTCTTAAGTACTTTGTTAGAAAACAAACATTTTCATTTCCGAACACTGTACTAGTTACTAGTTAAGCTAGTTCGGTTCTAGGAATCAGTTACCTTCCTACGAAGGTTGAGTGCAGAAAGTTCAAACGTTCCTTGTTTCTGTAATCTAACAAGATGTATAACTTAGTAGATTGGCCTCATTTCTAAAGTAGTTTGTTTAGAAAACAAACATCTTCATTGCCGAACGCTGTACATTGTGAAATAAGCTAGTTCAGTCTTTGGAATCAGTTGCTTTCCTACAAAGAAGGTTGAGTGCAGCAAGTTCAAACATTCCTAGTTAGTGTAACCTAACAAGATGTACAACTTACAAGTTTAGCTTCATTTCTAAACTACTTTGTTTAGAAAACAAAAATCTTCATTGCCAAATACTGTACTGTGTGAAATAAGCCAGTTCGGTTCTGGGAATCACTTGCTTTCCTACGTAGAATGTTGAGTGCAGCATGTTCCAACTTTCCTTGTTTCTGTAATGTAATAAGATGTACAACCTTGTACATTCTCCTCATTTCTATAGTAGTTTGTTTAGAAAATAAAGATCTTCATTGCTGAATACTATACTGCGTGAAATAAGCTAGTTCGTTTCTAGGAATGAATTAATTTCCTATGAAGGTTGAGTGCAGCAAGTTCAAACTTTCCTAGTTTGTGTAATCAAACTAGATGTACAAGTCAGTTGATTCGCCTCATTTCTAAAGTAGTTTATTTAGAAAACAAACATCTTCATTGCCCAAAACTGTACTGTGTGAAATAAGCTAGTTCGGTTTTAGGAATCAGTTGCTTTTCTACGAAGATGGCTGAGTGCAGCAAGTTCAAACTTTCCTTGTTTATGTGATCTAAAAAGATGTACAACTTAGTAGATTCACCTCATTTCTAAAATAGTTTGTTTAGAAAACAAACATCTTCATTGCCAAACACTGTAATGAGTGAAATAAGCTAGTTCGGTTCTAGGAATCAGTTGCTTTCCTACGAAGAAGGTTGAGTGCAAGAAGTTTAAACTTTCCTTGTTTGTGTAATCTAAGAAGATATACAACTTAGTAGATTTGCCTCATTTCCAAAGTAGTTTGTTTAGAAAGAAACACCTTCTTTGCCGAACACTGTACTGTGTGAAATACGCTACTTCGGTTCTAATAATCAGTTGCTTTGCTACGAAGATGTTTGCGTTCAGCAAGTTCAAACATCCCTAGTTAGTGTAACCTAACAAGATGTACAACTTACAACTTTAGCTTCATTTCTAAACTACTTTGTTTAGAAAAGAAACATCTTCATTGCCAAATACTGTACTGTGTGAAATAAGCCAGTTCGGTTCTAGGAATCACTTACTTTCCCACGAAGAATATTGAGTGCAGCATGTTCCAACTTTCCTTGTTTGTGTAATGTAATAAGATGTATAAGTTAGTAGATTCACCTCATTTCTAAAGTAGTTTGTTTAGAAAACAAACATCATCATTGCCAAACACTGTAATGTGTGAAATAAGCTAGTTGGGTTCTAGGAATCAGTTGCTTTCCTATGAAGTAGGTTGAGTGCAGCAAGTTCAAACTTTCCTTGTTTCTGTAATCTAACAACATGTACAACTCAGTAGATTCGCCTCATTTCTAAAGTTGTTCGTTTAGAAAGCAAATATCTTCATTGCTGAACACTGTGCTGTGTGAAATAAGCTAGTTCGGTTCTAGGAATCAGGTGCTTTCCTACGAAGAAAGTTGAGTGCAGCAAGTTCAAACATTCCTATTAGTGTAACCTAACAAGATGTACAACTTACAAGTTTAGCTTCATTTCTAAACTACTTTTTTTAGAAAACAAACATCTTCATTGCCAAATACTCTACTGTGTGAAACAAGCCAGTTCGGTTCTATGAATCACTTGCTTTCCAACCTAGGATGTTGAGTGCAGCATGTTCCAATTTTCCTTTTTTGTGTAATGTAATAAGGTGTACAACTTAGTAGATTCGCCTCATATCTATAGTAGTTTGTTTAGAAAACAAACATCATTGCCGAATGCTGTACTGCGTGAAATAAGCTAGTTCGGTTCAAGCAATGAGTTCCTTTCTTACAAAGGTTGAGTGCAGCACGTTCAAACTTTCGTAGTTTGTGTAATCTAATGAGATGTACAAGTTAGTTGATCCGCCTCATTTCTAAAGTTGTTTGTTTAGAAAACAAACATCTTCATTACCGAACACTGTACTGTGTGAAATAAGCTAGTTCGGTTCTAGGAATCAGTGGCTTTCCTACGAAGAAGGATGAGTGCTGAAAGTTTAAACATTCCTAGTTAGTGTAACATAAGAAGATGTACAACTTACATGTTTAGCTTCATTTCTAAACTACTTTGTTTAGAAAACAAACATCTTCATTGCCAAAACTGTACTCTGTGAAATAAGCCAGTTCGGTTCTAGGAATCACTTGCTTTCCTATGTAGAATGTTGAGTGCAGCATGATCCAACTTTCCTTGTGTGTGTAATGTAGTAAGATGTACAACGTAGTAGATTCGCCTCATTTCTAAATCAGTTTGTTTAAAAAACAAACATCTTCATTGCCAAACACTGTAATGTGTGAAATAAGCTAGTTCAGTTCTAGGAATCAATTGCCTTTCTACAAAGATTGGTGAGTGCAGCAAGTTCAAACATTCCTACTTAGTGTAATCTAACAAGATGTACAACTTACAAGTTTTGGTTCATTTCTAAACCACTTTGTTTACACAATAAACATCTTCATTGCCAAATACTGTACTGCGTGAAATAAGCTAGTTCGATTCTAGGAATCAATTGCTTTCCTACGAAGGTTGAGGGCAGCAATTTCAAACTTTACTTGTTTGTGTAATGTAACAAGATGTACAACTTACTAGATTTGCCTCATTTCTAAAGTAGTTTGTTTAGAAAACAAACATCTTCATTGCTGAACACGGTACTGTGTGAAATAAGCTATTTTGGTTCTAGGTATCAGTTGCTTTCCTTCAAAGTAGTTTGAGTGCAGCAAGTTCAAACTTTTCTTTTAAGTGTAATTGAACAAGATGTACAACATACAAGTTTCGCTTTATTTCTAAACTACCTTGTTTGGAAAACAAACACCTTCATTGCCAAACGCTGTACTGTGTCAAATAAGGTATTTCGGTTCCAGGAATCGCTTTCCTACAGAGAAGGTTGAGTGCAGCAAGTTCAAACTTTCCTAGTTTGTGTAATCAAACAAGATGTACAAGTTACTAGATTCGCCTCAATTCTAAAGTAGTTTGTTTAGAAAACAGACATCTCCATTGCCAAACACTGTACTGTGTGAAATAAGCTAGTTCGGTTCTAGGAATCAGTTGCTTTCCCTTGAAGAAGGTTGAGTGCAGCACGTTCAAAGTTTCCTTGTTTGTGTAAGCTAACAAGATGTACACCTTACAAGTTTCACTTCAGTTCTAAACTGCTTTGTTTAGAAAACAAAAATCTTCATTGCCAAATACTCTACTTTGTGAAATAAGCGAGTTTGGTTGTAGGAATCAGTTGCTTTCCTATGAAGAAGGTTGAGTCCAGCAAGTTCAAACTTTCCTTGTTTGTGTAATCTAACATGAGGTACAAGTTAGTATATTCGCCTCATTTCTAAAGTCCTTTGTTTAGAAAACAAACATCTTCATTGCTGAACACTGTACTGTGTGAAATAAGCTAGTTCAGTTCTAGCAATCAGTTGCTTTCCTATGAAGAAGGTTCAGTGCAACACGTTCAAACTTTCCTTCTTTGTGTAATGTAGCAACATTTACAACTTAGTAGATTTGCTTCATTTTAAAGTAGTTTGTTTAGAAAACAAACATCTTCATTGCCGAACAGTGTACTGTGTGATATAAGCTACTTCAGTTTTAGGAATCAGTTGCTTTTCTATTAAGATGGTTGAGTGGAGAAAGTTCAAACTTTCCCTGTTTATGTAATCTAAGAAGATGTACAACTTAGTAGATTCACCTCATTCCTAAAATAGTTGGTTTAGAAAACAAACATCTTCATTGCCGAACACTGTACTCTGTGAAATGAGCTAGTTCGGTTCTAAGAATCAGTTGCTTTCATATGAAGAAGGTTGAGTGCAGCAAGTTCAAACTTTCCTTGTTTGTGAAATCTAACAAGATGTACAACTTAGTAGATTTGACTCATTTCTAAAGTAGTTAGTTTAGAAAACAAACATCTTCATTGCCGAACACTATACTGTGTGAAATAAGCTAGTTCGATTCTAGGAATGAGTTGCTTGTCTACAAACATGATTGAGTGCAGCAAGTTCAAACATTCCTAGTTAGTGTAATCTAACAAGATGTACAACTTAGAAGTTTTGCTTCATTTCTAAGCTACTTTGTTTAGAAAACAAATATCTTCATTGCCAAATACTGTACTGTGTGAAATAAGACAGTTCGGTTCTAGGAATCACTTGCTTAAGCACGAAGAATGTTGAGTGCAGCATATTCCAACTTGCCTTGCTTGTGTAATGTAACAAGATGTACAACTTAGTAGATTCGCCTCATTTCTAAACTAGTTTGTTTAGAAAACAAACATCTTCATTTCCAAATACTGTACTGTGGGAAATAAGGTAGTTCGGTTGTAGGAATCAGTTGCTTTTCTACGAAGATGGTTAAGTGCAGCAAGTTCAAACTTTCCTTGTTTATGTAATCTAAAAATATGTACAACGTAGTAGATTCACCTCATTTCTAAAGTAGTTTGTTTAGAAAACAAACATGTTCATTGCAGAACACTGTACTGTGTGAAATAAGCTAGTTCAGTTCTAGGATTCAGTTTCTTTTCTACAAAGATGGTTGAGTGCAGCAAGTTCAAACTTTCCTTGTTTATGTAATCTAAAAATATGTACAACGTAGTAGATTCACCTCATTTCTAAAGTAGTTTGTTTAGAAAACAAACATCTTCATTGCTGAACACTGTACGGTGTGAAATTAGCTAGTTTGGTTCTAAGAATCAGTTGCTTTCCTATGAAGAAGGTTGTGTGCAGGAAGTTCAAACTTTCCTTGTTTGTGTAATATAACGAGGTGTACAAATTAGTACATTTGCCTCATTTCTAAAGGAGTTTGTTTAGAAAACAAACATCTTCATTGCCAAACACTGTAGTGTGTGAAATAAGGTAGTTCGGTTGTAGGAATCAGTTTCTTTACTACGAAGAAGGTTGAGTGCAGCAAATTAAAACTTTCCTTGTTTATGTAATTTAAAAGATGTACAACTTACTAGATTCGTCTCATTTCTAAAGTCATTTGTTTAGAAAACAAACATCTTAATTGCTGAACACTGTACTCTGTGAAATAAGGTAGTTCGGTTCTAGCAATCAGTTGCTTTCCTACGAAGAAAGTTGAGTGCAGCAAGATCAAACCTTCCGTTTTTGTGTAACCTAACAAGATGTACAACTTACAAGTTTCGCTTCATTTCTAAACTACTTTGTTTACAAAACAAATATCTTCATTGCTAAACACTATACTGTGTGAAATAAGCTATTTCGTTTCTAGGAATTAGTTGCTTTCCTACGAAGAAGGTTGAGTTCAGCAAGTTCAAACTTTCCTAGTTTCTGTAATCTAACAGAGTGTACGACTTAGTAGATTGGCTTCATTTTTAAAGTAGTTTATTCTGAAAACAAACATCTTCATTGCTGAACACTGTACTGTGTGAAATAAGGTACTTCGGATTTAGGAATCAGTTGCTTTTCTACGAAGATGGTTGACTGCAGCAAGTTCGAACATTCCTAGTTAGTGTAATCTAACAACATGTAAACTTAGTAGATTCACTTCATTTCTAAAGTAGTTTGTTTAGAAAACAAACATCTTCATTGCCGAACACTGTACTGTGTGAAATAAGCTAGTTCGGTTCAGGGATCATTTGCTTTTCTACGAACATGGTTGAGTGCAGCAAGTTCGAACATTCCTAGTTAGTGTAATCTAAGAAGATGTCCAACTTACAAGTTTCACTTCAAATCTAAACTACTTTGTTAGAAAACAAATATCTTAATTGCCAAATACTGTACTGTGTGAAATAAGCTATTTCGGTTCTAGGAATCAGTTGCTTTCCTACAAAGGAGGTTGAGTGTAGCAAGTTCAAACTTTCCTAGTTTGTGTAATCTAACAAGATGTACAACTTAGTAGATTCGCTTCATTTCTAAAGTAGTTTCTTTAGAAAACAAACAACTTTATTGCCATACACTGTACTCTGTGAAACAAGCTTGTTGTCTTCTAGGAATGAGTTGCATTCTTACTAAGAGCGTTGATTGCAGCAGGTTCAAACTTTCCTTGTTTGTGTAATCTTACAAGATGTACAACTTAGTAGATTCGCCTCATTTCAAAAGTAGTTTTTTTTAGAAAACAAACATCTTCATTGCCAAAACCTGCACTGTGTCAAATAAGCTAGTTCGAAACTAAGAATCAGTTGCTTTCCTACAAAGAAGGTTGAGTGCAGCAAGTTCAAACTTTCCTTGGTTGTGTAATCTAATAAGATGTACAACTTAGTAGATTCGCCACATTTCTAAAGTAGGTTCTTTAGAAAACAAACATCTTCATTGCCGAACACTGTACTGTGTGAAATAAGCTAGTTCGGTTCTAGCAATCAGTTGCTTTCCTACGAAGAAGATTGAGTGCAGCAATTTCAAACTTTCCTTCTTTGTGTAATCTTACAAGATGTACAACTTAGTAGATTCACTTCATTTCTAAAGTAGTTTCTTTAGAAAACAAACATCTTTATTGCCATACACTGTACTCTGTGAAATAACCTTGTTCTCTTCAAGGAATGAGTTGCTTTCTTACGAAGAGCTTGGATTGCAGCAGGTTCAAACTTTCCTTCTTTGTGTAATCTTACAAGATGAACAGCTTAGTAGATTCGCCTCATTTCGAAATTAGTTTTTTTAGAAAACAAACATCTTCATTGCCAAAACCTGCACTGTGTCAAATAAGCTAGTTCGAATCTAGGAATCAGTTGCTTTTCTACAAAGAAGGTTGAGTGCAGCAAGTTCAAACTTTCCTTGGTTGTGTAATCTAACACGATATACAACTTAGTAGATTTGCCTCATTTCTAAAGTAGTTTGTTTAGAAAACAAACATCTTCATTGCCGAACACTGTACTGTGGGAAATAATCTAGTTGGTTTTAGGAATCAGTTGCTTTCCTACAAAGAAGGTTGAGTGCAGCAAGTTCAAACTTTCCTTGTTTGTGTAATCTTACAGGATGTACAACTTAGTAGAATCGCCTCATTACTAAAGTAGTTTGTTCAAAAAACAAACATCTTCATTGCTGAACACTGTATTTTGTGAATTAAGTTAATTTGGTTCTAGGAAGCAGTTGCTTTTCTACGAAGATGGTTGAGTACAGCAAGTTCTAACATTCCTAGTTAGTGTAATCTAACCAGATGTACAACTTACCCGTTTCGCTTCATTTCTAAAGCAGTTGGTTTACAACACAAACATCTTCATTGCTGAACACTGTACTGTGTGAAATAAGCTAATTCTCTTCTAGGAATGAATTGCTTTCTTACGAAGAGCGTTGATTGCAGCAAGTTCAAACATTCCTTCTTTGTGTAATCATACAAGATGTACAATTTAGTACATTCACCTGATTTCTAAATTAGTTTTTTTAGAAAACAAACATCTTCATTGATGAACACTGTACTGTGTGAATTAAGCTAGTTCGGTTCTAAGAATCAGTTGCTTTCCTACGAATAGGGTTGAGTGCAGCAAGTTCAAACTTTCCCTGTTTGTGTATTCTAACAAGATGTACAACTTAGTAGATTCACTTCATTTCTAAAGTAATTATTTTAGAAAACAAACATCTTCATTGCCAAACTCTTTACTGTGTGAAATAAGCTAGTTCGGTTCTAGGAATCAGTTGCTTTCCTACGAAGTAGGTTGAGTGCAGCAAGTTCAAACTTTCCTTCTTTGTGTAATCTAACAAGATGTACAACTTAATAGATTCGCTTCATTTCTAAAGTAGTTTATTTAGAAAACAAAAATCTTTATTGCCATACACTGTACTCTGTGAAATAAGCTTGGTCTCTTCTAGTAATGAGTTGCTTTCTTATGAAGAGCATTGATTGCAGCAGGTTCAAACTTTCCTTGTTTGTGTAATCTTAAAGACGTACAACTTAGTAGATTCGCCTCATTTCGAAAGTAGTTTTTTTTTAGAAAACAAACATCTTCATTACCAAAACCTGCACTGTGTCAAATAAGCTAGTTTGAATGTAGGAATCAGTTGCTTTCCTACAAAGAAGGTTGAGTGCAGCAAGTTCAAACTTTCTTTGGTTGTGTAATCTAACAAGATGTACAAGTTATTAGATTTGCCTCATTTCTAAAGTGTTTTGTTTGGAAAACAAACATCTTCATTGCCGAACACTGTGCTGTGGGAAATAATCTAGTTTGGTTCTAGGAATCAGTGACTCTTCTACAAAGAAGGTTGAGTGCAGCAAGTTCAAACATTCCCTGTTTGTGTAAACTTACAGGATGTACAACTTAGTAGATTTGCCTCATTTCTAAAGTAGTTTGTTTAGAAAACAAACATCTTCATTGCCGAACAATATGCTCTGTGAAATAAGCTATTTCAGTTTTAGGAATCAGTTACTAGTCTACGAAGATGGTTAAGTGCAGCAAGTTCAAACATACCTAGTTAGTGTAATCTAACACGATGTACAACTTACTAGTTTCGCCTCATTTCTAAAGTAGTTTTTTTAGAAAACAAACATCTTCATCGCAGGACAGTGTACTGTGTGAAATAAGGTATTTTGGTTCTCATAATCATTTCCTTTCCTACGAAGAAGGTTGAGTGCAGCAAGTCCAAACTTTCCTTGTTTGTGTAATCTTACAAGATGTACAATGTAGTACATTCGCCTCATTTCTAAAGTAGTTTGTTTATAAAACAAACATCTTCATTGCTGAACACTGTACTTTGTGAAATAAGCTAGTTTGGTTCTAGGAATAAGTTGCTTTTCTTCGAAGATGGTTGAGTGCAGCAAGTTCAAACATTCCTATTTAGTGTAATCTAACAAGATATACAACTTCCAAGTAACGCTTCATTTCTAAACTAGTTTGTTTAGAAAACAAACATCTTCCTTTCCGAACACTGTACTCTGTGGAATAAGCTAGTTAGGTTCTAGGAATCATTTGCTTTCCTATGTAGATGGTTGAGTGCAATGAGTTCAAACTTTCCTTCTTTGTGTACCCTAAGATGTATAACTTAGTACATTCTCTTCATTTCTAAAGTAGTTTCTTTAGAAAACAAACATCTTCCTTTCCGAACACTGTACTCTGTGGAATAAGCTAGGTCTCTTCTAGGAATGAGTTGCTTTCTTATGAAGAGCGTTGATTGCAGCAGGTTCAAACATTCCTTGTTTGTGGAATTTTCCAAGATGTACAACTTAGTACATTCGCTTCATTTCTAAAGTAGTTTGTTTAGAAAACAAACATCTTCATTGCTGAACACTGTACTGTGTGAAATAAGCTAGTTCTCTTCTAGGAATGAGTTGCTTTCTTACGAAGAGCGTTGATTGCAGCAGGTTCAAACATTCCTTCTTTGTGTAATCTTACAAGATGTACAATTTAGTACATTCACCTCATTTCTAAATTAGTTTTTTAAGAAGAAAAACATCTTCATTGACGAACACTGTACAGTGTGAATTAAACTAGTTCAGTTCTAAGAATCAGTTGCTTTGCTATGAAGAGGGTTGAGTGCAGCAAGTTCAAACTTTCCTTTTTTGTGTACTCTAACAAGATATACAACTTAATAGATTCGCCTCATTTCTAAAGGAGTTTGTTTAGAAAACAAACATCTTCATTGCCCAATACTGTACTGTGTTAAATAAGCTAGTTCGGTTCTAGGAATCAGTTGCTTTTGGACGAAGATGGTTGAGTGCAGCAAGTTCACACATTCCTGTTTAGTGTAATCTAACAAGATGTACAATTTCCTATTTGGAGCAGACAGCTTCAGGTTCGCTGAGATGAACTTCCAGACCAGACACAGTTATGGAGGAAGGGATATTATTTATTGAAGCTTACAGATCCAGGGGAAGTTCCATAATGGCACAAGAAGCAACCTGCTCTTCACAGGACCGGGCAAGAGAGCAAAGCCAAGCCGCCAGCTACACAGCACACAGAGCCGAAACTACTAGCCAAAAGGTCACACAGCACACTTAAGGAACTCCTGCTAGGCACATTTGCATATCTTTACAATGGAATCTCAAACCCACACCTTAAGACTGGCCCCCAGTGACATTGCCTCTAACAAGGTGATTGAAGATGCAAACTATAACTAATAAAACACTCAATATATTGGGGGACATATAGGCAAACTACCACACAAGTTTCTATTCATTTCTAAAGTAGTTTGTTTAAAAAACAAACATCTTCATTGCTGAACACTGTACTGTGTGAAATAAGCTAGTTCTCTTCTAGGAATGAGTTGCTTTCTTAAGAAGAGCATTTTTTGCAGCAGGTTCAAACGTTCATTGTTTGTGTAATCTTACAAGATGTACAACTTAGTACAGTCGCCTCATTTCTAAAGTAGTTTTTTTAGAAAACAAACATCTTCATTGATGAACACTGTACTGTGTGAAATAAGCCAGTGTGGTTCTCGGAATCAGTTGCTCTCCTATGAAGAAGGTTGAGTGCAGCAAGTTCCAACATTCCTTTGTGTTTGTAATCTAACAAAATATACAACTTAATAGATTCGCCTCATTTCTAAAGTGGTTTGTTTAGAACACAAACATCTTCATTGCCAAAAACTGTAGTGTGTGAAATAAGCTAGTTCAATTCTAGGAATGAGTTGCTTTTCTACGCAGGTGGTTGAGTGCAACAAGTTCAAACATTCCTAGTTAGTGTAATCAAACAAGATGTACAACTTACTAGTTTCGCTTCATTTCTAAAGTAGTTTGTTTAGAAAACAAACACCTTCATTTACGAACATTGTACTGTGTGAAATAACCTAGTTCGGTTCTAGGAATCAGTTTCTTTTCTACGAAGATGGTTGAGTGCAGCAAGTTCAAACATTCCTAGTTAGTGTAATCTAACATGATGTACAACTTACTAGTTTCGCTTCATTTCTAAAGTAGTTTGATTAGAAAACAAACATCTTCATTGCCGAACACTGTACTGTGTGAAATAAGCCATTATGGTTCTAGGAATCAGTTGCATTCCTAGGAAGAAGGTTGAGTGCACCAAGTTCAAACTTTCCTTGTTTGTGTAATCTAAAAAGATATACAAGTTAGTAGATTCGCCTCATTTCTAAAGTAGTTTGTTTAGAAAACAAATATCTTCATTGCTGAACATTGTACTCTGTGAAAAAGGCTAGTTTGTTTGAATGAATCAGTTGCTTTCCTACGTAGAAGATTGAGTGCAGCAAGTTTAAACTTTCCTTGTTTGTGTAATGTAACAAGATGTACAATTTATTAGATTCCCCTCATTTCTAAAGTCGTTTGTTTAGAAAACAAACATCTTCATTGCCAAATACTGTGATGTGTGCAATAAGCTATTTCGGTTCTAGGAATCGGTTGCTTTCCCACGAAGAAGGTTGAGTGCAGCAAGTTCAAATTTGCCTTGTTTATGTAATCTAACAATATATACAAGGTAGTAGATTCGCCTCATATCTAAAGTACTTTGTTTAGAAAACCAACATCTTCATTCCCGAACACTGTACTGTGTGAAATAAGCTAGTTCGGTTCTAGGAATCATTTGCTTCCCTATGAAGAAGGTTGAGTGCAGCAAGTTCAAACTTTCTTTTTTTGTGTAATCTAACAAGATGTACAACTTATGAGATTCCCCTCATTTCTAAAGTAGTTTGTTTAGAAAAGAAACTTCTTCATTCCCGAACACTGTGCTCTGTGAAATAAGCTAATTTGGTTCTAGGAATCAGTTGCTTTCCTACAAAGAAGGTTGAGTGCAGCAAGTTGAAACGTTCCTTGTTTGTGTAATCTAACAAGATGTACAACTTACAAGTTTCGCTTCATTTCTAAACTACTTTGTTTAGAAAACAAACACCTTCATTGCCACATACTGTACTGCGTGAAATAAGTTGTTATCCTTCTAGGAATCAGTTGCTTTCCTACGAATAAGATTGAGTGCAGCAAATTTAAACTTTCCTAGTTTGTGTAATCTAACAAGATGTACAAGTTAGTAGATTAGCCTCATTTCTAAAGTAGTTTGTTTAGAAAACAAACATCTTCATTGCCGAACCTTGTACTGTGTGAAATAAGCTAGTTCGGTTCTAGGAATCAGTTGCTTTCCTACAAAGAAAGTTGAGTGTAGCCATTTCAAACTTTCCTTTTTTGTGTAAAGTAACAAGTGTACAACTTAGTAGATTGGTTTCATTTATAAAGTAGTTTCTTTAGAAAACAAATTTATTCATTGCCAAACACTGTATTGTGTGAAATAAGCTATTTCGGTTCTAGGATTAAGTTGCTTTCCTACAAAAAGGTTGAGTGCAGCAAGTTCAAACTTTCCCTGTTTGTGTAATCTAACAAGATGTACAAGTTACCAGATTCGCCTCATTTCTAAAGTAGTTTGTTTTGAAAACAAACGTCTTCATTGCCAAACACTGTACTGTGTGAAATATGGTCATTCGGTTTGAGGAATCACTTGCTTTCCTACGAAGAAGGTAGAGTGAAGCCAGTTTAAACTTTCCTTGTTTGTGTAAAGTAACAAGGTGTACAACTTAGTAGATTCGTTTCATTTATAAAGTAGTTTGTTTAGAAAACAAACATCTTCATTTGTGAACACTGTACTGTGTGAAATAAGCTAGTTCGGTTCTAGGAATCAGTTGCTTTCCTACGAAGAACGTTGAGTGACGCAAGTTCAAAATTTCCCTGTTTGTGTTATCTAACAAGATGTACAACTTACAAGTTTAGCTTCATTTCTAAACTACTTTGTTGAGAAAACAAATACCTTGATTGCCGAAGACTGTACTGTGTGAAATAAGCTAGTTCGGCTCTAGGAAGCAGTTTTATTTCTACGGAGATGGTTGAGTGCAGCAAGGTCAAACTTTCCTTGTTAATGTAATCTAAAAAGATGTACAACTTAATAGATTCACCTCATTTCTAAAGTAGTTTGTTGAGAAAACAAATATCTTCATTGCCGACCCATGTACTGTGTGAAATAAGCTAGTTCGGTTCTAGGAATCAGTTGCTTTCCTACAAAGAAGGTTGACTGCAGGAAGTTCAAACTTTCCTTGTTTGTGTAATCTAACAAGATGAACAACTTACAAGTTTCGCTTCTTTTCTAAACTACTTCGTTTAGAATACAAACACCTTCATTTTCAAATATTGTACTGTGTGAAATATGGTGTTTTGGTTCTCCGAATCAGTTGCTTTCCCACGAAGAAGGTTGAGTGCAGCAAGTTCAACCTTTCTTTGTTTGTGTAATCTAACAAGATGTACAACTTACAAGTTTCGCTTCATTTCTAAACTACTTTCTTTAGAAAACAAACACCTTCATTGCCAAATATTGTACTGTGTGAAATAAGCTTTTTCGGTTCTAGGAATCAGTTGCTTTCCTATGAAGAAGGTTGAGTGCACCAAGTTGAAACTTTCCTTGTTTGTGTAATCTCACAAGATGTACAACTTACAAGTTTTGCTTCATTTCTAAACTACTTTGTTTAGAAAACAAACATCTATATTGCCGAACACTGTACTTTGTGAAATAAGCTAGTTTGGTTCTAGGAATCCGTTTCTTTCCTACGAAGAAGGTTGAGTGCAGCAAGTTCAAACTTTCCTCGTTTGTGTAATCTAACAAGGGGTACAATTAGTAGATTCACTTCATTTCTAAAGTAGTTTGTTTAGAAAACAAACATCTTCATTGCCAACCCCTGTAATGTGTGAAATAAGATAGTTCGGTTCTAGGAATCAGTTGCTTTCCTACGAAGAAGGTTGAGTGGAGCAAGTTCAAACTTTCCTTGTTAATGTAATATAAAAATATGTACAACTTAGTAGATTGGCCTCATTTTACAGTAGTTTGTTCAGAAAACAAACATCTTCATTGCCAAACACTGTACTCTGTGAAAAAATGTAGTTTGACTTGTTTGTGTAATCTAACAAGATGTACAAGGTAGTAGATTAGCCTCATTTCTAATGTAGTTTGTTTATAAAACAAACATCTTCATTGCCTGACTCTGTACTGTGTGAAATAAGCTACTTCGGTTCTAGGAATCAGTTGCTTTCCTACAAAGAAGGTTGAGTGCATCAAGTGCAAACTTTCCTTGTTTGTGTAATCTAACAAGATGTACAACTTAAAAGTTTCGCATCATTTCTAAACTACTTTGTTTAGAAAACAAACATCTTCATCGCCCAACACTGTACTGTGTTAAATGAGGTAGTACGGTTCTATGAATCAGTTTCTTTTCTATGAAGATGGTTGAGTGCAGCAAGTTCAAACTTTCCTTGTTAATGTAATCTAAAAAGATGTACAACTTATTAGATTCACCTCATTTCTAAAGTAGTTTGTTGAGAAAACAAACATCTTCATTGCCGAACACTGTAGTCTGTGAAATAAGCTAGTTCGGTTCTAGGAATCACTTGCTTTCCTACGAAGAAAGTTGTGTGCAGCAAGTTCAAACTTTCCGTGTTTGTGTAATCTAATAAGATGTACAAATTACAAGTTTCCCTTCATTTCTAAATTAATTTGTTTAGAAAACAAACAACTTCATTGACTAACATTGTACTGTGTTAAATAAGCTGTTTTGGTTCTGGGAATCAGTTGCTTTCCTACGAAGTAGGTTTAGTGCAGCAAGTTCAAACTTTCCTTGTTTGTGTAATCTAACAAGATGTACCAATTCCGGATTCTCTTCATTTCTAAAATAGTTTGCTTCGAAAACAAACATCTTCATTGCTGAACCCTGTACTGTGTGAAATAAGCTAATTCGGTTTTAGGAATCAGTTGCTTTCCTACGAAGAAGGTTGAGTGCAGCAAGTTCAAACTTTCCTTGTTTGTGTAATCTAACAAGATGTACAAGGTGGTAGATTTGCCTCATTTCTAAAGTAGTTTGTTTAGAAAACAAACATCTTTATTCCTGAACACTGTACTGTGTGAAATAAGCTAGTTCAGTTGTGGGAATCAGTTGCTTTCCTATGAAGAAGGTTGAGTGCAGCAAGTTCAAACTTTCCTGGTTTGTGTAATCTAACAAGATGTACAACTTAAAAGTTTTGCTTCATTTCTAAACTACTTTGTTTAGAAAACAAACATCTTCATTGCCGACCACTGTACTGTGTGAAATAAGCTGTTTCGGTTCTAAAAATCAGTTTCTTTTCTACGAAGAAGGTTGAGTGCAGCAAGTTCAAACTTTCCTTGTTAATGTAATCTAAAACATGTACAACTTAGTAGATTGGCCTCATTTTACAGTAGTTTCTTTAGAAAACAAACATCTTCTTTGAGGACCACTGTACTTTGTGAAAAAAGCTAGTTCATTTCTAGGAATCAGTTTCTTTCCTATGAAGACGGTTGAGTGCAGCAAGTTCAAACTTTCCTTGTTTGTGGAACAACAAGATGTACAACTTTCAACTTTCGTTTGATTTCTAGACTACTTTGTTTAGAAAACAAACATTTTCATTCCAAATACTGTAATGTGTGAAATAAGCTATTTCGGTTGTAGGAATCAGTTGCTTTCCTACGAAGAAGGTTGAATGCAGCAAGTTCAAACTGACATTGTTTGTGTACTCTAACAACATGTACAAGTTACTATATTCGACTCATTCCTAAAGTAGTTTGTCTAGAAAACAAACATCTTCATTCCCGGACACTCTGCTGTGTGAAATAATCTAGTTCGGTTCTAGGAATCAGTTGCTTTCCTACGAAGAAGGTTGAGTGCAGCAAGTTCAAACTGACCTTGTTTGTGTACTCTAACAAGATATACAATGTACAAGTTTCGCTTCATTTCTAAAGTCCTTTGTTTAGAAAGGAAACATCTTCATTGCCAAACACAGTACTGTGTGAAATAAGCTAGTTCGGTTCTAGGAATCAGTTTCTTTTTACGAAGATTGTTGAGTGCAGCAAGTTGAAACTTTCTTTGTTAATGTAATCTAAAAACATGTACAAATTAGTAGATCTGCCTCATTTCTAAAGAAGTTTGTTGAGACAACAAACACCTTCATTGACAAACACTGTACTATGTGAAATAAACTAGTTCAGTTCTAGGAATCAGTTGCTTTCCTCAGAAGAATGTTGAGTGCAGTAAGTTCAAACTTTCCTAGTATGTGTAATCTAACAAGATGTACAGCTGAGTACAGTCGCCTCATTTCTAAAGTACTTTGTTTAAAAAAACAAACATCTTCATTGCCGAACACTGTACTGTGTGAAATAAGCTAGTTCGGTTCTAGGAATCAGTTGCTTTACTACGCAGAAGGTTGAGTGCAGCAAGTTCAACTTTCCTTCTTTGTGTATTCTAACAAGATGTACAACTTACGAGTTTAGGTTCATTTCTAAACTACTTTATTTAGAAAACAAATATCTTCATTGCCGAACACTGTACTATGTGAAATAAGCTAGTTCGGTTCTAGGAATCACTTGTTTTCCTACGAAGAAGGTTGAGTGCAGCCACTTAAAACGTTACTTGTATGTGTAATCTAAGAAGATGTACATCTTAGTAGCGTCGCCTCATTTCTAATGTGGTTTGTTTAGAAAACAAACATCTTCATTGCCTAACACTGCACTGTGTGAAATAACCTAGTTCCGTTGTAGGAATCAGTTGCTTTCCTACGAAGAAGGTTTAGTGCAGCAAGTTGAAACTTCCCTTGTTTGTGTAATCTAACAAGATGTACAACTTACAAGTTTTGCTTCTTTTTTACACTACTTTGTTTAGAAAACAAACATCTTCATTGCCGAACACTGTACTGTGTGAAATAAGCTACTTTGGTTCTAGGAATCAGTTTCTTTCCTACGAAGAAAGTTCAGTGCAGCAAGTTCCAACTTTTCTTGTTTGTGTAACCTAACAAGATGTACAACTTAGTAGATTTGCTTCATTTCTAAAGTAGTTTGTTTAGAAAAGAAACATCTTCATTGCCAAACCCTGTACTGTGTGAAATAAGCTAGTTCGGTTTTAGGAATCAGTTGCTTTCCTACAAAGAAGGTAGAGTGCAGCAAGTTCAAACTTTCCTTCTTTGTGTAATCTAACAAGATGTACAACTTAGGAGTTTTGCTTCATTTCTAAACTACTTTGTTTAGAAAACAAACTTCTTCATTGCCCAACACTGTACTGTGTTAAATAAGCTACTTCGGTTCTAGGAATCAGTTTCTTTTCTGCAGAGAAGGTTGAGTGCAGCAAGTTCAAACTTTCCTTGTTAATGTAATCTAAAAAGGTGTACAATTAAGTAGATTGGACTCATTTCTACAGTAGTTTGTTTAGAAAACCAACATCTTCATTGCCAAACAGTGTACTGTGTGAAAAAAGCTAGTTCGTTTCTAGGAATCAGTTGCTTTCTTACGAGGAAGGTTGAGTGCAGCAAGTTCAAACTTTCCTTGTTTGTGCAATCTAACAAGATGTACAACTTATTAGATTACCCTCATTTCTAAAGTAGTTTTTTAGAAAACAAACATCTTCATTGCCGAACACTGTACTGTGTGAAATAAAATAGTTCGGTTCTAGGAATCAGTTGGTTTCCTACGAAGAAGGTTGAGTGCAGGAAGTTCAAACTTACCTTGTTTGTGTAATCCAACAAGATGTACAAGTTAGTAGATTCAACTCATTTCTAAAGTCGTTTGTTTAGAAAACAAACAACTTCATTCCCGAACACCATACTGTGTGAAATAAGCTAATTTGGTTCTAGGAATCAGTTGCTTTCCTACGAAGAAGGTTGAGTGCAGCAAGTTCAAACTTTCCTTGTTTGTGTAATCTAAGAAGATGTGCAACTTACAAGTTTTGCATCATTTCTAAACTCCTTTTTTAGAAAACACAAACCTTAATTGCCAAATTTTGTACTGTGTGAAATAAGCTGTTTCGGTTCTAGAAATCAGTTGCTTTCCTACAAAGAAGGTTGTGTGCAGCAAGTTCAGACTATCCTAGATTGTGTAATATAACAAGAAGTATAAGTTACTAGATTCGACTCATTTCTAAATTAGTTTGTTTAGAAAAAAAATAATAAACTTCATTGCCGAAACCTGACCTGTGTGAATTAAGCAAGTCCTGTTCTCAGAAGCAGTTGTATTCCTATGAAGAAGGTTTAGTGCAGCAAGTTCAAACTTTCCTTGTTTGTGTAATCTAACAAGATTTACAAGTTAGTGGATTCGCTTCATTTCTAATGGTTTGTTTCAAAAACAAACATCTTCATTGCTGAACCCTGTATTGTGTGAAATAAGCTAGTTCAGTTCTAAGAATCAGTTGCTTTCCTACGGAGAAGGTTGAGTGTAGCAAGTTCAAACTTTCCTTGTTTGTGAAATCTAACAAGATGTACAACTTACAATTTTCACTTCATTTCTAAACTACTTTGTTTAGAAAACATACATCTTCATTGCCGACCACTGTACTGTGTGAAATAAGCTAGTTCGGTTCTAGTAATCAGTTTCTTTTCTACTAAGAAGGTTGAGGGCAGGAAGTTCAAACTTTCCTTGTTAATGTAATCTAAAAGGATGTCCATTTTAGTAAATTGGCCTCATTTCTACAGTAGTTTCTTTAGAAAAGAAACATCTTCATTGCCAACCATTGTACTCTGTGAAAAAAGCTAGTTCGTTTCTAGGAATCAGTTGCTTTCCTACGAAGTAGGTTGACTGCAGCAAGTTCATACTTTCCTTGTTTCTGTAATCTCACAAGATGGACAATTTATTATATTTGCCTCATTTCTAAAGTAGTTTGTTTAGAAAACAAACATCTTCTTTCCCGAACACCGTACTGTGTGAAATAAGCTAGTTCAATTCTAGGAATAAGTTGCTTTCCTACGAAGAATGTTGAGTGCAGCAAGGTCAAACTTTCTTTGTTTGTGTAATCTAACAAGATGGACAAGTTACAAGTTTTGTTTCATTTCTAAACTACTTTGTTTAGAAAAAAAAAATCTTCATTGCCAAATACTGTAATGTGTGAAATAAGCTATTTTGGTTCTAGGAATCAGATTCTTTCCTACGAAGAAGGTTAAGTGCAGCAAGTTCAAACTTTCCTTGTTTGTGTAATCTAACAAGGTGTACAACTTAGTAGATTCATTTCATTTCTAAAATAGTTTGTTTAGAAAATACATATCTTCATTGCCAAACCCTGTACTGTGTGAAATAAGCTAGTTTGGTTCTAGAAATCAGTTGCTTTGCTACGAAGAAGGTTGAGTGCGGAAAGTTCAAACTTTCCTTGTTTGTGTAATCTAACAAGATGTACAACTGATTAGATTCACCTCATTTATGAAGTAGTTTGTTTAGAAAACAAACATCTTCATTTTCCAGCACTGTACTGGGTGAAATAAGCTAGTTCGCTTTTAGGAATCAGTTGTTTTCCTATGAAGAATGTTGAGTGCAGCAAGTTCAAACTTTCCTTGTATGTGTAATCTAACAAAATGTACATCTTAGTAGAGTCGCCTCATTTCTAAAGTACTTTGTTTAGAAAACAAACATCTTCATTGCCGAACACTGTACTGTGTGAAATAAGCCAGTTCGGGTCTAGGAATAAGTTGCTTTACTACAAAGAAGGTTGAGTGCAGCAAGTTCAAACTTTTCTTGTTAATGTAATTTAAAAAGATGTACAACTTAAGAGATTCACCTCATTTCTAAAGTAGTTGTTTGAGAAAAAAATACATATTCATTGCCAAACACTGTACTGTGTGAAATAAGCTAGTTTGGTCCTAGGAATAAGTTGCTTTCCTACGAAGAAGGTTGATTGCAGCAAGTTAAAGCATTCCTTGTATGTGTAATCTAACAAGATGTACAGTTTAGTAGCATCTCCTCATTTCTAATGTAGTTTGTTCAGAAACCAAACATCTTCATTGCCGTACACTGTACTGTGTGAAATAAGCTAGTTCAGTTCTAGGAATCAGTTGCTTTCCTACAAAGAAGTTTGAGTGCAGCAAGTTCAAGCTTTCCTTGTTTGTGTAATCTAACAAGATGTAAAACTTACAAGTTTCGCTTCTTTTCTAAACTACTTTGTTTAGAAAACAAACATCTTCATTGCCAAACACTGTACTGTGTGAAATAAGCTAGTTTATTTCTAGGAATCAGTTTCTTTCCTACCAAGAAGGTTGAGTGCAGCAAGTTAAAACGTTCCTTGTTTGTGTAATCTAACAAGATGTACAAGTTAGTAGATTCGACTCATTTCTAAAGTAGTTTGTTTAGAAAACAAACATCTTCATTGCCGAGCCCTGTACTGTGTGAATTAAGTTAGTTCGGTTCTAGGAATCAGTTGCTTTCCTACGAAGAAGGTTGAGTGCAGCTAGTTCAAACTTTCCTTGTTAATGTAATCTAAAAAATGTACAGCTTAGTAGATTGGCCTAATTTCTACAGTAGTTTCTTTAGAAAACATACTTCTTCATTACCGACCACTGTACTCTGTGAAAAAAGCTAGTTCATTTCTAGGAATCAGTTGCTTTCCTACGCAGAAGGTTGAGTGCAGCTAGTTCAAACTTTCCTTGTTTGTAAAATCTAACAAGATATACAACTGTGTGAAATAAAGTAGTTCGTTTCTTGGAATCAGTTGCTTTCCTACGAAGAAGGTTGATTGCAGCAAGTTCAAACTTTCCTTGTTTGAGCAAACTAATACGATGGACAAGTTACAAGTTTCCTTTCATTTCTAAACTACTTTGTTTAGAAAACAAACATCTTCATTGCCAAAGACTATAATGTGTGAAATAAGCTATTTCAGTTCTAGGAATCAGTTGCTTTCCTACGAAGATGGTTGAGTGCAGCAAGTTCAAACTTTCCTTGTATGTGTAATCTAACAAGATATACAGCTTAGTAGAGTCACCTCATTTCTAAAGTACTTTGTTTAGAAAACAAACATCTTCATTTACGAACACTGTACTGTGTGAAATAAGGTAGTTCGGTTCTAGGAATCAGTTGCTTTAGTATGAAGTAGGTTGAGTGCAGCAAGTTCAAACTTTATTTGTTTGTGTAATCTACCAAGTTGTACAACGTACAAGTTTCGCTTCATTTCTAAACTACTTTGCTTAGAAAACAAACGTCTTCATTTCCGAACACTGTACTGTGTGAAATAAGCTAGTTCGGTTCTAGGAATCACTTTCTTTTCTAAAGAGATGGTTGAGTGCAGCAAGTTCAAACTTTCCACGTTAATGTAATTTAAAAAGATGTACAACTTAATAGATTCACCTCATTTCTAAAGTAGTTTGTTGAGAAAACAAACATCTTCATTGCCGACACTGTACTCTGTGAAAAAAGCTAGTTAGTTTCTAGGAATCAGTTGCTTTCCTACGAAGACTGTTGAGTACAGCAAGATCAAACTTTCCTTGTTTGTGTAACCTAACAAGATGTACAACTTTCAGGTTTCATTTCATTTCTAAACTACTTTCTTTAGAAACCAAACATCTTCATTGCCAAATACTGTAATGTGTGAAATAAGCTATTTCAGTTGTAGGAATCAGTTGCTTTCCTATGAAGAAGGTTGAGTGCAGCAAGTTCAAACTGACCTTGTTTGTGTAATCAAACAAGATATACAAGTTAGTATATTCGCCTCATTTCTAAAGTAGTTTGTCTATAAAACAAACATCTTGATTCCGAACATTGTACTGTGTGAAATAAGCTAGTTCGGTTCTAGGAATCAGTTGCTTTCCTACGAAGAAGGTTGAGTGCAGCAAGTTCAAACTTTATTTGTTTGTGTAATCTACCAAGTTGTACAACGTACAAGTTTCGCTTCATTTCTAAAGTCCTTTGTTTAGAAAACAAACATCTTCATTGCTGAACACTGTACTGTGTGAAATAAGCTAGTTCGTTTCTAGGCATCACTTTCTTTTTTACAAAGATGGTTGAGTGCAGCAAGTTAAAACTTTCCTTGTTAATGTAATCTAAAAAGATGTACAAATCAGTAGATTTGCCTCATTTATAAAGTAGTTTGTTGAGAAAACATACACCTTCATTGCCGAACACTGTAATGTGTGAAATAAGCTAGTTCGGTTCTAGGAATGAGTTGCTTTCCTACAAAGAAGGTTGAGTGCAGCAAGTTCAAACTTTCCTTGTTTGGTAATCTAATAAGATGTACAACTTACAAGTTTCACATCATTTCTAAGCTCCTTTTTTAGCAAACAAACACCTTCATTGCCAAATATTGTACTGTCTGAAATAAGCTGTTTGGGTTCTAGAAATCTTTTGCTTTCCTATGAAGAAGGTTGAGTGCAGCAAGTTTAAACTTTCCTATATTGTTTTATTTAACAAGATGTATAAGTTAGTAGATTCAACTCATTTCTAAAGTAGTTTTTTAGAAAACAAAAATCTTCATTGCCAAATTTTGTACTGTGTGAAATAAGCTAGTTTGGTTCTAGGAAGCAGTTGCTTTCCTACGACGAAAGTTGAGTGCAGCAAGTTCAAACTTTCATTGTTTGTGTATGCTAACAGTATGTACAATGTAGTAGATGAGCTTCATTTCTAAAGTAGTTTGTTTAGAAAAAATAAACATCTTCATTGCCGAAACACTGTACTGTGTGAAATAAGCAAGTCCTGTTCTCAGAATCAGTTGCTTTCCTATGAAGAAGGTTGAGTGCAGCAAGTTCAAACTTTCCTTGTTTGTGTAATCTAACAAGATGTACAGCTTAGTAGAGTCACCTCATTTCTAAAGTGGTTTGTTTAGAAAACAAACATCTTCATTGCCTGAACCCTGTACTGTGTGAAATAAGCTAGTTCAGTTCTAAGAATCAGTTGCTTTCCTACGAAGAAGGTTGAGTGCAGCAAGTTCAAACTTTCCTTGTTTGTGAAATCTAACAAGATGTACAACTTACAGATTTTCACTTCATTTCTAAACTACTTTGTTTAGAAAACAAACATCTTCATTGCCTAACCACTGTACTGTGTGAAATAAGCTAGTTCGGTTCTAGGAATCAGTTTCTTTTCTACTAAGAAGGTTGAGGGCAGCAAGTTCAAACTTTCCTTGTTAATGTAATCTAAAAAGGATGTACAATTTTAATAAATTGGCCTCATTTCTAAAGTAGTTTGTTTAGAAAACAAACATCTTCATTGCTGACCATTGTACTCTGTGAAAAAGCTGGTTCATTTCTAGGAATCAGTTGCTTTCCTATGAAGAAGGTTGAGTGCAGCAAGTTCAAACTTTTCCTTGTTTGTGTAATCTAACAAGATGTACAGCTTATTATATTTGTTTCATTTCTAAAGTAGTTTGTTTAGAAAACAAACATCTTCTTTGCCGAACACTGTACTGTGTGAAAAAGCTAGTTCAATTCTAGGAATCAGTTGCTTTCCTACGAAGAATGTTGAGTGCAGCAAGTTCAAACTTTCTTTGTTTGTACAATCTAACAAGATGTACAACTTATTAGATTCGTTTCATTTCTAAACTACTTTGTTTAGAAAAAAAAAAAATCTTCATTGCCAAACACTGTAACTGTGTGAAATAAGCTATTTCGGTTCTAGGAATCAGTTTCTTTCCTAGGAAGAAGGTTAAGTGCAGCAAGTTCAAACTTTCCTTGTTTGTGTAATCTAACAAGGTGTACAACTTAGTAGATTCATTTCATTTCTAAAATAGTTTGTTTAGAAAACAAACATCTTCATTGCCAAACCCTGTACTGTGTGAAATAAGCTAGTTTGGTTCTAGGAAATCAGTTGCTTTGCTACTGAAGAAGGTTGAGTGCGGAAAGTTCAAACTTTCCTTGTTTGTGTAATCTAACAAGATGTACAACTGATTAGATTCACCTCATTTATAAAGTAGTTTGTTTAGAAAACAAACATCTTCATTTTCCAGCACTGTACTGGGTGAAATAAGCTAGTTCGTTTTAGGAATCAGTTGTTTTCTATGAAGAATGTTGAGTGCAGCAAGTTCAAACTTTCCTTGTATGTGTAATCTAACAAAATGTACATCTTAGTAGAGTCGCCTCATTTCTAAATTACTTTGTTTAGAAAACAAACATCTTCATTGCCGAACACTGTACTGTGTGAAATAAGCCAGTTCTGGTCTAGGAATAAGTTGCTTTACTACAAAGAAGGTTGAGTGCAGCAAGTTCAAACTTTTCTTGTTAATGTAATTTAAAAAGATGTACAACTTAAGAGATTCACCTCATTTCTAAAGTAGTTGTTTGAGAAAAAAATACATATTCATTGCCAAACACTGTACTGTGTGAAATAAGCTAGTTTGGTCCTAGGAATAAGTTGCTTTCCTACGAAGAAGGTTGATTGCAGCAAGTTAAAACATTCCTTGTATGTGTAATCTAACAAGATGTACAGTTTAGTAGCATCTCCTCATTTCTAATGTAGTTTGTTCAGAAACCAAACATCTTCATTGCCGAACACTGTACTGTGTGAAATAAGCTAGTTCAGTTCTAGGAATCAGTTGCTTTCCTACAAAGAAGTTTGAGTGCAGCAAGTTCAAGCTTTCCTTGTTTGTGTAATCTAACAAGATGTAAAACTTACAAGTTTCGCTTCTTTTCTAAACTACTTTGTTTAGAAAACAAACATCTTCATTGCCAAACACTGTACTGTGTGAAATAAGCTAGTTTATTTCTAGGAATCAGTTCTTTCCTACCAAGAAGGTTGAGTGCAGCAAGTTAAAACGTTCCTTGTTTGTGTAATCTAACAAGATGTACAAGTTAGTAGATTCGACTCATTTCTAAAGTAGTTTGTTTAGAAAACAAACATCTTCATTTCCAAGCCCTGTACTGTGTGAATTAAGTTAGTTCGGTTCTAGGAATCAGTTGCTTTCCTACGAAGAAGGTTGAGTGCAGCTAGTTCAAACTTTCCTTGTTAATGTAATCTAAAAAATGTACAGCTTAGTAGATTGGCCTAATTTCTACAGTAGTTTCTTTAGAAAACATACTTCTTCATTACCGAACCACTGTACTCTGTGAAAAAAGCTAGTTCATTTCTAGGAATCAGTTGCTTTCCTACAAGAAGGTTGAGTGCAGCTAGTTCAAACTTTCCTTGTTTGTAAAATCTAACAAGATATACAACTGTGTGAAATAAAGTAGTTCGTTTCTTGGAATCAGTTGCTTTCCTACGAAGAAGGTTGATTGCAGCAAGTTCAAACTTTCCTTGTTTGAGCAAACTAATACGATGGACAAGTTACAAGTTTCCTTTCATTTCTAAACTACTTTGTTTAGAAAACAAACATCTTCATTGCCAAAGACTATAATGTGTGAAATAAGCTATTTCAGTTCTAGGAATCAGTTGCTTTCCTATGAAGATGGTTGAGTGCAGCAAGTTCAAACTTTCCTTGTATGTGTAATCTAACAAGATATACAGCTTAGTAGAGTCACCTCATTTCTAAAGTACTTTGTTTAGAAAACAAACATCTTCATTTACGAACACTGTACTGTGTGAAATAAGGTAGTTCGGTTCTAGGAATCAGTTGCTTTAGTATGAAGTAGGTTGAGTGCAGCAAGTTCAAACTTTATTTGTTTGTGTAATCTAACAAGTTGTACATCTTACAAGTTTCGCTTCATTTCTAAACTACTTTGTTTAGAAAACAAACGTCTTCATTTCCGAACACTGTACTGTGTGAAATAAGCTAGTTCGGTTCTAGGAATCACTTTCTTTTCTAAAGAGATGGTTGAGTGCAGCAAGTTCAAACTTTCCACGTTAATGTAATTTAAAAAGATGTACAACTTAATAGATTCACCTCATTTCTAAAGTAGTTTGTTTGAGAAAACAAACATCTTCATTGCCAAACACTGTACTCTGTGAAAAAGCTAGTTAGTTTCTAGGAATCAGTTGCTTTCCTACGAAGACTGTTGAGTACAGCAAGATCAAACTTTCCTTGTTTGTGTAATCTAACAAGATGTACAACTTTCAGGTTTCATTTCATTTCTAAACTAGTTTCTTTAGAAACCAAACATCTTCATTGCCAAACACTGTAATGTGTGAAATAAGCTAGTTCAGTTCTAGGAATCAGTTGCTTTCCTATGAAGAAGGTTGAGTGCAGCAAGTTCAAACTGACCTTGTTTGTGTAATCAAACAAGATGTAAAAGTTAGTATATTCGCCTCATTTCTAAAGTAGTTTGTTTATAAAACAAACATCTTGATTCCAAACATTGTACTGTGTGAAATAAGCTAGTTTATTTCTAGGAATCAGTTGCTTTCCTACCAAGAAGGTTGAGTGCAGCAAGTTCAAACTTTATTTGTTTGTGTAATCTAACAAGATGTACAAGTTAGTAGATTCGACTCATTTCTAAAGTAGTTTGTTTAGAAAACAAACATCTTCATTGCTGAACACTGTACTGTGTGAAATAAGCTAGTTCGTTTCTAGGCATCACTTTCTTTTTTACAAAGATGGTTGAGTGCAGCAAGTTAAAACTTTCCTTGTTAATGTAATCTAAAAAGATGTACAAATCAGTAGATTTGCCTCATTTATAAAGTAGTTTGTTGAGAAAACATACACCTTCATTGTAAAACACTGTAATGTGTGAAATAAGCTAGTTCGGTTCTAGGAATGAGTTGCTTTCCTACAAAGAAGGTTGAGTGCAGCAAGTTCAAACTTTCCTTGTTTGGTAATCTAATAAGATGTACAACTTACAAGTTTCACATCATTTCTAAGCTCCTTTTTTAGCAAACAAACACCTTCATTGCCAAATATTGTACTGTCTGAAATAAGCTGTTTAGGGTTCTAGAAATCTTTTTGCTTTCTAACTACAGCTTAGAACCTCATTTCTGACTTTGTTTAGAAAACAAGTTTAAACTTTCCTATATTGTTTTATTTAACAAGATGTATAAGTTAGTAGATTCAACTCATTTCTAAAGTAGTTTGTTTAGGAAAAAAAAATCTTCATTGCCGAACCCTGACTGTGTGAAATAAGCTAGTTTGGTTCTAGGAATCAGTTTCTTTTCTAAAGAGATGGTTGAGTGCAGCAAGTTCAAAAGTTTGTAAGTAAAAGCAAGTTCAAACTTTCATTGTTTGTGTATGCTAACAGTATGTACAATGTAGTAGATGAGCTTCATTTCTAAAGTAGTCTTTTGCAGAAAAAAAACATCTACTTTACCGAACACTGTACTGTGTGAAATAAGCTAGTTCGGTTCTAGGAATCAGTTGCTTTCCTACAAAGAAGGTTGAGTGCAGCAAGTTCAAACTTTCCTTGTATGTGTAATCTAACAAGATGTACAGCTTAGTAGAGTCACCTCATTTCTAAAGTACTTTGTTTAGAAAACAAACATCTTCATTGCCAAATACTGTACTGTTTGAAATAAGCTAGTTTGGTTCTCGGAATCAGTTGCTTTACTACGAAGAAGGTTGAGTGCAGCAAGTTCAAACTTTCTTCTTTGTGAATTCTAACAAGATGTACAACTTAAGACTTTCGCTTCATTTCTAAACTACTTTGTTTACGAAACAAACATCTTCATTGCCCAACCCTATACTGTATGAAATAATCTACTTCAGTTCTAGGAATCCGTTTCTTTTCTACAGAGATGGTTAAAGGCAGCAAGTTCAAACTTTCCTTGTTAATGTAATCAAAAAAGATATACAACTTAATAGATTCACCTCATCTCTAAAGTAGTTTGTTGAGAAAACAAACATCTTCATTGCCGACCACTGTACTCTGTGAAAAAAGCTGGTTCATTTCTAGGTATCAGTTGCTTTCCTAGGAAGACGGTTGAGTGCAGCAAGTTCAAACTTTTCTTGTTTGTGTAACCTAACAAGGTGTACAGCTTTCAGGTTTCGTTTCATTTCTAAACTACTTCTTTTAGAAAACAAACATCTTCATTGCCGAACACTGTACTGTGTGAAAAAAGCTACTTCGTTTCTAGGAATCAGTTGCCTTCCTAGGAAGAAGCTTCAGTGCTTCAAGTTCAAACTTTCCTGGTTTGTACAATCAAACAAGATGTACTACTCATTAGATTCGCCTCATTTCTAAAGTAGTTTCTTTGGAAAACAAACATCTTCATTACCGAACACGGTAACTGTGTGAAATAAGCTAGTTCGGTTCTAGGAATCAGTTGCGTTCCTAGGAAGAAGCTTGAGTGCAGGAAGTTCAAACTTTCCTTGTCTGTGTAATCTCACAAGATGTACAAGGTAGTAGTTTCGACTCATTTCTAAAGTAGTTTGTTTAGAAAACAAACATCTTCATTTCCGAATGCTGTACTGCGTGAAATAAGCCAGTTCGGGTCTAGGAATCAGTTGCTTTCCTACTGAAGAAGGTTGAGTGCAGCAAGTTCAAACTTTCCTAGTTTGTGTAATCTAACAAGATGTATAAGTTAGTAGATTCGGCTCATTTCTAAAGTAGTTTGTGTAGAAAACAAACATCTTCATTGCCGAACCCTGTACTGCATGAAATAAGCTAGTTCGGTTCTAGGAATCAGTTGCTTTCCTACGAAGAAGGTTGATTGAAGCAAGTTCAAACTTTCCTTGTTTCTGTAATCTGAAAATGTATACAACTTAGTAGATTGGCATCATTTCTACATTAGTTTGTTTAGAAAACAAACATCTTCATTGCTAAACATTGTACTGTGTGAAAAAAGCTAGTTCGTTTCTAGGAATCAGTTGCTTTGCTACAAAGAAGGTTGAGTGCAGCAATTCAAACTTTCCTTGTTTGTGCAATCTATCCAAATGTACAACTTTTTAGGTTGGCCTCATTTCTAAAGTCGTTTGTTTAGAAAACAAACATCTTCATTGCTGAACACTGTACTGTGTGAAATAAGCTAGTTTGGTTCTAGGATTCAGTTTCATTTCGATGAAGAAGGTTGAATGCAGCAAGTTCAAACTTTCCTTGTTAATGTAATCTAAAAAGATGTACTACTTAGTAGATTTGCCACATTTCTAAAGTAGTTTGTTGAGAAAACAAACATCTTCATTTCCGAACACTGTATTGTGTGAAATAAGCTACTTCGGTTCTACGAATCAGTTGCTTTCCTACGAAGAATTGTGAGTGCAGCAAGTTCAAATTTTCCTTGTAATATCACAAGATGTACAACTAACAAGTGTCGTTTCATTTCTAAACTACTTTGTTTAGAAAACAAACAACTTCATTGCCAAATACTGTAATCTGTGAAATAAGCCATTTCGGTTCTACGAATCAGTTGCTTTCCTACGAAGAAGGTTGATTGCAGCAAGTTCAAACTTTCCTAGTTTGTGTAATCTAACAAGATGTATAAGTTAGTAGATACAACTCATGTCTAAAGTAGTTTCTTTAGAAAACAATCATCTTCATTTCCAAACCCTGTACTGCGTGAAATAAGCTTGTTCGGTTCTAGGAATCAGTTGCTTATTTTCTCAGAAGGTTGAGTGCAGCAAGTTCAAACTTTCCTTGTTAATGTAATCTAACAAGATGTACAAGTTAGTAGATTCGCCTCATTTCTAAAGTAGTTTGTTTAGAAAACAAAAATTTTCATTGCTGAACCCTGTACTGTGTGAAATAAGCTAGTTCAGTTCTAGGAATCACTTGCTTTCCTACGAAGAAGGTTGAGTGCAGCAAGTTCAAACTTTCCTTGTTAATGTAATCTAAAAAGATGTACAACTTAGAAGATTGGCCCATTTCTAAAGTAGTTTGTTTAGAAAACAAAAATCTTCATTGCCGAACACTGTACTCTGGGAAAAAAGCTACTTCATTTCTAGGAATCAGTTGCTTTCCTATGAAGAAGGTTGAGTGCAGCAAGTTCAAACTATCCTTCTTTGTGTAATCTAAGACGATGTACAACTTAGTAGGTTCGCTTAAGTTCTAAAGTAGTTTGTTTAAAAAACAAACATCTTCATTTCCGATCCCTCTACTGTGTGAAATATGCTGTTTCGGTTGTAGGAATCAGTTGCTTTGCTACGAAGAAGGTTGAATGAAGCAAGTTCAAACTTACCTTGTTTGTGTAATCTTCTTAGATGTACAAGTGAGTAGATTCACCTCATTTCTAAAGTAGTTTGTTTAGAAAACAAACATCTTCATGGCCGAACCCTGTACTGTGTGAAATAAGCTAGTTCGGTTCTAGGAATCAGTTGCTTTCCTAGGAAGAAGGTTCAGTGCAGCAAGTTCAAACTTTCCTTGTTAATGTAATCTAAAAAGATGTACAACTTAGGAGATTGGTCTCATTTCTACAGTAGTTTGATTATAAAACAAAAATCTTCATTGCCAAACACTGTACTCTGTGAAAAAAGTTAGTTCGTTTGTAGGAATCAGTTGCTTGCCTACGAAGAAGGTTGAGTGCAGCAAGTTCAAACTTTCCTTGTTTGTGTAATCTAACAAGATGTACAACTTACAAGTTTCGCTTCATTTCTAAAGTAGTTTGTTTAGAAACAAACATCTTCATTTCCGAACCGTGTACTGTGTGAAATAAGATAGTTCTGTTCTAGGAATCAGTTTCTTTCTTACGAAGAAGGTTGAGTGCAGCAGGTTCAAACTTTCTTTGCTTGTGTAATGTAACAAGAAGTACAACTTACAAGTTTCGCCTCATTCCTAAAGTAGTTTGTTTAGAAACAAACATCTTCATTGCTGAACACTGTACTTTGTGAAATAAGGTAGTTCGGTTCTAGGAATCATGTTCTTTTCGACAAAGATGGTGGAGTGCAGCAAGTTCAAACTTTCCGTGTTAATGTAATCTTAAAAGATGTACAACGTAGTAGATTTGCCTCATTTCTAAAGTAGTTTGTTTAGAAATCAAATATCTTCATTGCCGAACACTCTACTGTGTGAAATGAGCTAGTTTGGTTCTAGGAATCACTTGATTTCCTACGAAGAAGGTTGAGTGCAGCAAGTTCAAACTTTCCTTTTAAGTGTAATATAACAAGATGTACAGCTTAGTACAGTCGCCTCATTTCTAAACTCCTTTGTTTAGAAAACAAACATCTTCATTGCCGAACACTCTACTGTATAAAATAAGCTAGTTCAGTTCTAGAAATCAGTTGCTTTCCTACGAAGATGGTTGAGTGCAGCAAGTTCAAACTTTCCTGGTTTGTGTAATCTAACAAGATGTATAAGTTAGTAGATTCGCCTCATTTCTAAAGTAGTTTCTTGAGAAAACATACTTCTACATTGCCGAACACTGTACTGCATGAAATAAGCTAGTTCGGTTCTAGGAATCAGTTGCTTTCCAACGAAGAAGGTTGATTGCAGCAAGATCAAACTTTCTTTATTAATGTATTCTAAAACAATGTACAATTTAGTACATTGGCCTCATTTCTACAGGAGTTTGTTTAGAAAACCAAGATCTTCATTGCCGAACACTGTACTGTGTGAAATAAGCTAGTTCGGTTCGAGATATCAGTTTCTTTTCTACAAAGATGGTTGAGTGCAGCACGTTCAAACTTTCCTCGTTAATGTAATGTAAAAAGATGTACAACTTAATATATTTGCCTCATTTCTAAAGTAGTTCGTTGAGAAAACAAACATCTTCATTGCTGAACCCTGTACTGCGTGAAATAAGCTTGTTCGGTTCTAGTAATCAGTTGGTTTCCTACGAAGAAGGTTGATTGCAGCAAGATCAAACTTTCATTGTTAATGTAATCTAAAAAGATGTACAATTTAGTAGATTGGCCTCATTTCTACAGGAGTTTGTTTATAAAACAAACATCTTCATTGCCGAACACTGTACTGTGTGAAATAAGCTAGTTAGGTTCTATGAATAAGTTCCTTTCCTACGAAGAAGGTTGAGTGCAGCAAGTTCAAACTTTTCTAGTTTGTGTAATCTAACAATATATACAAGTTAGTAGAATCGCCTCATTTCTGAAGTAGTTTGTTAAGAAAATAAAGATCTTCATTGCCGAACACTGTACTGTGTGAAATAAGCTAGTTTGATTCTAGGAATCAGTTTCTTTTCGACAAAGAAGGTTGATTGCAGCAAGTTCAAACTTACTTAGTATGTGTAAAGTAACAAGGTGTACAGCTTAGTAGAGTCTCCTCATTTCTAATGTAGTTTGATTAGAAAAGAAACATCATCATTGCCGAACCCTGTACTGCGGAAATAAGCTAATTCTGTTCTACAAATCAGTTGCTTTCCTCCGAAGAAAGTTGACTGCATCAAGTTCAAACTTTCATTATTAATGTAATCTAAAAAGATATACAATTTAGTAGATTGGCCTATTTTCTACAGGAGTTTGTTTAGAAAACAAACATGTTCATTGCAGAACACTCTACTGTGTGAAATAAGCTGGTTCGGTTCTGAACATCAGTTGCTTTCCTATAAAAAATATTGAGTGCAGCAAGTTCAAACTTTCCTTGTTTGCGTAATCTAACAAGATGTACAGTGTAGTAGATTCACCTCTTTTCTAAAGTAGTTTTTTAGAAAACAAACATCTCCATTGTCCAACCCTGTACTGCGTGAAATAAGCTAGTTCGGTTCTAGAAAACAGTTGCTTTCCTACGAAGAAGGTTGAGTGCAGCAAGTTCAAACTTTCCTTGGTTGTGTAATCTAACAAGATGTACAAGGTAGTAGATCCGTGTATTTTTTAAAGTAGTTTTCTAGGAAACAAACATCTTCATTGCCGAACACTGTACTGTGTGAAATAAGCTAGTTCAGTTCTAGGAATCAGTTTCTTTCCTATGAAGAAAGTTGAGTCCAGCAAGTTCAAATTTTCCTAGTTTGTGTAATCTAACAAGATGTATAAGTTATTCGTTTTGCCTCATTTCTAAAGTAGTTTGTTTAGAAAGCAAACATTTTCATTGCCTAACCCTGTACTGCATGAAATAATCTAGTTCGGTTCTAGCAATCAGTTGCTTTCCTACGAAGAAGGTTGATTGCAGCCAGTTCAAACTTTCATTGTTAGTGTAATCTAAAAAGTGTTACAATTTGGTATATTGGCCCCATTTCTACAGGAGTTTGTTTAGAAAACAAACATCTTCATTCCTGAACACTCTACTGTGTGAAATAAGCTAGTTCGGTTCTAGGAATCAGTAGCTTTCCTACAAAGAACGTTAATTGCAGCAAGTTCAAACTTTCCTTGTTTGTGTAATCTAACAAGATGTATAACTTCCAAGTTTCGCCTCATTTCTAAACAACTTTGTTTAGAAAACAAACATATTCATTGTCAAATACTGTACTGTGTGAAATAATCTAGTTAGGCTCTAGGAATCAGTTTCTTTTCGACAAAGATTGTTGAGTGCAGCAAGTTCAAACTTTCCTTGTTAATGTAATCTAAAAACATGTACAACTTAGTAGATTTGCCTCATTTCTAAAGTAGTTTGTTTAGAAAACAAACATCTTCATTGCCGAACATTCTACTATGTATAATAAGCTAGTTCGGTTCTAGGAATCATTTCCTTTCCTATGAAGAAAGTTGAGTGCATCAAGTTGAAACTTTCCTTGTATGTGTAATCTCACAAGATGTACAGCTTAGTAGAGTCACCTCATTTCTAAACTACTTTGTTTAGAAAACAAATATCTTCATTGCCGAACACTCTACTGTGTGAAATAAGCTAGTTCGGTTCCAGAAATCAGTTGCTTTCCTATGAAGAAGGTTGAGTGCACCAAGTGCATACTTTCCTAGTTGTGTAATCTAACAAGATGTACAATGTAGTAGATTCACCTCTTTTCTAAAGTAGTTTTTTAGAAAACAAACATCTTGATTGCTGAACCCTATACTGCATGAAATAAGCTAGTTTGGTTCTAGGAATCAGTTACTTTCCTACAAAGAAAGTTGAGTGCAGTAAGTTCAAACTTTCCTTGTTTGTGTAATCTAACAAGATGTACAAGGTAGTAGATGCGTCTCTTTTCTAAATTACTTTTTTAGAAAACAAACATCTTTATTGCCGAACACTGTACTGTGTGATATAAGCTAGTTCAGTTCTTGGAATCAGTTGCTTTCCTACGAAGAAGGTTGAGTGCAGCAAATTCAAACTTTCCTTGTTTGTGTAATCTAACAAGATGTCCTACTTACAAATTTCGCTTCATTTTACACTACTTTGTTTAGAAAACAAACATCTTCATTGCTGAACCCTATAATGTGTGAAATAAGCTAGTTCGGTTCTAGGAATCAGTTTCTTTCCTATGAAGAAGGTTGAGTGCAGGAAGTTGAAACTTTCCTTGTTTGTGTAATCTAAGAAGATGTACAATTTAGTAGATTCACTTCAGTTCTAAAGTACTTTGTTTAGAAAACAAATATCTTCATAGCCAAACTTTGTACTGTGTGAAATAAGCTAGTTCGGTTCTAGGAATCAGTTTCTTTCCTACGAAGAAGGTTCAGTGCAGCAAGTTCAAACTTTCCTTGCTAATGTAATCTAAAAAGATGTACAACTTAGTAGATTGGTCTCATTTCTACAGTAGTTTGTTTAGAAAACAAAAATCTTCATTGCCGAACACTGTACTCGGTGAAAAAAAGCTAGTTCGTTTCTAGGAATAAGTTGCTTTCCTACGAAGAAGGTTGTGCGCAGCAAGTTCAAGCTTTCCTTGTTTGTGTAATCTAACAAGATGTACAACTTACAATTTTGCTTCATTTCTAAAGTACTTTGTTTAGAAAACAAACATCTTCACTTCCGAACCATGTACTGTGTGAAATAAGCTAGTTTGGTTCTAGGAATCACTTTCTTTCCTACGAAGAAGGTTGAGTGCAGCAAGTTCAAACTTTCCTTGTTTGTGTAATCTAACAAGACGTACAACTTACAAGTTTCGCCTCATTCCTAAAGTAGTTTGTTTAGAAAAAAAACATCATTGCCGAACACTGTACTTTGTGAAATAAGGTAGTTCAGTTCTAGGAATCACGTTCTTTTTGACAAAGATGGTTGAGTGCCGCAAGTTTAAACTTTCCTTGTTAATGTAATCTAAAAAGATGTACAACTTAGTAGATTTGCCTCATTTCTAAAGTAGTTTGTTTAGAACACAAACATCTTCATTGCCGAACACTCTACTGTGTGAAATAAGCTAGTTCAGATCTAGGAATCATTTGCTTTCCTACGAAGAAGGTTGAGTGCAGCAAGTTCAAACTTTCCTTTTATGTGTAATCTAACAAGATGTACAGCTTAATAGAGTCGCCTCATTTCTAAACTACTTTGTTTAGAAAACAAACATCTTCATTGCCGAACACTCTACTGTATCAAATAAGCTAGTTCGGTTCTAGAAATCAGTTGCTTTCCTACAAAGAAGGTTGAGTGCAGCAAGTTCAAACTTTCCTAGTTTCTGTAATCTAACAAGATGTATAAGTCAGTAGATTCGCCTCATTTCTAAAGTAGTTTCTTTAGAAAACAAACCTCTTCATTGCCAAACCCTGTACTGCATGAAATAAGCTAGTTCGGTTCTAGAAATCAGTTGCTTTCCTACGAAGAAGGTTGATTGCAGCAAGTTCAAACTTTCCTTGTTAAGGTATTCTAAAAAGATGTACAATTTAGTAGATTGGCCTCATTTCTACAGGAGTTTGTTTAGAAAACCAACATCTTCATTGCTGAACACTGTACTGTGTGAAATAAGCTAGTTCGGTTTTAGAAATCAGTTGTTTTCCTACGAAGAAGGTTGAGTGCAGCAAGTTCAAGCTTTCCTTGTTTGTGTAATTTAACAAGATGTACAAGGTAGTAGATTCGCCTCTTTTCTAAAGTAGTTTTTTAGAAAACAAACATCTTCATCGACAAACACTGTATTGTGTGAAATAAGGTAGTTCATTTCTAGGAATCAGCTTATTTCCTACAAAGAAGGTTGAGTGCAGCAACTTCAAACTTTCCTAGTTGGTATAATATAACAAGATGTATAAGTTATTAGTTTTGCCTCATTTCTAAAGTAGTTTGTTGAGAAAACAAACATCTTCATTGCCGAACCCTTTACTGAGTGAAATAAGCTAGTTCGGTTCTAGGAATCAGTTGCTTTCCTATGAAGAAGGTTGAGTGCAGCAAGTTCAAACTTTGATTGTTAATGGATTCTAACAAGATGTACAATTTAGTAGATTGGCCTCATTTCTATAGGAGTTTGTTTAGAAAACAAACATCTTCATTGCCCAACACTGTACTGTGTGAAATAAGCTAGTTCAGTTCTAGGAATCAGTGTCTTTTCGTACAACTTAGTAGATTTGCCCCATTTCTGAAGTAGTTTGTTGAGAAAACAAATACCTTCAATTCTGAACACTATACAGTGTGAAATCAGCTAGATCGGTTCCAGGAATCATTTGCTTTCCTACGAACAAGGTTGAATGCAGCAAGTTCAAACTTTCCTTGTCTGTGTAATCTAACAAGATGTACAGCTTAGGAGAGTCGCCTCATTTCTAAACTACATTGTTTAGAAAAGAAACATATTCATTGCCGAACACTCTACTGTGTGAAATAAGCAAGTTCGGTTCTAGACATCAGTTACTTTCGTACGAAGAAAGTTGAGTGCAGCAAGGGCAAACTTTCCTTGTTTGTGTAATCTCACACTATGTACAATGTAGCAGATTCGGCTCTTGTCTAAAGTAGATTTTTAGAAAACAAACATCTTCATTGCTGAACCCTGTACTGCATGAAATAACCTAGTTCGGTTATAGGAATCATTTGCTTTCCTACGAAGAAGGTTGAGTGCAGCAAGTTCAAACTTTCCTTTTATGTGTAATCTAACAAGATGTACAAGGTAGTAGATTCGCCCCTTTTCTAAAGTAGTTTTTAGAAAACAAACATCTTCATTGCTGAACACTGTACTGTGTGAAATGAGGTTGTTTGTTTCTAGGAATAAGTTTCTTTCCTAAGAAGAAGGTCGAGTGCAGCAAGTTCAAACTTTCCTAGTTTGTGTAATCTAACAAGATGTATAAGGTAGTAGATTTGACTCATTTCTAATGTAGTTTGTTTAGAAAACAAACATCTTCATTGCTGAACACTGTACTGCATGAAATAAGCTAGTAAGGTTCTAGGAATCAGTTGCTTTCCTACGAAGAAGGTTGATTGCAGCAAGTTCAAACTTTAATTGTTAATGTATTCTAAAAAGATGTACAATTTAGTAGATTGACGTCATTTCTACAGGAGTTTGTTTAGAAAACCAACATCTTCATTGCCGTACACTGTACTGTGTGAAATAAGCTAGTTCGGTTCGAGAAATCAGTTTCTTTCCTATGAAGAAGGTTGAGTGCAGTAAGTTCAAGCTTTCCTTGTTTGTGTAATCTAACAAGATGTACAAGGGAGTAGATTCGCCTCTTTTCTAAAGTAGTTGTTTAGAAAACAAACATATTCATGGTTGAACACTGTACTGTGTGAAATAAGGTAGTTCGGTTCTAGGAATCAGTTTCTCTCCTACGAAGAAGGTTGAGTGCAGCAAGTTCAAATTTTGCTTGTTTGTGTAATCTAACAAGATGTACAACTTACAAGTTTTGCCTCATTTCTAAAGCCATTTCTTTAGAAAACAAACATCTTCATTGCCGAACACTGTACTGTGTGAAATAAGCAAGTTCAGTTCTAGGAATCATTTTGTTTCCTACAAAGAAGGTTGACTGCAGCAAGTTCAAACTTTCCTTATTTATGTAATCTAAAAAGATGTACAATTTAGCAGATTGGCCTCATTTCTACAGGATTTTGTTTAGAAAACCAACATTGCCGTATACTCTACTGTGTGAAATAAGCTAGTTCGGTTCTAGAAATCAGTTGCTTTCCTATGAAGAAGGTTGAGTGCAGTAAGTTCAGGCTTTCCTTGTTTGTGTAATCTAAAAAGATGTACAAGGCAGTAGATTCGCTTCTTTCCTAAAGCAGTTTTTTAGAAAGGAAACATCTTCATTGCAGAACAATTTATGGTGTGAAATAAGGTAGTTCAGTTCTAGGAATCAGCTTCTTTCCTATGAAGAAGGTTGAGTGCAGCAAGTTCTAACTTTCCTTGTTTGTTTAATCTGACAAGATGTACAACTTACAAGTTTCGCCTCATTTCTAAAGTAGTTTCATTGCCTAACACTGTACAGTGTGAAATAAGCTAATTCTGTTCTAGGAATAAGTTGCTTTCCTACGAAGAAGGTTGAGTGCAGCAAGTTCAAACATTCCTTGTTAATGTAATATAAGAAGATGTACAACTTAATAGATTTGCCTCGTTTCTAAAGTAGTTTGTTGAGAAAACAAACATCTTCATTGCCGAACACTGTGCTGTGTGAAATAAGCTAGTTTGTTCTTGGAATCACATGCTTTCACACGAAGAATGTTGAGTGCTGCAAGTTCAAACTTTCCTTGTAAATGTAATCTAAAAAGATGTACAACTTAGTATATTGGTCTCCTTTCTACAGTAGTTTGTTAAGAATACAAAATTCGTCATTGCCGAACACTTTACTCTGTGAAAAAAGCTAGTTCGTTTCTAGGAATTAGTTGCTTTCCTATGAAGCAGGTTGAGTGCAGCAAGTTCAAATTTTCCTTCCTTGTGTAATCTAACAAGATGTACAACTTACAAGTTTGGCCTCTTTTCAAAAGTAGTTTGTTTAGAAAACAAACATCGTCATTGCCGAACACTGTACTGTGTGAAATAAGCTAATTTGGTTCTAGGAATCACTGTGTTTTCGACGAAGATGGTTGAGTGCAGCAAGGTAAAACTTTCCTGGTTAATATAATCTAAAAAGATGTACAACTTAGTAGATTTGCCTCATTTCTAAAGTAGTTTGTTGACAAAACAAACAACTTGATTGCCGAACACTGTACTGTGTGAAATAAGCTACTTCGTTTCTAGGAATTAGTTCCTTTCCTAAGAAGAAGGTTGGGTGCAGCAAGTTCAAACTTTCCTTGTTTGTGTAATCTAACAAGATGTACAAATTACAAGTTTCGACTCATTTCTAAAGTAGTTTGTTTAGAAAGCAAACATCTTCATTGCCGAACACTGTACTGTGTGAAATAAGCTAGTTCGGTTCTAGAAATCAGTTGCTTTGCTACGAAGGAGGTTGAGTGCAGCAAGTTCAAACTTTCCTTGTTTGTGTAATCTAACAAGATGTACAATTTAGTAGATTGGGATCATTTCTACAGGAGTTTGTTTAGAAAACAAACATCTTCATTGCTGAACACTGTACTGTGTGAAATAAGGTAGTTCGGTTCTAGGAATCAGTTTCTTTCCTACAAAGAAGGTTGAGTGCTGCAAGTTCAAACGTTCCTAGTTTGTGTATTCTAACAAGATGTATAAGTTTGTAGATTCGCCCCATTTCTAAAGCAGTTTGTTGAGAAAACAAACATCTTCTTTGCCAAACCGTATACTGTGGGAAATAAGCTAGTTCAGTTCTAGGAATCTGTTGCTTTCCTACGAAGAAGGTTGATTGCAGCAAGTATAAACTTTCATTGTTAATGTAATCTAAAAAGCTGTACAATTTAGTAGATTGGCCTCATTTCTACAGGAGTTTGTTTAGAAAAGAAACATCTTCATTGCCGAACACTGTACTGTGTGAAATAAGCTAGTTCGGTTCTAGGAATCACTTTCTTTTTGACAAAAATGGTTGAGTGCAGCAAGTTCAAACTTTCCTTGTTTGCGTAATCTAACGAGATGTACAACTTACAAGTTTGGTCTCATTTCTAATGTAGTTTGTTTAGAAAACAAACATCTTCATTCCCAAACACTGTACTGTGTGAAATAAGCTAGGTCGGTTCTAGGAATCAGTTTCTTTTCTACGAAGAAGGTTGATTGCTGCAAGTTCAAACTGACTTTGTATGTGTAATGTAACAAGATGTACAGCTTCGTAAAGTCTCCTCATTTCTAATGTAGTTTGATCAGAAAACAAACATCTTCATTGCCGAACACTCTACTGTGTGAAATAAGCTAGTTCAGTTCTCGGAATCCTTTGCATTCCTATGAAGAAGGTTGAGTGCAGCAAGTTCAAACTTCCCTTTTATGTGTAATCTAACAAGATGTACAGCTTAGTAGAGTCGCCTCATTTCTAAATTACTTTGTTTAGAAAACAAACATCTTCATTGCCAAACACTCTACTGTATGAAATAAGCTAGTTCGGTTCTAGAAATCAGTTGCTTTCCTACAAAGAAGGTTGAGTGCAGCAAGTTCAAACGTTCCTAGTTTGTGTAATATAACAAGATAAGTTAGTAGATTCTCCTCATTTCTAAACTAGTTTCTTTAGAAAACAAACCTTTACATTGCCGAACCCTGTACTGCATGAAATAAGCTAGTTCAGTTCTAGGAATCAGTTGCTTTCTTACGAAGAATGTTGATTGCAGCAAGTTCCAACTTTCCATGTTAATGTATTCTAAGAAGATGTACAATTTAGTAGATTAGCCTCATTTCTCCAGGTGTTTGTTTAGAAAACTACCATCTTTATTGCTGAACACTGTACTGTGTGAAATAAGCTAGTTTGGTTCTAGGAATAAGTTCCTTTCCTACGAAGAAGGTTGAGTGCAGCAAGTTCAAACTTTCCTTGTTTGTGTAGTCTAAGAAGATGTACAACTTAGTAGATTCGCTTCAGTTCCACAGCAGTTTGTTTAGAAAACAAACATCTTCATTTCCGAACCCTGTACTGTGTGAAAAAAGCTAGTTCGGTTCTAGGAATCAGTTGCTTTCCTACTAACAGGGTTGAGTGCAGCAAGTTCAAACTTTCCTTTTTTGTGTAACATAACAAGATGTACAACTTTCAAGTTTGGTTTCATTTCTAAACTACTTTGTTAAAAAAAACAAACATCTTCACATCCAAATAGTGTAATGTGTGAAATAAGCTATTTTGGTTCTAGGAATCAGTTGCTTTCCTACGAAGAAGGTTGATTGCAGCAAGTTCAAACTTTCATTGTTAATGTAATCTAAAAAGAAGTATAATTTAGTAGATTGGCCTATTTTCTACAGGACTTTGTTTAGAAAACAAAAATGTTCATTGCAGAAAACTCTTCTGTGTGAAATAAGCTAGTTTGGTTCTAAATATCAGTTGCTTTCCTACGTAAAAGATTGAGTGTAGCAAGTTCAAACATTCCTTGTTTGCGTAATCTAACAAGATATACAGTGTAGTAGATTAGCCTCATTTCTAAAGTAGTTTTTTAGGAAACAAACATCTTCATTGCCGAACCTTGTACTGCATGAAATAAGCTAGTTCGGTTCTAGGAAACAGTTCCTTTCCTATGAAGAAGGTTGAGTGCAGCAAGTTCAAACTTTCCTTCTTTGTGTAATCTAACAAGATGTACAACCTAGTAGATTCGTTTCGTTTCTAAAGTAGTTTTTTTAGAAAACAAACAACTCCATTTCTGAAGCCTGTACTGTGTGATATAAGCTAGTTGTGTTCTAGAAATCAGTTGCTTTCCCATGAAGAAGGTTCAGTACAGCAAGTTCAAACTTTCCTTGTTAATGTAATCTGAAAAGATGTACAACTTAGGAGATTGGTCTCATTTCTACAGTACCTTGTTTAGAAAACAAAAATCTTCTTGCCAAACACTGTACTCTGTGAAAAAAGCTAGTTCGCTTCTAGAAATTAGTTCCTTTCCTACCAAGAAGTTGAATGCAGCAGGTTCAAACTTTCCTTGTTTGTGTAATCTAACAAGATGTATAATTTACAAGTTTCCTTTATTTCTAAACTACTTTGTTTAGAAAAGAAACATCTTCATGAATGAACCCTGTACTGTGTGAAATAATCTAGTTCAGTTCTAGGAATCAGTTTCTTTCCTACAAAGAAGGTTGAGTGCAGCAAGTTCAAACTTTCCTTGTTTGTGTAATCTAAGATGATGTACAACTTAGTAGATTCGCTTCAGTTATAAAGTAGTTTGTTTAGAACACAAACATCTTCATTTCCGAACTGTGTACTGTGTGCAATAAGCTACTTCGGTTCTAGGAACCGGTTTCTTTCCTACGAAGAAGGTTGAGTGCTGCAAGTTCAAACTCTGCTAGTTTGTGTAATCTAACAAGACGTATAAGGTAGTAGATTCGCCTCATTTCTAAAGTAGTTTGTTTAGAAAACAAACATCTTCATTCCCGAACCCTGTACTGTGTGAAATAAGCTAGATCGGTTCTAGGAATCAGTTGCTTTCCTACGAAGAAGGTTGAGTGCAGCAAGTTAAAACTTTCCCTGTTTGTGTAATCTCCCAAGATGTACAACTTACAAGTTTTGCTTCATTGCTAACCTACTTTGTTTAGAACACAAACATCTTCATTGGTGAACACTGTACTGTGTGAAATAAGCTAGTTCGGTTCTAGGAATCAGTTTCTTTCCTACGAAGAAGGTTGAGTGCAGCCAGTTCAAACTTTCTTTGTTTGTGTAATCTAACAAGATGTCCAACCTAGTAGATTTGCTTCATTTCTAAAGTAGTTTGTTTAGAAAACAAACATCTTCTTTTCTGAACCCTGTACTGTGTGAAATAAGCTAGTTCGGTTCTAAGAATCAGTTGCTTAACTACGAAGAAGGTTCAGTGCAGCAAGTTCAAACTTTCCTTGTTAATGTAATCTAAAAAGATGTACAACTTAGTAGATTGGTCTCATTTCTACAGTAGTTCAGAAAACAAACATCTTCATTGTCAAACACTGTACTGTGTGAAATAAGCTATTTCGGTTCTAGGTATCTGATGCTTTCCTACGAAGAAGGTTGAGTGCAGCAATTTCAAACTTACCTTGTTTGTGTAATCTAACAAGATGTACAACTTACAAGTTTAGCCTCCTTTATAAGGTATTTTGTTTAGAAAACAAACATCGTCATTGCCCAACACTGTACTGTGTGAAATTAGCTAGTTCAGTTCTAGGAATCAGTTTGTTTTCGACGAAGATGGTTGAGTGTAGCAAGTTTAAACTTTCCTTGTAATGTAACATAAAAAGATGTACAACTTAGTAGATTTGCCTCATTTCTAAAGTAGTTTATTGAGAAAACAAACATCTTCACTCTACTGAGTGAAATAAGCTAGTTCGGTTCTTGGAATCAGATGCTTTCCTATGAAGAAGGTTGATTACAGCAAGATAAAACATTCATTGTTAATGTAATCTCAAAAGATGTACAATTCAGCAGATTGGCCTCATTTCTACAAGAGTTTGTTTAGAAAACAAACATCTTCTTTGCTGAACACTGTATTGTGTGAAATAAGCTAGTTCAGTTCTAGGAATCAGTTTCTTTTCAACGAAGAAGGTTGATTGCAGCAAGTTCAAACTTTCCTTCTATGTGTAATGTAACAAGATGTACAGCTTAGTAGAGTCTCCTCATTTCTAATGTAGTTTGTTTAGTAAACAAACATCTTCATTGCCGAAAACACTACTGTGTGAAATAAGCTTGTTCTGTTCTAGGAATCAGTTTCTTTTCGACGAAGATGGTTGAGTTTAGCAAGTTCAAACTTTCCTTGTTAATGTAATCTAAAATGATGTACAATTTAGTACATTGGCCTCATGTCCCAAGAATTTGTTTAGAAAACAAACATCTTCATTGCCGAACACTGTACTGTGTGAAATAAGCTACTTCTGTTCTAGGAATAAGTTCCTTTCCTACGAAAAACTTTAGTGCAGCAAGTTCAAACTTTCCTTGTTTGTGTAATCTAAAAGATGTACAAATTTGTAGATTGGCCTCATCTCTACAGGAGTTTGTTTAGAAAATAAACATATTCATTGCAGAACACAGTAGTGTGTGAAATAGGCTATTTCGGTTCTAGGAATCTGTGATGCTTTCCTACGAAGAAGGTTGAGTGCAGCAAGTTGAAACTTTCCTAGTTTGTGTAATCTAACAAGATGTACAAGTTACAAGTTTTGCTTCATTTCTAAACTACTTTGTTTAGAAAACAAACATCTTCATGGCTGAATACTGTACTGTGTGAAATAAGCTAGTTCAGTTCTAGGAATCAGTTCCTTTCCTACGAAGAAGGTTGAGTGCAGCAAGTTCAAACTTACCTTGTTTGTGTAATCTAACAAGATGTACGACTTACAAGTTTCGCCTCATTTCTAAAGTAGATTGTTTAGTAAACAAACATCTTAATTGCCGAACCTGTACTGTGCAAAATAACCTAGTTCTGTTCTAGGAATCAGTTGCTTTCCTACGAAGAACCATGATTCCAGCAAATTGAAACTTTCTTTGTTTGTGGAATCTAACAAGATGTACAACTTACAAGTTTCGCTTCATTTCTAAACTACTTTGTTTAGAACACAAACATCTTCATTGTTGAACACTGTACAACTTACAAATTACGCTTCATTTCTAAACCGCTTTGTTTAGAAAACAAACTTCTTCTTTGCCGAACACTGTACACTATGAAAAAAGCTAGTTCAGTTCTAGGAATCAGTTGCTTTCCTACGAAGAAGGGTGAGTGCAGCAAGTTCAGACTTTCCTTGTTTGTGTAATCTAACACGTTTACAAGGTAGTAGAGTCGCCTCATTTCTAAAGTACTTGGTTTAGAAAACAAACATCTTCATTGCCAAACACTGTACTGTTTGAAGTAAGCTACTTTCGTTCTCGGAATCAATTTCTTTTCGACGAACAAGGTTGATTGCAGCAAGTTCAAACTTTCCATGTATGCGTAATGTAACAAGATGTACAGCTTATTAGAGTCTCCTCATTTGTAATGTAGTTTGTTTAGAAAACAAACATCTTCATTGCCGAACATTGTACTGTGTGAAATAAGCTAGTTAGGTTCCAGGAATCACTTGCTTTCCTACCAAGAAGGTTGAGTGCAGCAAGTTCAAACTTTCCTTGTTAATGTAATCTGAAAAGATGTACAATTTAGTAGATTGGCCTCATTTCTACAGGAGTTTGTTTAGAAAACCAACATCTTCGTTGCCGAACACTGTACTTTGTGAAATAAGCTAGTTTGGTTCTAGAAATCAGTTGCTTTCCTCTGAAGAAGGCTGAGTGCAGCAAGTTCAAACTTTCCTTGTTTGTGTAATCTAACAAGATGTACAAGGTAGTAGATTCGCCTCTTTTATAAAGTAGTTTTTTAGAAAACAAACATCTTCATTGCCAAACACTGTACTGTGGGAAATAAGCTAGTTCGGTTCTAGGTAGCCGTTTCTTTCCTATGAAGAAGGTTTAGTGCAGCAAGTTCAAACTTTCCTAGTTTGTGTAATCTAACAAGATGTATAAGTTAGTAGATTCGCCTCATTTCTAAAGTAGTTTGTTTAGAAAACAAACATCTTCACTGCCAAACCCTGTGCTACTTGAAATAATCTACTTGGTTCTAGGAAACAGTTGCTTTCCTACAAAGAAGGTTGATTTCAGCACGTTCAAACTTTCATTTTAATGAACTCTAAAAGATGTACAATTTAGTAGATTGGCCTCATTTCTACAGGAGTTTGTTTAGAAAACAAACATCTTCATGGCCGAACACTGTACTGTGTGAAATAAGCTAGTTCGTTTCTAGGAATCAGTTGCTTTCCTACGAAGAACCTTGATTGCAGCAAGTTCAAACTTTTCTTGTTTGTGTAATCTAACAGGATGTACAAACGAGTAGATTCGCTTCCTTTCTAAAGTGGTTTTTTTTAGAAAACAAACATCTTCATTGCCGAACACTGTACTGCGTGAAATAAGCTAGTTCGGTTCTAGGAATCAGTTGCTTTCCAACGAAGAAGGTTGAGTGCAGCAAGTTCAAAGTTTCCTAGTTAATGCAATTTGAAAAGATGTACATTCCAGTAGATTGGTCTCATTTCTACAGTAGTTTGTTTAGAATACAAAAATCTTCATTGCCGAACACTGGACTATGTGAAAAAAGCTAGTTTTTCTCTAGGAATGAGTTGCTTTCCTACAATGAATGTTGAGTACAGCAAGTTCAAACTTTCCTTTTTGTGTAATCTAACAAGATGTACAACTTACAAGTTTCGCCTCTTTTCTAAAGTAGATTGTTTAGAAAACAAACATCTTCATTTCCAAACACTGTACTGTGTGAAATAAGCAAGTTTGGTTCTAGGAATCAGTTTCTTTTCGACGAAGATGGTTGAGTGCAGCAAGTTCAAACTTTCGTTGTTAATGTACTCTAAAAAGATGTACAAATTAGTATATTTGCCTCATTACTAAAGTAGTTTGTAGAGAAAACAAACATCTTCATTGCCGAACACTGTACTGTGCGAAATAAGCTGCTTCTGTTCTAGGAATCAGTTGCTTTTCCTACGAAGAACCTTGATTCCAGCAAGTTGAAACTTTCCTTGTTTGTGTAATCTAACAAGATGTACAACTTACGAAAGTTTCCCTTCATTTCTAAACTACTTTGTTTAGAACACAAACATCTTCATTGTTGAACACTGTACAACTTACAAATTACACTTCATTTCTAAACTACTTTGTTTAGAAAACAAACTTCTTCTTTGCCAAACACTGTACACTGTTAAACAAGCTAGTTCGGTTCTAGGAATCAGTTGCTTTCCTACGAAGAAGGTTGAGTGCAGCACCTTCAAACTATTGATTGTGTAATCTTATAGGTTTACAAGGTAGTAGATTCGCTTCATTTCTAAAGTAGTTTGTTTAGAAAACAACCATCTTCACATTGCTGAACACTATACTGTGTGAAGTAAGCTACTTCGGTTCTAGGAATCAATTGCTTTTCGACGAAGAAGGTTGATTGCAGCAAGTTCAACCTTTCCTTGTATGCGTAATGTAACAAGATGTACAGCTTATTAGAGTCTCCTCATTTGTAATGTAGTTTGTTTAGAAAACCAACATCTTCATTGCCGAACACTGTACTATGTGAAATAAGCTAGTTCGGTTCTAGGAATCTGTGGCTTTCCTACGAAGAAGTTTGAGTTCAGCAAGTTCAAACTTACCTTGTTTGTGTAATCTAACAAGACGTACAAGTTAGTAGATTCGCCTCATTTCTATACTAGTATGTTTAGGAAACAAACAACTTCTTTCCCGAACACTCTACTGTGTGAAATAAGCTAGTTCGGTTCTAGGAATCAGTTGCTTTCCTACGAAGAAGTTTGATTGCAGCAAGTTCAAACTCTCCCTGTTTGTGTAATCTAACAAGATGTACAACTTCCAACTTTCGCCTCATTTCTATAGTATTTTGTTTAGAAAACAAACATCTTCATTGCGAACACTGTACTGTGTGAAATAAGCTAGTTTGGTTCTAGGAATCAGTTTCTTTTTGATGAAAATGGTTGATTGCAGCAAGTTCAAACTTTCCTTCTAAAAAGATGTACAATTTAGTAGATTGGCCTCATTTCTACAGGAGTTTCTTTAGAAAACCAACATCTTCATTACTGAACACTGCACTGTGTGAAATAAGCTAGTTCGGTTCTAGGAATCAGGTGCTTTCCTACGAAGAAGGTTGAGTGCAGCAAGTTCAAACTTTCCTCGTTTGTGTAAACTAAAAGGATATACAACCTACTAGATTCGCTTCATTTCTAAAATAGTTTTTTTAGAAAACAAACATCTTCATTTCCCAACCCTGTACTGTGTGAAATAAGCTGGTTGGTTCTAGGAATCATTTGCTTTCCTATGAAGAAGGTTGAGTGCAGCAAGTTCAAACTTTCCTTGTTAATGCAATCTAAAAAGATGTACAACTTAGTAGATCAGTCTCATTTCTACAGTAGTTTGTTTAGAAAACAAAAATCTTCATTGCCGAACACTGTACTCTGTGAAAAAAGCTAGTTCGTTTCTAGGAATCAGTTGCTTTCCTACGAAGAAGGTTGAGAACAGCTAGTTCAAACTTTCCTTGTTTGTTTAATCTAACAAGATAAACAATTTAAAAGTTTCGCCTCATTTCTAAAGTAGATTGTTTAGAAAACAAACATCTTAATTGCCAAACACTGTACTTAGTGAAATAAGCAAGTTCAGTTCCAGGAATCAGTTGCTTTCCTAAGAAGAAGGTTGACTGCAGCAAGTTCAAACTTTCCTAGTTTTTGTAATCTAACAGGATGTACAACTTAAAAGTTTCGCTTCATTTCTAAACTACTTTGTTTAGGAAACAAGCATGTTCATGGTTGAACACTGTACTGTGTGAAATAAGCTAGTTCGGTTCTAGGAATCTGTTTCTTTCCTACAAAGAAGGTTGAGTGCAGCAAGTTCAAACTTTGCTTGTTTGTGTAATCTAACAAGATGTACAACTTACAAGTTTTGCCTCATTTCTAAAGCCATTTGTTTAGAAAACAAACATCTTCATTGCCGAACACTGTACTGTGTGAAATAAGCTAGTTCAGTTCTAGGAATCATTTTGTTTCCTACAAAGAAGGTTGATTGCAGCAAGTTCAAACTTTCCTTGTTTATGTAATCTAAAAGATGTACAATTTAGCAGATTGGCCTCATTTCTACAGGATTTTGTTTAGAAAACCAACATTCATTGCAGAATACTGTACTGTGTGAAATAAGCTAGTTCTGTTCTAGAAATCAGTTGCTTTCCTATGAAGAAGGTTGAGTGCAGTAAGTTCAGGCTTTCCTTGTTTGTGTAATCTAAAAAGATGTACAAGGCAGTAGATTGGCTTCTTTCCTAAAGCAGTTTTTTAGAAAGGAAACATCTTCATTGCAGAACAATTTATGGTGTGAAATAAGGTAGTTCAGTTCTAGGAATCAGCTTCTTTCCTATGAAGAAGGTTGAGTGCAGCAAGTTCTAACTTTCCTTGTTTGTTTAATCTGACAAGATGTACAACTTACAAGTTTCGCCTCATTTCTAAAGTAGTTTCATTGCCTAACACTGTACAGTGTGAAATAAGCTAATTGGTTCTAGGAATAAGTTGCTTTTCCTACGAAGAAGGTTGAGTGCAGCAAGTTCAAACATTCCTTGTTAATGTAATATAAGAAGATGTACAACTTAATAGATTTGCCTCGTTTCTAAAGTAGTTTGTTGAGAAAACAAACATCTTCATTGCCGAACACTGTGCTGTGTGAAATAAGCTAGTTTGTTCTTGGAATCACATGCTTTCACACGAAGAATGTTGAGTGCTGCAAGTTCAAACTTTCCTTGTAAATGTAATCTAAAAAGATGTACAACTTAGTATATTGGTCTGATTTCTACAGTAGTTTGTTAAGAAAACAAACATCTTCATTGCCGAACACTTTACTCTGTGAAAAAGCTAGTTCGTTTCTAGGAATTAGTTGCTTTCCTATGAAGCAGGTTGAGTGCAGCAAGTTCAAATTTTCCTTCCTTGTGTAATCTAACAAGATGTACAACTTACAAGTTTGGCCTCTTTTCAAAAGTAGTTTGTTTAGAAAACAAACATCGTCATTGCCGAACACTGTACTGTGTGAAATAAGCTAATTTGGTTCTAGGAATCAGTGTGTTTTCGACGAAGATGGTTGAGTGCAGCAAGGTAAAACTTTCCTGGTTAATATAATCTAAAAAGATGTACAACTTAGTAGATTTGCCTCATTTCTAAAGTAGTTTGTTGACAAAACAAACAACTTGATTGCCGAACACTGTACTGTGTGAAATAAGCTACTTCGTTTCTAGGAATTAGTTCCTTTCCTAAGAAGAAGGTTGGGTGCAGCAAGTTCAAACTTTCCTTGTTTGTGTAATCTAACAAGATGTACAAATTACAAGTTTCGACTCATTTCTAAAGTAGTTTGTTTAGAAAGCAAACATCTTCATTGCCGAACACTGTACTGTGTGAAATAAGCTAGTTCGGTTCTAGAAATCAGTTGCTTTGCTACGAAGGAGGTTGAGTGCAGCAAGTTCAAACTTTCCTTGTTTGTGTAATCTAACAAGATGTACAATTTAGTAGATTGGGATCATTTCTACAGGAGTTTGTTTAGAAAACAAACATCTTCATTGCTGAACACTGTACTGTGTGAAATAAGGTAGTTCGGTTCTAGGAATCAGTTTCTTTCCTACAAAGAAGGTTGAGTGCTGCAAGTTCAAACGTTCCTAGTTTGTGTATTCTAACAAGATGTATAAGTTTGTAGATTCGCCCCATTTCTAAAGCAGTTTGTTGAGAAAACAAACATCTTCTTTGCCAAACCGTATACTGTGGGAAATAAGCTAGTTCAGTTCTAGGAATCTGTTGCTTTCCTACGAAGAAGGTTGATTGCAGCAAGTATAAACTTTCATTGTTAATGTAATCTAAAAAAGCTGTACAATTTAGTAGATTGGCCTCATTTCTACAGGAGTTTGTTTAGAAAAGAAACATCTTCATTGCCGAACACTGTACTGTGTGAAATAAGCTAGTTCGGTTCTAGGAATCACTTTCTTTTTGAGAAAAATGGTTGAGTGCAGCAAGTTCAAACTTTCCTTGTTTATGTAATCTAACGAGATGTACAACTTACAAGTTTGGTCTCATTTCTAATGTAGTTTGTTTAGAAAACAAACATCTTCATTCCCAAACACTGTACTGTGTGAAATAAGCTAGGTTCGGTTCTAGGAATCAGTTTCTTTTCTACGAAGAAGGTTGATTGCTGCAAGTTCAAACTGACTTTGTATGTGTAATGTAACAAGATGTACAGCTTAGTAAAGTCTCCTCATTTCTAATGTAGTTTGATCAGAAAACAAACATCTTCATTGCCGAACACTCTACTGTGTGAAATAAGCTAGTTCAGTTCTCGGAATCCTTTGCATTCCTATGAAGAAGGTTGAGTGCAGCAAGTTCAAACTTCCCTTTTATGTGTAATCTAACAAGATGTACAGCTTAGTAGAGTCGCCTCATTTCTAAATTACTTTGTTTAGAAAACAAACATCTTCATTGCCAAACACTCTACTGTATGAAATAAGCTAGTTCAGTGGTTCTAGAAATCAGTGCTTTTCCTACAAAGAAGGTTGAGTGCAGCAAGTTCAAACGTTCCTAGTTTGTGTAATATAACAAGATAAGTTAGTAGATTCTCCTCATTTCTAAACTAGTTTCTTTAGAAAACAAACCTTTACATTGCCGAACCCTGTACTGCATGAAATAAGCTAGTTCGGTTCTAGGAATCAGTTGCTTTCCTACGAAGAATGTTGATTGCAGCAAGTTCCAACTTTCCATGTTAATGTATTCTAAGAAGATGTACAATTTAGTAGATTAGCCTCATTTCTCTAGGTGTTTGTTTAGAAAACTACCATCTTTATTGCTGAAGACTGTACTGTGTGAAATAAGCTAGTTTGGTTCTAGGAATAAGTTCCTTTCCTACGAAGAAGGTTGAGTGCAGCAAGTTCAAACTTTCCTTGTTTGTGTAGTCTAAGAAGATGTACAACTTAGTAGATTCGCTTCAGTTCCACAGCAGTTTGTTTAGAAAACAAACATCTTCATTTCCGAACCCTGTACTGTGTGAAAAAAGCTAGTTCGGTTCTAGGAATCAGTTGCTTTCCTACTAACAGGGTTGAGTGCAGCAAGTTCAAACTTTCCTTTTTTGTGTAACATAACAAGATGTACAACTTTCAAGTTTGGTTTCATTTCTAAACTACTTTGTTAAAAAAACAAACATCTTAACATCAAAAAGTGTAATGTGTGAAATAAGCTATTTTGGTTCTAGGAATCAGTTGCTTTCCTACGAAGAAGGTTGATTGCAGCAAGTTCAAACTTTCATTGTTAATGTAATCTAAAAGAAGTATAATTTAGTAGATTGGCCTATTTTCTACAGGACTTTGTTTAGAAAACAAAAATGTTCATTGCAGAAAACTCTTCTGTGTGAAATAAGCTAGTTCGGTTCTAAATATCAGTTGCTTTTCCTACGTAAAAGATTGAGTGTAGCAAGTTCAAACATTCCTTGTTAATGTAATCTAACAAGATATACAGTGTAGTAGATTAGCCTCATTTCTAAAGTAGTTTTTTAGGAAACAAACATCTTCATTGCCGAACCTTGTACTGCGTGAAATAAGCTAGTTCGGTTCTAGGAAACAGTTCCTTTCCTATGAAGAAGGTTGAGTGCAGCAAGTTCAAACTTTCCTTCTTTGTGTAATATAACAAGATGTACAACCTAGTAGATTCGTTTCGTTTCTAAAGTAGTTTTTTTAGAAAACAAACAACTCCATTTCTGAAGCCTGTACTGTGTGATATAAGCTAGTTGTGTTCTAGAAATCAGTTGCTTTCCCATGAAGAAGGTTCAGTACAGCAAGTTCAAACTTTCCTTGTTAATGTAATTTAAAAAGATGTACAACTTAGGAGATTGGTCTCATTTCTACAGTACCTTGTTTAGAAAACAAAAATCTTCTTGCCAAACACTGTACTCTGTGAAAAAAGCTAGTTCGCTTCTAGAAATTAGTTCCTTTCCTACCAAGAAGTTGAATGCAGCAGGTTCAAACTTTCCTTGTTTGTGTAATCTAACAAGATGTACAATTTACAAGTTTCCTTTATTTCTAAACTACTTTGTTTAGAAAACAAACATCTTCATGACTGAACCCTGTACTGTGTGAAATAATCTAGTTCAGTTCTAGGAATCAGTTTCTTTCCTACAAAGAAGGTTGAGTGCAGCAAGTTCAAACTTTCCTTGTTTGTGTAATCTAAGATGATGTACAACTTAGTAGATTCGCTTCAGTTATAAAGTAGTTTGTTTAGAACACAAACATCTTCATTTCCGAACTGTGTACTGTGTGCAATAAGCTACTTCGGTTCTAGGAACCGGTTTCTTTCCTACGAAGAAGGTTGAGTGTTGCAAGTTCAAACTCTGCTAGTTTGTGTAATCTAACAAGACGTATAAGGTAGTAGATTCACCTCATTTCTAAAGTAGTTTGTTTAGAAAACAAACATCTTCATTCCCGAACCCTGTACTGTGTGAAATAAGCTAGATCGGTTCTAGGAATCAGTTGCTTTCCTACGAAGAAGGTTGAGTGCAGCAAGTTAAAACTTTCCCTGTTTGTGTAATCTCACAAGATGTACAACTTACAAGTTTTGCTTCATTGCTAACCTACTTTGTTTAGAACACAAACATCTTCATTGGTGAACACTGTACTATGTGAAATAAGCTAGTTCAGTTCTAGGAATCAGTTTCTTTCCTACGAAGAAGGTTGAGTGCAGCCAGTTCAAACTTTCTTTGTTTGTGTAATCTAACAAGATGTCCAACCTAGTAGATTTGCTTCATTTCTAAAGTAGTTTGTTTAGAAAACAAACATCTTCTTTTCTGAACCCTGTACTGTGTGAAATAAGCTAGTTCGGTTCTAAGAATCAGTTGCTTAACTACGAAGAAGGTTCAGTGCAGCAAGTTCAAACTTTCCTTGTTAATGTAATCTAAAAAGATGTACAACTTAGTAGATTGGTCTCATTTCTACAGTAGTTCAGAAAACAAACATCTTCATTGTCAAACACTGTACTGTGTGAAATTAGCTAGTTCAGTTCTAGGAATCAGTTTGTTTTCGACGAAGATGGTTGAGTGTAGCAAGTTTAAACTTTCCTTGTAATGTAACATAAAAAGATGTACAACTTAGTAGATTTGCCTCATTTCTAAAGTAGTTTATTGAGAAAACAAACATCTTCACTCTACTGAGTGAAATAAGCTAGTTCAGTTCTTGGAATCAGATGCTTTCCTATGAAGAAGGTTGATTACAGCAAGATAAAACATTCATTGTTAATGTAATCTCAAAAGATGTACAATTCAGCAGATTGGCCTCATTTCTACAAGAGTTTGTTTAGAAAACAAACATCTTCTTTGCTGAACACTGTATTGTGTGAAATAAGCTAGTTCAGTTCTAGGAATCAGTTTCTTTTCAACGAAGAAGGTTGATTGCAGCAAGTTCAAACTTTCCTTCTATGTGTAATGTAACAAGATGTACAGCTTAGTAGAGTCTCCTCATTTCTAATGTAGTTTGTTTAGTAAACAAACATCTTCATTGCCGAAAACACTACTGTGTGAAATAAGCTTGTTCTGTTCTAGGAATCAGTTTCTTTTCGACGAAGATGGTTGAGTTTAGCAAGTTCAAACTTTCCTTGTTAATGTAATCTAAAATGATGTACAATTTAGTACATTGGCCTCATGTCCCAAGAATTTGTTTAGAAAACAAACATCTTCATTGCCGAACACTGTACTGTGTGAAATAAGCTACTTCTGTTCTAGGAATAAGTTCCTTTCCTACGAAAACTTTAGTGCAGCAAGTTCAAACTTTCCTTGTTTGTGTAATCTAAAAAGATGTACAAATTTGTAGATTGGCCTCATCTCTACAGGAGTTTGTTTAGAAAATAAACATATTCATTGCAGAACACAGTAGTGTGTGAAATAGGCTATTTCGGTTCTAGGAATCTGATGCTTTCCTACGAAGAAGGTTGAGTGCAGCAAGTTGAAACTTTCCTAGTTTGTGTAATCTAACAAGATGTACAAGTTACAAGTTTCGCTTCATTTCTAAACTACTTTGTTTAGAAAACAAACATCTTCATGGCTGAATACTGTACTGTGTGAAATAAGCTAGTTCAGTTCTAGGAATCAGTTCCTTTCCTACGAAGAAGGTTGAGTGCAGCAAGTTCAAACTTACCTTGTTTGTGTAATCTAACAAGATGTACGACTTACAAGTTTCGCCTCATTTCTAAAGTAGATTGTTTAGTAAACAAACATCTTAATTGCCGAACCTGTACTGTGCAAAATAACCTAGTTCTGTTCTAGGAATCAGTTGCTTTCCTACGAAGAACCATGATTCCAGCAAATTGAAACTTTCCTTGTTTGTGGAATCTAACAAGATGTACAACTTACAAGTTTCGCTTCATTTCTAAACTACTTTGTTTAGAACACAAACATCTTCATTGTTGAACACTGTACAACTTACAAATTACGCTTCATTTCTAAACCGCTTTGTTTAGAAAACAAACTTCTTCTTTGCCGAACACTGTACACTATGAAAAAAGCTAGTTCAGTTCTAGGAATCAGTTGCTTTCCTACGAAGAAGGGTGAGTGCAGCAAGTTCAGACTTTCCTTGTTTGTGTAATCTAACACGTTTACAAGGTAGTAGAGTCGCCTCATTTCTAAAGTACTTGGTTTAGAAAACAAACATCTTCATTGCCAAACACTGTACTGTTTGAAGTAAGCTACTTTCGTTCTCGGAATCAATTTCTTTTCGACGAACAAGGTTGATTGCAGCAAGTTCAAACTTTCCATGTATGCGTAATGTAACAAGATGTACAGCTTATTAGAGTCTCCTCATTTGTAATGTAGTTTGTTTAGAAAACAAACATCTTCATTGCCGAACATTGTACTGTGTGAAATAAGCTAGTTAGGTTCCAGGAATCACTTGCTTTCCTACCAAGAAGGTTGAGTGCAGCAAGTTCAAACTTTCCTTGTTAATGTAATCTGAAAAGATGTACAATTTAGTAGATTGGCCTCATTTCTACAGGAGTTTGATTAGAAAACCAACATCTTCATTGCCGAACACTGTACTTTGTGAAATAAGCTAGTTCGGTTCTAGAAATCAGTTGCTTTCCTACGAAGAAGGCTGAGTGCAGCAAGTTCAAACTTTCCTTGTTTGTGTAATCTAACAAGATGTACAAGGTAGTAGATTCGCCTCTTTTATAAAGTAGTTTTTTAGAAAACAAACATCTTCATTGCCAAACACTGTACTGTGGGAAATAAGCTAGTTCGGTTCTAGGTAGCCGTTTCTTTCCTATGAAGAAGGTTTAGTGCAGCAAGTTCAAACTTTCCTAGTTTGTGTAATCTAACAAGATGTATAAGTTAGTAGATTCGCCTCATTTCTAAAGTAGTTTGCTTAGAAAACAAACATCTTCACTGCCAAACCCTGTGCTACTTGAAATAATCTACTTCGGTTCTAGGAAACAGTTGCTTTCCTACAAAGAAGGTTGATTTCAGCACGTTCAAACTTTCATTTTAATGAACTCTAAAAAGATGTACAATTTAGTAGATTGGCCTCATTTCTACAGGAGTTTGTTTAGAAAACAAACATCTTCATGGCCGAACACTGTACTGTGTGAAATAAGCTAGTTCGTTTCTAGGAATCAGTTGCTTTCCTACGAAGAACCTTGATTGCAGCAAGTTCAAACTTTCCTTGTTTGTGTAATCTAACAGGATGTACAAACGAGTAGATTCGCTTCCTTTCTAAAGTGGTTTTTTTTAGAAAACAAACATCTTCATTGCCGAACACTGTACTGCGTGAAATAAGCTAGTTCGGTTCTAGGAATCAGTTGCTTTCCAACGAAGAAGGTTGAGTGCAGCAAGTTCAAAGTTTCCTAGTTAATGCAATTTGAAAAGATGTACATCCCAGTAGATTGGTCTCATTTCTACAGTAGTTTGTTTAGAATACAAAAATCTTCATTGCCGAACACTGGACTATGTGAAAAAAGCTAGTTTTTCTCTAGGAATGAGTTGCTTTCCTACAATGAATGTTGAGTACAGCAAGTTCAAACTTTCCTTTTTTGTGTAATCTAACAAGATGTACAACTTACAAGTTTCGCCTCTTTTCTAAAGTAGATTGTTTAGAAAACAAACATCTTCATTGCCGAACACTGTACTGTGTGAAATAAGCAAGTTTGGTTCTAGGAATCAGTTTCTTTTCGACGAAGATGGTTGAGTGCAGCAAGTTCAAACTTTCGTTGTTAATGTACTCTAAAAAGATGTACAAATTAGTATATTTGCCTCATTACTAAAGTAGTTTGTAGAGAAAACAAACATCTTCATTGCCGAACACTGTACTGTGCGAAATAAGCTGCTTCTGTTCTAGGAATCAGTTGCTTTCCTACGAAGAACCTTGATTCCAGCAAGTTGAAACTTTCCTTGTTTGTGTAATCTAACAAGATGTACAACTTACAAGTTTCCCTTCATTTCTAAACTACTTTGTTTAGAACACAAACATCTTCATTGTTGAACACTGTACAACTTACAAATTACACTTCATTTCTAAACTACTTTGTTTAGAAAACAAACTTCTTCTTTGCCAAACACTGTACACTGTTAAACAAGCTAGTTCGGTTCTAGGAATCAGTTGCTTTCCTACGAAGAAGGTTGAGTGCAGCACCTTCAAACTATCCTTGATTGTGTAATCTTATAGGTTTACAAGGTAGTAGATTCGCTTCATTTCTAAAGTAGTTTGTTTAGAAAACAACCATCTTCACATTGCTGAACACTATACTGTGTGAAGTAAGCTACTTCGGTTCTAGGAATCAATTGCTTTTCGACGAAGAAGGTTGATTGCAGCAAGTTCAACCTTTCCTTGTATGCGTAATGTAACAAGATGTACAGCTTATTAGAGTCTCCTCATTTGTAATGTAGTTTGTTTAGAAAACCAACATCTTCATTGCCGAACACTGTACTATGTGAAATAAGCTAGTTCGGTTCTAGGAATCTGTGGCTTTCCTACGAAGAAGTTTGAGTTCAGCAAGTTCAAACTTACCTTGTTTGTGTAATCTAACAAGACGTACAAGTTAGTAGATTCGCCTCATTTCTATACTAGTATGTTTAGGAAACAAACAACTTCTTTCCCGAACACTCTACTGTGTGAAATAAGCTAGTTCGGTTCTAGGAATCAGTTGCTTTCCTACGAAGAAGTTTGATTGCAGCAAGTTCAAACTCTCCCTGTTTGTGTAATCTAACAAGATGTACAACTTCCAACTTTCGCCTCATTTCTATAGTATTTTGTTTAGAAAACAAACATCTTCATTGCCGAACACTGTACTGTGTGAAATAAGCTAGTTTGGTTCTAGGAATCAGTTTCTTTTTGATGAAAATGGTTGATTGCAGCAAGTTCAAACTTTCCTTCTAAAAAGATGTACAATTTAGTAGATTGGCCTCATTTCTACAGGAGTTTCTTTAGAAAACCAACATCTTCATTACTGAACACTGCACTGTGTGAAATAAGCTAGTTCGGTTCTAGGAATCAGGTGCTTTCCTACGAAGAAGGTTGAGTGCAGCAAGTTCAAACTTTCCTCGTTTGTGTAAACTAAAAGGATATACAACCTACTAGATTCGCTTCATTTCTAAAATAGTTTTTTTAGAAAACAAACATCTTCATTTCCCAACCCTGTACTGTGTGAAATAAGCTGGTTCGGTTCTAGGAATCATTTGCTTTCCTACGAAGAAGGTTGAGTGTAGCAAGTTCAAACTTTCCTTGTTAATGCAATCTAAAAAGATGTACAACTTAGTAGATTGGTCTCGTTTCTACAGTAGTTTGTTTAGAAAACAAAAATCTTCATTGCTGAACACTGTACTCTGTGAAAAAAGCTAGTTCGTTTCTAGGAATCAGTTGCTTTCCTACGAAGAAGGTTGAGAACAGCTAGTTCAAACTTTCCTTGTTTGTGTAATCTAACAAGATAAACAATTTAAAAGTTTCGCCTCATTTCTAAAGTAGATTGTTTAGAAAACAAACATCTTAATTGCCAAACACTGTACTTAGTGAAATAAGCAAGTTCAGTTCCAGGAATCAGTTGCTTTCCTAAGAAGAAGGTTGACTGCAGCAAGTTCAAACTTTCCTAGTTTTTGTAATCTAACAGGATGTACAACTTAAAAGTTTCGCTTCATTTCTAAACTACTTTGTTTAGGAAACACAGCATGTTCATGGCCGAACCCTGTAATGTGTGAAATAAGCTAGTTCGGTTCTAGGAATCTGTTTCTTTCCTACAAAGAAGCTTGAGTGCAGCAAGTTTAAACTTACCTTGTTTTTGTAATCTAACAAGATGTACAAGTTAGTAGATTCGCCTCATTTGTAAAGTAGTTTGTTTAGAAAACAAACATCTACATTCCCGAACACTCTACTGTATGAAATAAGCTAGTTCAGTTTTAGGAATCAGTTGCTTTCCTACGAAGAATCTTGATTGCAGCAAGTTCAAACTTTCCTTGTTTGTGTAATCTAAGAAGACGTACAACTTACAATTTTCGCATCATATCTAAAGTAGTTTGTTTAGAAAACAAACATCTTCATTGCAGAACACTGTACTGTGTGCAATAAGCTAGTTCTGTTCTAGGAATCAGTTTCTTTTCGACGAAGATGGTTGAGTGCAGCAAGTTCATACTTTCTTTGTTAATGTAATCTAAAACGATGTACAACTTAGTACATTGGCCTCATTTCTAAAGTAGTTTCTTGAGAAAAGAAACATCTTCATTGACGAACAGTCTAGTCTGTGAAATAAGCTAGTTGGTTTCTAGGAATCAGTTGCTTACCTACTAATAAGGTTGATTGCAGCAAGTTCAAACTTTCATTGCTAATGTAATCTAAAAAGATATACAATTTAGTAGATTGGCCTCATTTCTACAGGTGCTTGTTTAGAAAACAAACATCCTTATTGCCAAACACTGTACTGTGTCAAATAAGTTAGTTCGGTTCTAGGAATCAGTTTCTTTCCTACGAAGAAGGTTGAGTGCAGCAAGTTCAAACTTTCCTTGTTTGTGTAATCTCAAAAGATGTACAACTTACAAGTTTCGCTTCATTTCTAAATTACTTTGTTTAGAAAACAAACATCTTCATGCCCGAACCCTGTACTGTGTGAAATAAGCTAGTTTGTTTTAAGGAATCAGTTTATTTCCTACGAATAAGGTTGAGTGCAGCAAGTTCAAACTTACCTTGTTTGTGTAATTTAACAAGATGTACAAGTTAGTACATTCACTTGATTTCTAAAGTAGTTTGTTTAGAAAACAAACATCTTCATTCCCGAACACTCTACCTTGTGAAATAAATGAGTTCGGTTCTAGGAATCCATTGCTGTCCTACGAAGAACCTTCATTGTAGTTTGTTGACAAAACAAAAATCTTCATTGCCGAACACTCTACTCTGTGAAATAAGCTAATTCGGTTCTACAAATCTGATACTTTCTTACTAAGAAGGTTCAGTGCAGCAAGTTTAAACTTTCCTTGATAATGTAATCTAAAAAGATGTACAATTTAGTAGATTGGCCTCATTGCTACAGGAGTTTGTTTAGAAAACAAAGATGTTCATTGCCGAACACTGTACTGTGTGAAATAAGTTAGTTCGGTTCCAGGAATAAGTTCCTTTCCTAAGAAGAAGGTTGAGTGCTGCAAGTTCAAACTTTCCTAGTTCGTGTAATCTAACAAGATGTACAACTTACAAGTTTCGCCTCATTTCTGAAGTAGTTTGTTTAGAAAACAAACATCTTCAAAGCCGAACACTGTACTGTGTGAAATAAGCTAGTTCGGTTTTAGGAATCAGTTTCTTTCATACGAAGAAGGTTGAGTGAAGCAAGTTCAAACTTACCTTTTTTGTGTAATCTAAAAAGATGTACAACTTAGTAGATTGGCCTCATTTCTAAAGTAGTTTGTTGAGAAAACAAACATCTTCATTGCCGAACTCTCTACTGTGTGAAATAAGAGAATTCGGTTCTAGGAATTAGATGCTTTCCTACGAAGAAGGTTGAGTGCAGCAAGTTCAAACTTTCCTTGTTAATGTAATCTAAAAAGATATACAATTTAGTAGATTCGCCTCATTTCTGCAAGAGTTTGTTTAGAAAACAAACATCTTCATTGCCGAACACTGTACTCTGTGAGAAAAGCTAGTTCGGTCCTAGGAATCCATTTCTTTCCTACAAAGAAGGTTGAGTGCACCAAGTTCAAACTTTCCCAGTTTATGTAATCTAACAAGATGTACAACTTGCAAGTTTCGAATCATTTGTAAAGTAGTTTGTTTAGAAAAAAAAACATCTTCATTGCCAAACTCTGTACTGTGTGAAATAAGCTCATTCGGTTCTAGGAATCGGTTTCTTTTCGACGAAGATTGTTGAGTGGAGCAAGTTCAAACTTTCCTAGTTTGTGTAATCTAACAAGATGTACAACTTAGTATATTTGCCTCATTTCTAAAGTAGTTTGTTGAGAAAACAAACATCTTCATTGTCGAACATGTACTGTGAGAAATAAGCTAGTTGGGTTCTAGGAATCTGTTGTTTTCCTATGAAGAACCTTGATTGCAGCAAGTTCAAACTTTCCTTGTTTGTGTAATCTCACAAGATGTACAAGTTACATGTTTAGCCTCCTTTATAAAGTAGTTTGTTTAGAAAACAAACATCTTCAATGCCGAACACTGTACTCTGTGAAATAAGCTAGTTAGGTTCTAGGAATCAGTTTCTTTTCGAAAAAGAAGGTTGATTGCAGTAAGTTCAAACTTTCCTTGTACGTGTAATGTAACAAGATGTATAGCTTAGTAGAGTCTCCTCATTTCTAATGTAGTTTGTTTAGAAAATGAACATCTTCATTGCCGAACACTATACTGTGTGAAATAAGCCAGTGTGGTTCTAGGAATCAGTGTCTTTTTGACGAAGATGGTTGAGTGCAGCAAGTTCTGTTCTCAGGAATCTGTTGCTATACTACGAAGAAGGTTGAGTGCAGCAAGTTCAAACTGTCCTTGTTAATGTAATATAAGAAGATGTACAACTGAGTAGATTTGCCTCATTTCTAAAGTAGTTTGTTGAGAAAACAAACATCTTCATTGCCGAATATTCTACTCTGTGAAATAAGCTAGTTGGGTTCTAGGAATCAGTTTCTTTCCTACGAAGAAGGTTGAGTGCAGCAAGTTCAAACTTACGTTGTTTGTGTAATCTAACAAGATGTACAGCTTAGTAGAGTCTCCTCATTTCTAATATAGTTTGTTTAGAACACAAACATCTTCATTGCCAAACACACTACTGTGTGAAATAAGCTAGTTCAGTTCTAGGAATCAGTTTCTTTTCCACGAAGATGGTTGAGTGCAGCAAGTTCAAACTTTCCTTGTTAATGTAATCTAAAGTGATGTACAATTTAGTACATTGGCCTCATTTCTCCAAGAGTTTGTTGAGAAAACAAACATCTTCATTGCCAAACACTGTACTGTGTGAAATAAGCTAGTTCGGCTCTAGCAATCACTTTCTTTTTAACAAAGATGGTTGAGTGCAGCAAGTTCAAACTTTCCTTGTTAATGTAATATAAAAAGATGGACAACTTAGTAGATTTGCCTCATTTCTAAAGTAATTTGTTGACAAAACAAACGTCTTCATTGCCGAACACTCTACTCTGTAAAATAATCTAGTTGGGTTCTAGGAATCATTCACTTTCCAACGAAGAAGGTTGATTGCAGCAAGTTCAAACTTTCATTGTTAATGTAATCTAAAAAGATGTACAGTTTAGTAGATTGGCCTCATTTCTATAGGAGTTTGTTTAGAAAACAAACATCTTCATTGCCAAACACTGTGCTGGGTGAAATAAGCTAGTTCAGTTCTAGGAATAAGTTGCTTTCCTATGAAGAATGTTGAGTGCAGCAAGTTCAAACGTTCCTTGTTTGTGTAGTCTCACAAGATGTGCAACTTACAAGTTTCGCTTCATTTCTAAACTACTTCATTTAGAACACAAACATCTTCTTTGCCGAACATGGTACTGTGTGAAATAAGCTAGTTCGGTTCTAGGAATCAGTTTCTTTCCTACGAAGAAGGTTGAGTGCAGCAAGTTCAAACTTAACTTGTTTGTGAAATCTAACACGATGTACAAGTTAGTGGATTTGACTCAATTCTAAAGTAGTTTGTTTAGAAAACAAACATCTTCATTCCCGAACACTCTACTGTGTGAAATAAGCTACTAAGGTTCTAGGAATCAGATGCTTTCCTACCAAGAAGATTAATTTCAGCAAGTTGAAACTTTCCTTGTTTGTGTAATCTAACAACATGTACAACTTACAATTTTCGCCTCATTTCTAAATTAGTTTGTTTAGAAAACAAACATCTTCATTGCTGAACACTGTACTGTGTGCAATAAACTAGTTCGGTTCTAGGAATCATTTTCTATCCTACGAAGAAGGTTGAGTGCAGAAAGTTCAAACATTCCTAGTTTGTGTAATCTGACAAGATGTATAAGTTAGTAGATTGGCCTCATTTCTAAAGTAGTTTGTTGAGAAAACAAACATCTTCATTTCCGAACACTGTACTGTGTGAAATAAGCTACTTGGGTTCTAGGAATCAGTGTCTTTTTGACGAAGATGGTTGAGTGCAGCAAGTTAAAACTTTCTTGGTAATGTAATGTTAAAAGATGTACAACTTAGTAGATTTGCCTCATTTCTAAAGTAGTTTGTTGAGAAAGCAAAAATCTTCATTGCCGAAAACTGTCCTCTGCGAAATAAGCTAGTTGGGTTCTAGGAATCAGTTGCTTTCCTGCGAAGAAGGTTGAGTGCAGCAAGTTCAAACTTTCCTTGTTAATGTAATCTAAAAAGATGTACAAATTAGTAGGTTGGCCTCATTTCTACAGGAGTTGGTTTAGAAAACAAACATCTTCATTGCCAAACACTGTACTGTGTGAAATAAGCTAGTTCAGTTCCAGGAATAAGTTTCTTTCCTATGAAGAATGTTGAGTGCAGCAAGTTAAAACCTAGTTTGTGTAATCTAACCAGATGTACAGCTTACAAGTTTCGCTTCATTTCTAAACTACTTTGTTTAGAAAACAAACATCTTCATGACCAAACCCTGTACTGTGTGAAATAAGCTAGTTAGGTTCTAGAAATCAGTTTCTTTCCTACGAAGAAGGTTGAGTGCAGCAAGTACAAACTTACCTAGTTTTTGTAATCTAACAAGATGTACAAGTTAGTAGATTCATCTCATTTGTAAAGTAGTTTGTTTAGGAAACAAACATCTTCATTCCCGAACACTCTACTGTGTGAAATAAGCAAGTTCGCTTCTAGGAATCACTTGCTTTCCTAGGAAGAAGGTTGATTGCAGTAAGTTCAAACTTTCCTTGTTTGTGTAATCTAACAAGATGTACCACTTACAATTTTCGCCTCATTTCTAAATTACTTTGTTTAGAAAACAAACATCTTCATTGCTGAACACTGTACTGTGTGCAATAAACTAGTTCGGTTCTAGGAATCACTTGTTTTCCTACGAAGAAGGTTGAGTGCAGCCAGTTCAAACTTCCCTAGTTTGTGTAATCTAACAAGATATATAAGTTAGTAGATTCGACTCATTTCTAATGTAGTTTGTTTAGAAAACCAACATCTTCATTGCTGAACACTGTACTGTGTGAAATAAGCTAGTTCAGTTCTAGAAATCAGTTGCTTTCCTACGAGGAAGGTTGGGTGCAGCAAGTTCAAACTTTCCTTGTTTGTGTAATTTCACAAGATGTACAAGGTAGTAGATTCACCTCTTTTCTAATGTAGTTTTTTAGAAAACAAACATGTTCATTGCCGAAGACTGTACTGTGTGAAATAAGGATTCAGTTGCTTTCCTACAAAGAAGGTTGAGTGCAGCAAGTTCAAACTTTCCTAGTTTATGTAATCTAACAAGATGTATAAGTTAGTAGATTCTCCTCATTTCTAAAGTAGTTTGTTTAGAAAACAAACATCTTCATTGCCGAACCATGTAGTGGATGAAATAAGCTAGTTCGGTTCTAGGAATCAGTTGCTTTCCTACGAATAAGGTTGATTGCAGAAAATTCAAACTTCCATTGTTAATATAACCTACAAAAGATGTACAATTTGGTAGATTTGCCTCATTTCTAAAGTACTTTGTTTAGAAAAGAAACATCATCATTGCCACACTCTGTACTGCGTGAAATAAGCTAGTTGGGTTCTCGGAATCTGATGCTTTCCTACAAAGAAGGTTGAGTGCAGCAAGGTGAAACATTCCTTGTTTGTGTATTCCAACAGGATGTACAACTTACAAGTTTCGCCTCATTTCCACTGTAGTGTGTTTAGAAAACAAACATCTTCATTGCCGAACACTATACTGTGTGAAATATGCTAGTTCGGTTCTAGGAATCAGATGCTTCCCAAGAGCAAGTTTAAGTGCAGAAAGTTTAAACTTTCCTTGTTAATGTAATTTAAAAAGATGTACAATTTAGTAGATTGGCCTCATTTCTACAGGAGTTTGTTCAGAAAACAATCATCTTCATTGCCGAACACTGTACTTTGTGAAATAAGGTAGTTCGGTTCTAGGAATCAGTTTCTTACCTAAGAAGAAGGTTAGGTGCAGCAAGTTCAAACTTTCCTCGTTAATGTAATCTAAAAAGATGTACAACTTAGTAGATATGCCTCATTTCTAAAGCAGTTTGTTGAGTACACAAGCACCTTCATTGCCAAAAACTGTACTGTACGAAATAAGCTAGTTGGGTTCTAGGAATCAGTTGCATTCCTACGAAGAAAGTTGATTGCAGCAAGTTGAAACTTTCCTAGTTTGTGTAATCTAACAAGATGTATAAGTTAGTAGATTTGCCTAATTTCTAAAGTAGTTTGTTTAGAAAATAAACATCTTCATTTCCCAAGCCTGTACAGAGTGAAATAAGCTAGATCGGTTCTAGGAATCAGTTTCTTTCCTACTAAGAAGGTTCAGTGCAGTAAGTTCAAACTTACCTTGTTTGTTTAATCTAATATGTACAAGGTAGTAGATTCGCCTCATTTCTACAGTAGTTTGTTTAGAAAACAAACATCTTCATTCCCAAACACTCTACTGTGTGAAATAAGCTAGTTCAGTTCTAGGAATCAGTTGCTTTCCTACGAAGAACCTTGATTGCAGCAAGTTCAAACATTCCTTGTTTGTGTAATCTAAAAAGATGTACAACTTACACGTTTCACCTCATTTTTAAATTAGGTTGTTTAGAAAACAAACACCTTCATTGCCGAACACTGTACTATGTGAAATAAGCTAGTTATGTTGTAGGAATCAGTTTCTTTTCAACAAAAAAGGTTGATTGTAGGAAGTTCAAACTTTCCTTGTATGTGTAATGTAACAAGATGTTCAACTTATTAGAGTCTACTCATTTATAATGTAGTTTGTTTAGAAAATGACATCTTCATTGCCAAACACTGTACTGTGTGAAATTAGCTAGTTCGGTTCTAGGAATCAGTTGCTTTCCTACGAAGAAGGTTGCTTGCAGCAAGTTCAAACTTTCCTTGTTAATGTAATCTAAAAAGATGTACAATTTAGTAGTTTGGCCTCATTTTTACAGGAGTTTCTTTAGAAAACAAAAATCTTCATTGCCGAACATTGTACTGTTTGAAATAAGCTAGTTCCGTTCTAGAAATCAGTTGCTTTCCTACGAAGAAGGTTGAGTGCAGCAAGTTCAAACTTTCCTTGTTTGTGTAATGTAACAAGATGTACAGCTTAGTAGAGTCTCCTCATTTCTAATGTAGTTTGTTTAGAAAACAAACATCTTCATTGCTGAACACTGTACTGTGTTAAATAAGCTAGTTCGGTTCTAGGAATCAGTTGCTTTCCTACGAAGAAGGTTGATTGCACCAAGTTCAAACTTTCCTTGTATGTGTAATGTAACAAGATGTACAGTAAGTTCAAACTTTCATAGTTAATGTAATCTAAAAAAATTTACAATTTAGTAGATTGGCCTCATTTCTACAGGAGTTTGTTTAGAAAACGAACATCTTCATAGCCGAACACTGTACTGGGTGAAATAAGGTAGTTCGGTTGTAGGAATAAGTTGCTTTCCTATGAAGAAGGTTATGTGCAGCAAGTTCAAACTTTCCATGTTTGTGTAATCCACAAGATGTACAACTTACAACTTTCGCCTCATTTCTAAAGTAGTGTGTTTAGAAAACAAACATCTTCATTCCCGAACACTGTACTGTGTGAAATAAGCTAGTTCGGTTCTAGAAATCAGGTTCTTTTCGACGAAGTTGGTTGAGTGTAGCTAGTTCAAACTTTCCTTGTTTGTGTAATCTAACAAGATGTAGAAGGTAGTAGATTCGCCTCTTTTCTAAAGTAGTTTTTTAGAAAACCAACATCTTCATTGCCGAACACTGTACTGTGTGAAATAAGCTAGTTCGGTTCTAGGAATCAGTTTCTTTCCTACGAGAAGGTTGAGTCCAGCAAGTTCAAACATTCCTTGTTTGTGTAATCTAACAAGATGTACAATTTACAAGTTTCGCCTCATTTCTAAAGTAGTTTGTTTAGAAAACAAACATCTTCATTTCCTAACACTGTACTGTGTTAGTTAAGCTAGTTCAGTTTTAGGAATCAGTTTCTTTTCGACGAAGATGGTTGAGTGCAGCAAGTTCAAACTTTCCTTGTTAATGTAATATAAAAAGATGTACTACTTAGTAGATTTGCCTCATTTCTAAAGTAGTTTGTTGAGAAAACAAACATCTTCATTGCCGAACACTCTACTCTGTGAAATAAGCTAGTTCGGTTCTAGTAATCTTATGCTTTCCTACTAAGAAGGTTGAGTGCAGAAAGTTCAAACTTTCCTTGTTAATTTAATCTAAAAAGATGTACAATTTAGTGGAATGGCCTCATTTCTACAGGAATTTGTTTAGAAAACAAATATCTTCGTTGCCGAACATTGTACTGTGTGAAATAAGCTAGTTCGTTTCTAGGAATCAGTTTCTTTTCGATGAAGAAGGTTCATTGCAGCAAGTTCAAACTTTCCTTGTACGTGTAATGTAACCAGATGTACAATTTAGTACATTCGTTTCAGTTCTAAAGTAGTTTTTTTAGAAAACAAAAATCTTCATTTCCAAACCATGTATTGTGTGCAATAAGATAGTTTGGTTCTAGGAATCAGTTTCTTTCCTACGAAGTTGGTTGAGTGCTGCAAGTAAAAACTTTCCTAGTTTGTGTAATCTAACTAGTTGTATAAGATAATAGATTGGCCTCATTTCTACAGGAGTTTGTTTAGAAAACAAACAACTTCATTGCCAAACACTATACTGGGTGAAATAAGCTAGTTCAGTTCTAGAAATAAGTTGCTTTCCTATGAAGAAGGGTGAGTGCATCAATTTCAAACTTTCTTTGTTTGTGTAATCTTACAAGATGTACAACTTACAAGTTTCGCCTCATTTCTAAAGTAGTTTGTTTAGAAAACAAACATCTTCATTGCCAAACACTGTACTGTGTGAAATTACCTAGTTCGGTTCTAGGCATCAGTTTCTTTTCGACGATGAAGGTTGATTGCAGCAAGTTCAAACTTTCCTTGTATGTGTAATGTAACAAGATGTACAGTTTAGTAGAGTCTCCTCATTTCTAATGTAGTTTGTTTAGAAAACCAACATCTTCATTGCCGAACACTGTACTGTGTGAAATAAGCTAGTTGGGTTCTAGAAATCAGTTGCTTTCCTACGAAGAAGGTTGAGTGCAGCAAGTTGAAAGTTTTCTTGTTAATGTAATCTAAAAAGATGTACAACTTAGTAGATTTGCCTCATTTCTAAAGTAGTTTCTTGAGAAAACAAACATGTTCATTGCTGAACACTGTATTGTGCGAATTAAGCGATTTGGGTTCTAGGAATCAGTTGCTTTCCTATGAAGAAGGTTGAGTGCAGCAAGCTCAACCTTTCTTAGTTTGCGTAATCTAAGAAGTTGTATAAGTTAGTAGATTCGGCTACTTTCTAAAGAAGTTTGTTTAGAAAACAAACATATTCATTGGCGAACCCTGGACGGAGTGAAATAAGCTAGATCGGTTCTAGGAAGCAGTTTCTTTCCTACGACGAAGGTTGAGTGCAGCAAGTTCAAACTTACCTTGTTTGTGTAATCTAAGAAGATGTATAAGTTAGTAGATTCGCCTCATTTCTAAAGTAGTTTGTTGACAAAACAAATTCCTGAACACTCTACTGTATGAAATAAGCTAGTTTGGTTCTAGGAATCAGTTGCTTTCCTATGAAGAACCTTGATTGCAGCAAGTTCAAAATTTTCTTGTTTGTGTAATCTAACAAGATGTACAACTTACAAGTTTCGCCTCATTTCTAAAGTAGTTTGTTTAGAAAACAAACATCTTCATTTCCAAACACTGTACTGTGTGAAATAAGCTAGTAAGGTTCTAGAAATCACTTTATTTTCGACGAAGAAAGTTGATTGCAGCAAGTTCAAACTTTCCTTGTATGTGTAACGTTACAAGATGTACAGCTTAGTAGAGTCTCCTCATTCCTAATGTAGTTTGTTTAGAAAACAAACATCTTCATTGCCGAACACTTTACTATGTGAAATTAGCTAGTTCAGTTCTACGAATCAGTTGCTTTCCTACGAAGAAGGTTGATTGCAGCAAGTTCAAACTTTCCTTGTTAATGTAATCTAAAAAGTTGTACAACTTAGTAGATTGGTCTCATTTCTACAGGAGTTTGTTTAGGAAACAAACATCTTCATTGCCGAACCCTGTACTGTGTGAAATAAGCTACTTCGGTTCTAGGAATCAGTTTCTTTCCTACGAAGAAGGTTGAGTGCAGCAAGTTCAAACTTACCTTGTTTGTGTAATCTAACAAGATGTACAAGTTAGGAGATTCGCCTCATTTCTAAAGTTCTTTGTTTAGAAAACAAACATCTTCATTGCCGAACACTGTACTGTGTGAAATAAGCTAGTTCGGTTCTAGGAATCAGTTTCTTTCCTACGAAGAAGGTTGATTGCAGCAAGTTCAAACTTTCCTTATTTGTGTAATCTAACAAGATGTACAACTTAGTAGATTCGCTTCATTTCTAAAGCAGTTTGTTTAGAAAACAACCATCTTCATTTCTGAACCCTCTACTGTGTGAAATAAGCTAATTCAGTTCTAGGAATCAGTTGCGTTCCTACGAAGAAGGTTCAGTGCAGCAAGTTCAACCTTTCCTTGTTAATGTAATCTAGAAAGATTTAAAACATAGTAGATTGTCTCATTTCTACAGTAGTTTGTTTAGAAAAGAAAAAAATCTTCATTGCTGAACACTGTACTCTGTAAAAAAAGATAGTTCCTTTCTAGGAATTAGTTGCTTTCCTACTAGGAAGGTTGAGTGCAGCAAGTTCAAACTTTCCTTGTTTGTGTAATCTAACAAGATGTACAACTTACAAGTTTCACTTCATTTCTAAACTACTTTCTTTAGAAATCAAACATCTTCATTGCAGAACACTGTACTGTGTGAAATAAGTTATTTCAGGTCTAGGAATCAGTTTCTCTCCTACGAAGAAGGTGGATTGCAACAAGTTCAAACTTTACTAGTTTGTGTAATCTACTAAAATGTACAATTTAGGAGATTGGGCTCATTTCTACAGGAGTTTGTTTACAAAACAAACATCTTCATTGCTGAACACTGTACTGTTTGAAATAAGGTAGTTCGGTTCTAGGAATCAGTTTCTTTCCTACGAAGAAAGTTGAGTGCTGCAAGTTCAAAGTTTCCTAGTTTGTGTAATCTAAGAAGATGTACAACTTAGTCTATTCACTTCAGTTCTAAAGTAGTTTGTTTAGAAAACAAACATCTTCATTTCTGAACTGCGTACTGGGTGAAATAAGCTATTTCGGTTCCAGGAATCAGTTGCTTTCCTCCCAAGAAGGTTGATTGCAGCAAGTTCAAACTTTCTTTCTTAATGTTATCTAAAAAGATGTTCAATTTAGTAGATTGGCCTCATTTCTACAGGAGTTTGTTTAGAAAACCAACATCTTCATTGCCGAACACTGTACTGTGTGAAATAAGCAAATTCCATTCTAGAAAACAGTTGCTTTCCTACGAAGAAGGTTGAGTGCAACAAGTTCAAACTTTCCTTGTTTGTGTAATCTAACAAGATGTACAAGGTAGTAGATTCGCATCTTTTCTAAAGTAGGTTTTTAGTAAACAAACATCTTCATTGTCGAACACTGTACTGTGTGAAATAAGGTAGTTCGCTTCTAGGAATCAGTTTCTTTCCTACCAAGAAGGTTGAGTGCAGCAAGTGCAAACTTTCCTAGTTTGTGTAATCTAACTATATGTATAAGTTAGGAGATTCGCCTCATTTCTAAAGTAGTTTGTTTAGAAAACAAACATCTTCATTGCCGAACCCTGTATTGCATGAAATAAAGTATTTCGGTTCTAGGAATCAGTTGCTTTCCTGCAAAGAAGGTTGATTGCAGAAAGTTCAAACTTTCCTTCTTAATGTAATGTAAAAAGATGTACTATTTAGTAGATTGGCCTCATTTCTACAGGAGTTTGTTTAGAAAACAAACATCCTCATTGCCGAACACTTTACTGTGTGAAACAAGCTTGTTCGGTTCTGGGAAAAAGTTGGTTCCTACTAAGAAGGTTGAGTGCAGCAAGTTCAAACTTTCCTTGTTTGTGTAAACTAACAAGATGTACTACTTCCATGTTTCGCCTCATTTCTAAACTAGTTTTTTAGAAAACAAACATCTCCATTGCCAAATACTCTACTGGGTGAAATAAGCTAGTTCAGTTCTAGGAATCAGTGTCTTTTCGACAATGATGGTTGAGTGCAGCAAGTTAAAATTTTCCCTGTTAATGTCATCTAACAAGATGTACAAGTTAGGAGATTCACCTCATTTCTAAAGTAGTTTGTTTAGAAAACAAACATCTTCATTCCCAAAAAATCTACTGTGTGAAATAAGCTAGTTCTGTTCTAGGAATCAGTTGCTTTCCTACGAAGAACTTTGATTGCAGGAAGTTCAAACATTCCTTGTTTGTGTAATCTAACAAGATGTGCAACTTACATGTTTCGACTCATTTCTAAAGTAGTTTCTTTAGAAAACAAACATCTTCATTCCTGAACACTGTACTGTGTGAAATAAGCAAGTTTGGTTCTAGGAATCAGTTGCTTTCCTACGAAGAAGGTTGATTGCAGCAAGTTCAAATTTTCCTTGTTTGTGTAATCTAACAGGATGTACAACTTACAAGTTTTGCTTCATGTCTAATCTAATTCGTTTAGAAAACAAACATCTTCATTGCCAAACACTGTACTCTGTGAACAAAGCTAGTTTGGTTCCAGGAATCAGCTGGTTTCCTACGAAGAAGCTTGAGTGCAGCACGTTCAAACATTTCTTGTTTGTGCAATCTAACAAGATGTACAAGGTAGTAGATTCGCCTCATTTCTAAAGCAGTTTGTTTTGAAAACAAACATCTTCATTGTTGAACCATGTACTGCGTGAAATAAGCTAGTTTGGTTCTAGGAATCAGTTGCTTTCCTACGAAGAAGGTTGATTGCAGCAAATTCAAATTTTTCGTGTTAATGTAATCTAAAAATATTTACAACTTAGTAGATTGGCCTCATTTCTACAGTAGTTTGTTTAGAAAACAAAAATCTTCATTGCCGAACACTGTACTCTGTTAAAAAAGCTATTTCGTTTCTCGGAATCAGTTGCTTTCCTACGAAGAAGGTTGAATCCAGGAATTTCAAACTTTCCTTGTTTGTGTAATCTAACAAGATGTACAAGGTAGTATATTCACCTCATTTCTAAACTAGTTTGTTTAGAAAACAATCACCTTCATTTCCAAACACACTACTGTGTGAAATAAGCTAGTTCGGTTCTAGGAATCCATTGCTTTCCTACGAAGAACCTTGATTGCAACAAGTTCAAACTTTCCTTGTTTGTGTAATCTACAAAGATGTACAACTTAGTAGATTTGCCTCATTTCTAAGTAGTTTGTTGAGAAAACAAACATCTTCATTGCCAAACACTATACTGTGTGAAATAAGCTAGTTCGGTTATAGGAATCAGTTTCTTTTCGACGAAGATGGTTCAGTGCAGGAAGTTCAAACTTTCCTTGTTTGTGTAATCTAACAAGATATACAACTTACAAGTTTGGCCTCATTTCTAGTTTCTTTAGAAATCAAACATATTCATTGCCGAACCCTGTACTGCATGAAATAAGCTAGTTCGTTTCTAGGAATCAGTTGCTTTCCTATGAAGAAGGTTGACTGCAGCAAGTTCAAACTTTCATTGTTAATGTAATCCAACAAGGTGTACAAATCAGTAGATTTGCCTCAGTTCAAAGTAGTTTGTTTAGAAAACAAACATCTTCATTGCCAAACACTGTACTGTGTGAAATAAGCTAATTCGGTTATAGGAATCAGTTTCTTTTCGACAAAGAAGATTGATTACTGCAAGTTCAAACTTTCCTTCTATGTGTAATGTAACAAGATGTACAGCTTAGAAGAGTCTCCTCAGTTCTAATGTAGTTTGTTTAGAAAACAAACATCTTTATTGCCGAACACTGTACTGTATGAAATAAGCTAGTTCAGTTGTCGGAATCAGTTTCTTTCCTACGAAGAATGCTGAGTGCAGCAAGTTCAAACTTACCTTGGTTGTGTAATCTAACAAGATGTACAAGTTAGGAGATTCGCCTCAGTTCTAAAGCAGTTGGTTTAGAAAAGAAACATCTGCATTCCCAAACACTCTACTGTGTGAAATAAGCTAGTTCGGTTCTAGGAATCAGTTTCTTTACTACGAAGAAGGTTGAGTGTAGCAAGTTCAAACTTTCTTAGTTTGTGTAATCTAACAAGATATACGACTTACAAGTTTCGCTTCATTTCTGAACTACTTTGTTTAGAAAACAAACATCTTCATGGCCAAACCCTGTACTGTGTGAAATAAGTTAGTTCGTATCTAGGAATCAGTTTCTTTCCTACGAAGAAGGTTGAGTGCAGCAAGTTCAAACATACCTTGTTTGTGTAATCTAACTAGTTGTACAAGTTAGTAGTTTCAACTGATTTCTAAAGTAGTTATTTACAAAACAAACATCTTTATTGCGGAACACTGTACTGTGTGAAATAAGCTAGTTCGGTTCTAGGAATAAGTTTCTTTCCTACAAAGAAGGTTGATTGCAACAAATTCAAAATTTCCTTGTTTGTGTAATCTCACAAGATATAAAACTTACACATTTTGCCTCATTTCTAAAGTACTTTGTTTAGAAAACAAACATCTTCATTGCCGAACACTGTACTGTGTGGAATAAGCTTGTTCGGTTCTAGTAATCAGTGTCTTTTCGACGAAGATGTTTGAGTGCACCAAGTTCAAACTTTCCTTGTTAATGTAATCTGAAAATATGTACAACTTAGTACATTGGTCTCATTTCTACAGTAGTTTGTTTAGAAAACAAAAATCTTCATTGCCGAACACTGTACTCTGTGGAAAAAGCTAGTTTGTTTCTCGGAATTAGTTGCTTTCCTACGAAGAAGGTTGAGTGCAGCAAGTTCAAACTTACCTTGTTGGTGTAATCTATCAAGATGTACAATTTACTAGATTGGCCTCATTTCTACAGGAGTTTGTTTAGAAAACAAACATCTTCGTTGCCGAGCACTATACTGTGTGAAATAAGCTAGTTTGGTTCTCGGAATCAGTTTCTTTCCTACGAAGAAGGTTGAGTGCAGCAAATTCAAACTTACCTTTTTTGTGTAATCTACAAAGATGTACAACTTAGTAGATTCGCATCATTTCTAAAGTAGTTTAGAAAACAATCGTCTTCATTCCAGTAAACTGTACTCTGTGAAATAAGCTAGTTCGGTTCTAGGAATCAGTTGCTTTCCTACCAAGAAGGTTGAGTGCAGCAAGTTTAAACTTTCCTTGTTTGTGTAATCTAACAAGATGTACAACCTAGTAGATTCTCTTCATTTCTAAAGTTCTTTTTTTTAGAAAATAAACATCATCATTTCCGAACCCTATACTGTGTGAAATAAGCCAGTTCGGTTCTAGGAATCAGTTGCTTTACTAGGAAGAAGGTTGAGTGATGCAAGTTCAAACTTTCCTTGTTAATGCAGTCTAAAAAGATGTACAACTTAGGAGATTTGTCTCATTTCTACAGTAGTTTGTTTAGAAAACAAAAATCTTCATTGCCTAACACTGTACTCTGTGCAAAACCTAGTTCGTTTCTAGCAATCAGTTGTTATCCTACGAAGAAGGTTGAGAGCAGCAAGTTCAAACTTACCTTGTTTGTGTAATCTAAGAAGAAGTACAACTTAGTAGATACGCTTCAGTTTTAAAATAGTTTGTTTAGAAAACAAACATCTTCTTTCCAAACAGGGTACTGTGTGAAATAAGCTAGTTCAGTTCTAGGAATCAGTTGCTTTCCTACGAAGAAGGTTGAGTGCAGCAAGTTCAAACTTAACTAGTTTGTGTAATCTAACAAGATATACAACTTACAAGTTTCGCTTCATTTCTAAACTACTTTGTTTAGAAAACAAACATCTTCATTGCCGAACACTCTACTGTGTGAAATAAGATAGTTTGGTTCTCGGAATCAGTTTCTTTCCTATGAAGAAGGTTGAGTGTAGCAAGTTCAAACTTTCCTTGTTTCTGTAATCTAACAAGATGTACAACTTACAATTTTCGCTTCATTTCTAAACTACTTTTTTTAGAAAACAAACATCTTCATGGCCGAACAACGTACTGTGTGAAATAACCTAGTTTGGTTCTAGGAACCAGTTGCTTTTCTATGAAGTAGGTTTAGTCCAGCAAGTTCAAACTTACCCTGTTTGTGGAATCTAACAAGATTTACTAGGTAGTAGATTCGCCTCATTTCTATAGTACTTTGTTTAGAAAACAAACATCTTCATTTCTGAACACTGCACTGTGTGAAATAAGCTAGTTCAGTTCAAGGAATCAATTGCTTTCGTACGAAGAAGGTTGATTGCAGCAATTCCGACTTTCCTTGTCTATGTAATCTAACACGAGATACAACTTACAAGTTTCACTTCATTTCTAAACTACTTTGTTTAGGATACAAACTTCTTCATTGCTGAACACTGTACTCTGTGAAAAAAGCTAATTCAGTTCTAGGAATCAGTTGCTTTCCTACGAAGAAGATTGAGTGCAGCAAGTTCAAACTTTCCTGGTTTGTGTAATCTAACAAGATATACTAAGGTAGTAGATTCACCTCATTTCAAAGTAGTTTGTTTTGAAAAGAAACATCTTCATTGTTGAACCATGTACTGAGTGAAATAAGCTAGTTTGGTTCCAGGAATCAGTTGCTTGCCTACGAAGGTTGATTGCAGCAAGTTCAAACTTTTCGCGTTAATGTAATCTAAAAATTTTATACAACTTAGTAGATTGGCCTCTTTTCTACAGTAGTTTGTTTAGAAAAAAAAAAAAAAATCTTCATTGCCGAACACTGTACTCTGTTAAAAAAGGTAGTTTGTTTCTGGGAATCATTTGCTATCCTATGAAGAAGGTTGAGTGCCGCAAGTCCAAACTTTCCTTGTTTGTGTAATCTAACAAGATGTACAACTTAGTAGATTGGCCTCATTTCTAAAGGAGTTTGCTTAAAAAAGCATCTCCATTGCTGAACACTGTACTGTGTGAAATAAGGTAGTTCGGTTCTAGGAATCAGTTTCTTCCCTACGAAGAAGTTTAGTGCAGCAAGTTCAAACTTACCTTGTTTGTGTAATCTAACAAGATGTACAAGTTAGCAGATTCGCCTCATTTCTAAAGTAGTTTGTTTAGAAAACAATCATCTTCATTCCCGAACACTCTACTGTGTGAAATAAGCTGGTTCGGTTCTAGGAATCGGTTGCTTTCCTACGAAGAACCTTGATTACAGCAAGTTCAAACTTTCCTTGTTTGTGTAATCTAACACGGTGTGCAACTTACAAGTTTCGCTTCATTTCTAAACTACTTTGTTTAGGAAACAAACTTCTTCATTGCCGAACACTGTACTCTGTGAAAAAAGCTATTTTGGTTCTAGGAATCTGTTGCTTTCCTACTAAGAATGTTGAGTGCAGCAAGTTCAAACTTTCCTGGTTTGTGTAATCTAACAAGTTTTATAAGGTAGTAGATTCGCCTCATTTCTAAAGTAGTTTGTTTAGAAAACAAACATCTTCATTGTCGAACTATGTACTGCGTGAAATAAGCTAGTTTGGTTCTAGAAATCAGTTGCTTTCCTATGAAGAAGGAAGAATGCAGCAAGTTCAAACATTCCTTGTTAATGTAATCTAAAAATATGTGCAACTTAGTAGATTGGCCTCATTTCTACAGTAGTTTCTTTAGAAAACAAAAATCTTCATTGCCAAACACTGTACTCTGTTTAAAAAGCTAGTTCGTTTCTCGGAATCAGTTGCTTTCCGACGAAGAATGTTGAGTGCTGCAAGTTCAAACTTTCCTTGTTTGTGTAATCTAACAAGATGTACAAGGTAGAACATTTGCCTCATATCTAAAGAAGTTTCTTTAGAAAACAAACATCTTCATTCCTGAACACCCTTTTGGTGAAATACGCTAGTTCGGTTTTACGAATCAGTTGCTTTCCTACGAAGAAACTTGATTGCAGCAAGTTCAAACTTTCCTTGTTTGTGTAATCTAACAAGATGTACATCTTACAAGTTTCACCTCTGTTCTAAAGTAGTTTGTTTAGAAAACAAACATCGTCATTGCCGAACACTGTACTGTGTGAAATAAGCTAGTATGGTTCTGGGAATCAGTTTCTTTTCGAAGAAGATGGTTGAGTGCAGCAAGTTCAAACTTTCCTTGTTAATGTAGTATAAAAAGATGTACTACTTAGTAGATTTGCCTCATTTCTAAAGTAGTTTGTTGAGAAAACAAACACCTTCATTTTCGAACACTACTCTGTGAAATAAGGTAGTTTCGTTCTAGGAATCTGATGTTTTCCTACAAAGAAGGTTTAGTGCAGCAAATTCAAACTTTACTAGTTAATGTAATATAAAAAGATTTATAATTTAGTAGATTGGCCTCATTTCTACAGAAGTTTGTTTAGAAAACAAACATCTTCATTGCCGAACACTGTACTGTGTGAAATAAGCTAGTTCGGTTCTAGGAATCAGTTTCGTTCCTACGAAGAAGTTTGAGGGCAGCAAGTTCAAACTTTCCTATTTTGTGTAATCTAACAAGATGTATAAGTTAGTATATTTGCCTCATTTCTAAAGTAGTTTGTTTAGAAAACAAACATATTCATTGCCGAACCCTGTACTGCGTGAAATAAGCTAGTTCGGTTCTAGGAATCAGTTGCTTTCGTACTAAGAAGGTTGATTGCAGCAAGTTCAAACTTTCATTGTTAATGTAATCTAACAATATGTACAAATCAGTAGATTCACCTCAGTTCAAAGTAGTTTGTTTAGAAAACAAACATCTTCATTGCTGAACATTGTACTGTGTGAAATAAGATAGTTCGGTTATAGGAATCAGTTTCTTTTTGACAAAGACGATTGATTGCAGCATGTTCAAACTTTCCTTGTATGCGTAATGTAACAAGATGTACAGCTTAGTAGAGTCTCCTCATTTCTAATGTAGTTTGTTTAGAAAACAAACATCTTCATTGCCTAACACTGTACTGTGTTAAATAAGCTAGGTCGGTTCTGAAATCACTTGCTTTCTTACGAAGAAGGTTGATTGGAACAAGTTCAAACTTTCCTTGTTAATGTATTCTAAAAAGATGTACAATTTAGTAGATTGGCCTCATTTCTACAGGAGTTTGTTTAGAAAACCAACTTCTTCATTGCCAAACACTCTACTCTGTGAAATTAGCCAGTTGGGTTCCAGGAATCATTTGCTTTCCTACGAAGAAGGTTGATTGCAGAAAGTTTTAACTTTCCTTGTTTGTGTAATCTCACAACATGTACAACTTACAAGTTTCGCTTCATTTGTAAACTGCTTTTTTTAGAACACAAACATCTTCATTGCCGAACCCTGTACTGTGTGATATAAGCTAGTTCGGTTCTAGGAATCAGTTTCTTTTCCACGACGAAGGTTGATTGCAGCAAGGTCAATCTTTCCTTGTTAATGTAATCTAAAAAGATGTACAACACAGTAGATTGGCCTCGTTTCTACAGGAGTTTGTTTAGGAAACAAACATCTTCATTGCCGAACACTCTACTGTGTGAAATAAGCTAGTTCGGTTCTCGGAATCACTTTCTTTCCTACGAAGAAGGTTGAGTGCAGCAAGTTCAAACTTTCCTTGTTTGTGTAATCTAACAAGTTATACAAGGTAGAACAGTCGCCTCATTTCTAAAGTAGTTTCTTTAGAAAACAAACATCTTCATTGCCGAACACTGTTCTGTGTAAAAAAAAGTTAGTTCCGTTGTAGGAATCAGTTGCTTATCTACGAAGAACACTGATTGCAGCAAGTTCAAACTGTCCTTATTTATATAATCAAACAAGATGTACAACTTACAAGTTTCGCCTCAATTCTAAAGTAGTTTGTTTAGAAAACAAACATCTTCCTTGCCAAACACTGTACTGTGTGAAATAAGCTAGTTCGGTTCTAGGAATCAGTTTCTCTTCGACGAAGATGGTTGAGTGCAGCAAGTTCAAACTTTCCTTTTTAATGTAATCTAAAAAGAAGTACAACTTAGTAGATTTGCCTCATTTCTAAAGTGGTTTGTTGAGAAAACATACATCTTCATTGCCAAACACTAGTTGGTTTCTAGGAATCAGTTGCTTTCCTATGAAGAAGGTTGTGTGCAGCAAGTTCAAACTTTCCTATTTTGTGTAATCTAACAAGATGTATAAGTTAGTATATTTGCCTCATTTCTAAAGTAGTTTGTTTAGAAAACAAACATATTCATTGCCGAACCCTGTAATGCGTGAAATAAACTAGTTTGGTTCTAGGAATCAGTTGCTTTCCTACAAAGAAGGTTGATTGCAGCAAGTTCAAACTTTCATTGTTAATGTAATCTAACAAGATGTACAAATCAGTAGATTTTCATCAGTTCAAAGTAGTTTTTTTAGAAAACATACATCTTCATTGCCGTACACTGTACTGTGTGAAATAAGCTACTTCGGTTATAGGAATCACTTTCTTTTCGTCAAAGAAGATTGATTGCAGCAAGTTCAAACTTTCCTTGTATGTGTAATGTAACAAGATGTACAGCTTAGTAGAGTCTCCTCATTTCTAATGTAGTTTGTTTAGAAAACCAACTTCTTCATTGCCGAACACTGTACTGTGTGAAATAAGATAGTTCGGTTGTAGGAATCAGTATCTTTTCAACGAAGATGGTTTAGTGCAGCAAGTTCAAACTTTCTTTGTTAATGTAATATAAAAAGATGTACTACTTAGTAGGTTTGCCTCATTTCTAAAGTAGTTTGTTGAGAAAACAAACATCTTCATTGCCAAACACTCTACTCTGAAATAAGCTAGTTCGGTTCTAGGAATCTGATGCTTTCCTAAGAAGAAGGTTGAGTGCAGCAAGTTCAAACTTTCCTTGTATGTGTAATGTAACAAGATATACAGCGTAGTAGAGTCTCCTCATTTCTAATGTAGTTTGTTTAGAAAACAAACATCTTCATTGCCAAACAATGTACTGTGTGAAATAAGATAGTTCGGTTTTTGGAATCAGTTGCTTTCCTACGAAGACGGTTGATTGCAGCAAGTTCAAACTTTCCTTGTTAATGTAATGTAAAAAGATGTACAATTTAGTAGATTGGCACGATTTCTACAGGAGTTTGTTTAGAAAACCAACATCTTCACTGCTGAACACTGTACTGTGTGAAATAAGCTTGTTCAGTTCTAGAAATCAGTTGCTTTATTACGAAGCAGTTTGAGTGCAGAAAGTTCAAACTTTCCTTGTTTGTGTAATCTAACAAGATATACAAGGTAGGAGATTCGCCTCTTTTCTAAAGTAGTTTGTTTAGAAAACAAACATCTTCATTGCCAAACACTGTACTGCGTGAAATAAGGTAGTTCGGTTCTAGGAATCAGTTGCTTTCCTACGCAGAAGGTTGATTGCACCTAGGTCAAACTTTCCTTGTTAATGTAATCTAAAAAGATGAAAATTAATAGATTGGCCTCATTTCTACAGGAGTTTGTTTAGAAAACAAACATCTTCATTGTCGAACACTGTACAGGCTGAAATAGCTAGTTCAGTCCTAGGAATAAGTTCCTTTCCTACAAAGAACGTTGAGTGCAGCAAGTTCAAACTTTCCTTGTTTCTGTAATCTAACAAGATGTACAACTTACAAGTTTCGCCTCATTTCTAAAGTAGTTTGTGTAGAACACAAACATCTTCATTGCTGAACACTGTACTGTGTGAAATAAGCTAGTTCGGTTCTAGGAATCAGTTTCTTTTGGACGAAGATGGTTGAGAGCAGCAAGTTCAAATTTTCCTTGTTAATGTAATATAAAAAGATGTACAACTTAGTAGATTTCCCTCATTTCTAAAGTAGTTTGTTGAGAAAACAAACCTCTTCATTGCCGAACACTCTACTTTGTGAAATAAGCTAGCTGGGTTCTAGGAATCAGTTGCTTTCCTACAAAGAAGGTTGAGTGCATCTAGTTCTAACTTTCCTTGTTTGTGTAATCTCACAAGATGTACAACTTCCAAATTTCGCTTCATTTCTAAACTACTTTGTTTAGGACAAAAACATCTTCATTGCTGAACACTGTACTGTGTGATATAAGCTAGTTCGTTTCTAGAAATGGGTTTCTTTCCTATGAAGTAGGTTCAGTGCAGCAAGTTCAAACTTACCTTGTTGGTGTAATCTAGCAAGATGTACAAATTAGTAGATTAACCTCATTTCTCTAGTAGTTTGTTTAGAAAACAAACATCTTTATTGCTGAACACTGTACTGTGTGAAATAAGCTAGTTCGCTTCTAGGAATCAGTTTCTTTTCGACGAAGAAGGTTTAGTGCAGCAAGTTCAAACTTTCTTTTTTAATGTAATATAAAAAGATGTACTACTTAGTAGGTTTGCCTCAGTTCTAAAGTAGTTTGTTGAGAAAACAAACATCTTCATTGCCAAACACTCTACTCTGAAATAAGCTAGTTCGGTTCTAGGAATCTGATGCTTTCCTAAGAAGAAGGTTGAGTGCAGCAAGTTCAAACTTTCCTTGTATGTGTAATGTAACAAGATATACAGCGTAGTAGAGTCTCCTCGTTTCTAATGTAGTTTTTTAGAAAACAAACATCTTCATTGCCGAACAATGTACTGTGTGAAATAAGATAGTTCGGTTTTAGGAATCAGTTGCTTTCCTACGAAAAAGGTTGACTGCAGCAAGTTCAAACTTTCCTTGTTAATGTAATGTAAAAAGATGTACAATTTAGTAGATTGGCACGATTTCTACAGGAGTTTGTTTAGAAAACCAACATCTTCACTGCTGAACACTGTACTGTGTGAAATAAGCTTGTTCAGTTCTAGAAATCAGTTGCTTTATTACGAAGCAGTTTGAGTGCAGAAAGTTCAAACTTTCCTTGTTTGTGTAATCTAACAAGATATACAAGGTAGTAGATTCGCCTCTTTTCTAAAGTAGTTTGTTTAGAAAACAAACATCTTCATTGCCGAATACTGTAATGTGTGAAATAAGTAGTTTGGTTCTAGGAATCAGTTTCTTTCCTAAGAAGACGGTTGAGTGCAGCAAGTTTAAACTTTCCTAGTTTGTGTAATCTAACAAGATGTATAAGTTAGTAGATTCGCCTCATTTCTAAAGTAGTTTCTAGAGAAAACAAACATCTTCATTGCCAAACCCTGTACTGTGTGAAATAAGCTACTTCGGTTCTAGATATCAGTTTGTTTACGAAGAAAATGGTTGAGTGCAGCAAGTTCAAACTTTCCTTGTTAATGTAATCTAAAAAGATGTACAACTTAGTAGATTTGCCTCACTTCTAATGTAGTTCATTGAGAAAACAAACGTCTTGATTGACGAACCCTGTACTGTGTGAAATAAGCTAGTTCGGTTCTAGGAAGAAGTTGCTTTCCTACGAAGAAGGTTGAGTGCAGCAAGTTCAAACTTTTCTTGTTAATGTAATCTAAAAAGATGTACAATTTAGTAGATTGGACTCCTTTCTACAGGAGTTTCTTAAGAAAACAAACATCTTCATTGCCGAACACTGTACTGTGTGAAATAAGCTAGTTCGGTTCTAGGAATAAGTTTCTTTCCTACGAAGAAGGTTGAGTCCAGCAAGGTCAAACTTTCCTATTTTGTGTAATGTAACAATATCTATAAGTTAGTAGATTTGCCTCATTTGTAAAGTAGTTTGTTGAGAAAACAAACATCGTCATTGCCGAACACTCAACTGTGAGTAATAAGATATTTCGGTTCTCGGAATCATGTTTTTTCCAATGAAGAAGGTTCAGTGCAGCAAGTTCAAACTTACTTTCTTTGTGTAATCTAACAAGATGTACAAATTAGCAGATTTGCCTCATTTTTAAACTAGTTTGTTTGGAAAACAAACATTTTCATTCCCGAAAAATCTACTGTGTGAAAAAAGCTAGTTCGCTCTAGGAATATGTTTCTTTCCTACGAAGAACCTTGATTGCAGGAAGTACAAACTCTCCTGGTTTGTGTAATCTAACAAGATGTACAATATACACGTTTCGCCTCATTTCTAAAGTAGTTTGTTTAGAAAACAAACATCTTCATTGACGAACACTGTACTATGTGACATAAGCTAGTTCAGTTCAACGAATCAGTTTATTTTCGACGAAGATGGTTGAATGCACCAAGTTCAACTTTCCTTGTTAATGTAATATAAAAAGATGTACTACTTAGTAGATTTGCCTCATTTCTAAAGTAGTTTGTTGAGAAAACAAACATCTTCATTGCCCAACACTCCACTCTGTGAAATAAGCTAGTTCGGTCCTAGGAATCTGATACTTTCCTATGAAGAAGGTTGAGTGCAGCAAGTTCAAACTTTCCTTGTTTGTGTAATGTAACACGATATACAAGGTAGTAGATTTGCCTCTTTTCTAAAGTAGTTTGTTTAGAAAACAAACATCTTCATTGCCGAATACTGTAATGTGAAATAAAGTAGTTCAGGTCTAGTAATAGGTTTCTTTCCTACGAAGAAGATTGAGTGCAGCAAGTTCAAACTTTCCTAGTTTGTGTAATCTAACAAGATGTACATGTTAGTAGATTCACCTCATTTCTAAAGTAGTTTGTTTAGAAAACAAACATCTTCATTGCCAAACACTGTACTGTGTGAAATATGCTAGTTCAGTTCTAGGAATCAGTTTCTTTTCTACGACGAAGGTTGATTGCAGCAAGTTCAAACTTTCCTTGTTAATGTAATCTAAAAAGATGTACAACGTAGTAGATTGGCCTCGTTTCTACACGAGTTTGTTTAGGAAACAAACATCTTCATTGCCGAACACTGTACTGTGTGAAATAAGTAGTTCGGTTCTAGGAATCAGTTTCTTTCCTACGAAGAAGGTGAGTCAAGCAAGTTCAAACTTACCTTGTTTGTGTAATCTAACAAGATATACAAGTTAGTGGATTCACCTCATTTCTAAAGTGGTTTGTTTAGAATACAATCACCTTCATTCCCCAACACTCTACTGTATGAAATAAGCTAGTTGGGGTCTGGGAATCAGTTGCTTTCCTACGAAGAATCTTGATTGCAGCAAGTTCAAACTTCCTTGTTTGTGTAATCTAACAAGATGTACAATTTAGTAGATTCGCCTCATTTCTACCGAGTTTCTTTAGAAAACAAACATCTTCATTGCCGAGCACTGTACTGGGTGAAATAAGCTACTTAGGTTCTAGGAATAAGTTGCTTTCCTATGAAGACGGTTGAGCGCAGCAAGTTCAAAATTTCCTTGTTTGTGTAATCTAACAACATGTATAAATTACAAGTTTCGCCTCATTTCCAAAGCAGTTTGTTTAGAAAACAAACATCTTCATAGCCGAACACTGTACTGTGTGAAATAAGCTAGTTCGGTTCTAGGAATCAGTTTCTTTTCGACAAAGATGGTTGAGTGCAGCAAGTTCAAACTTTCCTTGTTAATGTAATATAAAATGATGTACAACCTAGTAGATTTGCTTCATTTCTAAAGTAGTTTGTTGAGAAAACAAAAATCTTCATTGCCGAACACTCTACTCTGTGAAATTAGCTAGTTGGGTTCTAGGAATCAGTTGCTTTCCTACGAAGAAGGTTGAGTGAAGGAAGTTCTAACTTTCCTTGTTTGTGTCATCTCACAAGATGTACAACTTACAAGTTTCGCTTCATTTCTAAACTACTCTGTTTAGAACACAAACATCTTCATTGCCGAACACTGTACTGTGTGAAATAAGGTATTTTGGTTCTAGGAATCAGTTTCTTTCCTACGAAGAAGTTTGAGTTCAGCAAGTTCTAACTTTCCTTGTTGGTGTAATCTAACAAGATGTACAAGTTAGTTGATTCCCCTCATTTCTCAAGTAGTTTGTTTAGAAAACAACATCTTCATTCCCGAACACTGTATGTGTGAAATAAGCCAGTTCGGTTCTAAGAATCAGTTGCTTTCATATGAAGAACCTTGATTGCACCAAGTTGAAACTTTCCTTGTTTGTGTGATCTAACAAGATGTTCAACTTACAAGTTTCGCCTCATTTCTAAAGGAGTTTGTTTAAAAACAAACATCTTCATTGCCGAACACTGTATTGTGTGAAATAAGCTAGTTCGGTTCTAGGATTCAGTTTCTTTTTCACGAAGATGGTTGATTGCAGCAAGTTCAAACTTTCCTTGTTAATGTAATCTGAAAAGATGTACAATTTAGTACATTGGCCTCATTTGTACAGGAGGTTGTGTAGAAAACAAAAATCTTCATTGCCAAACACTGTACTGGGTGAAATAAGCTAGTTCGGTTCTAGGAATAAGTTCCTTTCCTACGAAGAAGGTTGAGTGCAACAAGTTCAAACTTTCCTTGTTTGTGTAATCGAACAAGATGTACAAGTTATTAGTTTTGCCTTATTTCTAAAGTAGTTTCTTTAGAAAACAAACATGTTCATTGCCGAACACTGTACTGTGTGAAATAATCTTGTTCTGTTCTCGGAATCAGTTTCGTTTCGAAGAAGATGGTTGAGTGCAGTAAGTTCAAAATTTCCTTCTTAATGTAATATAAAAAGATGTTCAACTTTGGAGATTTGCCTCATTTCTAATGTAGTTTGTTGAGAAAACAAACATCTTCATTGCCGAACACTAACTCTGTGAAATAAACTAGTTGGGTTCTAGGAATCAGTTACTATCCTACGAAGAAGGTTGAGTGCACCAAGTTCAAACTTTCCTTGTTTGTGTAATCTCACAAGATGTACAACTTACAAGTTTCGCTTCATTTCTAAACTACTTTGTTTAGAACACAAGCATCTTCATTGCCAAACACTGTACTGTGTGAAATAAGCTAGTTCGGGTCTAGGAATCAGGTTTTTTCCTACGAAGAAGGTGGAGTGCAGCAAGTTCAAACTTGCCTTGTTTGTCTAATCTAACAAGATGTACAACTTACAAGTTTGGCCTCATTTCTAGTTTGTTTAGAAAACAATCATCTTCATTCCCGAACACTCTAATGTGTGAAATAAGCTAGTTCGGTTCTAGGAATCAGTTTCTTTTCGACGAAGATGGTTGAGTGCAGCAAGTTCAAACTTTCCTTGTTAATGTAATATAAAAAGATGTACTACTTAGTAGATTTGCCTCATTTCTAAAGTAGTCTGTTGAGAAAACAAACATCTTCATTGCCAAACACTCTACTGTGTGAAATAAGATAGTTCGGTTCGCGGAATCAGTTTCTTTCTTACGAAGAAGGTTGAGTGCAGCAAGTTCAAACTTTCCTTGTTAATGTAATCTAAAAAGATGTACTGTTTAGTAGATTGGCCTCATTTCTACAGGAGTTTGTTTAGAAAACCAACATCTTCGTTGCCGAACACTGTACTGTGTGGAATAAGCTTTTTAGGTTCTAGGAAACAGTTGCTTTCCTACGAAGAAGTTTGATTGCAGCCAGTCAAACTTTCCTTCTTACTGTAATCTAAAAATATGTACAATTTAGTAGATTGGCCTCATTTCTACAGGACTTTTTGTAATCTCACAAGATGTACAACTTACAAGTTTCGCTTCATTTCTGAACTACTTGTTGGTGTAACCTAAGAAGATGTACAACTTAGTAGATTTGCCTCATTTCTAAAGTAGTTTGTTTAGAAAACAAACATCTTCATTGCCGAACACTGTCCTGTGTGAAATAAGCTAATTCGGTTCTAGGAATAAGTTGCTTTCCTACGAAGAAGGTTGAGTGCAGCAAGTTCAAACTTTCCTTGTTAATGTAATCTAAAAAGATGTACAATTTAGTAGATTGGCCTTCTTTCTATGGGAGTTTGGTAAGAAAACAAACATCTTCATTACTGAACACTGTACTGTGTGAAATAAGCTAGTTTGGTTCTAGGAATAAGTTTCTTTCCTACAAAGAAGGTTGAGTGCAGCAAGGTCAAAGTTTCCTAGTTTGTGTAATGTAACAAGATGTATAAGTTAGTAGATTTGCCTCATTTGTAAAGTAGTTTGTTGAGAAAACAAACATTGTCATTGCTGAACACTCTACTGTGAGAAATAAGATATTTCGGTTCTCGGAATCAGGTTCTTTCCTACGAAGAAGGTTCAGTGCAGCAAGTTCAAACTTACCTTCTTTGTGCAATCTAACAAGATGTACAAATTAGCATATTCGCCTCATTTGTAAACTAGTTTGTTTGGAAAACAAACATTTTCATTCCCGAAAAATCTACTGTGTGAAAAAAGCTAGTTCGGTCTAGGAATCAGTTGCTTTCCTACGAAGAACCTTGATTGCAGGAAGTATAAACTATCACGGTTTGTGTAATCTACTAAGATGTACAATTTACACGTTTTGCCTCATTTCTAAAGTAGTTTGTTTAGAAAACAAACATCTTCATTGCCGAACACTGTACTATGTGAAATAAGCTAGTTCGGTTCAACGAATCAGTTTATTTTCGACGAAGATGGTTGAATGCAGCAAGTACAACTTTCCTTGTTAATGTAATATAAAGAGATGTACTACTTAGTAGATTTGCCTCATTTCAAAAGTAGTTTGTTGAGAAAACAAACATCTTCATTGCCAAAAACTCTACTCTGAAATAAGCTAGTTCGGTCCTAGGAATCTGATGCTTTCCTACGAAGAAGGTTGAGTGCAGCAAGTTCAAACTTTCCTTGTTTGTGTAATGTAACAAGATATACAAGGTAGAAGATTGGCCTCTTTTCTAAAGTAGTTTGTTTAGAAAACTAACATCTTCATTGCTGATTACTATAATGTGAAATAAAGTAGTTCAGGTCTAGTAATAGGTTTCTTTTCTACGAAGAAGACTGAGTACAGCAAGTTCAAACTTTCCTTGTTTGTGTAATCTAACAACATGTATAACTTACAAGTTTCGCCTCATTTCTAAAGCAGTTTGTTTGAGAAAACAAACATCTTCATGGCCGAACACTGTACTGAGTGAAATAAGCTAGTTCGGTTCTAGGAATCAGTTTCTTTTCGACAAAGATGGTTGAGTGCAGCAAGTTCAAACTTTCCTTGTTAGTGTAATATAAAATGATGTACAACTTTGTATATTTGCCTCATTTCTAAAGTATTTTGTTGAGAAAACAAAAATCTTTATTGCCGAACACACTACTCTGTGAAATTAGCTAGTTGGGTTCTAGGAATCAGTTGCTTTCCTACGAAGAAGGTTGAGTGAAGGAAGTTCTAACTTTCCTTGTTTGTGTCATCTCACAAGATGTACAACTTACAAGTTTCTCTTCATTTCTAAACTACTCTGATTAGAACACAAACGTCTTCATTGCCGAACACTGTACTGTGTTAAATAAGCTAGTTTGATTCTAGGAATAAGTTCCTTTCCTGCGAAGAAGGTTGAGTGGAGTAAGTTCAAACTTACCTTGTTTGTGTAATCTAACAAGATGTATAAGTTAGTAGATTCCCCTCATTTCTAAAGTAGTTTTTTTAGAAAACAAACATCTTTATTGCCGAACCCTGTACTGTATGAAATAAGCTAGTTCAGTTCTAGGAATCAGTTGCTTTCCTATGAAGAAGTTTGAGTGCAGCAAGTTCAAACTTTCCTTGTTACTGTAATCTAAAAATATGTACAACTTAGTAGATTGGCCTCATTTCTACAGGACTTTTTGTAATCTCACAAGATGTACAACTTACAAGTTTCACTTCATTTCTGAACTACTTGTTGGTGTAATCTAACAACATGTACAAGTTACTAGATTCGTCTCATTTCTAAAGTAGTTCAAACTTTCCTTGTTTGTGTAATCTAACAAGATGTATGTCTTACAAGTTTTGCCTTATTTCTAAAGAAGTTTGTTTAGAAAACAAACATCTTCATTTCCCAACACTATATTGTGAAATAAGCTTGTTCGGTTCTAGGAATCAGTTTCTTTTCGACAAAAATGGTTGAGTGCAGCAAGTTCAAACATTCCCTGTTAATGTAATATAAAAAAATGTACAACTTAGTCAATTTGCCTCATCTGTAAAGTATTTTCTTTAGAAAACAAACATCTTCATTGCCGAACACTGTCCTGTGTGAAATAAGCTAGTTCGGTTCTAGGAATAAGTTGCTTTCCTACAAAGAAGGTTGAGTGCAGCAAGTTCAAACTTTTCTTGTTAATGTAATATAAAAAGATGTACAGTTTAGTAGATTGGCCTCCTTTATACAGGAGTTTGTTAAGAAAACAAACATCTTCATTGCTGAACACTGTACTGTGTGAAATAAGCTAGTTCGGTTCTAGGAATAAGTTTCTTTCCTACGAAGAAGGTTGAGTGCAGCAAGGTGGAAATTTCCTAGTTTGTGTAATGAAACAAGATGTATAAGTTAGTAGATTTGCCTCATTTGTAAAGTAGTTTGTTGAGAAAACAAACATTGTCATTGCCGAACACTCTACTTTGAGAAATAAGATATTTCAGTTCTCGGAATCAGGTTCTTTCCTACGAAGAAGGTTCAGTGCAGCAAGTTCAAATTTACCTTCTTTGTGCAATCTAACAAGATGTACAAATTAGCAGATTCGCCTCATTTGTATACTAGTTTGTTTGGAAAACAAACATTTTCATTCCCGAAAAATCTACTGTGTGAAAAAAGCTAGTTCGGTCTAGGAATCAGTTGCTTTCCTATGAAGAACCTTGATTGCAGGAAGTACAAACTCTCCTGGTTTGTGTAATCTACTAAGATGTACAATTTACAAGTTTCGCCTCATTTCTAAAGTAGTTTGTTTAAAAAACACACATCTTCATTGCCGAACACTGTACTATGTGAAATAAGCTAGTTCGGTTCAACGAATCAGTTTATTTTCGACGAAGATGGTTGAATGCAGCAAGTTCAACTTTCCTTGTTAATGTAATACAAAAAGATGTACTAGTTAGTAGATTTGCCTCATTTCTAAAGTAGTTTGTTCAGAAAACAAACATCTTCATTGCTGAACACTCTACTCTGAAATAAGCTAGTTCGGTCCTAGGAATCTGATACTTTCCTACTAAGAAGGTTGAGTGCAGGAAGTTCAAACTTTCCTTGTTTGTGTAATATCACAAGATGTAAAACTTGCAAGTTTCACTTCATTTCTGAACTACTTTGTTTAGAACACAAACATCTTCATTGCCAAACACTGTACTGTGTGATATAAGCTAGTTTGGTTCTAAGAATCAGTTTCTTTCCTTCGATGAATATTGAGTGCAGCAAGTTCAAACTTACCTTATTGGTGTAATCCAACAAGATGTACAAGTTAGAAGATTTGCCTCATTTCAAAAGTAGTTGGTTTAGAAAAGAAACATCTTCATTGCCGAACACTCTACTCTGTGAAACAAGCTTGTTCGATTCTCGGAATCTTATGCTTTCATACTAAGAAGGTTGAGTGCAGCAAGTTCCATCTTTCCTTGTTAATGTAATATCAAAAGATGTACAATTTAGTAGATTGGCCTCATTTCTACAGGAGTTTGTTTCGAAAACAAACATCTTCTTTGCTGAATACTGTACTGTGTGAAATAAGCTAATTTGGTTCTAGGAATAAGTTCCTTTCCTACGAAGATGGTTGAGTGCAGCAACTTCAAACTTTCCTAGTTTGTGTAATCTAACAAGATGTCTAAGTTAGTAGATTTCCCTTATTTCTAAAGTAGTTTGCTGAGAAAACAAACATCTTCATTGCCTAACACTGTACTGGGTGAAATAAGCTAGTTTGCTTCTAGGAATAAGTTGCTTTCCAACGAAGAAGGTTGAGGGCAGCAAGTTCAAACTTTCCTTTTTTGTGTAATCTAACAAGATGTACAACTTACAAGTTTCGCCTCTTTTCTAAAGTAGTTTGTTTGGAAAACAAACATCTTCATTGCTGAACACTGTACTGTGTTAAATAAGCTAGTTCTGTTCCAGGAATCAGTTTCTTTTCGACAAAGGTGGTTGAGTGCAGCAAGTTCAAACTTTCCTTGATAATGTAATCTAAAAAGATGTACTACTTAGTAGATTTGCCTCCCTTCAAAAGTAGTTCGTTGAGAACACAAACATCTTCATTGCCGAACACTCTACTCTGTGAAATAAGATAGTTCGGTTCTGTTAATATGATGCTTTCCTACGAAGATGGTTGAGTTCAGCAAGTTCAAACTTACCTTGTTTGTGTAAACTAACAAGATGTAAAACTTACAAGTTTCGCCTCATTTCCAAAGTAGTTTGTTTAGAAAACAAACATCTTCAAGCCAAACACTGTACTGTGTGAAATAAACTAGTTTGATGCTAGGAATCAGTTGCTTTCCTACGATGAACCTGGATTGCAGGAAGTACAAACTTTCCTTGTTTGTGTAATATAACAAGATGTAAAACTTACCAGTTTCGCCTCATTTCTAAATTGGTTACTTTCGAAAACAAACATCTTCATTGCCGGACAGTGTACTTTGTGAAATAAGCTAGTTCAGTTCTAGGATTCACTGTCTTTTCCACGAAGAAGGTTGATTGCAGGAAGTTCAAACTTTCCTTGTATGTGTAATGTAACAAAATATACAGCTTAGTAGAGTCTCCCCATTTCTAATGTAGTTCGTTTAGAAAACAAACATCTTCATTGTCGAACACTGTACTGTGTGAAATAAGCTAGTTCGGTTCTAGGAATCACTTTCTTTTCAACGACGAAGGTTGATTGCAGCAAGTTCAAACTTTCCTTGTTAATGTAATCTAAAAAGATGTACAATTTAGTAGATTGGCCTCATTTCTACAGCAGTTTGTTTAGAAAACCAACATCTTCATTGCTGAACACTGTACTGTGCGAAATAAGCTAGTTGGGTTCTAGGAATCAGTTGCTTTCCTTCGAAGAAGGTTGAGTGCAGCAAGTTCATACTTTCCTTGTAGTGTAATCTCACAAGATGTACGACGTACAAGTTTCGCTTCATTTCTAAACTACTTTGTTTAGAAAACAAACATCTTCATTGCCGAACACTGTACTGTGTGAAATAAGCTGGTTCGGTTCTAGGAATCAGTTTCTTTCCTACGAAGAAGATTGATTGCAGCAAGTTCAATTTTCCTTGCATGTGTAATCTACCAAGATGTACGACTTACAAGTTTTGCCTCATTACTAAAGTAGTTTGTTTAGGAAACAAACATCTTCATTGCGGAACACTGTATTGTGAAATAAGATAGTTCGTTTCTAGGAATCAGTTTCTTTTCAACGAACATGGTTGAGTGCAGCAAGTTCAAACTTTCCTTGTTAATGTAATTTAAAAAGATGTACAACTTAGTAGATTTGCCTCATTTCTAAAGTAGTTTGTTGAGAAAACAATCATCTTCATTGCCGAACACTCTACTCTGTGAAATAAACTTATTCGGTTCTAGGAATTTGATGCTTTCCTATGAAGAAGGTTGGGTGCAGCAAGTTCAAACTTTCCTTGTTAATGTAATCTAAAAAGATGTACCATTTAATACATTGGCCTCATTTCTACAGGAGTTTGTTTAGAAAACAAACATCTTCATTGCCAAAAACTATACTGTGTGACATAAGCTACTTCAGTTCTAGGAATAAGTTCCTTGCCTACGAAGAAGGTTGAGTGCAGCAAGTTCAAACTTACATTGTTGGTGTAATCTAATAAGATGTACAAGTCAGTAGATTCTCATCATTTCTTAAGAAGTTTGTTTAGAAAATAAACATCTTCATTCACGAACACTCTACTGTGTGGAATAAGCTAGTTCAGTTATAGGAATCTGATGCTTTCCTACGAAGAAGGTTGAGTGCAGCAAGTTCAAACTTTCCTTGTTTGTGTAATCTAACAAGAAGTACAAGATAGTAGATTGCCCTCATTTCTAAAGTAGTTTGTTTAGAAAACAAACATCTTCATTGCCAAACACTGTACTGTGTGAAATAAGTTAGTTCGGTTCTAGTAATCAGTTGCTTTCCTACCAAGAAAGTTGATTGCAGCAAGTTCAAACTTTCCTTGTTTGTGTAATCTAACAAGATGTACAACTTCCAAATTTCGCCTCATTTCTAAAGTAGTTTGTTTAGAAAACAAACATCTTCATTTGGCAAATACTGTACTGTGTGAAATAAGCTAGTTTAGTTCTAGGAATCACTTTCTTTTCGTAAGAAGAAGGTTGAGTGAAGCAAGTTCAAAATTTCCTTGTTTGTGTAATCTAAGATGTACAACTTAGTAAATTTCGCCTCATTTCTAAAGTAGTTTGTTGAGAAAACAAACATCTTCATTGCTGAACACTGTACTGTGTGAAATAAGCTAGTTTGGTTCTAGGAATAAGTTCCTTTCCTACGAAGAAGGTTGGAGTGCAGCAAGTTTCAAACTTACCTTGTTGATGTAATCTAATAAGATGTACAAGTTAGTAGATTCCCCTCATTTCTAAAGTAGTTTGTTTAGAAAACAAACATCTTCATTCCATAAACACTGTACTGTGTGAAATAAGGTAGTTCAGTTCTAGGAATCAGTTTCTTTTTCGCTGAAGATGGTTGAGTGCAGCAAGTTCAAACTTTCCTTGTTAATGTAATATAAAATGATGTACAACTTAGTAGATTTGCCTCATTTCTAAAGTAGTTTGTTTGAGAAAACAAACATCTTCATTGCTGAACACTCTACTCTGTGAAATAAGCTAGTTCGGTTCTAGGAATAAGTTGCTTTCCTACAAAGAAGGTTGAGTGCAGCAAGTTCAAACTTTCCTTGTTTGTGTAAATCAAACAAGATGTACAACTTACAAATTTCGCCTCATTTTTAAGTAGGTTGTTTAGAAAACAAACATCTTCATTGCAAACACTGTACTGTGTGAAATAAGCTTGTTTGGTTCTAGGAATCAGTTTCTTTTCCACGAAGAAGGTTGATTGCAGCAAGTTCAAACTTTCTTTTTTGTGTAATCTAACAAGATGTACAACTTAGTAGATTTGCCTCATTTATAAAGTAGTTTGTTTGAGAAAACAAACATCTTCATTGGCCAAACACTCTATTTTGTGAAATAAGCTAGTTCGGTTCTAGGAATCTGATGCTTTCCTACGAACAAGGTTGAGTGCAGCAAGTTCAAACTTTCCTTGTTAATGTAATCTAAGAAGATGTACAACTTTAGTAGATTGGACTCATTTCTAAAGTAGTTTGTTTAGAAAACAAACATCTTCATTGCAAACACTGTACTGTGTGAAATAAGCTAGTTCGGTTCTAGGAATCTGATTCTTTCCTACGAAGAAGGTTGAGTGCATCAAGTTCAAACCTACCTTGTTTGTGTAATCTAACACGGTGTACAAGTTAGTAGATTCGCCTCATTTCTAAGTAGTTTGTTTAGAAAACAAACATCTTCATTCCCGAACACTCTACTGTGTGAAATAAGCTAGTTCGGTTCTAGGAATCAGTTTCTTTTCCACGACTAAGGTTGATTGCAGCAAGTTCAAACATTCCTGGTTAATGTAATCTAAAAAGATGTACAACTTACAAGTTTTGCCTCATTTCTAAAGTAGTTTGTTTAAAAACAAACATCTTCATTGCCAAACACTGTACTGTGTGAAATAAGCTAGTTTGGTTCTAGGAATCAGTTTCTTTCCTACAAAGATGGTTGAGTGCAGCAAGTTCAAACTTTCCTTGTAATGTAAACTAAAAAGATGTACAATTTATTACATTGGCCTCATTTCTAAAGTAGTTTGTTTAGAAAACAAACATCTTCTTTGCCTAACACTGTACTGTGTGAAATAAGCTAGTTCGGTTCTAGGAATCAGTTTCTTTCCTACGAAGAAGGTTGATTGCAGCAAGTTCAAACTTTCCTTGTTTGTGTAATCTAACAAGATGTACAACTTACAAATTTTGCATCATTTCTAAAGTAGTTTGTTTAGAAAACAAACATCTTCATTGCCAAACACTCTACTTTGTGAAATAAGCTAGTTTGGTTCTTGGAATCAGTTTCTTTTCAACGAACAAGGTTGAGTGCAGCAAGTACAAACTTTCCTTGTTAATGTAATCTAAAAAGATGTACAACTTAGTAGATTTGCCTCATTTCTAAAGTAGTTTGTTGAGAAAACAAACATCTTCATTGCCAAACGCTCTGCTCTGTGAAATAAGCTAGTTGGGTTCTAGGAATCAGTTGCTTTCCTAAGAAGAAGGTTTAGTGCAGCAAGTTGTAACTTTCCTTGTTTGTGTAATCTCACAAGATGTACACCTTACAAGTTTCGCTTCATTTCTAAAATACTTTGTTTAGAGCACAAACATCTTCATTGCCGAACACTGTACTGTGTGAAATAAGCTCGTTCGGTTCTAGGAATCAGTGTCTTTCCTTCGATGAAGGTTCAGTGCACCAAGTTCAAACTTACCTTGTTGGAGTAATCTAACATGATGTACAAGTTAGTAGATTCGCCTCATTTCTAAAGTAGTTTGTTTAGAAAACAAACATCTTCATTGCCGAAGACTGTACTGGGTGAAATTAGCTAGTTGGGTTCTAGGAATAAGTTGCTTTCCTACGAAGAAGGTTGAGTGCAGTAAGTACAAACATTCCTTGATTATGTTATATAAGAAGATGTACAACTTAGTAGATTTGCCTCATTTCTAAAGTAGTTTGTTTAGAAAACAAACATCTTCATTGCTGAACACTGTACTCTGTGAAATAAGCTAGTTCGGTTCTAGGAATCAGTTGCTTTCCTATGAAGAACCTTGATTGCAGCAAGTTCAAACTTTCCTTGTTTGTGAAATCTAACAAGATGTGCAATTTACAAGTTTCGCATCATTTCTAAAGTAGTTTGTTTAGAATACAAACATCTTCATTGCCGAACACTGTACTGTGTGAAATAAGCTAGTTCGGTTCTAGGAATCAGTTTCTTTTCGAAGAAGATGGTTGAGTGCAGCAAGTTCAAACTTTCCTTGTTAATGTAATTTAAAAAGATGTACTACTTAGTATATTTGCCTCATTTCTAAAGTAGTTTGTTGAGAAAACAATCATCTTCATTGCCGAACACTCTACTCTGTGAAATAAACTTATTCGGTTCTAGGAATTTGATGCTTTCCTACGAAGAAGGTTGGGTGCAGCAAGTTCAAACTTTCCTTGTTAATGTAATCTAAACAGATGTACAATTTAGTACATTGGCCTCATTTCTGCAGGAGTTTGTTTAGATCAGAAACATCTTCATTGCCGAACACTGTACTGTGTGAAATAAGCTAGTTCAGTACTAGGAATAAGTTCCTTCCTTATGAAGAAGGTTGAGTCCAGCAAGTTCAAACTTACCTTGTTGGTGTAATCTTATAAGATGTACAAGTTAGTAGATTCCCCTCATTTCTAAAGTAGTTTGTTTAGAAATCAAACATTGTCATTCCCAAACACTCCACTGGGTGGAATAAGCTAGTTCAGTTCTCGGAATCTGATGCTTTCTTAGGAAGAAGGTTGAGAGCAGCAAGTTCAAACTTTCCTTGGTTGTGTAATCTAACAAGGTGTACAATTTAGTAGATTGGCCTCATTTCTACAGGATATGGTTAGAAAACAAACATCTTCATTGCCAAGCACTGTACTGTGTGAAATAAGTAAGTTCGGTTCTAGTAATAAGTTGCTTTCCTACCAAGAAGTTGAATGCAGCAAGTTCAAACTTTCCTTGTTTGTGTAATCTAAAAAGATGTACAACTTCCAAATTTCGCCTCATTTCTAAAGCAGTTTGTTTAGAGAACAAACATCTTCATTGGCAAATACTGTACTGTGTGAAATAAGCTAGTTTAGTTCTAGGAATCACTTTCATTCGTAAGAAGAAGGTTGAGTGAAGCAAGTTCAAAATTTCATTGTTTGTGTAATCTAAGATGTACAACTTACAAATTTCGCCTCATTTCTGAAGTAGTTTGTTCAGAAAACAAACGTCTTCATTGCTGAACACTGTATTGTGTGAAATAAGCTAGTTCGGTTCTAAGAATAAGTTCCTTGCCTACGAAGAAGGTGGAGTCCAGCAAGTTTCAACTTACCTTGTTGATGTAATTGAAAAAGATGTACAAGTTAGTAGATTCCCCCCATTTCTAAAGTAGTTTCTTTAGAAAACAAACATTTTCAATCCATAAACACTCTACTGTGTGGAATAAGGTAGTTCAGTTCTAGGAATCAGTTTCTTTTCGCTGAAGATGGTTGAGTGCAGCAAGTTCACAATTTCCTTGTTAATGTAATATAAAATGATGTACAACTGAGTAGATTTGCCTCATTTCTAAAGTAGTTTCTTGAGAAAACAAACATCTTCATTGCCGAACACTCTACTCTGTGAAATAAGCTAGTTCGGTTCTAGGAATAAGTTCCTTTCCTACAAAGAAGGTTCAGTGCAGCAAGTTCAAACTTTCCTTGTTTGTGTAACCAAACAAGATGTACAACTTACAAATTTCGCCTCATTTTTAAGTAGGTTGTTTAGAAAACAAATATCTTCATTGCAGAACGCTGTACTATGTGAAACAAGCTTGTTCGGTTCTAGGAATCAGTTTCTTTTCCACGAAGAAGGTTGATTGCAGCAAGTTCAAACTTTCTTTTTATGTGTAATGTAACAAGATGTACTACTTAGTAGATTTGCCTCATTTATAAAGTAGTTTGTTGAGAAAACAAACATTTTCATTGGCCAACACTCTATTTTGTGAAATAAGCTAGTTCGGTTCTAGGAATCTGATGCTTTCCTACGAACAAGGTTGAGTGCAGCAAGTACAAACTTTCCTTGTTAATGTAATCTAAGAAAATGTACAACTTAGTAGATTGGACTCATTTCTACAGGAGTTTGTTTAGAAAACAAACATCTTCATTGCCAAACACTGTACTGTATGAAATAAGCTAGTTCGGTTCTAGGAATCAGTTCCTTTCCTACAAAGACGGTTGAGTGCAGCAACTTCAATCTTACCTTGTTTGAGTAATCTAACAAGATGTACAAGTTAGTAGATTCGCCTCATTTCTAAAGTAGTTTGTTTAGAAAACAATCATCTTCATTCCCGAATACTCTACTGTGTGAAATAGGCTAGTTCGGTTCTAGGAATCAGTGGCTTTCCTAAGAAGAACCTTGATTGCAGCAAGCTCAAACTTTCCTTGTTTGTGTAATCTAACAAGATGTACAACTTACAAGTTTCGCCTCATTTCTAAAGTAGTTTGTTTAAAAAACAAACATCTTCATTGCCAAACACTGTACTGTGTGAAATAAACGAGTTTGGATCTAGGAATCAGTTTCTTTCGACGAAGATGGTTGTGTTCAGAAAGTTCAAACTTTCCTTGTTAATGTAAACTAAAAATATGTACAATTTATTACATTGGCCTGATTTCTACAGGAGTTTGTTTAGAAAATCAACATCTTCTTTGCCTAACACTGTACTGTGTGAAATAAGCTAGTTCGGTTCTAGCAATAATTTCCTTTCCTACGAAGAAGGTTGAGTGTAGCAAGTTGAAACTTTCCTTGTTTGTGTAATCTAAGATGTACAACTTACAAATTTCCCATCATTTCTAAAGTAGTTTGTTCAGCAAACATCTTCATTGCCGAACGTTCTACTGGCTGAAATAAGCTAGTTCGGTTCTTGGAATCAGTTTCTTTTCAACGAAAATGTGTGAGTGCAGCAAGTAGAAACTTTCCTTGTTAATGTAATCTAAAAAGATGTACAACTTAGTACATTTGCCTCATTTTTAAAGTAGTTTGTTGATAAAACAAACATCTTCATTACTGAACACTCTACTGTGTGAAATAAGCTAGGTCAGTTCTAGGAATAAGTTCCTTTCCTACAAAGAAGGTTCAGTGCAGCAAGTTCAAACTTACCTTGTATGTGTAATGTAACAAGGTGTACAGCTTAGTAGATTCTCCTCATTTGTAATGTAGTTTGTTTAGAAAACAAACATCTTCCTTGCCAAACACTGTACTGTGTGAAATAAGCTTGTTCGGTTCTAGGAATCAGTTGCTTTCCTATGAAGAAGGTTGATGGCCACAAGTTCAAACTTTGCTTGTTAATGTAATCTAAAGAGATGTACAATTCATTGCCGAACACTGTACTGTGTGAAATAAGCTTGTTCTGTTCTAGAAATAAGTTGCTTTCCTACAAAGAAGGTTGAGTGCACCAAGTTCAAACTTTCCTTGTTTGTGAAATCTAACAAGATGTACAAGGTAGTAGAATCACCTCATTTCTAACGTAGTTTGTTTAGAAAAAAAAAATCTTCATTGCCGAACACTGTACTGTGTGAAATAAGCTAGTTCGGTGATAGGAAACAGTTGCTTTCCTACGAAGAAGGTTGATTGCAGCAAGTTCAAACTTTACTTGTTAATGTTATCTAAAAAGATGTACAATTTAGTAGATTAGCGTCATTTCTACAGGAGTTCGTTTAGAAAACAAACATCTTCATTGCCAAACACTGTACTGGGTGAAATAAGCTAGTTCGGTTCTAGGAATCAGTTACTTTCCTACAAAGAAGGTTGAGTGCAGCAAGTTCAAACTTTCCTTGTTTGTGTAATCTAACAAGATGTGCACCTTACAAGTTTTGACTCATTTCTAAAGTAGTTTGTTTAGAAAACAAACATCTTCATTGCCGAAAACTGTACTGTGTGAAATAAGCAAGTTCGGTTCTAGGAAACAGTTTCTTTACTACGAAGATGGTTGAATGCAGCAAGTTCAAACTTTCCTTGTTAATGTAATCTAAAAACATGTACAATTTAGTAGATTGGCCTCATTTCTACAGGAGTTTGTTTAGAAAACAAACATCTTCATTGCGAAACACTGTACTGTGTGAAATAAGCTAGTTGGGTTCTAGGAATAAGTGCCTTTCCTACCAAGAAGGTTGAGTGCAGCAAGTTCAAACTTACCGAGTTTGTGTAATCTAACAACATGTACAAGGGAGCAGATTCGCCTCATTTCTAAAATAGTTTGTTTAGAAAACAAACATCTTCATTGCAGAAAATTGTACGGTGTGAAATAAGTTAGTTCGGTTCTAGGAATCAGTTTCTTTTCCACGAAGAAGGTTGATTGCAGCAAGTTCAAACTTTCCTTGTATGTGTAATGCAACAAGCTGTACAGCTTAGTAGAGTGTCCTCATTTGTAATGTAGTTTGTTTAGAAAACAAACATCTTCCTTGACAAACACTGTACTGTGTGAAATAAGCTAGTTCGGTTCTAGGAATCAGTTGCTTTCCTATCAAGAAGGTTGATTGCAGCAAGTTCAAACTTTCCTTGTTAATGTAATCTAAAGAGATGTACAATTTAGTAGATTGGCCTCATTTCTACAGGAGATTGTTTAGAAAACAAACACCTTCATTCCCGAACACTGTATGTGTGAAATAAGCTTGTTCGGTTCTAGAAATCAGTTGCTTTCCTACCAAGAAGGTTCTGTGGAGGAAGTTCAAACTTTCCTTGTTTGTGTAATCTCACAAGATGTACAACTTACAAGTTTCCCTTCATTTCTAAACTACTTTGTTTAGAACACAAACATTTTCACTGCCGAACACTGTACTGTGTGAAATAAGCTAGTTTGGTTCTAGGAATCAGTTTCTTTTCCATGATGAAGGTTGATTGCAGCAAGTTCAAACTTTCCTTGTTAATGTAATCTAAGAAGATGTACAACCTAGTAGATTGGCCTCATTTCCAAAATAGTTTGTTTAGAAAACAAACATCTTCATTTCCGAACCGTGTACTGTGTGAAATAAGCTAGTTCGGTTGTAGGAATTAGTTGCTTTCCTACGAAAAAGGTTGAGTGCAGCAAGTTCAAACATACCTTGTTGGTGTAATATAACAAGATGTACAACTTACAAATTTCGCCACATTTCTGAAGTAGTTTCTTTAGAAATCAAACATCTTCATTGCCGAATACTGTACTGTGTGATATAAGCTAGTTCGGTTCTAGGAATCATTTTCTTTTCGACGAAGATGGTTGAGTGCAGCAAGTTCAAACTTTCCTTGTTTGTGTAATCTAACAAGATGAACAAGTTGGAAGATTCGCCTCATTTCTAAATTACTTTGTTTAGAAAACAAACATGTTCATTTCCGAGCACTGTACAGTGAGAAATAACTTAATTCAGTTCTATAAATCAGTTGCTTTCCTACAAAAAACCTTGATTGCAGGAAGTTCAAACTTTCCTTGTTTGTGTAATCTAACAAGATGTAGAACTTACAAGTTTCGCTTCATTTCTAAACTACTTCGTTTAGAACACAAACATCTTCATTTCCGAATACTGTACTCTGTGATATATGATAGTTCGGTTCTAGGAATCATTTTCTTTCCTACGAAGAAGGTTCAGTCCACAAGTTCCAACTTACCTTGTTGGTGTAATCTAATAAGATGTACAAGTTAGTAGATTCCCCTCATTTCCAAAGTAGTTTGTTTAGAAAACAAACATCTTCATTCCCGAACACTCTAGTGTGTGGAATAAGCTAGTTCGGTTCTGGGAATCTGATGCTTTCCTACGAAGAAGATTGAGTGCAGCAAGTTCAAACTTTCCTTGTTAATGTAATCTAAAAAAATGTACAACTTAGTAGATTGGCCTCATTTCTACAGGAGTTTGTTTAGAAAACAAATATCTTCATTGCTGAACACTGTACTGTGTGAAATAAGGTAGTTCGCTTCTAGGAATCATTTTCTTTCCTACGAAGAAGGTTGAGTGCAGCAAGTTCAAACTTTCCTTGTTAATGTAATCTAAAAAGATGTACAATTTAGTAGATTGACCTCATTTCTAGAGGAGTTTGTTTAGAAAAAAACATCTTCATTGCCAAAAACTGTACTGTGTGAAATAAGCTTATTCGGTTCTAGAAATCAGTTGCTTTCCTACGAAGAATGTTGAGTGCAGCAAGTTTATATTTTCCTTGTTTGTGTAATCTAACAAGATGTACAAGGTAGTAAACTAGCCTCATTTCTAAAGTAGTTTGTTTAGAAAGCAAACATTTTCATTGCCGAACCCTGTACTGCATGAAATAAGCTAGATCGGTTCCAAGAATCAGTTGCTTTCCTATGAAGAAGGTTGAGTGCAGCAAGTTCAAACTTACCTTGTTGGTGTAATCTAACAAGATGTACAAGTTAGTAGAGTCGCCTCATGGCTAAAGTAGTTCGTTTAGAAAACAAACATCTTCATTGCCATACCCCGTACTACGTGAAATAAGCTAGATCGTTTCTAGAAAACAGTTTCTTTCCTACGATGAAGGTTGATTGCAGCAAGTTCAAACTTTCATTGTTAATATAATCTAAAAAGATGTAAAATTTAGTAGATTGTCCTCATTTCTACAGGAGTTTGTTTAGAAATCAAACATCTTTATTTCTGAACACTGTACTTTGTGAAATAAGCTACTTCGGTTCTATGAATCAGTTTCTTTCCTACCAAGAAGTTTGAGTGCAGCAAGTTCAAACTTAAATTGTTTGTGTAATCTCACAAGATGTACAACTTACAAGTTTCGCTTCATTTCTAAACTACTTTGTTTGGAACACAAACATTTTCATTGCCGACCACTGTACTGTGTGAAATAAGCTAGTTCAGTTCTAGGAATCATTTTCTTTTCTACGAAGATGGTTGATTGCAGTAACTTCAAATTTTCCTTCTTTGTGTAATCTAAGAAGATGTACAACCTAGTAGATTGGCCTCATTTCTAAAGTACTTTGTTTAGAAAACAAACATCTTTATTGCAGAACACAGTACTGTGTGAAATAAGCTAGTTTGGTTCTAGGAGTCAGTTTCTTTTCGACGAAAATGGTTGAGTGCAGCAAGTTCAAACTTTGCTTCTTAATGCAATCTAAAAAGATGTACAACTTAGTAGATTAGGCTCATTTCTACAGTAGTTTGTTCAGAAAACAAAAATCTTCATTGCCCAACACTGTACTCGGTGACCAAAGCCAGTTCATTTCTAGGAATCAGTTGCTTTCCTACGAGGAATGTTGAGTGAAGCAAGTTCTAACTTTCCTTGTTTCTGTACTCTCACAAGATGTACAACTTACAAGTTTCACTTCATTTCTAAACTACTTTGTGTAGAACACAAACACCTTCATTGCCGAACACTGTTATCTCTGAGATATAAGCTAGTTCAGTTCTAGGAATCAGTTTCTTTACAACGAAGAAGGAAGAGGGTAGCAAGTTCAAATTTACCTTTTTGGTGTAATCCAACAAGATGTACAAGTTAGTAGATTCGTCTCATTTCTAAAGTAGTTTGTTGAGAAAAGAAACATCTTCATTGCCGAACACTCTACTGTGTGAAATAAGCTAGTTCAGTTTCTTTTCCACGAAGAAGGTTGTTCTAGGAATCAGTTTCTCGTTTTTTCAACAAAGATGGTTGATTGCAGCAAGTTCAAACTTTCCTTGTTAATGTAATCTAAAAAGATGTACAAATTAGTAGATTGGCCTCATTTCTACAGGAGTTTGTTTAGAAAACAAACATCTTCATTTCCGAACCCTGTACTGTGTGAAATAAGCTACTTCGGTTCTAGGAATCGGTTTCTTTCCTACGAAGAAGGTTGAGTGCAGCAAGTTCAAACCTACCTTGATTCTGTAATCTAACAAGATGTACAAGTTAGGAGATTCGCCTCATTTGTAAAGTTCTTTGTTTAGAAAACAAATATCTTCATTGCCGAACACAGCGCAGTGTGAAATAGGCGGGTTTCGTTATAAGAATCAGTTTATTTTGACCAAGATGTTTGAGTGGAACAAGTTCAAACTTTCCTTGTTAATGTAATGTAACAAGATGTATAGCTTAGTAGAGTCTCCTCATTTCTAATGTACTTTGATTAGAAAACAAACATCTTCATTGCCGAACACTGTACTGTGTGAAATAAACTAAGTCGGTTATAGCAATCAGTTTCTTTTCGACAAAGATGGTTGAGTGCAGCAAGTTCAAACTTTCCTTGTTAATGTTATTTAAAAAGATGTACTACTTAGTAGATTTGCCTCATTTCTAAAGTAGTTTGTTGAGAAAACAAACATCTTCCTTGCCGAACACTCTACTCTGTGAAATAAGCTAGTTCGGTTCTAGGAATCTGATGCTTTGCTATGAAGAAGGTCGATTGCAGCAAGTTCAAACTTTCCTTGTTCATGTAATCCAAAAAATGTGCAATTTAGTACATGGGCTTGTTTTCTGCAGGAGTTTGTTTAGAAAACAAACATCTTCATTACTGATCATTGTACTGTGTGAAATAAGCAAGTTCAGTTCTAGGAATAAGTTCCTTCCCAAGAAGAAGGTTGAGTCCAGCAAGTTCAAATTTACCTTTTTGGTGTAATTTAATAAGATGTACAAGTTAGTAGAGTCCCCTCATTTCTAAAGTAGTTTGTTTAGAAAAGAAACATCTTCATTACAGAACACTCTGCTGTGTGGAATAAGGTAATTTGGTTCTAGGAATCTGATGCTTTCCTATGAAGAAGGTTGATTGCAGCAAGTTCAAACTTTCCTTGTTAATGTAATCTAAAAACATGAACAATTTAGTAGATTGTCCTCATTTCTACAGGAGTTTGTTTAGAAAACAAAATATCTTCATTGCCAAACACTGTACTGTGTGAAATATGCTTGTTTGGTTCTAGAAATCAGTTGCTTTCCTACGAGGAAGGTTGAGTGCACCAAGTTCAAACTTTCCTTGTTTGTGAAATCTAACAAGATGTACAAGGTAGTAGACTCGCCTCATTTCTAAAGTAGTTTGATTAGAAAGAAAACATCTTCATTGCTGAACACTGTACTGTGTGAAATAAGGTAGTTCGGTTCTAGGAATCAGTTTCTTTCCCACGAAGAATGTTGCGTGCAGAAAGTTCAAACTTCCCTGTTTGTGTAATCTAACAAGATGTACAACTTACAAGTTTCGCCTCATTTCTAAAGTAGTTATTTAGAAAACAAACATCTTCATTGCCGAACACTGTACTGTGTGAAATAAGCTAGTTCGGGTATAGCAATCAGTTTCTTTTCGAAAAAGATGGTTGCGTGCAGCAAGTTCAAACTTTCCTTGTTAATGTTATTTAAAAAGATGTTCTAAAGGAGTTTGTTTAGAAAACAAACTTAGAAAACTTAGTAGATTTGCCTCATTTCTAAAGGAGTTTGCTGAGAAAACCAACATCTTCATTGCCAAACACTGTACTGTGTGAAATATGCTTGTTTGGTTCTAGAAATCAGTTGCTTTCCTACGAAGAAGGTTGAGTGCACCAAGTTCAACTTTCCTTGTTTGTGAAATCTAAGAAGATGTACAAGGTAGTAGACTCGCCTCATTTCTAAAGTAGTTTGTTTAGAAAACAAACATCTTCATTGCCGAACACGGTACTGTGTGAAATAAGCTAGTTCGGTTCTAGCAATCAGTGTCTTTTCCTCGAAGACGGTTGATTGCAGCAAGTTGAAACTTACCTTGTATGTGTAATGTAACAAGGTGTACAGCTTAGTAGAGTCTCCTCATTTGTAATGTAGTTTGTTTAGAAAACAAACATCTTCCTTGCCGAACATTGTACTGTGTGAAATAAGCTAGTTCGGTTCTAGGACTCAGTTGCTTTCCTATGAAGAAGGTTGATTGCAGCAAATTCTAACTTTCCGTGTTAATGTAATCTAAAGAGATGTACAATTTAGTAGATTGGCCTCATTTCTACAGGAGTTTGTTTAGAAAACCAACACCTTAATTGCCGAACACTGTACTGTGTGAAATAAGTTGTTTTGTTCTAGAAATCAGTTGCTTTCCTACGAAGAAGGTTGAGTACAGGAAGTTCAAACTTTCCTTGTTTGTGTAATCTAACAAGATGTAAAACTTACAAGTTTTGCGTCATTTCTAACGTAGTTTGTTTGGAAAAAAAACATCTTCATTGCCGAACACTGTACTGCGTGAAATAAGCTAGTTCGGTTCTAGGAACCAGTTGCTTTCCTACGAAGAAGGTTGATTGCAGCAAATTCAAACTTTTTAATGTTATCTAAAAAGATGTACAGTTTAGTACATTGGCCTTGTTTCTACAGGAGTTCATTTAGAAAACAAACATCTTCATTGCCGAACAATGTACTGGGTGGAATGAGCTAGTTCAGTTCTAGGAATCAGTTACTTTCCAACGAAGAAGGTTGAGTGCAGCAAGTTCAAACTTTCCTTGTTTGTGTAATCTAACAAGATGTACAACTTACAAGTTTCACCTCATTTTTAAAGTAGTTTGTTTAGAAAGGAAACGTCTTCATTGCTGAACACTGTACTATGTGAAATATGCTAGTTTGGTTCTAGGAATCAGTTTCTTTTTGACGAAAATGGTTGGGTGCAGCAAGTTCAAACTTTACTTGTTAATGTAATCTAAAAAGATGTACAAGTTAGTGGATTTGCCTCATTTTTTAAGTAGTTTGTTGAGAAAACAAATATCTTCATTTCCGAACACTCTACTGTGTGAAATAAGCTAGTTCGGTTCTAGGAAAAAGTTCCTTTCCTACAAAGAAGGTTCAGTGCAGCAAGTTCAAACTTTCCTTGTTTGTGTAACCGAACAAGATGTACAACTTACAAGTTTCGCCTCATTTTTAAGTAGGTTGTTTAGAAAACAAACATCTTCATTTCAGAACGCTGTACTATGTGAAACAAGCTTGTTCGGTTGTAGGAATCAGTTTCTTTTCCACGAAGAAGGTTGATTGCAGCAAGTTCAAACTTTCTTTTTATGTGTAATGTAACAAGACGTACTACTTAGTAGATTTGCCTCATTTATAAAGTAGTTTGTTGAGAAAACAAACACTTTCATTGCCCAACACTCTACTTTGTGAAATAAGCTAGTTCGGTTCTAGGAATCTGATGGTTTCCTACGAACAAGGTTGAGTGCAGCAAGTACAAACTTTCCTTGCTAATGTAATCTAAGAAAATGTACAACTTAGTAGATTGGACTCATTTCTACAGGAGTTTGTTTAGAAAACAAACATCTCCATTGCCGAACACTGTACTGTATGAAATAAGCTAGTTCGGTTCTCGGAATCAGTTTCTTTCCTACGAAGAAGGTTGAGTGCAGCAACTTCAAACTTACCTTGTTTGAGTAATCTAACAAGATGTACAAGTTAGTAGATTCGCATCATTTCTAAAGTAGTTTGTTTAGAAAACAATTATCTTCCTTCCTGAATACTCTACTGTGTGAAATAGGCTAGTTCGGTTCTAGGAATCAGTGGCTTTCCTAAGAAGAACCTTGATTGGAGCAAGCTCAAACTTTCCTTGTTTGTGTAATCTAACAAGATGTACAACTTACAAGTTTCGCCTCATTTCTAAAGTAGTTTGTTTAAAAAACAAACATCTTCATTGCCAAACACTGTACTGTGTGAAATAAGCTAGTTTGGATCTAGGAATCAGTTTCTTTAGACGAAGATGGTTGTGTGCAGAAAGTTCAAACTTTCCTTGTTAATGTAATCTAAAAATATGTACCATTTATTACATTGGCCTGATTTCTACAGGAGTTTGTTTAGAAAATGAACATCTTCATTGCCTAACACTGTACTGTGTGAAATAAGCTAGTTCGGTTCTAGCAATAATTTCCTTTCCTACGAAGAAGGTTGAGTGTAGCAAGTTGAAACTTTCCTTGTTTGTGTAATCTAAGATGTACAACTTACAAATTTCCCATCATTTCTAAAGTAGTTTGTTCAGCAAACATCTTCATTGCCGAACACTGTACTGGCTGAAATAAGCTAGTTCGGTTCTTGGAATCAGTTTCTTTTCGATGAAAAATGTGTGAGTGCAGCAAGTACAAACTTTCCTTGTTAATGTAATCTAAAAAGATGTACAACTTAGTACATTTGCCTCATTTTTAAAGTAGTTTGTTGAGAAAACAAACATCTTCACTACTGAACACTGTACTGTGTGAAATTAGCTAGTTCAGTTCTAGGAATCAGGTGCTTTCCTGCGAAGAACCTTGAGTTCAGGAAGTTCAAACTTTCCTTGTTTGTGTAATCTAAGAAGATGTAAAACTTACAAGTTTTGCCTCATTTCTAAAGTAGTTTCTTTAGAAAACAAACATGTTCATTGCCGAACATGGTACTGTGTGAAATAAGCTAGTTCAGTTCTAGGAATCAGTGTCTTTTCCACGAAGAAGGTTGATTGCAGCAAGTTCAAACTTACCTTGTATGTGTAACATAACAAGGTGTACAGCTTAGTAGAGTCTCCTCATTTGTAATGTAGTTTGTTTAGAAAACAAACATCTTCATTGCCGAACACTGTACTGTGTGAAATAAGCTAGTTCGGTTCTAGGAATCAGTTGCTTTATTATGAAGAAGGTGGATGGCCACAAGTTCAAACTTTCCTTGTTAATGTAATCTAAAGTGATGTACAATTCATTGCCGAACACTGTACTGTGTGAAATAAGCTTGTTCTGTTCTGGAAATCAGTTGCTTTCCTACAAAGAAGGTTGAGTGCACCAAGTTCAAACTTTCCTTGTTTGTGAAATCTAACAAGATGTACAAGGTAGTAGACTCGCCTCATTTCTAACGTAGTTTGTTTAGAAAAAAAACATCTTCATTGCCGAACACGGTACTGTGTGAAATAAGCTAGTTCGGTTCTAGCAATCAGTGTCTTTTCCTCGAAGACGGTTGATTGCAGCAAGTTGAAACTTACCTTGTATGTGTAATGTAACAAGGTGTACAGCTTAGTAGAGTCTCCTCATTTGTAATGTAGTTTGTTTAGAAAACAAACATCTTCATTGCCGAACACTGTACTGTCTGAAATAAGCTAGTTCGGTTCTAGGAATCAGTTGCTTTATTATGAAGAAGGTGGATGGCCACAAGTTCAAACTTTCCTTGTTAATGTAATCTAAAGTGATGTACAATTCATTGCCGAACACTGTACTGTGTGAAATAAGCTTGTTCTGTTCTGGAAATCAGTTGCTTTCCTACAAAGAAGGTTGAGTGCACCAAGTTCAAACTTTCCTTGTTTGTGAAATCTAACAAGATGTACAAGGTAGTAGACTCGCCTCATTTCTAACGTAGTTTGTTTAGAAAAAAAACATCTTCATTGCCGAACACTGTACTGCGTGAAATAAGCTAGTTCGGTTCTAGGAAACAGTTGCTTTCCTACGAAGAAGGTTGATTGCAGCAAGTTCAAACTTTACTTGTTAATGTTATCTAAATAGATGTACAATTTAGTAGATTAGCCTCATTTCTACAGGAGTTCATTTAGAAAACAAATATCTTCATTGCCAAACACTGTGCTGGGTGAAATAAGCTAGTTCGGTTCTAGGAATCAGTTACTTTCCTACAAAGAAGGTTGAGTGCAGCAAGTTCAAACTTTCCTTGTTTGTGTAATCTAACAAGATGTGCACCTTTCAAGTTTCGAATCATTTCTAAAGTAGTTTGTTTAGAAAACAAACATCTTCATTGCTGAACACTGTACTGTGTGAAATAAGCTAATTCAGTTCTAGGAAAGTTTCTTTACTACGAAGATGGTTGAATGCAGCAAGTTCAAACTTTCCTTGTTAATGTAATCTAAAAACATGTACAATTTAGTAGATTGTCCTCATTTCTACAGGAGTTTGTTTAGAAAACAAACATCTTCATTGCCGAACACTGTACTGTGTGAAATAAGCTAGTTGGGTTCTAGGAATAAGTGCCTTTCCTACGAAGAAGGTTGAGTGCAGCAAGTTCAAACTTACCAAGGTTGTGTAATCTAACAACATGTACAAGGGAGCAGATTCGCCTCATTTCTAAAATGGTTTGTTTAGAAAACAAACATCTTCATTGCCGAACACTGTATGGTGTGAAATAAGGTAGTTCGTTTCTAGGAATCAGTCTCTTTCCTACGAAGAAGGTTGAGTGCAGCAAGTTCAAACTTTCCTCGTTAATGTAATCTAAAAAGATGTACAACTTAGTAGATTGACCTCATTTCTAGAAGAGTTTGTTTAGAAAAAAAAATCTGCATGCCAAAAACTGTCCTGTGTGAAATAAGCTTATTCAGTTCTAGAAATCAGTGGCTTTCCTACGAACAATGTTGAGTGCAGCAAGTTTATATTTCCTTGCTTGTGTAATCTAACAAGATATACAAGGTAGTAGACTAGCCTCATTTCTAAAGTAGTTTCTTTAGCAAGCAAACATTTTCATTGCCAAACCCTGTACTGCGTGAAATAAGCTAGATCGGTTCTAGGAATCAGTTGCTTTCCTATGAAGAAGGTTGAGTGCAGCAAGTTCAAACTTACCTTGTTGGTGTAATCTAACAAGATGTACCAGTTAGTAGATTCGCCTCATGTCTAATGTAGTTCGTTTAGAAAACAAACATATTCATTGCCATACCCCGTACTACGTGAAATAAGCTAGATCGTTTCTAGAAAGCAGTTTCTTTCCTACGATGAAGGTTGAGTGCAGCAAGTTCTAACTTTCCTTGTTTGTGTAATCTCACAAGATGTACAATTTACAAGTTTCTCTTCATTTCTAAACTACTTGGTTTAGAACAGAAACATCTTCATTGCCCAAGACTGGACTCTGTGATATAAGCTAGTTCGCTTCTAGGAATCAGTTTCTTTACTACGAAGAAGGAAGAGTGCAGCAAGTTCAAACTTACCTTGTTGGTGAAATCTAACAAGATGTAAACGTTAGTAGATTCGCCTCATGTCTAAAGCAGTTTGTTGAGAAAACAAACATCTCCATTGCCGAACACTGTACTGTGTGAAATAAGCTAGTTCGGTTCTAGGAATCAGTTTCTTTTCCACAACGAAGGTTGATTGCAGCAAGTTCAAACTGTCCTTGTTAATGTTATCTAAAACGATGTACAACGTAGTAGATTGGCCTCATTTCTTCAGAAGTTTGTTGAGACAACAAACATCTTCATTGCTGAACACTGTACTGTGTGAAATAAGCTAGTTTGGTTCTAGGAATCAGTTTCTTTTCCACGAAGAAGGTTGATTGCAGCAAGTACAAACTTTCCTTGTTAAAGTAATCTAAAAAGATTTACAACGTAGTAGATTGGTCTCATTTCTACAGGAGTTTGTTTAGATAACAAACATCTTCATTGCCGAACACTGTACAGTGTGAAATAAGCTACTTCGGTTCTAGGAATCAGTTTCTTTCCTTCCAAGAAGGTTGAGTGCAGCAAGTTCAAACTTACCTTGTTTGTGTAATCTAACAAGATGTACAAGTTAGTAGATTCGCCTCATTTCTAAAGTAGTTTGTTGAAAAAACAAACAACTTCATTGCCGAACACTGTACTGTGTGAAATAAGCTACTTCGGTTCTAGGAATCAGTTTCTTTTCCTCGAAGAAGGTTGACTGCAGCAAGTTCAAACATTCCTTGTTAATGTAATCTAAAAAGATGTACAACTTAGTAGATTGGCCTCTTTTCTACAGGAGTTTGTTTAGAAAACAAACATCTTCATTGCCGAACCCTGTACTGTGTGAAATTAGCTACTTCAGTTCTAGGAATCAGTTTCTTTCCTACGAAGAAGGTTCAGTACAGCAAGTTCAAACTTACCTTGTTTGTGTAATCTAACAAGATGTACAAGTTAGGAGATTCGCCTCATTTCTAAAGTTCTTTGTTTAGAAAACAAACATCTTCATTGCCGAATACGGTACAGTGTAATAGGCTGGTTTCGTTCTAAGAATCAGTTTCTTTTGACCAAGATGTTTGAGTGGAACAAGTTCAAACTTTCCTTGTTAATGTAATGTAACAACATGTATAGCTTAGTAGAGTCTCCTCATTTCTAATGTACTTTGATTAGAAAACAAACATCTTCATTGCCGAACACTCTACTCTGTTAAGTAAAATAGTTCGGTTCTCCAATCATGTCTTTCCAACGGAGAAGGTTGAGAGCAGCAAGTTCAAACTTACCTTGTTTGTGTAATCTAACAAGATGTACAAGTTAGGAGATTCGCCTCATTTCTAAAGTAGTTTGTTTAGAAAAGAAACATCTGCATTCCCAAACACTCTACTGTGTGAAATAAGCTAGTTCGGTTCTAGGAATCAGTTTCTTTACTACCAAGAAGGTTGAGTGTAGAAAGTTCAAACTTTCTTAGTTTGTGTAATCGAACAAGATATATGACTTAAAAATTTCGCTTCATTTCTGAACTACTTTGTTTAGAAAACAAACATCTTCATGTCCAAACCCTGTACTGTGTGAAATAAGTTAGTTCGTATCTAGGAATCAGTTTCTTTCCTACGAAGAAGGTTGAGTGCAGCAAGTTCAAACATACCTAGTTTGTGTAATCTAACTAGTTGTACAAGTTAGTAATTTCAACTCATTTCTAAAGTAGTTATTTACAAAACAAACATCTTCATTCCCGAACACTCTGCTGTGTGGATAAGCAAGTTGGGTTCTAGGAATCTGATGCTTTCCTACGAAGAAGGTTCAGTGCAGCAAGTTTAAACTTTCCCAGTTAATGTAATCTAAAAAGATGTATAACTTAGTAGATTAGCCTCATTTTTAAAGTAGTTTTTTGAGAAAACAAACATCTTTGTTGCCAAACACTACTGTGTGAAATAAGCTAGTTCGGTTCTAGGAGTCAGCTGCTTTCCTACGAAGAACCTTGATTGCAGGAAGTTCAAACTCTCCTCGTTTGTGTGATCTAACAAGATGTACAACTTACAAGTTTCGCCTCATTTCTAAAGTAGTTTGTTGAGAAAACAAACATCTTCATTGCCGAACACTGTACTGTGTGAAATAAACTAAGTCGGTTATAGCAATCAGTTTCTTTTCGACAAAGATGGTTGAGTGCAGCAAGTTAAAACTTTCCTTGTTAATGTTATTTAAAAAGATGTACTACTTAGTAGATTTGCCTCATTTCTAATGTAGTTTGTTGAGAAAACCAACATCTTCATTACCGAACACTCTACTCTGTGAAATAAGCTAGGTGGGTTCTAAGAATCAGTTGCTTTCCTCCGAAGAAGGTTGATTGCAGCAAGTTCTAACTTTCCTTGTTAATGTAAGCTAAAAAGATGTACAACTTAGTAGATTGGCCTCATTTCTACAGGAGTTTTTTTAGAAAACAATCATCTTCATTGCCGAACCCTGTACTGTGTGAAATAAGCTACTTCGGTTCTAGGAATCAGTTTCTTTCCTACGAAGAAGGTTGAGTGCAGCAAGTTCAAACTTACCTTGTTTGTGTAATCTAACAAAATGTACAAGTTAGGACATTCGCCTCATTTCTAAAATAGTTTGTTGAGAAAAAAAAACATCTTTATTGCCGAACACTGTACTGTGTGAAATAAGCTAGTTCGGTTCTAGGAATCAGTTTCTTTTCCACGAAGAAGGTTGATTGCAGCAAGTTAAAACTTTTCTCGTTAATGTAATCTAAAAAAATGTACAACGTAGTTGATTGGCCTTGTTTCTACCGGAGTTTGTTTAGGAAACAAACATCTTCATTTCCGAACACTGTACTGTGTGAAATACGCTAGTTCGGTTCTAGGAATCAGTTTCTTTTCCACAAAGAAGGTTGATTGCAGCAAGTTCAAACTTTCCTTGTTAATGTAATCTAAAAAGATGTACAAATTAGTAGATTGGCCTCATTTCTACAGGAGTTTGTTTAGAAAACAAACATCTTCATTTCCGAACCCTGTACTGTGTGAAATAAGCTACTTCGGTTCTAGGAATCAGTTTCTTTCCTACGAAGAAGGTTGAGTGCAGCAAGTTCAAACCTACCTTGATTCTGTAATCTAACAAGATGTACAAGTTAGGAGATTCGCCTCATTTGTAAAGTTCTTTGTTTAGAAAACAAATATCTTCATTGCCGAACACAGCGCAGTGTGAAATAGGCGGGTTTCGTTATAAGAATCAGTTTATTTTGACCAAGATGTTTGAGTGGAACAAGTTCAAACTTTCCTTGTTAATGTAATGTAACAAGATGTATAGCTTAGTAGAGTCTCCTCATTTCTAATGTACTTTGATTAGAAAACAAACATCTTCATTGCCAAACACTGTACTGTATTAAGTAAGATAGTTCGGTTCTCCAGTCATGTATTTTCTACGGAGAAGGTTGAGTGCAGCAAGTTCAAACTTACCTTGTTTGTGTAATCTAACAAGCTGTACAAGTTAGGAGATTCGCCTCATTTCTAAAGTAGTTTGTTTAGAAAACAAACATCTTCATTCCCGAACACTCTGCTGTGTGGAATAAGCAAGTTGGGTTCTAGGAATCTGATGCTTTCCTACGAAGAAGGTTCAGTGCAGCAAGTTCAAACTTTCCCTGTTAATGTAATTTAAAACGATGTATAACTTAGTAGATTGGCCTCATTTTTAAAGTAGTTTTTTGAGAAAACAAACATCTTCGTTGCAGAACACTGTACTGTGTGAAATATGCTAGTTCGGTTCTAGGAATCAGTTTCTTTTCCACGACGAAGGTTGATTGCAGCAAGTTCAAACTTTCCTTGTTAATGTAATGTAAAAGGATGTACAACGTAGTAGATTATCCTCGTTTCTACAGGAGTTTGTTTAGGAAACAAACATCTTCATTGCCGAACCCTGTACTATGTGAAATAAGCTAGTTCAGTTCTAGGAATCAGTTTCTTTCCTACGCAGAAGGTTGAGTGCACCAAGTTCAAACTTACCTTGTTTGTGTAATCTAACAAGATGTACAAGTTAGGAGATTCTCCTCATTTCTAAAGTTCTTTGTTTGGAAAACAAACATCTTCATTGCCAAACACGGTACAGTGTGAAATAGGCTGGTTTCGTTCTAAGAATCAGTTTCTTTTGACCAAGATGTTTGAGTGGAACAAGTTCAAACTTTCCTTGATAATGTAATGTAACACGATGTATAGCTTAGTAGAGTCTCCTCATTTCTAATGTACTTTGATTAGAAAACAAACATCTTCATTGCCTAACACTCTACTGTGTTAAGTAAGATAGTTAGGTTCTCCAATCATGTCTTTCCTACGGAGAAGGTTGATTGGCGCAAGTTCAAACTTTCCTTGTTAATGTAATCTAAAAGGATGTACAACGTAGTAGATTGGCCACGTTTCTACAGGAGTTTGTTTAGGAAACAAACATCTTCATTGCCGAACCCTGTACTGTGTGAAATAAGCTACTTCGGTTCTAGGAATCAGTTTCTTTCCTACGAAGAAGGAAGAGTGCAGCAAGTTCAAACTTACCTTGTTGGTGTAATCTAACAAGATGTACAAGTTAGTAGATTCGCCTCATTTGTAACGTAGTTTGTTGAGAAAACAAACATCTTCATTGCTGAACACTGTACTGTGTGAAATAAGCTAGTTCGGTTCTAGGAATCAGTTTCTTTTCCATGACGAAGGTTGATTGCAGCAACTTCAAACTTTCCTTGTTAATGTAATCTAAAAAGATATACAACGTAGTAGATTGGCATCATTGCTACAGGAATTTGTTTAGCAAACATCTTCATTGCCGAACACTGTACTGCCTGAAATAAGCGAGTTCGGTTCTAGGAATCAGTTTCTTTTCCAGGAAGAAGGTTGATTGCAGCAAGTTCAAACTTTCCTTGTTAATGTAATCTAAAAGGATGTACAACGTATTAGATTGGCCTGGTTTCTACAGGAGTTTGTTTAGGAAACAAATATCTTCATTGCCGAACACTGTACTGCGTGAAATAAGCTAGTTCGGTTCAAGGAATCAGTTTCTTTTCCACTACGAAGGTTGATTGCAGCAAGTTCAAACTTTTCTTGTTAATGTAATCTAAAAAGATGTACAACGTAGTATATTGGCCTCGTTTCTACAGGAGATTGTTTAAGAAACAAACATCTTCATTGCCGAACACTGTACTGTGTGAAATAAGCTAGTTCGGTTCTAAGAATCTGTTTCTTTTCCACGAAGAATTTTTAATGCAGCAAGTTCAAACTTTCCTTGTTAATGTAATCTAAAAAGATGTACAACTTAGTAGATTGGCCTCATTTCTACAGGAGTTTGTTTAAAAAAAAACATCTTCATTGCCAAACCCTGTACTGTGTGAAATAAGCTACTTCGGTTCTAGGAATCAGTTTCTTTCCTACAAAGAAGGGTGAGTGCAGCAAGTTCAAATTTACCTTGTTTGTGTAATCAAGCAAGATGTACAAGTTAGGAGATTCGCCTCATTTCTAAAGTTCTTTGTTTAGAAAACAAACATCTTCATTGGCGAACACGGTACAGTGTGAAATAGGCTGGTTTCGTTCTAAGAATCAGTTTCTTTTGACCAAGATGTTTGAGTGGAACAAGTTCAAACTTTCCTTGTTAATGTAACGTAACAAGATGTATAGCTTAGTAGAGTCTCCTCATTTCTAATGTACTTTGATTAGAAAACAAAAATCTTCATTGCCGAATACTCTACTGTGTTAAGTAAGATAGTTCGGTTCTCCAATCATGTCTTTCCTACGGAGAAGGTTGAGTGCAGCAAGTTCAAACTTACCTTGTTTGTGTAATCTATCAAGCTGTACAAGTTAGGAGATTCGCCTCATTTCTAAAGTAGTTTGTTTAGAAAACAAACATCTTCATTGCCGAACACTGTACTGTGTGAAAAAAGCTAAGTCGGTTACAGCAATCAGTTTCTTTTCGACAAAGATGGTAGAGTGCAGCAAGGTCAAACTTTCCTTTTTAATGTTATTTAAAAAAGATGTACTACTTAGTAGATTTGCCTCATTTCTAAAGTAGTTTGTTGAGAAAACCAACATCTTCATTGCCGAACTCTCTACTATGTGAAATAAACTAGGTGGTTTCTAAAAATCAGTTGCTTTCCTCCGAAGAAGGTTGAGTGCAGCAAGTTCTAACTTTCCCTGTTTGTGTAATCTCACAAGATGTACAATTTACAAGTTTCTCTTCATTGCTAAACTACTTGGTTTAGAACAGAAACATCTTCATTGCCCAACACTGGACTCTGTGATATAAGCTAGTTCGCTTCTAGGAATCAGTTTCTTTACTACGAAGAAGGAAGAGTGCAGCAAGTTCAAACTTACCTTGTTGGTGTAATCTAACAAGATGTACAAGTTAGTAGATTCGCCTCATTTCTAACGTAGTTTGTTGAGAAAACAAACATCTTCATTGCCGAACACTGTACTGTGTGAAACAAGCTATTTCGGTTCTAGGAATCAGTTTCTTTTCCACGACGAAGGTTGATTGCAGCAACTTCAAATTTTCCTTGTTAATGTAATCTAAAAAGATGTACAACGTAGTAGATTGGCCTCGTTTCTACAGGAGTTTGATAAGGAAACAAACATGTTGAATGCCGAACACTGTACTACGTGAAATAAGCTATTTCGGTTCTAGGAATCAGTTTCTTTTCCACGACGAAGGTTGTTTGCAGCAAGTTCAAACTTTTCTTGTTAATGTAATCTAAAACGATGTACAACGTAGTAGATTGGCCTCGTTTCTACAGGAGATTGTATAGGAAACAAACATCTTCATTGCCGAACACTGTACTGTGTGAAATAAGGTAGTTCGGTTCTAGGAATCAGTTTCTTTTCCACGAAGAAGGTTGATTGCAGCAAGTTCAAACTTTCCTTGTTAATGTAATCTAAAAAGATATACAACTTAGTAGATTGGCCTCAATTCTACAGGAGTTTGTTGAGAAAACAATCATCTTCATTGCCGAACCCTGTACTATGTGAAATAAGCTACTTCAGTTCTAGGAATCAGTTTCTTTCCTACGAAGAAGGTTGAGTGCAGCAAGTTCAAACTTACCTTGTTTGTGTAATCTAACAAAATGTACAAGTTAGGACATTCGCCTCATTTCTAAAGTAGTTTGTTGAGAAAACAAACATCTTCATTACCGAACACTGTACTGTGTGAAATAAGCTAGTTCGGTTCTAGGAATCAGTTTCTTTTCCACGAAAAACGTTGATCGCAGCAAGTTCAAACTTTCCTTGTTAATGTAATCTAAAAGGATGTACAACGTAGTAGATTGGCCTCGTTTCTACAGGAGATTGTATAGGAAAGAAACATCTTCATTGCCGAACACTGTACTGTGTGAAATAAGGTAGTTCGGTTATAGGAATCAGTTTCTTTTCCACGAAGAATGTTGATTGCAGCAAGTTCAAACTTTCCTTGTTAATGTAATCTAAAAAGATGTTCAACTTAGTAGATTGGCCTCATTTCTACAGGAGTTTGTTTAGAAAACAAACATCTTCATTGCCGAACCGTGTACTGTGTGAAATAAGCAACTTCGGTTCTAGGAATCAGTTTCTTTCCTACGAAGAAGGTTGAGTGCAGCAAGTTCAACCTTACCTTGTTTGTGTAATCTCACAAGATGTACAAGTTAGGAGATTCGCCTCATTTCTAAAGTTCTTTGTTTAGAAAACAAACATCTTCACTGCCGAACACGGTACAGTGTGAAATAGGCTAGTTTCGTTCTAAGAATCACTTTATTTTGACCAAGATGTTTGAGTGGAACAAGTTCAAACTTTCCTTGATAATGTAATGTAACAAGATGTATAGCTTAGTAGAGTCTCCTCATTTCTAATGTACCTTGATTAGAAAACAAAGATCTTCATTGCCTAACACTCTACTGTGTTAAGTAAGATACTTCGGTTCTCCAATCATGTCTTTCCTACGGAGAAGGTCGATTGCAGCAAGTTCAAACTTTCCTTGTTAATGTAATCTAAAAAGATGTACAATATAGTAGATTGTTCTCATTTCTACAGGAGTTTGTTTAGAAAACAAACATCTTCATTCCCAAACCCTGTACTGTGTGAAATAAGCTACTTCGGTTCTAGGAATCAGTTTCTTTCCTACGAAGAAGGTTGAGTGCAGCAAGTTCAAACTTACATTGGTTGTGTAATCTCACAAGATGCAAAAGCTAGGAGATTCGCCTCATTTCTAAAGTTCTTTGTTTAGAAAACAAACATCTTCATTCCCGAACACGGTACAGTGTGAAATAGGCTGGTTTCGTTCTAAGAATCAGTTTCTTTTAACCAAGATGTTTGACAGGAACAAGTTCAAACTTTCCTTGTTAATGTAACGTAACAAGATGTATAGCTTAGTAGAGTCTCCTCATTTGTAATGTACTTTGATTAGAAAACAAACATCTTCATTGCCGAATACTCTACTGTGTTAAGTAAGATAGTTTGGTTCTCCAATCATGTCTTTCCTACGGAGAAGGTTGAGTGCAGCAAGTTCAAACTTACCTTGTTTGTGTAATCTAACAAGATGTACAAGTTAGGAGATTCTCCTCATTTCTAAAGTAGTTTGTTGAGAAAACAAACATCTTCATTGGCGAACACTGTACTGCGTGAAATAAGCTAGTTCGGTTCTAGGAATCAGTTTCTTTTCCACGACGAAGGTTGATTGCAGCAAGTTCAAACTTTCCTTGTTAATGTAATTTCAAAAGTTGTACAACGTAGTAGATTGGCCTCGTTTCTACAGGAGTTTGTTTAGGAAACAAATATCTTCATTGCCGAACACTGTACTGCGTGAAATAAGCTAGTTCGGTTCAAGGAATCAGTTTCTTTTCCACGAAGAAGGTTGATTGCAGCAAGTTCAAACTTTCCGTGTTAATGTAATCTAAAAAGATGTACAACATAGTAGATTGGCCTCGTTTCTAAAGGAGTTTGTTTAGGAAACAAACATCTTCATTGCCGAACACTGTACTGTTTGAAATAAGCTGGTTCGGTTCTAGGAATCAGTTTCTTTTCCACGAAGAAGGTTGATTGCAGCAAGTTCAAACTTTCCGTGTTAATGTAATCTAAAAAGGTGTACAACATAGTAGATTGGCCTCGTTTCTACAGGAGTTTGTTTAGGAAGCAAACATCTTCATTGCCGAACACTGTACTGTGTGAAATAAGCTAGTTCGGTTCCAGGAATCAGTTTCTTTTCCACGAAGAAGGTTGATTGCAGCAAGATCAAACTTTCATTAATGTAATCTAAAAAGGTGTACATCTTAGTAGATTGGCCTCATTTCTACAGGAGTTTGTTTAGAAAACAAACATCTTAATTGCCGAACCCTGTACTCTGTGAAATAAGCTACTTCGGTTCTAGGAATCAGTTTCTTTACTACGATGAAGGTTGAGTGCAGCAAGTTCAAACTTACCTTGTTTGTGTAATCTAACAAGATGTACAAGTTAGGAGATTCGCCTCATTTCTAAAGTAGTTTGTTTAGAAAACAAACATCTTCATTCCTGAACACTCTGCTGTGTGGAATAAGGAAGTTGGGTTCTAGGAATCTGATGCTTTCCTGCGAAGAAGGTTGAGTGCAGCAAGTTCAAATTTCCCTGTTAATGTAATCTAAAACGATCTATAACTTAGTAGATTCTCCTCATTTTTAAAGTAGTTTTTTGAGAAAACAAACATCTTCGTTACCGAACACTACTGTGTGACATAAGCTAGTTCGGTTCTAGGAGTTAGCTGCTCCCCTACGAAGAACCTTGATTGCAGGAAGTTCAAACTCTCCTTGTTTGTGTGATCTAACAAGATGTACAACTTACAAGTTTCGCCTCAGTTCTGAAGTAGTTTGTTTAGAAAACAAACATCTTCATAGCCGAACACTGTACTGTGTGAAATAAGCTAAGTCGGTTATAGCAATCAGTTTCTTTTCGACAAAGATGGTTGAGTGCAGCAAGTTCAAACTTTCCTTGTTAATGTTATTTAAAAAGATGTACTACTTAGTAGATTTGCCTCATTTCTAAAGGAGTTTGTTGAGAAAACCAACATCTTCATTGCTGAACACTCTACTCTGTGAAATAAGCTAGGTGGGTTCTAAGAATCAGTTGCTTTCCTCCGAGGAAGGTTGAGTACAGCAAGTTCTAACTTTCCTTGTTTGTGTAATCTCACAAGATGTACAATTTACAAGTTTCTCTTCATTTCTAAACTACTTGGTTTAGAACAGAAACATCTTCATTGCCCAACACTGGACTCTGTGATATAAGCTAGTTCGCTTCTAGGAATCAGTTTCTTTACTACGAAGAAGGAAGAGTGCAGCAAGTTCAAACTTTCCTTGTTAAAGTAATCTAAAAATTTGTACAACGTAGTAGATTGGCCTCATTGCTACAGTAGGTTGTTTAGGAAACAAACATCTTCATTGCCGAACACTGTACTGCGTGAAATAAGCTAGTTCGGTTCTAGGAATCAGTTTCTTTTCCACGACGAAGGTTGATTGCAGCAAGTTCAAACTCTCCTTGTTAATGTAATGTAAAAAGATGTACAACGTAGTAGATTGGCCTCGTTTCTACAGGAGTTTGTTTAGGAAACAAACATCATCATTGCTGAACACTGTACTGTGTGAAAAAAGCTAGTTCGGTTCTGGGAATCAGTTTCTTTCCTACGAAGAAGGTTGAGTACAGCAAGTTCAAACTTACCTTGTTTGTGTAATCTAACAAGATGTACAAGTTAGTAGATTCTGTGTGAAAAAAGCTAGTTCGGTTCTGGGAATCAGTTTCTTTTCCTACGAAGAAGGTTGAGTACAGCCTTACCTTGTTTGTGTAATCTAAGAAGATGGTTTCTAAAGTAGTTTGTTGAGAAAACAAACATCTTCATTGCCGAACACTCTACTGTGTGAAATAAGCTAGTTCGGTTCTAGGAATCAGTTTCTTTTCCACGACGAAGGTTGATTGCAGCAAGTTCAAACTTTCCTTGTTAATGTAATCTAAAATGATGTACAACGTAGTAGATTGGCCTCTTTTCTACAGGAGGTTGTTTAGGAAACAAACATCTTCATTGCCGAACACTGTACTGTGTGAAATAAGCTAGTTCGGTTATAGGAATCAGTTTCTTTTCCACGACCAAGGTTGATTGCAGGAAGATCAAACTTTCCTTGTTAATGTAATCTAAAAGGATGTACAACGTAGTAGATTGGCCTCGTTTCTACAGGAGTTTGTTTGTTTAGAAAACTGTGTGAAATAAAAGTTCAAGTTTCTTTTCACAAGGTTGAAGGAAGGTTGTTAATGTAATCTAAAAGGATTCAAACCCTGTAACTGTGTGTTGAAAAATAGTTTGGCTACACCAGTTTTGTTTACTTTCCTTGTTAATGTAATCTAAAAGATGAAAACAAGTTTGTTTCTGCCGAACCAGTTTGTTTGTACTGTGTGAAATAAGCTACTTCGGTTTTCTTTCTTAAGAAGAAGGTTGAGTGCAGCAAGTTCAAACTTACCTTGTTTGTGTAATCTAACAAGATGTACAAGTTAGGAGATTCGCCTCATTTCTAAAGTAGTTTGTTGAGAAAACAAACATCTTCATTCCTGAACACTGTACTGTGTGAAATAAGCTATTACGCTTCTAGGAATCAGTTTCTTTTCCACGACGAAGGTTGATTGCAGCAAGTTCAAACTTTCCTTGTTAATGTAATCTAAAAGGATATACAACGTAGTAGATTGGCCTCGTTTCTACAGATGTTTGTTTAGGAAACAAACATCTTCATTGCCGATCACTGTACTGTGTGAAATAAGCTAGTTCGGTTCTAGGAATCAGTTTCTTTTCCACGAAGAAGGTTGATTGAAGCAAGTGCAAACTTTCCTTGTTAATGTAATCTCAAAAGATGTACAACTTAGTAGATTGGCCTCATTTCTACAGGAGTATGTTGAGAAAACAACCATCTTCATTGCCGAACCCTGTTCTGTGTGAAATAAGCTACTTCGGTTCTAGGAATCAGTTTCTTTCCTACGAAGAAGGTGGAGTGCAGCAAGTTCAAACTTACCTTGTTTGTGTAATCTAACAAGATGTACAAGTTAGGAGATTCGCCTCATTTCTAAAGTTCTTTGTTTAGAAAACAAACATCTTCAATGCTGAACACCGTACAGTGTGCAGCAGGCTGGTTTCGTTCTAAGAATCAGATTCTTTTGACCAAGATGTTTCAGTGGAACAAGTTCAAACTTTCCTTGTTAATGTAACGTAACAAGATGTATAGCTTAGTAGAGTATCCTCATTTCTAATGTACTTTGATTAGAAAACAAACATCTACATTGCCGAATACTCTAGTGTGTTAAGTAAGATAGTTCTGTTTTCCAATCATGTCTTTCCTACGGAGAAGTTTGAGTGCAGCAAGTTCAAACTTACCTTGTTTGTGTAATCTAACAAGATGTACAAGTTAGGAGATTCGCCTCATTTCTAAAGTAGTTTGTTTAGAAAACAAACATCTTCATTCCCGAACACTCTGCTGTGTGGAATAAGCAAGTTGGGTTCTAGGAATCTGATGCTTTCCTACGAAGAAGGTTCAGTGCAGCAAGTTCAAACTTTCCCTGTTAATGTAATCTAAAACGATCTATAACTTAGTAGATTGGCCTCATTTTTAAAGTAGTTTTTTGAGAAAACAAACATCTTCGTTGCCGAACACTACTGTGTGAAATAAGCTAGTTCGGTTCTAGGAGTCAGCTGCTTTCCTACGAAGAACCTTGATTGCAGGAAATTCAAACTCTCCTTGTTTGTGTGATCTAACAAGATGTACAACTTACAAGTTTCGCCTCATTTCTAAAGTAGTTTGTTTAGAAAACAAACATCTTCATTGCCGAACATTGTACTGTGTGAAATAAGCTAAGTCGGTTATAGCAATCAGTTTCTTTTCGACAAAGATGGTTGTCGCAGACAGCTTCAGGTTCGCTGACATGAACTTCCAGACCAGGCACAGTTATTGAGGAAGGGATATTATTTATTGAAGCTTACAGATCCAGGGAAGTTCCATAAAGGCAAGAGAAGCGGCCTGCTCTCCACAGGGCCAAGCAGAGAGAGAGAGAAACCAACCAGCCACCACAGCACACAGAGCAAAACTACAGCCAAAAGGTCACAAAGCACACTTCAGGAAATCCTGCTAGGCACATTTGCATATCTTTACAATAGAATCTGAAACCATCACCACACCTTAAGACCAGGCCCCCAGTGACCTTTCCTCTAGCAAGGTGATTGCAGATGCAAACTATAAAATAATAAAAAAACACTGAATATATTGGGGGACATATATTCAAACTACCACATTCCGCCCCTGGCCCCCAATATATTTAGCTCCTGGCCCCCAATAGATTTATAACTATCACACATTGTAAATTGTACTCAGTCCAATTTTAAAGGTTCTCACAGACTTGATCAACTTAAGATAGTGAGTCCTGTAAAATCAAACAAGTTAAATACTTTCAACATGTCAAGGCACAGAGTAAACATTTTAACTGTATAAGGAATAGCAAGGAGAAATTAGACAATGCAAACTCAACCACCATCAGCCGTCATTAAACTTCTGCAGTTCAAGTTCAATATAACCATAAACTGACAGTCTCCAGGTTTTCCAATTACGCCCCTCCAGCTGGGCAGAGTCGCCAGGGAAAACTTTCATCCCATGCCAACACTGCACTCCATGGTAGCCCTTTTGCACAGTCCTGGTATATCCAAAACATCTTCAGGTCTCCATGCAAACCACGGTCCATCTTCCAAAGGCTCTTCCAGCCTATTCCTGAGGGTTTTCATGACCTGCCTCATGCCGCATCTCAGCTGCGGCTCCTGGAACCATGCAAAACTCATGACCACTCCATGCATTTTTCATGCTTCCAAAACTAATACCAGGTGTGCAGGACACAGCCATATTCTTAATCCAGGGATGAAATAAACCACAGCCTTGAACGGCAGGTTCCTTCTCCAGTCATCTCTTTCCAAGAATTTGCATCTTTAACAGTCTTTCCTCAGGCATCCTCTCCATTGTTTTAATGTAAATCAGTCATCAGGCTACCTTCCTTCCACCTTCCTTAAGATTGCTAATGTGTTGATAATAGAATCTAAACCACTCTCAATGCCTTTACTTTTAACTTGCTTCAGGTTTTCCAACTTAAAATCTTAAAATCTCAGTCCGATATCTTCAGCCAAGCACATCAGTCCATTACAAATTTAACCTTGATCAAACTTTCTGGGCCTGGATAGCAGAATGTAGCCATCCCTTATGCCAATAGCCCAGTTCCAACAAAGTCCTCTGCACTCTTTCCTTCCCCTTAGAAAGCTCATAAGCCAAGCCTCGAAGTACAATACTGTCTGCACTTAGCATTCTCAAACTCTCATCAGAATAGTCCATAAAGCTTGGCTTACCACTCCAGAAGGCATCTTCAGTTGCAAGTACCAAGTCCATGCCCATTCCTCCAAAATAAAGGTTCCAAAAGACGAATATCCACACGGTCAGATTCATCTCACCCCACACTCCTCAGTACCACTTTACTGTTGCAGACAGCTTCAGGTTCGCTGAGATAAACTTCCAGACCAGGCACAGTTATGGAGGAAGGGATATTATTTATTGAAGCTTACAGATCCAGGGGAAGTTACATAAAGGCAAGAGAAGCGGCCTACTCTCCACAGGGCCAAGCAGAGAGAGAGAGAAACCAACCAGCCACCACAGCACACAGAGCAAAACTACAGCCAAAAGGTCACAAAGCACACTTCAGGAAATCCTGCTAGGCACATTTGCATATCTTTACAATGGAATCTCAAACCATCACCACACCTTAAGACCAGGCCCCCAGTGACCTTGCCTCTAGCAAGGTGATTGCAGATGCAAACTATAAAATAATAAAAAAAAAACTGAATATATTGGGGGACATATATTCAAACTACCACAATGGTTGAGTGCAGCAAGTTCAAACTTTCCTTGTTAATGTTATTTAGAAAGATGTACTACTTAGTAGATTTGCCTCATTTCTAAAGTAGTTTGTTGAGAAAACCAACATCTTCATTGCCGAACACTCTACTCTGTGAAATAAGCTAGGTGGGTTCTAAGAATCAGTTGCTTTCCTCCGAGGAAGGTTGAGTACAGCAAGTTCTAACTTTCCTTGTTTGTGTAATCTCACAAGATGTACAATTTACAAGTTTCTCTTCATTTCTAAACTACTTGGTTTAGAACAGAAACATCTTCATTGCCCAACACTGGACTCTGTGATATAAGCTAGTTCGCTTCTAGGAATCAGTTTCATTACTACGAAGAAGGAAGAGTGCAGCAAGTTCAAACTTACCTTGTTAATGTAATCTAACAAGATGTACAAGTTAGTAGATTCGCCTCATTTCTAAAGTAGATTGTTGAGAAAACAAACATCTTCATTGCCGAACACTGTACTGTGTGAAATAAGCTAGTTCGGTTCTAGGAATCAGTTTCTTTTCCACGAAGAAGGTTGATTGCAGCAAGTTCAAACTTTCCTTGTTAATGTAATCTAAAAAGATGTACAACGTAGTAGATTGGCCTCGTTTCTATAGGAGTTTGTTTAGGAAACAAACATCTTCATTGCCGAACACTGTACTGTGTGAAATAAGCTAGTTCGGTTCTAGGAATCAGTTTCTTTTCCACGAAGAAGGTTGATTGCCGCAAGTTCAAACTTTCCTTGTTAATGTAATCTAAAAAGATGTACAACTTAGTAGATTGGCCTCTGTGGTAGTTTGAATATATGTCCCCCAATATATTCAGTGTTTTATTATTTTATAGTTTGCATCTGCAATCACCTTGCTAGAGGCAAGGTCACTGGAGGCCGGTCTTAAGGTGTGGTGATGGTTTGAGATTCCATTGTAAAGATATGCAAATGTGCCTAGCAGGAGTTCCTGAAGTGTGCTCTGTGACCTTTTGGCTGTAGTTTTGCTCTGTGTGCTGTGGTGGCTGGTTGGTTTCTCTCTCTCTCTGCTTGGCCCTGTGGAGAGCAGGCCGCTTCTCTTGCCATTATGGAACTTCCCCTGGATCTGTAAGCTTCAATAAATAATATCCCTTCCTCCATAACTGTGCCTGGTCTGGAAGTTCATCTCAGCGAACCTGAAGCTGTCTGTAACAGTAAAGTGGTACCGAGGAGTGTGGGGTGAGATGAACCTGACCGTGTGGATATTCATCTTTTGGAACCTTTGTTTTGGAGGAATGGGCATGGACTTGGTGCTTGCAACTGAAGATGCCTTCTGGAGTGGTAAGCCAAGTTTTATGGACTATTCTGATGAGAGTTTGAGAATGCTGAATGCAGATAGTACTGAACTTCGAGGCTTGGCTTATGAGGTTTCTAAGGGGAAGGAAAGACTGCAGAGGACTTTGTTGGAATTGGGCTACTGGCATAAGGGATGGCTACGTTCTGCTATCCAGGCCCAGAATGTTTGATGAAGGTTAAATTTGTAATGGACTGATGTGCTTGGCTAAAGATATCGAACTGAGATTTTAAGATTTTAAGTTGGAAAACCTCAATCAAGTTAAAAGCAGAGGCACTGAGACTGGTTTTAGGTTACTGGAGCTGCTATTGTCAACGCATTAGCAATCTTAAGGAAGGTGGAAGGAAGGTGGCCCAACTTGATTTACATTAAAACAATGGAGAGGATGCCTGAGGAAAGACTGTTAGAAATGCAAATTCTTGGAAAGAGTTGACTGGAGAAGGAACCTGCTTTTCAAGGCTATGGTTTATTTTGTCCCTGGATTAAGAATATGGCTGTGTCCTGCACACCTGGTATTAGTTTTGGAAGCATGAAAAATGCATGGAGTGGTCATGTGTTGCACACGGTTCCAGGAGCTGCTGCTGAGATGCGGCATGAGGCAGGGCATGAAGACCCTCAGGAATAGGCTGGAAGAGCCTTTGGAAGATGGACCGTGGTTTGCATGGAGACCTGAAGATGTTTTGGATATACCAGGACTGTGCAAAAAGGGCTACCATGGAGTGCAGTGTTGGCATGGGATGAAAGTTTTCCCTGGCGACTCTGCCCAGCTGGAGGGGCAAAATTGGAAAACCTGGAGACTATCCATCTCTGATTATATTGAACTTGAACTGCAGAAGTTTGATGACTGCTAATGATAGTTGAGTTTGCATTATTCTAGTCTCTCTTTGCTTTTTACCAGTTAAAAATGTTTACTCTGTGCCTTTACATGTTGAAAGTATTTAACTTGTTTGATTTTACAGGACTCACTATCTTAAGTTGATCAAGACTGTGAGAACCTTTGAAATTGGACTGAGTACAATTTACAATGTGTGATAGTTATAAATCTATTGGGGGCCAGGAGCTAAATATATTGGGGGCCAGGGACGGAATGTGGTAGTCTGAATATATGTCCCCCAATATATTCAGTGTTTTATTATTTTATAGTTTGCATCTGCAATCACCTTGCTAGAGGCAAGGTCACTGGGGGCCGGTCTTAAGGTGTGGTGATGGCTTGAGATTCCATTGTAAAGATATGCAAATGTGCCTAGCAGGAATTCCTGAAGTGTGCTGTGTGACTTTTTGGCTGTAGTTTTGCTCTGTGTGCTGTGGTGGCTGGTTGGTTTCTCTCTCTCTCTGCTTGGCCCTGTGGAGAGCAGGCCGCTTCTCTTGCCATTATGGAACTTCCCCTGGATCTGTAAGCTTCAATAAATAATATCCCTTCCTCCATAACTGTGCCTGGTCTGGAAGTTCATCTCAGCGAACCTGAAGCTGTCTGTAACGGCCTCATTTCTACAGGAGTTTGTTTAGGAAACAAATATCTTCATTGCTGAACCGTGTACTGTCTGAAATAAGCTACTTCGGTTCTAGGAATCAGTTTCTTTCCTACGAAGAAGGTTGAGTGCAGCAAGTTCAAACTTACCTTGTTTGTGTAATCTAACAAGATGTACAAGTTAGGAGACTCGCCTCATTTCTAAAGTTCTTTGTTGAGAGAACAAACATCTTCATTGCCGAACATGGTACAGTGTGAAATAGGCTGGTTTCGTTATAAGAATCAGTTTCTTTTGACCAAGATGTTTGAGTGGAACAAGTTCAAACTTTCCTTGTTAATGTAACGTAACAAGATGTATAGCTTAGTAGAGACTCCTCATTTCTAATGTACTTTGATTAGAAAACCCACATCTTCATTGTCGAATACTCTACTGTGTTAATAAGATAGTTCGGTTCTCCAATCATGTCTTTCCTACGGAGAAGGTTGAGTGCAGAAAGTTCAAACTTACCTTGTTTGTGTAATCTAACAAGATGTACAAGTTAGGAGATTCGCCTCATTTCTAAAGTAGTTTGTTTAGAAAACAAACATCTTCATTGCCGAACACTCTACTGTGAAAAGTAAGATAGTTCGGTTCTCCAATCATGTCTTTCCTACAGAGAAGGTTGTGTGCAGCAAGTTCAAACGTACCTTATTTCTGTAATCTAACAAGATGTACAAGTTAGGAGATTCGCCTCATTTTTAAAGTAGTTTGTTTAGAAAACAAACATCTTCATTCCCGAACACTCTGCTGTGTGGAATAAGCAAGTTGGGTTCTAGGAATCTGATGCTTTCCTACGAAGAAGGTTCAGTGCAGCAAGTTCAAACTTTCCCTGTTAATGTAATCTAAAACGATGTACAACTTAGTAGATTGGCCTCATTTTTAAAGTAGTTTTTTGAGAAAACAAACATCTTCGTTGCCGAACACTACTGTGTGAAATAAGGTATTTCGGTTCTAGGAGTCAGCTGCTTTCCTACGAAGAACCTTGATTGCAGGAAGTTCAAACTCTCCTTGTTTGTGTGATCTAACAAGATGTACAACTTACAAGTTTCGCCTCATTTCTAAAGTAGTTTGTTTAGAAAACAAACATCTTCATTGCCGAACACTGTACTGTGTGAAATAAGCTAAGTGGGTTATAGCAATCAGTTTCTTTTCGACAAAGATGGTTGAGTGCAGCAAGTTCAAATTTTCCTTGTTAATGTTATTTAAAAAGATGTACTACTTAGTAGATTTGCCTCATTTCTACAGTAGTTTGTTGAGAAAACCAACATTTTCATTGCCGAACACTCTACTCTGTGAAATAAGCTAGGTGGGTTCTAAGAATCAGTTGCTTTCCTCCGAAGAAGGTTGAGTGCAGCAAGTTCTAACTTTCCTTGTTTGTGTAATCTCACAAGATGTACAATTTACAAGTTTCTCTTCATTTCCAAACTACTTGATTTAGAACAGAAACATCTTCATTGCCCAACACTGGACTCTGTGATGTAAGCTAGTTTGCTTCTAGGAATCAGTTTCTTTACTACTAAGAAGGAAGAGTGCAGCAAGTTCAAACTTACCTTGTTGGTGTAATCTAACAAGATATACAAGTCAGTAGATTCGCCTCATTTCTAAAGTAGTTTGTTGAGAAAACAAACATCTTCATTGCCGAACACTGTACTGTGTGAAATAAGCTAGTTCGGTTCTAGATATCAGTTTCTTTTCCACGACGAAGGTTGATTGCAGCAAGTTCAAACTTTCCTTGTTAATGTAATCTAAAAAGATGTACAACTTAGTAGATTGGCCTCATTTCTACAGGAGTTTTTTTAGAAAACAAACATCTTCATTGCCGAACCCTGTACTGTGTGAAATGAGCTACTTCGGTTCAATGAATCAGTTTCTTTCCTAAGAAGAAGGTTGAGTGCAGCAAGTTCAAACTTACCTGGTTTGTGTAATCTAACAAGATGTACAAGTTAGGAGATTCGCCTCATTTCTAAAGTAGTTTGTTAAGAAAACAAACATCTTCATTGCCGAACACTGTACTGTGAAATAAGCTACTTCGGTTCTAGGAATCAGTTTCTTTTCCATGACGAAGGTTGATTGCAGCAAGTTCAAACTTTCCTTGTTAATGAAATCTAAAAGGATATACAACGTAGTAGATTGGCCCCATTTCTACAGGAGTTTGTTGAGAAAACAAACATCTTCATTGCCGAACACTGTACTGTGTGAAATAAGCTAGTTCGGTTCTAGGAATCAGTTTCTTTTCCACGAAGGAGGTTGATTGCAGCAAGTTCAAACTTTCCTTGTTAATGTAATCTAAAAAGAGGTCCAACTTAGTAGATTGGCCTCACTACTACAGGAGTTTGTTTACAAAACAAATATCTTCATTGCCGAACCCTGTACTGTGTGAAATAAGCTACTTCGGTTCTAGGAATCAATTTCTTTCCTAAGAAGAAGGTTGAGTGCAGCAAGTTCAAACTTACCTTGTTTGTGCAATCTAACAAGATGTACAAGTTATGAGATTCGCCTCATTTCTAAAGTTCTTTGTTTAGAAAACAAACATATTCATTGCTGAACACGGTACAGTGTGAAATAGGCTGGTTTCATTCTAAGAAACAGTTTCTTTTGACCAAGATGTTTGAGTGGAACAAGTTCAAGCCTTCCTTGTTAATGTAACGTAACAAGATGTGTAGCTTAGTAGAGTCTCCTCATTTCTAATGTACTTTGATTAGAAAACAAACATCTTCAATGCCGAATACTCTACTGTGTTAAGTAAGATAGTTCGGTTCTCCAATCATGTCTTTCCTACGGAGAAGGTTGAGTGCAGCAAGTTCACACTTACCTTGTTTGTGTAATCTAACAAGATGTACAAGTTAGGAGATTTGCCTCATTTCTAAAGTAGTTTGTTTAGAAAACAAACATCTTCATTCCCGAACACTCTGTTGTGTGGAATAAGCAAGTTGGGTTCTAGGAATCTGATGCTTTCCTATGAAGAAGGTTCAGTGCAGCAAGTTCAAACTTTCCCTGTTAATGTAATCTAAAACGATGTATAACTTAGTAGATTGGCCTCATTTTTAAAGTAGTTTTTTGAGAAAACAAACATCTTCATTGCCTAATTCTACTGTGTGAAATAAGCTAGTTCGGTTCTAGGAGTCAGCTGCTTTCCTACGAAGAACCTTGATTGCAGGAAGTTCAAACTCTCCTTGTTTGTGTGATCTAACAAGATGTACAACTTACAAGTTTCGCCTCATTTCTAAAGTAGTTTGTTTAGAAAACAAACATCTTCATTGCTGAACACTGTACTGTGTGAAATAAGCTAAGTCGGTTATAGCAATCAGTTTCTTTTCGACAAAGATGGTTGAGTGCAGCAAGTTCAAACTTTCCTTGTTAATGTTATTTATAAAGATGTACTACTTAGTAGATTTGCCTCATTTCTAAAGTAGTTTGTTGAGAAAACCAACATCTTCATTGCCGAACACTCTACTTTGTGGAATAAGCTAGGTGGGTTGTAAGAATCAGTTGCTTTCCTCCGAAGAAGGTTGAGTGCAGCAACTTCTAACTTTCCTTGTTTGTGTAATCTCACAAGATGTACAATTTACAAGTTTCTCTTCATTTGTAAACTACTTGGTTTAGAACAGAAACATCTTCATTGCCCAAAACTGGACTCTGTGATATAAGCTAGTTCGCTTCTAGGAATCAGTTTCTTTACTACAAAGAAGGAAGAGTGCAGCAAGTTCAAACTTACCTTGTTGGTGTAATCTAACAAGATGTACAATCCTTAGTAGTGCTGGGATGCGCCACCACGCCCGGCTGATTCACCTCATTTCTAAAGTAGTTTGTTGAGAAAACAAACATCTTCATTCCCGAACACTCTGCTGTGTGTAATAAGCAAGTTGGGTTCTAGGAATCTGATGCTTTCCTTCGAAGAAGGTTCAGTGCATCAAGTTCAAACTTTCCCTGTTATTGTAATCTAAAATGATGTATAACTTAGTAGATTGGCCTCATTTTTAAAGTAGTTTTTTGAGAAAACAAACATCTTCGTTGCCGAACACTACTGTGTGAAATAAGCTAGTTCGGTTCTAGGAGTCAGTTGCTTTCCTAGGAAGAACCTTGATTGTAGGAAGTTCAAACTCTCCTTGTTTGTGTGATCTAACAAGATGTACAACTTACAAGTTTCGCCTCATTTCTAAAGTAGTTTGTTTAGAAAACAAACATCTTCATTGCCGAACACTGTACTGTGTGAAATAAGCTAAGTCGGTTATAGCAATCAGTTTCTTTTCGACAAAGATGGTTGAATGCAGCAAGTTCAAACTTTCCTTGTTAATGTTATTTAAAAAGATGTACTACTTAGTAGATTTGCCTCATTTCTAAAGTAGTTTGTTGAGTACACCAACATCTTCATTGCCGAACACTCTACTCTGTGAAATAAGCTAGGTGGGTTCTGAGAATCAGTTGCTTTCTGTTGCAGACAGCTTCAGGTTCGCTGAGATGACCTTCCAGACCAGGCACAGTTATGGAGGAAGGGATATTATTTATTGAAGCTTACAGATCCAGGGGAAGTTCCGTAATGGCAAGAGAAGCAGCCTGCTCTCCACAGGGCCAAGCAGAGAGAGAAAAGCCAACCAGCCACCACAGCAAACAGAGCAAAACTACCGTCAAAAGGTCACACAGCACACTTCAGCAACTCCTGCTAGGCACATTTGCATTTCTTTACAATGGAATCTCAAACCATCATCACACCTTAAGACCAGCCCCCAGTGACATTGCCTCTAGCAAGGTGATTGCAGATGCAAACTATTACTAATAAAACACTGAATATATTGGGGGACATATATTCAAACTACCACATTCCACCCCTGGCCTCCAATATATTTAGCTCCTGGTCCCCAATAGATTTAGAACTATCACACATTGTAAATTGTACTCAGTCTAATTTCAAAGGTTCTCACAGTCTTGATCAACTTAAGATAGTGAGTCCTGTAAGATCAAACAAGTTAAATACTTTCAACATGTAAAGGCACAGAGTAAACATTTTTAACTGGTATAAGGCATAGCAAGGAAAGACTAGAACAATGCAAATTCAACCACCATCAGCCGTCATCAAACTTCTGCAGTTCAAGTTCAATATAACCAGAGACTAACAGTCTCCAGGTTTTCCAAATTCTTCCCTCCAGCTGGGCAGAGTCACCAGGGAAAACTTTCATAACATGCCAACACTGCACTCCATGGTAGCCCTTTGCACAGTCCTGGTATATCCAAACATCTTCAGGTCTCCATGCAAACCACGGTCCATCTTCCAAAGGCTCTTCCAGCCTATTCCTGAGGGTCTTCATGCCCTGCCTGATGCCGCATCTCAGCAGCGGCTCCTGGAACTGTGTGCAACTCATGACCACTCCATGCATTTTTCATATTTCCAAAACTAATACCAGGTGTGCAGGACACAGACATATTCTAAATCCAGGGACAAAATAAACCATAGCCTTGAAAAGCAGGTTCCTTCTCCAGTCAACTCTTTCCAAAGAATTTGCATTTTTAACAGTCTTTCCTCAGGCATCCTCTCCATTGTTTTGATGTAAATTTGTCAGGCCATCTTCCTTCCACCTTCCTTAAGATTGCTAATGTATTGACAATAGCAGCTAAACCAGTTTCAATGCCTCTACATTTAACTTGCTTGAGGTTTTCCAACTTAAAATCTTAAAATCTCAGTCCGATATCTTTAGCCAAGCACATCAGTCCATTACAAATTTAACCTTGATCAAACTTTCTGGGCCTGGATAGCAGAACGTAGCCATCCCTTATGCCAGTAGCCCAGTTCCAACAAAGTCCTCTGCAGTCTTTCCTTCCACTTAGAAACCTCATAAGCCAAGCCTCGAAGTTCAGTACTATCTGCACTTAGCATTCTCAAACTCTCATCAGAATAGTCCATAAAACTTGGCTTACCACTCCAGAAGGCACCTTCAGTTGCAAACACCAAGTCCGTGCCAATTCCCCCAAAACAAAGGTTCCAAAAGACGAATATCCACAAGGTCAGGTTCATCTCACCCCACACTCCTCGGTACAACTTTACTGTTGCAGACAGCTTCAGGTTCGCTGAGATGAACTTCCAGACCAGGCACAGTTATGGAGGAAGGGATATTATTTATTGAAGCTTACAGATCCAGGGGAAGTTCCATAATGGCAATAGAAGCGGCCTGCTCTCCACAGGGCCAAGCAGAGAGAGAAAAGCCAACCAGCCACCACAGCAAACAGAGCAAAACTACCGCCAAAAGGTCACACAGCACACTTCAGGAACTCCTGCTAGGTACATTTGCATATCTTTACAATTGAATCTCAAACCATCACCACACCTTAAGACCAGCCCCCAGTGACATTGCCTCTAGCAAGGTGATTGCAGATGCAAACTATTACTAATAAAACACTGAATATATTGGATGACATATATTCAAACTACCACACTTTCCTACGAAGAAGGTTGAGTGCAGCAAGTTCTAACTTTCATTGTTTGTGTAATCTCACAAGATGTACAATTTACAGGTTTCTCTTCATTTCTAAACTACTTGGTTTAGAACAGAAACATCTTCATTGCCCAACACTGGACTCTGTGATATAAGCTAGTTCGCTTCTAGGAATCAGTTTCTTTACTATGAAGAAGGAAGAGTGCAAAAAGATAAAACTTACCTTGTTGGTGTAATCTAACAAGATGTACAAGTTAGTAGATTTGCCTCATTTCTAACGTAGTTTGTTGAGAAAACAAACATGTTCATTGCCGAACACTGTACTGTGTAAAATAAGCTAGTTCGGTTCTAGGAATTAGTTTCTTTTCCACGATGAAGGTTGATTGCAGCAAGTTCAAACTATCCTTGTTAATGTAATCTAAAAAGATGTACAATGTAGTAGATTGGCCTCGTTTTTACAGGAGTTTGTTGAGAAAACAAACATCTTCATTGCCGATCACTGTGCTGGGTGAAATAAGCTAGTTCGGTTTTAGGAATCAGTTTCTTTTCCACGAAGAATGTTGATTGCAGCAAGTTCAAACTTTCCTTGTTAATGTAATATAAAAAGATGTACAACTTAGTAGATTGGCCTCATTTCTACAGGAGTTTGTTTAGAAAACAAACATCTTCATTGCCGAACCCTGTACTGTGTGAAATAAGCTACTTCGCTTCTAGGAATCAGTTTCTTTCCTACGAAGAAGGTTGAGTGCAGCAAGTTCAAACTTAGCTTGTTTGTGTAATCGAACAAGATGTACAAGTTAGGAGATTCGGCTCATTTCTAAAGTTCTTTGTTTAGACACCATTCATCTTCATGCCGGAACACGGTACAGTGTGAAAAAGGCTGGTTTCGTTCTAAGAATAAGTTTCTTTTGACCACGATGTTTTAGTGGAACAATTTCAAACTTTCCTTGTTAATGTAATTTAGCAAGATGTATAGCTTAGTAGAGTCTCCTCATTTCTAATGTACTTTGATTAGAAAACAAACATCTTCATTGCTGAACACTCTACTGTGTTAAGTAAGATAGTTCGGTTCTCCAATCATGTCTTTCCTACGGATAAGTTTGAGTGCAGCAAGTTCAAACTTACCTTGTTTGTGTAATCTAACAAAATGTAAAAGTTAGGAGATTCGCCTCATTTCTAAAGTAGTTTGTTTAGAAAACAAACATTTTCATGCCCGAACACTCTGCTGTGTGGAATAAGCAAGTTGGGTTCTAGGAATCTGATGCTTTCCTACGAAGAAGGTTCTGTGCAGCAAGTCCAAACTTTCCCTGTTAATGTAATCTAAAACGATGTACAACTTAGTAGATTGGCTTCATTTTTAAAGTACTTTTTTGTGAAAACAAATATCTTCATTGCCGAAAACTGTACTATGTGAAATAAGCTAAGTCGGTTATACCAATCAGTTTCTTTTCGACAAAGATGGTTGAGTGCAGAAAGTTCAAACTTTCCTTGTTAATGTTATTTAAAAAGATGTAGTACTTGGTAGATGTGCCTCATTTCTAAAGTAGTTTGTTGAGAAAACCAACATCTTCATTGCCGAACACTCTACTCTGTGAAATAAGCTAGGTGGGTTCTAAGAATCAGTTGCTTTCCTCCGAAGAAGGTTGAGTGCAGCAAGTTCTAAATTTCCTTGTTTGTGTAATCTCACAAGGTGTACAATTTACAAGTTTCTCTTCATTTCTAAACTACTTGGTTTAGAACAGAAACATCTTCATTGCCCAACACTGGACTCTGTGATATAAGCTCGTTCGCTTCTAGGAATCAGTTTCTTCACTAGGAAGAAGGAAGGGTGCTGCAAGTTCAAACTTACATTGTTGGTGTAATCTGACAAGATGTACAAGGTAGTAGATTCGCTTCATTTCTAAAGTAGTTTGTTGAGGAAACAAACATCTTCATTGCCGAACACTGTACTGTGCGAAATAAACTAGTTCGGTTCTAGGAATCAGTTTCTTTTCCACGACGAAGGTTGATTGCAGCAAGTTCAAACTTTCTTTGTTAATGTAATCTAAAAACCTATACAACGTAGTAGATTGGCCTCGTTTCTACAGGAGTTTGTTTAGGAAACAAACATCTTCATTGCCGATCCCTGTACTGTGTGAATAAGCTAGTTCGGTCTTAGGAATCAGTTTCTTTTCCACGAAGAAGGTTGATTGCAGCAAGTTCAAAGTTTCCTTGTTAATGAAATCTAAAAAGATGTACAACTTAGTAGATTGGCCTCATTTCTACAGGAGTTTGTTTAGAAAACAAATATCTTCATTGCCGAACCCTGTACTGTGTGAAATATGCTACTTCGCTTCTAGGAATCAGTTTCTTTCCTACGAAGAAGGTTGAGTGCAGCAAGTTCAAACTTACCTTGTTTGTGTAATCTAACAAGATGTAGAAGTTAGGAGATTCGCCTCATTTCCAAAGTTCTTTGTTTAGAAAACAAACATCTTCATTGCCGAACACGGTACAGTGTGAAAAAGGCTGGTTTCATTCTAAGAATCAGTTTCTTTTGACCACGATGTTTGAGTGGAACAAGTTCAAACTTTCCTTGTTAATGTAATGTAACAAGATATATAGCTTACTAGAGTCTCCTCATTTCTAATGTACTTTGATTAGAAAAAAAAAATCTTCATTACCGAATACTCTACTGTGTTAAGTAAGATAGTTCGGTTCTACAAGCATGTATTTCCTACGGAGAAGTTTGAGTGCAGCAATTTCAAACTTACCTTGTTTGTGTAATCTAACAAAATGTACAAGTTAGGAGATTCGCCTCATTTCTAAAGTAGTTAGTTTAGAAAACAAACATCTTCATTCCCAAACACTCTGCTGTGTGGAATAAGCAAGTGGGGTTCTAGGAATCTGATGCTTTCCTACGAAGAAGGTTCAGTGCAGCAAGTTCAAACTTTCCCTGTTAATGTAATCTAAAATGATGTACAACTTAGTAGATTGGCTTCATTTTTAAAGCAATTTTTTGCGAAAACGAATATCTTCATTGCCAAAAACTGTACTGTGTGAAATAAGCTAAGTCGTTTATTGCAATCAGTTTCTTTTCGACAAAGATGGTTGAGTGCAGCAAGTTCAAACTTTCCTTGTTAATGTTATTTAAAAAGATGTACTACTTAGTAGATGTGCCTCATTTCTAAAGTAGTTTGTTGAGAAAACCAACATCTTCATTGCCGAACACTCTACTCTGTGAAATAAGCTAGGTGGGTTCTAAGAATCAGTTGCTTTCCTCCGAAGAATGTTGAGTGCAGGAAGTTCTAACTTTCCTTGTTTGTGTAATCTCACAAGATATACAATTTACAAGTTTCTCTTCATTTCTAAACTACTTGATTTAGAACAGAAACATCTTCATTGCCCAACACTGGACTCTGTGATGTAAGCTAGTTTGCTTCTAGGAATCAGTTTCTTTACTACGAAGAAGGAAGAGTGCAGCAAGTTCAAACTTACCTTGTTGGTGTAATCTGACAAGATGTACAAGTTAGTAGATTCGCCTCATTTCTAAAGTAGTTTGTTGAGGAAACAAACATCTTCATTGCCAAACACTGTACTGTGTGAAAAAAGCTATTTCGGTTCTAGGAATCAGTTTCTTTTCCACGACGAAGATTGATTGCAGCAAGTTCAAATTTCCTTGTTAATGTAATCTAAAAAGATGTGCAACGTAGTACATTGGCCTCCTTTCTACAGGTGTTTGTTTAGGAAACAAACATCTTCATTTCCGAAAACTGTACTGTGTGAAATAAGCTAGTTCGGTTCCAAGAATCAGTTTCTTTTCCACGAAGAAGGTTGATTGCAGCAAGTTCAAACTTTCCTTGTTAATGTAATCTAAAAAGATGTTCAACTTATTAGATTGGCCTCATTTCTACAGGAATTTGTTTAGAAAACAAACATCTTCATTGCCGAACCCTGTACTGTGTGAAATAAGCTAATTCGCTTCTAGGAATCAGTTTCTTTCCTACGAAGAAGGTTGAGTGCAGCAAGTTCAAACTTACCTTGTTTGTGTAATCTAACATGATGTACAAGTTAGGAGATTCGCCTCATTTCTAAAGTTCTTTGTTTAGAAAACAAACATCTTCATTGCCGAACACGGTACAGTGTGAAAAAGGCTGGTTTCGTTCTAAGAATCAGTTTCTTTTGACCACGATGTTTGAGTGGAACAAGTTCAAACTTTCCTTGTTAATGTAATGTAACAAGATATATAGCTTAGTAGAGTCTCCTCATTTCTAATGTACTTTGATTAGAAAACAAACATCTTCATTTCCAAATACTCTACTGTGTTAAGTAAGATAGTTCGGTTCTACAATCATGTCTTTCCTACGGAGAAGTTTGAGTGCAGCAATTTCAAACTTACCTTGTTTGTGTAATCTAACAAAATGTACAAGTTAGGAGATTCGCCTCAATTCTAAAGTAGTTTAGAAAACAAACATCTTCATTCCCGAACACTCTGCTGTGTGGAATAAGCAAGTTGGGTTCTAGGAATCTGATGCTTTCCTACAAAGAAGGTTCAGTGCACCAAGTTCAAATTTTCCCTGTTAATGTAATCTAAAATGATGTACAACTTAGTAGATTGGCTTTATTTTTAAAGTAATTTTTTGCGAAAACAAATATCTTCATTGCCGAAAACTGTACTGTGTGAAATAAGCTAAGTCGTTTATAGCAATCAGTTTGTTTTCGACAAAGATGGTTGAGTGCAGCAAGTTCAAACGTTCCTTGTTAATGTTATTTAAAAAGATGTACTACTTAGTAGATGTGCCTCATTTCTAAAGTAGTTTGTTGAGAAAACCAACATCTTCATTGCCGAACACTCTACTCTGTGAAATAAGCTAGGTGGGTTCTAAGAATCAGTTGCTTTCCTCCGAAGAAGGTTGAGTGCAGCCAGTTATAACTTTCCTTGTTTGTGTAATCTCACAAGATATACAATTTACAAGTTTCTCTTCATTTCTAAACTACTTGGTTTAGAACACAAACATCTTCATTGCCCAACACTGGACTCTGTGATATAAGCTAGTTCGCTTGTAGGAATCAGTTTCTTTACTACGAAGAAGGAAGAGTGCAGCAAGTTCAAACTTACCTTGTTGGTCTAATCTGACAAGATGTACAAGTTAGTAGATTCGCCTCATTTCTAAAGTAGTTTGTTGAGGAAACAAACATCTTCATTGCCGAACACTGTACTGTGTGAAAAAAGCTATTTCGGTTCTAGGAATCAGTTTCTTTTCAACGACGAAGATTGATTGCAGCAAGTTCAAATTTCCTTGTTAATGTAATCTAAAAAGATGTGCAACGTAGTAGATTGGCCTCCTTTCTACAGGTGTTTGTTTAGGAAACAAACATCTTCATTTACGAAAACTGTACTGTGTGAAATAAGCTAGTTCGGTTCCAAGAATCAGTTTCTTTTCCACGAAGAAGGTTGATTGCAGCTAGTTCAAACTTTCCTTGTTAATGTAATCTATAAAGATGTTAAACTTATTAGATTGGCCTCATTTCTACAGGAATTTGTTTAGAAAACAAACATCTTCATTGCCGAACCCTGTACTGTGTGAAATAAGCTCATTCGCTTCTAGGAATCAGTTTCTTTCCTATGAAGAAGGTTGAGTGCAGCAAGTTCAAACTTACCTTGTTTGTGTAATCTAACATGATGTACAAGTTAGGAGATTCGCCTCATTTCTAAAGTTCTTTGTTTAGAAAACAAATATCTTCATTTCCGAACACGGTACAGTGTGAAAAAGGCTGGTTTCATTCTAAGAATCAGTTTCTTTTGACCACGATGTTTGAGTGGAACAAGTTCAAACTTTCCTTGTTAATGTAATGTAACAAGTTATATAGCTTAGTAGAGTCTCCTCATTTCTAATGTACTTTGATTAGAAAACAAACATCTTCATTTCCGAATACTCTACTGTGTTAAGTAAGATAGTTCGGTTCTCAAATCATGTCTTTCCTACGGAGAAGTTTGAGTGCAGCAATTTCAAACTTACCTTGTTTGTGTAATCTAACAAAATGTACAAGTTAGGAGATTCGCCTCAATTCTAAAGTAGTTAGTTTAGAAAACAAACATCTTCATTCCCGAACACTCTGCTGTGTGGAATAAGCAAGTTGGGTTCTAGGAATCTGTTGCTTTCCTACAAAGAAGGTTCAGTGCAGCAAGTTCAAATTTTCCCTGTTAATGTAATCTAAAATGATGTACAACTTAGTAGATTGGCTTCATTTTTAAAGTAATTTTTTGCGAAAACAAATACCTTCATTGCCGAAAACTGTACTGTGTGAAATAAGCTAAGTCGTTTATAGCAATCAGTTTCTTTTCGACAAAGATGGTTGAGTGCAGCAAGTTCAAACTTTCCTTGTTAATGTTATTTAAAAAGATGTACTACTTAGTAGATGTGCCTCATTTCTAAAGTAGTTTTTGGAGAAAACCAACATCTTCATTGCCGAACACTCTACTCTGTGAAATAAGCTAGGTGGGTTCTAAGAATCAGTTGCTTTCCTCCGAAGAAGGTTGAGTGGAGCAAGTTCTAACTTTCCTTGTTTGTGTAATCTCACAAGATGTACAATTTACAAGTTTCTCTTCATTTCTAAACTACTTGGTTTAGAACAGAAACATCTTCATTGCCCAACACTGGACTCTGTGATATAAGCTATTTCGCTTCTAGGAATCAGTTTCTTTACTACGAAGAAGGAAGAGTGCAGCAAGTTCAAACTTACCTTGTTGGTGTAATCTGACAAGATGTACAAGTTAGTAGATTCGCCTCATTTCTAAAGTAGTTTGTTGAGGAAACAAACATCTTCATTTCCGAACACTGTAATGTGTAAAAAAAGCTATTTCGGTTCTAGGAATCAGTTTCTTTTCCACGACGAAGGTTGATTGCACCAAGTTCAAACTTTCCTTGTTAATGTAATCTAAAAAGATGTACAACGTAGTATATTGGCCTCCTTTCTACAGGTGTTTGTTTAGGAAACAAACATCTTCATTTACGAAAACTGTACTGTGTGAAATAAGCTAGTTCGGTTCTAGGAATCAGTTTCTTTTCCACGAAGAAGGTTGATTGCAGCAAGTTAAACTTTCCTTGTTAATGTAATCTAAAAAGATGTTCAACTTAGTAGTTTGGTCTCATTTCTACAGGAGTTTGTTTAGAAAACAAACATCTTCATTGCCGAACCCTGTACTGTGTGAAATAAGCTAATTCGATTCTAGGAATCAGTTTCTTTCCTATGAAGAAGGTTGAGTGCAGCAAGTTCAAACGTACCTAGTTTGTGTAATCTAACAAGATGTACAAGTTAGGAGATTCGCCACATTTCTAAAGTTCTTGGTTTAGAAAACAAACATCTTCATTGCCGAACACGGTACAGTGTGAAATAGGCTGGTTTCGTTCTAAGAATCAGTTTCTTTTGAACAAGATGTTTGAGTGGAACAAGTTCAAACCTCCCTTGTTAATGTAATGTAACAAGATGGATAGCTTAGTAGAATCTCCTCATTTCTAATGTACTTTGATTAGAAAACAAACATCTTCATGGCCCAACACTCTACTGTGTTAAGTAAGACAGTTCGGTTCTCGAATCATGTCTTTCCTATGGAGAAGGTTGAGTGCAGCAAGTTCAAACTTACCTTGTTTGTGTAATCTAACAGGATGTACAAGTTAGGAGATTCGCCTCATTCCTAAAGTAGATTGTTTAGAAAACAAACATCTTCATTCCCGGACACTCTGCTGTGTGGAATAAGCAAGTTGGTTTCTAGGAATCTCATGCTTTCCTATGAAGAAGGTTCAGTGCAGCAAGTTCAAACTTTCTTTGTTAATGTAATCTAAAACGATGTATAACTTAGTAGATTGGATTCATTTTTAAAGCAGTTTTTGAGAAAACAAACATCTTCATTGCGAAAACTGTACTGTGTGAAATAAGCTAGTTCGGTTCTAGGAGTCAGTTTGCTTTCCTACAAAAGAACCTTCATTGCAGGAAGTTCAAACTCCTTGTTTGTGTGATTTAACAAGATGTACAACTTAGTAGTTGTGCCTCATTTCTAAAGTAGTTTGTTTAGAAAACAAACATCTTCATTGCTGAACACTGTACTGTGTGAAATAAGCTAAGGTGGGTTCTAAGAATCAGTTTCTTTTCGACAAAGATGGTTGAGTGCAGCAAGTTCAAACTTTCCTTGTTAATGTTATTTAAAAAAAGATGTACAATTTAGTAGATTTGCCTCATTTCTAAAGTAGTTTGTTTAGAAAACAAACATCTTCATTGCCCAACACTCTACTCTGTGAAATAAGGTAGGTCGGTTCTAAGAATCAGTTGCTTTCCTACGAAGAAGGTTGAGTGCAGCAAGTTCAAACTTTCCTTGTTTGTGTAATCTCACAAGATGTACAATTTACAAGTTTCTCTTCATTTCTAAACTAGTTTGTTTAGAAAAGAAACATCTTCATTGCCCAACACTGTACTCTGTTAAATAAGCCAGTTCGGTTCTAGGAATCAGTTTCTTTACAACGAAGATTGATTGCAGCAAGTTCAAACTTACCTTGTTAATGTAATCTAACAAGATGTACAAGTTAGTAGATTGGCTCATTTCTAAAGTAGTTTGTTGAGAAAACAAACATCTTCATTGCCGAACACTGTACTGTGTGAAATAAGCTAGTTCGGGTTCTAGGAATCAGTTTCTTTTCCACGAAGAAGGTTGATTGCAGCAAGTTCAAACCTTCCTTGTTAATGTAATCTAACAAGATGTAGAACTTAGTAGATTGGCCTCTTTTCTACAGGAGTTTGTTTAGGAAACAAACATCTTCATTGCCAAACCCTGTACTTTGTGAAATAAGCTACTTCGGTTCTAGGAATCAGTTTCTTTCCTACAAAGAAGGTTGAGTGCAGAAAGTTCAAACTTACCTTTTTTGTGTAATCTAACAAGATGTACAAGTTAGGAGATTCACCTCATTACTAAAGTTCTTTGTTTAGAAAACAAACATACTCATTTAGAACACAGTACAGTGTGAAATAGGCTGGATTCGTTCTAAGAATCAGTTTCTTTTGACCTAGATGTTTGAGTGGAACAAGTACAAACTTTCCTTGTTAATGTAACGTAACAAGATATATAGCTTAGTAGAGTCTCCTCATTTCTAATGTACTTTGATTAGAAAACAAACATCTTCATTGCCGAACACTCTACTGTGTTAAGTAAGATAGTTTGGTTCTCCAAACATGTCTTTCCTACGGAGAAGGTTGAGTGCAACAAGTTCAAACTTACCTTGTTTGTGTAATCTAAGAAGATGTACATGTTAGGGGATTCGCCTCATTTCTAAAGTTGTTTGTTTAGAAAACAAACATCCTCATTCCCGAACACTCTGCTGTGTGCAATAAGCAAGTTGGGTTCTAGGAATCTGATGCTTTACTAGGAAGAAGGTTCATTGCAGCAAGTTCAAACGTTCCCTGTTAATGTAATCTAAAACGATGTACAACTTAGTTGATTGGCCTCATTTGTAAAGTAGTTTTTTGAGAAAACAAACATCTTCGTTGCCGAACACTACTGTGTGAAATAAGCTACTTCGGTTCTAGGAGTCAGTTGCTTTCCTAGGAAGAACCTTGATTGCAGGAAGTTCAAAGTCTCCTTGTTTGTGTGATCTAACAAGATGTACAACTTACAAGTTTCGCCTCATTTCTAAAGCAGTTTGTTTAGAAAACGAACATCTTCATTGCCGAAAACTGTACTGTGTGAAATAAGCTAGGTGGGTTATAAGAATCAGTTTCTTTTCGACAAAGATGGTTGAGTGCAGCAAGTTCAAACATTCCTTGTTAATGTTATTTAAAAAGATGTACTACTTAGTAGATATGCCTCATTTCTAAAGTAGTTTGTTGAGAAAACCAACATCTTCATTGCCGAACACTCTACTCTGTGAAATAAGCTAGGTGGGTTCTAAGAATCAGTTGCTTTCCTCCGAAGAAGGTTGAGTGCAGCAAGTTCTAACTTTCCTTGTTTGTGTAATCTCACAAGATGTACAATTTACAAGTTTCTCTTCATTTCTAAACTACTTTGTTTAGAACAGAAACATCTTCATTGCCCAACACTGGACTCTGTGAAAAAAGCTAGTTCGGTTCTAGGAATCAGTTTCTTTACTACGAAGAAGGAAGAGTGCAGCAAGTTCAAACTTACCTTGTTGGTGTAATCTAAGAAGATGTACAAGTAAGTAGATTCACCTGATTTACAAAGTAGTTTGTTGAGAAAACAAACATCTTTATTGCCGAACACTGTACTGTGTGAAATAAGCTAGTTCGGTTCTAGGATTCAGTTTCTTTTCCACGAAGAAGGTTGATGGCAGCAAGTTCAAACTTTCCTTGTTAATGTAATCTAAAAAGATGTACAACTTAGTAGATTGGCCTCATTTCTACAGGAGTTTTTTAGAAAACAAACATCTTCATTGCCAAACCCTGTACTGTGTGAAATAAGCTACTTTGGTTCTAGGAATCAGTTTCATTACTACGAAGAAGATTGAGTGCAACAAGTTCAAACTTACCTTGTTTGTGTAATCTAACAAGTTGTACAAGTTAGGAGATTCCCCTCATTTCTGAAGTTCTTTGTTTAGAAAACAAACATCTTCATTGCCGAACACGGTACAGTGAGAAATAGGGTGGTTTTTTTCTAAGAATCAGTTTCTTTTGACCAAGATGTTTGAGTGGAACAAGTTCAAACTTTCCTTGTTAATGTAATGTGACAAGATGAATATGTATGTAGTAGAGTCTCCTCATTTCTAATGTACTTTGATTAGAAACAACCATCTTCATTTCCGAACACTCTATTGTGTTGAGTAAGATAGTTCTGTTCTCGAATCATGTCTTTCCTAGGGAGAAGGTTGAGTGCAGCAAGTTCAAACTTACCTTGTTTGTGTAATCTAACAAGATATACAAGTTAGGAGATTCACCTCATTTCTAAAGTAGTTTGTTTAGACAACAAACAATTTCATTGACGAACACTCTGCTGTGTGGAATAAGCAAGTTGGGTTCTAGGAATCTGATCCTTTCCTACGAAGAAGGTTCAGTGCAGCAAGTTTAAACTTTCCCTGTTAATGGAATCAAAAAAGATGTACAACTTAGTAGATTGGCCTCATTTTTTAAGGAGTTTCTAAGAAAACAAACATCTTCATTGCCAAACACTACTGTGTGAAATAAGCTAGTTCGGTTCTAGGAGTCAGTTTCTTTCCTATGAAGAAGGTTGATTGCAGCAAGTTCAAACTCTCCTTGTTTGTGTAATCTAACAAGATGTACAACTTACAAGTTTCGCCTCATTTCTAAAGTAGTTTGTTTAGAAAACAAACATCTTCATTGCTGAACATGGTACTGTATGGAATAAGCTTGTTGGGTTCTAGGAATCACTTTCTTTTTTGACCAAGATGGTTGAGTGCAGCAAGTTCAAACTTTCCTTGTTAATGTAATCTAAAAAGATGTATAACTTAGTAGATTGGCCTAATTTTTAAAGTAGTTTTTTAGAAAACAAACATCTTCATTGCGAACACTCTACTCTGTGAAATAAGATAGTTGGGTTCTAAGAATCAGTGTCTTTCCTCCGAAGAAGGTTGAGTGCAGCAAGTTCAAACTTTCCTTGTTTTTGTGTAATCGAACAAGATGTACAATTTACAAGATTTCTCTTCATTTCTAAACTAGTTTGTTTAGAAAACAAACATCTTCATTGCCAAACACTGGACTCTGTGATATAAGCAAGTTGGGTTCTAGGAATCAGTTTCTTTACTACGAAGAAGGAAGAGTGCAGCAAGTTCAAATTTACCTTGTTGGTGTAATCTAACAAGATGTACAACGTTAGTAGATTGGCCTCATTTCTAAAGTAGTTTGTTGAAAAAACAAACATCTTCATTGCGAACACTGTACTGTGTGAAATAAGCTAGTTCGGTTCTAGGAATCAGTTTCTTTCCCACGAAGAAGGTTGATTGCAGGAAGTTCAACCTTTCTTTGTTAATGTAATCTAAAAAGATGTACAACTTAGTAGATTGGCCTCATTTCTAAAGTAGTTTGTTTAGAAAACAAACATCTTCATTGCCGAACACTGTACTGTGTGAAATAAGCTACTTTGGTTCTAGGAATCAGTTTCTTTCCTACAAAGATGGTTGAGTGCAGCAAGTTCAAACTTTCCTTGTTTGTGTAATCTAACAAGATGTACAAGTTAGAAGATTTGCCTCATTTCTAAAGTAGTTTGTTGAGAAAACAAACATCTTCATTGCAGAACACTCTACTGTGTGAAATAAGCTAGTTGGGTTCTAGGAATCAGTTTCTTTTCCCGAAGATGTTTGATTGCAGCAAGTTCAAACTTTCCTTGTTAATGTAATCTAAAAAGATGTACAATTTAGTAGATTGGCTTCATTTCTAAACTAGTTTGTTTAGAACAAACATCTTCATTGCCCAACACTGTACTGTGTGAAATAAGCTAGTTGGTTCTAGGAATCAGTTTCTTTACTACGAAGAAGGTTGAGTGCATCAAGTTCACACTTACCTTGTTTGTGTAATCTGACTAGATGTACAAGTTAGGAGATTCGCCTCATTTCTAAAGTAGTTTGTTGAGATAACAAACATCTTCATTGCCGTACATTGTACTGTGTGAAATAAGCTAGTTCGGTTCTAGGAATCAGTTTCTTTTCCACGACGAAGGTTGATTGCAGCAGTTCAAACTTTCCTTGTTAATGTAATCTAAAAAGATGTACAAAGTAGTAGATTGGCCTCGTTTCTACAGGAGTTTGTTTAGGAAACAAACATCTTCATTGCCGAACACTGTACTGTGTGAAATAAGCTAGTTCGGTTCTAGGAAACAGTTTCTTTTCCACGAAGAAGGTTGATTGCAGCAAGTTCAATTTTCCTTGTTAATGTAATCTAAAAAGATGTACAACATAGTAGATTGGCCTCGTTTCTAAAGTAGTTTGTTTAGGAAACAGACATCTTCATTGCCGAACACTGTACTGTGTGAAATAAGATACTTCGGTTCTAGGAATCAGTTTCTTTCCTACGAAGAAGGTTTAGTGCAGCAAGTTCAAACTTACCTTGTTTGTGTAATCTAACAAGATGTAAAAGTTAGGAGATTCGCCTCATTTCTAAAATTCTTTGTTTAGAAAACAAACATCTTCTTTGCCGAACACAGTACAGTGTGAAATAGGCTGGTTTCGTTGTAAGATTCAGTTTCTTTTAACAAAAATGTTTGAGTGGAACAAGTTCAAACTTTCCTTGTTAATGTAACGTAACTAGATGTATAGCTTAGTAGAGTCTCCTCATTTCTAATGTAGTTTGATTAGAAAACAAACATCTTCATTGCCGAACACTGTACTGTGTGAAATAAGATAGTTCAGTTCTCCAATCAGTTTCTTTCCTACGGAGAAGGTTGAGTGCATCAAGTTCAAACTTACCTTGTTTGTGTAATCTAACAAGATGTACAATTTAGGAGATTCGCCTCATTTCTAAAGTAGTTTGTTTAGAAAACAAACATCTTCATTGCCAAACACTGTACTGTGTGAAATAAGCTAGTTGGGTTCTAGGAATCTGTTGCTTTTCCTACGAAGAAGGTTCAGTGCAGCAAGTTCAAACTTTCCTTGTTAATGTAATCTAAAAAGATGTACAACTTAGTAGATTGGCCTCATTTTTAAAGTACTTTTTTGAGAAAACAAACATCTTCATTGCTGAACACTACTGTGTGAAATAAGCTAGTTTGGGTTCTAGAATCACTTTCTTTCCTATGAAGAACCTTGATTGCAGGAAGTTCAAACTCTCCTTGTTTGTGTGATCTAACAAGATGTACAACTTACAATTTTTGCCTCATTTCTAAAGCAGTTTGTTTCGAAAACAAACATCTTCATTGCCGAACACTGTACTGTGTGAAATAAGCTAAGTCGGTTATACCAATCAGTTTCTATTTGACAAAGATGGTTGAGTGCAGCAAGTTCAAACTTTCCTTGTTAATGTTATTTAAAAAGATGTGCTACTTACAAGATTTCCCTCATTTCTAAAGTAGTTTGTTGACAAAAGCAACATCTTCATTGCCGAACACTCTACTCTGTGAAATAAGCTAGGTGGGTTCTAGGAATCAGTTGCTTTCCTCCGAAGAAGGTTGAGTGCAGCAAGTTCTAACTTTCCTTGTTTGTGTAATCTCACAAGATTTACAATTTACAAGTTTCTCTTCATTTCTAAACTACTTGGTTTAGAATAGAAACATCTTCATTGCCCAACACTGGACTCTTTGATATAAGCTAGTTCGCTTCTAGGAATCAGTTTCTTTACTGCGAAGAAGGAAGAGTGCAGCAAGATCAAACTTACCTTGTTGGTGTAATCTAACAAGAAGTACAAGTTAGTAGATTTGCCTCATTTCTAAAGTAGTTTGTTGAGAAAACAAACATCTTCATTGCCGAACACTGTACTGTGTGAAATAAGCTAGTTCGGTTCTAGGAATCAGTTTCTTTTCCACGACGAAGGTTGATTGCAGCAAGTTCAAACTGTCCTTGTTAATGTAATCTAAAAAGGTGTACAACGTAGTAGATAGGCCTCGTTTCTACAGGAGTTTGTTTAGGAAACAAACATCTTCATTGCCAAACACTGTACTGCGTGAAATAAGCTAGTTCGGATCTAGGAATCAGCTTTTTTTTCCACGAAGAATGTTGATTGCAGCAAGTTCAATTTTCCTAGTTAATGTAATCTAAGAAGATGTACAACTCAGTACATTGGCCTCATTTTTACAGGAGTTTGTTGAGAAAACAAACATTTTCATTGCCGAACCCTGTACTGTGTGAAATAAGCTACTTTGGTTCTAGGAATCAGTTTCTTTCCTACGAAGAAGGTTGAGTGCAGCAAGTTCAAACTTACCTTGTTTGTGTAATGTAACAAGGTGTACAAGTTAGGAGATTCGCCTCATTTCTAAAGTAGTTTGTTGAGAAAACAAACATCTTCATTGATGAACACTGTACTGTGTGAAATAAGCTAGTTCGGTTCTAGGAATCAGTTTCTTTTCCACGACGAAGGTTGATTGCGGGAAGTTCAAACTTTCCTTGTTAATGTAATCTAAAACGAGGTACAACGTAGTAGATTGGCCTCATTTCTACAGGAGTTTGTTTAGGAAACAAACATCTTCATTGCCGAACACTGCACTGTGTGAAATAACCTAGTTCGGTTCTAGGAATCAGTTTCTTTTCCACGAAGAATGTTGATTGCAGCAAGTTCAAACTTTCCTTGTTAATGTAATATAAAAAGATGTACCACTCAGTAGATTGGCCTCATTTCTACAGGACTTTGATTAGGAAACAAACATCTTCATTGCCGAACACTGTACTGTGTGAAATAAGGTAGTTCGGTTCTAGGAATCAGTTTCTTTTCCACGAAGAAGGTTGGTTGCAGCAAGTTCAATTTTCCTTGTTAATGTAATCTAAAAAGATGTACAACGTAGTAGATTGGCCTCGTTTCTAAAGGAGTTTGTTTAGGAAACAAACATCTTCCTTGCTGAACACTGTACTGTGTGAAGTAAGCTAGTTCGGTTCTAGGAATCAGTTTCTTTTCCAAGAAGAAGGTTGATTGCAGCAAGTTCAAACTTTCCTTGTTAATGTAATCTAAAAAGATGTACAACTCAGTAGATTGGCCTCATTTCTACAGGAGTTTGTTTACAAAACAAACATCTTCATTGCCAACCATGTACTGTTTGAAATAAGCTACTTTGGTTCTAGGAATCAGTTTCTTTCCTACGAAGAAGGTTGAGTGCAGCAAGTTCAAACTTACCTTGTTTGTGTAATCTAACAAGATGTACAAGTTAGGAGATTCCCCTCATTTCTAAAGTAGTTTGTTGAGAAAAGAAACATCTTCATTGCTGAACACTGTACTGTGTGAAATAAGCTAGTTCAGTTCTAGGAATCAGTTTCTTTTCCTCCAAAGATGGTTGATTGCAGCAAGTTCAAACTTTCCTTGTTAATGTAAACTAAAAGATGTACAACTTAGTAGATTGGCCTCATTTCTAAAGTAGTTTGTTTAGAAAACAAACATCTTCATTGCTGAACACTGTACTTTGTGAAATAAGCTAGGTGGGTTCTAGGAATCAGTTTCTTTCCTACGAAGAAGGTTGAGTGCAGCAAGTTCAAACTTACCTTGTTTGTGTAATCTAACAAGATGTACAATTTACAAGATTCCCCTCATTTCTAAAGTAGTTTGTTGAGAAAACAAACATCTTCATTGCCCAACACTGTACTCTGTGAAATAAGCTAGTTAAGCTTCTAGGAATCAGTTTCTTTTCCACGAAGAAGGTTGATTGCAGCAAGTTCAAACTTTCCTTGTTAATGTAATCTAAAAAGATGTACAAGTTAGTAGATTCACCTCATTTCTAAAGGAGTTTGTTTAGGAAACAAACATCTTCATTGCGAACACTGTACTGTGTGAAATAAGCTAGTTCGGTTCTAGGAATCAGTTTCTTTTCCAGGAAGAAGGTTGATTGCAGCAAGTTCAAACTTTCCTTGTTAATGTAATCTAAAAAAATATACAACGTAGTAGATTGGCCTCGTTTCTACAGGAGTTCTTTTAGGAAACAAACATCTTCATTGCCAAACACTGTACTGTGTGAAATAAGCTAGTTCTGTTCTAGGAATCAGTTTCTTTCCTTCAAGAAGGTTGATTGCAGCAAGTTCAAACTTTCCTTGTTAATGTAATCTAACAAGATGTACAACATAGTAGACTGGCCTCATTTCTACAGGAGTTTGTTTAGAAAAACAAACATCGTCATTGCGAACACTGGACTGTGTGAAATAAGCTAGTTGGTCTCTAAGAATCAGTTTCTTTTCCACCAAGAAGGTTGATTGCAGCAAGTTCAAACTTTCCTTGTTAATGTAATCTAAAAAGATGTTCAACTTAGTAGATTGGCCTCATTTCTACAGGAGTTTGTTTAGAAAACAAACATCTTCATTGCCGAACCCTGTACTGTGTGAAATAAGTTACTTCTGTTCTAGGAATCAGTTTCTTTCCTACGAAGAAGGTTGAGTGCAGCAAGTTCAAACTTACCTTGTTTGTGTAACCTAACAAGATGTACAAGTTAGGAGATTCGCCTCATTTCTAAAGTAGTTTGTTGAGAAAACAAACATCTTCATTGCCGAACACTGTACTGTGTGAAATAAGCTAGTGTGTTTCTAGGAATCAGTTTCTTTTCCACGACGAAGTTTCATTGCAGCAAGTTGAAACTTTCCTTGTTAATGTAATCTACAAAGATGTACAACGTAGTAGATTGGCCTCGTTTCTACAGGAGTTTGTTTAGGAAACAAACATCTTCATTGCCGAACACTGTACTGCGTGAAATAAGCTATGTCTGTTCTAGGAATCAGTTTCTTTTCCACAACGATGGTTGATTGCAGCAAGTTCAAACTTTCCTTGTTAATGTAATTTAAAAAGGATGTACAACGTAGTAGATTTGCCTCTTTTCTAAAGTAGTTTGTTGAGAAAACAAACATCTTCATTGCCTAACACTGTACTGTGTGAAATAAGCTCGTTGGGTTCTAGGAATCAGTTTCCTTTCCTCCGAAGAAGGTTGATTGCAGCAAGTTCAAACTTTCCTTGTTAATGTAATCTAACAGGATGTACAATTTACTAGATTGGCTTCATTTCTACAGGAGTTTGTTTAGAAACAAACATCTTCATTGCCCAACACTGTACTGTGTGAAATAAGCTAGTTCGGTTCTAGGAATCAGTTTCTTTTCCACGAAGAAGGTTGATTGCAGCAAGTTCAAACTTTCCTTGTTAATGTAATCTAAAAAGATGTACAACTTAGTAGATTGCCCTCATTTCTAAAGGTATTTTTTTAGAAAACAAACATCTTCATTGCTGAACCCTGTACTGTGTGAAATAAGCTAGTTCGGTTCTAGGAATCAGTTTCTTTCCCACGAGGAAGGTTGAGTGCAGCAAGTTCAAACTTACCTTGTTTGTGTAATGTAAAAGATGTACAAGTTAGTAGATTTGCCTCCTTTCTAAAGTTCTTTGTTTAGAAAAACAAACATCTTCATTGCCGAACATGGTAGTGCTGGAAATAAGCTGGTTCAGTTCTAAGAATCAGTTTCTTTTTCCCAAGAATATTTGAGTGGAACAAGTTCAAACTTTCCTTGTTAATGTAATCTAACAAGATGTATAGCTTAGTAGAGTCTCCTCATTTCTAATGTACTTTGTTTAGAAAACAAACATCTTCATTGCCCAACACTCTACTGTGTTAAATAAGATAGTTCGGTTCTCTAATCATGTCTTTCCTATGGAGAAGGTTGAGTGCAGCAAGTTCAAACTTACCTTGTTTGTGTAATCTAACAAGATGTACAAGTTAGGAGATTCGCCTCATTTCTAAAGTAGTTTGTTTAGAAAACAAACATCTTCATTCCGAACACTCTGCTGTGTGGAATAAGCAAGTTGGGTTCTAAGGAATCTGATGCTTTTGACGAAGATTTTGCAGTGCAGCAAGTTCAAACTTTCCCTGTTAATGTAATCTAAAACGATGTTTAACTTAGTAGATTGGCCTCATTTTTAATGTACTTTTTTGAGAAAACAAACATCTTTGTTGCGAACACTACTGTGTGAAATAATCTAGTTCGGTTCTCCAATCAGCTGCTTTCCTACGGAAAGGTTGATTGCAGGAAGTTCAAACTCTCCTTGTTTGTCTGATCTAACAAGATGCACAACTTACAGAGTTTCGCCTCATATCTAAAGTAGTTTGTTTAGAAAACAAAACATCTTCATTCCCGAACACTGTACTGTGTGAAATAAGCTAATTCAGTTATAGCAATCAGTTTCTTTTTCGACAAAGATGGTTGAGTGCAGCAAGTTCAAACTTTCCTTGTTAATGTTAATTAAAAAGATGTATAACTTAGTAGATTGCCTCATTTATAAAGTAGTTTGTTGAGAAAACAAACATCTTCATTCCTGAACACTACTGTGTGAAATAAGCTAGTTCGGTTCTAGGAATCAGTTTCTTTTCCACGAAGAAGGTTGAGTGCAGCAAGTTCAAACTTTCCTTGTTTTTGTCATCTAACAAGATGTACAATTTACAAGTTTCTCTTCATTTCTAAACTACTTGGTTTAGAAAACAAACATCTTCATTGCCCAACACTGTACTCTGTGAAATAAGCTAGTTCGGTTCTAGGAATCAGTTTCTTTCTACGAAAGAAGGTTGAGTGCAGCAAGTTCAAACTTATCTTGTTTAATGTTATTTAAAAGATGTAACTTAGTAGATTTGCCTCATTTCTAAAGTAGTTTGTTGAGAAACCAAACATCTTCATTGCCGAACACTGTACTGTGAAATAAGCTAGGGGTTATAGCAATCACTTTCTTTCCTCTGAAGATGGTTGAGTGCAGCAAGTTCAAACTTTCCTTGTTTAATGTAATTTACAAAGATGTACTACTTACAATTTTCTCTCATTTCTAAAGAGTGTGTGGAGAATAGAAACATCTTCATTGCACAACACTGCACTCTGTGAAATAAGCTAGGTGGGTTCTAAGAATCAGTTTGCTTTCCTACGAAGAAGGAAGAGTGCAGCAAGTTCAAACTTTCCTTGTTTGTGTAATCTAACAAGATGTACAAGTTAGTAGTTTCTTTTCATTTCTAAACTACTTTGTTTAGAAAAAAACATCTTCATTGCCCAACACTGGACTGGGTGAAATAACCTAGTTCGGTTCCTGGATTCAGTTTCTTTACACGAACAAAGGAAGATTGCAGCAAGTTCAAACTTACCTTGTTAATGTAATCTAACAAGATGTACAAGTTAGTAGATTCGCCTCATTTCTAAAGTAGTTTGTTCAGAAAACAAACATCTTCATTGCCAAACACTGTACTGCTTGAAATAAGCTAGTTCGGTTCTAGGAATCAGTTTCTTTTCCACGAAGAATGTTGAGTGCAGCAAGTTCAAACTTTCCTTGTTAATGTAATCTAACAAGATGTACAATTTACAATTTTCTCTTCATTTCTAAAGGAGTTTGTTTAGAAAACAAACATCTTCATTGCCCAACAATGGACTCTGTGATATAAGCTAGTCCGGTTCTAGGAATCAGTTTCTTTACTACGAAGAAGGAAGAGTGCAGCAAGTTCAAACTTACCTTGTTTGTGTAATCTAACAAGATGTACAAGTTAGTAGATTCGCCTCATTTCTAAAGTAGTTTGTTGAGAAAACAAACATCTTCATTGCCGAACACTGTACTGTGTTAAATAAGCTGGTTCGGTTATAGCAATCAGTTTCTTTTGACAAAGATGGTTGAGTGGAACAAGTTCAAACTTTCCTTGTTATTGTAATTTAACAAGATGTACTACTTAGTAGATGTGCCTCATTTCTAATGTAGTTTGTGGAGAAAACCAAACATCTTCATTGCGAACACTCTACCCTGTGAAATAAGCTAGGTGGGTTCTAAGAATCATGTCTTTCCTACGGAGAAGGTTGAGTGCAGCAAGTTCTAACTTTCCTTGTTTGTGTAATCTAACAAGATGTACAATTTACAAGTTTCTCTTCATTTCTAAACTACTTGGTTTAGAAACAAACATCTTCATTGCCCAACACTGGACTCTGTGGAATAAGCAAGTTGGGTTCTGGAATCAGTTTCTTTACTACGATGAAGGTCAGTGCAGCAATTTGAAACTTTACCTTGTTGGTGTAATCTAACAAGATGTATAAGTTAGTAGATTCTCCTCATTTCTAAAGTAGTTTTTGAGAAAACAAACATTTTCATTGCAGAACACTGTACTGTGTGAAATAAGCTAGTTCGGTTCTAGGAATCATTTGCTTTTCCTACAAAGAAGGTTGATTGCAGCAAGTTCAAAACTCCTTGTTTGTTAATGTAATCTAACAAGATATACAACGTAAAAGATTGGCCTCATTTCTAAAGTAGTTTGTTTAGAAAACAAACATCTTCATTGCCTAACACTGTACTGTGTGAAATAAGCTAAGTCGGTTATAGCAATCAGTTTCTTTTCGACAAAGATGGTTGAATGCAGGAAGTTCAAACTTTCCTTGTTAATGTTATTTAAAAAGATGTACTACTTAGTAGATTTGCCTCATTTCTAAAGAAGTTTCTTGAGAAAACCAACATCTTCATTGCCGAACACCCTACTCTGTGAAATAAGCTAGGTGGGTTCTAAGAATCAGTTGCTTTCCTACGAAGAAGGTTGAGTGCAGCAAGTTCTAACTTTCCTAGTTTGTGTAATCTCACAAGATGTACAATTTACAAGTTTCTCTTCATTTCTAAACTACTTGGTTTAGAACAGAAACATCTTCATTGCCCAACACTGGACTCTGTGATATAAGCTAGTTCGCTTCTAGGAATCAGTTTCTTTACTACGATGAAGGAAGAGTGCAGCAAGTTCAAACTTACCTTGTTGTGTAATCTAACAAGCTGTACAAGTTAGTAGATTCGCCTCATTTCCAAAGTAGTTTGTTGAGAAAACAAACATCTTCATTGCAGAACACTGTACTGTGTTAAATAAGCTAGTTCTGTTCTAGGAATCAGTTTTTTTCCACAAAGATGGTTGATTGCAGCAAGTTCAAACTTTCCTTGTTAATGTAATCTAAAAACATGTATAACTTAGTAGATTGGCCTCATTTCTACAGGAGTTTGTTTAGAAAACAAAACATCTTCATTGCCGAACCCTGTACTGTGTGATATAAGCTAGTTCGGTTCTAGGAATCAGTTTCTTTCCCACGAAGAAGGTTGAGTGCAGCAAGTTCAAACTTACCTTGTTTGTGTAATCTAACAAGATGTACAAGTTAGGAGAGCCTCATTTCTTTAGAGAGCTGCGAGGTGCCTTGCCTTAAAGATGGCGCTTTGCCTTCCGCCTTCCCGATGGCAAGTGCTCTCCTGGATAATTAAGTCCTTATTTGGCTTGGGCCATGATCTAGGCTTGCTTCCGCATATGTGGGTCTATCTGCATTCACTACGTGGCTTACCAGGGTTGGCTCTTCAAAGGCTTCTTACGTTTCGGGTGGGCTTTTCCCCGGGTCAGAAGATTGTTCAAGTTTCCTGAATAAACTGTTGAAAGAAGATTCGAGCCTTGCGTCTTCCTTCCTGGTTGAGGCGGTCGCGACAAGTGGTGGCCCGTACGGGGAACTCACTCGAGAGGGACTCAGAACTTTTTGCAGTCAGGGCAGTGCACTGGTAAGTTCCCAGGTAAGGTGGGAATCCATGACAAAAGCGGGTATTTTTGCTCTCAGGAGGTAGACAAAGAGGGAGCAGGAAGGGTTAACAGCGTAGCAAACAGAAAGTAAAAAGTTTTAAAAGAATTTTTGCAAGTTTAGATTGCAAGCTTCTCACTCGCTTGTTAATTTTTTTGGGTCTGAATGAGCTGCAGTAAAGTTTTATTTTTTTGTTTTGTTTTTTTTTTTTTTTTTGTTTGGAGGAAGGGTCTCACTCTGGTCCACGCTGACCTGGAATTGCTATGTAGTCTCAGGGTGGCCTCGAACTCTGGCGATCCTCCTACCTCTGCCTCCCAGTGCTGGGATTAAAGCGTGCGCCACCATGCCCGGCACAGTGAGCGTTTTTCAAGAATCTTTTGCAAGTTTAGCCATGGGCGCTTTCATTTGCACCCATTTTTTCGCTCTGAATGAGCTGCAGTAAAAGTTTTAAAAGAGTCTTTTGCAAGTTTAGCCATGGGCGCTTCTCACTCACATCCAATTTTTTGGCTCTAAATGAGCTGCAGTAAAAGTTTTAAAAAGAATCTTTTACCCAACGTTTAGCCATGGGCGATCTCACTGACCCAATTTTATTTGGCTCTGAATGAGCTGAAGTGCTCTCATAGAACAAATGGAAAGATCAAAATTAAGAAAAAGGGAGAAAAACAGCACCGAATTTTTGTTTTAGCCAAAAGCTTCTCTAGCAACAATTTTTTTGGCTCTGAATGAGCTGCAGTAAAAGTTTTAAAAGAATCTTTTGCAAGTTTAGCCATGGGTGCTTCTCACTGTACTGTGTAATTTTTTGGCTCTGAATGAGCTGAAGTGCTCTCATAGAACAAATGGAAAGATCAAAATTAAGAAAAAGGAGAAAAAAAGAGAAGGGGATCCCGGAAGCGGAGACTGCTGCAGAACGTCTCAATGCAAAGCTCAGTTATGCCGTCAACCCCCACCCCCTTTGTACCCAGAGGGACAGGGTAAGCGACACGGTGCGTTCTTTTTGTCCGAATTCTGAAAAGTGGTGAGGACGGAGTTAAAGTTAGCCTACCCAGTATTTCAGGATCAACAAGGGAATAGATATGAGGAGCCACTAGACTTTAAAGTAGTTAAGTCTTTAGCTGAATCCGTGAGAATTTATGGGATTGCAGCCTCCTTTACCGTGGCTCAAGTGGAAGCATCTGCAAAGACACTTATGACACCTAGTGACTGGTCAGGGTTGCGGCGCCTGCCTGAGTCCAGGCCAATATTTAGACTGGAAAGCGTTCTTAATTGGTATGCTAATGAAGAGGCTGATTGCTAATCAGGCCGCAGGTAACCCGACCTGGGACAGGGACATGCTCTTGGTACAAGGACGCTTTACAAATCAACAGACAATTTATCCAATACAGGTTTTTATCCAGATCTTTGTCTAGTTTTCTATTACAGAATTGGTCGCTTGAATTTGAAGATACCTTAAACGAATTGAGGCTGGCCATAGTTAATGTGAGTTCTACCCACATGGACCTCTCTTTTGCATCTGGATTGTCATCTTGGCTGATCTCCGCTATGAATCATCTGAAGGAGTGGGGGGGCATGGGGGCTTTAGCAGGCCGTCTGTTACTGGTCTCCTTGGTTTGCTTGTGTCTATGTAAAATCAGAGTAACACAAAAACGGAATCCAGTCACGATCGTCCAGGCCTTCTCGGCTATTGAGGCAGGTCAATCTCCCCAGGCATGGTTAGCCACCACAAAAATGTAAACACCAGGCACAGGCTGCGAGGCAAAGCACTGCAGGGAGAGTTAGCTGTGAAAGACTCTCTGAAGGGCAAGTCTGATTGCATGTGGGTTGGCATCCATAGTCCCACCTCCAGGGAAAAGATGCAAGACGGTTCTACGCCTATTTTAAGAGTTACTGGAGGTCAGACCTCTACCCTTGCCTGTTGCTTTGCGTGTTTTAAACAAAAAAGGGGGAACTGTAGAGAGCTGTGAGGTGCCGCGCCTTAAAGATGGCGCTGGCTTCTGCCTTCCGCCTTCCCGATGACAAGTGCTCTCCTGGATAATTAAGTCCTTATTTGGCTTGGACCGTGATCTAGGCTTCCTTCGCATATGTGGACCTATCTGCATTCACCACGTGGCTTACCAGGGTTGGCTGTTCAAAGGCTTCTTATGTTTGGTGGGCTTTTCCCGGGTCAGAAGATTGTTCAAGGTTCCTGAATAAACTGTTGAAAGAAGAGTCCGAAGCGTTGCGTCTACCTTGTTGGTCTAAAAAGATGTTCAACTTAGACAATTTCTAAAATTCTTTGTTTAGAAAACAAACATCTTCATTGCCGAACATGGTACAGTGTGAAATAGGCTGGTTTCATTTTAAGAATCAGTTTCTTTTGACCAAGATGTTTGAGTGGAACACGTTCAAACTTTCCTTGTTAATGGAATGTAACAAGATGTATAGCTTAATAGAGTCTCCTCATTTCTAATGTACTTTGATTAGAAAACAAACATATTCATTGCCGAACACTCTACTGGGTTAAGTAAGATAGTTCGGTTCTCCAATCATGTCTTTCCTACGGAGAAGGTTGAGTGCAGCAAGTTCAAACTTACCTTGTTTGTGTAATCTAACAAGATGTACAAGTTAGGAGATTCGCCTCATTTCTAAAGTTCTTTGTTTAGAAAACAAGCATCTTCATTGCCAAACACGGTAGAGTGTGAAATAGGCTGGTTTCGTTCCAAGAATCAGTTTCTTTTGACCAAGATGTTTGCGTAGAACAAGTTCAAAGTTTCCTTGTTAATGTAACATAAAAAGATTTATAGCTTAGTAGAGTACCCTCATTTCTAATGTACTTTGATTAGAAAACAAACATCTTCATTGCCGAACACTCTACTGTGTTAAGTAAGATAGTTCGGTTCTCCAATCACGTCTTTCCTACGGAGAAGGTTGAGTGCAGCAAGTTCAAACTTACCTTGTTTGTGTAATCGAACAAGATGTACAAGTTAGGAGATTCGCCTCATTTCTAAAGTAGTTTGTTTAGAAAACAAACATCTTCATTCCCGAACACTCTGCTGTGTGGAATAAGCAAGTTGGGTTCTAGGAATCTGATGCTTTCCTACGAAGAAGGTTCAGTGCAGCAAGTTCAAACTTTCCCTGTTAATGTATAATCTAAAACGATATATAACTTAGTAGATTGGCCTCATTTTTAAAGTAGTTTTTTGAGAAAAAAAACATCTTCGTTCCCGAACACTACTGTGTGAAATAAGCTAGTTCGGTTCTAGGAGTCAGCTGCTTTCCTACGAAGAACCTTGATTGCAGGAAGTTCAAACTCTCCTTGTTTGTGAGATCTAACAAGATGTACAACTTACAAGTTTCGCCTCATTTCTAAAGTAGTTTGTTTAGAAAACAAACATCTTCATTGCCGAACACTGTACTGTGTGAAATGAGCTAAGTCGGTTATAGCAATCAGTTTCTTTTCGACAAAGATGGTTGAGTGCAGCAAGTTCAAACTTTCCTTGTTAATGTTATTTAAAAAGATGGACTACTTAGTAGATTTGCCTCATTTCTAAAGTAGTTTGTTGAGAAAACCAACATCTTCATTGCCGAACACTCTACTCTGTGAAATAAGCTAGGTGGGTTCTAGGAATCAGTTGCTTTCCTCCGAAGAAGGTTGAGTGCAGCAAGCTCTAACTTTCCTTGTTTGTGTAATCTTCCAAGATGTACAATTTACAAGTTTCTCTTCATTTCTAAACTACTTGGTTTAGAACAGAAACATCTTCATTGCCCAACACTGTACTCTGTGATATAAGCTAGTTCGCTTCTAGGAATCAGTTTCTTTACTATGAAGAAGGAAGAGTGCAGCAAGTTCAAACTTACCTTGTTGGTGTAATCTGACAAGATGTACAAGTTAGTAGATTCTCCTCATTTCTAAAGTAGTTTGTTGAGAAAACAAACATCTTCATTGCCGAACCCTGTACTGTGTGAAATAAGCTACTTCGGTTCTAGGAATCAGTTTCTTTCCTACAAAGAAGGTTGAGTTCATCAAGTTCACACTTACCTTGTTTGTGTAATCTAACAAGATGTACAAGTTTGGAGATTCGCCTAAAGTAGTTTGTTGAGAAAACAAACATCTTCATTGCCGAACACAGTACTGTGTTAAATAAGCTAGTTCGGTTCTAGGAATCAGTTTCTTTTCCACGAAGAAGGTTGATTGCAGCAAGTTCAAACTTTCCTTGCTAATGTAATCTAAAAAGATGTTCAACTTAGTAGATTGGCCTCATTTCTACAGGAGTTTGTTTAGAAAAGAAACATCTTCATTGCCGAACCCTGTACTGTGTCAAATATGCTACTTCGGTTCTAGGAATCAGTTTCTTTCCTACGAAGAAGGTGGAGTGCAGCAAGTTCAAACGTACCTTGTTTGTGTAATCTAACAAGATGTACAAGTAAGGAGATTCGCCTAATTTCTAAAGTTCTTTGTTTAGAAAGGAAACATCTTCACTGCTGAACACGGTACAGTGTGAAATAGGCTGGTTTCGTTTTAAGAATCAGTTTCTTTTGACCAAGATGTTTGAGTGGAAAAAGTTCAAACTTTCCTTGTTAATGTAACATAACAAGATGTATAGCTTAGTAGAGTCTCCTCATTTCTAATGTACTTTGATTAGAAAACAAACATCTTCTTTGCCGAACACTCTACTGCGTTAAGTAAGATAGTTCGGTTCTCCAATCATGTCTTTCCTACGGAGAAGGTTGAGTGCAGCAAGTTCAAACTTACCTTGTTTGTGTAATCTAACAAGATGTACAAGTTAGGAGATTCGCCTCATTTCTAAAGTTCTTTGTTTAGAAAACAAACATCTTCATTGCCGAACACGGTACAGTGTGAAATAGGCTGGTTTCGTTCTAAGAATCAGTTTCTTTTGACCAAGATGTTTGAGTGGAACAAGTTCAAACTTTCCTTGTTAATGTAATGTAACAAGATATATCGCTTAGTAGAGTCTCCTCATTTCTAATGTACTTTGATTAGAAAACAAACATCTTCTTTGCCGAACACCCTACTGCGTTAAGTAAGATAGTTCGGTTCTCCAATCATGTCATTCCTACGGAGAAGGTTGAGTGCAGCAAGTTCAAACTTACCTTGTTTGTGTAATCTAACAAGATGTATAAGTTAGGAGATTTGCCTCATTTCTAACGTAGTTTGTTTAGAAAACAAACATCTTCATTCCTGAACACTCTGCTGTGTGGAATAAGCAAGTTGGGTTCTAGGAATCTGATGCTTTCCTACGAAGAAGGTTCAGTGCAGTAAGTTCAAACTTTCCCTGTTAATGTAATCTAAAACGATGTATAACTTAGTAGATTGGCCTCATTTTTAAAGTAGTTTTTTGAGAAAACAAACATCTTCATTGCCGAACACTACTGTTTGAAATAAGCTAGTTCGGTTCTAGGAGTCAGCTGCTTTCCTACGAAGAACCTTGATTGCAGGAAGTTCAAACTCTCCTTGTTTGTGTGATCTAACAAGATGTACAACTTACAAGTTTCGCCTCATTTCTAAAGTAGTTTGTTTAGAAAACAAACATCTTCATTGCCGAACACTGTACTGTGTGAAATAAGCTAAGTCGGTTATAGCAATCAGTTTCTTTTCGACAAAGATGGTTGAGTGCAGCAAGTTCAAACTTTCCTTGTTAATGTTATTTAAAAAGATGTGCTACTTAGAAGATTTGCCTCATTTCTAAAGTAGTTTGTTGACAAAAGCAACATCGTCATTGCCGAACACTCTATTCTGTGAAATAAGCTAGGTGGGTTCTCAGAATCAGTTGCTTTCCTCCGAAGAAGGTTGAGTGCAGCAAGTTCTAACTTTCCTTCTTTGTGTAATCTCACAAGATGTACAATTTACAAGTTTCTCTTCATTTCTAAACTACTTGGTTTAGAACAGAAACATCTTCATTGCCCAACACTGGACTCTGTGATTTAAGCTAGTTCATTTCTAGGAATCAGTTTCTAAACTACGAAGAAGGAAGAGTGCAGCAAGTTCAAACTTACGTTGTTGGTGTAATCTAACAACATGTACAAGTTAGTAGATTCGCCTCATATCTAAAGTAGTTTTTTGAGAAAACAAACATCTTCATTGTCGAACACTGGACTGTGTGAAATAAGCAAGTTCGCTTCTAAGAATCAGTTTCTTTTCCAAAACGAAGGTTGATTGCAGCAAGGTCAAACTTTTCTTGTTAATGTAATCTAAAAAGATGTACTACGTAGTAGATTGGACTTGTTTCTACATGAGTTTGTTTAGGAAACAAACATCTTCATTCCTGAACACTGTACTGCGTGAAATAAGCTAATTCGGTTCTAGGATTCTGTTTATTTTCCACGATGAAGGTTGATTGCAGCAAGTTCAAACTTTCCTTGTTAATGTAATCTAAAAACATGTACAACGTAGTAGATTGGCGTCGTTTCTAAAGGAGTTTGTTTAGGAAACAAACACCTTCATTGCCGAACACTGTAGTGTGTGAAATAAGGTAGTTCGGTTCTAGGAATCAGTTTCTTTTCCACGAAGAAGGTTGATTGCAGCAAGTTCAAGCTTTCCTTGTTAATGTAATCTAAAAAGATGTACAACTTAGAAGATTGGCCTCATTTCTACAGGAGTTTGTTCAGAAAACAAACATCTTCATTGCCGAACACTGGACTGTGTGAAATAAGCTACTTCGGTTCTAGGAATCACTTTCTTTCCTACGAAGAAGGTTGAGTGCAGCAAGTTCAAACTTACCTTGTTTGTGTAATCTAACAAGATGTACAAGTTAGGAGATTCGCCTCATTTCTAAAGTAGTTTGTTGAGAAAAGAAGCAAGTTCATTGCCGAACACCGTACTGTGTGAAATAAGCTAGTTCGGTTTTAGGAATCAGTTTCTTTTCCTCGACGAAGGTTGATTGCAGCAAGTTCAAACTTTCCTTGTTAAAGTAATCTAAAAGGATGTACAACGTAGTAGATTGGCCTCGTTTCTACAGGAGTTTGTTTAGGAATCAAACATCTTCATTGCCGAACACTGTACTGTGTGAAATAAGCTAGTTCGGTTGTAGGAATCAGTTTCTCTTCCACTAAGAAGGTTGATTGCAGCAAGTTCGAACTTTCCTTGTTAATGTAATCTAAAAAGATGTTCAACTTAGTAGATTGGCCTCATTTCTACAGGAGTTTGTTTAGAAAACAAACATCTTCACTACCGAACCCTGTACTGTGTAATAAGCTACTTGAGTTCTAGGAATCAGTTTCTTTCCTAAGAAGAAGGTTGAGTGCATCAAGTTCAAACTTACCTTGTATGTGTAATCTAACAAGATGTACAAATTAGGAGATTCGCCTTATTTCTAAAGTTCTTTGTTTAGAAAACAAACATCTTCATTGCCGAACATGGTACAATGTGAAATAGGCTGGTTTCGTTCTAAGAATCAGTTTCTTTTGACCAAGATGTTTGAGTGGAACAAGTTCAAACTTTCCTTGTTAATGTATCGTAACAAGATGCATAGCTTAGTAGAGTCTCCTCATTTCTAATGTACTTTGATTAGAAAACAAACATCTTCATTGCCGAATACTCTACTGTGTTAAGTAAGATAGTTCGGTTCTCCAATCATGTCTTTCCTACGGAGAAGGTTGAGTGCAGCAAGTTCAAACTTACCTTGTTTGTGTAATCTAACAAGATGTACAAGTTAGTAGATTCGCCTCATTTCTAAAGTAGTTTGTTGAGAAAACAAACATCTTCATTGACGAACACTGTACTGTGTGAAATAAGCTAGTTCAGTTCTAGGAATCAGTTTCTTTCCTACGAAGAAGGTTGAGTGCAGCAAGTTCAAACTTACCTTGTTTGTGTAATCTAACAAGATGTACAAGTTAGGAGATTCGCCTCATTTCTAATGTTCTTTGTTTAGAAAACAAACATCTTCATTGCCGAACACGGTACAGTGTGAAATAGGCTGGTTTTGTTCTAAGAATCAGTTTCTTTTGACCAAGATGTTTCAGTGGAACAAGTTCAAACTTTTCTTGTTAATGTAACGTAACAAGATGTTTAGCTTAGTAGAGTCTCCTCATTTCTAATGTACTTTCATTAGAAAACAAACATCTTCATTGCCGAATACTCTACTGTTTTAAGTAAGATAGTTCGGTTATCAAATCATGTCTTTCCTACGGAGAAGGTTGAGTGCAGCAAGTTCAAACTTACCTTGTTTGTGTAATCTAACAAGATGTACAAGTTAGGACATTCTCCTCATTTCTAAAGTAGTTTGTTTAGAAAACAAACATCTTCATTCCCGAACACTGTGCTGTGTGGAATAAGCAAGTTGGGTTCTAGGAATCTGATGCTTTCCTACGAAGAAGGTTCAGTGCAGCAAGTTCAAACTTTCCCTGTCAATGTAATCTAAAACGATGTATAACTTAGTAGATTGGCCTCATTTTTAAAGTAGTTATTTGAAAAAACAAACATCTTCGTTGCCAAACACTACTGTGTGAAATAAGCTAGTTCAGTTCTAGGAGTCACTTGCTTTCCTACGAAGAACCTTGATTGCAGGAAGTTCAAACTCTCCTTGTTTGTGTGATCTAACAAGACATACAACTTACAAGTTTCGCCTCATTTCTAAAGTAGTTTGTTTAGAAAACAAACATCTTCAATGCCGAACATTGTACTGTGTGAAATAAGCTAGTTCGATTCTAGGAATCAGTTTCTTTTCCACGAAAAGATGGTTGAGTGCAGTAAGTTCAAACTTTCCTTGTTAATGTAATCTAACAAGATGTACAACTTAGTAGATTGGCCTCATTTCTACAGGAGTTTGTTTAGAAAACAAACATCTTCATTGCCGAACCCTGTACTGTGTGAAATAAGCTACTACAGTTCTAGGAATCAGTTGCTTTCCTACGAAGAAGGTTGAGTGCAGTAAGTTCAAACTTACCTTGTTTGTGTAATCTAACAAGATGCACAAGTTAGGAGGTTCGCCTCATTTCTAAAGTTCTTTGTTTAGAAAACAAACATCTTCATTGCCGAACACAGTACAGTGTGAAATAGGCTGTTTTCGTTCTAAGAATCACTTTTTTTGACCAAGATGTTTGAGTGGAACAATTCAAACTTTCCTTGTTAATGTAATGTAACAAGATGTATAGCTTAGTAGAGTCTCCTCATTTCTAATGTACTTTGATTAGAAAACAAACATCTTCATTGCCGAACACTCTACTGTGTTAAGTAAGATAGTTCGGTTCTCCAATCATGTCTTTCCTACGGAGAAGTTTGAGTGCAGCAAGTTCAAACTTACCTTGTTTGTGTAATCTAACAAGATGTACAAGTTAGGAGATTCGCCTCATTTCTAAAGTAGTTTGTTTAGAAAACAAACATCTTCATTCCTGAACACTCTACTGTGTGAAATAAGCAACTTTGGGTTCTAGGAATCAGTTTCTTTTCTACAAGTTGGTTCAGTGCAGCAAGTTCAAACTTTCCTTGTTAATGTAATTTACAAAGATGTATAACTTAGTAGATTGGCCTCATTTCTAAAGTAGTTTTTTATGGGAAAACAAACATCTTCATTGCCAAACACTACTCTGTGAAATAAGCTAGGTCGGTTATAAGAATCAGTTCCTTTCCTACGAAGAAGGTTGATTGCAGCAAGTTCAAACTTTCCTTGTTTGTGTAATCTAACAAGATGTACAATTTACAAGTTTCTCTTCATTTCTAAACTAGTTTGTTTAGAAAACAAACATCTTCATTGCCCAACACAGGACTGTGTGAAATAAGCTAGTTCGGTTATAGCAATCAGTTTCTTTACGACAAAGATGGTTGAGTGCAGCAAGTTCAAACTTACCTTGTTAATGTAATTTAACAAGATGTACTAGTTAGTAGATTTGCCTCATTTCTAAAGTAGTTTGTTGAGAAAACAAACATCTTCATTGCGAACACTGTACTCTGTGAAATAAGCTAGTTGGGTTCTCAGAATCAATTTCTTTTCCTCCGAAGAAGGTTGAGTGCAGCAAGTTCAAACATTCCTTGTTGATGTAATCTAAAAAGATGTACAATTTAGTAGTTTGGCTTCATTTCTAAACTAGTTTGTTTAGAAACAAACATCTTCATTGCCCAACACTGACTCTGTGAAATAAGCTAGTTCGGTTCTAGGAATCAGTTTCTTTCCACGAAGAAGGTTGAGTGCAGCAAGTTCAAACTTACCTTGTTTGTGTAATCTAACAAGATTCACAAGTTAGTAGATTCGCCTCATTTCTAAAGTTCTTTGTTTAGAAAACAAACATCTTCATTGCCGAACACTGGACTGTGTGAAATAAGCAAGTTAAGTTCTAAGAATCAGTTTCTTTTGAAAAAGATGGTTGAGTGCAGCAAGTTCAAACTTTTCTTGTTAATGTAATCTAACAAGATGTATAGCTTAGTAGAGTCTCCTCATTTCTAATGTAGTTTGTTTAGAAAACAAACATCTTCATTCCTGAACACTGTACTGTGTGAAATAAGCTAGTTCGGTTCTCCAATCTGTTTATTTTCCACGGAGAAGGTTGATTGCAGCAAGTTCAAACTTTCCTTCTTTGTGTAATCTAACAAGATGTACAAGTTAGTAGATTGGCCTCATTTCTAAAGTAGTTTGTTTAGAAAACAAACATCTTCATTCCTAACACTGTCCTGTGTGAAATAAGGTAGTTCGGTTCTAGGAATCAGTTTCTTTTCCACGAAGAAGGTTGAGTGCAGCAAGTTCAAACTTTCACTTTTAATGTAATCTAAAAAGATGTACAACTTATTAGATTGGCCTCATTTCTAAAGTAGTTTGTTGAGAAAACAAACATCTTCATTGCCGAACACTGTACTGTGTGAAATAAGCTAGTTCGGTTCTAGGAATCACTTTCTTTCCTACGAAGAAGGTTGATTGCAGCAAGTTCAAACTCTCCTTGTTTGTGTAATCTAACAAGATGTACAACTTACAAGTTTCGCCTCATTTCTAAAGTAGTTTGTTTAGAAAAGAAACATCTTCATTGCCCGAACACTGTACTGTGTGAAATAAGCTAGTTCGGTTTTAGGAATCAGTTTCTTTCCTCGACAAAAGATGGTTGAGTGCAGCAAGTTCAAACTTTCCTTGTTAATGTAATCTAAAAGATGTACAACTTAGTAGATTGGCCTCATTTCTAAAGTAGTTTGTTTAGGAAACAAACATCTTCATTGCCGAACACTGTACTGTGTGAAATAAGCTAGGTGAGTTCTAGGAATCAGTTTTTTCTTCCACTAAGAAGGTTGATTGCAGCAAGTTCTAACTTTCCTTGTTAATGTAATCTAAAAAGATGTTCAATTTAGTAGATTGGCTTCATTTCTAAACTAGTTTGTTTAGAAAACAAACATCTTCATTGCCCAACACCCTGTACTGTGTAATAAGCTACTTGAGTTCTAGGAATCAGTTTCTTTCCTAAGAAGAAGGTTGAGTGCATCAAGTTCAAACTTACCTTGTATGTGTAATCTAACAAGATGTACAAATTAGAGATTCGCCACATTTCTAAAGTAGTTTGTTTAGAAAACAAACATCTTCATTGCCGAACACTGTACTGTGTGAAATAGGCTGGTTTTCGGTTCTAAGAATCAGTTTCTTTTGACCAAGATGGTTGAGTGCAGCAAGTTCAAACTTTCCTTGTTAATGTAATCGTAAAAAGATGTACAAGCTTAGTAGAGTCTCCTCATTTCTAAAGTAGTTTGATTAGAAAACAAACATCTTCATTGCCAAACACTCTACTGTGTTAAATAAGATAGTTGGGTTCTAGGAATCATTTCTTTTCCACGAAGAAGGTTGAGTGCAGCAAGTTCAAACTTACCTTGTTTGTGTAATCTAACAAGATGTACAAGTTAGTAGATTTGCCTCATTTCTAAGGTAGTTTGTTGAGAAAACAAACATCTTCATTGCCGAACACTGTACTGTGTGAAATAAGCTAGTTCAGTTCTAGGAATCAGTTTCTTTTCCACGAAGAAGGTTGAGTGCAGCAAGTTCAAACTTACCTTGTTTGTGTAATCTAACAAGATGTACAAGTTAGTAGATTCGCCTCATTTCTAATGTAGTTTGTTTAGAAAACAAACATCTTCATTGCCGAACACTGTACAGTGTGAAATAGGCTGGTTTTGTTCTAAGAATCAGTTTCTTTTGACCAAGATGTTTCAGTGGAACAAGTTCAAACTTTTCTTGTTAATGTAACAAGATGTACAAGTTAGTAGAGTCTCCTCATTTCTAATGTACTTTCATTAGAAAACAAACATCTTCATTGCGATGGAATACTCTACTGTTTTAAGTAAGATATTTGGGTTATCAAATCATGTCTTTCCTACGGAGAAGGTTGAGTGCAGCAAGTTCAAACTTACCTTGTTTGTGTAATCTAACAAGATGTACAAGTTAGACATTCTTTCATTTCTAAAGTAGTTTGTTTAGAAAACAAACATCTTCATTCCCTGAACACTGTGCTGTGTGGAATAAGCTGTTTGGGTTCTAGGAATCTGATGCTTTCCTACGAAGAAGGTTCAGTGCAGCAAGTTCAAACTTTCCCTGTCAATGTAATCTAAAACGATGTATAACTTAGTAGATTGGCCTCATTTTTAAAGTAGTTATTTGAAAAAACAAACATCAAAGAGTTGCCAAACTGTACTGTGTGAAATAAGCTAGTTCAGTTCTAGGAGTCACTTGTTTTCCTACAAAAGAACCTTGATTGCAGGAAGTTCAAACTCTCCTTGTTTGTGTAATCTAACAAGACATACAACTTTACAAGTTTCGCCTCATTTTTTTTCTAAAGTAGTTTTGTTTGTTTTAGAAAACAAACATCTTCAATGCCGAACACTGTACTGTGTGAAATAAGCTAGTTCGCTTCTAGGAATCAGTTTCTTTTCCAAAAGAAGGTTGATTGCAGTAAGTTCAAAGTTTCCTTGTTAATGTAATCTAAAAAAGATGTACAACTTAGTAGATTGGAACATTTCTAAAGGAGTTTGTTAAGAAAACAAAAATCTTCACCGAACCCTGTACTGTGTGAAATAAGCTACTCACAGTTCTAGGAATCAGTTGCTTTCCTCGAAGAAGGTTGAGTGCAGTAAGTTCAAACTTTTACCTTGTTTGTGTAATCTAACAAGATGCACAATTTAGTAGGTTCGCCTCATTTCTAAAGTTCTTTGTTTAGAAAAACAAACATCTTCATTGCCGAACACAGTACAGTGTGAAATAGGCTGTTTTCTGTTCTAAGAATCACTTTTTTTGACCAAGATGTTTGAGTGGAACAATTCAAACTTTCCTTGTTAATGTAATGTAACAAGATGTATAGCTTAGTAGAGTCTCCTCATTTCTAATGTACTTTGATTAGAAAACAAACATCTTCATTTAAAACACTCTCCTGTGTTTAGTAAGATAGTGAGGTTCTCCAATCATGTCTTTCCTTTACGGAGAAGTTTGAGTGCAGCAAGTTCAAACTTACCTTGTTTGTGTAATCTCACAAGAAGTACAAGTTAGGAGATTGCCTCATTTCTAAAGTAGTTTGTTTAGAAAACAAACATCTTCATTGCTAATGAAACACTCTACTGTGTGAAATAAGCTACCTGGGTTATAGCAACATCAGTTTCTTTACAAGGAAGTTGGTTGAGTGCAGCAAGTTCAAACTTTCCAGGTTTTTATAATGTTATTTACAAAGATGTACTACTTAGTAGATGTGCCTCATTTTAAAGTAATTTAAAAGAAAACCAACATCTTCATTGTTAAACACTCTACTCTGTGAAATAAGCTAGGTGGGTTATAAGAATCAGTTCCTTTCCTGAAAAAGGTTGAGTGCAGCAAGTTCTATCTTTCCTTGTTTGCTTGTAATCTCACAAGATGTACAAAAACAGAATTTCTCTTCATTTCTAGGTTACTTGGTTTAGAACAGAAACATCTTCATTGGCAACACAGGACACCGTGATATAACACTAGGCACAGGCTTCTAGGAATCAGTTTCTTTAGGAGAGAAAAAGGAAGAGTGCAGCAAGTTCAAACTTACCTTGTTGGTGTAATCTAACAAGATGTACCAGTTAGTAGATTCGCCTCATTTCTAAACTAGTTTGTTGAGAAAACAAACATCTTCATTGCCCGAACACTGTACTGTGTGAAATAAGCTAGTTCGGTTCTAGGAATCAATTTCTTTTCCTTAAAGAAGGTTGATTGCAGCAAGTTCAAACATTCCTTGTTGATGTAATCTAAAAAGATGTACAGCATAGTAGATTGGCCTCATTTCTACAGGAGTTTGTTTAGGAAACAAACATCTTCATTGCCGAACACTGATCTGTGTGAAATAAGCTAGTTCTGGTTCTAGGAAGATTTTCTTTTCCACGAAGAATGTTGAGTGCAGCAAGTTGAAACTTACCTTGTTTGTGTAATCTAACAAGATTCACAAGTTAGAGATTCGCCTCATTTCTAAAGTTCTTTGTTTAGAAAACAAACGTCTTCATTGCCGAACATGGTACAGTGTGAAATAGGCTGGTTTCGTTCTAAGAATCAGTTTCTTTTGACCAAGATGTTTGAGTGGAACAAGTTCAGACTTTCCTTGTTAATGGAATGTAACAAGATGTATAGCTTAGTAGAGTCTCCTCATTTCTAATGTACTTTGATTAGAAAACAAACATCTTCATTGCCGAATACTCTACTGTGTTAAGTAAGATAGTTCGGTTCTCCAATCATGTCTTTGCTACGGAGAAGGTTGAGTGCAGCAAGTTCAAACTTACCTTCTTTGTGTAATCTAACAAGATGTATAAGTTAGGAGATTCGCCTCATTTCTAAAGTAGTTTGTTTAGAAAACAAACATCTCCATTCCCTAACACTCTCCTGTGTGGAATAAGCAAGTTGGGTTCTAGGAATCTGATGCTTTCCAACAAAGAAGGTTCAGTGCAGCAAGTTCAAACTTTCCTTTTAATGTAATCTAAAACGATGTATAACTTAGTAGATTGGCCTCATTTTTAAAGTAGTTTTTTTGAGAAAACAAACATGTTTCATTGCCTAACACTACTGTGTGAAATAAGCTAGTTCGGTTCTAGGAGTCAGTTGCTTTCCTACGAAGAACCTTGATTGCAGGAAGTTCAAACTCTCCTTGTTTGTGTGATCTAACAAGATGTACAACTTACAAGTTTTGCCTCATTTCTAAACTAGTTTGTTTAGAAAAGAAACATCTTCATTGCGAACACTGTACTGTGTGAAATAAGCTAAGTCGGTTATAGCAATCAGTTTTACTTTCGACAAAGATGGTTGAGTGCAGCAAGTTCAAACTTTCCTTGTTAATGTTATTTACAAAGATGTACTACTTAGTAGATGTGCCTCATTTCTAAAGTAGTTTGTGGAGAAAACCAACATCTTCATTGCCGAACACGCTACTCTGTGAAATAAGCTAGGTGAGATCTAAGAATCAGTTGCTTTCCTACGAAGAAGGTTGAGTGCAGTAAGTTCTAACTTTCCTTGTTTGTGTAATCTCACAAGATGTACAATTTACAAGTTTCTCTTCATTTCTAAACTACTTGGTTTAGAACAGAAACATCTTCATTGCCCAACACTGGACTCTGTGATATAAGCTAGTTCGCTTCTAGGAATCAGTTTCTTTACTACAAAGAAGGAAGAGTGCAGCAAGTTCAAACTTACCTTGTTGGTGTAATCTAACAAGATGTACAAGGTAGTAGATTCGCCACATTTCTAAAGTAGTTTGTTGAGAAAATAAACATCTTCATTGCCGAACACTGTACTGTGTGAAATAAGCTAGTTCGGTTCTAGGAATCAGTTTCTTTTAAACGACGAAGGTTGATTGCAGCAAATTCAAACGTTCCTTGTTAATGTAATCAGAAAAGATGTACAACGTAGTAGATTGGCCTCATTTCTAAAGGAGTTCGTTTAGGAAACAAACGTCTTCATTGCCAAACACTGTACTGTGTGAAATAAGCTAGTTCGGTTCTAGGAATCAGTTTCTTTTCCACGAAGAAGGTTGAGTGCAGCAAGTTCAAACTTACCTTGTTGGTGTAATCTAACAAGATGTACACGTTAGTAGATTTGCCTCATTTCTAAGGTAGTTTGTTGAGAAAACAAACATCTTCATTGCCGAACACTGTACTGTGTGAAATAAGCTAGTTCGGTTCTAGGAATCAGTTTCTTTTCCACGAAGAAGGTTGATTGCAGCAAGTTCAAACTTACATGTTGGTGTAATCTAACAAGATGTACAAGTTAGTAGATTCGCCTCATTTCTAAAGTAGTTTGTTGAGAAAACAAACATCTTCATTGCCGAACACTGTACTGTGTGAAATAAGCTAGTTCGGTTCTAGGAATCAGTTTCTTTCCTACGAAGAAGGTTGAGTGCAGCAAGTTCAAACTTACCTTGTTTGTGTAATCTAACAAGATGTACAAGTTAGGAGATTCGCCTCATTTCTTAGAGTTTGTTTAGAAAACAAACGTGCCTTAAAGATGGCGCTGGCTTCTGCCTTCCGCCTTCCCGATGGCAAGTGCTCTCCTGCATAATTAAGTCCTTATTTGGCTTGGGCCGTGATCTAGGCTTGCTTCCGCATATGTGGACCTATCTGCATTCACTACGTGGCTTACCAGGGTTGGCTGTTCAAAGGCTTCTTAAGTTTCGGGTGGGCTTTTCCCCGGGTCAGAAGATTGTTCCAGTTTCCTGAATAAACTGTTGAAAGAAGAGTCTGAGCCTTGCGTCTTCCTTCCTGTTTGAGGCGGTCGCGACAAGTGGTGGCCCGTACAGGGAACTCACTCGAGAGGGACTCAGAACTTTTTGCAGTCAGGGCAGTGCACTGGTAAGTTCCCAGGTAAGGTGGGAATCCACGACAAAAGCGGGTATTTTGCTCCTCTCGGTAGACAAAGAGGGAGCAGGAAGGGTTCGTGGCGTAGCAAACAGAAAGTAAAAGTTTTAAAAGAATTTTTTGCAAGTTTAGCCATGGGCGCTTCTCACTCGCACCCAATTTTTTTGGGTCTGAATGAGGTGCAGTAAACGTTTTAAAAGAATCTTTTGCAAGTTTAGCCATTGGCACTTCTCACTTGCACCCATTTTTTTTGGCTCTGAATGAGCTGAAGTAAAAGTTTTAAAAGAGTTTTTTGCAAGTTTAGCCATGGGCGCTTCTCACTCGCATCCAATTTTTTTGGCTCTAAATGAGCTGCAGTAAAAGTTTTAAAAGAATCTTTTGCATGTTTAGCCATGGGCGCTTCTCACTCGCACCCAATTTTATTTGGCTCTGAATGAGCTGAAGTGCTCTCATAGAACAAATGGAAAGATCAAAATTAAGAAAAAGGGAGAAAAACAGCACCCAATTTTTTGTTTAGCCATGGGCGCTTCTCAATCACACCCAATTTTTTTGGCTCTGAATGAGCTGCAGTAAGTTTTAAAAGAATCTTTTGCAAGTTTAGCCATGGGTGCTTCTCACTCGCACCCAATTTTTTTGGCTCTGAATGAGCTGAAGTGCTCTCATAGAACAAATGGAAAGATCAAAATTAAGAAAAAGGGAGAAAAAGAGAGAGAGGGGGGATCCCGGAAGCGGAGACTGCTGCGGAACTTCTCAATGCAAAGTTATGCCGTCCGCCCCCACCCCCTCTGTACCCAGAGGGACGGGGTAGCGACACGGTGTGTTCTTTTTGTCCGGAATTCTGGAAAGCAGTGAGGACGGAGTTACAGATAGCCTACCCAGTATTTCAGGATCAACAAGGGAATAGATATGAGGAGCCACTAGACTTTAAAATAGTTAAGTCTTTAGCTGAATCCGTGAGAACTTATGGGATTACAGCCTCCTTTACCGTGGCTCAAGTGGAAGCATTGCAAAGACACTGTATGACACCTAGTGACTGGTCAGGGTTAGCGCGCGCCTGCCTGAGTCCAGGCCAATATTTAGACTGGAAAGCATTCTTAATTGAGTACGCTAATGAAGAGGCTGCCACTAATCAGGCCGCAGGTAACCCGACCTGGGATAGGGACATGCTCTTGGTACAAGGACGCTTTACAAATCAACAGACAGGCTATCCAATACAGGTTTTTATCCAGATCTTTGTCTAGTTTTCTATTACAGAATTGGTCGCTTGAATTTGAAGATACCTTAAAAGAATTGAGGCTGGCCATAGTTAATGTGAATTCTACCCGCATGGACCTCTCTTTTGCATCCGGATTGTCATCGTGGCTGATCTCCGCTATGAATCATCTGAAGGAGTGGGGGGGCATGGGGGCTTTAGCAGGCCTTCTGTTACTGGTCTCCTTGGTTTGCTTGTGGTGTCTATGTAAGATCAGAGTAACACAAAAACAGAATGCAGTCATGATCGTCCAGGTTTCTCGGCTATTGAGGCAGGTCAATCTCCCCAGGCATGGTTAGCCACCATAAAAATGTAAACACCAGGCACAGGCTGCGAGGCAAAGCACTGCAGGGAGAGTTAGCTGTGAAAGACTCTCTGAAGGGCAAGTCTGATTGCATGTGGGTTGGCATCCATAGTCCCACCTCCAGGGAAAAGATGCAAGACGGTTCTACGCCTATTTTAAGAGTTACTGGAGGTCAGACCTCTACCCTTGCCTGTTGCTTTGCGTGTTTTAAACAAAAAAGGGGGAACTGTAGAGAGCTGCGAGGTGCCGCGCCTTAAAGATGGCGCTGGCTTCTGCCTTCCGCCTTCCCAATGACAAGTGCTCTCCTGGATAATTAAGTCCTTATTTGGCTTGGGCCGTGATCTAGGCTTCCTTCCGCATATGTGGACCAATCTGCATTCACCACGTGGCTTACCAGGCTTGGCTGTTCAAAGGCTTCTAATGTTTCGGGTGGGATTTTCCCTGGGTCAGAAGATTGTTCAAGGTTCCTGAATAAACTGTTGCAAGAAAAGTCCGAGCGTTGCGTCTACCTTGTTGGTCGAGGTGGTCGCAACAATTTCTAAAGTTCTTTGTTTAGAAAACAAACATCTTCATTGCCGAACATGGTACAGTGTGAAATAGGCTGGTTTCGTTCTAAGAATCAGTTTCTTTTGACCAAGATATTTGAGTGGAACACGTTCAAACTTTCCTTGTTAATGGAATGTAACAAGATGTATAGCTTAGTAGAATCTCCTCATTTCTAATGTACTTTGATTAGAAAACAAACATCTTCATTGCCGAACATTCTACTGTGTTAAGTAAGATAGTTCGGTTCTCGAATCATGTCTTTCCTACGGAGAAGGTTGAGTGCAGCAATTTCAAACTTACCTTGTTTGTGTAATCTAACAGGATAAACAAGTTAGGAGATTCGCCTCATTTCTAAAGTAGTTTGTTAAGAAAACAAACATCTTCATTCCCGAACACTCTGCTGTGTGGAATAAGCAAGTTGGGTTCTAGGAATCTGATGCTTTCCAACAAAGAAGGTTCAGTGCAGCAAGTTCAAACTTTCCCTGTTAATGTAATCTAAACAGATGTATAACTTAGTAGATTGGCCTCATTTTTAAAGTAGTTTTTTATAAAACAACATGTTCGTTGCCGAACACTACTGTGTGAAATAAGCTAGTTCGGTTCTAGGACTCAGTTGCTCTCCTACGAAGAACCTTGATTGCAGGAAGTGCAAACTCTCCTTGTTATGTGATCTAACAAGATGTACAACTTACAAGTTTTGCCTCATTTCTAAAGTAGTTTGTTTAGAAAACAAACATCTTCATTGCCGAACACTGTAATGTGTGAAATAAGCTAAGTCAGTTATAGCAATCAGTTTCTTTTCGACAAAGATGGTTGAGTGCGGCAAGTTCAAACTTTCCTTGTTAATGTTATTTAAAAAGATGTACTACTTAGTAGATGTGCCTCATTTCTAAAGTAGTTTGTTGAGAAAACCAACATCTTCATTGCCGAACACCCTACTCTGTGAAATAAGCTAGGTGGGTTCTAAGAATCAGTTGCTTTCCTCCGAAGAAGGTTGAGTGCAGGAAGTTCTAATTTTCCTTGTTTGTGTAATCTCACAAGATGTACAATTTACAAGTTTCTCTTCATTTGTAAACTACTTGGTTTAGAACAGAAACATCTTCATTGTCCAACACTGGACTCTGATATAAGCTAGTTCGCTTCTAGGAATCAGTTTCTTTACTACGAAGAAGGAAGAGTGCAGCAAGTTCAAACATACCTTGTTGGTGTAATCTGACAAGATGGACAAGGTAGTAGATTCGCCTCATTTCTAAAGTAGTTTGTTGAGAAAACAAACATCTTCATTGCCGAACACTGTACTGTGTGAAATATGCTAGTTTGGTTCTAGGAATCAGTTTCCTTTCCACGACGAAAGTTGATTGAAGCAACTTCAAACTTTCCTTGTTAATGTAATCTAAAAAGATGTACAACGCAGTAGATGGGCCTCGTTTCTACAGGAGTTTGTTTAGGAAACAAACATCTTCATTGCGAACACTGTACTGTGTGAAATAAGCTAGTTCGGTTCCAGGAATCAGTTTCTTTTCCACGAAGAAGGTTGATTGCAGCAAGTTCAAACTTTCCTTGTTACTGTAATCTAAAAAGGTGTACAACGCCGTAGATTGGCCTCGTTTCTACAGGAGTTTGTTTGGGAAACAAACATCTTCATTGCCCAACACTGTACTGTGTGAAATAAGCTAGTTCGATTCTAGGAATCAGTTTCTTTTCCACGAAGAAGGTTGATTGCAGCAAGTTCAAACTTTCCTTGTTAATGTAATCTAAAAAGATGTACAACTTAGTAGATTGGCCTCGTTTCTACAGGAATTTGTTTAGAAAACAAACATCTTCATTGCCGAATCCTGTACTGTGTGAAATAAGCTACTTCGGTTCTAGGAATCAGTTTCTTTCCTACGAAGAAGGTTGAGTGCAGCAAGTACAAACTTACCTTGTTTGTGTAATCCAACAAGATGTACAAGTTAGGAGATTCACCTCATTTCTAAAGTAGTTTGTTGAGAAAACAAACATCTTCATTGCCGAACACTGTACTGTGTGAAATAAGCTACTTCGGTTCTAGGAATCAGTTTCTTTCCTACGAAGAAGGTTGAGTGCAGCAAGTACAAACTTACCTTGTTTGTGTAATCCAACAAGATGTACAAGTTAGGAGATTCGCCTCATTTCTAAAGTAGTTTGTTGAGAAAACAAACATCTTCATTGCCGAACACTGTACTGTGTGAAATAAGCTAGTTCGGTTCTTGGAATCAGTTTCTTTTCCACGACGAAGGTTGATTTCAGCCAGTTCAAACTTTCCTTGTTAATGTAATCTAAAAAGATGTACAACTTAGTAGATTGGCCTCATTTCTACAGGAGTTTGTTTAGAAAACAAACATCGTCATTGCCGAACCCTGTACTGTGTGAAATAAGCTACTTCGGTTCTAGGAATCAGTTTCTTTCCTACGAAGAAGGTTGAGTGCAGCACGTTCAAACTTACCTTGTTTGTGTAATCCAACAAGATGCACAAGTTAGGAGATTCGCCTCATTTCTAAAGTTTTTTGTTTAAAAAACAAACATCTTCATTGCCGAACACGGTACAGTGTGAAATAGGCTGGTTTCGTTCTAAGAATCAGTTTCTTTTGACCAAGATGTTTGAGTGGATCAAGTTCAAACTTTCCTTGTTAATGTAATGTAACAAGATGTATAGCTTAGTAGAGTCTCCTCATTTCTAATGTACTTTGATTAGAAAACAAACATCTTCATTGCCGAACATTCTACTGTGTTAAGTAAGATAGTTCGGTTCTCGAATCATGTCTTTCCTACGGAGAAGGTTGAGTGCAGCAAGTTCAAACTTACCTCGTTTGTGTAATCTAACAAGATGTACAAGTTAGGAGATTCGCCTCATTTCTTACGTTCTTTGTTTAGAAAACAAATATCTTCATTGCCGAACACGGTACAGTGTGAAATAGGCTGGTTTTGTTCTAAGATCAGTTTCTTTTGACCAAGATGTTTGAGTGGAACAAGTTCAAACTTTCCTTGTTAATGTAATGTAACAAGATGTATAGCTTAGTAGAGTCTCCTCATTTCTAATGTACTTTGATTAGAAAACAAACATCTTCATTGCCGAACATTCTACTGTGTTAAGTAAGATAGTTCGGTTCTCGAATCATGTCTTTCCTACGGAGAAGGTTGAGTGCAGCAAGTTCAAACTTACCTCGTTTGTGTAATCTAACAAGATGTACAAGTTAGGAGATTCGCCTCATTTCTAAAGTTCTTTGTTTAGAAAACAAACATCTTCATTGCCGAACACGGTACAGTGTGAAATAGGCTGGTTTTGTTCTAAGATCAGTTTCTTTTTTTTTTTTTTTTTTTTTTTTTTCGAGGTAGGGTCTCACTCTAGTTCAGGCTGACCTGGAATTCACTATGTAGTCTCAGGGTGGCCTCGAACTCACGGCAATCCTCCTACCTCTGCCTCCCGAGTGCTGGGATTAAAGGCGTGAGCCACCACGCCCGGCTAGATCAGTTTCTTTTGACCAAGATGTTTGAGTGGAACAAGTTCAAACTTTCCTTGTTAATGTAATGTAACAAGATGTATAGCTTAGTAGAGTCTCCTCATTTTTAATGTACTTTGATTAGAAAACAAACATCTTCATTGCTGAATACTCTACTGTGTTAAGTAAGATAGTTCGGTTCTCCAATCATGTCTTTCCTACGGAGAAGGTTGAGTGCAGCAAGTTCAAACTTACCTTGTTTGTGTAATCTAACAAGATGTAAAAGTTAGGAAATTCGCCTCATTTCTAAAGTAGTTTGTTTAGAAAACAAACATCTTCATTCCCGAACACTCTGCTGTGTGGAATAAGCAAGTTGGGTTCTAGGAATCTGATGCTTTCCTACGAAAAATGTTCAGTGCAGCAAGTTCAAACTTTCCCTGTTAATGTAATCTAAAACGATGTATAACTTAGTAGATTGGCCTCACTTTTTTTTTTTTTTTTTTTTTTAATTTTTATTGACTTTTAATCTTACATACCAAAAAAAACCCCACCTGATATTTCCGTCCCCTCCCCCATTCCACTTTAGAACTCCGGTCTCCATCATATCCCCTCCCTTTCTCCATTAGTCTCTCTCCTAATTTGATGAAATCATCTTTCTGTTCTATTTTGAGGGTCTTGCAAAGGTATTGCTAGGCACTGCAAGATCATGGATATCGAGGCCAATTTCTGTCTGGGCAGCTACATTGTAAGAGGTCATATCCTTCCTTTGGCTCTTCGATTCTATCCGCCCCCTCTTCCGCAATGGTCCCTGAGCCACTGGAGGATGTGACAGAGGTGTTTCAGTGCTAGGCACTCCTCCATCCCTTCTTCTCAGCACTATGTTGCCTTTTGTGTCATCCCAGTGGTCATCACCATCTGAAAAGAGAAGCTTCTCTAGCCAGAAGTGAGAATAGCATTAATATGTGGACATGAACATTTAGTGTAGTGTCCCCAGGGCAGCTTGGTGGGAATAATATATACCTTTAGTCAGACATGAGCAGGCTTATACCCCCAAGGCTCATGACCTCACCTACCATAGATTTTTACTTAGGTTTTCAGTACGGGTATGTATTCCCTCCCGTAGAGAGGGCCTTCAGTCCAATTATGGAGCAGTTGGTTACCCCAAGAGTAGACACGCCACTATTGCACCCGTTCAGTCATTGGGCCTGTCTGGCCAAGCTTGAATATTCAGCATCCACTATTTTCACTGTTGATGGCTTCTGTCTCCCCATACGCTGCGTGCAGTGCAGCTTTTTCCAGCTTTCAGTTGGCTGGTCTACAGGGAGAAGGTTTTCTGCTCAGCACCAGCTTGCTTTTTCAGTGTCCTTGCCTCTCAGGCATGAGATGTCTTCAGCAATAGGGTCTTACTATCTATTTCTCTAGGGAAACCAAGGGCTTTGGCAAAAGCCTTAATGTTTTGGAGGCTACCGGGACCTCCTTGGCCAACATCTCACTGGAAGGAGTTCCATCCCAGGTACTGAAAATTTTCTAGTAACAATCTACATCTTCTAGACGTGACCTTATTCAAAAAGTAGTTTTACATATGTCTTATTGATAATATCTTGAGTTTAGATTGTCCCTCCCCTGCCCTTTTGTATGCATTCTCTTCCTATGGCCTCGCTTAGGCCATTCCCCCTCCCTGTACTCAGTTCTTCTACTTATATATGTGTATTACCATACACTTAAGTCCTTCCCTTTCTTCCCTCCCTTATAGCCTTTTACCCGCTTACTGGTTTCTGGTACCTATTTTTGGTTCCAGTTCATACACAAGTCTATACATTGGTAGCTAGGATCCACATATGAGAGAGAACATGTGACGATTGGCTTTCTGAGCCTGGGTTACCTCACTAAGTATAATCCTTTCCAGATCCATCCATTTCCCTGCAAATTTCATAATTTCATTTTTCTTTACTGCTGAATAGAACTCCATTGTGTAAATGTACCACAACTTTATTATCCACTCATCTGTGGACGGACATCTAGGCTGCTTCCATTTCCTAGCTATTGTGAATAGAGCAGCAATAAACATGGTTTTGCAAGTATCTCTAAGGAAGTGAGAAGAGTCCTCTGGATATATGCCTAGGAGTGCTATAGCTGGATCATATGGTAAATCTATTTCTAGCTGTCTCAAGAACCTCCACACTGATTTCCACAGTGGCTGGACCAGCTTACATTCCACCAACAGTGTAGAAGTGTTCCTGTTTTTCCGCATCCACGCCAACACTTATTGTCATTTGTTTTCTTGATGGCAGCCATTCTGACAGGAGTGATATGGAATCTCAAAGTGGTTTTAATTTGCATTTCCCTGATGGCTAAGGATGTAGAACATTTTTTTAGATGTTTATATGCCATCTGTATTTCATCTTCCGTGAATTCTCTATTTAGTTCCATAGCCCATTTTTTAACTGGGTTGTTTGAATTCTTGTTATTCTGTTTTTTGAGTTCTTTGTATATTCTGGATATTAATCCTCTGTCAGATGAATAACTGGCAAAGATTTTCTCCCATTCTGTAGGTTGTCTTTTGCTCTATTCACAGTGTCCTTTGCTGTACAAAAGCTTTGTAATTTTATAAGGTCCCAGTGGTTGATTAGTGCTTTTATTCTCTGAGCAATTGGAGTTATATTCAGAAAGTCCTTGCCTATTCAATATGTTGAAGAGTTTCCCCTACTTTTCCTCTAGCAGTTTCAGAGTTTCAGGTCTGATATTAAGGTCCCTGATCCATTTGGACTTGATTCTTGTGCAAGGAGAGAGACAAGGATCTATGTTTATCCTTTTACAAACAGATGTCCAATTTTCCCAGCACCACTTGTTAAAGAGGCTATCTTTTCTCCAATGAGTATTTTTGGCGTTTTTGTCAAAAATCAGGTAGCTGTAGCTGTCTGGATTAATATTTGGGTCTTCTATTCTGTTCCATTGATCTACCTGTCTGTCCTTGTGCCAGTACCATGCTGTTTTTGTGACTATGGCTTTGTAGTATAACTTAAAATCGGGTATGGTTATACCACCTGCCTGATTTTTGTTATGCAAAATTGTTTTGGCTATTCGAGGTTTTTTGTGTTTCCAGATGAATTTTAGTATTGTTTTTTCTATTTCTGTGAAGAATGCTATTGGGATTTTAATGGGGATCGCATTAAATGTGTAGATTGCTTTTGGTAAGATTGACATTTTCACTATATTGATTCTTCCAATCCAGGAGCATGGAATGTCTTTCCATTTCCTTGTGTCTTCTGTAATTTGTCTCTCGAGTTTTTTATAGTTCTCATTGTAGAGATCCTTCACTTTCTTGGTTTAGTTTATTCCAAGGTATTTTATTTTTTTTTGAGGCAATTGTGAATGGGAGAGATTCCCTGATTTCATCCTCTGCATGGTTGTTGTTAGTGTATAGAAAAGCTACTGATTTCTGTGTGTTTATTTTGTATCCTGCTACATTGCTAAAAGTGTTTATCAGCTCTAACAGTTTCCTGGTAGAGTCTTTAGGGTCTGTTATATATAGAATCATATCATCTGCAAATAATGATAATTTGATCTCTTCCCTTCTGATTTGCATCCCTTTTATGAGTGTCTCTTGCCTTATTGCTATAGCTACGACTTCCAGTACTATATTAAATAGAAGTGGGGGAAAGTGAACACCCTTGTCTTGTTCCTGAATTTAGAGGAAAAGCTTCAAGTTTTTTTCCCATTTAGTATTATGTTAGCTGTAGGTTTGTCATATATAGCTGTTATTATGTTGAGATATGTTCCTTCTATTCCCAGTTTCTGTAATACTTTCACCATGAAGGGGTGTTGGATTTTGTCAAATGCCTTTTCTGCATCTATTGAGATGACCATGTGATTTTTGTCCTTCAGACCATTTTATATGGTGTATTACATTTATGGATTTGCGTATGTTGAACCATCCCTGCATCTCTGGGATAAAGCCTACTTGGTCAGGGTGAATAATCTGTCTGATACATTCTTGTATTCTGTTTGCCAGTATTTTGTTGAGAATTTTTGCATCTATGTTCATGAGGGAGATTGGTCTATAGTTTTCTTTTTTGATCTGTCTTTGTCCGGTTTGGGTATCAGGGTGATGCTGGCTTCATAGAAGGATTTTGGTAGAATTCCTTCCTCTTCTATTTTATGGAAAAGTTTGAGAAGCATTGGTGTTAGATCTTCCAGGAATGTCTGGTAAAATTCAGTAGTGAATCCATCTGGGCCTGGGCTTTTTTTAATTGGGAGACTTTTTATGACTGCTTGGATCTCTGTGGTTGTTATAGGTCTATTTAAATGGTTTATCTCATCTTGATTTAATTTTGGTAGGTCATATAAATCAAGGAAATCATCCATTTCTTTCAGGTTTTCAAACTTAGAGGCATATATATTCTTAAAGTATGTCCGTATGATTTTCTGAATTTCTTTGGTATCTGTTGTGATGTTGCCTTTTTCATCTCTAATTTTATCAATTTTTGTCTCTTCTCTCTTTCTTTTGGTCAGATTTGCTAAGGGTTTGTCAATCTTGTTAATCCTTTCAAAGAACCAACTCTTTGTTTCATTGATTTTTTTGATTGTTTTTTTGGTTTCCATTTCATTAATTTCTGCCTAACCTTTATTATTTCTTCCCGTCTACTGATTTTTGGTTTGCCTTGTTCTTCTCTTTCCAAGGCCTTAAGGTGAAGCATTAAATTGTTTAGTTGTGAACTCTCTAGTTTCTTAATATAGGCACTTAGAGCTATAAATTTCCCTCGTAGGACTGCCTTCATTGTGTCCCACAGGTTTTGGTATGTTGTATTCTCATCATCATTTGATTCTATGAATTTCTTGATTTCCTTCTTAATTTCTTCAATGACCCATGCGTCATTCAATAATGTACTGTTTAGTCTCCATGAATTTCTGTATGCTCTGTAGTTTTTCTTGTTGTTGATTTGCAGTTTAATCCCATTGTGGTCAGATAGCATACAAGGGATTATTTCAATTTTCCTGTATTTGTTGAGATTTGATTTGTGTCCTATCATATGGTCTATTTTAGAGAATGACCCATGTGCCGCTGAGAAGAATGTATATTCTGCAGTATTTGGATGGAATATTCTGTATATATCTGTTAGGTCCATTTGTTCCATGATATCATTTAATGCAGTTGTTTCTCTGTTTATTTTTTGTTGGGTAGACCTGTCAAGTGATGAGAGTGGGGTATTGAAGTCACCCACTACTATTGTGTTAGGTGTTATCTCTGACCTTAAGTCCGATAGTGTTTGTTTGATGTAATTGGGGGCTCCCGTGTTGGGAGCATAAATGTTTAGGATTGTGATGTCCTCCTGTTGGAGTGTTCCTTTAATCAGTATAAAGTGACCTGCTTTATCTCTCCTCACTAATGTTGGTTTGAAGTCTATCCTGTCAGAAATTAGAATGGCAACCCCTGCTTGTTTTCTAGGTCCATTTGCTTGATATATCTTTTTCCAGCCTTTCACCCTAAGAATGTTTCTATCTTTTATTCGGATGTGAGTTTCCTGAAGGCAACAGATGGTAGGATCCTGCTTTTTAATCCAGTCTGCAAGTCTATGTCTTTTGATTGGGGCATTGAGGCCATTGATATTAAGAGTTATTATTGAAAGATATGTATTTGATCTGTCCATTTTCTTGTTTTGTAGTTCTTCCTGGTTTTCTTTTTACTCACTTGTTCTAACTGTTGAATATGATTTCTTTTTCCTATTTCCTGCTGTGTGTGTTTTGCTTTTTCTTCAGCATGAATAATTCCTGCAAGTATTTTCTGTAGAGCTGGCTTAGTTGTCATAAATTCCTTTAGCCTGTCTTTGTTGTGGAATGTCCTTATTTCTCCATCAATTTGGATAGAAAGCTTTGCAGGATAAAGTAATCTTGGTTGACAGTTTTTATCTTTCAGAACTTGGAATACATCACTCCAGGCCCTCCTGGCTTTTAGCGTTTGTGTTGAGTAATCTGCTGTGACCCTGATGGGTTTCCCCTTAAATGTCATTTGCTTTTTCTCTCTAACTGCTTTCAGTATACTTTCTTTGGTTTGTGTATTTAGTAGTTTAATTATAACATGGCGAGAAGAGGTTCTTTCTAGGTTTTGTCTGTTTGGTGTTCTAAATGCTTCTTGTATCTGCATTGGCATTTCTTTCCCAATTTGGGGAAAATTTTCTTCTATGATTTTATGGAAAACACCTACTAAGCCTCTGGATTGAAATTCTTCCCCTTCTGCTATACCTTGAATTCTTATGTTTGATCTTTTCATAGTGTCCCTCATGTCTTGGAGTTCCCATTCATACCTTTCTATTAGCTTGTCTTTCTTTTTGTTTGACTGTGATAGATCTGCCACCTCGTCTTCTAGCTTGGATATTCTGTCCTCTCCTTCATCCATTCTACTAGTGAGACTTTCCACAGAGTTTTTTTATTTCACTGACTGTGTTCTTCAATGTTAAGATTTCAGCCTGGTTTTTCTTCAGTAGTTCTATTTCCTTGTTCATGTCCTCTAATGACCTTTTTATTTCATTAAACTGTTTCTCTGTAATCTCCTTCAACAGTTTGTTTTCTTCTCTAATTCCTTTGTTTTCTTCTCGGATTGCTTTCATTTCTTCTTTCATTTCTTTGAGCATAGATATCATCATTCCCTTGAAATCTTTGTCAGGAATTTCATCTAAAACAGTCTCATTGTTGGACCTATCTGATGGATTTGCAATTTTTGGTGGGATTGCATTATCTTGATTCTTTGTGTTTCTTGTATTATAATGTAGTGACTTTTGCATCCTGGATTGCTTTGATGCTTAGGTTTCCTATTTATCTTCAGTGTTCTTAGGTGTTGTGATCCACCTTTATATTATTTTAGGATATGAGTTTAAGATGTCAAGTGTAGCACTTGTACTTAAGTAGAAGTACTCCTAGCTGTTGAGTTTGCTTGTTAAGCAATTACTGTAGTGGACTGGTGGAACAATTTCGATGCAAGTTCTAAACTTCAACAGAGCAAAATACACATTCAATTGACATGAACACAGAGTTTACAAGTGTGAGAATTGAGACAACCAGTCCTATAGGGTTAAAATCCCTAAGGGCATGTGATGGTCCACTCCTTAGTCCTGTCAGCTTGGGAATCAGACCCTGTCCTCAATAATAACTGAAGCAAAAGATAAAGGCCCTTTAAATCTATAAGTAGTACAGATAGCAATATTCAACCCCTCACATTCAGTTTATTTGAAAATGGTAAAACCACCCACAAATATGTAATACATACCCTGCCTTGACCTGGAAAGAGTGGTTAGCACTTCCAATGCAGGCCTTTGTTATCTTTTGGTGTGGCTTTTAAACTCACCAATGCTGGGTGCCCACCTCGTTACCTGGGTTGTGGAGCTTGGGTCAGGTCAGCTGGGGCCGGTGTTGACGATGTGGTTCAAATTTGCCACTGGTTGTTGTTCGATTCTACCAATTCCTGGGAGCTGATGATTGGGGATGGGCAAATTCAGGAAGCCTGCAGCAACTCACGGTGTGTGTCTCTTTCAGTAGCTCCCAGATTTTTTCTTTGATTTCTGGGCTCTGTGAGGAGACTGATGAGGTTGAAAAGTCCCTTTTTGTTTGTTTGTTCGGGCGGCGTTTGCAGCAGAAGCTCAGCGGGGCTTAGCTGACCTGGTTGGAAGCTTTGGATCGAGAGTTGGAGTCTTGGTGCCGATCCTTTGGGGAGCCGGCTGAGTGAAGTGAAGTTGCTGGGGTGCTCTTGGGGTGGAGCGAAGCCGCTGGGAGCCCACGGATGGGGAGCCCGCGGCTGGGGAGCCCGTGGCTGGGGAGCCCGCGGCTGGGGAGTCCGCAGTGGGGAGCCCGCGGCGGTGTTGGGGAGCGAGCTGCCGGGGGCCGCACTCTCCACAGTGGGTTTCTGGCTGTCTTTTGCTTTTCCGTTATTTCCCGGAGAAAATATTCTGCTCTCTTCCTCAGATGAGTGTAGTTTTTCTTGATTCTCTGCCTGATCCGGTTTGGTGTGGCTACTATGCCGCCATCTTACCCGGAACCGATTGGCCTCATTTTTAACGTATTTTTTTGAGAAAACAAACATCTTCGTTGCGGAACACTACTGTGTGAAATAAGCTAGTTCGGTTCTAGGAGTCAGCAGCTTTTTTACGAAGAACCTTGATTGCAGGAACTTCCAACTCTCCTTGTTTGTGTGATCTAACAAGATGTACGACTTACAAGTTTCGCCTCATTTCTAAAGTAGTTTGTTTAGAAAACAAACATCTTCATTGCCGAACACTGTACTGTGTGAAATAAGCTAAGTCGGTTATAGCAATCAGTTTCTTTTCGACAAAGATGGTTGAGTGCAGCAAGTTCAAACTTTCCTTGTTAATGTTATTTAAAAAGATGTACTACTTAGTAGATTTGCCTCATTTCTAAAGTAGTTTGTTGAGAAAACCAATATCTTCATTGCCGAACACTCTACTCTGTGAAATAAGCTAGGTGGGTTCTAAGAATCAGTTGCTTTCCTCCGAAGAAGGTTGAGTGCAGCAAGTTCTAACTTTCCTTCTTTGTGTAATCTAACAAGATGTACAATTTACAAGTTTATCTTCATTTCTAAACTACTTGGTTTAGAACAGAAACATCTTCATTGCCCAACACTGGACTCTGTGATATAAGCTAGTTCGCCTCTGGGAATCAGTTTCTTTACTATGAAGAAGGAAGAGTGCAGCAAGTTCAAACTTACCTTGTTGGTGTAATATAACAAGATGTACAAGTTAGTAGATTTGCCTCATTTCTAAAGTAGTTTGTTGAGAAAACAAACATCTTCATTGCCGAACAATGTACTGTATGAAATAAGCTAGTTCGGTTCTAGGAATCAGTTTCTTTTCTACGACGAAGGTTGATTGCAGCAAGTTCAAACTTTCCTTGTTAATGTAATCTAAAAAGATGTACAACGTAGTAGATTGGCCTCGTTTCTACAGGAGTTTGTTTAGGAAACAAACATCTTCATTGCCGAACACTGTACTGTGTGAAATAAGCTAGATCGGTTCTAGGAATCAGTTTCTTTTCCACGAAGAAGGTTGAATGCAGCAAGTTCAAACTTTCCTTGATAATGTAATCTGAAAAGATGTACAACTTAGTACACTGTCCTCCTTTCTACAGGAGTTTGTTTAGAAAACAAACATCTTCATTGCCGAACCCTGTACTGTGTGAAAGAAGCTACTTCGGTTCTAGGAATCAGTTTCTTTCCTACGAAGAAGGTTGAGTGCAGAAAGTTCAAACTTACCTTGGTTGTGTAATCTAACAAGATGTACAAGTTAGGAGATTGGCCTCATTTCTAAAGTTCTTTGTTTAGAAAACAAACATCGTCATTGCCGAACACGGAACAGTGTGAAATAGGCTGGTTTCGTTCTAAGAATCAGTTTCTTTTGACAAAGATGTTTGAGTGGAAAAAGTTCAAACTTTCCTTGTTAATGTAATGTAACAAGATGTATAGCTTAGTAGAGTCTCCTCATTTCTAATGTACTTTGATTAGAAAACAAACATCTTCATTGCCGAAAACTCTACTGTGTTAAGTAAGATAGTTCAATTCTCCAATCATGTCTTTCCTACGGAGAAGATTGAGTGCAGCAAGTTCAAACTTACCTTGTTTGTGTAATCTAACAAGATGTACAAGTTAGGACATTCGGCTCATTTCTAAAGTAGTTTGTTTAGAAAACAAACATCTTCATTCCTGAACACTCTGCTCTGTGGAATAAGCAAGTTGGGTTCTAGGAATCTGATGCTATCCTACGAAGAAGGTTCAGTGCAGCAAGTTCAAACATTCCCTGTTAATGTAATCTAAAACGATATATAACTTAGTAGATTGGCCTAATTTTAAAGTAGTTTTTTGAGAAAACAAACATCTTCGTTACCGAACACTACTGTGTGAAATAAGCTAGTTCGGTTCTAGGAGTCAGCTGCTTTCCTACGAAGAACCTTGACTGTAGGAAGTTCAAACTCTCCTTGTTTGTGTGATCTAACAAGATGTACCACTTACAAGTTTCGCCTCATTTCTAAAGTAGTTTGTTCAGAAAACAAACATCTTCTTTGCCAAACACTGTACTGTGTGAAATAAGCTACTTCGGTTCTAGGAATCAGTTTCTTTCCTACGAAGAAGGTTGAGTGCAGAAAGTTCAAACTTACCTTGGTTGTGTAATCTAACAAGATGTACAAGTTAGGAGATTCGCCTCATTTCTAAAGTTCTTTGTTTAGAAAACAAACATCGTCATTGCCGAACACGGTACAGTGTGAAATAGGCTGGTTTCATTCTAAGAATCAGTTTCTTTTGACCAAGATGTTTGAGTGGAAAAAGTTCAAACATTCCTTGTTAATGTAATGTAACAAGATGTATAGCTTAGTAGAGTCTCCTCATTTCTAATGTACTTTGATTAGAAAACAAACATCTTCATGGCCGACCACTCTACTGTGTTAAGTAAGATAGTTCGGTTCTCCAATCATGTCTTTCCTACGGAGAAGATTGAGTGCAGCAAGTTCAAACTTACCTTGTTTGTGTAATCTAACAAGATGTACAAGTTAGGACATTCGCCTCATTTCTAAAGTAGTTTGTTTAGAAAACAAACATCTTCATTTCCGAACTCTCTGCTGTGTGGAATAAGCAAGTTGGGTTCTAGGAATATGATGCTTGCCTACGAGGAAGGTTCAGTGCAGCAAGTTCAAACTTTCCCTGTTAATGTAATCTAAAACGTTGTATAACTTAGTAGATTGGCCTCATTTTTTAAGTAGTTTTTTGAGAAAACAAACATCTTCGTTGCCGAACAACACTGTGTGAAATAACCTAGTTCGGTTCGAGGAGTCAGCTGCTTTCCTACGAAGAACCTTGATTGCAGGAAGTTCAAACTCTCCTTGTTTATGTGATCTAACAAGATGTGCAACTTACAAGTTTCGCCTCATTTCTAAAGTAGTTTGTTTAGAAAACAAACATCTTCATTGCCGAACACTGTACTGTTTGAAATAAGCTAAGTCGGTTATAGCAATCAGTTTCTTTTCGATAAAGATGGTTGAGTGCAGCAAGTTCAAACTTTCCTTGTTAATGTTATTTAAAAGATGTACTACTTAGTAGATTTGCCTCATTTCTAAAGTAGTTTGTTGAGAAAACCAACATCTTCATTGCTGAACACTCTACTCTGTGAAATAAGCTAGGTGGGTTCTAAGAATCAGTTGCTTTCCTCCGAAGAAGGTTGAGTGCAGGAAGTTCTAACTTTTCTTGTTTGTGTAATCTCACAAAATGTACAATTTACAAGTTTCTCTTCATTTCTAAACTCCTTGGTTTAGAACAGAAACATCTTCATTGCCCAACACTGGACTCTGTGATATAAGCTAGTTCAGTTCTAGGAATCAGTTTCTTTACTACGAAGAAGGAAGAGAGCAGCAAGTTCAAACTTACCTTGTTTGTGTAATCTAACAAGATGTACAAGTTAGTAGATTCACCTCATTTCTAAAGTAGTTTGTTGAGAAAACAAATATCTTCATTGCCGAATACTGTACTGTGTGAAATAAGCTAGTTCGGTTCTAGGAATCAGTATCTCTTCCACGACGAAGGTTGATTGCAGCAAGTTCAAACTTTCCTTGTTAATGTAATCTAAAAGGATGTACAACGTACTAGATTGGCTCCATTTCTACAGTAGTTTGTTTAGGAAACAAACATCTTCTTTGCCGAACACTGTACTGTGTGAAATAAGCTAGTTCGATTCTAGGAATCAGTTTCTTTTCCACGACGAAGGTTGATTGCAGCAAGTTCAAAGTTTCCTTGTTAATGTAATCTAAAAAGATGTACGACGTAGTAGATTGGCCTCGTTTCTACAGGAGTTTGTTTAGGAAACAAACATCTTCATTGCCGAACACTGTACTGCGTGAAATAAGCTAGTTCGGTTCTAGGAATCAGTTTCTTTTCCACGAAGAAGGTTGATTGCAGCAAGTTCAAACTTTCCTTGTTAATGTAATCTATAACGATGTATAAGTTACTAGATTGGCCTCTTTTTAAAGTAGTTTTTTGAGAAAACAAACATCTTCGTTGCCGAACACTACTGTGTGAAATAAGCTAGTTCGGTTCTAGGCGTCAGCTGCTTTCCTACGAAGAACCTTGATTGTAGGAAGTTCAAGCTCTCCTTGTTTGTGTGATCAAACAAGATGTACAACTTACAAGTTTCGCCTCATTTCTAAAGTAGTTTGTTTAGAAAACAAACATCTTCATTGCCAAACACTGTACTGTGTGAAATAAGCTAAGTCGGTTATAGCAATTAGTTTCTTTTCGACAAACATGGTTGAGTGCAGCAAGTTCAAAATTTCCTTGTTAATGTTATTTAAAAAGATGTACTACTTAGTAGATTTGCCTCATTTCTAAAGTAGTTTGTTGAGAAAACCAACATCTTCATTGCCGAACATTCTACTCTGTGAAATAACCTAGGTGGGTTCTAAGAATCAGTTGCTTTCCTCCGAAGAAGGTTGAGTGCAGCAAGTTCTAACTTTCCTTGATTGTGTAATCTCACAAGATGTACAATTTACAAGTTTCTCTTCATTTCTAAACTACTTGGTTTAGAAGAGAAACATCTTCATTGCACAACACTGGACCCTGTGATATAAGCTAGTTCGCTTCTAGGAATCAGTTTCTTTACTACGAAGAAGGAAGAGTGCAGCAAGTTCAAACTTTCCTTGTTAATGTAATCTAAAAAGATGTACAACATAGTAGATTGGTCTCGTTTCTACAGGAGTTTGTTTAGGAAACAAACATCTTCATTGTCGAACACTGTACTGCGTGAAATAAGCTAGTTCGGTTCTAGGAATCAGTTTCTTTTCCACAAAGAAGGTTGATTGCAGAAAGTTCAAACTTTCCTTGTTAACGTAATCTAAAAAGCTGTACAGCGTAGTATATTGGCCTCGTTTCTACAGGAGTTTGTTTAGGAAACAAACATCTTCATTCCCGAACACTGTACTGTGTGAAATAAGCTACTTCGGTTCTAGGAATCAGATTCTTTCCTACGAAGAAGGTTGAGTGCAGCAAGTTCAAACTTACCTTGTTTGTGTAATCTAACAAGATGTGCAAGTTAGGAGATTTGCCTCATTTCTAAAGCAGTTTGTTGAGAAAACAAACATCTTCATTGCCCAACACTGTACTGTGTGAAATAAGCTAGTTCGGTTCTAGGAATCTGTTTCTTTTCCACGACGAACGTTGATTGCAGCAAGTTCAAACGTTCCTTGTTAATGTAATCTAAAAGGATGTACAAAGTAGTAGATTGGCCTCGTTTTTACAGGAGTTTGTTTAGGAAACAAACATCTTCATTGCCGAACACTGTACTGTGTGAAATAAGCTAGTTCGTTTCTAGGAATCAGTTTCTTTTCCACGAAGAAGGTTGATTGCAGCAAGTTCAAACTTTCCTTGTTAATGTAATCTAAAAAGATGTTCAACTTAGTAGATTGGCCTCATTTCCACAGGAGTTTGTTTAGAAAACAAACATCTTCATTGCCGAACCCTGTACTGTGTGAAATAAGATACTTCGGTTCTAGGAATCAGTTTCTTTCATACGAAGAAGGTTGAATGCAGCAAGTTCAAACTTACCTTGTTTGTGTAATCTAACAAGATGTACAAGTTAGGAGATTCGCCTCATTTCTAAAGTAGTTTGTTTAGAAAACAAACATCTTCATTCCCGAACACTCTGCTGTGAGGAATAAGCAAGTTGGCTTCTAGAAATCTGATGCTTTCCTACGAAGAAGGTTCAGTGCAGCAAGTTCAACTTTCCCTGTTAATGTAATCTAAAACGATGTATAACTTAGTATATTGGCCTCATTTTTAAAGTAGTTTTTTGAGAAAACAAACATCTTCGTTGCCGAACACTACTGTGTGAAATAAGCTAGTTCGGTTCTAGCAGTCAGCTGCTTTCCTACGAAGAACCTTGATTGCAGGAAGTTCAAACTCTCCTTGTTTGTGTGATCTAACAAGATGTACAACTTACAAGTTTCGCCTCATTTCTAAAGTAGTTTGTTTAGAAAACAAACATCTTCATGGCCGAACACTGTACTGTGTGAAATAAGCTAAGTCGGTTATAGCAATCAGTTTCTTTTCGACCAACATGGTTGAGTGCAGCAAGTTCAAACTTTCCTTGTTAATGTTATTTAAAAAGATGTACTACTTATTAGATTTGCCTCATTTCTAAAGTAGTTTGTTGAGAAAACCAACATCTTCTTTGCCGAACACTCTACTCTGTGAAATAAGCTAGGTGGGTTCTAAGAATCAGTTGCTTTCCTCCGAAGAAGGTTGAGTGCAGCAAGTTCTAACTTTCCTTGTTTGAGTTATCTCACAAGATGTACAATTTACAAGTTTCTCTTCATTTCTAAACTACTTGGTTTAGAACAGAAACATATTCATTGCCCAACACTGGACTCTGTGATATAAGCTAGTTCACTTCTAGGAATCAGTTTCTAAACTACGAAGAAGGAAGAGTGCAGCAAGTTCAACCTTACCTTGTTGGTGTAATCTAACAAGATGTACAAGTTAGTAGATTCGCCTCATTTCTAAAGTAGTTTTTTGAGAAAACAAACATCTTCATTGCCGAACACTGTACTGTGTGAAATAAGGAGTTCGGTTCTAGGAATCAGTTTCTTTTCCACGAAGAAGGTTGATTGCAGCAAGTTCAAACTTTCCTTGTTAATGTAATCTAAAAAGATGAACAACTTAGTAGATTGGCCTCTTTTCTACAGGAGTTTGTTTAGAAAACAAACATCTTCATTGCCGAACCCTGTACTGTGTGAAATAAGCTACTTCGGTTCTAGGAATCAGTTTCTTTCCTACGAAGAAGGTTGAGTGCAGCAAGTTCAAACTTACCTTGTTTGTGTAATCTAACAAGATGTACAAGTTAGGAGATTCGCCTCATTTCTAAAGTTCTTTGTTTAGAAAATGAACATCTTCATTGCCTAACACGGTACAGTGTGAAATAGGCTGGTTTTGTTCTAAGAATCAGTTTCTTTTGACCAAGATGTTTGAGTGGTACAAGTTCAAACTTTCCTTGTTCATGTAATGTAACAAGATGTATCGCTTAGTAGAGTCTCCTCATTTCTAATGTACTTTGATTAGAAAACAAACATCTTCATTGCCGAACACTCTACTGTGTTAAGTAAGATAGTTCGGTTCTCCAATCATGTCTTTCCTACAGAGAAGGTTGAGTGCAGCAAGTTCAAACATACCTTGTTTGTGTAATCTAACAACATGTACAAGTTAGGAGATTCGCCTCTTTTCTAAAGTAGTTTGTTTAGACAAGAAACATCTTCATTCCTGAACACTCTGCTGTGTGGAATAAGCAAGTTGGGTTCTAGGAATCTGATGCTTTCCTACGAAGAAGGTTCAGTGCAGCAAGTTCAAACTTTCCCTGTTAATGTAACCTAAAACGATATATAACGTAGTAGATTGGCCTAATTTTTAAAGTATTTTTTTGAGAAAACAAACATCATCGTTGCCGAACACTACTGTGTGAAATAAGCTACTTCGGTTCTAGGAGTCAGTTGCTTTCCTATGAGGAACCTTGATTGCAGGAAGTTCAAACTCTCCTTGTTTCTGTGATCTAAAACGATGTACAACTTACAACTTTCGCCTCATTTCTAAAGTAGTTTGTTTAGAAAACAAACATCTTCATTGCCGACCAATGTACTGTGTGAAATAAGCTAAGTCGGTTATAGCAATCAGTTTCTTTTCGACAAACATGATTGAGTGCAGCAAGTTCAAACTTTCCTTGTTAATGTTATTTAAAAAGATGTACTACTTAGTAGACTTGCCTCATTTCTAAAGTAGTTTGTTGAGAAAACCAACATCTTCATTGCCGAATACTCTACTCTGTGAAATAAGATAGGTGGGTTCTAAGAATCAGTTGCTTTCCTCCGATGAAGGTTGCGTTCAGCAAGTTCTAACTTTCCGTGTTTGTGTAATCTCACAAGATGTACAATTTACAAGTTTCTCTTCATTTCTAAACTACTTGGTTTAGAACAGAAACATCTTCATTGCCCAACACTGGACTCTGTGATATAAGCTAGATCGCTTCTAGGAATCAGTTTCTTTACTACGAAGAAGGAAGTGTGCAGAACGTTCAAACTTACCTTGTTAGTGTAATCTGACAAGATGTACAAGTTAGTAGATTCGCCTCATTTCTAAAGTAGTTTGTTGAGAAAACAAACATCTTCATTGCTGAACACTGTACTGTGTGAAATAAGCTTGTGCGGTTCTAGGAATCAGTTTCTTTTCCTTGACGAAGGTTGATTGCAGCAAGTTCAAACTTTCCTTGTTAATGTAATCCTAAAAGATGTAAAACGCAGTAGATTGGCCTCGTTTCTACAAGAGTTTGTTTAGGAAACAAACATCTTCATTGCCGAACACTACTGTGTGAAATAAGCTAGTTCGGTTCTAGGAGTCAGTTGCTTTCCTACGAAAAACCTTGATTGCAGGAAGTTCAAACTCTCCTTGTTTGTGTGATCTAACAAGATGTACAACTTACAAGTTTCACCTCATTTCTAAAGTAGTTTGTTTAGAAAACAAACATCTTCATTGCCGAACACTGTACTGTGTGAAATAAGCTAAGTCGGTTATAGCAATCAGTTTCTTTTCGACAAAGATGGTTGAGTGCAGCAAGTTCAAACTTTCCTTGTTAATGTTATTTACAAAGATGTACTACTTAGTAGATGTGCCTAATTCCTAAAGTAGTTTGTGGAGAAAACCAACACCTTCATTTCCAAACACTCTACTCTGTGAAATAAGCTAGGTTGGTTCTAAGAATCAGTTGCTTTCCTACGAAGAAGGTTGAGTGCAGCAAGTTCTAACTTTCCTTGTTTATTTAATCTCACAAGATGTACAACTTACAAGTTTCTCTTCATTTCTAAACTACTTGCTTTAGAACAGAAACATCTTCATTGCCCAACACTGGACTCTTTGATATAAGCTAGTTCGCATCTAGGAATCAGTTTCTTTACTACGAAGAAGGAAGAGTGCAGCAAATTCAAACTTACCTTGTTGGTGTAATCTAACAAGATGTACAAGTTAGTAGATTCACCTCATTTCTAAAGTAGTTTGTTGAAAAAACAAACATCTTCATTGCTGAACAATGTACTGTGTGAAGTAAGCTAGTTCGGATCTAGGAATCAGTTTCTTTTCCACAACGAAGGTTGATTGCAGCAAGTACAAGCTTTCCTTGTTAATGTAATCTAAAAAGATGTACACCATAGTATATTGGCCTCGTTTCTACAGGAGTTTGTTTAGGAAACAAACATTTTCATTGCCGAACACTGTACTGTGTGAAATAAGCTAGTTCGGTTGTAGGAATCAGTTTCTTTTCCAAGAAGAACATTGATTGCAGCAAGTTCAACCTTTCCTTGTTTGTGTAATCTAAAAAGATGTCCAACTTAGTCGATTGGCCTCACTTCTACAGGAGTTTACTTAAAAAAAAAAATCTTCATTGCCGAACCCTGTACTGTGTGAAATAAGCTACTTCGGTTCTAGGAATCAGTTTCTTTTCCTACGAAGAAGGTTGAGTGCAGCAAGTTCAAACTTACCTTATTTGTGTAATCTAACAAGATGCACAAGTTAGAGATTCACCTCATTTCTAAAGTTCTTTGTTTAGAAAACAAAATTCTTCATTGCTTTAACACGGTACTGTGTAATAGGCTGGTTTTGGTTTCTAAGAATCAGTTTCTTTTGACAAAGATGTTTGAGTGAACAAGTTCAAACTTTCCTTGTTAATTTAATGTAACAAGATGTATAGCTTAGTAGAGTCTCCTCATTTCTAATGTAGTTTGATTAGAAAACAAACATCTTCATCGCTAACACTCTACTGTGTTAAGGAAGATAGTTCGGTTCTCCAATCATGTCTTTCCTAAGGAGAAGGTTGAGTGCAGCAAGGTCAAACTTACCTTGTTTGTGTAATCTAACAAGATGTCCAAGTTAGAGATTCACCTCATTTCTAAAGAGGTTTGTTTAGAAAACAAACATCTTCATTGCGAACACTGTACTGTGTGTGAAATAAGCTAATTCGGTTATAGTAATCAGTTTCTTTCGACAAAGATGGTTGAGTGCAGCAAGTTCAAACTTTCCTTGTTAATGTTATTTACAAGATCTACTACTTAGTACAAGTGCCTCATTTCTAAAGTAGTTTGTGGAGAAAACCAACATCTTCATTGCCGAACATTGTAGTTTGAATATATGTCCCCAATATATTCAGTGTTTTTTATATTATTTTAGGGGCAGCAAGTCTGCAATCACCTTGTTTGTGCAAGGTCACAAGATGCCCAGTCTTAGTAGGTGTGGCCTCATTTTTGAGATTCCATTGTAAAGATATGCAAATGTGCCTAGCAGGAGTTCCTGAAGTGTGCTGTGTGACCTTTTCACAGGAGTTTGTAGTTTTGCATTCAGTGGTGGCTGGCTGGCTGGTTGGCTTTGCTCTCTTGCCTAGTTTGTGTAAGAGCAGGGACAAGTTTCTCTTGCCATTATGGAACTTCCCTGGATCTGTAAGCTTCAATAAATCATATCCCTTCCTCCATAACTGTGCCTGGTCTGGAAGTTCATCTTGCTTTAACCTGAAGCTGTCTGCAACAAGTTAAAGTTACTGAGTTTGTGTAATCTGAGATGATGTACAAGTTAGTAGATGTTCATTTTTGGAAGTAGTTTGTTTTTGAAAAGGAATGAGCATGGACTTGTGAAAAATTGGTTCTAGGAATCACTTGCTTTCCTACAAAGAAGGTTGAGTGCAGCAAGTTCAAACTTTCCTAGTTTGTGTAATCTAACAAGATGTACAAGTTAAGAGATTCGCCTCATTTCTAAAGTAGTTTCTTGAGAAAACAAACATCTTCATTGCCGAACATTGTACTGTGTGAAATAAGCTAATTGGGTTCTAGGAATCACTTGCTTTCCTACAAAGAAGGTTGAGTGCAGCAAGTTCAAACTTTCCTAGTTTGTGTAATCTAACAAGATGTACAAGTTAGTAGATTCGCCTCATTTCTAAAGTAGTTTCTTGAGAAAACAAACATCTTCATTGCCGAACATTGTACTGTGTGAAATAAGCTACTTCGGTTCTAGGAATCACTTGCTTTCCTACAAAGAAGGTTGAGTGCAGCAAGTTCAAACTTTCCTAGTTTGTGTAATCTAACAAGATGTACAAGTTAGTAGATTCGCCTCATTTCTAAAGTAGTTTCTTGAGAAAACAAACATCTTCATTGTGAACATTGTACTGTGTGAAATAAGACCTCAGGAATAGGAATCAGTTGCTTTTCCTACAAAGGGTTGAGTGCAGCAAGTTCAAACTTTCCTTGTTTGTGTAATCTAACAAGATGTACAAGTTAGTAGATTGGCCTCATTTCTAAAGTAGTTTCTTGAGAAAACAAACATCTTCATTGCGGAATTGGAAAACTCTGTGAAATAAGCTATGGTTGGGTTCTAGGAATCAGTTGCTTTCCTACAAAGAAGGTTGAGTGCAGCAAGTTCAAACTTTCCTTGTTTGTGTAATCTAACAAGATGTACAAGTTAGTAGATTCTCCTCATTTCTAAAGTATTTAACTTGTTTGAGAACAGAAACATCTTCATTGGTCAACACTGTACTGTGTGAAATAAGCTAATTCGGTTCTAGGAATCACTAGCTTTTCCTACAAAGAAGGTTGAGTGCAGCAAGTTCAAACTTACCTTGTTGGTGTAATCTAACAAGATGTACAAGTTAGTAGATATGTCCCTCATTTCTAAAGTAGTTTTTTTGAGAAAACAAACATCTTCATTGCCAAACATTGTACTGTGTGAAATAAGCTAATTCGGTTCTAGGAATGGTTTCTTTCCTACAAAGAAGGTTGATTGCAGCAAGTTCAAACTTTCCTTGTTTGTGTAATCTAACAAGATTTACAAGTTAGTAGATTGGCCTCATTTCTAAAGTAGTTTCTTGAGAAAACAAACATCTTCATTGCTTAACATTGTACTGTGTGAAATAAGCTAATTTGGTTCTAGGAATCACTTGCTTTCCTCCTAAAAGAAGGTTGAGTGCAGCAAGTTCAAACTTACCTTGTTTGTGTAATCTAACAAGATGTACAAGTTAGTAGATTCATCTCATTTCTAAAGTAGTTTCTTGAGAAAACAAACATCTTCATTGCCTAACATTGTACTGTGTGAAATAAGCTGGTTGGGTTCTAAGAATCAGTTGCTTTCCTACAAAGAAGGTTGAGTGCAGCAAGTTCAAACTTTCCTTGTTTGTGTAATCTAACAAGATGTACAAGTTAGTAGATTCTCCTCATTTCTAATGTAGTTTCTTTAGAAAACAAACATCTTCATTGCGAACACTCTACTGTGTTATGTAAGATAGTTCGGTTCTGCAATCATGTCTTTCCTACAGAGAAGGTTGAGTGCAGCAAGTTCAAACTTACCTTGTTTGTGTAATCTAACAAGATGTACAAGTTAGTAGATTCGCCTCATTTCTAAAGTAGTTTGTTTAGAAAACAAACATCTTCATTCCGAACATTGTGCTGTGTGTGAAATAAGCTAGTTGGGTTCTAGGAATCTGATGCTTTCCTACAAAGAAGGTTGAGTGCAGCAAGTTCAAACTTTCCTAGTTAATGTAATCTAACAAGATGTATAAGTTAGTAGATTGGCCTCATTTTTAAAGTAGTTTTTGAGAAAACAAACATCTTCATTGCCGAACATTGTACTGTGTGAAATAAGCTAATTCGGTTCTAGGAATCACTTGCTTTCCTACAAAGAAGGTTGATTGCAGCAAGTTCAAACTTCTCCTTGTTTGTGTAATCTAACAAGATGTACAAGTTACAAGTTTCGCCTCATTTCTAAAGTAGTTTGTTGAGAAAACAAACATCTTCATTGCCGAACATTGTACTGTGTGAAATAAGCTAATTCGGTTCTAGGAATCAGTTTCTTTTCTACAAAGATGGTTGAGTGCAGCAAGTTCAAACTTTCCTTGTTAATGTAATTTAAAAAGATGTACAAGTTAGTAGATTCGCCTCATTTCTAAAGTAGTTTCTTGAGAAAACAAACATCTTCATTGCCGAACATTGTACTGTGTGAAATAAGCTAGGTGGGTTCTAGGAATCACTTGCTTTCCTACAAAGAAGGTTGAGTGCAGCAAGTTCAAACTTTCCTAGTTTGTGTAATCTAACAAGATGTACAAGTTAGTAAGATTCGCCTCATTTCTAAAGTAGTTTCTTGAGAAAACAAACATCTTCATTGCCCAACATTGTACTGTGTGAAATAAGCTAATTCGGTTCTAGGAATCACTTGCTTTCCTACAAAGAAGGTTGAGTGCAGCAAGTTCAAACTTTCCTAGTTTGTGTAATCTAACAAGATGTACAAGTTAGTAGATTCGCCTCATTTCTAAAGTAGTTTCTTGAGAAAACAAACATCTTCATTGCGAACATTGTACTGTGTGAAATAAGCTAATTCGGTTCTAGGAATCACTTGCTTTCCTACAAAGAAGGTTGAGTGCAGCAAGTTCAAACTTTCCTAGTTTGTGTAATCTAACAAGATGTACAAGTTAGTAGATTCGCCTCATTTCTAAAGTAGTTTCTTGAGAAAACAAACATCTTCATTGCCCGAACATTGTACTGTGTGAAATAAGCTAATTCGGTTTCTAGGAATCACTTGCTTTCCTACAAAGAAGGTTGAGTGCAGCAAGTTCAAACTTTCCTAGTTTGTGTAATCTAACAAGATGTACAAGTTAGTAGATTCGCCTCATTTCTAAAGTAGTTTCTTGAGAAAACAAACATCTTCATTGCCGAACATTGTACTGTGTGAAATAAGCTAATTCGGTTCTAGGAATCACTTGCTTTCCTACAAAGAAGGTTGAGTGCAGCAAGTTCAAACTTTCCTAGTTTGTGTAATCTAACAAGATGTACAAGTTAGTAGATTCGCCTCATTTCTAAAGTAGTTTCTTGAGAAAACAAACATCTTCATGCCCGAACATTGTACTGTGTGAAATAAGCTAATTCGGTTCTAGGAATCACTTGCTTTCCTACAAAGAAGGTTGAGTGCAGCAAGTTCAAACTTTCCTAGTTTGTGTAATCTAACAAGATGTACAAGTTAGTAGATTCGCCTCATTTCTAAAGTAGTTTCTTGAGAAAACAAACATCTTCATTGCCGAACATTGTACTGTGTGAAATAAGCTAATTCGGTTCTAGGAATCACTTGCTTTCCTACAAAAGAAGGTTGAGTGCACAAAGTTCAAACTTTCCTAGTTTGTGTAATCTAACAAGATGTACAAGTTAGTAGATTCGCCTCATTTCTAAAGTAGTTTCTTGAGAAAACAAACATCTTCATTGCCGAACATTGTACTGTGTGAAATAAGCTAATTCGGTTCTAGGAATCACTTGCTTTCCTACAAAGAAGGTTGAGTGCAGCAAGTTCAAACTTTCCTAGTTTGTGTAATCTAACAAGATGTACAAGTTAGTAGATTCGCCTCATTTCTAAAGTAGTTTCTTGAGAAAACAAACATCTTCATTGCCGAACATTGTACTGTGTGAAATAAGCTAATTCGGTTCTAGGAATCACTTGCTTTTCCTACAAAGAAGGTTGAGTGCAGCAAGTTCAAACTTTCCTAGTTTGTGTAATCTAACAAGATGTACAAGTTAGTAGATTCGCCTCATTTCTAAAAGTAGTTTCTTGAGAAAACAAACATCTTCATTGCGAACATTGTACTGTGTGAAATAAAGCTAATTCGGTTCTAGGAATCACTTTCTTTCCTACAAAGAAGGTTGAGTGCAGCAAGTTCAAACTTTCCTAGTTTGTGTAATCTAACAAGATGTACAAGTTAGTAGATTCGCCTCATTTCTAAAGTAGTTTCTTGAGAAAACAAACATCTTCATTCAAACCGAACATTGTACTGTGTGAAATAAGCTAATTCGGTTCTAGGAATCACTTGCTTTCCTACAAAAGAAGGTTGAGTGCAGCAAGTTCAAACTTTCCTAGTTTGTGTAATCTAACAAGATGTACAAGTTTAGTAGATTCGCCTCATTTCTAAAGTAGTTTCAAAGTGGTACTGAGGAGTGTGGGGTGAGATGAACCAGACCATGTGGATGTTCATCTTTTGGAACCTTTGTTTTGGAGGAATGGGCATGGACTTGGTGCTTGCAACTGAAGATGCCTTCTGGAGTGGTAAGCCAAGTTTTATGGACTATTCTGATGAGAGTTTGAGAATGCTAAGTGCAGACAGTATTGAACTTCGAGGCTTGGCTTATGAGCTTTCTAAGGGGAAGGAAAGACAGCAGAGGACTTTGTTGGAACTGGGCTACTGGCATAAGGGATGGCTATGTTCCGCTATCCAGGCCCAGAGTGTTTGATCAAGGTTAAATTTGTAATGGACTGATGTGCTTGGCTAAAGATATCGGACTGAGATTTTAAGATTTTAAGTTGGAAAACCTGAAGCAAGTTAAAAGTAGAGGCATTGAGACTGGTTTAGCTGCTATTGTCAAACACATTAGCAATCTTAAGGAAGGTGGAAGGAAGGTGGCCTGACTTGATTTACATTAAAACAATGGAGAGGATGCCTGAGGAAAGACTGTTAAAAATGCAAATTTTTGGAAAGAGCTGACTGGAGAAGGAACCTGCTTTTCAAGGCTATGGTTTATTTTGTCCCTGGATTAAGAATATGGCTGTGTCCTGCACACCTGGTATTAGTTTTGGAAGCATGAAAATGCATGGAGTGGTCATGAGTTGCACACGGTTCCAGGAGCCGCTGCTGAGATGTGGCATGAGGCAGGGCATGAAGACCTCAGGAATAGGCTGGAAGAGCCTTTTGAAGATGGACCGTGGTTTGCATGGAGACCTGAAGATGTTTTGATATACCAGGACTGTGCAAAAGGGCTACCATGGAGTGCAGTGTTGGCATGGGATGAAAGTTTTCCTGGCGACTCTGCCCAGCTGGAGGGGCGGAATTGGAAAACCTGAGACTGTCAGTCTCTGGTTATATTGAACTTGAACTGCAGAAGTTTGATGACTGCTGATGGTGGTTGAGTTTGCATTGTTTTAGTCTCTCCTTGCTATGCCTTATACAGTTAAAATGTTTACTCTGTGCCTTTACATGTTGAAAGTATTTAACTTGTTTGATTTTACAGACTCACTATCTTAAGTTGATCAAGACTGTGAGAACCTTTGAAATTGGACTGAGTACAATTTACAATGTGTGATAGTTATAAATCTATTGGGGCCAGGAGCTAAATATATTGGGGGCCAGGGGCGGAATGTGGTAGTTTGAATATATGTCCCCAATATATTCAGTGTTTTTATATAGTTTTATAATTTGTAGAGGCAAGGTTCTTTTGGAACCTTTGTTTTGGAGGAATGGGCATGGACTTGGTGCTTGCAACTGAAGATGCCTTCTGGAGTGGTAAGCCAAGTTTTATGGACTATTCTGATGAGAGTTTGAGAATGCTAAGTGCAGACAGTATTGAACTTGAGGCTTGGCTTATGAGCTTTCTAAGGGGAAGGAAAGACTGCAGAGGACTTTGTTGGAACTGGGCTACTGGCATAAAGGGATGGCTACGTTCTGCTATCCAGGCCCAGAAAGTTTGATCAAGGTTAAATTTGTAATGGACTGATGTGCTTGGCTAAAGATATCGGACTGAGATTTTAAGATTTTAAGTTGGAAAACCTCAAGCAAGTTAAAAGTAGAGGCACTGAGACTGGTTTTAGGTTACTGGAGCTGCTATTGTCAACACATTAGCAATCTTAAGGAAGGTGGAAGGAAGGTGGCCTGACTTGATTTACATTAAAACAATGGAGGATGCCTGAGGAAAGACTGTTAAAAATGCAAACTCTTTGGAAAGAGTTGACTGGAGAAGGAACCTGCTTTTCAAGGCTATGGTTTATTTTGTCCCTGGATTAAGAATATGGCTGTGTCCTGCACACCTGGTATTAGTTTTGGAAGCATGAAAAATGCATGGAGTGGTCATGAGTTGCACACGGTTCCAGGAGCCGCTGCTGAGATGCGGCATGAGGCAGGGCATGAAGACCCTCAGGAATAGGCTGGAAGAGCCTTTGGAAGATGGACCGTGGTTTGCATGGAGACCTGAAGATGTTTGGATATACCAGGACTGTGCAAAGGGCTACCATGGAGTGCAGTGTTGGCATGGGATGAAAGTTTTCCTGGCGACTCTGCCCAGCTGGAGGGCAGAATTGGAAAACCTGGAGACTGTCAGTCTCTGGTTATATTGAACTTGAACTGCAGAAGTTTGATGACTGGCTGATGGTGGTTGAGTTTGCATTGTTTTAGTCTCTCCTTGCTATTCCTTATACCAGTTAAAATGTTTACTCTGTGCCTTTACATGTTGAAAGTATTTAACTTGTTTGATTTTACAGGACTCACTATCTTAAGTTGATCAAGACTGTGAGAACTTTTGAAATTGGACTGAGTACAATTTACAATGTGTGATAGTTATAAATCTATTTGGGGCCAGGAGCTAAATATATTGGGGGCCAGGGCGGAATGTAGTAGTTTGAATATATGTCCCCAATATATTCAGTGTTTTTATTATTTTATAGTTTGCATCTGCAATCACTTGCTAGAGGCAAGGTCACTGGGGGCCAGTCTTATTTGGTGATAGTTTGAGATTCCATTGTAAAGATATGCAAATGTGCCTAGCAGGAGTTCTGAAGTGTGCTGTGTGACCTTTTGGCTGTTTTTTTGCTCTGTGTGCTGTGGTGGCTGGTTGGCTTTGCTCTCTCTGCTTGGCCCTGTGTCCAGCAGGCTGCTTCTCTTGCCTTTATGGAATAGGAATCACTTGCTTTCCTGGGGAAGAAGGTTGAGTGCAGCAAGTTCAAACTTTCCTTAGTTTGTAATCTAACAAGATGTACAAGTTAGTAGATTCGCCTCATTTGTAAAGTAGTTTTTGAGAAAACAAACATCTTCATTGCCGAACATTGTACTGTGTGAAATAAGCTCATTTGGTTCTAGGAATCAGTTTCTTTCCTACAAAGAAGGTTGAGTGCAGCAAGTTCAAACTTTCCTAGTTAATGTAATCTAAAAAGATGTACAAGTTAGTAGATTGGACTCATTTCTAAAGTAGTTTCTTTTGAAACAAACATCTTCATTGCCGAACATTGTACTTGTGAAATAAGCTAATTCGTTCTAGGAATCACTTGCTTTCCTAGTCAGATAAAGGTTGAGTGCAGCAAGTTCAAACTTTCCTAGTTTGTGTAATCTAACAAGATGTACAATTTAGTAGATTCGCATCATTTCTAAAGTAGTTTCTTGAGAAAACAAACATCTTCATTGCCCGAACATTGTACTGTGTGAAATAAGCTATTCGGTTCTAGGAATCACTTGCTTTCCTACAAAGAAGGTTGAGTGCAGCAAGTTCAAACTTTCCTTGTTTGTGTAATCTAACAAGATGTACAAGTTAGTTTTTTCGCCTCATTTCTAAAGTAGTTTCTTGAAAAAACAAACATCTTCATTGCCCAACATTGTACTGTGTGAAATAACTCAATTTTGTTCTAGGAATCACTTGCTTTTCCTACAAAGAAGGTTGAGTGCAGCAAGTTCAAACTAAAGATTTTAATGTAATCTAACAAGATGTATTTGTTAGTAGATTGGCCTCTTTTCTAAAGTAGTTTCTTGAGAAAAACAAACATCTTCATTGATGAACATTGTACTGTGTGAAATAAGCTTATTCGGTTCTATCCCTACTATCATCAGTACAAGGTAAGTAGAATGGGCTCTGATAGACAGTCCCTACTATGCTATGAAGAAAAAGCATGCATATCAAAAGTAGAAGAGGGGGGACTAGATTGAAAAAGAGAAAAGTTTCAACACAAGGGGCATAGGGAAGGGGTGGAGAAAGCACAATGGGAGAGGATTTGCTCAAAATATATTATATACATATATAAAGAAAATGGTCCACCTTATAGAGAAAAACAAAATGAAGTTTGTATGTACTTTGTTGCATCCACCTTGTTAAATATCTTTTTTTATTTTGTTGGGGAGGGATAAACATGAAAGATTCCCAATATATACATGTTTAATTATGTAAGAGAAATGACAAGTATTTTCCAATGATTTTGTACCAATTATATCCTTACAACCATTATCTGGGAGTTCAACTTTGTGTCAATCCCTGAGGAAAAAAATTTATGATGACTGTTCCTAAATCATACTTAGCCTCTAAGTTACTATGGAAGTTATCTCATTGAGAAATTTGCAATTTCTTCCCTAGTAGTCACACCATATGTTTTTAAACATATTGCCCGTTTCTATATTTATTTTGTTCAGTATTTCTTCTATTCTCCAATAATTTGGTCTCAAGTCTAATTGAACTACAAAAATACTTATATATTCTTAATTATTCTGAATATACATTATTTTTTGGGAGGGTTGAGGTAGGGTCTCGTTCTAGTCCAGGCTGACCTGGAATTCACTCTGTATTCTCAGGGTGGCCTCAAACTCATGGTGATCCTCCTACCTCTGCCTGAGTGCTCAGATTAAAGGCATGCACCACCACGCCCAGCCTGAATATATATTTTTTATATATGTCATATAAGTACTTTCTCTCACTCTTTCCTTTGTCTTGGAAGCTTCATAATAGTATCTTTCAAATAGGAAAATATTTTATTTTTATGAAATCAATTTATAAGCTGAAATAAAATTTATATGAAAAAAATATAATAGAAATTTATTTTTGTTGAATTTATATTTATGGCTTATATTGCAAATTTTTGTTGAATATGAGAAAACATTGCCTAATTTTATATTCTACAAAGAACTCCAAAAACTAAACAAGGTTTTATGAATCATTTAGACCATTATTTGTGTTGTGTTAACATTTTATGTATTCTAGGAGGAAATACAATCTTTTATAAACTTTATGAAAATAAAACAAAAATCAGAAAACAAATTAAAAAACTATAAAATTCCACCTTACCCCAGTAAATGTATTAGATTAAAAAAAAAAATAAAGCTATATAGGCATTAGAAATAGTGAACAAGCCTTATTTAATGGTGGAGATGAAAATTTAAACCATATGGACAGCTTTATGGAGACTATCCACAAAGGATGACAATAGACTTACCAATGGATCCAGTTTTTCCCTTATTGTATTTATTTACTTGAAATGCCCCAAGCCTCAGATCAGAGACATTTAGTCAACCATGTTTATAGCTGCTCAATTCATAATAGAAAAGAGATGAAGGCCAACTTTAATCTTGTCCTGCTTCTCTTTCTTCTCTCTCTCCTCCTCCCTCCCCTCTCTCTCTCCTCTCCTCTCTCTCTCCCTCTCCTCTATACTCACTTTCTCTTTTACATTATATATCATTTTCCTCCCTCACCTTCCTAGGTGCAGACTTATAACTCCCAGTGCCAGCAGGGGGTTAACTTCCACAATGAGCTGTTGATCTGAAACACCTACAAGGTTCCCCAAAAAAAGACAGACTTCGGTCAGAGTACTTGGTGACCCACCAAAGGTTAATGGTAAGACCCTACTGTTGAAGACAGCATACGTGTGTGAGACCAAACACAGAGAGAGACCTGGCCAGAATAAGGAAGAAGGTCAGTCCCCAGACAGTTAGCTAGTCTAGTACCAGAGGGTGCTACACGAGCAACTGGGGGAAAATGTCTGACATTGGTCCAAACAACTTGCAGTCTAAGATACCCAGCAGGAAACAATCTGACGTAATGCTCATACAAGTGCAGTAGTGGCAAACAGCCATGGTGGGTTACCAACTGCTCTTGATTTGGCTAATAAATCCATTCAGTGGAATGGAACTCATTGCTGGAACTGGGAAATAAGTCAAAGCCATGTACAAAAAATGAGCTCAGTCTCCAAGATCTAGAGGCCACCAAATGTGGGCTAGAAGAGAGCCAATACATATAAAGTTCCCTCCAAAACATATATGGTTATCCCTTCTATCTAGTACTAACTTCTCTCTCCATTGGAGAATTTGCTTATCTCTTTTCAGGTGGACAACGAACCTGAAGGGAGGATCAGCTAACCACACCTCACCAGCTGAAACCATAGAACAACACAGGGGAAGGGCAAGAATACAGAGCTCAAGGCGATCACAACACCAGAAAAAGGCTGAAGGAGATAAACACAGAGAACATCCAACTCCAACTAAGCCAGTTATCCAGAGACACAGAGGCTCCCAAAACCTCATCAAGGAAGCAGAACTAAAATGACCCCAATGTGGCTCAGGGAAACTCGCGGAAGAGGGGGCAGAAAGATTGTTAGAGTCACAAGTTGGGGCATTATGCACAGAGACTGGGGCCTATCCACCAGAACTCCTGAGCAAACTCACAATGCATGATCCACATTCCCCATTGATGAGGGCCCCTTTGAAAGTGGGAGGATGGGGAGGAGGACAATGGAACCAATACTATGAATGTAAAATCAGAATAATATAAATAAAAAATATATATTTATTTTTAAAAAAAAAAAAAAAAAAAAAGAAAGAAATGAAGACTAGAGAACATGCCAGTTAGTCAAGTCACAGAAAACAAGGTGGGGATAGGAAGTCAGCTCTTGATTTTACATATAAAAAGTAGTGTTTGTTTTCTAATCCTTGGTGCCCCTATGTCTATAAACTCATTGCAAAAATGATCAGCTGATTAGTGGGCAGGGAACTGGAATTTTACAGTATTTGAGTATTTGATGATTAAATCTCAATAAAATTACCTTTATTATATTTGAAAATTTTGAGTTTTAGGATTAAACTCCCCCAAACTCATTGATCTATTAATTATTTCCCAGCCCCAAGTATCTAACATTTTTGTATAGTTTTCCTGAGACGTAAAGGAGCAAGAATCCACACACATCTGTATATATACCTATATGTATACATATCTATGTATGCATGATTGACAAGGAAAAACTAAGATATGAAAATAGAAGAAAAGGAAGAGGGCACTATTGAACTTGTTGAGCCACGCATGTCCTAGTAAGTCAGCTGTATTTGCCTGCAGGCTTCAGGAGAGAGAGCTGGACAGAAGGGAAGAAGTGGAAAATAAATCAAGTGAACTTCATTTCAATAACCCAATTTCCTTTTAACTAACCAGCCCCTTGTTGAAAACATTTTCTATGTATATGGTGATCTCCTAATTCTAAGACACTGTCTACTTCTTAGAACACATTGAATGCTATCAAATAATTTTATCAGAATTGTCATATAATTTCTCAAGTTCTGTGTCAAACTAAGTAGTTTAGAAAATGGGGTCAGTTTTTCTAATCATTGTCAAAGCTTACTTAACCCAGCTGACAACTTGCCTCTTCCCTAAAGTATTACCACCACTTGCAAACATTTTTGCACAACATTTTCTTACATAAGAATAACCATTTTTCTTATTTTTTAAAGCAAATTGTCTTTCTTTATATTTACAATTCAATATTCTTATTTATTTATTTATTTATTTATTTATTTATTTATTTATTTGAAGAGAGAGAGAGAGAGAAACATGGAGGAAAGAGGGAGAGAGAATGAGAATGGGCACACCAGGGCCTCCAGCACTGCTTATGAGTTCCAGATGTATGTGCCACCTTGTGCATCTGGCTCACATGGGTCCTGGGGAATCGAACAGAGGTCCTTTGGCTTTGCAGGCAAATGCCTTAACCACTAAGACATCTCTCCTGCCCAACCATTTTTTCTTATTTGGAACCATTGGCTGATCCATTCCTACTTTGTCCTCCCCCACAGTTCAGGTTCAGGAGCAACTGCTGTACAATCTCTTTGGGTAACAGTGGGTGGAGATTTGAATTAGGAGAAATGACAGTGCTCAAATGTGACTATTTCTCAGCAAGTCAGGGTAAAACTGTTGCCTGTAATTACCAGGTTGTCTAGGCTCTGAGTTTAACACCCTCCAGTGCTGTGGAGAAGGCAGCCATGAAAAGACCAGAAGGTGTGCTGGGGCTTCTGTGGCTACAGGTTTGCTGTGAGTTGGGACTTGTCAACATGGAGTTAGGGGATGAAGAGGGAGAGAGAGAAGAAAATAGACAAAAAGCTCCCAGGCTGTCCTTCTTCCTCATGGGTGTCTTCTGGGGTATTTTACAGGATTAGATACTGCATCAGTGATTGCTCCAGACTCAAGTCTGTTTCTTTCTTCATTCCAAACAGGGGTGAGAGGAATGCAGGTGGATCAGGGTTCTTCAACACTGAGTTTCCAGGAGGGAACCAGCTGGACACTCAGGTGCAATTTTTCTACCACCATAAAGTGGGTACAGTGGTTCCAACAGAATCCTGGGGGCAGCCTCATCAGTCTCTTTTACATTGCTTCAGCATCAAAGGAGGATGGAAGGTTAAAGTCAACATTTAATTCTAAGGAAATGTACAGCACCCTCGACATCAGAGCCTCACAGCTGGAAGACTCAGGCACCTACTTCTGTGCTGCAGAGGCACAGTGCTCCCAGGAACCTGCAGCCTGGCCTCAAAGTGCAGCTGGGCCTCAGCCACAGCCCTGCCATGGGGAAGACGTGTACAGCAGCATTTGCACAGCTTTGGGATCCATGTCACATCATTTCCATCTCTGCTAGGATCAGACATTCCAATGGTTCATCAAGTATAAGCAATTGTTTCAGTTACTGTCATGGATTGTCAAATACTCTAGGTTTTCAGATAGTTTATGTGAGTACTGACAATGCTTCTCGATTTTGTGCATAAAAATGCAAATGTTAGAGCAAACTTGACTTGTTTTAGCCTACATGGTTCTAATTAGAGAAGTTAAGGTGGATTCCTGCTCAATATATGTGATATCAGAGTTTTCCCTCTGAGCTAGCAAGTGTAATCAACTCCAAAATGTAAGGTTATCTATTGAACAAATTGTTGTCTGCTGATAAAATATGATTACATTCAATACTGACAAAGATATCAATGCTAGCCTTCCTTAAACAGTCTCCTTTAAGGAAGAGCTTATTGAACTTTGGGGACTGGAGAGATGACTTAGTGGAGAAGAGTGCTTGCACTGCAAGAATGAGGGCCTTAGATTTCAGTTCACCCTGAGTTTGATTCCCCAGCATATTCTTGTCAACAGTTGATCATGGTAAATGCACCTCTAACCCCAGTCCTATGTGGAGTGGAGATCTGAGACCCTCTGGGGCTTCCTGGTCAGACAATCTGACCAAAAAACAAAACAACAACAACAACAAAAAGTGACCTACTGAATCTCAGAGAAATGCATATATGAGTACTAGAAGAAGATTCCCAATATCTTCCTCTGGTCTTTTCATGCACGGACCTTTGTGTGTTTGTGTATGTGCACATGTGTGCAGATACACATGTACACAACTGTGCATGTATGTGGAAGCCAGAGGACAACTTCAACTGTTGTTTCTGTTTCCTTCCATATTCTTTAAAACAGTGCTTCTCATTGTCCAGGATATTGTCTAGTAGGCAATGTTGGTTGGCCAAGGAGCCATAGGAATGAGATTAGAAGTGAAAAACACTACGCTTTTTATATGTCAGTTCTGGGTATTGAACTCAGGTCCTTTTGTTTGCAGAAAAGATTAAATACAAATGGTGAATTTTGTACAATATATTGGGACTTATATTCCAGTATCTGTGGCTTTCAGGCCATTGACATATACAGTGTACTTTTTCTGTGCATGTTCTATCTTATCATATATAGCCCTTGCAGAGGTCAGGGGAGTTCTGTTCCAGTCTTTCTTTTGCCACTGGTTTGTTTTATAAGGTAATTTTTACCTTGTTCTCCACCCACTCTCTTGCCACACACACCTCTCTAAGTGCATGTGCATGCTACTGGTTCTTTTGGGTTTGCAGTCACAGTGAGTGACAATACATATTGGTAGTAAATGATTTGTGCTTACAATGTGTGTGTGTGTGTGTGTGTGTGTGTGTGTGTGTGTGTGTGTGCATGCCCATGCGCCACATGTGTTCATACACATATTGTATGTATAGATTTAGTGGCCAGAGTGAACACTGACTATTTTCCTCAATCATTCTCCCTCTTGTTTTTTAAGACAGGGTCTCTCACTAAATCTGAAGCACATTGATTTCAGTATATTTTCTAGCCAGAGACTCCCAGGGATCTATCTGTATTCACCCCCTCAGTGCTAGAATTACAGTCACAAGCTGCCACTCTCATTTTTATTTTTATTTTTTAAATGGGTGCTGGGGATCAAAACTCAGGTCCTCATACTTATGAAGCAAGCACTTTACCAACTAAATCATGTATCCAGGCCTTGGTAGTAAGATATTTTAAAATAAGATAAATAAAAATAAAAATATTGTATAATTCCATAAGGAATTATATTCAGCTGAAAGAAAAATAAAATCATGATATTTGCAGGAAAATAAAGGTAACCAAATGTCAGGCTGGAGAGATGGCTTATTGATTAAGGTGTTTGCCTGCAAAGCCTAGGGACCCAGGTTCAACTCCCCAGGACTCACGCAAGTCAGATGCACAAGGTGGCACATGTATCTATAATTCATTTGCAGTGGCTAGAGGCCCTGATGCGCCCATTCTCTCTCTCTTTCTCTCTCTTGATCTGACTCTATCTCTGTATTTCAAACAATAAATAAATAAATATTAAAAAGTAAACAAATATCATTATGTTCAATGAAATAAGACAGATATAGGAAAGATATGCCATGTTTTAAAATTTCATATATAAAAACTAGTGTAAGTGTGTGGAGGGTGTGTTTATATCATGAAACTAAAAATTGAATCATGAGAGAAGAAGAAATGATCTTAAGGGTAGGAAAGAGGAGGAAAACAGAGGGCAATAAAATACAAGTGAAAACAAAAGTGGGGACTATTAAGATGAAAAAAGAATTCTCGTAAAAGAAGCCAGATATCCAGAGACACAGAGGCTCCCAAAACTGCATCACTGAAGCAGAACTAAAATGACCCCGATGTGGCTCAGGGAAACTTGCGGAAGAGGGGGTGGAAAGATTGTTAGAGTCATAGTTGGGGCATTATGCACAGAGACTGGGGCCAACCCCCCAGAACTCTTAACTAACCTCACAATGCTTGACCCACATTCCCCATTGACAAGGGTCCCTTTGAAAGAGAAATAAGCTAGTCGGTTCTAGGAATCACTTGCTTTCCTACAAAGAAGGTTGAGTGCAGCAAGTTCAAACTTTCCTAGTTTGTGTAATCTAACAAGATGTACAAGTTAGTAGATTCGCCTCATTTCTAAAGTAGTTTCTTGAGAAAACAAAACATCTTCATTTTCATTGCTGAACATTGTACTGTGTGAAATAAGCTAGTTCGGTTCTAGGAATCACTTGCTTTCCTACAAAGAAGGTTGAGTGCAGCAAGTTCAAACTTTCCTAGTTTGTGTAATCTAACAAGATGTACAAGTTAGTAGATTGGCCTCATTTCTAAAGTAGTTTTTGAGAAAACAAACATCTTCATTGCGAACATTGTACTGTGTGAAATAAGCTAATTCGGTTCTAGGAATCACTTGCTTTCCTACAAAGAAGGTTGAGTGCAGCAAGTTCAAACTTTCCTTGTTTGTGTAATCTAACAAGATGTACAAGTTAGTAGATTCGCCTCATTTCTAAAGTAGTTTCTTGAGAAAACAAACATCTTCATTGCGAACATTGTACTGTGTGAAATAAGCTAATTCGGTTCTAGGAATCAGTTTCTTTTCCACAAAGAAGGTTGAGTGCAGCAAGTTCAAACTTTCCTAGTTAATGTAATCTAACAAGATGTACAAGTTAGTAGATTCGCCTCATTTCTAAAGTAGTTTCTTGAGAAAACAAACATCTTCATTGCGAACACTTGTACTGTGTGAAATAAGCTAGGTGGGTTCTAGGAATCACTTGCTTTCCTACAAAGAAGGTTGAGTGCAGCAAGTTCAAACTTTCCTAGTTTGTGTAATCTAACAAGATGTACAAGTTAGTAGATTCGCCTCATTTCTAAAGTAGTTTCTTGAGAAAACAAACATCTTCATTGCCCAACATTGTACTGTGTGAAATAAGCTAATTCGGTTCTAGGAATCAGTTGCTTTCCTACAAAAGAAGGTTGAGTGCAGCAAGTTCAAACTTTCCTAGTTTGTGTAATCTAACAAGATGTACAAGTTAGTAGATTCGCCTCATTTCTAAAGTAGTTTCTTGAGAAAACAAACATCTTCATTGCCGAACATTGTACTGTGTGAAATAAGCTAATTCGGTTCTAGGAATCAGTTTCTTTTCCACAAAGAAGGTTGATTGCAGCAAGTTCAAACTTTCCTAGTTTGTGTAATCTAACAAGATGTACAAGTTAGTAGATTGGCCTCTCATTTCTAAAGGAGTTTGTTGAGAGAAAACAAACATCTTCATTGCCGAACATTGTACTGTGTGAAATAAGCTAATTCGGTTCTAGGAATCAGTTTCTTTCCTACAAAAAGAAGGTTGAGTGCAGCAAGTTCAAACTTACTAGTTTGTGTAATCTAACAAGATGTACAAGTTAGAGATTCGCCTCATTTCTAAAGTAGTTTGTTTAGAAAACAAACATCTTCATTGCCTAACACTGTACTGTGTGAAATAGGCTGGTTTTGTTCTAAGAATCAGTTTCTTTTGACCAAGATGTTTGAGTGGAGCAAGTTCAAACTTTCCTTGTTAATGTAATGTAACAAGATGTATAGCTTAGTAGAGTCTCCTCATTTCTAAAGTACTTTGATTAGAAAACAAACATCTTCATTGCCGAACACTGTACTGTGTTAAATAAGATAATTCGGTTCTCCAATCATGTCTTTCCTACAGAGAAGGTTGAGTGCAGCAAGTTCAAACTTACCTTGTTTGTGTAATCTAACAAGATGTACAAGTTAGGAGATTCACCTCATTTCTAAAGTAGTTTGTTTAAAACAAACATCTTCATTCCTGAACACTCTGCTGTGTGGAATAAGCAAGTTAGGTTCTAGGAATCTGATGCTTTCCTACGAAGAAGGTTCAGTGCAGCAAGTTCAAACTTTCCCCTGTTAATGTAATCTAAAAGATGTATAACTTAGTAGATTGGCCTCATTTTTAAAGTAGTTTTTTTGAGAAAACAAACATCTTCATTGCGAACACTACTGTGTGAAATAAGCTATTTCGGTTCTAGGAGTCAGTTGCTTTCCTATGAAGAACCTTGATTGCAGGAAGTTCAAACTCTCCTTGTTTGTGTGATCTAACAAGATGTACAACTTACAAGTTTTGCCTCATTTTCTAAAGTAGTTTGTTTAGAAAAACAAACATCTTCATTGCCGAACACTGTACTGTGTGAAATAAGCTAAGTCGGTTATAGCAATCAGTTTCTTTTCGACAAAGATGGTTGAGTGCAGCAAGTTCAAACTTTCCTTGTTAATGTTATTTAAAAAGATGTACTACTTAGTAGATTTGCCTAATTTCTAAAGTAGTTTTTGTTGAGAAAACCAACATCTTCATTTCCAAACACTCTACTCTGTGAAATAAGCTAGGTGGGTTCTAAGAATCAGTTGCTTTCCTCCGAAGAAGGTTGAGTGCAGCAAGTTCTAACTTTCCTTGTTTATTTAATCTCACAAGATGTACAATTTACAAGTTTCTCTTCATTTCTAAACTACTTGCTTTAGAACAGAAACATCTTCATTGCCCAACACTGGACTCTGTGATATAAGCTAGTTCCAGATCTAGGAATCAGTTTCTTTACTACGAAGAAGGAAGAGTGCAGCAAGTTCAAACTTTACCTTGTTGGTGTAATCTAACAAGATGTACAAGTTAGTAGATTCGCCTCATTTCTAAAGTAGTTTGTTGAAAAACAAACATCTTCATTGCTGAACAATGTACTGTGTGAAGTAAGCTAGTTGGGTTCTAGGAATCAGTTTCTTTTCCACAAAGAAGGTTGATTGCAGCAAGTTCAAGCTTTCCTTGTTAATGTAATCTAAAAAGATGTACAATAGTAGATTGGCCTCGTTTCTACAGGAGTTTGTTTGAAAAACAAACATTTTCATTGCCGAACACTGTACTGTGTGAAATAAGCTAGTTGGTTGTAGGAATCAGTTTCTTTTCCAAGAAGAAGGTTGATTGCAGCAAGTTCAAACTTTCCTTGTTTGTGTAATCTAAAAGATGTACAACTTAGTAGATTGGCCTCATTTACAGGAGTTTGTTTAAAAAAACATCTTCATTGCGAACACTGTACTGTGTGAAATAAGCTAGTTCGGTTCTAGGAATCAGTTTCTTTCCATGAAAAGAAGGTTGAGTGCAGCAAGTTCAAACTTACCTTGTTTGTGTAATCTAACAAGATGCACAAGTTAGTAGATTCACCTCATTTCTAAAGTTCTTTGTTTAGAAAACAAAATTCTTCATTGCCGAACATTGTACTGTGTGAAATAGGCTGGTTTGGTTCTAAGAATCAGTTTCTTTGACAAAGATGTTTGAGTGCAACAAGTTCAAACTTTCCTTGTTAATTTAATGTAACAAGATGTACAAGCTTAGTAGAGTCTCCTCATTTCTAATGTACTTTGTTTTAGAAAACAAACATCTTCATTGCCCAACACTCTACTGTGTTAAGGAAGATAGTTTAGTTCTCCAATCATGTCTTTCCTAAGGAGAAGTTTGAGTGCAGCAAGTTCAAATTTACCTTGTTTGTGTAATCTAACAAGATGTCCAAGTTAGATTCACCTCATTTCTAAAGAGGTTTGTTTAGAAAACAAACATCTTCAGTGCCGAACACTGTACTGTGTGAAATAAGTTAGTTCGGTTATAGCAATCAGTTTCTTTTCTACAAAGATGGTTGATTGCAGCAAGTTCAAACTTTCCTTGTTAATGTTATTTACAAGATGTACTACTTAGTACAAGTGCCTCATTTCTAAAGTAGTTTGTGGAGAAAACCAACATCTTCATTGCCGAAGTTTGTATATATGTGAAATAATATATTCAGTGTTTTTATATTATTTTATAGTTTCCATCAAATCACCTTGCTAGAGCAAGGTCAAACAGTCTTAAGGTAATGTAATCTAACAAGATTCCATTGTAAAGATATGCAAATGTGCCTAGCAGGAGTTCCTGAAAAAAAACTCTTGACCTTTTGGCACTAAGTTTTGCTCAGTGGTGGCTGGCTGGCTGGTTGGCTTTGCTCTCTGCTTGGCTCTGTTGAGAGCAGCAAGTTTCTCTTGCCATTATGGAACTTCCCAAGATCTGTAAGCTTCAATAAATAATATCCTCTTTTCCAAACTAGTTGGTCTGGAGTTCATCTCTTCGAACCTGAAGCTGTCTGCAACAGTAAAGTGGTACTGAGGAGTGTGGGGTTCTTTTGAACCAGACCATGGATGTTCATTTTGGAACTTTTTGTTTTGGAGGAATAAGCATGGACTTAGTGCTTGCAACTGAAGATGCCTTCTGGAGTAGTAAAACAAACATGGACTATTCTGATGAGAGTGTGAGAATGCTAAGTGCAGACCGTATTGAACTTCGAGGCTTGGCTTATGAGCTTTTTCAAAGGAAGGAAAGACAGCGCAGAGACTTTGTTGGAACTGGGCTACTGGCATAAGGGATGGCCAAGTTAGTAGATTGGCCTCTTTCCAGGCCCAGAGTGTTTGAATCAAGGTTAAATTCATAATGGACTGATGTGCTTGGCTAAAGATATCGGACTGAGATTTTAAAATTTTAAGTTGGAAAACCTCAAGCAAGTTAAAATTATGGAGGCACCAAGACTGGTTTCAGGTTACTGGAGCTGCTATTGTCAACCACATTAGCAATCTTAAGGAAGGTGGAAGGAAGGTGGCCTGACTTGATTTACATTAAAACAATGGAGAGGATGCCTGAGGAAAGACTGTTAGAAATGCAAACTCTTGGAAAGAGCTGACTGGAGAAGGAACTTGCTTTTCAAGGCTATGATTTATTTCGACCCTGGATTTGTATGGCTTATTTAAACTGCACCTGGTATTGGTTTTGGAAGCATGAAAAATGCATGGAGTGGTCATGAATTGCACACTGTTCCAGGAGCTGCTGCTGAGGTGTGGCATGAGGCAGGGCATGAAGACCCTCAGGAATAGGCTGGAAGAGCCTTTTGGAAGATGGACCGTGGTTTGCATGGAGACCTGAAGATGTTTTGGATATACCAGGACTGTGCAAAAGGGCTACCATGGAGTGCAGTGTTGGCATGGGATCATAGTTTTCCCTGGCAACTCTGCCCAGCTGGAGGGGCGGAATTGGAAAACCTGGAGACTGTCAGTCTATGGTTATATTGAACTTGAACTGTAAGAAGTTTGATGAACGCTGATGGTGATTGAGTTTGCATTGTTTTAGTCTCTCCTTGCTATTCCTTATACAGTTAAAATGTTTACTCTGTGCCTTTACATGTTGAAAGTATTTAACTTGTTTGATTTTACAGTACTATCTTAAGTTGGTCAAGACTGTGAGACCTTTTGAAATTGGACTGAATACAATTTGCAATGTGTGATAGTTATAAATCTATTGGGGGCCAGGAGCTAAATATATTGGGGGCCAGGGGCGGAATGTGGTAGTTTGAATATATGTCCCCCAATATATTCAGTGTTTTTTTATATTATTTTATAGTTTGCATCTGCAATCACCTTGCTAGAGGCAAGGTCACTAGGGGCCCAGTCTTAAGGTGTGGTGACGGTTTGAGATTCCATTGTAAAGATATGCAAATGTGCCTAGCAGGAGTTCCTGAAGTTTGCTGTGTGACCTTTTGGCTGTAGTTTTGCTCAGTGGTGGCTGGCTGGCTGGTTGGCTTTGCTCTCTCTGCTTGGCCCTGTGGAGAGCAGGCCGTTTCTCTTGCCATTATGGAACTTCCCCTGGATCTGTAAGCTTCAATAAATAATATCCCTTCCTCCATAACTGCGCCTGGTCTGGAAGTTCATCTCAGCGAACCTGAAGCTGTCTGCAACATTGCCGAACACTCTACTCTGTGAAATGAGCTAGGTGGGTTCTAAGAATCAGTTGCTTTCCTACGAAGAAGGTTGAGTGTAGCCAGTTCTACTTTTCCTTGTTTGTGTAATCTCACAAGATGTACAATTTACAAGTTTCTCTTCATTTCTAAACTATTTGGTTTAGAACAGAAACATCTTCATTGCCGAATACTCTACTGTGTTATGTAAGATAGTTCGTTTCTGCAATCATGTCTTTCCTACGGAGAAGGTTGAGTGCAGCTAGTTCAAACTTACCTTGTTTGGGTAATCTAACAGGATGTACAAGTTAGATGATTCGGCTCATTTCTAAAGTAGTTTGTTTAGAAAACAAACATCTTCATTCCCGAACACTCTGCTGTGTGCAATAAGCAAGTTGGGTTCTAGGAATCTGATCCTTTCTTACGAAGAAGGTTCACTGCAGCAAGTTCAAACTTTCCCTGTTAATGTAATCTAAAAAGATGTATAACTTAGTAGATTGGCCTCAGTTTTAAAGTAGTTTTTTAGAAAACAAACATCTTCGTTGCCGAACACTACTGTGTGAAATAAGCTAGTTCGGTTCTAGGAGTCAGTTGCTTTCCTACGAAGAACCTTGATTGCAGAAAGTTCAAACTCTCCTTGTTTCTGTGATCTAACAAGATGTACAACTTACAAGTTTCGCCTCATTTCTAGAGTAGTTTGTTTAGAAAACAAACATCTTCATTGCCGAACTCTGTACTGTGTGAAATAAGCTAAGTCGGTTATAGCAATCAGTTCTTTTCGACAAAGATGGTTGAGTTCAGCAAGTTCAAACTTTCCTTGTTAATGTTATTTAAAAAGATGTAGTACTTAGTAGGTTTGCCTCATTTCTAAAGTAGTTTTTTGAGGAAACCAACATGTTCATTGCCGAACACTCTACTCTGTGAAATAAGCTAGGTGGGTTCTAAGAATCAGTTGCTTTCCTCCGAAGAAGGTAGAGTGCAGCAAGTTCTAACTTTCCTTGTTTGTGTAATCTCACAAGATGTACAATTTACAAGTTTCCCTTCATTTCTAAACTACTTGGTTTAGAACAGAAACATCTTCATTGCCCAACACTGGACTCTGTGATATAAGCTAGTTCGCTTCTAGGAATCAGTTTCTTTACTACGAAGAAGGAAGAGTGCAGCAAGTTCAAACTTTCCTTGTTAATGTAATCTGAAAAGATGTACAACGTAGTAGATTGGCCTCATTTCTACAGGAGTTTGTTGAGAAAACAAACATCATCATTGCCGAACACTGTACTGTGTGAAATAAGCTAGTTCGGTTCTAGGAATCAGTTTCTTTTCCACGACGAAGTTTGATTGCAGCAAGTTCAATCTTTCCATGTTAATGTAATCTAAAAAGATGTACAACGCAGTAGATTGGCCTCGATTCTACAGGAGTTTGTTTAGGAAACAAACATATTTATTGCCGAACACTGTACTGGTGAAATAAGCTAGTTCAGTTCTAGGAATCAATTTCTTTTCGACGAATAAGGTTGATTGCAGCAAGTTCAAACTTTCCGTGTTAATGTAATCTAAAAAGATGTACAACTTAGTAGATTGGCCTCTTTTCTACAGGAGTTTGTTTAGAATGCAAACATCTTCATTGCCGAACCCTGTACTGTGTGAAATAAGCTACTTCGGTTCTAGGAATCAGTTTCTTTCCTATGAAGAAGGTTGAGTGCAGCAAGTTCGAACTTACCTTGTTCGTGTAATCTAACAAGATGTACAAGTTAGGAGATTCGCCTCATTTCTAAAGTAGTTTGTTTAGTAAACAAACATCTTCATTCCCGAACACTCTGCTGTGTGGAATAAGCAAGTTGGGTTCTAGGAATCTGATGCTTTCCTACGAAGAAGGTTCAGTGCAGCAAGTTCAAACTTTCCCTGTTAATGTAATCTAAAACGATGTATAACTTAGTAGATTGGCCTCATTTTTAAAGTAGTTTTTTAGAAAACAAACATCTTTGTTTCCGAACACTACTGTGTGAAATAAGCCAGTTCGGTTTTAGGAGTCAGCTGCTTTCCTACGAAGAACCTGGATTGCAGGAAGTTCAAACTCTCCTTGTTTGTGTGATCTAACAAGATGTACAACTTACAAGTTTTGCCTCATTTCTAAAGTAGTTTGTTTAGAAAACAAACATCTTCATTGCCGAACACTGTACTGTGTGAAATAAGCTAAGTCGGTTATAGCAATCAGTCTCTTTTCGACAAAGATGGTTGAGTGCAGCAAGTTCAAACTTTCCTTGTTAATGTTATTTAAAAGATTTCCTGATCAAAACCTCAGCAGCTCAGGAAATTAAACAATCACTCAACCATTGGGATCTCATGAAGCTGAAATGCTTTTTCACTGACAAAAATATAATAACCAAAGCCAGCAGAATACCCACAGAATGGGAGAAAATTTTCACCAGCTATACAACTGACAAAGGCCTAATTTCTAGAATCTACAAAGAACTCCAAAACCTAAACAATAAATCACCAATCAACCCAGTCACAAAGTGGGGCAGCGAACTGCACAGGGAGTTCTCAGAGGAAGAAATGCAAATAGCAAACACACATTTAAGAAAATGTTCAACATCCCTAATCATCAGGGAAATGCAAATTAAAACAACTATGAGATTCCACCTTACCCCAGTAAGGATGGCTAACATTAAAAAAAACAATGAAAACAAATGCTGGCGAGGCTGTGGAGAAGTAGGAATAAGTCTTCACTGTTGGTGGGAATGTAAAATGGTTCAACCACTATGGACAGCTATATGGAGACTATTGAAAAGGATGGCCATAGACTTACCAATGGATCCAGTTATTCCCTTATTGGGCATTTTCCCTAAAGGCCCCAAGCCTCAGATCAGAAATATTTGCTCAACCATGTTTATAGCTGCTCAATTCATAATAGCAAAGAGCTGGAATCAACCCAGGTGTCCATCACTAGATGAATGGATAACAAAGATGTGGTATATCTATACTATGGAATTCTATGTAGCAGTAAGGAAAGACGTGAAATAAGGAAATTGAAAAAAAAAAAACGTCAAACATGGAACAGGTCATCCTCAGTGAGCTCACCCAAGCACAAAAAGATCATCGCCGCATGGTCTCATTTATCTGTCGCCCTAACCGAATCCACGTGACATGTGGCCAAACCTAATAAACACTCTGAGGACGAGACTAGAAGGAGGGTGGGATGGAGGGAGGGTAATGGTGGGAGGGAATCAGAGGGTGGGAGGGAGGACAAGGGGGATACAAATTGGGACCCAAAAGGAAAAATAATACAAAACCCTTTACTCTGAACAACAGGCTAAAACAGTGATCCTTCAGCAGGCCTACGGAGGGAATACTCGAAACCACAGGAACCTGAGAGAACATGATGAAGGCCAACTTTAATCTTGTCCTGCTTCTCTTTCTCTTCTCTGCCCCTCCCTCCCTCCCTCTCCCTCCTCCCTCCCTCTCTCTCTCTCTCTCTCTCCCTCCTCTCCTCTCTATACTCACTTTCTCTTTTACATTATATATCTTTTCCTCCCTCACCTTCCTAGGTGCAGACTTATAACTCCCAGTGCCAGCAAGGGGTTAACTTCCACAATAAGCTGTTAATCTGAAACACCTACAAGGTTTCCCAAAAAGACAGACTTCTGTCAGAGTACTTGGTGACCCACCAAAGGTTAATGGTTAGACCCTACTGTCAAGACAGCATACATGTAAGACCAAACACAGAGACCTGGCCAGAATCTGAACAGAGAGTCAGTGGCCCCAATCTGAGTTAGGTCAGTCAGACAGTTAGCCAGTCTAGTACCAGAGGGTGCTACATGAGCAACTGGGGAAAATGTCTGACATTGGTCCAAACAACTTGCAGTCTAAGATACCCAGCAGGAAACAATCTGACGTAATGCTCATACAAGTGCATTAGTGGCAAACAGCCATGGTGGGTTACCAACTGCTCTTGATTTGGCTAATGAATCCATTCAGTGGAATGGAACTCATTGCTGGAACTGGGAAATAAGTCAAAGCCATGTACAAAAAATGAGCTCAGTCTCCAAGAACTAGTGGCCACCAAATGTGGGCTAGAAGAGAGCCAATGCATATAAAGTTCCCTCCAAAACATATATGGTTATCCCTTCTATCTAGTACTAACTTCTCTCTCCGTTGGAGAATTTGCTTATCTCTTTTCAGGTGGACAATGAACCTGAAGGGAGGATCAGCTAACCACACCTCACCAGCTGAAACCATAGAAAAACGCAGGGGAAGGGCAAGAATACAGCGCTCAAGGCGATCACAACACCAGAAAAAGGCTGAAGGAGATAAATACAGAGAATATCCAACTCCAGTCATTACCCAGATATCCAGAGACACAGAGGCTCCCAAAACTTCATCAAGGAAGCAGAACTAAAATGACCCCAATGTGGCTCAGGGAAACTCACGGAAGAGGGGGCGGAAAGATTGTTAGAGTCACAAGTTGGGTCATTATGCACAGAGACTGGGGCCTATACACCAGAACTCTTGAGCAAACTCATAATGCATGATAAACATTCCCCATTGATGAGGGCCCCTTTGAAAGTGGGAGGAAGGAGAGGAGGACAATGGAACCAATACTATGAATGTAAAATCAGAATAATATAAATAAAAAATATATATTGATAAAAAAAAGATGTACTACTTAGTAGATTTGCCTCATTTCTAAAGTAGTATGTTGAGAAAACCAACACCTTCTTTGCCGAACACTGTACTCTGTAAAATAAGATAGGTGGGTTCTAAGAATCAGTTGCTTTCCTCCGAAGAATATTGAGTGCAGCAAGTTCTAACTTTCCTTGTTTGTGTAATCTCACAAGATGTACATTTTCAAGTTTCTCTTCATTTCTAAACTACTTGGTTTAGAACAGAAACATCTTCATTGCCCAACACTGGACTCTGTGATATAAGCTAGTTCGCTTCTAGGAATCAGTTTCTTTACTACGAAGAAGGTAGAGTGCACCAAGTTCAAACTTACCTTGTTGGTGTAATCTAACAAGATGTACAAGTTAGTAGATTCACCTCATTTCTAAAGTACTTTGTTGAGAAAACAAACATCTTCATTGCCGAACACTGTACTGTGTGAAATAAGCTAGTTCGGTTCTAGAAATCAGTTTCTTTTCCACGACGAAGGTTGATTGCAGGAAGTTCAAACTTTCCTTCTTAATGTAATCTAAAAAGATGTACAACACAGTAGATTGGCCTCATTTCTACAGGAGTTTGTTTAGTAAACAAACATCTTCATTGCCGAACACTGTACTGCGTGAAATAAGCTAGTTCGGTTCTAGGAATCAGTTTCTTTTCCACGAAGAAGGTTGATTGCAGCAAGTTCAAACTTTCCTTGTTAATGTAATCTAAAAAGATGTACAACTTAGTAGATTGGCCTCATTTCTACAGGAGTTTCTTTAGAAAACAAACATCCTCATTGCCGAACCCTGTACTGTGTGAAATAAGCTACTTCGGTTCTAGGGATCAGTTTCTTTCCTACGAAGAAGGTTGAGTGCAGCAAGTTCAAACTTACCTTGTTTGTGTAATCTATCAAGATATACAAGTTAGGAGATTCGCCTCATTTCTAAAGTTCTTTGTTTAGAAAACAAACATCTTCATTTCCGAACACGGTACAGTGTGAAATAGGCTTGTTTCATTCTAAGAATCAGTTTCTTTTGACCCAGATGTTTGAGTGGAACAAGTTCAAACTTTCCTTGTTAATGTAATGTAACAAGATGTATAGCTTAGTAGAGTCTCCTCCTTTCTAATGTACTTTGATTAGAAAACAAACATCTTCATTGCCGAACACTCTAATGTGTTAAGTAAGATAGTTCGGTTCTCCAATCATATCTTTCCTACGGAGAAGGTTGAGTGCAGCAAGATCAAACTTACCTTGTTTGTGTAATCTAACTGAATGGACAAGTTAGGAGATTCGCCTCATTTCTAACGTATTTTGTTCCAGGCCTGTACTGTGTGAAATAAGCTACTTCGGTTCTAGGAATCACTTTCTTTCCTATGAAGAAGGTTGAGTGCAGCAAGTTCAAACTTTCCTTGTTTGTGTAATCTAACAAGATGCACAAGTTAGGAGATTCGCCTCATTTCCAAAGTTCTTTGTTTAGAAAACAAACATCTTCATTGCCAAACACGGTACAGTATGAAATAGGCTGGTTTCATTCTAAGAATCAGTTTCTTTTGACCAAGATGTTTGAGTGGAACAAGTTCAAACTTTCCTTCTTAATGTAATGTAACAAGATGTATAGCATAGTAGAGTCTCCTCATTTCTAATGTACTTTGATTAGAAAAGAGACATCTTCATTGCAGAACACTCTAATGTGTTAAGTAAGATAGTTCGGTTCTCCAATCATGTCTTTCCTACGGAGAATATTGAGTGCAGCAAGTTCAAACGTACCTTGTTTGTGTAATCTAACAAGATGTACAAGTAAGGAGATTCGCCTCATTTCTAAAGTAGTTTGTTGAGAAAACCAACACCTTCATTGCCGAACCCTCTACTCTGTGAAATAAGCTAGGTGGGTTCTAAGAATCAGTTGCTTTCCTCCGAAGAAGGTTGAGTGCAGCAAGTTCTAATTTTCCTTGTTTGTGTAATCTCACAAGATGTACAATTTACAAGATTCTCTCCATTTCTAAACTACTTGGTTTAGAACAGAAACATCTTCATTGCCCAACACTGGACTCTGTGATATAAGCTAGTTCGCGTCTAGGAATCACTTTTTTTACTAAGAAGAAGGAAGAGTGCAGCAAGTTGAAACGTACATTGTTGGTGTAATCTAACAAGATGTACAAGTTAGTAGAATCGCCTCATTTCTAAAGTAGTTTGTTCAGGAAACAAACATCTTCATTGCCGAACACTGTACTGTGTGAAATAAGCTAGTTCGGTTCTAGGAATCATTTTCTTTTCCACCAAGAAGGTTGATTGCAGCAAGTCCAAACTTTCCTTGTTAATGTAATCTAAAAAGATGTACAACTTAGTAGATTGGCCTCTTTCCTACAGGAGTTTGTTTAGAAAACAAACATCTTCATTGCCGAACCCTGTACTGTGTGAAATAAGCTACTTCTGTTCTAGGAATCAGTTTCTTTCCTACGAAGAAGGTTGAGTGCAGCAAGTTCAAACTTACCTTGTTTGTGTAATCTGACAAGATGCACAAGTTAGGAGATTCGCCTCATTTCTACAGTTCTTTGTTTAGAAAACAAACATCTTCATTGCCGAACACGGTACAGTGTGAAATAGGCTGGTTTCGTTCTATAAATCAGTTTCTTTTGACCAAGATGTTTGAGTGGTACAAGTTCAAACTTTCTCTGTTAATGTAATGTAACAATATATATAGCTTAGTAGAGTCTCCTCATTTCAAATGTACTTTGATTAGAAAACAAACATCTTCATTGCCGAACACTCTACTGTGTTAAGTAAGATAGTTCAGTTCTCCAATCATGTCTTTCCTACGGAGAAGGTTGAGTGCAGCAAGTTCAAACTTACCTTGTTTGTGTAATCTAACAAGGTGTACAAGTTAGGAGAGTCGCCTCATTTCTACAGTAGTTTGTTTAGAAAACAAACATCTTCATTCACGTACACTCTGCTGTGTGCAATAAACAAGTTGGGTTCTAGGAATCTCATGCTTTCCTACGAAGAAGGTTCAGTTCAGCAAGTTCAAACTTTCCCTGTTAATGTAATCTAAAACGATGTATAACTTAGTAGATTGGCCTCATTTTTAAAGTAATTTTTTGAGAAAACAAACATCTTCGTTGCCGAACACTACTGTGTGAAATAAGCTAGTTCGGTTCTAGGAGTCAGCTGCTTTCCTACGAAGAAACTTGATTGCAGGAAGTTCAAACTCTCCTTGTTCGTGTGATCTAACAAGATGTACAACTTACAAGTTTCGCCTCATTTCTAAAGTAGTTTGTTGAGAAAACAAACATCTTCATTGCCAAACACTGTACTGTGTGAAATAAGCTAAGTCGGTTAATACTATCAGTTTCTTTTCTACAAAGATGGTTGAGTGCAGCAAGTTCAAACTTTCCTTGTTAATGTTATGTAAAAAGATGTACTACTTTGTAGATTTGCCTCATTTCTAAAGTAGTTTGTTGAGAAAACCAACATCTTCATTGCTGAACACTCTACTCTGTGAAATAAGCTAGGGGGCTTCTAAGAATCGGTTGCTTTCCTCTGAAGAAGGTTGAGTGCAGCAAGTTCTAACTTTCCTTGTTTGTGTAATCTCACAAAATGTACAATTTACAAGTTTCTCTTCATTTCTAAACTACTTGGTTTAGAACAGAAACATCTTCATTGCCCAACACTGGACTCTGTGATATAAGCTAGTACACTTCTAGGAATCAGTTTCTTTACTACGAAGAAGGAAGAGTTCAGCAAGTTCAAACTTACAATGTTGGTGAAATCTGGCAAGATGTACAAGTTAGTAGATTCGCCTCATTTCTAAATTAGTTTGTTGAGAAAACAAACATCTTCATTGCCGAACACTGTACTGTGTGAAATAAGCTAGTTCGGTTCTAGGAATCAGTTTCTTTTCCACGAAGAAGGTTGATTGCAGCAAGTTCAAACTTTCCTTGTTAATGTAATCTAAAAAGACGTACAACTTAGCAGATTGGCCTCATTTCTACAGGAGTTTGTTTAGAAAACAAACATCTTCATTGCTGAACCCTGTACTGTGTGAAATAAGCTACTTCGGTTCTAGGAATCAGTTTCTTTCCTACGAAGAAGGTTGAGTGCAGCAAGTTCAAACTTACCTTGTTTGTGTAATCTAACAAGATGCACAAGTTAGGAGATTCGCCTCATTTCTAAAGTTCTTTGTTTAGAAAACAAACATCTTCAGTGCCGAACATGGTACAGTGTGAAATAGGCTGGTTTCCCTCTAAGAATCAGTTTCTTTTAACCAAGATGTTTGAGTGGAACAAGTTCAAACTTTCCTTGTTAATGTAATGTAACAAGATGTATAGCTTAGTAGAGTCTCCTCATTTCTAATGTACTTTGATTAGAAAACAAACATCTTCATTGCCGAACACTCTACTGTGTTAAGTAAGATAGTTCGGTTTTCGAATCATGTCTTTCCTACGGAGAAGGCTGAGTGCAGCAAGTTCAAACTTACCTTGTTTGTGTAATCTAACAAGATGTACAAGTTAGGAGATTCGCCTCATTTCTAAAGTAGTTTGTATAGAAAACAAACATCTTGATTCCTGAACACTCTGCTGTGTGCAATAAGCAAGTTGGGTTCTAGGAATCTGATGCTTTCCTATGAAGAAGGTTCAGTGCAGCCAGTTCAAACTTTCCCTGTTAATGTAACCTAAAAAGATGTACTACTTTGTAGATTGGCTTCATTTTTAAAGTAGTTAATGGGGAAAACAAACATCTTCGTTGTCGAACACTACTGTGTGAAATAAACTACTTCGCTTCTAGGAATCAGTTTCTTTCCTACGAAGAAGGTTAAGTGCAGCAAGTTCAAACTTACCTTGTTTGTGTAATCTAACAAGATGTACAAGTTAGGAGACTCGCCTCATTTCTAAAGTAGTTTGTTTAGAAAACAAACATCTTCATTGCCGAACCCTGTACTGTGTGAAATAAACTACTTCGCTTCTAGGAATCAGTTTCTTTCCTACGAAGAAGGTTAAGTGCAGCAAGTTCAAACTTACCTTGTTTGTGTAATCTAACAAGATGTACAAGTTATGAGACTCGCCTCATTTCTAAAGTTCTTTGTTTGGAAAACATACATCTTCATTGCCAAACACGGTACAGTGTGAAATAGTCTGGTTTCATTGTGAGAATCAGTTTCTTTTGACCAAGATGTTTGAGTGGAACAAGTTCAAACTTTCCTTGTTAATGTAATGTAACAAGATGTATAGCTTAGTAGAGTCTCCTCATTTCTAGTGTACTTTGATTAGAAAACAAACATCTTCATTGGCGAACACTCTACTGTGTTAAGTAAGATAGTTAGGTTTTCCAATCATGTCTTTCTTACGGAGAAGGTTGAGTGCAGCAAGCTCAAACTTACCTTGTTTGTGTAACCTAAGAAGATGTACAAGTTAGGAGATTCGCCTCATTTCTAAAGTAGTTTGTTTAGAAAACAAACATCCTCATTCCCGAACACTCTGCTGTGTGGAATAAGCAAGTTGGGTTCTAGGAATCTGATGCTTTCCTACGAAGAAGGTTTAGTGCAGCAAGTTCAAACTTTCCCTGTTAATGTAATCTAAAACGATGTATAACTTAGTAGATTGGCCTCATTTTTAAAGTTGTTTTTTGAGAAAACAAACATCTTCGTGGCCGAACACTACTGTGTGAAATAAGCTAGTAATCTTCTAGGAGTCAGCTACTTTCCTACAAAGAACCTTGATTGCAGGAAGTTCAAACTCTCCTTGTTTGTGTGATCTAACAAGATGTACAACTTACAAGTTTCCCCTCATTTCTAAAGGAGTTTGTTTAGAAAACAAACATCTTCATTGCCGAACACTGTACTGTGTGAAATAAGCTAAGTCTTTTACAGCAATCAGTTTCTTTTCGACAAAGATGGTTGAGTGCAGCAAGTTCAAACTTTCCTTGTTAATGTTATTTAAAAAGATGTACTACTTAGTAGATTTGCCTCATTTCTGAAGTAGTTTGTTGAGAAAACCAACATCTTCATTGCCTAACACTCTACTCTGTGAAATAAGCTAGGTGGGTTCTAAGAATCAGTTGCTTTCCTACGAAGAAGGTTGAGTGCAGCAAGTTCTACCTTTCCTTGTTTGTGTAATCTCACAAGATGTACAATTTACAAGTTTCTCTTCATTTCTAAACTACTTGGTTTAGAACAGAAACATCTTCATTGCCCAACACTGGACTCTGTGATATAAGCTAGTTCGCTTCTAGGAATCAGTTTCTTTACTACGAAGAAGGAAGAATGCAGCAAGTTCAAACTTACCTTGTTCGTGTAATCTAACAAGATGTACTAGTTAGTAGATTCGACTCATTTCTAAAGCAGTTTGTTGAGAAAGCAAACACCTTCATTGCCGAACACTGTACTGTGTGAAATAAGCTAGTTCAGTTGTAGGAATCAGTTTCTTTTCCACGACGAAGGTTGATTGCAGCAAGTTCAAACTTTCCTTTTTAATGTAATCTAAAAAGATGTACAACGTAGTAGATTGCCCTCGTTTCTACACGAGTTTGTTAACCTTGATTGCAGGAAGTTCAAAGTCTCCTTGTTTGTGTGATCTAACAAGATGTACAACTTACAAGTTTCGCCTCATTTCTTAAGTAGTTTGTTTAGAAAACAAACACCTTCATTGCCGAACACTGTACTGTGTGAAATAAGCTAAGTCGGTTATAGCAATCAGTTTCTTTTCGACAAAGATGGTTGAGTGCAGCAAGTTCCAACTTTCCTTGTTAATGTTATTTAAAAAGTTTCTCTTCATTTCTAAACTACTTGGTTTAGAACAGAAACATCTTCATTGCCCAATACTGGACTCTGTGATATAAGCTATTTCACTTCTAGGAATCAGTTTCTTTACTACAAAGAAGGAAGAGTGCAGCAAGTTCAAACTTACCTTGTTGGTGTAATCTAACAAGATGTACAAGTTAGTAGATTCACCTCATTTCTAAAGTAGTTTGTTGAGAAAACAAACATCTTCATTGCCAAACACTGTACTGTGTGAAATAAGCTAGTTCGGTTCTAGGAATCATTTTCTTTTCCACGACGAAGGTTGATTGCAGCAAGTTCAAACTTTCCTTTTTAATGTAATCTAAAAAGATGTACAACGTAGTAGATTGGCCTCGTTTCTACACGAGTTTGTTTAGGAAACAAACATCTTCATTGCCGAACCCTGTACTGTGTGAAATAAGCTACTTCGGTTCTAGTAATCAGTTTCTTTCCTACGAAGAAGGTTTAGTGCACCAAGTTCAAACTTACCTTGTTTGTGTAATCTAACTAGACGTACAAGTTTGGAGATTCGCCTCATTTCTGAAGTTCGTTGTTTAGAAAACATACATCTTCATTGCCGAACATGGTACAGTGTGAAATAGGCTGGTTTCATTCTAAGAATCAGTTTCTTTTGACCAAGATGTTTAAGTAGAACAAGTTCAAACTTTCCTTGTTAATGTAATGTAACAACATGTATAGCTTTGTAGAGTCTCCTCATTTCTAATGTACTTTGATTAGAAAACAAACATCGTCATTGGCGAACACTCTACTGTGTTAAGGAAGATAGTTCGGTGATCCAATCATGTCTTTCTTACGGAGAAGGTTGAGTGCAGCAAGCTCAAACTTACCTTGTTTGTGTAATCTAGCAAGATGTACAAGTTAGGAGATTCGCCTCATTTCTAAAGTAGTTTGTTGAGAAAACAAACATCTTCATTGCCTAACACTGTACTGTGTGGAATAAGCTAGTTCGGTCCTAGGAAACAGTTTTTTTCCACGACGAAGGTTGATTGCAGCAAGTTCAAACTTTCCTTGTTAATGTAATCTAAAAAGATGTACAACGTAGTAGATTGGCCTCGTTTCTACAGGAGTTTGTTTAGGAAACAAACATCTTCATTGCCGAACACTGTACTGTGTGAAATAACCTAGTTCGGTTCTAGGAATCTGTTTCTTTTCCACGACTAAGGTTGATTGCAGCAAGTTCAAACTTTCCTTTTTAATGTAATCTAAAAAGATGTACAACACAGTAGATTGGCCTCGTTTCAACAGAGGTTTGTTTAGGAATCAAACATCTTCATTGCCGAGAACTGTACTGTGTGAAATAAGCTAGTTCGGTTCTAGGAATCTGTTTCTTTTCCACGAAGAAGGTTGATTGCAGCAAGTTCAAACTTTCCTTGTTAATGTAATCTAAAAAGATGTACAACTTAGTAGATTCGCCTCTTTTCTACAGGAGTTTGTTTAGAAAACAAACATCTTCATTGCCGAACCCTGTACTGTGTGAAATAAGCTACTTCGGTTCTAGGAATCAGTTTCTTTCCTACGAAGAAGGTTGAGTGCAGCAAGTTCAAACTTACCTTGTTTGTGTAATGTAACAAGATGCACAAGTTAGGAGAATCGCCTCATTTCTGAAGTTCTTTGTTTACAAAACAAATATCTTCATTGCGGAACATGGTACAGTGTGAAATAGGCTGGTTTCGTTCTAAGAATCAGTTTCTTTTGACCAAGATGTTTGAGTGGAACAAGTTCAAACTTTCCTTGTCAATGTAATGTAACAAGATGTATAGCTTAGTAGAGTCTCCTCATTTCTAATGTACTTTGATTAGAAAACAAACATCTTCATTGCCAAACACTCTAATGTGTTAAGTAAGATAGTTCCATTCCCAGTCATGTCTTTCCTACGGAGAAGGTTGAGTGCAGCAAGTTCAAACTTACCTTGTCTGTGTAATCTAACAAGATATACAAGTTAGGAGATTCGCCTCATTTTCAAAGTTCTTTGTTTACAAAACACTCATCTTCATTGCCAAACATGGTACAGTGTGAAATAGGCTGGTTTCGTGCTAAGAATCAGTTTCTTTTGACCAAGTTGTTTGAGTGGAACAAGTTCAAACTTTCCGTGTTAATGTAATGTAACAAGATGTATAGCTTAGTAGAGTCTACTCATTTCTAATGTACTTTGATTAGAAAACAAACATCTTCATTGCCGAACACTCTACTGTGTTAAGTAAGATAGTTCGGTTCACGAATCATGTCTTTCCTACGGAGAAGGTTGAGTGCAGCAAGTTCAAACTTACCTTGTTTGTGTAATCTAACAAGATTTACAAGTTAGGAGATTTGCCTCATTTCTAAAGTAGTTTGTTTAGAAAACAAACATCTTCATTCCCGAACACTCTGCTGTGTGGAATAAGCAAGTTGGGTTCTAGGAATCTGATGCTTTCCTACGATGAAGGTTCATTGCAGCAAGTTCAAACTTTCCCTGTTAATGTAATCTAAAACGATGTATAACTTAGTAGATTGGCCTCATTTTTAAAGTAGTTTTTTGAGAAAACAAACATCTTCGTTGCCGAACACTACTGTGTCAAATAAGCTAGTCGGTTCTAGGAGTCAGTTCCTTTCCTACGAAGAACCTTGATTGCAGGAAGTTCAAACTCTCCTTGTTTGTGTGATCTAACAAGATGTACAACTTACAAGTTTCGCCTCATTTCTAAAGTAGTTTGTTTAGAAAACAAACATCTTCATTGCCGAACACTGTACTGTGTGAAATAAGCTAAGTCGGTTATAGCAATCAGTTACTTTTCGACAAAGATGGCTGAGTGCAGCAAGTTCAAACTTACCTTGTTAGTGTAATCTAACAAGATGTACAAGTTAGGAGATTCGCCTCATTTCTAAAGTTCGTTGTTTAGAATACAAACATCTTCATTGTGAACACGGTACAGTGTGAAATAGGCTGGTTTCGTTCTAAGAATCAGTTTCTTTTGATCCAGATGTTTGAGTGGAACAAGTTCAAGCTTTCCTTGTTAATGTAATGTAACAAGATGTATAGCTTAGTAGAGTCTCCTCATTTCTAATGTCCTTTGATTAGAAAACAAACATCTTCATTGCCGAACACTCTACTGTGTTAAGTAAGATAGTACGGTTCTCGAATCGTGTCTTTCCTACGGAGAAGGTTGAGTGCAGCAAGTTCAAACGTACCTTGTTTGTGTAATCGAGCAAGATGTACAAGTTAGGAGATTCGCCTCATTTCTAAAGTAGTTTGTTTAGAACACAAACATCTTCATTCCCGCACACTCTGCTGTGTGGAATAAGCAAGTTGCGTTCTAGGAATCTGATGCTTTCCTACATAGAAGGTTGAGTGCAGCAAGTTCAAACTTTCCCTGTTAATGTAACCTAAAAAGATGTACTACTTAGTAGATGGGCCTCATTTTGAAAGTAGTTTTTTGAGAAAACAAACATCTTTATTGCCGAACACTACTGTGTGAAATAAGCTAGTTCGGTTCTAGGAGTCAGTAGCTTTCCTAGGAAAAACCTTGATTGCAGGAAGTTCAAACTCTCCTTTTTGGTGTGATCTAACAAGATGTACAACTTACAAGTTTCGCCTCATTTCTAAAGTAGTTTGTTTAGAAAACAAACATCTTCATTGCCGAACACTGTACTGTGTGAAATAAGCTAAGTCGGTTATAGCAATCAGTTTCTTTTCGACAAAGATGGTTGAGTGCAGCAAGTTCAAACTTTCCTTGTTAATGTTCGTTACAAAGATGTACTACTTAGTAGATGTGCCTCATTTCTAAAGTAGTTTGTGGAGAAAACCAACATCTTCATTGCCGAACACCCTACTCTGTGAAATAAGCTAGGTGGGTTCTAAGAATCAGTTGCTTTCCTACGAAGAAGGTTGAGTGCAGCAAGTTCTAACTTTCCTTGTTTGTGTAATCTCACAAGATGTACAGTTTACAAGTTTCTCTTCATTTCCAAACTACTTGGTTAAGAACAGAAACATCTTCATTGCCCAACACTGGACTCTGTGATATGAGCTAGTTCGCGTCTAGGAATCAGTTTCTTTATTACAAAGAAGGAAGAGTGCAGCAAGTTCAAACTTACCTTGTTGGTGTTATCTTTCAAGATGTACAAGTTAGTAGATTCGCCTCATTTTTAAAGTAGTTTGTTGAGAAAACAAACATCTTCATTGCCGAACACTGTACTGTGTGAAATAAGCTAGTTCGGTTCTAGGAATCAGTTTCTTTTCCACGACGAAGGTTGATTGCAGCAAGTTCAAACTTTCCTTGTTAATGTAATCTAAAGAGATGTACAACGTAGTAGATTGGCCTCATTTTTACAGGAGTTTGTTTAGGAAACAAACATCTTCATTGCCGAACACTGTACTGTGTGAAATAAGCTAGTTCGGTTCTAGGAATCAGTTTCTTTTCCACGATGAAGGTTGATTGCAGCAAGTTCAAACTTTCCTTGTTAATGTAATCTGAAAAGATGTACAACTTAGTAGATTGGCCTCATTTCTACAGGAGTTTGTTTGGAAAACAAACATCTTCATTGCCGAACCCTGTACTGTGTGAAATAAGCTACTTCGGTTCTAGGAATCAGTTTCTTTCCTATGAAGAAGGTTGAGTGCAGCAAGTTCAATCTTACCTTGGTTGGGTAATCTAACAAGATGCAAAAGTTAGGAGATTCGCCTCATTTCTAAAGTTCTTTGTTTAGAAAACAAACATCTTCATTGCTGAACATGGTACACTGTGAAATAGGCTGGTTTCATTCTAAGAATCTGTTTCTTTTGACCAAGATGTTTGAGTGGAACAAGTTCAAACTTTCCTTGTTAATGTAATGTAACAAGATGTATAGCTTAGTAGAGTCTCCTCATTTCTAATGTACTTTGATTAGAAAACAAACATCTTCGTTGCCGAACACTCTACTGTGTTAAGTAAGATAGTTCAGTTCTCCAATCACGTCTTTCCTACAGATAAGGTTGAGTGGAGCAAGTTCAAACTTACCTTGTTTGTGTACTCTAACAAGATGTACAAGTTAGGAGATAAGCCTCATTTCTAAGGTAGTTTGTTCAGAAAACAAACATCTTCATTCCCGAACACTCTGCTGTGTGGAATAAGCAAGTTGGGTTCTAGGAATCTGATGCTTTCCTACGAAGAAGGTTCTGTGCAGCAAGTTCAAACTTTCCCTGTTAATGTAATGAAAAAAGATGTACAACTTAGTAGATTGGCCTCATTTTTAAAGAAGTTATTTGAGAAAACAAACATATTCGTTGCCGAACACTACTGTGTGAAATAAGCTAGTTCGGTTATAGGAGTCAGTTGCTTTCCTACGAAAAACCTTGATTGCAGAAAGTTCAAACTCTCCTTGTTTGTGTGATCTAAAAAGATGTACAACTTACAAGTTTCGCCTCATTTCTAAAGTAGTCTGTTTAGAAAACAAACATCTTCATTGCCGAACCGTGTACTGTGTGAAATAAGCTACTTCGGTTCTAGGAATCAGTTTCTTTCCTAAGAAGAAGGTTGAGTGCACCAACTTCAAACTTACCTTGTTTGTGCAATCTAACAAGATATACAAGTTAGGAGATTCGCCTCATTTCTAAAGTTCTTTGTTTCGAAAACAAACATCTTCATTGCTGAACACGGTACAGTGTGAAATAGGCTGGTTTCGTTCTAAGACTCAGTTTCTTTTGACCAAGATGTTTGAGTGGAACAAGTTCAAACTTTCCTTGTTAATGTAAGGTAACAAGATGTAAAGCTTAGTAGAGTCTCCTCATTTCTAATGTACTTTGATTAGATAACAAACATCTTCATTGCCGAACACTCTACTGTGTTATGTAAGATAGTTCGGTTCTCCAATCATGTCTTTCCTACGGAGAAGGTTGAGTGCAGCAAGTTCAAACTTACCTTGTTTGTGTAATCTAACAAGATGTACAAGTTAGGAGAATTCGCCTCATTTCTAAAGTAGTTTGTTTAGAAAACAAACATCTTCATTCCCGAACACTCTGCTGTGTGGAATAAGAAAGTTGGGTTCTACGAATCTGATGCTTTCCTACGAAGAAGGTTCAGTGCAGCAAGTTCAAACTTTCCCTGTTAATGTAATCTAAAACGGTGTATAACTTAGTAGATTGGCCTCATTTTTAAAGTACTTTTTTGAGAAAAGAAACATCTTCCTGCCGAACACTATTGTGTGAAATAAGCTAGTTCGGTTCTAGGAGTCAGTTGCTTATCTACGAAGAACCTTGATTGCAGGAAGTTCAAACTCTCCTTGTTTGTGTGATCTAACAAGATGTACAACTTCCAAGTTTCGCCTCATTTCTAAAGTAGTTTGTTTAGAAAACAAACATCTTCATTGCCGAACACTGTACTGTGTGAAATAAGCTAAGTCGGTTATAGCAATCTGTTTCTTTTCGACAAAGATGGTTGAGTGCAGCAAGTTCAAACTTTCCTTGTTAATGCTATTTAAAAAGATGTACTACTTAGTAGATTTGCCTCATTTCTAAAGTAGTTTGTTGAGAAAACCAACATCTTCATTGCCGAACACTCTACTCTGTGAAATAAGCTAGGTGGGTTCTAAGAATCAGTTGCTTTCCTCCGAAGAAGGTTGAGTGCAGCAAGTTCTAACTTTCCTTGTGTGTGTAATCTCACAAGATGTACAATTTACAAGTTTCTCTTCATTTCTTAACTACTTGGTTTAGAACAGAAACATCTTCATTGCCCAACACGGGACTCTCTGATATAAGCTAGTTCGCTTCTAGGAATCAGTTTCTTTACTACGAAGAAGGAAGAGTGCAGCAAGTTCAAACTTACATTGTTGGTGTAATCTGACAAGATGCACAATTAGTAGATTCGCCTCATTTCTAAAGTAGTTTGTTGAGAAAACAAACATCTTCATTGCCGAACACTGTACTGTGTGAAATAAGCTACTTCGGTCCTAGGAATCAGTTTTTTTCCACGACGAAGGTTGATTGCAGCAAGTTCAATCTTTCCTTGTTAATGTAATCTAAAAAGATGTACAACGAAGTAGATTGCCCTCGTTTCTACAGGAGTTTGTTTAGGAAACAAACATCTTCATTGCCGAACACTGTACTGTGTGAAATAAGCTAGTTCGGTTCTAGGAATCAGTTTCTTTCCTACGAAGAAGGTTGAGTGCAGCAAATTCAAACTTACCTTGTTTGTGTAATCTAACAACATGTACAAGTTAGGAGATTCGCCTCATTTCTAAAGTTCTTTGTTTAGAAAAAAAAAAAACATCTTCATTTCCGAACACGGGACTGTGTGAAATAGGCTGGTTTCGTTCTAAGAATCAGTTTCTTTTGACCAAGATGTTTGAGTGGAACAAATTCAAACTTTCCTTGTTAATGTAATGTAACAAGATGAATAGCTTAGTAGAGTCTCCTCATTTCTAATGTACTTTGATTTGAAAAGAAACATCTTTATTGCCGAACACACTACTGTGTCAAGTAAGATAGTTCGGTTCTCCAATCATGTCTTTCCTACGGAGAAGGTTGAGTGCAGCAAGTTCAAACTTACCTTGTTTGTGTAATCTAACAAGATGTACAAGTTAGGAGAATTCGCCTCATTTCTAAAGTACTTTGTTTAGAAAACAAACATCTTCATTCCCGAACACTCTGCTGTGTGGAATAAGCAAGTTGGGTTCTAGGAATCTGATGCTTTCCTACGAAGAAGGTTCAGTGCAGCAAGTTCAAACTTTCCCTTTTAATGTAGTGAAAAAAGATGTACAACTTAGTAGATTGGCCTCATTTTTAAAGAATTTATTTGAGAAAAAAAACATATTCGTTGCCGAACACTACTGTGTGAAATAAGCTAGTTCGGTTCTAGGAGTCAGTTACTTTCCTACGAAGAACCTTGATTGCAGAAAGTTCAAACTCTCCTTGTTGGTGTGATCTAAAAAGATGTACAACTTACAAGTTTCGCCTCATTTCTAAAGTAGTCTGTTTAGAAAACAAACATATTCATTGCCGAACCGTTTACTGTGTGAAATAAGCTACTTCGGTTCTAGGAATCAGTTTCTTTCCTACGAAGAAGGTTGAGTGCACCAACTTCAAACTTACCTTGTTTGTGTAATCTAACAAGATATACAAGTTAGGAGATTCGCCTCATTTCTAAAGTTCTTTGTTTCGAAAACAAACATCTTCATTGCCAAACATGGTACAGTGTGAAATACGCTGGTTTCGTTCTAAGAATCAGTTTCTTTTGACCAAGATGTTTGAGTAGAACAAGTTCAAACTTTCCTCGTTAATGTAATGTAACATGATGTATAGATTAGTAGAGTCTCCTCATTTCTAATGTACTTTGATTAGAAAACAAACATCTTCATTGCCGAACACTCTACTGTGTTAAGTAAGATAGTTCGGTTCTCCAATCATGTCATTCCTACGGAGAAGGTTGAGTGCAGCAAGTTCAAACTTACCTTGTTTGTGTAATCTAACAAGATATACAAGTTAGGAGATTCGCCTCATTTCTAAAGTAGTTTGTTTAGAAAACAAACATCTTCATTCCCGAACACTCTGCTGTATGCAATAAGCAAGTTCGGTTCTAGGAATCTGATGCTTTCCTACGAAGAAGGTTCAGTGCAGCAAGTTCAAATTTTCCCTGTTAATGTAATGTAAAACAATGTACAACTTAGTATATTGGCCTCATTTTTAAAGTAGTTTTTTGAGAAAACAAACATCTTCGTTGCCGAACACTACTGTGTGAAATAAGCTAGTTGGGTTCTAGGAGTCAGTTGCTTTCCTTCAAAGAAACTTTATTGCAGGAAGTTCAAACTCTCCTTGTTTGTGTGATCTAACAAGATGTACAACTTACAAGTTTCGCCTCATTTTAACATAGTTTGTTTAGAAAACAAACATCTTCATTGCCGAACACTGTACTGTGTGAAATAAGCTAAGTCGGTTCTAGCAATCAGTTTCTTTTCGACAAAGATGGTTGAGTGCAGCAAGTTCAAACTTTCCTTGTTAATGTTATTTAAAAAGATGTACTACTTAGTAGATGTGCCTCATTTCTAAAGTAGTTCGTGGAGAAAGCCAACATGTTCATTGCTGAACACTCTACTCTGTGAAATAAGCTAGGTGGGTTCTAAGAATCAGTTGCTTTCCTCCGAAAAAGGTTGAGTGCAGCAAGTTCTAACTTTCCTTGTTTGTGTAATCTCATAAGATGTACAATTTACAAGTTTCACTTCATTTCTAAACTAATTAGTTTAGAACAGAAACATCTTCATTGCCCAACACTGTACTCTGTGATATAAGCTAGTTCACTCCTAGGAATCAGTTTCTTTTCCACGAAGAAGGTTTATTGCAGCAAGTTCAAACTTTCCTTGTTAATGTAATCTGAAAAGATGTACAACTTAGTACATCGGCCTCATTTCTACAGGAGTTTGTTTAGAAAACAAACATCTTCATTGCCGAACCCTGTACTGTGTGAAATAAGCTACTTCGGTTCTAGGAATCAGTTTCTTTTCCACGACGAAGGTTGATTGCAGCAACTTCAAAGTTTCCTTGTTAATGTAATCTAAACAGATGTACAACGCAGTAGAATGGCCTCCTTTCTACAGGAGTTTGTTTAGGAAACAAACATCTTCATTGCCGAGCACTGTACTGTGTGAAATAAGCTAGTTTGTTCTAGGAATCAGTTTCTTTTCCACGAAGAAGGTTGATTGCAGCAAGTTCAAACTTTCCTTGTTAATGTAATCTAAAAAGATGTACAACTTAGTAGATTGGCCTCATTTCTACAGGAGTTTGTTTAGAAAACAAACATCTTCATTGCTGAACCCTGTACTGTGTGATATAAGCTACTTCGGTTCTAGGAATCAGTTTCTTTCCTACGAAGATGGTTGAGTGCAGCAAGTTCAAACTTACCTTCTTTGTGTAATCTAACAAGATGTACAAGTAAGGAGATTGGCCTCATTTCTTGTAGAGAGCTGTGAGGTACCACGCCTTAAAGTTGGCGCTGGCTTCTGCCTTCCGCCTTCCCGATGGCAAGTGCTCTCCTGGATAATTAAGTCCTTATTTGGCTTGCGCCGTGATCTAGGCTTGCTTCCTCATACGTGGACCTATCTGCATTCACCACGTGGCTTACCAGGGTTGGCTGTTCAAAGGCTTCTTAAGTTTCGGGTGGGCTTTTCCCAGGGTCAGAAGATTGTTCAAGGTTCCTGAATAAACTGTTGAAAGAAGAGTCCGAGCGTTGCGTCTTCCTTCCTGGTTGAGGCGGTCGCGACAAGTGGTGGCCCGTACGGGGAACTCACTCGAGAGGGACTCAGAACTTTTTGCAATCAGGGCAGTGCACTGGTAAGTTCCCAGGTAAGGTGGGAATCCACGACAAAAGCGGGTATTTTGCTCCTCTCGGTAGACAAAGAGGGAGCAGGAAGGGTTCGCGGTGTAGCAAACAGAAAGTAAAAGTTTTAAAAGAATTTTTTGCAAGTTTAGCCATGGGCGCTTCTCACTCGCACCCAATTTTTTTGGCTCTGAATGAGCTGCAGTAAAAGTTTTAAAAGAATCTTTTGCAAGTTTAGCCATGGGCGCTTCTCACTTGCACCCATTTTTTTGGCTCTGAATGAGCTGCAGTAAAAGTTTTAAAAGAGTCTTTTGCAAGTTTAGCCATGGGCGCTTCTCACTTGCACCCAATTTTTTTGGCTCTGAATGAGCTGCACTAAAAGTTTTAAAAGAATCTTTTGCATGTTTAGCCATGGGCGCTTCTCTCTACTTTTAATTTTTTTGGCTCTGAATGAGCTGAAGTGCTCTCAGAGAACAAATGGAAAGATCAAAATTAAGAAAAAGGGAGAAAAACAGCACCCAATTTTTTGTTTAGCCATGGGCGCTTCTCACTCGCACCCAATTTTTTTGGCTCTGAATGAGCTGCAGTAAAAGTTTTAGAAGAATCTTTTGCAAGTTTAGCCATGGGCGCTTCTCACTCGCAACCAATTTTTTTGGCTCTGAATGAGCTGAAGTGCTCTCATAGAACAAATGGACAGATCAAAATTAAGAAAAAGGGAGAAAAAGAGAGAGAGGGGGGATACCGGGAGCGGAGACTGCTGCGGAACGTCTCAATGCAAAGTTATGCCATCTGCCCCCCCCCCCGTACCCAGAGGGACAGGGTAGCGGCACGGTGTGTTCTTTTTGTCCGGAAGTCTGGAAAGCGGTGAGGACGGAGTTACAGTTAGCCTACCCAGTATTTCAGGATGAACAAGTGAATAGATATGAGGAGCCACTAGACTTTAAAGTAGTTAAGTCTTTAGCTGAATCCGTGAGAACTTATGGGATTACAGCCTCCTTTACCATGGCTCAAGTGGAAGCATTGCAAAGACACTGTATGACACCTAGTGACTGGTCAGGGTTAGCGCACGCCTGCCTGAGTCCAGGCCAATATTTAGACTGGAAAGCGTTCTTAATTGAGTACGCTAATGAAGAGGCTGCTGCTAATCAGGCCGCAGGTAACCCGACCTGGGACAGGGACATGCTCTTGGTACAAGGACACTTTACAAATCAACAGACAGGCTATCCAATACAGGTTTTTATCCAGATCTTTGTCTAGTTTTCTATTACAGAATTGGTCGCTTGAATTTGAAGATACGTTAAAAGAATTGAAGCCGGCCATAGTTAATGTGAATTCTACCCGCATGGACCTCTCTTTTGCATCCGGATTGTCATCTTGGCTGATCTCCGCTATCAATCATCTGAAGGAGTGGGGGGGCATGGGGGCTTTAGCAGGCCTTCTGTTACTGGTCTCCTTGGTTTGCTTGTGGTGTCTATGTAAGATCAGAGTAACACAAAAACGGAATGCAGTCATGATCGTCCAGGCCTTCTCGGCTATTGAGGCAGGTCAATCTCCCCAGGCATGGTTAGCCACCATAAAAATGTAAACACCAGGCACAGGCTGCGAGGCAAAGCACTGCAGGGAGAGTTAGCTGTGAAAGACTCTCTGAAGGGCAAGTCTGATTGCATGTGGGTTGGCATCCGTGGTCCCACCTCCAGGGAAAAGATGCAAGACGGTTCTACGCCTATTTCAAGAGTTACTGGAGGTCAGACCTCTACCCTTGCCTGTTGCTTTGCGTGTTTTAAACAAAAAAGGGGGAACTGTAGAGAGCTGTGAGGTGCCGTGCTTTAAAGATGGCGCTGGCTTCTGCCTTCCGTCTTCCCAATGACAAGTGCTCTCCTGGATAATTAAGTCCTTATTTGGCTTCGGCCGTGATCTAGGCTTCCTTCCGCATATGTGGACCTATCTGCATTCACCACGTGGCTTACCAGGGTTGGCTGTTCAAAGGCTTCTTAAGTTTCGGGTGGGCTTTTCCCCGGGTCAGAAGATTGTTCAAGGTTCCTGAATAAACTGTTGAAAGAAGAGTCCGAGCGTTGTGACTACCTTGTTGGTCGAGGCGGTCGCAACAATTTCCAAAGTTCTTTGTTTAGAAAACAAACATCTTCATTCCCGAACACTCTGCTGTGTGGAATAAGCAAGTTGGGTTCTAGGAATCTGATGATTTCCTACGAAGAAGGTTCAGTGCAGCAAGTTCAAACTTTCCATGTTAATGTAATCTAAAACGATGTATAACTTAGTAGATTGCCCTCATTTTTAAAGTAGTTTTTTGAGAAAACAAACATCTTCATTGCCGAACACTACCTTGTGAAATAAGCTAGTTTGGTTCTAGGAGTCAGCTGCTTTCCTACGAAGAACCTTGATTGCAGGAAGTTCAAACTCTCCTTGTTTGTGTGATCTAACAAGATGTACAACTTACAAGTTTCGCCTCATTTCTAAAGTAGTTTGTTTAGAAAACAAACATCTTCATTGCCGAACACTGTACTGTGTGAAATAAGCTAAGTCGGTTATAGCAATCTGTTTCTTTTCGACAAAGATGGTTGAGTGCAGCAAGTTCAAACTTTCCTTGTTAATGTTATTTAAAAAGAAGTATTACTTAGTAGATTTGCCTCATTTCTAAAGTAGTTTGTTGACAAAACCAACATCTTCATTGCGGAACACTCTACTCTGTGAAATAAGCTAGGTGGGTTCTCAGAATCAGTTGCTTTCCTCCGAAGAAGGTTGAGTGCAGCAAGTTCTAACTTTCTTTGTTTGTATAATCTCACAAGATGTCCAATTTACAAGTTTCTCTTCATTTCTAATCTACTTCGTTTAGAACAGAAACATCTTCATTGCCCAACACTGGACTCTGTGATATAAGCTAGTTCGCTTCTAGGAATCAGTTTCATTACTACGAAGAAGGTGGAGTGCAGCAAGTTCAAACTTACCTTGTTTGTGTAATCTAACAAGATGTACAAGTTAGGAGATTCGCCTCATTTCTAAAGTTCTTTGTTTAGAAAACAAACATCTTCATTGCCGAACACGGTACACTGTGAAATAGGGTAGGTTCGTTTTAAGAACCAGTTTCTTTTGACCAAGATGTTTGAGTGGAACAAGGTCAAACTTTCCTTGTTAATGTAATGTAACAAGATGTATAGCTTAGTAGAGTCTCCTCATTTCTAATGTACTTTGATTAGAAAACAAACATTTTCATTGCCCAACACTACTGTGTTCAGTAAGATAGTTCGGTTCTCCAATCATGTCTTTCCTACAGAGAAGGTTGAGTGCAGCAAGCTCAAACATACCTTGTTTGTGTAATCTAACAAGATGTACAAGTTAGGACATTCGCCTCATTTCTAAAGTGGTTTGTTTAGAAAACAAACATCTTCATTCCCGAACACTCTGCTGTGTGGAATAAGCAAGTTGGGTTCTAGGAATCTGCTGCTTTCCTACGAAGAAGGTTCAGTGCAGCAAGTTCAAACTTTCCATGTTAATGTAATCTAAAACGATGTATAACTTAGTAGATTGGCCTCATTTTTAAAGTGGTTTTTTGAGAAAACAAACATCTTCGTTGCCTAACACTACCTTGTGAAATAAGCTAGTTTGGTTCTAGGATTCAGCTGCATTCCTACGAAGAACCTTGATTGCAGGAAGTTCAAACTCTCCTTGTTTGCGTGATCTAACAAGATGTACAACTTACAAGTTTCGCCTCATTTCTAAAGTAGTTTGTTTAGAAAACAAATATCTTCACTGCCGAACACTCTACTGTGTTAAGTAAGATAGTTCGGTTCTCCAATCATGTCTTTCCTACCGAGAAGGTTGAGTGCAGCAAGTTCAAACTTACCTTGTTTGTGTAATCTAACAAGATGTACAAGTTAGGAGATTCGCCTCATTTCTGGAAAACAAACATCTTCATTCCCGAACACTCTGCTGTGTGGATTAAGCAAGTTGGGTTCTAGGAATCTAATGCTTTCCTACGAAGAAGGTTCAGTGCAGCAAGTTCAAAGTTTCCCTGTTAATGTAATCTCAAACGATGTATAACTTAGTAGATTGGCCTCATTTTTAAAGTAGTTTTTTGAGAAAACAAATATCTTCGTTGCCGAACACTACTGTGTGAAATAAGTTAGTTCAGTTCTAGGAGTCAGCTGCTTTCCTACGAAGAACCTTGATTGCAGGAAATTCAAACTCTCCTTGTTTGTGTGATCTAACAAGATGTACAACTTACAAGTTTCGCCTCATTTCTAAAGTAGTTTGTTTAGAAAACAAACATCTTCATTGCCGAACAATGTACTGTGTGAAATAAACTAAGTCGGTTATAGCAATCAGTTTCTTTTCGACAAAGATGGTTGAGTGCAGCAAGTTCAAACTTTCCTTGTTAATGTTATTTCAAAAGATGTACTACTTAGTAGATTTGCCTCATTTCTAAAGTAGTTTGTTGAGAAAACCAACATCTTCATTGCCGAACACTCTACTCTGTGAAATAAGGTAGGTGGGTTCTAAGAATCAGTTGCTTTCCTCCGAAGAAGGTTGAGTGCAGCAAGTTCTAACTTTCCTTGTTTGTGTAATCTCACAAGATGTACAATTTACAACTTTCTGTGCATTCCTAAACTACTTGGTTTAGCACAGAAACATCTTCATTGCCCAACACTGGACTCTGTGATATAAGCTAGTTCGCTTCTAGGAATCAGTTACTTTACTACGAAGAAGGAAGAGTGCAGCAAGTTCAAACTTACCTTGTTGGTGTAATCTAACAAGATGTACAAGTTAGTAGATTCGCCTCATTTCTAAAGTAGTTTGTTGAGAAAACAAACATCTTCATTGCCGAACACTGTACTGTGTGAAATAAGCTAGTTAGGTTCTAGGGAATCAGTTTCTTTCCCACAAGAATGTTGATTGCAGCAAGTTCAAAATTTTCCTTTTTATTGTAATCTAAAAAGATGTTCAACTTAGTAGATTGGCCTCATTTCAACAGGAGTTTGTTTAGAAAAAACAAACATCTTCATTGCTAAACACTGTACTGTGTGAAATAAGCTAGTTCGGTTCTAGGAATCAGTTTCTTTCCTACGGAGAAGGTTGAGTGCAGCAAGTTAAAAATGTACCTTGTTTGTGTAATCTAACAAGATGTACAAGTTAGGAGATTCGCCTCATTTCTAAAGTTCTTTGTTTAGAAAACAAACATCTTCATTGCCGAACACTGTACTGTGTGAAATAGGCTGGTTTTGTTCTAAGAATCATTTTCTTTTGACCAAGATGTTTGAGTGGAACAAGTTCAAACTTTCCTTGTTAATGTAATCTAACAAGATGTAAAAGTTAGGAGATTCACCTCATTTCTAAGTAGTTTGTTGAGAAAACAAACATCTTCTTTGCCGAACCCTGTACTGTGTGAAATAAGGTACTTCGGTTCTAGGAATCAGTTTCTTTCCTACGAAGAAGTTTGAGTGCAGGAAGTTCAAACTTACCTTGTTTGTGTAATCTAACAAGATGTACAAGTTAGGAGATTCGCCTCTTTTCTAAAGTACTTTGTTGAGAAAACAAATATCTTCAAATAGGTTAAGTTTTAACACTGTACTGTGTGAAATAAGCTAGTTCGGTTCTAGGAATCAGTTTCTTTTCCACGACGAAGGTTGATTGCAGCAAGTTCAAACTTTCCTTCTTAATGTAATCTAAAAGGATGTAAAACTTAGTAGATTGGCCTCGTTTCTACAGGAGTTTGTTTAGGAAACAAACATCTTCATTGCCGAACACTGTACTGTGTGAAATAAGCTAGTTTGGTTCTAGGAATCAGTTTCTTTTCCACAACAAAGGTTGATTGAAGCAAGTTCAAACTTTCCTTGTTAATGTAATCTAAAAGGATATACAACATACTAGATTGGCCTCGTTTCTACAGGAGTTTGTTTAGGTATCTTCATTGCCGAACACTGTACTGTGTGAAATAATCTACTTAGGTTCTAGGAATCAGTTTCTTTCCTACGAAGAAGGTTGAGTGCAGCAAGTTCAAACTTACCTTGTTTGTGTAATCTAAGAAGATGTACAAGTTAGGACATTCGCCTCATTTCTAAAGTAGTTTGTTGAGAAAACAAACATCTTCATTGCCGAACACTGTACTGTGTGAAATAATCTAGTTCGGTTCTAGGAATCAGTTTCTTTTCCTCGAAGAAGGTTGATTGCAGCAATTTCAAACTTTCGTGGTTAATGTAATCTAAAGGGATGTACAACGTAGTAGATAGGCCTCGTTTCTACAGGAGTTTGTTTAGGAAACAAACATCTTCATTGCGAACACTCTACTGTGTTATTAAGATAGTTCAGTTCTCCAATCATGTCTTTCCTAGGAGAAGGTTGAGTGCAGCAAGTTCAAACTCTCCTTGTTTGTGTAGTCTAACAAGATGTACAAGTTAGAGATTTGCCTCATTTCTAAAGTAGTTTGTTTGAGAAAACAAACATCTTCATTCCCGAACACTCTGCTGTGTGGAATAAGCAATTTGGGTTCTAGGAATCTGAACACAAAGAACGTTCAGTGCAGCAAGTTCAAACTTTCCCTGTTAATGTAATCTAAAACGATGTATAACTTAGTAAATTGGCCTCATTTTTAAAGTAGTTTTTTGAGAAAACTAACATCTTCATTACGAACACTACTGTGTGAAATAAGCTAGGTGGGTTCTAGGAGTCAGTTGCTTTCCTACGAAGAAGGTTGATTGCAGCAAGTTCAAACTCTCCTTGTTTGTGTGATCTAACAAGATGTACAATTTACAACTTTGCCTCATTTCTAAAGTAGTTTGTTTAGAAAACAAACATCTTCATTGCTTTAACACTGTACTGTGTGAAATAAGCTAGTTCGGTTACAGCAATCAGTTTCTTTTCGACAAAGATGGCTGAGTGCAGCAAGTTCAAACTTTCCTTCTTAATGTAATTTAAAAAGATGTACAAGTTAGTAGATTTGCCTCATTTCTAAAGTAGTTTGTTGAAAACCAACATCTTCATTGCGAACACTGTACTGTGTGAAATAAGCTAGGTGGTTCTAAGAATCAGTTTCTTTTCCACAAAAGAAGGTTGAGTGCAGCAAGTTCTAACTTTCCTTGTTTGTGTAATCTAAACAAGATGTACAGTTTAGTAGATTTCTCTTCATTTCTAAACTAGTTTGTTTTAGAAAACAAACATCTTCATTGCACAACACTGAACTGTGTGAAATAAGCTAGTCGGTTCTAGGAATCAGTTTCTTTCCTACAAAGAAGGTTGAGTGCAGCAAGTTCAAACTTACCTTGTTTCTGTAATCTAACAAGATGTACAAGTTAGTAGATTCGCCTCATTTCTAAAGTAGTTTGTTTGAGAAAACAAACATCTTCATTGCTAACACTGTACTGTGTGAAATAGGCTGGTTTTGTTCTAAGAATCATTTTCTTTTTGACAAAGATGTTTGAGTGGAACAAGTTCAAACTTTCCTTGTTAATGTAATCTAACAAGATGTAAAAGTTAGTAGATTCACCTCATTTCTAAGTAGTTTGTTTAGAAAACAAACATCTTCATTGCCGAACATTGTACTGTGTGAAATAAGATATTTCGGTTCTAGGAATCATTTCTTTCCTACAAAGAAGGTTGAGTGCAGCAAGTTCAAACTTACCTTGTTTGTGTAATCTAACAAGATGTACAAGTTAGAGATTCGCCTCATTTCTAAAAGTAGTTTGTTGAGAAAACAAATATCTTCATTGCGAACACTGTACTGTGTGAAATAAGCTAGTTCGGTTCTAGGAATCAGTTTCTTTTCCATGATGAAGGTTGATTGCAGCAAGTTCAAACTTTCCTTGTTAATGTAATCTAAAAGGATGTACAACTTAGTAGATTGGCCTCATTTCTACAGGAGTTTTTTTAGAAACAAACATCTTCATTGCCGAACACTGTACTGTGTGAAATAAGCTAGTTTGGTTCTAGGAATCAGTTTCTTTTCCACAAAGAAGGTTGATTGCAGCAAGTTCAAACTTTCCTTGTTAATGTAATCTAAAAAGATGTACAAGTTAGTAGATTGGCCTCATTTCTACAGGAGTTTGTTGAGAAAACAAACATCTTCATTGCCGAACACTGTACTGTGTGAAATAAGCTACTTAGGTTCTAGGAATCAGTTTCTTTCCTACAAAGAAGGTTGAGTGCAGCAAGTTCAAACTTACCTTGTTTGTGTAATCTAACAAGATGTACAAGTTAGGAGATTCGCCTCATTTCTAAAGTAGTTTGTTGAGAAAACAAACATCTTCATTGCCGAACACTGTACTGTGTGAAATAATCTAGTTTCGGTTCTAGGAATCAGTTTCTTTTCCCAAGAAGGTTGAGTGCAGCAATTTCAAACTTTCCTTGTTAATGTAATCTAACAAGATGTACAAGTTAGTAGATAGGCCTCATTTCTAAAGTAGTTTGTTTAGAAAACAAACATCTTCATTGCCGAATACTCTACTGTGTTAAATAAGATAGTTCGGTTCTCCAATCATGTCTTTCCTAGGAGAAGGTTGAGTGCAGCAAGTTCAAACTTTACCTTGTTTGTGTAATCTAACAAGATGTACAAGTTAGAGATTTGCCTCATTTCTAAAGTAGTTTGTTTGAGAAAAACAAACATCTTCATTCTGAACATTCTACTGTGTGGAATAAGCAATTTTGGGTTCTAGGAATCTGATGCTTTCCTACAAAGAGGGTTCAGTGCAGCAAGTTCAAACTTTCCCTGTTAATGTAATCTAAAAAGATGTATAACTTAGTAGATTGGCCTCATTTTTAAAGTAGTTTTTGAGAAAACAAACATCTTTATTGCGAACAACACTACTGTGTGAAATAAGCTAGTCGGTTCTAGGAGTCAGCTGCTTTCCTACAAAGAACCTTGATTGCAGGAAGTTCAAACTCTCCTTGTTTGTGTGATCTAACAAGATGTACAACTTACAAGTTTCGCCTCATTTCTAAAGTAGTTTGTTTAGAAAACAAACATCTTCATTGCCGAACACTGTACTGTGTGAAATAAGCTAAGTCGGTTACAGCAATCAGTTTCTTTTCGACAAAGATGGCTGAGTGCAGCAAGTTCAAACTTTCCGTCTTAATGTTATTTGAAAAGATGTACTACTGAGTAGATTTGCCTCATTTCTAAAGTAGTTTGTTGAGAAAACCAACATCTTCATTGCCGAACACTCTACTCTGTGAAATAAGCTAGGTGGGTTCTAAGAATCAGTTGCTTTCCTCCGAAGAAGGTTGAGTGCAGCAAGTTCTAACTTTCCTTGTTTGTGTCATCTCACAAGATGTACAGTTTACTAGTTTCTCTTCATTTCTAAACTACTTGGTTTAGAACAGAAACATCTTCATTGCACAACACTGAACTCTGTGATATAAGCTAGTGCGCTTCTAGGAATCAGTTTCTTTACTACGAAGAAGGAAGAGTGCAGCAAGTTCAAACTTACCTTGTTCGTATAATCTGACAAGATGTACAAGTTAGTAGATTCGCCTCATTTCTAAAGTAGTTTGTTGAGAAAACAAACATCTTCACTGCCGAACACGGTACAGTGTGAAATAGGCTGGTTTCGTTCTAAGAATCAGTTTCTTTGGACCAAGAAGTTTGAGTGGAACAAGTTCAAACATTCCTTGTTAATGTAACGTAACAAGATGTATAGCTTAGTAGAGTCTCCTCATTTCTAATGTACTTTGATTAGAAAACAAACATCTTCATTGCCGAATACTCTACTATGTTAAGTAAGATATTTCGGTTTTACAATCATGTCTTTCCTACGTAGAAGGTTGAGTGCAGCAAGTTCAAACTTACCTTGTTTGTGAAATCTAACAAGATGTACAAGTTAGGAGATTCGCCTCATTTCTAAAGTAGTTTGTTGAGAAAACAAACATCTTCATTGCCGAACACTGTACTCTGTGAAATAAGCTAGTTCGGTTCTAGGAATCAGTTTCTTTTCCATGATGAAGGTTGGTTGCAGCAAGTTCACACTTTCCTTGTTAATGAAATCTAAAAGGATGTACAACGTAGTAGATTGGCCTCGTTTCTACAGGAGTTTTTTTAGGAAACAAACATTTTTATTGCCGAAAACTGTACTGTGTGAAATAAGCTAGTTCGGTTCTAGGTGTCAGTTTCTTTTCCACGAAGAAGGTTGATTGCAGCAAGTTCAAACTTTCCTTATTAATGTAATCTAAAAAGATGTACAACTTAGTAGATTGGCCTCATTTCTACAGGAGTTTGTTTAGAAGACCAACATCTTCATTGCCGAACACTGTACTGTGTGAAATTAGCTACTTCGGTTCTAGGAATCAGTTTCTTTCCTACGAAGAAGGTTGAGTGTAGCAAGTTCAAACTTACCTTGTTTGTGTAATCTAACAAGATGTACAAGTTAGGAGATTCGCCTCATTTCTAAAGTAGTTTGTTGAGAAAACAAACATCTTCTTGCCGAACACGGTACACTGTGAAATAGTCTGGTTTCGTTCTAAGAATCAGTTTCTTTTGACCAAGATGTTTGAGTGGAACAAGTTCAAACTTTCCTTGTTAATGTAACGTAACAAGATGTATAGATTAGTAGAGTCTCCTCATTTCTAATGTACTTTGATTAGAAAACAAACATCTTCATTGCCGAATACTCTACTGTGTTAAGTAAGATAGTTCGGTTCTCCAATCATGTCTTTCCTACGGAGAAGGTTGAGTGCAGCAAGTTCAAACTTACCTTGTTTGTGTAATCTAACAAGATGTACAAGTTAGGAGATTCGCCTCATTTCTACAGTAGTTTGTTTAGAAAACAAATATCTTCATTTCTGAACATTCTGCTGTGTGCAATAAGCAAGTTGGGTTCTAGGAATCTGATGCTTTCCTACGAAGAGGGTTCAGTGCAGCAAGTTCAAACTTTCCCTGTTAATGTAATCTAAAACGATGTATACCTTAGTAGATTGGTCTCATTTTTAAAGTAGTTTTTGAGAAAACAAACATCTTTATTGCCGAACACTTCTGTGTGAAATAAGCTAGTTCGGTTCTAGGAGTCAGCTGCTTTCCTACGAAGAACCTTGATTGCAGGAAGTTGAAACTCTCCTTGTTTTTTGATCTAACAAGATGTAAAACTTACAAGTTTCGCCTCATTTCTAAAGTAGTTTGTTTAGAAAACAAACATCTTCATTGCCGAACACTGTACTGTGTGAAATAAGCTAAGTCGTTTATAGCAATCAGTTTCTTTTCGACAAAGATGGTTGAGTGCAGCAAGTTCAAACTTTCCTTGTTAATGTTATTTAAAAAGATGTACTACTTAATTGTTTTGCCTCTTTTCTAAAGAAGTTTGTTGAGAAAACCAACATCTTCATTGCCTAACACTCTACTCTGTGAAATAAGCTAGGTGGGTTCTAAGAATCAGTTGCTTTCCTCCGAAGAAGGTTGAGTGCAGCAAGTTCTAACTTTCCTTGTTTGTGTAATCTCACAAGATGTACAATTTACAAGTTTCTCTTCATTTCTAAACTACTTGGTTTAGAACAGAAACATCTTCTTTGCCCAACACTGGACTCTGTGATATAAGCTAGTTCGCTTCTTGGAATCAGTTTTTTTACTATGAAGAAGGAAGAGTGCAGCAAGTTCAAACTTATCTTGTTGGTGTAATCTAACAAGATGTACAAGTTAGCAGATTCGCCTCATTTCTAAAGTAGTTTGTTGAGAAAACAAACATCTTCATTGCCGAACACTGTACTGAGTGAAATAAGGTAGTTCGGTTCCAGGAATCATTTTCTTTTCCACGACGAAGGTTGATTGCAGCAAGTTCAAACTTTCCTTGTAAATGTAATCTAAAAAGATGTACAACTTAGTAGATTGGCCTCATTTCTACAGGAGTTTGTTTGGAAAACAAACATTTTCATTGCCGAACGCTGTACTTTGTGAAATAAGCTACTTCGGTTCTAGGAATCAGTTTCTTTCCTACGAAGAATGTTGAGTGCAGCAAGTTCAAACTTACCTTGTTTGTGTAATCTGACAAGATGCACAAGTTAGGAGATTAGTCTCATTTCTAAAGTTCTTTGTTTAGAAAACAAACCTCTTCATTGCCGAACACGGTACAGTGTGAAATAGGCTGGTTTCGTTCTAACAATCAGTTTCTTTTGACCAAGATGTTTGAGTGGAACAAGTTCAAACTTTCCTTGTTAATGTAATGTAACAAGATGTATATGTATGTAGTAGTCTCCTCATTTCTAATGTACTTTGATTAGAAAACAAACATGTTCATTGCCGAACACTCTACTGTGTTAAGTAAGATAGTTCGGTTCTCCAATCATGTCTTTCCTACGGAGAAGTTTGAGTGCAGCAAGTTCAAACTTACCTTGTTTGTGTAATCTAACAAGATGTGCAAGTTAGGAGATTCGCCTCATTTCTAAAGTAGTTCGTTTAGAAAACAAACATCTCATTTTTAAAGTAGTTTTTTGAGAAAACAAACATCTTCATTGCCGAACACTACTGTGTGAAATAAACTAGTTTGGTTCTAGGAGTCAGCTGCTTTCCTACTGTACTGTGTGAAATATGCTAGTTTGGTTCTAGGAATCAGTTTCCTTTCCAAGTTCAAACTTTCCTTGTTAATGTAATCTAAAAAGATGTACAATGCAGTATATTGGCCTCGTTTCTACAGGAGTTTGTTTAGGAAACAAACATCTTCATTGCCGAACACTGTACTGTGTGAAATAAGCTAGTTTGGTTCCAGGAATCAGTTTCTTTACCACAAAGAAGGTTGATTGCAGCAAGTTCAAACTTTCCTTGTTAATGTAATCTAAAAAGGTGTACAACGCCGTAGATTGGCCTCGTTTCTACAGGAGTTTGTTTGGGAAACAAACATCTTCATTGCCCAACACTGTACTGTGTGAAATAAGCTAGTTCGATTCTAGGAATCAGTTTCTTTTCCACGAAGAAGGTTGATTGCAGCAAGTTCAAACTTTCCTTGTTAATGTAATCTAAAAAGATGTACAACTTAGTAGATTGGCCTCGTTTCTAATGGAGTTTGTTTAGAAAACAAACATCTTCATTGCCGAATCCTGTACTGTGTGAAATAAGCTACTTCGGTTCTAGGAATCAGTTTCTTTCCTACGAAGAAGGTTGAGTGCAGCAAGTACAAACTTACCTTGTTTGTGTAATTTAACAAGATGGACAAGTTAGGAGATTCGCCTCATTTCTAAAGTAGTTTGTTGAGAAAACAAACATCTTCATTGCCGAACACTGTACTGTGTGAAATAAGCTAGTTCGGTTCTAGGAATCAGTTTCTTTTCCACGACGAAGGTTGATTGCAGCCAGTTCAAACTTTCCTTGTTAATGTAATCTAAAAAGATGTACAACTTAGTAGATTGGCCTCATTTCTACAGGAGTTTGTTTAGAAAACAAACATCGTCATTGCCGAACCCTGTACTGTGTGAAATAAGCTACTTCGGTTCTAGGAATCAGTTTCTTTCCTACGAAGAAGTTTGAGTGCAGCAAGTTCAAACTTACCTTGTTTGTGTAATCCGACAAGATGCACAAGTTAGGACGTTCGCCTCATTTCTAAAGTTTTTTGTTTAAAAAACACACATCTTCATTGCCGAACACAGTACAGTGTGAAATAGGCTGGTTTCGTTCTAAGAATCAGTTTCTTTTGACCAAGATGTTTGAGTGGAACAAGTTCAAACTTTCCTTGTTAATGTAATGTAACAAGATGTATAGCTTAGTAGAGTCTCCTCATTTCTAAAGTACTTTGATTAGAAAACAAACATCTTCATTGGCGAACATTCTACTGTGTTAATTAAGATAGTTCGGTTCTCGAATCATGTCTTTCCTACGGAGAAGGTTGAGTGCAGCAAGTTCAAACTTACCTCGTTTGTGTAATCTAACAAGATGCACAAGTTAGGAGATTCGCCTCATTTCTAAAGTTCTTTGTTTAGAAAACAAACATCTTCATTGCCGAACACGGTACACTGTGAAATAGGCTGGTTTTGTTCTAAGATCAGTTTCTTTTGACCAAGATGTTTGAGTGGAACAAGTTCAAACTTTCCTTGTTAATGTAATGTAACAAGATGTATAGCTTAGTAGAGTCTCCTCATTTTTAATGTACTTTGATTAGAAACAAACATCTTCATTGCCGAATACTCTACTGTGTTAAGTAAGATAGTTCGGTTCTCCAATCATGTCTTTCCTACGGAGAAGGTTGAGTGCATCAAGTTCAAACTTACCTTGTTTGTGTAATCTAACAAGATGTACAAGTTAGGAGATTCGCCTCATTTCTAAAGTAGTTTGTTTAGAAAAACAAACATCTTCATTCCCTGAACACTCTGCTGTGTGGAATAAGCAAGTTGGGTTCTAGGAATGTGATGCTTTCCAGGTTCAGTGCAGCAAGTTCAAACTTTCCTGTTAATGTAATCTAAAACGATGTATAACTTAGTAGATTGGCCTCACTTTTTTTTTCTTTTTTTTTAATTTTTATTGACTTTTAATCTTACATACCAAAAACCCCACCTGATATTTCCGTCCCCTCCCCATTCCACTTTAGAACTCCGGTCTCCATCATATCCCCTCCCTTTCTCCATTAGTCTCTCTCCTAATTTGATGACATCATCTTTCTCTTCTATTTTGAGGGTCTTGCAAAGGTATTGCTAGGCACTGCAAGATCATGGATATCGAGGCCAATTTCTGTCTGGGCAGCTGCATTGTAAGAGGTCATATCCTTCCTTTGGCTCTTCCATTCTATCGCCCCTCTTCTTCGCAATGGTCCCTGAGCCACTGGAGGATGTGACAGAGGTGTTTCAGTGCTAGGCACTCCTCCATCCCTTCTTCTCAGCACTATGTTGCCTTTTGTGTCATCCCAGTGGTCATCACCATCTGAAAAGAGAAGCTTCTCTAGCCAGAAGTGAGAATAGCATTAATATGTGGACATGAACATTTAGTGTAGTGTCCCCAGGGCAGCTTGGTGGGAATAATATATACCTTTAGTCAGACATGAGCAGGCTTATACCCCCAAGGCTCATGACCTCACCTACCATAGACTTTTACTTAGGTTTTTCAGTACCGGGTATGTATTCCCTCCCGTAGAGAGGGCCTTCAGTCCAATTATGGAGCAGTTGGTTACCCCAAGAGTAGACACGCCACTATTGCACCCGTTCAGTCATTGGGCCTGTCTGGCCAAGCTTGAATATTCAGCATCCACTATTTTCACTGTTGATGGCTTCTGTCTCCCCATACGCTGCGTGCAGTGCAGCTTTTTCCAGCTTTCAGTTGGCTGGTCTACAGGAGAAGGTTTTCTGCTCAGCACCAGCTTGCTTTCTCAGTGTCCTTGCCTCTCAGGCATGAGATGTCTTCAGCAATAGGGTCTTACTATCTATTTCTCTAGGGAAACCAAGGGCTTTGGCAAAAGCCTTAATGTTTTGGAGGCTACCGGGACCTCCTTGGCCAACATCTCACTGGAAGGAGTTCCATCCCAGGTACTGAAAATTTTCTAGTAACAGTCTACATCTTCTAGACGTGACCTTATTCAAAAAAGTAGTTTTACATATGTCTTATTGATAATATCTTGAGTTTAGATTGTCCCTCCCCCTGCCCTTTTTGTATGCATTCTCTTCCCATGGCCTCGCTTAGGCCATTCCCCTCCCTGTACTCAGTTCTTCTACTTATATATGTGTATTACCATACACTTAAGTCCTTCCCTTTCTTCCCTCCCCTTATAGCCTTTTACCCGCTTACTGGTTTCTGGTACCTATTTTTGGTTCCAGTTCATACACAAGTCTATACATTGGTAGCTAGGATCCACATATGAGAGAGAACATGTGACGATTGGCTTTCTGAGCCTGGGTTACCTCACTAAGTATAATCCTTTCCAGATCCATCCATTTCCCTGCAAATTTCATAATTTCATTTTTTCTTTACTGCTGAATAGAACTCCATTGTGTAAATGTACCACATCTTTATTATCCACTCATCTGTGGAGGGACATCTAGGCTGCTTCCATTTCCTAGCTATTGTGAATAGAGCAGCAATAAACATGGTTTTGCAAGTATCTCTAAGGAAGTGAGAAGAGTCCTCTGGATATATGCCTAGGAGTGCTATAGCTGGATCATATGGTAAATCTATTTCTAGCTGTCTCAAGAACCTCCACACTGATTTCCACAGTGGCTGGACCAGCTTACATTCCCACCAACAGTGTAGAAGTGTTCCTGTTTTTCCGCATCCACGCCAACACTTATTGTCATTTGTTTTCTTGATGGCAGCCATTCTGACAGGAGTGAAATGGAATCTCAAAGTGGTTTTAATTTGCATTTCCCTGATGGCTAAGGATGTAGAACATTTTTTAGATGTTTATATGCCATCTGTATTTCATCTTCCGTGAATTCTCTATTTAGTTCCATAGCCCATTTTTAACTGGGTTGTTTGAATTCTTGTTATTCTGTTTTTGAGTTCTTTGTATATTCTGGATATTAATCCTCTGTCAGATGAATAACTGGCAAAGATTTTCTCCCATTCTGTAGGTTGTCTTTTGCTCTATTCACAGTGTCCTTTGCTGTACAAAAGCTTTGTAATTTTATAAGGTCCCAGTGGTTGATTAGTGGTTTTATTCTCTGAGCAATTGGAGTTATATTCAGAAAGTCCTTGCCTATTCCAATATGTTGAAGAGTTTCCCCTACTTTTTCCTCTCTAGTTTCAGAGTTTCAGGTCTGATATTAAGGTCCCTGATCCATTTGGACTTGACTCTTGTGCAAGGAGAGAGACAAGGATCTATGTTTATCCTTTTACAAACAGATGTCCAGTTTTTCCCAGCACCACTTGTTAAAGAGGCTATCTTTTCTCCAATGAATATTTTTGGCATTTTTGTCAAAAATCAGGTAGCTGTAGCTGCCTGGATTAATATTTGGGTCTTCTATTCTGTTCCATTGATCTACCTGTCTGTCCTTGTGCCAGTACCATGCTGTTTTTGTTACTATGGCTTTGTAGTATAACTTAAAATCGGGTATGGTTATACCACCTGCCTGATTTTTGTTATGCAAAATTGTTTTGGCTATTCGAAGGTTTTTGTGTTTCCAGATGAATTTTAGTATTGTTTTTCTATTTCTGTGAAGAATGCTATTGGGATTTTAATGGGGATTGCATTAAATGTGTAGATTGCTTTTGGTAAGATTGACATTTTCACAATATTGATTCTTCCAATCCAGGAGCATGGAATGTCTTTCCATTTCCTTGTGTCTTCTGCAATTTGTTGTTCGAGTTTTTTAAAGTTCTCATTGTGGAGATCCTTCACTTCCTTGGTTAAGTTTATTCCAAGGTATTTTTTTTTTTTTTGAGGCAATTGTGAATGGGAGTGATTCCCTGATTTCATCCTCTGCATGTTTATTGTTAGTGTATAGAAAAGCTACTGATTTCTGTGTGTTTATTTTGTATCCTGCTACATTGCTAAAGGTGTTTATCAGCTCTAACAGTTTGCTGGTAGAGTCTTTAGGTTCTGTTATATATAGAATCATATCATCTGCAAATAATGATAATCTGATCTCTTCCCTTCTGATTTGTATCCCCTTTATGAGTGTCTCTTGCCTTATTGCTATGGCTAAGACTTCCAGTACTATATTAAATAGTAGTGGGGAAAGTGGACACCCTTGTCTTGTTCCTGAATTTAGAGGAAAAGCTTCAAGTTTTTCCCCATTTAGTATTATGTTGGCTGTAGGTTTGTCATAAATAGCTTTTATTATGTTGAGATATGTTCCTTCTATTCCCAGTTTCTGTAATACTTTCACCATGAAGGGGTGTTGGATTTTGTCAAATGCCTTTTCTGCATCTATTGAGATGACCATGTGATTTTTGTCCTTCAGACCATTTATATGGTGTATTACATTTATGGATTTGCGTATGTTGAACCATCCCTGCATCTCTGGGATAAAGCCTACTTGGTCAGGGTGAATAATCTTTCTGATATATTCTTGTATTCTGTTTGCCAGTATTTTGTTGAGAATTTTTGCATCTATGTTCATGAGGGAGATTGGTCTATAATTTTCCTTTTTTCATCTGTCTTTGGTTTGGGTTTCAGGGTGATGCTGGCTTCATAGAAGGATTTTGGTAGACTTCCTTCCTTTTCTATTTTATGGAAAAGTTTGAGAAGCATTGGTATTAGATCTTCCAGGAATGTCTGGTAAAATTCAGCAGTGAATCCATCTGGGCCTGGGCTTTTTTAGTTGGGAGACTTTTTATGACTGCTTGGATCTCTGTGGTTGTTATAGGTCTATTTAAATGGTTTATCTCATCTTGATTTAATTTTGGTAGGTCATATGAATCAAGGAAATCATCCATTTCTTTCAGGTTTTCAAACTTAGAGGCATATATATTCTTAAAGTATGTCCGTATGATTTTCTGAATTTCTTTGGTATCTGTTGTGATGTTGCCTTTTTCATCTCTAATTTTATCAATTTTTGTCTCTTCTCTCTTTCTTTTGGTCAGATTTGCTAAGGGTTTGTCAATCTTGTTTATCCTTTCAAAGAACCAACTCTTTGTTTCATTGATTTTTTTGATTTTTTTTTTTGGTTTCCATTTCATTAATTTCTGCCCTAACCTTTATTATTTCTTCCCGTCTACTGATTTTTGGTTTGCTTTGTTCTCCTCTTTCCAAGGCCTTAAGGTGAAGCATTAAATTGTTTAGTTGTGAACTCTCTAATTTCTTAATATAGGCACTTAGAGCTATAAATTTCCCTCATAGGACTGCCTTCATTGTGTCCCAAAGGTTTTGGTATGCTGTATTCTCATCATCATTTGATTCTATGAATTTCTCGATTTCTTTTTTAATTTCTTCAATGACACATACATCATTTAATAATGAACTGTTTAGTCTCCATGAATTTCTGTATGCTTTGTAGTTTTTCTTGTTGTTGATTTGCAGTTAATCCCATTGTGGTCAGATAGCGTACAAGGGATTATTTCAATTTTCCTGTATTTGTTAAGATTTGATTTGTGTCCCATTATATAGTATATTTTAGAGAATGTCCCATGTGCTGCTGAGAAGAATGTATATTCTGCAGCATTTGGATGGAATATTCTGTATATATCTGTTAGGTCCATTTGTTCCATGATATCATTTAATGCAGATGTTTCTCTGTTTATTTTTGTTGGGTAGACCTGTCAAGTGATGAGAGCGGGGGTATTGAAGTCACCCACTACTATTGTGTTAGGTGTTATCTCTGACCTTAAGTCTGATAGTGTTTGTTTGATGTAATTGGGGCTCCCGTGTTGGGAGCATAAATGTTTAGGATTGTGATGTCCTCCTGTTGGAGTATTCCTTTAATCAGTATAAAGTGACCTGCTTTATCTTTCCTCACTAATGTTGGTTTGAAGTCTATCCTGTCAGGAATTAGGATGCCAACCCCTGCTTTTTTTCTAGGTCCATTTGCTTGATATATCTTTTTCCAGCCTTTCACCCTAAGAATGTTTCTATCTTTTATTCGGATGTGAGTTTCCTGAAGGCAACAGATGGTAGGATCCTGCTTTTTAATCCAGTCTGCAAGTCTATGTCTTTTGATTGGGGCATTGAGGCCATTGATATTAAGAGTTATTATTGAAAGATATGTATTTGATCTGTCCATTTTTCTTGTTTTGTAGTTCTTCCTGGTTTTCTTTTTACTCACTTGTTCTAACTGTTGAATATGATTTCTTTTTCCTATTTCCTGCTGTGTGTGTTTTGCTTTTCTTCAGCATGAATGATTCCTGCAAGTATTTTCTGTAGAGCTGGCTTAGTTGTCATAAATTCCTTTAGCCTGTCTTTGTTGTGGAATGTCCTTATTTCTCCATCAATTTGGATAGAAAGCTTTGCAGGGTAAAGTAATCTTGGTTGACAGTTTTTATCTTTCAGAACTTGGAATACATCACTCCAGGCCCTCCTGGCTTTTAGCGCATTTGTGTTGAGTAATCTGACCTGACTGACCCTGATGGGTTTCCCCTTAAATGTCATTTGCTTTTTCTCTCTAACTGACCCTGATGGGTTTTTCAGTATACTTTCTTTGGTTTGTGTATTTAGTAGTTTAATTATAACATGGCGAGAAGAGGTTCTTTCTAGGTTTTGTCTGTTTGGTGTTCTAAATGCTTCTTGTATCTGCATTGGCATTTCTTTCCCAATTTGGGGAAAATTTTCTTCTATGATTTTATGGAAAACACCTACTAAGCCTCTGGATTGAAATTCTTCCCCTTCTGCTATACCTTGAATTCTTATGTTTGATCTTTTCATAGTGTCCCTCATGTCTTGGAGTTCCCATTCATACCTTTCTATTAGCTTGTCTTTCTTTTTGTTGGACTGTGATAGATCTGCCACCTCGTCTTCTAGCTTGGATATTCTGTCCTCTCCTTCATCCATTCTACTAGTGAGACTTTCCACAGAGTTTTTTTTTCACTGACTGTGTTCTTCAATGTTAAGATTTCAGCCTGGTTTTTCTTCAGTAGTTCTATTTCCTTGTTCATGTCCTCTAATGACCTTTTTATTTCATTAAACTGTTTCTCTGTAATCTCCTTCAACAGTTTGTTTTCTTCTCTAATTCCTTTGTTTTCTTCTCGGATTGCTTTCATTTCTTCTTTCATTTCTTTGAGCATAGATATCATCATTCCCTTGAAATCTTTGTCAGGAATTTCATCTAAAACAGTCTCATTGTTGGACCTATCTGATGGATTTGCAATTTTTTGGTGGGATTGCATTATCTTGATTCTTTGTGTTTCTTGTATTATAATGTAGTGACTTTTGCATCCTGGATTGCTTTGATGCTTAGGTTTCCTATTTATCTTCAGTGTTCTTAGGTGTTGTGATCCACCTTTATATTATTTTAGGATATGAGTTTAAGATGTCAAGTGTAGCACTTGTACTTAAGTAGAAGTACTCCTAGCTGTTGAGTTTGCTTGTTAAGCAATTATTGTAGTGGACTGGTGGAACAATTTCGATGCAAGTTCTAAACTTCAACAGAGCAAAATACACATTCAATTGACATGAACACAGAGTTTACAAGTGTGAGAATTGAGACAACCAGTCCTATAGGGTTAAAATCCCTAAGGGCATGTGATGGTCCACTCCCCTTAGTCCTGTCAGCTTGGGAATCAGACCCTGTCCTCAATAATAACTGAAGCAAAAGATAAAGGCCCTTTAAATCTATAAGTAGTACAGATAGCAATATTCAACCCCTCACATTCAGCTTATTTGAAAATGGTAAAACCACCCACAAATATGTAATACATACCCTGCCTTGACCTGGAAAGAGTGGTTAGCACTTCCAATGCAGGCCTTTGTTATCTTTTGGTGTGGCTTTTAAACTCACCAATGCTGGGTGCCCACCTCGTTACCTGGGCTGTGGAGCTTGGGTCAGGTCAGCTGGGGCCGGTGTTGACGATGTGGTTCAAATTTGCCACTGGTTGTTGTTCGATTCTACCAATTCCCTGGGAGCTGATGATTGGGGATGGGCAAATTCAGGAAGCCTGCAGCAACTCACGGTGTGTGTCTCTTTCAGTAGCTCCGCAGATTTTTCTTTGATTTCTGGGCTCTGTGAGGAGACTGATGAGGTTGAAAAGTCCCTTTTTTTTGTTTGTTTGTTCGGGCGGCGTTTGCAGCAGAAGCTCAGCGGGGCTTAGCTGACCTGGTTGGAAGCTTTGGATCGAGAGTTGGAGTCTTGGTGCCGATCCGTTGGGGAGCCGGCTGAGTGAAGTGAAGTTGCTGGGGTGCTCTTGGGGTGGAGCGAAGCCGCTGGGAGCCCATGGATGGGAGCCAGCGGCTGGGAGCCAGCGGCTGGGAGTCCGCAGCTGGGGGAGCGGCGGCTGAGCGGTGTTGGGGAGCGAGCTGCCGGGGGCCGCACTCTCCACAGTGGGTTTCTGGCTGTCTTTTGCTTTTCCGCTATTTCCCGGAGAAAATATTCTGCTCTCTTCCTCAGATGAGTGTAGTTTTTCTTGATTCTCTGCCTGATCCGGTTTGGTGTGGCTACTATGCCGCCATCTTACCCGGAACCGATTGGCCTCATTTTTAAAGTAGTTTTTTGAGAAAACAAATATCTTCGTTGCCGAACACTGGGGTGTGAAATAAGCTAGTTCGGATCTAGGAGTCAGCAGCTTTTCTACGAAGAACCTTGATTGCAGGAACTTCCAACTCTCCTTGTTTATGTGATCTAACAAGATATACGACTTACAAGTTTCGCCTCATTTCTAAAGTAGTTTGTTTAGAAAACAAACATCTTCATTGCCGAACACTGTACTGTGTGAAATAAGCTAAGTCGGTTATAGCAATGAGTTTCTTTCGACAATGATGGTTGAGTGCAGCAAGTTCAAACTTTCCTTGTTAATGTTATTTAAAAATATATACTACTTAGTAGATTTGCCTCATTTCTAAAGCATTTTGTTGAGAAACCCAACATCTTCATTGCCGAACACTCTACTCTGTGAAATAAGCTATGTGGGTTCTAAGAATCAGTTGCTTTCCTCCAAAGAAGGTTGAGTGCAGCAAGTTCTAACTTTTCTTGTTTGTGTAATCTCACAAGATGTACAATTTACAAGTTTCTCTTCATTTCTAAACTACTTGGTTTAGAACAGAAACATCTTCATTGCCCAACACTGGACTCTGTTATATAAGCTAGTTTGCGTCTTGGAGTCAGTTTCTTTACTCCGAAGAAGGAAGAGTGCAGCAAGTTCAATCTTACCTTGTTGGTGTAATCTGACAAGATATACAAGTTAGTAGATTCGCCTCATTTCTTAAATGTTTTGTTGAAAAAACAAACATCTTCATTGCCGATCACTGTACTGTGTGAAATAAGCTAGTTCGGTTCTAGGAGTCAGCTGCTTGCCTACGAAGAACCTTGACTGCAAGAAGTTCAAACTCTCCTTGTTTGTGTGATCTAACAAGATGTACAACTTACAAGTTTCCCCTCATTTCTGAAGTAGTTTGTTTAGAAAACAAACATCTTCATTTCCGAACACTGTACTGTGTGAAATAAGCTAAGTCGGTTATAGCAATCAGTTTCTTTTCGACAAAGATGGTTGAGTGCAGCAAGTTCAAACTTTCCTTGTTAATGTTATTTAAAAAGATGTACTACTTAGTAGATTTGCCTCATTTCGAAAGTAGTTTGTTGAGAAAACCAACATCATCATTGCCGAACACTCTAATCTGCGAAATAAGCTAGGTGGGTTCTAAGAATCAGTTGCTTTCCTACGAAGAAGGTTGAGTGCAGCAAGTTCTAACTTTCCTTGTTTGTGTAATCTCAAAAGATGTACAATTTACAAGTTTCTCTTCATTTGTAAAGTACTTGCTTTAGAAGAGAAACATCTTCATTGCCCAACACTGGACACTGTGATATAAGCTAGTTCGCTTCTAGGAATCAGTTTCTTTACTACGAAGAAGGAAGAGTACAGCAAGTTCAAACTTACCTTGTTGGTGTAATCTGAGAACATGTACAAGTTAGTAGATTCGCCTCATTTCTAAAGTAGTTTGTTGAGAAAACAAACATCTTCATTGCCGAACACTGTACTGTGTGAAATAAGCTAGTTCGGTTCTAGGAACCAGTTTCTTTTCCACGACGAAGGTTGATTGCAGCAAGTTCAAACTTTCCTTGTTAATGTAATCTAAAAAGATGTACAACTTAGTAGATTGGCCTCATTTCTACAGGAGTTTGTTTAGAAAACAAACATCTTCATTGCCGAACCCTATACTGTGTGAAATAAGCTACTTCGGTTCTAGGAATCAGTATCTTTCCTACGAACAAGGTTCAGTGCAGCAAGGTCAAACTTACCTGTTTGTGTAATCTAACAAGTTGTACAAGTTGGGAGATTCGCCTCATTTCTAAAGTTCTTTGTTTAGAAAACAAACATCTTCATTCCCGAACACTCTGCTGTGTGGAATAAGCCAGTTGGGTTCTAGGAATCTGATGCTATCCTACGAAGAAGGTTCTGTGCAGCAAGTTCAAACTTTCCCTGTTAATGTAATCTAAAACGATGTATAACTTAGTAGATTGGCCTCATTTTTAAAGTAGTTTTTTGAGAAAAAAAACATCTTCGTTACCAAACACTACTGTGTGAAATAAGCTAGTTCGGTTCTAGGAGTCAGGTGCTTTCCTACGAAGAACCTTGATTGCAGGAAGTTCAAACTCTTCTTGTTTGTGTGATCTAACAAGATGTACAACTTACAAGTTTCGCCTCATTTCTAAAGTAGTTTGTTTAGAAAACAAACATCTTCATTGCCAAACACTGTACTGTGTGTAATAAGCTCCTTCGGTTCTAGGAATCAGTTTCTTACCTACGAAGAAGGTTGAGTGCAGCAAGTTCAATCTTACCTTGTTTGTGTAATCTAACAAGATATACAAGTTAGGAGATTCACCTCATTTCTAAAGTTCTTTGTTTAGAAAACAAACATCTTCATTGCCAAACATGGTACAGTGTGACATAGGCTGGTTTCATTCTAAGAATCAGTTTCTTTTGACCAAGAAGTTTCAGTGGAACAAGTTCTAACTTTCCTTGATAATGTAATGTAACAAGATGTATAGCTTAGTAGAGTCTCCTCATTTCTAATGTACTTTGATTAGAAAACAAACATCTTCATTGCCGAACACTGTACTGTGTGAAATAAGCTAGTTCTGTTCTAGGAATCAGTTTCTTTTCCACGACGAAGGTTGATTGCAGCAAGTTCCAACTTTCCTTGTTAATGTAATCTAAAAGGATGTACAACGTAGTAGATTGGCCTCGTTTCTACAGTAGTTTGTTTAGGAAACAAACATCTTCATTGCCGAACACTGTACTGTGTGAAATAAGCTAGTTCAGTTCTAGGAATCAGTTTCTTTTCCACGAAGAAGGTTGATTGCAGCAAGTTCAAACATTCCTTGTTAATGTAATCTGAAAAGATGTACAACTTAGTAGAATGGTCTCGTTTCTACAGGAGCTTATTTAGAAAACAAACATCTTCATTGCCGAACCCTGTACTGTGTGAAATAAGCTCCTTCGGTTCTAGGAATCAGTTTCTTTTCCACGAAGAAGGTTGATTGTACAACGTAGTAGATTGGCCCTGTGTCTACATTAGTTTGTTTAGGAAACAAACATCTTCTTTGCCGAACACTGTACTGTGTGAAATAAGCTAGTTTGATTCTAGGAATCAGTTTCTTTTCCACGACGAAGGTTGATTGCAGCAAGTTCAAACTTTAATTGTTAATGTAATCTAAAAACATGTACAACGTAGTAGATTGGCCTCGTTTCTACAGGAGTTTGTTTAGGAAACAAACATCTTCATTGCCGAACCCTGTCCTGTGTGAAATAAGCTACTTCGGTTCTAGGAATTAGTTTCTTTCGTGCGAAGAAGGTTGAGTGAAGCAAGTTCAAACTTACCTTGTTTGTGTAATCTAACAAGATGTACAAGTTAGGAGATTCGCCTCATTTCTAAAGTTCTTTGTTTAGAACACAAACATCTTCATTGCCGAACACAGTACAGTGTGAAATAGGCTGGTTTCGTTCTAAGAATCACTTTCTTTTGACCAAGATGTTTGACTGGAACAAGTTCAAACTTTCCTTGTTAATGTAATGTAACAAGATGTGTAGCTTAGTAGAGTCTCCTCATTTCTAATGTACTTTGATTAGAAAACAAACATCTTCATTGCCTAACACTCTACTGTGTTAAGTAAGATAGTTCTTTTCTACAATCATGTCTTTCCTACGGAGAAGATTGAGTGCAGCAAGTTCAAACTTACGTTGTTTGTGTAATCTAACAGGATGTACAAGTTAGGACATTCAGCTCATTTCTAAAGTAGTTTGTTGAGAAAACAAACATCTTCATTCCCGAACACTCTGATGTGTGGAATAAGCAATTTGGGTTCTAGGAATCTGATGCTATCCTACGAAGAAGGTTCAGTGCAGCAAGTTCAAACTTTCCCTGTTAATGTAATCTAAAACACTGTGACATAGGCTGGTTTCATTCTAAGAATCAGTTTCTTTTGACCAAGATGTTTCAGTGGAACAAGTTCTAACTTTCCTTGTTAATGTAATGTAACAAGATGTATAGCTTAGTAGAGTCTCCTCATTTCTAATGTACTTTGATTAGAAAACAAACATCTTCATTGCCGAACACAGTACTGTGTGAAATAAGCTAGTTCTGTTCTAGGAATCAGTTTCTTTTCCATGACGAAGGTTGATTGCAGCAAGTTCCAACTTTCCTTGTTAATGTAATCTAAAAGGATGTACAACGTAGTAGATTGGCCTCGTTTCTACAGGAGTTTGTTTAGGAAAGAAACATCTTCATTGCCAAACACTGTACTGTGTGAAATAAGCTAGTTCGGTTCTAGGAATCAGTTTCTTTTCCACGAAGAAGGTTGACTGCAGCAAGTTCAAACATTCCTTGTTAATGTAATCTGAAAAGATGTACAACTTAGTAGAATGGTCTCGTTTCTACAGGAGCTTATTTAGAAAACAAACATCTTCATTGCCGAACCCTGTACTGTGTGAAATAAGCTCCTTCGGTTCTAGGAATCAGTTTCTTTCCTACGAAGAAGGTTGAGTGCAGCAAGTTCAAACTTACCTGTTTGTGTAATCTAACAAGATGTACAAGTTGGGAGATTCGCCTCATTTCTAAAGTTCTTTGTTTAGAAAACAAACATCTTCATTCCCGAACACTCTGATGTGTGGAATAAGCAAGTTCTGTTCTTTTAATCTGATGCTTTCCTACAAGAAGGTTCCGTGCAGCAAGTTCAAACTCCCTGTTAATGTAATCTAAAAGGATGTAAAACTTAGTAGATTGGCCTCATTTTTAAAGTAGTTTTTTGAGAAACAAACATCCTCGTTGCCGAACACTACTGTGTGAAATAAGCTAGTTCGGTTCTCGGATTCAGCTGCTTTCCTACAAAGAACATTGATTGCAGGAAGTTCAAACTCTCCTTGTTTGTGTGATCTAACAAGATGTACAACTTACAAGTTTCGCCTCATTTCTAAAATAGTTTGTTTAGAAAACAAACATCTTCATTTCCGAACACTGTACTGTGTGAAATAAGCTAGTTCTGTTTATAGCAATCAGTTTCTTTTTCGACAAAGATTGTTGAGTGCAGCAAGTTCAAACTTTCCTTGTTAATGTTATTTAAAAAGATGTACTACTTAGTAGATTTGCCTCATTTCGAAAGTAGTTTGTTGAGAAAACCAACATCATCATTGCCGAACACTCTAATCTGTGAAATAAACTAGGTGGGTTCTAACAATCAGTTGCTTTCCTACGAAGAAGGTTGAGTGCAGCAAGTTCAAACATACCTTGTTTGTGTAATCTAACAAGATGTACAAGTTAGGAGATTCAGCTCATTTCTAAAGTAGTTTGTTTAGACAACAAACATCTTCATTCCCGAACACTCTGCTGTGTGGAATAAGCAAGTTGGGTTCTAGGAATCTGATGCTTTCCTACGTAGAAGGTTCAGTGCAGCAAGTTCAAACTTTCCCTGTTATTGTAATCTAAAACGATGTATAACTTAGTAGATTGGCCTCATTTTTAAAGTAGTTTTTTGAGATTACAAACATCTTCGTTGCCGAACACTACTGTGTGAAATAAGCTAGTTCGGTTCTAGGAGTCAGCTGCTTTCCTACGAAGAACCTTGATTGCAGGAAGTTCAAACTCTCCTTGTTTGTGTCATCTAACAAGATGTACAACTTACAAGTCTCCCCTCATTTCTAAAGTAGTTTGTTTAGAAAACAAACATCTTCATTGCCGAACACTGTACTGTGTGAAATAAGCTAAGTCGGTTATAGCAATCAGTTTCTTTTCGACAAAGATGGTTGAGTGCAGCAAGTTCAAACTTTCCTTGTTAATGTTATTTACAAAGATGTACTACTTAGTAGATGTGCCTCATTCCTAAAGTAGTTTTTGGAGAAAACCAACACCTTCATTCCCGAACACTCTACTTTGTGAAATAAGCTAGGTGGGTTCTAAGAATCAGTTGCTTTCCTCCGAAGAAGGTTGAGTGCAGCAAGTTCTAACTTTCCTTGTTTATGTAATCTCACAAGATGTACAACTTACAAGTTTCTCTTCATTTCTAAACTACTTGCTTTAGAACAGAAACATCTTCATTGACCAACACTGGACTCTTTGATATAAGCTAGTTCGCATCTAGGAATCAGTTTCTTTACTACGAAGAAGAAGGAAGAATGCAGCAAGTTCAAACTTACCTTGTTGGTGTAATCTAACAAGATGTACAAGTTAGTAGGTTCACCTCATTTCTAAAGTAGTTTGTTGGAAAAAACAAACATCTTCATTGCCGAACAATGTACTGTGTGAAGTAAGCTAGTTCGGATCTAGGAATCAGTTTCTTTTCCACAACAAAGGTTGATTGCAGCAAGTTCAAGCTCTCCTTGTTAATGTAATCTAAAAAGATGTACACCGTAGTAGATTGGCCTCGTTTCTACAGGAGTTTGTTTAGGAAACAAACATTTTCATTGCCGAACACTGTACTGTGTGAAATAAGCTAGTTCGGTTGTAGGAATCAGTTTCTTTTCCAAGAAGAACATTGATTGCAGCAAGTTCAACCTTTCCTTGTTTGTGTAATCTAAAAAGATGTCCAACTTAGTCGATTGGCCTCACTTATACAGGAGTTTATTTAGAAAAAAAAACATCTTCATTGCCAAACCCTGTACTGTGTGAAATAAGCTACTTCGGTTCTAGGAATCAGTTTCTTTCCTACGAAGAAGGTTGAGTGCAGCAAGTTCAAACTTACCTTATTTGTGTAATCTAACAAGATGCACAAGTTAGGAAATTCACCGCATTTCTAAAGTTCTTTGTTTAGAAAACAAAATTCTTCATTGCCAAACACGGTACTGTGTAATAGGCTGGTTTCGTTTTAAGAATCAGTTTATATTGACAAAGATGTTTGAGTGGAACAAGTTCAAACTTTCCTTGTTAATTTAATGTAACAAGATGTATAGCTTAGTAGAGTCTCCTCATTTCTAATGTACTTTGATTAGAAAACAAACATCTTCATTGCGAACACAGTACTGTGTTAAGGAAGATAGTTCGGTTCTCCAATCATGTCTTTCCTAAGGAGAAGTTTGAGTGCAGCAAGGTCAAACTTACCTTGTTTGTGTAATCTAACAAGATGTCCAAGTTAGAGATTCACCTCATTTCTAAAGAGGTTTGTTTAGAAAACAAACATCTTCATTGCACTAACACTGTACTGTGTGAAATAAGCTAATTTCGGTTATAGCAATCAGTTTCTTTTGACAAAGATGGTTGAGTGCAGCAAGTTCAAACTTTCCTTGTTAATGTAATCTACAAGATCTACTACTTAGTACAATTGCCTCATTTCTAAAGTAGTTTGTGGGAGAAAACCAACATCTTCATTGCTGAACACTCTACTCTGTGAAATGAGCTAATTTGGTTCTAAGAATCAGTTGCTTTCTTCGAAGAAGGTTGAGTGTAGCCAGTTCTACTTTCCTTGTTGGTGTAATCTCACAAGATGTACAATTTACAAGTTTCTCTTCATTTCTAAACTATTTGGTTTAGAACAGAAACATCTTCATTGCCGAACACTCTACTGTGTTATGTAAGATAGTTCGTTTCTCCAATCATATCTTTCCTACGGAGAAGGTTGAGTGCAGCTAGTTCAAACGTACCTTGTTTGTGTAATCTAACAGGATGTACAAGTTAGATGATTCGACTCATTTCTAAAGTAGTTTTGTTTAGAAAACAAACATCTTCATTGCCGAACTCTGTACTGTGTGAAATAAGCTAAGTCGGTTATAGCAATCAGTTCTTTTCGACAAAGATGGTTGAGTTCAGCAAGTTCAAACTTTCTTGTGTTAATGTTATTTAAAAAGATGTAGTACTTAGTAGGTTTGCCTCATTTCTAAAGTAGTTTTTGAGAAAACAAACATCTTCATTGCAAACACACTACTCTGTGAAATAAGCTAGTTGGGTTCTAAGAATCAGTTGCTTTCCTCCGAAGAAGGTTGAGTGCAGCAATTTCAAACTTTCTTGTTTGTGTAATCTCACAAGATGTACAATTTACAAGTTTCCCTTCATTTCTAAAGTAGTTTGGTTTAGAACAGAAACATCTTCATTGCCCAACACTGGCCTCTGTGTGTAATAAGCTAGTTAAGTTTCTTGGAATCAGTTGTTTTTACTAAGAAGAAGGAAGAGTGCAGCAAGTTCAAACTTTCCTTGTTAATGTAATCTAAAAAGATGTACAAGTTAGTAGATTGGCCTCATTTCTAAAGGAGTTTGTTTAGAAAACAAACATCTTCATTGCCAAACATGGTACTGTGTGAAATAAGCTAGTTTCGGTTCTAGGAATCAGTTTCTTTTGACCAAGAAGTTTGAGTGCAACAAGTTCAAACTTTCCTTGTTAATGTAATGTAACAAGATGTACAGCTTAGTAGATTGGCCTCATTTCTAATGTAGTTTGATTAGAAAACAAACATCTTCATTGCGAACACTGTACTGTGTGTGAAATAAGCTAGTTCTGTTCTAGGAATCAGTTTCTTTTTCACGACGAAGGTTGATTGCAGCAAGTTCCAACTTTCCTTGTTAATGTAATCTAAAAAGGATGTACAACGTAGTAGATTGGCCTCGTTTCTACAGTAGTTTGTTTAGGAAACAAACATCTTCATTGCCGAACACTGTACTGTGTGAAATAAGCTAGTTCAGTTCTAGGAATCAGTTTCTTTTCCACGAAGAAGGTTGATTGCAGCAAGTTCAAACATTCCTTGTTAATGTAATCTGAAAAGATGTACAACTTAGTAGATTGGTCTCTTTTCTACAGGAGCTTATTTAGAAAACAAACATCTTCATTGCCGAACCCTGTACTGTGTGAAATAAGCTCCTTCGGTTCTAGGAATCAGTTTCTTTTCCACGAAGAAGGTTGATTGCAGCAACTAACTTACCTGGTAATCTAACAAGATGGCAAGTTGTGATTCTACATTAAAGTAGTTTGTTTAGTAAACAAACATCTTCTTTGCCGAACACTCTGCTGTGTGAAATAAGCTAGTTTGATTCTAGGAATCAGTTTCTTTTCCACGTAGAAGGTTGATTGCAGCAAGTTCAAACTTTAATTGTTAATGTAATCTAAAAACATGTATAACTTAGTAGATTGGCCTCATTTCTAAACTAGTTTGTTTAGGAAACAAACATCTTTGTTGCCGAACCCTGTACTGTGTGAAATAAGCTAGTTCGGTTCTAGGAATCAGTTTCTTTCCTGCGAAGAAGGTTGATTGAAGCAAGTTCAAACTTACCTTGTTTGTGTAATCTAACAAGATGTACAAGTTAGGAGATTTGCCTCATTTCTAAAGTTCTTTGTTTTAGAAAACAAACATCTTCATTGCGAACACCTGTACAGTGTGAAATAGGCTGGTTTCGTTCTAGAATCAGTTTCTTTTGACCAAGATGTTTGACTGGAACAAGTTCAAACTTTCCTTGTTAATGTAATGTAACAAGATGTGTAACTTAGTAGAGTCTCCTCATTTCTAATGTACTTTGATTAGAAAACAAACATCTTCATTGCTAACACTCTACTGTGTGAAATAAGATAGTTCTTTTCTACAATCATGTCTTTCCTACGGAGAAGATTGAGTGCAGCAAGTTCAAACTTTCGTTGTTAATGTAATCTAACAGGATGTACAAGTTAGGACATTGGCCTCATTTCTAAAGTAGTTTGTTGAGAAAACAAACATCTTCATTCGAACACTCTGATGTGTGGAATAAGCAATTTGGGTTCTAGGAATCTGATGCTTTCCTACGAAGAAGGTTCAGTGCAGCAAGTTCAAACTTTCCCTGTTTTAATGTAATGACATAGGCTGGTTTCATTCTAAGAATCAGTTTCTTTTGACCAAGATGTTTCAGTGGAACAAGTTCTAACTTTCCTTGTTAATGTAATGTAACAAGATGTATCAAGTAGGAGTCTCCTCATTTCTAATGTACTTTGATTAGAAAACAAACATCTTCATTGCCAAACACAGTACTGTGTGAAATAAGCTAGTTCTGTTCTAGGAATCAGTTTCTTTTCCATGAAGATGGTTGATTGCAACAAGTTCAAACTTTCCTTGTTAATGTAATCTAACAAGATGTACAACGTAGTAGATTGGCCTCGTTTCTACAGGAGTTTGTTTAGAAAAGAAACATCTTCATTGCCAAACACTGTACTGTGTGAAATAAGCTAGTTCGGTTCTAGGAATCAGTTTCTTTTCCACGAAGAAGGTTGACTGCAGCAAGTTCAAACTTTCCTTGTTAATGTAATCTAACAAGATGTACAACTTAGTAGATTGGCCTCATTTCTAAAGTAGTTTATTTAGAAAACAAACATCTTCATTGCCGAACCCTGTACTGTGTGAAATAAGCTAGGTGGGTTCTAGGAATCAGTTTCTTTCCTCGAAGAAGGTTGAGTGCAGCAAGTTCAAACTTACCTGTTTGTGTAATCTAACAAGATGTACAAGTTGGGAGATTCGCCTCATTTTCTAAAGTTCTTTGTTTAGAAAACAAACATCTTCATTGCCCAACACTCTGACTGTGTGGAATAAGCAAGTTGGGTTCTAGGAATCTGATTTTTCCTACAAAGAAGGTTGAGTGCAGCAAGTTCAAACTCATTGTTAATGTAATCTAACAAGATGTACAACTTAGTAGATTGGCCTCATTTTTAAAGTAGTTTTGAGAAAACAAACATCTTCATTGCGAACACTACTGTGTGAAATAAGCTAGTTCGGTTCTAGGAATCAGTTTCTTTCCTACAAAGAACATTGATTGCAGCAAGTTCAAACTCTCCTTGTTTTGTGTAATCTAACAAGATGTACAAGTTACAAGTTTCGCCTCATTTCTAAAATAGTTTGTTTAGAAAACAAACATCTTCATTGCCGAACACTGTACTGTGTGAAATAAGCTAAGTTTCGGTTATAGCAATCAGTTTCTTTTGACAAAGATTGTTTGAGTGCAGCAAGTTCAAACTTTCCTTGTTAATGTTATTTAAAAAGATGTACTACTTAGTAGATTTGCCTCATTTCAAAGTAGTTTGTTAGAAAACCAACATCATCATTGCCAAACACTCTAACTGTGTGAAATAAACTAGGTGGGTTCTAACAATCAGTTGCTTTCCTACGAAAGAAGGTTGAGTGCAGCAAGTTCAAACATACCTTGTTTGTGTAATCTAACAAGATGTACAAGTTAGGAGATTCAGCTCATTTCTAAAGTAGTTTGTTTAGACAACAAACATCTTCATTCCCGAACACTCTGCTGTGTGGAATAAACAAGTTGGGTTCTAGGAATCTGATGCTTTCCTACGAAGAAGGTTCAGTGCAGCAAGTTCAAACTTTCCCTGTTATTGTAATCTAAAAAGATGTATAACTTAGTAGATTGGCCTCATTTTTTAAAGTAGTTTTTGAGATTACAAACATCTTCGTTGCCCGAACACTACTGTGTGAAATAAGCTAGTTGGTTCTAGGAGTCAGCTGCTTTCCTACGAAGAACCTTGATTGCAGGAAGTTCAAACTCTCCTTGTTTGTGTCATCTAACAAGATGTACAACTTACAAGTCTCCCCTCATTTCTAAAGTAGTTTGTTTAGAAAACAAACATCTTCATTGCGAACACTGTACTGTGTGAAATAAGCTAAGTCGGTTATAGCAATCAGTTTCTTTTTGACAAAGATGGTTGAGTGCAACAAGTTCAAACTTTCCTTGTTAATGTTATTTACAAAGATGTACTACTTAGTAGATGTGCCTCATTTCTAAAGTAGTTTTGATTAGAAAACCAACACCTTCATTCCCGAACACTCTACTTTGTGAAATAAGCTAGGTGGGTTCTAAGAATCAGTTGCTTTCCTCCGAAGAAGGTTGAGTGCAGCAAGTTCTAACTTTCCTTGTTTATGTAATCTCACAAGATGTACAACTTACAAGTTTCTCTTCATTTCTAAACTACTTGCTTTAGAACAGAAACATCTTCATTGACCAACACTGGACTCTTTGATATAAGCTAGTTCGCATCTAGGAATCAGTTTCTTTACTACGAAGAAGGAAGAATGCAGCAAGTTCAAACTTACCTTGTTGGTGTAATCTAACAAGATGTACAAGTTAGTAGGTTCACCTCATTTCTAAAGTAGTTTGTGGAAAAAACAAACATCTTCATTGCCGAACAATGTACTGTGTGAAGTAAGCTAGTTCGGATCTAGGAATCAGTTTCTTTTCCACAACAAAGGTTGATTGCAGCAAGTTCAAGCTCTCCTTGTTAATGTAATCTAAAAAGATGTACACCGTAGTAGATTGGCCTCGTTTCTACAGGAGTTTGTTTAGGAAACAAACATTTTCATTGCCGAACACTGTACTGTGTGAAATAAGCTAGTTCGGTTGTAGGAATCAGTTTCTTTTCCAAGAAGAACATTGATTGCAGCAAGTTCAACCTTTCCTTGTTTGTGTAATCTAAAAAAAGATGTCCAACTTAGTCGATTGGCCTCACTTATACAGGAGTTTATTTAGAAAAAAAACATCTTCATTGCCAAACCCTGTACTGTGTGAAATAAGCTACTTTGGTTCTAGGAATCAGTTTCTTTCCTACGAAGAAGGTTGAGTGCAGCAAGTTCAAACTTACCTTATTTGTGTAATCTAACAAGATGCACAAGTTAGGAAATTCACTTCATTTCTAAAGTTCTTTGTTTAGAAAACAAAAATTCTTCATTGCCAAACACGGTACTGTGTAATAGGCTGGTTTCGTTTTAAGAATCAGTTTATATTGACAAAGATGTTTGAGTGGAACAAGTTCAAACTTTCCTTGTTAATTTAATGTAACAAGATGTATAGCTTAGTAGAGTCTCCTCATTTCTAATGTACTTTGATTAGAAAACAAACATCTTCATCGCCGAACACTCTACTGTGTTAAGGAAGATAGTTCGGGTTCTCAATCATGTCTTTCCTAAGGAGAAGTTTGAGTGCAGCAAGGTCAAACTTACCTTGTTTGTGTAATCTAACAAGATGTCCAAGTTAGAGATTCACCTCATTGCTAAAGAGGTTTGTTTAGAAAACAAACATCTTCATTGCCGAACACTGTACTGTGTGAAATAAGCTAAGTCGGTTATAGCAATCAGTTTCTTTTGACAAAGATGGTTGAGTGCAGCAAGTTCAAACTTTCCTTGTTAATGTTATTTACAAGATCTACTACTTAGTACAAGTGCCTCATTTCTAAAGTAGTTTGTGGAGAAAACCAACATCTTCATTGCTGAACACTCTACTCTGTGAAATGAGCTAGGCGGGTTCTAAGAATCAGTTGCTTTCTTACGAAGAAGGTTGAGTGTAGCCAGTTCTACTTTTCCTTGTTGGTGTAATCTCACAAGATGTACAATTTACAAGTTTCTCTTCATTTCTAAACTATTTGGTTTAGAACAGAAACATCTTCATTGCCGAACACTCTACTGTGTTATGTAAGATAGTTCGTTTCTCCAATCATATCTTTCCTACGGAGAAGGTTGAGTGCAGCTAGTTCAAACGTACCTTGTTTGTGTAATCTAACAGGATGTACAAGTTAGATGATTCGACTCATTTCTAAAGTAGTTTGTTTAGAAAACAAACATCTTCATTGCCGAACTCTGTACTGTGTGAAATAAGCTAAGTCGGTTATAGCAATCAGTTCTTTTCGACAAAGATGGTTGAGTTCAGCAAGTTCAAACTTTCCTTGTTAATGTTATTTAAAAAGATGTAGTACTTAGTAGGTTTGCCTCATTTCTAAAGTAGTTTGTTGAGGAAACCAACATGTTCATTGCCGAACACTCTACTCTGTGAAATAAGCTAGGTGGGTTCTAAGAATCAGTTGCTTTCCTCCGAAGAAGGTAGAGTGCAGCAATTTCTAACTTTCCTTGTTTGTGTAATCTCACAAGATGTACAATTTACAAGTTTCCCTTCATTTCTAAACTACTTGGTTTAGAACAGAAACATCTTCATTGCCCAACACTGGCCTCTGTGATATAAGCTAGTTCGCTTCTTGGAATCAGTGTTTTTACTAAGAAGAAGGAAGAGTGCAGCAAGTTCAAACTTTCCTTGTTAATGTAATCTGAAAAGATGTACAACGTAGTAGATTGGCCTCATTTCTACAGGAGTTTGTTGAGAAAACAAACATCTTCATTGCCCGAACACTGTACTGTGTGAAATAAGCTAGTTCGGTTCTAGGAATCAGTTTCTTTTCCACAAAGAAGGTTGATTGCAGCAAGTTCAAACTTTCCTAGTTAATGTAATCTAAAAGATGTACAACGCAGTAGATTGGCCTCATTTCTACAGGAGTTTGGTTAGGAAACAAACATCTTCATTGCGAACACAGTACTCTGTGAAATAAGCTAGTTCGGTTCTAGGAATCAGTTTCTTTTCCACAAACGAAGTTTGATTGCAGCAAGTTCAATCTTTCCATGTTAATGTAATCTAAAAGATGTACAATTAGTAGATTGGCCTCGATTTTACAGGAGTTTGTTTAGGAAACAAACATCTTCATTGCCGAACACTGTACTGGTGAAATAAGCTAGTTCAGTTCTAGGAATCAATTTCGTTTCGACGAATAAGGTTGATTGCAGCAAGTTCAAACTTTCCTTGTTAATGTAATCTAAAAAGATGTACAACTTAGTAGATTGGCCTCTTTTCTACAGGAGTTTGTTTAGAATGCAAACATCTTCATTGCCGAACCCTGTACTGTGTGAAATAAGCTACTTCGGTTCTAGGAATCAGTTTCTTTCCTATGAAGAAGGTTGAGTGCAGCAATTTCTAACTTACCTGGTCGTGTAATCTAACAAGATGTACAAGTTAGGAGATTCGCCTCATTTCTAAAGTAGTTTGTTTAGTAAACAAACATCTTCATTCCCGAACACTCTGCTGTGTGGAATAAGCAAGTTGGTTTCTAGGAATCTGATGCTTTCCTACGTAGAAGGTTCAGTGCAGCAAGTTCAAACTTTCCCTGTTAATGTAATCTAAAACGATGTATAACTTAGTAGATTGGCCTCATTTTTAAACTAGTTTTTTAGAAAACAAACATCTTTGTTGCCGAACACTACTGTGTGAAATAAGCCAGTTCGGTTTTAGGAGTCAGCTGCTTTCCTACGAAGAACCTGGATTGCAGGAAGTTCAAACTCTCCTAGTTTGTGTGATCTAACAAGATGTACAACTTACAAGTTTTGCCTCATTTCTAAAGTAGTTTGTTTAGAAAACAAACATCTTCATTGCCGTACCCTGTAGTGTGTGAAATAAGCTAGTTCGGTTCTAGGAATCAGTTTCTTTTCCACGACGACGCTTGATTGTAGCAAGTTCAAACTTTCCTTGTTAATGTAATCTAAAAAGATGTACAACACAGTAGATTGGCCTCGTTTCTACAGGAGTTTGTTTAGTAAACAAACATCTTTATTGCTGAACACTGTACTGTGTGAAATAAGCTAGTTCGGTTCTAGGAATCAGTTTCTTTTCCACGAAGAAGGTTGATTGCAGCAAGTTCAACCTTTCCTTGTTAATGTAATCTAAAAAGATGTACAATTTAGTAGATTGGCCTCATTTCTACAGGAGTTTGTTGAGGAAACAAACATCTTCATTGCCCAGCCCTGTACTGTGTGAAATAAGCTACTTCGGTTCTAGGAATCACTTTCTTTCCTACGAAGAAGGTTGAGTGCAGCAAGTTCAAACTTTCCTTGTTTGTGTAATCTAACAAGATGCACAAGTTAGGAGATTCGCCTCATTTCCAAAGTTCTTTGTTTAGAAAACAAACATCTTCATTGCCAAACACGGTACAGTGTGAAATAGGCTGGTTTCATTCTAAGAATCAGTTTCTCTTGACCAAGATGTTTGAGTGGAACAAGTTCAAACTTTCCTTGTTAATGTAATGTAACAAGATGTATAGCATAGTAGAGTCTCCTCATTTCTAATGTACTTTCATTAGAAAACAGACATCTTCATTGCAGAACACTCTACTGTGTTAAGTAAGATAGTTCGGTTCTCCAATCATGTCTTTCCTACGGAGAATATTGAGTGCAGCAAGTTCAAACTTACCTTGTTTGTGTAATCTAACAAGATGTACAAGTAAGGAGATTCGCCTCATTTCTAAAGTAGTTTGTTGAGAAAACCAACACCTTCATTGCCGAACCCTCTACTCTGTGAAATAAGCTAGGTGGGTTCTAAGAATCAGATGCTTTCCTCCGAAGAAGGTTGAGTGCAGCAAGTTCTAACTTTCCTTGTTTGTGTAATCTCACAAGATGTACAATTTACAAGATTCTCTCCATTTCTAAACTACGTGGTTTAGAACAATAACATCTTCATTGCCCAACACTGGACTCTGTGATATAAGCTAGTTCGCGTCTAGGAATCACTTTTTTTACTAAGAAGAAGGAAGAGTGCAGCAAGTTGAAACTTACATTGTTGGTGTAATCTAACAAGATGTACAAGTTAGTAGAATCGCCTCATTTCTAAAGTAGTTTGTTCAGGAAACAAACATCTTCATTGCCGAACCCTGTACTGTGTGAAATAAGCTACTTCTGTTCTAGGAATAAGTTTCTTTCCTACGAAGAAGGTTGAGTGCAGCAAGTTCAAACTTACGTTGTTTGTGTAATCTGACAAGATGCACAAGTTAGGAGATTCGCCTCATTTCTACAGTTCTTTGTTTAGAAAACAAACATCTTCATTGCCGAACACGGTACAGTGTGAAATAGGCTGGTTTCGTTGTATAAATCAGTTTCTTTTGACCAAGATGTTTGAGTGGAACAAGTTCAAACTTTCTCTGTTAATGTAATGTAACAATATATATAGCTTAGTAGAGTCTCCTCATTTCAAATGTACTTTGATTAGAAAACAAACATCTTCATTGCCAAACACTCTACTGTGTTAAGTAAGATAGTTCAGTTCTCCAATCATGTCTTTCCTACGGAGAAGGTTGAGTGCAGCAAGTTCAAACTTACCTTGTTTGTGTAATCTAACAAGGTGTACAAGTTAGGAGAGTCGCCTCATTTCTACAGTAGTTTGTTTAGAAAACAAACATCTTCATTCACGTACACTCTGCTGTGTGCAATAAACAAGTTGGGTTCTAGGAATCTCATGCTTTCCTACGAAGAAGGTTCAGTGCAGCAAGTTCAAACTTTCCCTGTTAATGTAATCTAAAAAGATGTACAACGTAGTAGATTGGCCTCATTTCTACAGGAGTTTGTTTAGAAAACAAACATCTTCATTGCCGAACCCTGTACTGTGTGAAAGAAGCTACTTCGGTTCTAGGAATCAGTTTCTTTCCTACGAATAAGGTTCAGTGCAGCAAGTTCAAACTTACCTTGTTTGTGTAATCTAACAAGATGTACAAGTTAGGAGATTCGCCTCATTTCTAAAGTTCTTTGTTTAGGAAACAAGCATCCTCATTGCCGAACATGGTACAGTGTGAAATAGGCTGGTTTCTTTCTAAGAATCAGTTTCTTTTGACCAAGATGTTTGAGTGGAACAAGTTCAAACTTTCCTTGTTAATGTAATGTAACAAAATGTATAGCTTAGTAGAGTCTCCTCATTTCTAATGTACTTTGATTAGAAAGCAAACATCTTCATTGCCGAACACTGTACTGTGTGAAATAAGCTAGGTGGGTTCTGAGATTCAGTTGCTTTCCTCCAAAGAAGGTTGAATGCAGCAAGTTCTAACTTTCCTTGTTTGTGTAATCTCACAAGATGTACAATTTACAAGTTTCTCTTCATTTCTAAACTACTTGGTTTAGAACAGAAACATCTTCATTGCCCAACACTGGACTCTGTGATATAAGCTAGTTCGCTTCTAGGAATCAGTTTCTATACTACGAAGAAGGAAGAGTGCAGCAAGTTCAAACTTACCTTGTTGGTGTAATCTGACAAGATGTACAAGTTAGTAGACTCTCCTCATTTCTAAAGTACTTTGTTGAGAAAACAAACATCTTCATTGCCGAACACTGTACTGTGTGAAATAAGCTAGTTCGGTTCTAGGAATGAGTTTCTTTTCCACGACGAAGGTTGATTGCAGCAAGTTCAAACTTTCCTTCTTAATGTAATCTAAAAAGATGTACAACACAGTAGATTGGCCTCTTTTCTACAGGAGTTTGTTTAGGAAACAAACATCTTCATTGCCGAACACTGTACTGTGTGCAATAAGCTAGTTCGGTTGTAGGAATCAGTTTCCTTTCCACGAAGAAGGTTGATTGCAGCAAGTTCAAACTTTCCTTGTTAATGTAATCTAAAAAGATGTACAACTTAGTAGATTGGCCTCATTTCTACAGGAGTTTCTTTAGAAAACAAACATCCTCATTGCCGAACCCTGTTCTGTGTGAAATAAGCTAATTTGGTTCTAGGGATCAGTTTCTTTCCTACGAAGAAAGTTGAGTGCAGCAAGTTCAAACTTACCTTGTTTGTGTAATCTAACAAGATGTACAAGTTAGGAGACTCGCCTCATTTCTAAAGTTCTTTGTTTGGTAAACATACATCTTCATTGCTGGACATGGTACAGTGTGAAATAGGCTGGTTTCATTGTGAGAATCAGTTTCTTTTGACCAAGATGTTTGAGTGGAACTAGTTCAAACTTTCTTTGTTAATGTAATGTAACAAGATGTATAGCTTAGTAGAGTCTCCTCATTTCTAGTGTACTTTGATAAGAAAACAAACATCTTCGTTGGCGAATACTCTACTGTGTTAAGTAAGATAGTTAGGGTCTCCAATCATGTCTTTCTTACGGAGAAGGTTGAGTGCAGCAAGCTCAAACTTACCTGGTTTGTGTAACCTAAGAAGATGTACAAGTTAGGAGATTTGCCTCATTTCTAAAGTAGTTTGTTTAGAAAACAAACTCTTCATTCCCGAACACTCTGCTGTGTGGAATAAGCAAGTTGGGTTCTAGGAATCTGATGCTTTCCTACAAAGAAGGTTCAGTGCAGCAAGTTCAAACTTTCCCTGTTAATGTAAACTAAAACGATGTATAACTTAGTAGATTGGCCTCATTTTTACAGTTGCTTTTGAGAAAACAAACATCTTCGTGGCCGAACACTACTGTGTGAAATAAGCTAGTAAGATTCTAGGAGTCAGCTGCTTTCCTACAAAGAACTTGATTGCAGGAAGTTCAAACTCTCCTTGTTTGTGTGATCTAACAAGATGTACAACTTACAAGTTTCCCCTCATTTCTAAAGGAGTTTGTTTAGAAAACGAACATCTTCATTGCCGAACACTGTACTGTGTGAAATAAGCTAAGTCTTTTACAGCAATCAGTTTCTTTTCGACAAAGATGGTTGAGTGCAGCAAGTTCAAACTTTCCTTGTTAATGTTATTTTAAAAGATGTACTACTTAGTAGATTTGCCTCATTTCTGAAGTAGTTTGTTGAGAAAACCAACATCTTCATTGCCGAACACTCTACTCTGTGAAATAAGCTAGGTGGGTTCTAAGAATCAGTTGCTTTCCTACGAAGAAGGTTGAGTGCAGCAAGTTCTACCTTTCCTTGTTTGTGTAATCTCACAAGATGTACAATTTACAAGTTTCTCTTCATTTCTAAACTACTTGGTTTAGAACAGAAATATCTTCATTGCCCAAAACTGGACTCTGTGATATAAGCTAGTTCGCTTCTAGGAATCAATTTCTTTACTACGAAGAAGGAAGAATGCAGCAAGTTCAAACTTACCTTGTTCGTGTAATCTAACAAGATGTACTAGTTAGTAGATTCGCCTCATTTCTAAAGCAGTTTGTTGAGAAAGCAAACATCTTCATTGCCGAACACTGTACTGTGTGAAATAAGCTAGTTCGGTTCTAGGAATCAGTTTCTTTTCCACGACGAAGGTTGATTGCAGCAAGTTCAAACTTTCCTTGTTAATGTAATCTAAAAAGATGTACAACGCAGTAGATTGGCCTCGTTTCTACAGGAGTTTGTTTAGGAAACAAACATCTTCATTGCGGAACACTGTACTGTGTGAAATAAGCTAGTTCGGTTCTAGGAATCAGTTTCTTTTCCACGAAGAAGGTTGATTGCAGCAAGTTCAAACTTTCCTTGTTAATGTAATCTAAAAAGATGTACAACTTAGTAGATTGGCCTCTTTTCTACAGGAGTTTGTTTAGAAAACAAACATCTTCAATGCCGAACCCTGTACTGTGTGAAATAAGATACTTCGGTTCTAGGAATCAGTTTCTTTCCTACGAAGAAGGTTGAGTGCAGCAAGTTCAAACTTACCTTGTTTGTGTAATCTAACAAGATGCACAAGTTAGGAAATTCGCCTCATTTCTAAAGTTCTTTGTTTACTAAACAAACATCTTCATTGCCAAACACGGTACAGTGTGAAATAGGCTGGTTTCGTTCTAAGAATCAGTTTCTTTTGACCAAGATGTTTGAGTGGAACAAGTTCAAACTTTCCTTGTTTATGTAATGTAACAAGATGTATAACTTAGTAGAGTCTCCTCATTTCTAATGTACTTTGATTAGAAAACAACCATCTTCATTGCCTAACACTCTACTGTGTTAAGTAAGATAGTTCGGTTCTCCAATCATGTCTTTCCTACGGAGAAGGTTGAGTGCAGCAAGCTCAAACTTACCTTGTTTTTGTAATCTAACAAGATGTACAAGTTAGGAGATTCGCCTCACTTCTAAAGTAGTTTGTTTAGAAAACAAACATCTTCATTCCCGAACACTCTGCTGTGTGGAATAAGCAAGCTGGGTTCTAGGAATATGATTCTTTCCTAAGAAGAAGGTCCAGTTCAGCAAGTTCAAACTTTCCCTGTTAATGTAATCTAAAACGATGTACAACTTAGTAGATTGGCCTCATTTTTAAAGTAGTTTTTTGAGAAAACAAACATCTTCGTTGCCGAACACTACTGTGTGAAATAAGCTAGTTCGGTTCAAGGAGTCAGCTGCTTTCCTACGAAGAACCTTGATTGCAGGAAGTTCAAAGTCTCCTTGTTTGTGTGATCTAACAAGATGTACAACTTACAAGTTTCGCCTCATTTCTAAAGTAGTTTGTTTAGAAAACAAACATCTTCATTGCCAAACACTGTACTGTGTGAAATAAACTAAGAAGGTTATAGCAATCAGTTTCTTTTCGACAAAGATGGTTGAGTGCAGCAAGTTCAAGCTTACCTTGTTTGTGTAATCTAACAAGATGTACAAGTTAGGAGATTCGCCACATTTCTAATGTTCTTTGTTTAGAAAACAAACATCTTCATTTCTGAACACGGTACAGTGTGAAATAGGCCGGTTTCATTCTAAGAATCAGTTTCTTTTGACCAAGATGTTTGAGTGGAACAAGTTCTAACTTTCCTTGTTAATGTAACATAACAAGATGTATAGCTTAGTAGAGTCTCCGCATTTCTAATGTACTTTGATTAGAAAACAAACATCTTCATTGCCGAACACTCTACTGTGTTAAGTAAGATAGTTCGGTTCTCCAATCATGTCTTTCCTACGGAGAAGGTTGAGTGCAGCAAGTTCAAACTTTCCTTGTTAATGTAATCTAAAAAGATGTACAACTTAGTAGATTGGCCTCATTTCTACAGGAGTTTGTTTAGAAAACAAACATCTTCATTGCCGAACCCTGTACTGTGTGAAATAAGCTAGTTCGGTTCTAGGAATCAGTTTCTTTTCCACGACGAAGGTTGATTGCAGCAAGTCAAACTTTCCTTGTTAATGTAATATAAAAAGATGTACAACTTAGTAGATTCGCCTCATTTCTACAGGAGTTTGTTTAGAAAACAAATATCTTCATTGCCGAACCCTGTACTGTGTGAAATAAGCTACTTCGGTTCTAGGAATCAGTTTCTTTCCTACGAAGAAGGTTGAGTGCAGCAAGTTCAAACTTACATTGTTTGTATAATCTAGCAAGATGCACAAGTTAGGAGATTCGCCTCATTACTAAAGTTCTTTGTTTCGAAAACAAACATCTTCATTACCGAACAGGGTACAGTATGAAATATGCTGGTTTCGTTCTAAGAATCAGTTTCTTTTCACCAAGATGTTTGAGTGGAACAAGTTCAAATTTTCCTTGTTACTGTAATGTAACAAGATGTATAGCTTAGTAGAGTCTCCTCATTTCTAATGTACTTTGATTAGAAAACAAACATCTTCATTGCCGAACACTCTACTGTGTTAAGTAAGATAGTTCGGTTCTCCAATCATGTCTTTCCTACAGAGAACGTTGAGTGCAGCAAGTTCAAACTTACCTTGTTTGTGTAATATAACAGGATGTACAAGTTGGGAGATTCGCCTCATTTCTAGAGTAGTTTGTTCAGAAAACAAACATCTTCATTCCCGAACACTCTGCTGTGTGGAATAAGCAAGTTGGGTTCTAGGAATCTGATGCTTTCCTACGAAGAAGGTTCAGTGCAGCAAGTTCAAACTTTCCCTGTTAATGTAATCTAAAAAGATGTACTACTTAGTAGATTGGCCTCATTTTTAAAGTAGTTTTTTGAGAAAACAAACATCTTCGTTGCCGAATACTACTGTGTGAAATAAGCTAGCTCAGTTCTAGGAGTCAGTTGCTTTCCTACGAAGAACCTTGATTGCAGGAAGTTCAAACTCTCCTTGTTGGTGTGATCTAAAAATATGTACAACTTACAAGTTTCGCCTCATTTCTAACGTAGTCTATTTAGAAAACAAACATCTTCATTGCCGAACCCTGTACTGTGTGAAATAAGCTACTTCGGTTCTAGGAATCAGTTTCTTTCCCACGAAGAAGGTTGAGTGCTCCAACTTCAAACTTATCTTGTTTGTGTAATCTAACAAGATATACAAGTAAGGAGATTCGCCTCATTTCTAAAGTTCTTTGTTTCGAAAACAAACATCTTCATTGCCAAACATGGTACAGTGTGAAATACGCGGGTTTCGTTCTAAGAATCAGTTTCTTTTGAACAAGATGTTTGAGTAGACCAAGTTCAAACTTTCCTCGTTAATGTAATGTAACATGATGTATAGATTAGTAGAGTCTCCTCATTTCTAATGTACTTTGATTAGAAAACAAACATCTTCATTGCCGAACACTCTACTGTGTTAAGTAAGATAGTTCGGTTCTCGAATCATGTCTTTCCTACGGAGAAGGTTGAGTGCAGCAAGTTCAAACTTACCTTGTTTGTGTAATCTAACAAGATGTACAAGTTAGGAGATTCGCCTCATTTCTAAAGTAGTTTGTTTAGAAAACAAACATCTTCATTCCCGAACACTCTGCTGTATGCAATAAGCAAGTTCGGTTCTAGGAATCTGATGCTTTCCTACGAAGAAGGTTCAGTCCAGCAAGTTCAAATTTTCCCTGTTAATGTAATCTAAAACAATGTACAACTTAGTAGATTGGCCTCATTTTTAAAGTAGTTTTTTGAGAAAACAAACATCTTCGTTGCCGAACACTACTGTTTGAAATAAGCTAGTTGGGTTCTAGGAGTCAGTTGCTTTCCTTCAAAGAAACTTTATTGCAGGAAGTTCAAACTCTCCTTGTTTGTGTGATCTAACAAGATGTACAACTTACAAGTTTCACCATATTTTAACGTAGTTTGTTTAGAAAACAAATATCTTCATTGCCAAACACTGTACTGTGTGAAATAAGCTAAGTTGGTTCTAGCAATCGGTTTCTTTTCGACAAAGGTGGTTGAGTGCAGCAACTTCAAACTTTCCTTGTTAATGTTATTTAAAAAGATGTACTACTTAGTAGATGTGCCTCATTTCTAAAGTAGTTCGTGGAGAGAGCCAACATGTTCATTGCTGAACACTCTACTCTGTGAAATAAGCTAGGTGGGTTCTAAGAATCAGTTGCTTTCCTCCGAAAAAGGTTGAGTGCAGCAAGTTCTAACTTTCCTTGTTTGTGTAATCTCACAAGATGTACAATTTACAAGTTTCACTTTATTTCTAAACTAATTAGTTTAGAACAGAAAAATCTTCATTGCCCACCACTGGACTCTGTGATATAAGCTAGTTCACTCCTAGGAATCAGTTTCTTTTCCACGAGGAAGGTTTATTGCAGCAAGTTCAAACTTTCCTTGTTAATGTAATCTGAAAAGATGTACAACTTAGTACATCGGCCTCATTTCTACAGGAGTTTGTTTAGAAAACAAACATCTTCATTGCCGAACCCTGTACTGTGTGAAATAAGCTACTTCGGTTCTAGGAATCAGTTTCTTTCCTATGAAGAAGGTTGAGTGCAGCAAGTTCAAACTTACCTTGTTTGTGTAATCTAACAACATGTACAAGTTAGGAGATTCGCCTCATTTCTAAATTTCTTTGTTTAGAAAACAAAGATCTTCATTGCGAACAGGGTACAGTGTGAAAGAGGCTGCTTTCGTTCTAATAATCAGTTTCTTTTGACCAAGATGTTTGAGTGGAACACGTTCAATCTTTCCTTGTTAATGTAATGTAACAAGATGTATAGCTTAGTAGAGTCTCCTCATTTCTAATGTACTTTGATTAGAAAACAAACATCTTCATTGCCGAACACTCTACTGTGTTAAGTAATATAGTTCGGTTTTCGAATCCTCTCTTTCATACGGAGAAGGTTGATTGCAGCAAGTTCAAACTTACTTTGTTTGTGTAATCTAACGGGATGTACAAGTTAGGAGATTAGACTCATTTCTAAATTAGTTTGTTTAGAAAACAAACATCTTCATTCCCGAACACTCTGCTGTGTGGAATAAGCAAGTTGGGTTCTAGGAATCTGATGCTTTCCTACGAAGAAGGTCCAGTGCAGCAAGTTCAAACTTTCCCTGTTAATGTAATCTAAAAAGATGTATAACTTAGTAGATTGGCCTCATTTTTAAAGTAGTTTTTTAGAAAACAAACATCTTCGTTGCCGAACACTACTGTGTGAAATAAGCTAGTTCGTTTCTAGGAGTCAGTTGCTTTCCCACGAAGAACCTTGATTGCAGGAAGTTCAAACTCTCCTTGTTTGTGTGATCTAACAAGATGTACAACTTACACGTTTCGCCTCATTTCTAAAGTAGTTTGTTTAGAAAACAAACATCTTCATTGCCGAACATTGTACTGTGTAGAATAAGCTAAGTCGGTTATAGCAATCACTTTCTTTTCGACAAAGATGGTTGAGTGCAGCAAGTTCAAACTTTCCTTGTTAATGTTATTTAAAAAGATGTACTACTTAGTAGATTTGCCTCATTTCTAAAGGAGCTTGTTGAGAAAACCAACATCTTCATTGCCGAACACTCTACTCTGTGAAATAAGCTAGGTGGGTTCTAAGAATCAGTTGCTTTCCTCCGAAGAAGGTTGAGTGCAGCAAGTTCTAACTTTCCTTGTTTGTGAAATCTCACAAGATGTACAATTTACAAGTTTCTCTTCATTTCTAAACTACTTGGTTTAGAACAGAAACATCTTCATTGCCCAATACTGTACTCTGTGATATAAGCTAGTTCGTGTCTAGGAATCAGTTTCTTTACTACAAAGAAGGAAGAGTGCAGCAAGTTCAAACTTACCTTGTTTGTGTAATCTAACAAGATGTACAAGTTTGGAGATTCGCCTCATTTCTAAAGTAGTTTGTTTATAAAACAAACATCTTCATTCCCGAACACTCTGCTGTGTGCAATAAGCAAGTTGGGTTCTAGGAATCTGTTGCTTTCCTATGAAGAAGGTTCAGTGCAGCAAGTTCAAACTTTCCCTGTTAATGTAATCTAAAACGATGTACAACTTAGTAGATTGACCTCATTTTTAAAGTAGTTTTTTGAGAAAACAAACATCTTCGTTGCCGAACACTACTGTTTGAAATAAGCTAGTTCGGTTCTAGGAGTCAGCTGCTTTCCTATGAAGAACCTTGATTGCAGGAAGTTCAAACTCTCCCTGTTTGTGTGATCTAACAAGATGTACAACTTACAAGTTTCGCCTCATTTTAACGTAGTTTGTTTAGAAAACAAGCATCTTCATTGCCAAACACTGTACTGTGTGAAATAAGCTAAGTCGGTTATAGCAATCAGTTTCTTTTCGACAAAGATGGTTGAGTGCAGCAAGTTCAAACTTTCCTTGTTAATGTTATTTAAAAAGATGTAGTATTTAGTAAATTTGCCTCATTTCTAAAGTCGTTTGTTGAGAAAACCAACATCTTCATTACCGAACACTCTACTCTGTGAAATAAGCTAGGTGGGTTCTAAGAATCAGTTGCTTTCCTCCGAAGAAGGTTGAGTGCAGCAAGTTCTAACTTTCCTTATTTGTGTAATCTCACAAGATGTACAATTTACAAGTTTCTCTTCATTTCTAAACTACTTGGTTTAGAACACAAACATCTTCAGTGCCCAACACTGTGATATAAGCTAGTTCGCTTCTAGGAATCAGTTTCTTTACTACGAAGAAGGAAGAGTGCAGCAAGTTCAAACTTACCTTGTTGGTGTAATCTAACAAGATGTACAAGTTAGTAGATTCGCCTCATTTCTAAAGTAGTTTGTTGAGAAAACAAACATCTTCATTGCCGAACACTGTACTGTGTGAAATAAGCTAGTTCGGTTCTAGGAATCAGTTTCTTTTCCACGATGAACGTTGATTGCAGCAACTTCAAAGTTTCCTTGTTAATGAAATCTAAACAGATGTACAACGCAGTAGAATGGCCTCGTTTCTACAGGAGTTTGTTTAGGAAACAAACATCTTCATTGGCGAGCACTGTACTGTGTGAAATAAGCTAGTTTGTTCTAGGAATCAGTTTCTTTTCCAAGAAGAAGGTTGATTGCAGCAAGTTCAAATTTCCTTGTTAATGTAATCTAAAAACATGTACAACTTAGTAGATTGGCCTCATTTCTACAGCAGTTTGTTTAGAAAACAACCATCTTCATTGCCGAACCCTGTACTGTGTGATATAAGCTACTTCGGTTCTAGGAATCAGTTTCTTTCCTACGAAGAAGGTTAAGTGCAGCAAGTTCAAACTTACCTTCTTTGTGTAATCTAACAAGATGTCCAAGTTAGGAGATTGGCCTCATTTCTTGTAGAGAGCTGCGAGGTGCCACGCCTTAAAGTTGGCGCTGGCTTCTGCCTTCCGCCTTCCCGATGGCAAGTGCTCTCCTGGATAATTAAGTCCTTATTTGGCTTGGGCCGTGATCTAGGCTTGCTTCCTCATACGTGGACCTATCTGCATTCACCACGTGGCTTACCAGGATTGGCTGTTCAAAGGCTTCTTAAGTTTCGGGTGGGCTTTTCCCAGGGTGAGAAGATTGTTCAAGGTTCCTGAATAAACTGTTGAAAGAAGAGTCCGAGCGTTGCGTCTTCCTTCCTGGTTGAGGCGGTCGTGACAAGTGGTGGCCCGTACGGGGAACTCACTCGAGAGGGACTCAGATCTTTTTGCAGTCGGGGCAGTGCACTGGTAAGTTCCCAGGTAAGGTGGGAATCCACGACAAAAGCGGGTATTTTGCTCCTCTCGGTAGACAAAGAGGGAGCAGGAAGGGTTCGTGGCGTAGCAAACAGAAAGTAAAAGTTTTAAAAGAATTTTTTGCAAGTTTAGCCATGGGCGCTTCTCACTAGCACCCAATTTTTTGGCTCTGAATGAGCTGCAGTAAAAGTTTTAAAAGAATCTTTTGCAAGTTTAGCCATGGGCGCTTCTCACTTGCACCCATTTTTTTTGGCTCTGAATCAGCTGCAGTAAAAGTTTTAAAAGAGTCTTTTGCAAGTTTAGCCATGGGCGCTTCTCACTCACACCCAATTTTTTTGGCTCTAAATGAGCTGCAGTAAAAGTTTTAAAAGAATCTTTTGCACGTTTAGCCATGGGCGCTTCTCACTCGCACCCAATTTTTTTTGGCTCTGAATGAGCTGAAGTGCTCTCAGAGAACAAATGGAAAGATCAAAATTAAGAAAAAGGGAGAAAAACAGCACCCAATTTTTTGTTTAGCCATGGGCGCTTCTCACTCGCACCCAATTTTTTTGGCTCTGAATGAGCTGCAGTAAAAGTTTTAGAAGAATCTTTTGCAAGTTTAGCCATGGGCGCTTCTCACTCGCAACCAATTTTTTTGGCTCTGAATGAGCTGAAGTGCTCTCATAGAACAAATGGACAGATCAAAATTAAGAAAAATGGAGAAAAAGAGAGAGAGGGGGGATCCCGGGAGCGGAGACTGCTGCGGAACGTCTCAATGCAAAGTTATGCCATCTGCCCCCCCCCCGTACCCAGAGGGACGGGATAGCGGCACGGTGCGTTCTTTTTGTCCGGAAGTCTGGAAAGCGGTGAGGACGGAGTTACAGTTAGCCTACCCAGTATTTCAGGATCAACAAGGGAATAGATATGAGGAGCCACTAGACTTTAAAGTAGTTAAGTCTTTAGCTGAATCCGTGAGAACTTATGGGATTACAGCCTCCTTTACCGTGGCTCAAGTGGAAGCATTGCAAAGACACTGTATGACACCTAGTGACTGGTCAGGGTTAGCGCACGCCTGCCTGAGTCCAGGCCAATATTTAGACTGGAAAGCGATCTTAATTGAGTACGCTAATGAAGAGGCTGCTGCTAATCAGGCCGCAGGTAACCCGACCTGGGACAGGGACATGCTCTTGGTACAAGGACGCTTTACAAATCAACAGACAGGCTATCCAATACAGGTTTTTATCCAGATCTTTGTCTAGTTTTCTATTACAGAATTGGTCGTTTGAATTTGAAGATACCTTAAAAGAATTGAAGCTGGCCATAGTTAATGTGAATTCTACCCGCATGGACCTCTCTTTTGCATCCGGATTGTCATCTTGGCTGATCTCCGCTATGAATCATCTGAAGGAGTGGGGGGGCATGGGGGCTTTAGCAGGCCTTCTGTTACTGGTCTCCTTGGTTTGCTTGTGGTGTCTATGTAAGATCAGAGTAACACAAAAACGGAATGCAGTCATGATCGTCCAGGCCTTCTCGGCTATTGAGGCAGGTCAATCTCCCAAGGCATGGTTAGCCACCATAAAAATGTAAACACCAGGCACAGGCTGCGAGGCAAAGCACTGCAGGGAGAGTTAGCTGTGAAAGACTCTCTGAAGGGCAAGTCTGATTGCATGTGGGTTGGCATCCATGGTCCCACCTCCAGGGAAAAGATGCAAGACGGTTCTACGCCTATTTCAAGAGTTACTGGAGGTCAGACCTCTACCCTTGCCTGTTGCTTTGCGTGTTTTAAACAAAAAAGGGGGAACTGTAGAGAGCTGTGAGGTGCCGTGCTTTAAAGATGGCGCTGGCTTCTGCCTTCCGTCTTCCCAATGACAAGTGCTCTCCTGGACAATTAAGTCCTTATTTGGCTTCGGCCGTGATCTAGGCTTCCTTCCGCATATGTGGACCTATCTGCATTCACCACGTGGCTTACCAGGGTTGGCTGTTCAAAGGCTTCTTAAGTTTCGGGTGGGCTTTTCCCCGGGTCAGAAGATTGTTCAAGGTTCCTGAATAAACTGTTGAAAGAAGAGTCCGAGCGTTGTGACTACCTTGTTGGTCGAGGCGGTCGCAACAATTTCTAAAGTTCTTTGTTTAGAAAACAAACATCTTCATTCCCGAACACTCTGCTGTGTGGAATAAGCAAGTTGTGTTCTAGGAATCTGATGATTTCCTAGGAAGAAGGTTCAGTGCAGCAAGTTCAAACTTTCCATGTTAATGTAATCTAAAACGATGTATAACTTAGTAGATTGGCCTCATTTTCAAAGTAGTTTTTTGAGAAAACAAACATCTTCGTTGCCGAACACTACCTTGTGAAATAAGCTAGTTTGGTTCTAGGAGTCAGCTGCTTTCCTACGAAGAACCTTGATGGCAGGAAGTTCAAACTCTCCTTGTTTGTGTGATCTAACAAGATGTACAACTTCCAAGTTTCGCCTCATTTCTAAAGTAGTTTGTTTAGAAAACAAACATCTTCATTGCCAAACACTGTACTGTGTGAAATAAGCTAAGTCGGTTATAGCAATCTGTTTCTTTTCGACAAAGATGGTTGAGTGCAGCAAGTTCAAACTTTCCTTGTTAATGTTATTTAAAAAGATGTACTACTTAGTAGATTTGCCTCATTTCTAAAGTAGTTTGTTGACAAAACCAACATCTTCATTGCCGAACACTCTACTCTGTGAAATAAGCTAGGTGGGTTCTCAGAATCAGTTGCTTTCCTCCGAAGAAGGTTGAGTGCAGCAAGTTCTAACTTTCCTTGTTCGTGTCATCTCACAAGATGTCCAATTTACAAGTTTCTCTTCATTTCTAATCTACTTGGTTTAGAACAGACACATCTTCATTGCCCAACACTGGACTCTGTGATATAAGCTAGTTCGCTTCTAGGAATCAGTTTCTTTCCTACGAAGAAGGAAGAGTGCAGCAAGTTCAAACTTACCTTGTTTGTGTAATCTAATAAGATGTACAAGTTAGGAGATTCGCCTCATTTCTAATGTTCTTTGTTTAGAAAACAAAAATCTTCATTGCCGAACACTGTACTGTGTGAAATAAGCTAGTTCGGTTCTAGGAATCAGTTTCTTTTCCACGATGAAGGTTGATTGCAGCAAGTTCAAACTTTCCTTCTTAATGTAATCTAAAAAGATGTACAACGTAGTAGATTGGCATCATTTCAACAGGAGTTTGTTTAGGAAACAAACATCTTCATTGCCGAACCCTGTACTGTGTGAAATAATCTACTTCGGTTCAAGGAATCAGTTTCTTTCCTACGAAGACGGTTGAGTGCAGCAAGTTCAAACTTACCTTGTTTGTGTAATCTAACAAGATGTACAAGTTAGGAGATTCGCCTCAATTCTAAAGTTCTTTGTTTAGAAAACAAACATCTTCATTGCCGAACACGGTACACTGTGAAATAGGGTTGGTTCGTTCTAAGAATCAGTTTCTTTTGACCAAGATGTTTGAGTGGAACAAGGTCAAACTTTCCTTGTTAATGTAATGTAACAAGATGCATAGCTTAGTAGAGTCTCCTCATTTCTAATGTACTTTGATTAGAAAACAAACATCTTCATTGCCCAAACACTCTACTGTGTTAAGTAAGATAGTTCGGTTCTCCAATCATGTCTTTCCTACGGAGAAGGTTGAGTGCAGCAAGCTCAAACTTACCTTGTCTGTGTAATCTAACAAGATGTACAAGTTAGGAGATTCGCCTCATATCTAAAGTGGTTTGTTTAGAAAACAAACATCTTCATTCCCGAACACTCTGCTGTGTGGAATAAGCAAGTTGGGTTCTAGGAATCTGATGCTTTCCTACGAAGAAGGTTCAGTGCAGCAAGTTCAAACTTTCCATGTTAATGTAATCTAAAACGATGTATAACTTAGTAGATTGGCCTCATTTTTAAAGTAGTTTTTTGAGAAAACAAACATCTTCGTTGCCGAACACTACCTTGTGAAATAAGCTAGTTTGGTTCTAGGATTCAGCTGCTTTCCTACGAAGAACCTTGATTGCAGGAAGTTCAAACTCTCCTTGTTTGTGTGATCTAACAAGATGAACAACTTACAAGTTTCGCCTCATTTCTAAAGTAGTTTTTTTAGAAAACAAACATCTTCATTGCCGAACACTCTACTGTGTTAAGTAAGATAGTTCGGTTTTCCAATCATGTCTTTCCTACGGAGAAGGTTGAGTGCAGCAAGTTCAAACTTACCTTGTTTGTGTAATCTAACAAGATGTACAAGTTAGGAGATTCGCCTCATTTCTAAAGTAGTTTGTTTAGAAAACAAACATCTTCATTCCCGAACACTCTGCTGTGTGGATTAAGCAAGTTGGGTTCTAGGAATCTAATGCTTTCCTACGAAGAAGGTTCAGTGCAGAAAGTTCAAACTTTCCCTGTTAATGTAATCTCAAACGATGTATAACTTAGTAGATTGGCCTCATTTTTAAAGTAGTTTTTTGAGAAAACAAACATCTTCGTTGCCGAACACTACTGTGTGAAATAAGTTAGTTCGGTTCTAGGAGTCAGCTGCTTTCCTACGAAGAACCTTGATTGCAGGAAGTTCAAACTCTCCTTGTTTGTGTGATCTAACAAGATGTACAACTTACAAGTTTCGCCTCATTTCTAAAGTAGTTTGTTTAGAAAACAAACATCTTCATTGCCGAACAATGTACTGTGTGAAATAAGCTAAGTCGGTTATAGCAATCAGTTTCTTTTCGACAAAGATGGTTGAGTGCAGCAAGTTCAAACTTTCCTTGTTAATGTTATTTCAAAAGATGTACTACTTAGTAGATTTGCCTCATTTCTAAAGTAGTTTGTTGAGAAAACCAACATCTTCATTGCCGAACACTCTACTCTGTGAAATAAGCTAGGTGGGTTCTAAGAATCAGTTGCTTTCCTCCGACGAAGGTTGAGTGCAGCAAGTTCTAACTTTCCTTATTTGTGTAATCTCACAAGATGTACAATTTACAAGTTTCTCTTCATTCCTAATCTACTTGGTTTAGCACAGAAACATCTTCATTGCCCAACACTGGACTCTGTGATATAAGCTAGTTCGCTTCTAGGAATCAGTTTCTTTACTACGAAGAAGGAAGAGTGTAGCAAGTTCAAACTTACCTTGTTGGTGTAATCTGACAAGATGTACAAGTTAGTAGATTCGCCTCATTTCTCAAGTAGTTTGTTGAGAAAACAAACATCTTCATTGCCGAATACTGTACTGTGTGAAATAAGCTAGTTCGGTTCTAGGAATCAGTTTCTTTTCCACGAAGAATGTTGATTGCAGCAAGTTCAAACTTTCCTTGTTAATGTAATCTAAAAAGATGTACAACGTAGTAGATTGGCCTCGTTTCTACAGCAGTTTGATTAGGAAACAAACATCTTCATTGCCGTACACTGTACTGTGTGAAATAAGGTACTTTCGTTCTAGGAATCAGTTTCTTTCCTACGAAGAAGGTGGAGTGCAGCAAGTTCAAACTTACCTAATTTGTGTAATCTATCAAGATGTACAAGTTAGGAGATTCGCCTCATTTCTAATGTTCTTTGTTTAGAAAACAAACATCTTCATCGCCGAACACGGTACAGTTTGAAATAGGCAGGTTTCGTTCTAAGAATCAGTTTCTTTTGACCAAGATGTTTGAGTGGAACAAGTTCAAACTTTCCTTGTTAATGTAATGTAACAAGATGTATAGCTTAGTAGAGTCTCCTCATTTGTAATGTACTTTGATTAGAAAAGAAACATCTTCATTCCTGAACACTCTACTTTGTTAAGTAACATGGTTCGGTGCTCCAATCATGTCTTTCCTACGGAAATGGTTGAGTGCAGCAAGCTCAAACTTACCTTGTTTGTGTAATCTAACAAGATGTACAAGTTAGGACATTCGCCTCATTTCTAAAGTAGTTTGTTTAGAAAACCAACATCTTCATTCCCGAACACTCTGTTGTGTGGAATAAGCAAGTTGGGTTCGAGGAATCTGATGATTTCCTACGATGAAAGTTCATTGCAGCAAGTTCAAACTTTCCCTGTTAATGTAATCTCAAACGATTTATAACTTAGTAGATTGGCCTCATTTTTAAAGTAGTTTTTTGAGAAAACAAATATCTTCGTTGCCAAACACTACTCTGTGAAATAAGCTAGTTCGGTTCTAAGAGTCAGCTGCTTTCCTACGAAGAACCTTGATTGCAGGAAGTTCCAATTCTCCTTGTTTGTGTGATCTAACAAGATGTACAACTTACAAGTTTCGCCTCATTTCTAAAGTAGTTTGTTTAGAAAACAAACATCTTCTTTGCCGAGCACTGTACTGTGTGAAATAAGCTAAGTCGGTTATAGCAATCAGTTTCTTTTCGACAAAGATGGTTGAGTGCAGCAAGTTCAAACTTTCCTTGTTAATGTTATTTAAAAAGATGTACTACTTAGTAGATTTGCCTCATTTCTAAAGTAGTTTGTTGAGAAAACCAACATCTCCATTGCCGAACACTCTATTCTGTGAAATAAGCTAGGTGGATTCTAAGAATCAGTTGCTTACCTCGGGAGAAGGTTGAGTGCAGCAAGTTCTAACTTTCCTTGTTTGTGTAATCTCACAAGATGTACAATTTACAAGTTTCTCTTCATTTCTAATCTACTTGGTTTAGAACAGAAACATCTTCATTGCCCAACACTGGACTCTGTGATATAAGCTAGTTCGCTTCTAGGATTCATTTTCTTTACTACGAAGAAGGAAGAGTGAAGCAAGTTCAAACATACCATGTTTTTGTAATCTAACAAGATGTACTACTTCGTAGATTCGCCTCATTTCTAAAGTAGTTTGTTGAGAAAACAAACATCTTCATTGCCGAACACTGGACTGTGTGAAATAAGCTAGTTCGGTTCTAGGAATCAGTTTCTTTTCCATGACGAAGGTTGATTGCAGCAAGTTCAAACTTTCCTTGTTAATGTAATCTAAAAGGATGTACAACGTAGTAGATTGGCCTCGTTTCTACAGGAGTTTGTTTAGGAAACAAACATCTTCATTGCCGAACACTGTACTGCGTCAAATAAGCTAGATCGGTTCTAGGAATCAGTTTCTTTTCCACGAAGAAGGTTGATTGCAGCAAGTTCAATTTTCCTTGTTAATGTAATCTAAAAAGATGTACAACGTAGTAGAATGGCCTCGTTTCTACAGGAGTTTGTTTAGGAAACAAACATCTTCATTGCCAAACACTGTACTGTTATGGAGGAAGGGATATTATTTATTGAAGCTTACAGATCCAGGGGAAGTTCCATAATGGCAAGAGAAGTGGCCTGCTCTCCACAGGGCCAAGCAGAGAGAGAGAGAAACCAGCCAGCCACCATAGCACACAGAGCAAAAACTACAGCCAAAAGTTCACACAGCACACTTCAGGAACTCCTGCTAGGCACATTTGCACATCTTTACAATGGACTCTCAAACCATCACCACACCTTAAAACCGGGCCCCCAGTGACCTTGCCTCTAGCAAGGTTATTGCAGATGCAAACTATAAAATGATAAAACACTGAATATATTGGGGGACATATATTAAAAATACCACATTTGTGTAATCACACATGATGTACAATTTACAAGTTTCTCTTCATTTCTAAACTACTTGGATTAGAACAGAAACATCTTCATTGCCCAACACTGGACTCTGTGATATAAGCTAGTTCGCTTCTAGGAATCAGTTTCTTTACTACAAAGAAGGAAGAGTGCAGCAAGTTCAAACTTACCTTGTTGGTGTAATCCGGAAAGATGTACAAGTTCGTAGATTCGCCTCATTTCTAAAGTAGTTTGTTGAGAAAACAAACATCTTCATTGCCGAACACTGTACTGGGTGAAATAGGCTAGTTCGGTTCTAGGAAACAGTTTTTTCCATGACGAAGGTTGATTGCAGCAAGTTCAAACTTTCCTTGTTAATGTAATGTACAAAGATGTACAACGTAGTAGATTGGCCTCCTTTCTACAGGAGTTTGTTTAGGAAACAAACATCTTTATTGCCGAACACTGTACTGTGTGAAATAAGCTAGTTCGGTTCTAGGAATCAGTTTCTTTTCCACGAAGAAGGTTGATTGCAGCAAGTTCAAACTTTCCTTGTTAATGTAATCTAAAAAGATGTCCAACTTAGTGGATTGGCCTCATTTCTATAGGAGTTTGTTTAGAAAACAAACATCTTCATTGCCGAACCCTGTACTGTGTGAAATAAGCTACTTCGGTTCAAGGAATCAGTTTCTTTCCTACGAAGAAGGTTGAGTGCAGCAAGTTCAAACTTACCTTGTTTGTGTAATCTAACAAGATGCACAACTTAGGAGATTATCCTCATTTCTAAAGTTCTTTGTTTAGAAAACAAACATCTTCATTGCCGAACATGGTACAGTGTGAAATAGGCTGGTTTCATTCTAAGAATCACTTTCTTTTGATCAAGATGTTTGAGTGGAACAAGTTAAAACTTTCCTTGTTAATGTAATGTAACAAGATGAATAGCTTAGTAGAGTCTCCTCATTTCTAATGTACTTTGATTAGAAAACAGACATCTTCATTGCCGAACAGTCTACTGTGTTAAGTAAGATACTTCGGTTCTCGAATCATGTCTTTCCTACGGAGAAGGTTGAGTGCAGAAAGTTCAAACTTACCTTGTTTGTGTAATCTAACAAGACGTACAATTTAGGAGACTCGCCTCATTTCTAAAGTAGTTTGTTGAGAAAACCAACATCTTCATTGCCGAACATTCTACTCTGTGAAATAAGCTAGGTGGGTTCTAAGAATCAGTTGCTTTCCTACGAAGAAGGTTGAGTGCAGCAAGTTCAAACTTTCCCTGTTTGTGTAATCTACAAAGATGTACAATTTAGTAGATTCTCTTCATTTCTAAAGTAGTTGGTTTAGAAAAGAAACATCTTCATTGCCCAACACTGGACTCTGTGAAATAAGGTAGTTCGGTTCTAGGAATCAGTTTTTTTACTACAAAGAAGGAAGAGTTCAGCAAGTTCAAACTTACCCTGTTGGTGTAATCTAACAAGATGTACAAGTTAGTAGATTCGCCTCATTAATAAAGTAGTTTGTTGAGAAAACAAACATCTTCATTGCCGAACACTGTACTGTGAAATAAGCTAGTTCGGGTTCTAGGAATCAGTTTCTTTTCCACAAAGAAGTTTGATTGCAGCAAGTTCAAACTTTCCTTGTTAATGTAATCTAAAAAGATGTACAAGTTAGTAGATTGGCCTCATTTCTACAGGAGTTTGTTTAGAAAACAAACATCTTCATTTGCGAACACTGTACTGTGTGAAATAAGCTCATTCGGTTCTAGTATTCAGTTTCTTTTCCACAAAGAAGGTTGATTGCAGCAAGTTCAAACTTTCCTTGTTAATGTAATCTAAAAAGATGTACAACTTAGTAGATTGGCCTCATTTCTACAGTAGTTTGTTTAGAAAACAAACATCTTCATTGCCGAACCCTGTACTGTGTGAAATGAGCTACTTCTGTTCAAGGAATCAGTTTCTTTTCCTACGAAGAAGTTTGAGTGCAGCAAGTTCAAACTTACCTTGTTTGTGTAATCTAACAAGATGTACAAGTTAGGAGATTCGCCTCATTTCTAAAGTAGTTTGTTTAGAAAACAAACATCTTCATTCCCGAACACTCTGCTATGTGGAATAAGCAAGTTGGGTTCTAGGAATCTGATGCTTTCCTACGAAGAAGGTTCAGTGCAGCAAGTTCAAACTTTCCCTGTTAATGTAATCTAAAACGATGTATAACTTGTTAGATTGGCCTCATTTTTAAAGTAGTTTTTTGAGAAAACAAACATCTTCGTTCCCGAATGCTACAGTTTGAAATAAGCTAGTTTGGTTCTAAGAGTCAGCTGCTTTCCTACGAAGAACCTTGATGGCAGGAAGTTCAAACTCTCCTTGTTTGTGTGATCTAACAAGATATACAACTTACAAGTTTCGCCTCATTTCTAAAGTAGTTTGTTTAGAAAACAAACATCTTCATTGCCGAACACTGTACTGTGTTAAATAAGCTAAGTCGGTTATAGCAATCAGTTTCTTTTCGACAAAGATGGTTGAGTGCAGCAAGTTCAAACTTTCCTTGTTAATGTTATTTAAAAAGATGTACTACTTATTAGATTTGCCTCATTTCTAAAGTAGTTTGTTGAGAAAACCAACATCTTCATTGCCCAACACACTCTACTCTGTGAAATAAGCTAGGTGGGTTCTAAGAATCAGTTGCTTTCCCAAAAAGGTTGAGTGCAGCAAGTTCTAACTTTCCTTGTTTGTGTAATCTCACAAGATGTACAATTTACAAGTTTCTCTTCATTTCTAAACTGTTTGGTTTAGAGCAGAAACATCTTCATTGCCCAACACTGGACTCTGTGATATAAGCTAGTTCGCTTCTAGGAATCAGTTTCTTTACTACGAAGAAGGAAGTGTGCAGCAAGTTCAAACTTACCTTGTTGGTGTAATCTAACAAGATGTACAAGTTATTAGATTCGCCTCATTTCTACATTAGTTTGTTTAGAAAACAAACATCTTCATTGCCGAACACTGTACTGTGTGAAATAAGCTAGTTCGGTTCTAGGAATCAGTTTCTTTTCTACGGAGATGGTTGAGTGCAGCAAGTTCAAACTTTCGTTATTAATGTAATATAAAAAGATGTACAACTTAGAAGATCGGCCTAATTGCTACAGTAGTTTGTTTAGAAAACAAACATCTTCATTGCCGAACACTGTACTGTGTGAAATAAGCTAGTTCGGTTCTAGGAATCAGTTTCTTTTCCTTGAAGAAGAAGGTTGAGTGCAGCAAGTTCAAACTTTCCTTGTTAATGTAATCTAAAAAGATGTACAACTTAGTAGATTGGCCTCATTTCTAAAGTAGTTTGTTTAGAAAACAAACATCTTCATTGCCGAACCCTGTACTGTGTGAAATAAGCTATTTCTGTTCTAGGAATCAGTTTCTTTCCTACGAAGAAGGTTGAGTGCAGCAAGTTCAAACTTACCTTGTTTGTGTAATTTAACAAGATGTACAAGTTAGTAGATTCGCCTCATTTCTAAAGTAGTTTTTTAGAAAACAAACATCTTCATTCCCAAACACTCTACTGTGTGAAATAAGCTAGTTGGGTTCTAGGAATCTGTTGCTTTCCTACGAAGAAGGTTGAGTGCAGCAAGTTCAAACTTTCCCTGTTAATGTAATCTAACAAGATGTACAACTTAGTTAGATTGGCCTCATTTTTAAAGTAGTTTTTTGAGAAACCAAACATCTTCATTGCCAAATACTGTAATGGGTGAAATAAGCTAGTTCAGTTCTAGGAATCAGTTGCTTTCCTACGAGGAACGTTGGGTGCAGCAAGTTCAAACTTTCCTTGTTTGTGTAATCTAACAAGATGTACAACTTACAAGTTAAGCCTCATTTCTAAAGTAGTTTGTTTAGAAAACAAACATCTTCATTGCCGAACACTGTACTGTGTGAAATAAGCTAGTTCGGTTCTAGGAATCAGTTTCTTTTCGACGAAGATGGTTGAGTGCAGCAAGTTCAAACTTTCGTTGTTTATGTTATATAAAAAGATATACAACTTAGTAGATTTGCCTCATTTCTAAAGTAGTTTGTTGAGAAAACAAACATCTGCCTTGCCGAACACTCTACTCTGTGAAATAACCTAGTTGGGTTCTTAAGAATCAGTTGCTTTTCGAAGAAGAAGGTTGAGTGCAGCAATTTTTAACTTTCCTTGTTTGTGTAATCTAACAAGATGTACAATTTAGTAGTTTCTCTTCATTTCTAAAGTAGTTTGTTTAGAAAACAAAAATCTTCATTGCTGAACACTGTTCTCTGTGAAAAAAGCCAGTTTGGTTCTAGGAATCAGTTACTTTCCTACGAAGAATGTTGAGTGCAGCAAGTTCAAACTTTCCTTGTTTGTGTAACCTAACAAGATGTACAAGTTAGTAGATTCGTTTCATTTCTAAAGTAGTTTGTTGAGAAAACAAACATCTTCATTGCCGAACACTGTACTGTGTGAAATAAGCTAGTTCGGTTCTAGGAATCAGTTTCTTTCCCACAAAGAAGGTTGAGTGCAGCAAGTTCAAACTTTCCTTGTTAATGTAATCTAAAAAGATGTACAAGTTAGTAGATTGGCCTCATTTCTAAAGTAGTTTTTTAGAAAACAAACATCTTCATTGCCGAACACTGTACTGTGTGAAATAAGCTAGTTCGGTTCTAGGAATCAGTTTCTTTTCCACAAAGAAGGTTGATTGCAGCAAGTTCAAACTTTCCTTGTTAATGTAATCTAAAAAGATGTACAACTTAGTAGATTGGCCTCATTTCTAAAGTAGTTTGTTTAGAAAACAAACATCTTCATTGCCAAACACTGTACTGTGTGAAATAAGCTGGTTCTGTTCTAGGAATCAGTTTCTTTCCTACGAAGAAGGTTGAGTGCAGCAAGTTCAAACTTACCTTGTTTGTGTAATCTAACAAGATGTACAAGTTAGTAGATTCGCCTCATTTCTAAAGTAGTTTGGTTTAGAAAACAAACATCTTCATTGCCGAACACTGTACAGTGTGAAATAGGCTGGTTTCTGTTCTAAGAATCACTTTCTTTTGACCAAGATGGTTGAGTGGAACAAGTTAAAACTTTCCTTGTTAATGTAATCTAACAAGATGAATAGCTTAGTAGAGTCTCCTCATTTCTAATGTACTTTGATTAGAAAACAAACATCTTCATTGCGAACACTGTACTGTGTGAAATAAGCTAGTTCGGTTCTCAGAATCAGTTGCTTTCCTACAAAGAAGGTTGAGTGCAGCAAGTTCAAACTTTCCTTGTTTGTGTAATCTAACAAGATGTACAATTTAGTAGATTCGCCTCATTTCTAAAGTAGTTTGTTGAGAAAAACAAACATCTTCATTGCCGAACACTGTACTGTGTGAAATAAGCTAGTTGGGTTCTAAGAATCAGTTGCTTTCCTACGAAGAATGGTTGAGTGCAGCAAGTTCAAACTTTCCTTGTTTGTGTAATCTAACAAGATGTACAATTTAGTAGATTTCTTCATTTCTAAAGTAGTTTGTTTAGAAAACAAACATCTTCATTGCCCAACACTGTACTGTGTGAAATAAGCTAGTTCTGTTCTAGGAATCAGTTGCTTTCCTACAAAGAAGGTTGAGTGCAGCAAGTTCAAACTTTCCCTGTTGGTGTAATCTAACAAGATGTACAAGTTAGTAGATTCGCCTCATTTCTAAAGTAGTTTGTTGAGAAAACAAACATCTTCATTGCCGAACACTGTACTGTGTGAAATAAGCTAGTTCGGTTCTAGGAATCAGTTGCTTTTTCCACGAAGAAGGTTGAGTGCAGCAAGTTCAAACTTTCCTTGTTAATGTAATCTAACAAGATGTACAAGTTAGTAGATTGGTTTCATTTCTAAAGTAGTTTGTTTAGAAAACAAACATCTTCATTGCCGAACACTGTACTGTGTGAAATAAGCTAGTTTCGGTTCAGGAATCAGTTTCTTTTCCACAAAGAAGGTTGAGTGCAGCAAGTTCAAACTTTCCTTGTTAATGTAATCTAAAAGATGTACAACTTAGTAGATTGGCCTCATTTCTAAAGTAGTTTGTTTAGAAAACAAACATCTTCATTGCCAAACCCTGTACTGTGTGAAATAAGCTACTTCGGTTCTAGGAATCAGTTTCTTTCCTACAAAAGAAGGTTGAGTGCAGCAAGTTCAAACTTACCTTGTTTGTGTAATCTAACAAGATGTACAAGTTAGTAGATTCGCCTCATTTCTAAAGTAGTTTGTTTAGAAAACAAACATCTTCATTGCCGAACTTTGTACAGTGTGAAATAGCTGGTTTTGTTCTCTAGGAATCACTTGCTTTTTTGACCAAGATGTTTGAGTGCAACAAGTTAAAACTTTCCTTGTTAATGTAATCTAACAAGATGTACAGCTTAGTAGATTTCTCCTCATTTGTAATGTAGTTTCTTTAGAAAACAAACATCTTCATTGCCGAACACTGTACTGTGTGAAATAAGCTAGTTCGGTTCTAGGAATCATGTCTTTCCTACAAAGAAGGTTGAGTGCAGCAAGTTCAAACTTTCCTTGTTTGTGTAATCTAACAAGATGTACAATTTAGTAGATTCGCCTCATTTCTAAAGTAGTTTGTTGAGAAAACAAACATCTTCATTGCCAAACACTGTACTGTGTGAAATAAGCTAGTTGGGTTCTAGGAATCAGTTGCTTTCCTACAAAGAAGGTTGAGTGCAGCAAGTTCAAACTTTCCTTGTTTGTGTAATCTAACAAGATGTACAATTAGTAGATTTCGTTTCATTTCTAAACTAGTTTGTTTAGAAACAAACATCTTCCTGTTAATGTAATCTAAAACTCACTGTATAAATTAGTAATTGGCCTCTTTTTTTTTTTTTTTTTTTATCAATATATATTTTTATTTATATTATTCTGATTTTACATTCATAGTATTGGTTCCATTGTCCTCCTCCCCCTTCCTCCCACTTTCAAAGGGGCCCTCATCAATGGGGAATGTTTATCATGCATTGTGAGTTTGCTCAAGAGTTCTGGTGGATAGGCCCCAGTCTCTGTGCATAATGCCCCAACTTGTGACTCTAACAATCTTTCCCCCCTCTTCCGCGAGTTTCCCTGAGCCACATTGGGGTCATTTTAGTTCTGCTTCCTTGATGAGGTTTTGGGAGCCTCTGTGTCTCTGGATATCTGGCTAATGACTGGAGTTGGATGTTCTCTGTATTTATCTCCTTCAGCCTTTTTCTGGTGTTGTGATTGCCTTGAGCGCTGTATTCTTGCCCTTCCCCTGCGTTGTTCTATGGTTTCAGCTGGTGAGGTGTGGTTAGCTGATCCTCCCTTCAGGTTCATTGTCCACCTGAAAAGAGATAAGCAAATTCTCCAACGGAGAGAGAAGTTAGTACTAGATAGAAGGGATAACCATATATGTTTTGGAGGAACTTTATATGCATTGGCTCTCTTCTAGCCTACTTTTGGTGGCCACTAGATCTTGGAGACTGAGCTCATTTTTTTGTACATGGCTTTGACTTATTTCCCAGTTCCAGCAATGAGTTCCATTCCACTGAGTGGATCTATTAGCCAAATCAAGAACAGTTGGTTACCCCCCATGGCTGTTTGCCACTACTGCACTTGTATGAGCATTACGTCAGATGGTTTCCTGCTGGGTATCTTAGACTGCAAGTTGTTTGGACCAATGTCAGACATTTTCCCCCAGTTGCTCATGTAGCACCCTCTGGTACTAGACTCGCTAACTGTCTGGGGACTGACCTTCTTCCAGATTCTGGCCAGGTCTCTCTGTGTTTGGTCTTACACACGTATGCTGTCTTCGACAGTAGGGTCTTACCATTAACCTTTGGTGGGTCACCAAGTACTCTGACAGAAGTCTGTCTTTTTTGGGAAACCTTGTAGGTGTTTCAGATCAACAGCTCATTGTGGAAGTTAACCCCTTGCTGGCACTGGGAGTTATAAGTCTGCACCTAGGAAGGTGAGGGAGGAAAAAGATATATAATGTAAAAAGAGAAAGTGAGTATAGAGAGGAGAGGAGAGAGAGAGAGAGAGAGAGAGAGAGAGAGAGAGAGAGAGAGAGGGAGGAGAGAGAAGAGAAAGAGAAGCAGGACAAGATTAAAGTTGGCCTTCATCATGTTCTCTCCAGGTTCCTGTGGTTCAGTATTCCCTCCGTAGGCCTGCTGAAGGATCACTGTTTTAGCCTGTTGTCCAGAGTAAAGGGTTTTGTATTATTTTTCCCTTTTGGGTCCCAATTTGTATCCCCCCCTTGTCCTCCCTCCCACCCTCTGATTCCCTCCCACCATTACCCTCCCTCCATCCCACCCTCCTTCGTGTCTTGTCCCCAGAGTATTTATTAGGTTTGTCCACATGTCACGTGGAATCCGGTTAGGGGCTACAGATAAATGAGACCATGCGACGATTATCTTTTTGTGCTTGGGTGAGCTCACTGAGGATGATCTTTTCCATGTTTGACCATTTTTTTCAAATTTCCTTATTTCATCTTTCCTTACTGCTATGTAGAATTCCATAGTATATATATACCCCATCTTTGTTATCCATTCATCTAGTGATGGACACTTGGGTTGATTCCAGCTCTTTGCTATTATGAATTGAGCAGCTATAAACATGGTTGGACAAATGTTTCTGATCTGAGGCTTGGGCCTTTAGGGGAAATGCCCACTAAGGGAATAACTGGATCCATTGGTAAGTCTATGGTCATCCTTTTCAATAGTCTCCATATTGCTGTCCATAGTGGTTGAACCATTTTACATTCCACCAACAGTGAAGACTTGTTCCTATTTCTCCACAGCCTCGCCAGCATTTGTTTTCATTTTTTTTTTAATGTTAGCCATCCTTACTGGGGTAAGGTGGAATCTCATTGTTGTTTTAATTTGCATTTTCCTGATGATTAGGGATGTTGAACATTTTCTTAAATGTGTGTTTGCTATTTGTATTTCTTCCTCTGAGAACTCCCTGTGCAGTTCTCTGCCCCACTTTGTGAGTGGGTTGATTGGTGATTTATTGTTTAGGTTTTGGAGTTCTTTGTAGATTCTAGAAATTAGGCCTTTGTCAGTTGTATAGCTGGTGAAAATTTTCTCCCATTCTGTGGGTATTCTGCTGGCTTTGGTTATTATATTTTTGTCAGTGAAAAAGCTTTTCAGCTTCATGAGATCCCAATGGTTGAGTGATTGTTTAATTTCCTGAGCTGCTGAGGTTTTGTTCAGGAAATCTTTTCCCACTCCTATATCATGGAAGGTTCCTCCTATTTTTTCTTCCAGTAGTAGCAGAGTTTCTGGTTTTATATTAAGGTCTTTTATCCATTTGGACTTAATTTTTGTGCATGGAGAGATGTGTATGTCGAGTTTCATTTTCCTACATATGGTTGTCCAGTTTGTCCAGCACCATTTGTTGAAGATGCTGTCCTTTTTCCATTCTACATTGCTAGGGCCTTTGTCAAATATCAAGTAGCTATAGTTTCTTGACCCAAAGTCTGGGTCTTCAATTCTGTTCCATTGGTCTATATTCCTGTTTTTGTGCCAGTACCAGGTTGTTTTTATTACAATGGCTTTGTAGTATAACTTTAGATCAGGTATGGTGATGCCTCCAGAGGTGTTTCTTTTGCTGAGGATGAGCTTGGATATCCGAGGCCTTCTGCCTTTCCATATGAATTTTGAGATACTTTTTCTATCTCATTGAAGAAGGAAGTTGGGATTTTTATCGGCATTGCATTGAATCTATAAAGTGCTTTTGGTAAAATTGCCATTTTCACAATGTTAATTCTACCAATCCAGGAGCATGGGAGGTCTTTCCATTTTTGTAGGACCTCCTCAATTTCTTTTTGAGAGTTTTTATGTTTTCATTGTATAGGTCTTTCACTTCCTTAGTTAATGTTATTCCAAGGTATTTTATTTTCTTTGTTGCAATTGAAAATGGGACGATGTTAGTTATTTCTTTTTCTGTCTCTTTGTCCTTTGCATACAAAAAGGCTACTGATTTCTGTGCATTGATTTTGTATCCTGCTACTTTGCTGAAGGCGCTAATCACCTTTAAGAGTTTTGGGATGGAAGTTCTTGGGTCACTTATGTATAGAATCATGTCATCTGCGAATAGGGCTAACTTAACTTCTTCCTTTCCAATTTGTATCCCTTTGATTTCTTTCTCCTGTCTTATTGCTTGAGCTAATACTTCTAGCACTATGTTGAAGAGCAGAGGTGAGAGTGGACACCCCTGCCTTGTTCCTGACCTCAATGGGAATTCCTTCAGCCTCTCCCCATTAAGAATTACTTGGGCTTTAGGTGCTTTATATATAGCCTTTATTATGTTGAGATAAGGGCCGTCCATACCTATTCTCTCCAATGTTTTGATCATGAAGTGATGTTGTATTTTGTCAAAGGCCTTTTCTGCATCTATCGAAATGACCATGTGGTTTTTGTGTTTCAGCTTGTTTATGTGGTGTATTACATTGACCGATTTCCTTATGTTGAACCATCCCTGCGTTCCAGGGATGAAGCCTACTTGATCAAGGTGGATAATGCTTTTGATGTACTGTTGAATTCGGTTTGCAAGAATTTTGTTCAGGATCTTTGCATCTATGTTCATCAGAGAAATGGGCCTATAATTTTCCTTTCTTGTGGCATCCCTTCCTGGTTTTGGAATTAGGGTGATACTAGCTTCATAAAAAGAGTTAGGGATCTCTCCCTGTTCTCCTATTGTGTGGCAGAGTTTGAGAAGAATTGGTTTCAGTTCTTCCATGAAGGTTTGGTAGAATTCTGCTGAGAAACCATCTGGTCCTGGACTCTTCTTTTTGGGGAGGTGTTTGATTACCTCTTCTATCTCTAAGGGTGTGATGGGTTTGTTTAGGAAATTAATCTGCTCTGGGCTTAGCTTTGGTAGGTGGTATGTGTCTAGAAATTCATCCATTTCCTCCATATTTTCCTGTTTTATGGAGTAGAGGTTTTTAAAATAAGTCCTAATAACTCTTCCTATTTCGCTCATGTCTGTTGTGATCTCTCCCTTTTCATTTCTAATTTTGTTGATTTGAAGTGTTTCTTTTTTCTGCTTGATCAAATTGGCCAGGGGTGTATCAATCTTGTTAATTTTTTCGAAGAACCAGCTCTTTGTTTCGTCAATTTTCTTAATTGTCCTCTTAGTTTCCAATTCATTAATTTCTGCTCTGATTTTAATTATTTCTTTCCGTCTGGAAATTTTTGGGTTGGCTTCTTCTAGCTTTTCCAATGCTTTTAGGTGAATGGTCAGGTTATTGATTTGGGATCTTTCTATTTTTCTTATGATGGCATTTAGTGCTATGATTTTTCCCCTAAGGACTGCCTTCATTGTGTCCCACAAGTTTTGGTATGATGTGTTCTCATTGTCATTGAGTTCTAGAAATTTTGCAATTTCATTCTTTATTTCATCCACAACCCATTTGTTGTTTAAAAGTGTGTTGTTCAATTTCCAGGAGGTAGAGGGATTCCTGGTGTACTTTTTGTTGTTAATTTCTAGCATTACAGCATTGTGGTCTGATATCATGCAGGAAATTACATCAATTTTCTTGAAAGTGTGGAGGCAGGCTTTGTGGCCTAGTACATGATCTATTTTAGAGAAGGTTCCATGTGCTGCTGAGAAGAATGTGTAATCTGTAGATTTTGGGTGGAATGTTCTATATACGTCTGTTAGGTCTAGTTGCTCTATGGTGTTGTTGAGCTCTCTTACTTCTCTATTAATTTTCTGTTTGGATGATCTATCCATTGTTGATAGTGGAGTATTGAAGTCCCCGACTATGATGGTGTTGGTGTTTATTTCTGTTTTGTTGCCAAGTAGATTTTGCTTTATGAATTGTGGTGCACCTGTGTTTGGTGCATAAATATTGATGATTGTGATGTCCTCTTGTTGGATTGTTCCCTTGATAAGTAAGAAGTGGCCTTCTTTGTCTTTTTTGGTTAATTTTGGTTTGAAGTCTATTTTATCTGATATAAGTATAGCTACGCCTGCTTTTTTTGTGTTTGTGTTTGCTTGGAATATCATTTTCCACCCTTTCACCCTAAGGAGGTGTCTGTCTTTAGTGGTGAGGTGGGTTTCTTGAAGACAGCAGATTGAGGGGTCCAGTTTTCTGATCCACCCTGTTAGCTTATGCCTTTTGATGGGTGAATTGAGGCCATTAATGTTCAGAGATATTAGTCTGAGGTTTGATTTAATACCAGCCATATTGTAGTGGGTTGTGGTCATTGTGGGTTTTTTGATTGGCCTTATTTTTAAAGTAGTTTTTTGAGAAAACAAACATCTTCGTTGCCGAACACTAATGTGTGAAATAAGCTAGTTCGGTTCTAGGAATCATTTTCTTTTCCACGACGAAGATTGATTGCAGCAAGTTCAAACTTTCCTTGTTAATTTTATTTAAAAAGATGTACTACTTAGTAGATTTCCCTAATTTCTAAAGTAGTTTGTTGAGAAAACCAACATCTTCATTGCCGAACACTCTACTCTGTGAAATAAGCTAGGTGGGTTCTCAGAATCTGTTGCTTTCCACCGAAGAAGGTTGAGGGCAGCAAGTTCTAACTTTCCTTGTTTGTGTAATCTCACAAGATGTACAATTTACGAGTTTCTCTTCATTTCTAAACTACTTGGTTTAGAACAGAAACATCTTCATTGCCCAACACTGGACTCTGTGATATAAGGTAGTTCGCTTCTAGGAATCAGTTTTTTTACTACAAAGAAGGAAGAGTTCAGCAAGTTCAAACTTACCCTGTTGGTGTAATCTGACAAGATGTACAAGTTAGTAGATTCGCCTCATTTCTAAAGTAGTTTGTTGAGAAAACAAACATCTTCATTGCCGAACACTGGACTGTGTGAAATAAGCTAGTTCGGTTCTAGGAATCATTTTCTTTTCCACGACGAAGGTTGATTGCAGCAAGTTCAAACTTTCCTTGTTAATGTAATCTGAAAAGATGTACAACGCAGTAGATTGGCCTCGTTTCTACAGGAGTTTGTTTAGGAAACAAACATGTTCATTGCCGAACACTGTACTGTGTGAAATAAGCTAGTTTGGTTCTAGGAATCAGTTTCTTTTCCACGAAGAAGGTTGATTGCAGCAAGTTCAAACTTTCCGTGTTAATGTAATCTAAAAAGATGTACAACTTAGTAGATTGGCCTCATTTTTACAGGAGTTTGTTTAGAAAACAAACATCTTCATTGACGAACCCTGTACTGTGTGAAATAACCTACTTCGGTTCTAGGAATCAGTTTCTTTCCTACGAAGAAGGTTGAGTACAGCAAGTTCAAAATTACCTTGTTGGTGTAATCTAACAAGATGTACAAGTTAGGAGATTCGCCTCATTTCTAAAGTAGTTTGTTGAGAAAACAAACATCTTCATTGCTGAACACTGTACAGTGTGAAATAAGCTAGTTCGGTTCTAGGAAACATTTTCTTTTCCACGACGAAGATTGATTGCAGCAAGTTCAAACGTTCCTTGTTAATATTATTTAAAAAGATGTACTACTTAGTAGATTTCCCTCATTTCTAAAGTAGTTTGTTGAGAAAACCAACATCTTCATTGCCGAACACTCTACTCTGTGAAATAAGCTAGGTGGGTTCTCAGAATCTGTTGCTTTCCTCCGAAGAAGGTTGAGTGCAGCAAGTTCTAACTTTCCTTGTTTGTGTAATCTCACAAGATGTACAATTTACAAGTTTCTCTTCATTTCTAAACTACTTGGTTTAGAACAGAAACATCTTCATTGCCCAACACAGGACTCTGTGATATAAGCTAGTTCGCTTCTAGGAATCAGTTTCTTTACTACGAAGAAGGACGAGTGCAGCAAGTTCAAAGTTACCTTGTTGGTGTAATCTGACAAGATGTACAAGTTAGTAGATTCGCCTCATTTCTAAAGTAGTTTGTTGAGAAAACAAACATCTTCATTGCCGAACACTGGACTGTGTGAAATAAGCTAGTTCGGTTCTAGGAATCAGTTTCTTTTCCACGACGAAGGTTGATTGCAGCAAGTTCAAACTTTCCTTGTTAATGTAATCAGAAAAGATGTACAACGCAGTAGATTGGCCTCGTTTCTACAGGAGTTTGTTTAGGAAACAAACATGTTCATTGCCGAACACTGTACTGTGTGAAATAAGCTAGTTTGGTTCTAGGAATCAGTTTCTTTTCCACGAAGAAGGTTGATTGCAGCAAGTTCAAACTTTCCTTGTTAATGTAATCTAAAAAGATGTACAACTTAGTAGATTGGCCTCATTTTTACAGGAGTTTGTTTAGAAAACAAACATCTTCATTGACGAACCCTGTACTGTGTGAAATAACCTACTTCGGTTCTAGGAATCAGTTTCTTTCCTACGAAGAAGGTTGAGTGCAGCAAGTTCAAACTTACGTTGTTTGTGTAATCTAACAAGATGTACAAGTTAGGAAACTCGCCTAATTTCTAAAGTTCTTTGTTTAGAAAACAAACATCTTCATTGCCGAACACGGTACAGTGTGAAATAGGCTGGTTTCGTTCTAAGAATCAGTTTCTTTTGACCAAGATGTTTGAGTGGAACAAGTTCAAACTTTCCTTGTTAATGTAACGTAACAAGATGTATAGCTCAGTAGAGTCTCCTCCTTTCTAATGTACTTTGATTAGAAAACAAACATCTTCATTGCCGAACTCTCTACTGTGTTAAGTAAGATAGTTCGGTTCTCCAATCATGTCTTTCCTACGGAGAAGGTTGAGTGCAGCAAGTTCAAACTTACCTTGTTTGTGTAATCTAACAAGATGTACAAGTTAGTAGATTTGCCTCATTTCTAAAGTAGTTTGTTTAGAAAACAAACATCTTCATTCCCAAACACTCTGCTGTGTGGAATAAGCAAGTTGGGTTCTAGGATTCTGATGCTTGCCTACGAAGAAGGTTCAGTGCAGCAAGTTCAACCTTTCCCTTTTAATGTAATGTAAAACGATGTATAACTTAGGAGATTGGCCTCATTTTTAAAGAAGTTTTTTGAGAAAACAAACATCTTCATTGCCGAACACTACTGTGTGAAATAAGCTAGTTCGGTTCTAGGAGTCAGCTGCTTTCCTACGAAGAACCTTGATTGCAGGAAGTTCAAACTCTCCTTGTTTGTATGATCTAACAAGATGTACAACTTACAAGTTTCGCCTCATTTCTAAAGTAGTTTGTTTAGAAAACAAACATCTTCATTGCCGAACACTGTACTGTGTGAAATAAGCTAAGTCGGTTATAGCAATCAGTTTCTTTTCGACAAAGATGGTTGAGTGCAGCAAGTTCAAATTTTCCTTGTTAATGTTATTTAAAAAGATGTACTACTTAGTAGATTTGCCTCATTTCTAAAGTAGTTTGTTTAGAAAACAAACATCTTCATGGCCGAACACTGTACTGTGTGAACGAAGCTAGTTCGGTTCTAGGAATCAGTTTCTTTTCCACGAAGGTTGATTGCAGCAAGTTCAAACTTTCCTTGTTAATGTAATCTGAAAAGGTGTACTACTTAGTAGATTGGCCTCATTTCTACAGGAGTTTGTTTAAAAAAGAAACATCTTCATTGCTGCACCCTGTCCTGTGTGAAATAAGCTATTTCGGTTCCAGGAATCAGTTTTTTTTCATACGAACAAGGTTCAGTGCAGCAAGTTCAAACTTACCTTGTTTGTGTAATCTAACAAGATGTACAAGTTAGGAGATTCGCCTCATTTCTAAAGTTCTTTGTTTAGAAAACAAACATCTTCATTGCCGAACATGGTACAGTGTGAAATAGGCTGGTTTCATTCTAAGAATCAGTTTCTTTTGACCAAGATGTTTGAGTGGAACAAGTTCAAACTTTCCTTGTTAATGTAATGTAACAATATGTATAGCTTAGTAGAGTCTCCTCATTTCTAAAGTACTTTGATTAGAAAACAAACATATTCATTGCTGAACACTCTACTGTGTTAAGTAAGATAGTTCGGTTCTCCAATCATGTGTTTCCTATGGAGAAGGTTGAATGCAGCAAGTTGAAACTTACCTTGTTTGTGTAATCTAACAAGATTTACAAGTTAGGAGATTCGCCTAATTTCTAAAGTAGTTTGTTTAGAAAACAAACATCTTCATTACCGAACACTCTGCTGTGTGGAATAAAAAAGTTGGGTTCTAGGAATCTGATGCTTTCCTACGAAGAAGGTTCAGTGCAGCAAGTTCAAACTTTCCCTGTTAATGTAATCTAAAACGATGTATAACTTAGTAGATTGGCCTCATTTTTAAAGTAGTTTTTTGAGAAAACAAACATCTTCGTTGCTGAACACTACTGTGTGAAATTAGCTAGTTCGGTTCTCGGAGTCAGCTGCTTTCCTACGATGAACCTTGATCGCAGGAAGTTGAAACTCTCCTTGTTTGTGTGATCTAACAAGATGTACAACTTACAAGTTTTGCCTCATTTCTAAAGTAGTTTGTTTAGAAAACAAACATCTTCATTGCCGAACAATGTACTGTGTGAAATAAGCAAACTCGGTTATAGCAATCAGATTCTTTTCGACAAAGATGGTTGAGTGCAGCAAGTTCAAACTTTCCTTATTAATGTTATTTAAAAAGATGTACTACTTAGTAGATTTGCCTCATTTCTAAAGTAGTTCATTGAGAAAACGAACATCTTCATTGCCGAACACTCTACTCTGTGAAATAAGCTAGGTGGGTTCTAAGAATCAGTTGCTTTCCTACAAAGAAGTTTGAGTGCAGCAAGTTCTAAATTTCCTTGTTTGTGTAATCTCAAAAGATGTACAATTTACAATTTTCTCTTCATTTCTAAACTACTTGGTTTAGAACAGAAACATTTTCATTGCCCAACACTAGACTCTGTGATATAAGCTAGATCGCTTCAAGGAATCAGTTTCATTACTACAAAGAAGGAAGAGTGCACTAAGTTCAAACTTATCTTTTTGGTGTAATCTAACAAGATGTACAAGTTAGTAGATTCACCTCATTTCTAAAGTAGTTTGTTGAGAAAACAAACATCTTCATTGCCGAACACTGTACTGTGTGAAATAACCTAGTTCGGTTCTAGGAATCAGTTTCTTTTCCACGACGAAGGTTGATTGCAGCAAGTTCAAACTTTCCTTGTTAATGTAATCTAAAAAGATGTACAACATAGGAGATTGGCTTCGTTTGTACAGGAGTTTGTTTAGGAAACAAACATCTTCATTGCCGAACACTGTACTGTGTGAAATAAGCTAGTTCGGTTCTAGGAATCAGTTTCTTTTCCACGAAGAAGGTTGATTGCAGCAAGTTCAAACTTTCCTTGTTAATGTAATCTAAAAAGATGTTCAACTGAGTAGATTGGCCTAATTTCTACAGGTGTTTGTTTAGAAAACAAACAGCTTCATTTCTGAACCCTGTACTGTGTGAAATAAGCTACTTCGGTTCTAGGAATCAGTTTCTTTCCTACGAAGAAGGTTCAGTGCAGCAAGTTCAAACTTACCTTGTTTGTGTAATCTAAGAAGATGTACAAGTTAGGAGATTCGTCTCATTTCTAAAGTAGTTTGTATAGAAAACAAACATCTTCATTGCCGAACACTGTACTGTGTGAAATAAGCTAGTTCGCTTCTAGGAATCAGTTTCTTTTCCATGACGAAGGTTGATTGCAGCAAGTTCAACCTTTCCTTGTTAATGTAATGTAAAAAGATGTACAACGTAGTAGATTGGCCTCGTTTCTACAGGAGTTTGTTTAGGAAACAACCATCTTCATTGCCGAACACTGTACTGCGTGAAATAAGCTAGTTCGGATCTAGGAATCAGTTTCTTTTCCACAACGAAGGTTGATTGCAGCAAGTTCAAACTTTCCTTGTTAATGTAATCTAAAAGGATGTACAACATAGTAGATTGGCCTCGTTTCTACAGGGTTTTGTTTAGGAAACAAACATCTTCATTGCCGAACACTGTACTGTGTGACATAAGCTAGTTCGTTTCTAGGAATTAGTTTCTTTTCCACGAAGATGGTTGATTGCAGCAAGTTCAAACTTTCCTTGTTAATGTAATCTAAAAAGATGTACAACTTAGTAGATTGGCCTCATTTCTACAGGAGTTTGTTTAGAATACAAACATCTTCATTGCCGAACCCTGTACTGTGTGAAATAAGCTACTTCGGTTCTAGGAAATAGTTTCTTTCCTACGAAGAAGGTTGAGTGCAGCAAGTTCAAACTTACCTTGTTTGTGTAATCTAACAAGATGTACAAGTTAGGAGATTCGCCTCATTTCTAAAGTTCTTTGTTTAGAAAACAAACATATTCATTGCCAAACACGGTACAGTGTGAAATAGGCTGGTTTCGTTCTAAGAATCAGTTTCTTTTGACCAAGATGTTTGAGTGGAAGAAGTTCAAACTTTCCTTGTTAATGTAACGTAACAAGATGTATAGCTTAGTAGAGTCTCCTCCTTTCTAATGTACTATGATTAGAAAACAAACATCTTCATTGCTGAATACTCTACTGTGTTAAGTAAGATAGTTCGGTTCTCCAATCATGTCTTTCCTACGGAGAAGGTTGAGTGCAGGAAGTTCAAACTTACCTTGTTTGTGTAAACTAACAAGATGAACAAGTTAGGAGATTCGCCTCATTTCTAAAGTAGTTTTTTTGGAAAACAAACATCTTCATTCCCAAACACTCTGCTGTGTGGAATAAGGAAGTTGGGTTCTAGGAATCTGATGCTTTCCTACGAAAAAGATTCAGTGCAGCAAGTTCAAACTTTCCCTGTTTATGTAATCTAAAACGATGTATAACTTAGTAGATTGCCCTCATTTTTAAAGTAGTTTTTTGAGAAAACAAACATCTTCGTTGCCGAACACTACTGTGTGAAATATGCCAGTTCGGTTCTAGGAGTCAGCTGCTTTCCTCCGAAGAACCTTGATTGCAGGAAGTTCAAACTCTCCTTGTTGTGTGATCTAACAAGATGTACAACTTACAAGTTTCGCCTCATTTTAAAGTAGTTTGTTGAGAAAACAAACATCTTCATTGCCGAACACTGTACTGTGTGAAATAAGATAAGTCGGTTATAGCAATCAGTTTCATTTCGACAAAGATGGTTGAGTACAGCAAGTTCAAACTTTCCTTGTTAATGTTATTTAAAAAGATGTACTACTCAGTAGATTTGCCTCATGTCTAAAGTAGTTTGTTGAGAAAACAAACATCTTCATTGCCGAACACTGTATTGTGTGAAATAAGCTAGTTCGGTTCTTGGAATCAGTTTCTTTTCCACGACGAAGTTTGATTGCAGCAAGTTCAAATTGTCCTTGTTAATGTAATCTAAAAAGATGTACAACATAGTAGATTGGCCTCGTTTCTACAAGAGTTTGTTTAGGAAACAAACATCTTCATTGCCGAACATTGTACTGCGTGAAATAAGCTAGTTCGGTTCTAGGAATCAGTTTCCTTACACGACGAAGGTTGATTGGAGCAAGTTCAATTTTCCTTGTTAATGTAATCTAAAAAGATGTACAACGTAGTAGATTGGCCTCGTTTCTACAGGAGTTTGTTTAGGAAACAAACATCTTCATTGCCGAACACTGTACTGCGTGAAATAAGCTAGTTCGGTTCTAGGAATCAGTTTCTTTTCCACGAAGAAGGTTGATTGCAGCAAGTTCAAATTTTCCTTGTTAATGTAATCTAAAAAGATGTAGAACTTAGTAGATTGGCCTCTTTTCTACAGAAGTTTGTTTAGAAAACAAACATCTTCATTGCCGAACCCTGTAGTGGGTGAAATAAGCTACTTCGGTTCTAGGAATCAGTTTCTTTCCTACGAAGAAGGTTAAGTGCAGCAAGTTCAAACTTACCTTGTTTGTGTAATCTAACAAGTCGTACAAGGTAGGAGATTCGCCTCATGTCTAAAGTTCTTTGTTTAGAAAACAAACATCTTCATTGCCGAACTCGGTACAGTGTGAAATAAGCTGGTTCGGTTCTAGGAATCAGTTTCTTTTCCACGACGAAGGTTGATTGCAGCAACTTTAAACTTTCCTACTTAAAGTAATCTAAAAAGATGTACAACGGAGTAGATTGGCCTCGTTTCTACAGGAATTTGTTGAGGAAACAAACATCTTCATTGCCGAACACGGTACTAAGTGAAATAAGCTAGTTGGGTTCTAGGAATCAGTTTCTTTTCCACGACGAAGGTTGATTGCAGCAAGTTCAAATTTTCCTTGTTAATGTAATCTAAAAAGATGTATAACACAGTAGACTGGCCTCGTTTGTACAGGAGTTTGTTTAGGAAACAAACATCTTCATTGCCAAACACTGTACTGTGTGAAATAAGCTAGTTCGGTTATAGGAATCAATTTCTTTTCCACGATGAAGTTTGATTGCAACAAGTTCAAACTTTCCTGGTTAATGTAATCTAAAAAGATGTACAACTTAGTAGATTGGCCTCATATCTAAGGAGTTCATTTAGAAAACAAACATCTTCATTCCCGAGCACTCTGCTGTGTGCAATAAGCAAGTTGGGTTCTAGGAATCTGATGCTTTCCTACGAAGAATGTTCAGTGCAGCAACTTCATACTTTCCCTGTTAATGTAATCTAAAACGATGTACAACTTAGTAGATTGGCCTCATTTTTAAAGTAGTGTTTTGAGAAAACAAACATCTTCGTTGTCAAACACTACTGTGTGAAATTAGCTAGTTCGGTTCTAGGAGTCAGTTGCTCTCCTACAACGAACCGTGATTGAAGGAAGTTCAAACTCTCCTTATATGTGTGATCTAACAAGATATAAAACTTACAAGTTTCGCCTCATTGCTAAAGTCGTTTGTATAGAAAACAAACATCTTCATTGCCAAACACTGTACTGTGTGAAAGAAGCTACGTCGGTTATAGCAATCAGTTTCTCTTCGACAAAGATGGTTGAGTGCAGCAAGTTCAAAGTTTCCTTGTTAATGTTATTTACAAAGATGTACTACTTAGTAGATGTGCCTCATTTCTAAAGTAGTTTGTTGAGAAAACCAACATCTTCATTGCCAAACACTCTACTCTGTGAAATAAGCTAGGTGGGTTCTAAGAATCAGTTGCTTTCCTAAGAAGAAGGTTGAGTGCAGCAAGTTCTAACTTTCCTTGTTTGTGTAAACTCACAAGATGTACAATTTACAAGTTTCTCTTCATTTCTAAACTACTTGGTTTAGAGCAGAAACATCTTCATTGCCCAAGACTGGACTCTGCGATATAAGCTAGTTCACATCTAGGAATCAGTTTCTTTACTACGAAGAAGGAAGAATGCAGCAAGCTCAAACTTACCTTGTTGGTTTAATCTAACAAGATGTACAAGTTAGTAGATTCGCCTCATTTCTACAGGAGTTTGTTGAGAAAACAAACATCTTCATTGCTGAACACTGTACTGTGTGAAATAAGCTAGTTCGGTTCTAGGAATCAGTTTGTTTTCCATACGAAGAAGGTTGATTGCAGCAAGTTCAAACTTTCCTTGTTAATGTAATCTAACAAGATGTAAAAGTTAGTAGATTGGCCTCATTTCTAAAGTTCTTTGTTTAGAAAACAAACATCTTCATTGCCGAACCCTGTACTGTGTGAAATAAGCTGGTTTCATTCTAGGAATCAGTTTCTTTTGACCAAGATGTTTGAGTGCAACAAGTTCAAACTTTCCTTGTTAATGTAATCTAACAAGATGTACAACTTAGTAGATGGTCCTCCTCATTTCTAAAGTAGTTTGTTTAGAAAACAAACATCTTCATTGCTGAACACTGTACTGTGTGAAATAAGCTAGTTCGGTTCTCCAATCATTTCTTTTCCTATGGAGAAGGTTGATTGCAGCAAGTTCAAACTTTCCTTGTTTGTGTAATCTAACAAGATGTACAAGTTAGAGATTCGCCTCATTTCTAAAGTAGTTTGTTGAGAAAACAAACATCTTCATTACCAAATACTGTACTGTGTGAAATAAAAGTTCGGTTCTAGGAATCTGTTTCTTTTCCATGAAGAAGGTTGAGTGCAGCAAGTTCAAACTTTCCCTGTTAATGTAATCTAAAAGGATGTACAACTTAGTAGATTGGCCTCATTTTTAAAGTAGTTTTTTTAGAAAACAAACATCTTCATTGCCAAACACTGTACTGTGTGGAAATTAGCTATTTATTGGTTCTAGGTCAGTTCCATTTCAAGAGATGAACCTTGAGGGCCAAGCAGAGAGAGTTGAAACCAGCCTTGTTTGTGCACACAATCTAACAAGATGTACACAGCACAAGTTTTGAACCTCATTTCTAAATTAGCATTTGTTTACAAAACAAACATCTTCACACCCGAACAATGTACTGTGTGAAATAAGCAAACTTCGGTTATAGCAATCAGATTCTTTAAAATGATAAAAGATGAATTGATTGGGGACAAGTTTAAACTTTCCTTATTAATGTAATTTAAAATGATGTACTACTTAGTAGATTTGCCTCATTTCTAAAGTAGTTCATTAGAAAACAAACATCTTCATTGCCCAACACTCTACTCTGTGAAATAAGCTAGGTGGGTTCTAGGAATCAGTTTCTTTACTACAAAGAAGTTTGAGTGCAGCAAGTTCAAACTTTCCTTGTTTGTGTAATCTCACAAGATGTACAATTTACAATTTTCTCTTCATTTCTAAAGTAGTTTGTTTAGAAAACAAACATCTTCATTGCCCAACACTAGACTCTGTGATATAAGCTAGTTCGGTTCTAGGAATCAGTTTTTTTTTACTACAAAGAAGGTTGAGTGCAGCAAGTTCAAACTTTTCTTTTGGTGTAATCTAACAAGATGTACAAGTTAGTAGATTCACCTCATTTCTAAAGTAGTTTGTTTAGAAAACAAACATCTTCATTGCCGAACACTGTACTGTGTGAAATAAGCTAGTTCGGTTCTAGGAATCAGTTTCTTTTCCACGAAGAAGGTTGATTGCAGCAAGTTCAAACTTTCCTTGTTAATGTAATCTAAAAGATGTACAACTTAGTAGATTGGCTTCATTTGTATAGGAGTTTGTTTAGAAAACAAACATCTTCATTGCCGAACACTGTACTGTGTGAAATATGCTAGTTCGGTTCTAGGAATCAGTTTCTTTTCCACGAAGAAGGTTGAGTGCAGCAAGTTCAAACTTTCCTTGTTAATGTAATCTAACAAGATGCACAACTTAGTAGATTGGCCTCATTTCTAAAGTTGTTTGTTTAGAAAACAAACATCTTCATTTCTGAACCCTGTACTGTGTGAAATAAGCTGGTTTCGGTTCTAGGAATCAGTTTCTTTTGACGAAGAAGGTTCAGTGCAGCAAGTTCAAACTTACCTTGTTTGTGTAATCTAACAAGATGTACAAGTTAGGAGATTCGTCTCATTTCTAAAGTAGTTTGTTTAGAAAACAAACATCTTCATTGCGAACACTGTACTGTGTGAAATAAGCTAGTTAAGGTTCTAGGAATCAGTTTCTTTTCCATGAAGAAGGTTGATTGCAGCAAGTTCAAACTTTCCTTGTTAATGTAATGTAAAAAGATGTACAACTTAGTAGATTGGCCTCATTTCTACAGGAGTTTGTTTAGAAAACAACCATCTTCATTGCGAACACTGTACTGTGTGAAATAAGCTAGTTCGGATCTAGGAATCAGTTTCTTTTCCACAAAGAAGGTTGATTGCAGCAAGTTCAAACTTTCCTTGTTAATGTAATCTAAAAAGGATGTACAATTTAGTAGATTGGCCTCGTTTCTAAAGGGTTTTGTTTAGAAAACAAACATCTTCATTGCGAACACTGTACTGTGTGACATAAGCTAGTTCGTTTCTAGGAATTAGTTTCTTTTCCACGAAGATGGTTGATTGCAGCAAGTTCAAACTTTCCTTGTTAATGTAATCTAAACAAGATGTACAACTTAGTAGATTGGCCTCATTTTCTAAAGTAGTTTGTTTTAGAAAACAAACATCTTCATTGCAAACACTCTACTGTGTGGAACAAGCTAGTTCGGTTCTAGGAATCAGTTTCTTTACCACGAAGAAGGTTGAGTGCAGCAAGTTCAAAATTACCTTGTTTGTGTAATCTAACAAGTTGTACAAGTTAGGAGATTCGCCTCATTTCTAAAGTAGTTTGTTTAGAAAACAAACATCTTCATTGCCGAACACTGTACAATGTGAAATAAGCTAGTTTGGTTCTAGGAATCAGTTTCTTTTGAGCAAGATGGTTGAGTGCAACAAGTTCAAACTTTCCTTGTTAATGTAATGTAAGAAGATGTATTGCTTAGTAGAGTCTCCTCATTTCTAATGTACTTTGTTTAGAAAACAAACATCTTCATTGCTGAACACTCTACTGTGTTAAATAAGATACTTCGGTTCTCGAATCATGTCTTTCCTACGAAGAAGGATGAGTGCAGCAAGTTCAAACTTACCTTGTTTGTGTAACCTAACAAGATGTACATGTTAGGAGATTCGCCTCATTTCAATAGTATTTTGCTTAGAAAACAAACATCTTCATTCCCAAACACTCTACTGTGTGGAATAAATAGTTGGGTTCTAGGAATCTGATTCTTTCCTACGGAAAGATTCAGTGCAGCAAGTTCAAACTTTACCTTGTTTATGTAATCTAACAAGATGTATAACTTAGTAGATTGCCCTCATTTTTAAAGTAGTTTTTGAGAAAACAAACATCTTCATTGCCGAACACTGTACTGTGTGAAATATGCCAGTTCGGTTCTAGGAGTCAGCTGCTTTTGACGAAGATGTTTGATTGCAGGAAGTTCAAACTTTCCTTGTTGTGTAATCTAACAAGATGTACAACTTAGTAGTTTCGCCTCATTTCTAAGTAGTTTGTTGAGAAAACAAACATCTTCATTGCCGAACACTGTACTGTGTGAAATAAGATAGTTCGGTTATAGCAATCAGTTTCTTTCGACAAAGATGGTTGAGTGCAGCAAGTTCAAACTTTCCTTGTTAATGTTATTTAAAAAGATGTACAACTCAGTAGATTTGCCTCATTTCTAAAGTAGTTTGTTGAGAAAACAAACATCTTCATTGCCGAACACTGTATTGTGTGAAATAAGCTAGTTCGGTTCTTGGAATCAGTTTCTTTTCCACCAAGAAGTTTGATTGCAGCAAGTTCAAATTGTCCTTGTTAATGTAATCTAAAAAGATGTACAACATAGTAGATTGGCCTCGTTTCTACAAGAGTTTGTTTAGAAAACAAACATCTTCATTGCCGAACATTGTACTGTGTGAAATAAGCTAGTTCGGTTCTAGGAATCAGTTTCTTTCCTACAGAAGAAGGTTGATTGGAGCAAGTTCAAATTTTCCTTGTTAATGTAATCTAAAAGATGTACAACGTAGTAGATTGGCCTCGTTTCTACAGGAGTTTGTTTAGAAAACAAACATCTTCATTGCCGAACACTGTACTGTGTGAAATAAGCTAGTTCGGTTCTAGGAATCAGTTTCTTTTCCACGAAGAAGGTTGATTGCAGCAAGTTCAAATTTTCCTTGTTAATGTAATCTAAAAAGATGTAGAACTTAGTAGATTGGCCTCTTTTCTACAGAAGTTTGTTTAGAAAACAAACATCTTCATTGCGAACCCTGTAGTGGGTGAAATAAGCTAGGTTCGGTTCTAGGAATCAGTTTCTTTCCTGTTTAGAAAACAAACAAGAAGGTTAAGTGCAGCAAGTTCAAACTTACCTTGTTTGTGTAATCTAACAAGTCGTACAAGGTAGGGAGATTCGCCTCATGTCTAAAGTTCTTTGTTTAGAAAACAAACATCTTCATTGCGAACTCGGTACAGTGTGAAATAAGCTGGTTCGGTTCTAGGAATCAGTTTCTTTTTTTTTGACGAAGGTTGATTGCAGCAACTTTAAACTTTCCTACTTAAAGTAATCTAAAAAGATGTACAACTTAGTAGATTGGCCTCGTTTCTACAGGAATTTGTTGAGGAAACAAACATCTTCATTGCCGAACACGGTACTAAGTGAAATAAGCTAGTTGGGTTCTAGGAATCAGTTTCTTTTCCACGACGAAGGTTGATTGCAGCAAGTTCAAATTTTCCTTGTTAATGTAATCTAAAAAGATGTATAACACAGTAGACTGGCCTCGTTTGTACAGGAGTTTGTTTAGGAAACAAACATCTTCATTGCCAAACACTGTACTGTGTGAAATAAGCTAGTTCGGTTATAGGAATCAATTTCTTTTCCACGATGAAGTTTGATTGCAACAAGTTCAAACTTTCCTGGTTAATGTAATCTAAAAGATGTACAACTTAGTAGATTGGCCTCATATCTAAGGAGTTCATTTAGAAAACAAACATCTTCATTCCCGAGCACTCTGCTGTGTGCAATAAGCAAGTTGGGTTCTAGGAATCTGATGCTTTCCTACGAAGAATGTTCAGTGCAGCAACTTCATACTTTCCTTGTTAATGTAATCTAAAACGATGTACAACTTAGTAGATTGGCCTCATTTTTAAAGTAGTGTTTTGAGAAAACAAACATCTTCGTTGTCAAACACTACTGTGTGAAATTAGCTAGTTAGGTTCTAGGAGTCAGTTGCTCTCCTACAACGAACCGTGATTGATTGAGGAAGTTCAAACTCTCCTTATATGTGTGATCTAACAAGATATAAAACTTACAAGTTTCGCCTCATTGCTAAAGTCGTTTGTTAGAAAACAAACATCTTCATTGCCAAACACTGTACTGTGTGAATAAGCTACGTCGGTTATAGCAATCAGTTTCTTTCCGACAAAGATGGTTGAGTGCAGCAAGTTCAAAGTTTCCTTGTTAATGTTATTTACAAGATGTACTACTTAGTAGATGTGCCTCATTTCTAAAGTAGTTTGTTGAGAAAACCAACATCTTCATTGCCAAACACTCTACTCTGTGAAATAAGCTAGGTGGGTTCTAAGAATCAGTTGCTTTCCTAAGAAGAAGGTTGAGTGCAGCAAGTTCTAACTTTCCTTGTTTGTGTAAACTCACAAGATGTACAATTTACAAGTTTCTCTTCATTTCTAAACTACTTGGTTTAGAGCAGAAACATCTTCATTGCCCAAGACTGGACTCTGCGATATAAGCTAGTTCACATCTAGGAATCAGTTTCTTTACTACGAAGAAGGAAGAATGCAGCAAGCTCAAACTTACCTTGTTGGTTTAATCTAACAAGATGTACAAGTTAGTAGATTCGCCTCATTTCTAAAGTAGTTTGTTGAGAAAACAAACATCTTCATTGCTGAACACTGTACTGTGTGAAATAAGCTAGTTCGGTTCTAGGAATCAGTTTGTTTTCCACGAAGAAGGTTGATTGCAGCAAGTGCAAACTTTCCTTGTTAATGTAATCTAAAAAGATGTAAAACGTAGTAGATTGGCCTCATTTCTACAGGAGTTTGTTTAGAAAACAAACATCTTCATTGCCGAACCCTGTACTGTGTGAAATAAGCTACTTCGGTTCTAGGAATCAGTTTCTTTCCTACGAAGAAGTTTGAGTGCAGTAAGTTCAAACTTACCTTGTTAATGTAATCTAAAAAGATGTACAACATAGTAGATGGTCCTCGTTACTACAGGAGTTTGTTTAGGAAACAAACATCTTCATTGCCGAACACTGTACTGTGTGAAATAAGCTAGTTCGGTTCTAGGAATCAGTTTCTTTTCCACGAAGAAGGTTGATTGCAGCAAGTTCAAACTTTCCTTGTTTGTGTAATCTAACAAGATGTACAAGTTAGGAGATTCGCCTCATTTCTAAAGTAGTTTGTTGAGAAAACAAACATCTTCATTGCCAAATACTGTACTGTGTGAAATAAGCTAGTTCGGTTCTAGCACTCAGTTTCTTTTCCATGACGAAGGTTGATTGCAGCAAGTTCAAACTTTCCTTGTTAATGTAGTCTAAAAGGATGTACAATGTAGTAGATTGGCCTCGTTTCTACAGGAGTTTGTTTAGGAAACAAACATCTTCATTGCCAAACACTGTACTGGTATGGAGGAAGGGATATTATTTATTGAAGCTTACAGATCTAGGGAAGTTCCATAATGCAAGAGAAGTGGCCTGCTCTCCAGGGCCAAGCAGAGAGAGAGAAACCAGCCAGCCACCGTAGCACACAAGGCAAAAACTACAGCAAAAGGTCACACAGCACGCTTCAGGAACTCCTGCTAGGCACATTTGCATATCTTTACAATGGACTCTCAAACCATCACCACACCTTAAAACCGGGCCCCCAGTGACCTTGCCTCTAGCAAGGTTATTGCAGATGCAAACTATAAAATGATAAAACACTGAATATATTGGGGGACATATATTAAAACTACCACATTTGTGTAATCACACATGATGTACAATTTTCAAGTTTCTCTTCATTTCTAAACTACTTTGATTAGAAACAAACATCTTCATTGCTAACACTGGACTCTGTGATATAAGCTAGTTTCGCTTCTAGGAATCAGTTTCTTTACTACGAAGAAGGAAGAGTGCAGCAAGTTCAAACTTACCTTGTTGGTGTAATCTAACAAGATGTACAAGTTAGTAGATTCGCATCATTTCTAAAGTAGTTTGTTGAGAAAACAAACATCTTCATTGCGAACACTGTACTGTGTGAAATAGGCTAGTTCGGTTCTAGGAATCAGTTTTTCCATGAAGAAGGTTGATTGCAGCAAGTTCAAACTTTCCTTGTTAATGTAATGTAACAAAGATGTACAAGTTAGTAGATTGGCCTCCTTTCTACAGTAGTTTGTTTAGAAAACAAAAATCTTCATTGCCGAACACTGTACTGTGTGAAATAAGCTAGTTCGGTTCTAGGAATCAGTTTGTTTTCCACGAAGAAGGTTGATTGCAGCAAGTTCAAACTTTCCTTGTTAATGTAATCTAAAAAGATGTCCAACTTAGTAGATTGGCCTCATTTCTAAAGTAGTTTGTTGAGAAAACAAACATCTTCATTGCCGAACCCTGTACTGTGTGTTATATGCTACTTCGGTTCTTAGGAATCAGTTTCTTTCCTACGAAGAAGGTTGAGTGCAGCAAGTTCAAACTTACCTTGTTTGTGTAATCTAACAAGATGTACAAGTTAGTAGATTCGCCTCATTTCTAAAGTTCTTTGTTTAGAAAACAAACATCTTCATTGCCTAACATTGTACAGTGTGAAATAGGCTGGTTTCGTTCTAAGAATCAGTTTCTTTTGACCAAGATGTTTGAGTGGAACAAGTTCAAACTTTCCTTGTTAATGTAATGTAACAAGATGAATAGCTTAGTAGATCTGCCTCATTTCTAATGTACTTTGATTAGAAAACAAACATCTTCATTGCCGAACAGTCTACTGTGTTAAGTAAGATACTTGGTTCTCGAATCATGTCTTTCCTACAAAGAAGGTTGAGTGCAGCAAGTTCAAACTTTACCTTGTTTGTGTAATCTAACAATATATAAATTTAGGAGACTCGCCTCATTTCTAAAGTAGTTTGTTGAGAAAACCAACATCTTCATTGCGAACATTCTATTCTGTGAAATAAGCTAGGTGGGTTCTAAGAATCACTTGCTTTCCTACGAAGAATGTTGAGTGCAGCAAGTTCTACCTTTCCTTGTTTGTGTAATCTCACAAGGTGTACAATTTACGAGTTTCTCTTCATTTCTAAACTACTTGGTTTAGAACAGAAACATCTTCATTGCTCAACACTGTACTCTGTGATATAAGGTAGTTCGCTTCTAGGAATCAGTTTTTTTACTACAAAGAAGGAAGAGTTCAGCAAGTTCAAACTTACCCTGTTGGTGTAATCTAACAAGATGTAATAGTTAGTAGATTCGCCTCATTTATAAAGTAGTTTGTTGAGAAAACAAACATCTTCAGTGCCGAACACTGTACTGTGAAATAAGCTAGTTCGGTTCTAGGAATCAGTTTCTTTTCCACGAAGAAGGTTGATTGCAGAAAGTTCAAACTTTCCTTGTTAATGTAATCTAAAAAGATGTACAACTTAGTAGATTCGCCTCTTTTCTACAGGAGTTTGTTTAGAAAACAAACATCTTCATTGCCGAACCCTGTACTGTGTGAAATAAGCTACTTCGATTCTAGGAATCAGTTTCTTTCCTACGAAGAAGGTTGAGTGCAGCAAGTTCAAACTTACCTTGTTTGTGTAATCTAACAAGATGCACAAGGTAGGAGATTCGCCTCATTTCTAAAGTTCTTTGTTTCCAAAACAAATATCTTCATTGCCGAACACGGTACAGTGTGAAATAGGCTTGTTTCGTTCTAAGAATCAGTTTCTTTTGACCAAGATGTTTGAGTGGAACAAGTTCAAACTTTCCTTGTTAATGTAATGTAACAAGATGTATAGCTTAGTAGAGTCTCCTCATTTCTAATGTACTTTGATTAGAAAACAAACATCTTCATTGCCAAACACTCTACTGTGTTAAGTAAGATAGTTCCATTCCCAGTCATGTCTTTCCTACGGACAAGGTTGAGTGCAGCAAGTTCAAACTTACCTTGTTTGTGTAATCTAACAAGATATTCAAGTTAGGAGATTCGCCTCATTTTCAAAGTTCTTTGTTTACAAAACAAACATCTTCATTGCGAACATGTACAGTGTGAAATAGGCTGGTTTCGGTGATAAGAATCAGTTTCTTTTGACCAAGATGTTTGAGTGGAACAAGTTCAAACATTCCTTATTAATGTAATGTAACAAGATGTATAGCTTAGTAGAGTCTCCTCATTTCTAATGTACTTTGATTAGAAAAGAAACATCTTCATTGCCGAACACTCTACTGGGTTAAGTAAGATAGTTAGGTTCACGAATCATGTCTTTCTTACGGAGAAGGCTGAGTGCAGCAAGTTGAAACTTACATTGTTTGTGTAATCTAACAAGATGTACAAGTTAGGAGATTCGCCTCATTTCTAAAGTTCTTTGTTTAGAAAACAAACATCTTCATTGGCAAACACGGTACAGTGTGAAATAGTCTGGTTTCGTTCTAAGAATCAGTTTCTTTTGACCAAGATGTTTGAGTGGAACAAGTTCAAAGTTTCCTTGTTAATGTAATGTAACAAGATGTATAGCTTAGTAGAGTCTCCTGATTTCTAATGTACTTTGATTAGAAAACAAACATCTTCATTGCCGAACACTCTACTGTGTTAAGTAAGATAGTTCGGTTCTCCAATCATGTCTTTCCTACAGAGAAGGTTGAGTGCAGCAAGTTCAAACTTACCTTGTTTGTGTAATCTAACAAGATGTACAAGTTAGGAGATTCGCCTCATTTCTAAAGTAGTTTCTTTAGAAAACAAATATCTTCATTCCCGAACACTCTGCTGTGTGGAATAAGCAAGTTGGGTTCTAGGAATCTGATGCTTTCCTACGAAGAAGCTTCAGTGCAGCAAGTTCAAATTTTCCCTGTTAATGTAATCTAAAACGATGAATAACTTAGTGGATTGGCCTCATTTTTAAAGTAGTTTTTTGAGAAAACAAACATCTTCGTTGCCGAACACTACTGTTCGAAATAAGCTAGTTCAGTTCTAGGAAACAGCTGCTTTCCTACGAAGAACCTTGATTGCAGGAAGTTCAAACTCTCCTTGTTTGTGTGATCTAACAAGATGTACAACTTACAAGGTTAGCCTCATTTCTAAAGTAGTTTGTTTAGAAAACAAACATCTTCATTGCCGAACACTGTACTGTGTGAAATAAGCTAAGTCGGTTATAGCAATAAGTTTCTTTTCGACAAAGATGGTTGAGTACAGCAAGTTCAAACTTTCCTTGTTAATGTTATTTAAAAAGATGTACTACTTAGTAGATTTGCCTTATGTCTAAAGTAGTTTGTTGAGAAAACCAACATCTTCATTCAGGAACACTCTACTCTGTGAAATAAGCTAGGTGGGTTCTAAGAATCAGTTGCTTTCCTCCGAAGAAGGTTGAGTGCAGCAAGTTCTAACTTTCCTTGTTTCTGTAATCTCACAAGATGTACAATTTACAAGTTTCTCTTCATTTCTAAACTACTTGGTTTAGAACAGAAACATCTTCATTACCCAACACTGGACTCTGTGATATAAGCTATTTCGCTTCTAGGAATCATTTTCTTTACTACGAAGAAGGAAGAGTGCAGCAAGTTCAAACTTACCATGTTGGTGTAATCTGACAAGATGTATAAGTTAGTAGATTCACCTCATTTCTAAAGTAGTTTGTTGAGAAAACAAACATCTTCATTGCCGAACACTGTACTGTGTGAAATAAGCTAGTTCTTTTCTAGGAATCAGTTTCTTTTCCCCGACGAAGGTTGATTGCAGCAAGTTCAATCTTTCCTTGTTAATGTAATCTAAAAGGATGTACAACGTAGTTGATTGGCCCCTTTTCTACAGGGGTTTGTTTAGGAAACAAACATCTTCATTGCCGATCACTGTACTGTGTGAAATAAGCTAGTTCTGTTCTAGGAAACACTTTCTTTTCCACGAAGAAGGTTGATTGCAGCAAGTTCAAACTTTCCTTGTTAATGTAATCTAAAATGATGTTCAACTTAGCAGATTGGCCTCATTTCTACAGGAGTTTGTTTAGAAAACAAAGATCTTCATTGCCGAAACCTGTACTGTGTGAAATAAGCTACTTCAGTTCTAGGAATCAGTTTCTTTCCTACGAAGAAGGTTGAGTGCATCAAGTTCAAACTTACCTTGTTTGTGTAATCTAACAAGATGTACAAGTTAGGAGATTTGCCTCATTTCTAAAGTTCTTTGTGTAGAAAACAAACATCTTCATTGCCGTACACGGTACAGTGTGATATAGGCTGGTTTCGTTCTAAGAATCAGTTTCTTTTGACCAAGATGTTTGAGTGGAACAAGGTCAAACTTTCCTTGTTAATGTAATGTAACAAGATGTATAGCTTAGTAGAGTCTCCTCATTTCTAATGTACTTTGATTAGAAAACAAACATCTTCATTGCTGAACACTCTACTGTGTTAAGTAAGATAGTTCGGTTCTCCAATCATGTCTTTCCTACGGAGAAGGTTGAGTGCAGCAAGTTCAAACTTACCTTGTTTGTGTAATCTAACAAGATGTACAAGTTAGGAGATTCGCCTCATTTCTAAAGTAGTTTGTTTAGAAAACAAACATCTTCATTCCCGAACACTCTGCTGTGTGCAATAAGCAAGTTGGGTTCTAGGAATCTGATGCTTTCCTACGGGGAAGGTTCAGTGCAGCAAGTTCAAACATTCCCTGTTAATGTAATCTAAAACGATGTATAACTTAGTAGATTGGCCTCATTTTTAAAGTAGTTTTTTGAGAAAACAAACATCTTCGTTGCCGAACACTACTGTGTGAAATAAGCTAGTTCGGTTCTAGGAGTCTGCTACTTTCCTATGAAGAACCATGATTGCAGGAAGTTCAAACTCTCCTTGTTTGTGTGATCTAACAATATGTACAACTTACAGGTTTCGCCTCATTTCTAAAGTAGTTTGTTTAGAAAACAAACATCTTCATTGCCGAACACTGTACTGTGTGAAATAAGCTAAATTTTATAGCAATCAGTTTTTTTCGACAAAGATGGTTGAGTGCAGCAAGTTCAAACTTTCCTTGTTAATGTTATTTATAAAGATGTACTACTTAGTAGATTTGCCTCATTTCTAAAGTAGTTTGTTGAGAAAAGCAACATCTTCATTCCCGAACACTCTACTCTGTGAAATAAGCTAGGTGGGTTCTAAGAATCAGTTGCTTTCCTCCGAAGAACGTTGAGTGCAGAAGTTCTCACTTTCCTTGTTTGTGTAATCTCACAAGATGTACAATTTACAAGTTTCTCTTCATTTCTAAACTACATGATTTAGAACAGAAACATCTTCATTGCCCAACACTGGACTCTGTGATATAAGGTAGTTCGCTTCTAGGAATCAGTTTCTTTACTACGAAGAAGGAAGAGTGCAGCAAGTTCAAACTTACCTTGTTGGTGTAATCTAACAAGATGTACATGTTAGTAGATTCGTCTCATCTCTAAAGTAGTTTGTTGAGAAAACAAACATTTTTATTGCCGAACAGTGGACTGTGTGAAATAAGCTAGCTCGGTTCTAGGAATCAGTTTCTTTTCCACGTCGAAGGTTGATTGCAGCAAGTTCAAACTTTCCTTGTTAATGTAATCTAAAAAGATGTACAACTTAGTAGATTGGCCTCATTTCTACAGGAGTTTGTTTAGGAAACATCTTCATTGCCGAACCCTGTACTGTGTGAAATAAGCTACTTCGGTTCAAGGAATCAATTTCTTTCCTACGAAGAAGGTTGAGTGCAGCAAGTTCAAACTTACCTTGTTTGTGTAATCTAACAAGATGTACAAGTTAGGAGATTCGCCTCATTTCTAAAGTTCTTTGTTTATTAAACAAACATCTTCATTTCCGAACACGGTACAGTGTGAAATAGGCTGGTTTCGTTTTAAGAATCAGTTTCTTTTGACCAAGATGTTTGAGTGGTACAAGTTCAAACTTTCCTTGTTAATGTAACGTAACAAGATATATACCTTAGTAGGGTCTCCTCATTTCTAATGTACTTTGATTAGAAAACAAACATCTCCATTGCCGAACACTATACTGTGTTAAGTAAGATAGTTCGGTTCTCCAATCATGTCTTCCCTACGGAGAAGGTTGAGTGCAGCAAGTTCAAACTTACCTTGTTTTTGTAATCTAACAAGATGTACAAGTTAGGAGATTCGCCTCATTTCTAAAGTAGTTTCTTTAGAAAACAAACATCTTCATTGCCGAACACTGTACTGTGTGAAATAAGCTATTTCGGTTCTAGGAATCAGTTTCTTTTCCACGACGAAGGTTGATTGCAGCAAGTTCAAACTTTCCTTGTTAATGTAACCTAAAAGGATGTACAACGTAGTAGATTGGCCTCGTTTCTACAGGAGTTTGTATAGGAAACAAACATCTTCAAGGCCGAACACTATACTGTGTGAAATAAGCTAGCTGTGTTCTAGAAATCAGTTTCTTTTCCACGAAGATGGTTGATTGCAGCAAGTTCAAACTTTCTTTGTTAATGTAATCTCAAAAGATGTTCAACTTAGTAGATTGGCCTCATTTCTACAGGAGTTTGTTTAGAAAACAAACATCTTCATTGCCGAACCCTGTACTGTACTTCGTTTCTAGGAATCAGTTTCTTTCCTACGAAGACGGTTGAGTGCAGCAAGTTCAAACTTACCTTGTTAGTGTAACCTAACATGATGTACAAGTTAGGAGAATCGACTCATTTCTAAAGTAGTTTGTTGAGAAAACAAACATCTTCATTGCCGAACACTGAACTGCGTAAAATAAGGTAGTTCGGTTCTAGGAATCAGTTTCTTTTCCACGACGAAGGTTGATTGCAGCAAGTTCAAACTTTCCTTGTTAATGTAAACTAAAAGGATGTACAACGTAGTAGATTTGCCTCGTTTCTACAGGAGTTTGTTTACGAAAAAAACATCTTCATTGCCGAACACTGTACTGTGTGAAATAAGCTAGTTTGGTTCTAGGAATCAGTTTCTTTTCCACGAAGAAGGTTGATTGCAGCAAGTTCAAACTTTCCTTGTTAATGTAATCTGAAAGGATGTACAACGTAGTAGATTGGCCTCGTTTCTACAGGAATTTGTTTAGGAAACTAATATTTTCATTGTCGAACACTGTACTGTGTGAAATAAGCTAGTTCGGTTCTAGGAATCAGTTTCTTTTCCACGAAGAAGGTTGATTAGAGCAAGTTCAAACTTTCCTTGTTAATGTAATCTAAAAAGATGTACAACTTAGTAGATTGGCCTCATTTCTACAGTTCTAAAGTTCTTTGTTTAGAAAACAAACATCTTCATTTCCGAACATGGTACAGTGTGAAATAGGCTGGATTCGTTCTAAGAATCAGTTTCTTTTGACCAAGATGTTTATTTTCCACGACGAAGGTTGATTGCAGCAAGTTCAAACTTTCCTTGTTAATGTAATCTAAAAGGATGTACAACATAGTAGATTGGCCTCTTTTCTACAGGAGTTTTTTTGGAAACAAACATCTTCATTCCCGAACACTGTACTCTGTAAAATAAGCGAGTTCGGTTCTAGAAATCAATTTCTTTTCCACGAAGAAGGTTGATTGCATCAAGTTCAAACTTTCCTTGTTAATGTAATCTAAAATGATATACAACTTAGTATATTGGCCTCATTTCTACAGGAGTTTGTTTAGAAAACAAACATCTTCATTGCTGAACCCTGTACTGTGTGAAATAAGCTACTTCGGTTCTAGGAATCAGTTTCTTTCCTACGAAGAAGGTTGAGTGCAGCAAGTTCAAACTTACCTTGTTTGTGTAATCTAACAAGATGTACAAGTTAGTAGATTCGCCTCATTTCTAAAGTAGTTTGTTGAGAAAACAAACATCTTCATTGCCAAACACTGTACTGTGTGAAATAAGCTAGTTCGGTTCTAGGAATCAGTTTCTTTTCCACGAAGAAGGTTGATTGCAGCAAGTTCAAACTTTCCTTGTTAATGTAATCTAAAAAGATGTTCAACTGAGTAGATTGGCCTCATTTCTACAGGAGTTTGTTCAGAAAACAAACATCTTCATTGCCGAACCCTGTACTGTGTGAAATAAGCTACTTCGGTTCTAGGAATCAGTTTCTTTCCTACGAAGAAGGTTGAGTGCAGCAAGTTCAAATTTACCTTGTTTGTGTAATATAACAAGATGTACAAGTTAGGAGATTCGCCTAATTTCTCAAGTTCTTTGTTTAGAAAACAAACATCTTCATTGCCGAACATGGTACAGTGTGAAATAGGCTGGTTCGTTCTAAGAATCAGTTTCTTTTGACCAAGATGTTTGAGTGGTACAAATTCAAACTTTCCTTGTTAATGTAATGGAACAAGATGTATAGCTTAGTAGAGTCTGCTCATTTCTAATGTACTTTGATTAGAAAACAAACATCTTCATTGCCGAAGACTCTACAGTGTTAAGTAAGATAGTTCGGTTCTCCAATCATGTCTTTCTTACGGAGAAGATTGAGTGCAGCAAGTTCAAACTTACCTTGTTTGTGTAATCTAACAAGATGTACAAGTTAGTAGATTTGCCTCATTTCTAAAGTAGTTTGTTTAGAAAACAAACATCTTCATTCCCGAACACTCTGCTGTGTGGAATAAGCAAGTTGGGTTCTAGGAATCTGATGCTTTCCTATGAAGAAGGTTGATTGCAGCAAATTCAAACTTTCCCTGTTAATGTAATCTAAAACGATATATAACTTAGTAGATTGGCCTCATTTTTAAAGTAGTTTTTTGAGAAAACAAACATCTTCGTTGCCGAACACTACTGTGTGAAATAAGCTACTTCGGTTCTAGGATTCAGCTGCTTTCCTACGAATAACCTTGATTGCAGGAAGTTCAAACTCTCCTTGTTTGTGTGATCTAACAACATGTACAACTTACAAGTTTCGCCTCATTTCTAAAGTAGTTTGTTTAGAAAACAAACATCTTCATTGCCGAACAATGTACTGTGTGAAAAAGGTAAGTCGGTTACAGCAATCAGTTTCTTTTCGAGAAAGATGGTTGAGTGCAGAAAGTTCAAACTTTCCTTGTTAATGTTATTGAAAAAGATGTACTACTTAGTAGATTTGCCTCATTTCTAAAGCAGTTTGTTGAGAAAACCAATGTCTTCATTGCCGAACACTCTACTCTGTGAAATAAGCTAGGTGGGTTCTAAGAATCAGTTGCTTTCGTACGAAGAAGGTTGAGTGCAGCAAGTTCAAACTTACCTTGTTTGTGTAATCTAACAAGATGTACAAGTTACTAGATTCGTCTCATTCCTAAAGTAGTTTGTTTAGAAAACAAACATCTTCATTCCCGAAAACTCTGCTTTGTGGAATAAGCAAGTTGGGTTCTAGGAATCTTATGCTTTCCTACGAAGAAGGTTCAGTGCAGCAAGTTCAACCTTTCCCTATTAATGTAATGTAAAACGATATATAACTTAGTAGATTGGCCTCATTTTTAAAGTACTTTGTGAGAAAACAAACATCTTCGTTGCCGAACACTACTGTGTGAAATAAGCTAGATCGGTTCTAGGAGTCACCTGCTTTCCTACGAAGAACCTTGATTGCAGGAAGTTCAAACTCTCCTTGTTTGTGTGACCTAACAAGATGTACAACTTACAATGTACTGTGTGAAAAAGGTACAACTTACAAGTTTCGCCTCATTTCTAAAGTAGTTTGCTTAGAAAACAAACATCTTCATTGCCGAACACTGTACTGTGTGAAATAAGCTAAGTCGGTTATAGCAATCAGTTTCTTTTCGACAAAGATGGTTGAGTGCAGCAAGTTCAAACTTTCCTTGTTAATGTTATTTAAAAATATGTACTACTTAGTGGACTTGCCTCATTTCTAAAGTAGTTTGTTGAGAAAACCAACATCTCCATTGCCGAACACTCTATTCTGTGAAATAAGCTAGGTGGGTTCTTAGAATCAGTTGCTTTCCTCGGGAGAAGGTTGAGTGCAGCAAGTTCTAACTTTCTTTGTTTTTGTAATCTCACAAGATGTACAATTTACAAGTTTCTCTTCATTTCTAAACTACTTGGTTTACAACAGAAACATCTTCATTGCCCAACACTTGACTCTGTGATATAAGCTGGTTCGCGTCTAGGAATCAGTTTCTTTCCTACGAAGAAGGAAGAGTGAAGCATGTTCAAACTTACCATGTTGGTGTAATCTAACAAGATGTACTACTTAGTAGATTTGCCTCATTTCTAAAGTAGTTTGTTGAGAAAACAAACATCTTCATTGCTGAACACTGTACTGTGTGAAATAAGCTAGTTCGGTTCTAGGAATCAGTTTCTTTTCCACGACGAAGGTTGATTGCAGCAAGTTGAAACTTTCCTTGTTAATGTAATCTAAAAAGATGTACAACGTAGTAGATTGGCCTTGTTTCTACAGGAGTTTGTTTAGGAAAGAAACATCTTCATTGCCGAACACTGTACTGCGTGAAATAAGCTAGTTCGGTTCTAGGAATCAGTTTCTTTTCCACGAAGAAGGTTGATTGCAGCAAGTTCAATTTTCCTTGTTAATGTAATCTAAAAAGATGTACAACGTAGTAGTTGGCCTCGTTTCTACCGGAGTTTGTTTAGGAAACAAACATCTTCATTGCCGAACACTGTACTGCGTGAAATAAGCTAGTTCGGTTCCAGGAATTAGTTTATTTTCCACGACGAAGGTTGATTGCAGCAAGTTCAAACTTTCCTTGTTAATGTAATCTAAAAGGATGTACAACATAGTAGATTGGCCTCTTTTTTACAGGAGTTTTTTAGGAAACAAACATCTTCATTGCCGAACACTGTACTGTGTGAAATAAGCGAGTTCGGTCCTAGGAATCAATTTCTTTTCCACGAAGAAGGTTGATTGCAGCAAGTTCAAACTTTCCTTGTTAATGTAATCTAAAAAGATGTACAACTTAGTATATTGGCCTCTTTTCTACAGGAGTTTGTTAAGAAAACAAACATCTTCATTGCTGAACCCTGTAGTGTGTGAAATAAGCTATTTCGGTTCTAGGAATCAGTTTCTTTCCTACGAAGAAGGTTGAGTGCAGAGAGTTCAAACTTACCTTGTTTGTGTAATCTAACAAGATGTACAAGTTAGGAGATTCGCCTCATTTCTAAAGTAGTTTGTTGAGAAAAAAAAAATCTTCATTGCCGAACACTGTAGTGTGTGAAATATGCTAGTTCGGTTCTAGAAATCAGTTTCTTTTCTACGACGAAGGTTGATTGCAGCAAGATCAAACTTTCCTTGTTAATGTAATCTAAAAAGATGTACAACGTAGTAGAATGGCCTCGTTTCTAAAGGAGTTTCTTTAGGAAACAAACATCTTCATTGCTGAACACTGTACTGCATGAAATAAGCTAGTTCAGTTCTAGGAATCAGTTTCTTTTCCACGACGAAGGTTTATTGCAGCAAGTTCTAACTTTCCTTGTTAATGTAATCTAAAAGGATGTACAACGTAGTAGATTGGCCTCGTTTCTACAGGAGTTTGTTTAGGAAACAAACATCTTCACTGCTGAACACTGTACTGTGTGAAATAAGCTAGTTTGGTTCTAGGAATCAGTTTCTTTTCCACGAAGAAGGTTGATTGCAGCAAGTTGAAACTTTCCTTGTTAATGTAATCTAAAAGGATGTACAACGTAGTAGATTGGCCTCGTTTCTACAGGAGTCTGTTTAGGAAACAAACATCTTCATTGCCGAACACGGTACTGTATGAAATAAGCTAGTTCGGTTCTAGGAATCACTTTCTTTTCCACGAAGAAGGTTGATTGCAGCAAGTTCAAACTTTCCTTGTTAAGGTAATCTAAAAAGATGTTAACTGTGTAGATTGGCCTCATTTCTACAGGAGTTTGTTCAGAAAACAAACATCTTCATTGCCGACCCTGTACTGTGTGAAATAAGCTATTTCGGTTCTAGGAATCCGTTTCTTTCCTACGAAGAAGGTTGAGTGCAGCAAGTTCAAATTTACCTTGTTTGTGTAATATAACAAGATGTACAAGTTAGGAGATTCGCCTAATTTCTCAAGTTCTTTGTTTAGAAAACAAACATCTTCATTGCCGAACACGGTACAGTGTGAAATAGGCTGGTTCGTTCTAAGAATCAGTTTCTTTTGACCAAGATGTTTGAGTGGTACAAATTCAAACTTTCCTTGTTAATGTAATGGAACAAGATGTATAGCTTAGTAGAGTCTCCTCATTTCTAATGTACTTTGATTAGAAAACAAACATCTTCATTGCCGAAGACTCTACTGTGTTAAGTAAGATAGTTCGGTTCTCCAATCATGTCTTTCTTACGGAGAAGATTGAGTGCAGCAAGTTCAAACTTACCTTGTTTGTGTAATCTAACAAGATGTACAAGTTAGGAGATTCGGCTCATTTCTAAAGAAGTTTGTTTAGAAAACAAACATCTTCATTCCCAAACACTCTACTGTGTGGAATAAGCAAGTTGGGTTCTAGGAATCTGATGCTGTCCTACGAAGAAGGTTGATTGCAGCAAATTCAAACTTTCCCTGTTAATGTAATCTAAAACGATATATAACTTAGTAGATTGGCCTCATTTTTAAAGTAGTTTTTTGAGAAAACAAACATCTTCGTTGCCGAACACTAATGTGTGAAATAAGCTACTTCGGTTCTAGGAGTCAGCTGCTTTCCTACGAAGAACCTTGATTGCAGGAAGTTCAAACTCTCCTTGTTTGTGTGATCTAACAAGATGTACAACTTACAAGTTTCGCCTCATTTCTAAAGTAGTTTGTTTAGAAAACAAACATCTTCATTGCCGAACACTGTACTGTGTGAAAAAGCTAAGTCGGTTACAGCAATCAGTTTCTTTTCGACAAAGATGGTTGAGTGCAGCAAGTTCAAACTTTCCTTGTTAATGGTATTGAAAAAGATGTACTACTTAGTAGATTTGCCTCATTTCTAAAGCAGTTTGTTGAGAAAACCAATATCTTCATTCCCGAACACTCTACTCTGTGATATAAGCTAGGTGGGTTCTAAGAATCAGTTGCTTTCCTACGAAGAAAGTTGAGTGCAGCAAGTTCAAACTTACCTTGTTTGTGTAATCTAACAAGATGTACAAGTTACTAGATTCGTCTCATTCCTAAAGTAGTTTGTTTAGAAAACAAACATCTTCATTCCCGAAAACTCTGCTGTGTGGAATAAGCAAGTTGAGTTTTAGGAATCTGATGCTTTCCTCCGAAGAAGGTTCACTGCAGCAAGTTCAACCTTTCCCTATTAATGTAATGTAAAACGATATATAACTTAGGAGATTGGCCTCATTTTTAAAGTAGTTTTTTGAGAAAATAAACATCTTCATTGCCGAACCCTGTACTGTGTGAAATAAGGTACTTCAGTTCTAGGAATCAGTTTCTTTCCAACGAAGAAGGTTGAGTGCAGCAAGTTCAAACTTACCTTGTTTGTGTAATCTAACAAGATGTGCAAGTTAGGAGATTCCCCTCATTTCTAAAGTTCTTTGTTTAGAAAACAAACATCTTCATTGCCGAACACGGTACAGTGTGAAATAGGCTGGTTTCGTTCTAAGAATCAGTTTTCTTGACCAAGATGTTTGAGTGGAACAAGTTCAAACTTTCCTTGTTAATGTAACGTAACAAGATATATGGTTTAGTAGAGTCTCCTCATTTCTAATGTACTTTGATTAGAAAAGAAACATCTTCATTGCCGAACACTCTACTGTGTTAAGTAAGATAGTTCGGTTCTCCAATCATGTCTTTCCTACGGAGAAGGTTGAGTGCAGCAAGTTCAAACTTACCTTGTTTGTGTAATCTAACAAGATGTACAAGTTAGGGGATTCGCCTCATTTCTAAAGTAGTTTGTTTAGAAAACAAACATCTTCATTCCCGAAAACTCTGCTGTGTGCAATAAGCAAGTCGGGTTCTAGGAATCTGATGCTTTCTTACAAAGAAGGATCAGTGCAGCCAGTTCAAACTTTCTCTGTTAATGTAATCTAAAACGATGTATAACTTATTAGATTGGCCTCATTTTTAAAGTAGTTTTTTGAGAAAACAAACATCTTCTTTGCCGAACACTACTGTGTGAAATAAGCTAGTTTGGTTTTAGGAGTCAGCTGCTTTCCTACGAAGAACCTTGATTGCAGGAAGTTCAAACTCTCCTTGTTTGTGTGATCTAACAAGATGTACATCTTACAAGTTTCGCCTCATTTCTAAAGTAGTTTGTTTAGAAAACAAATATCTTCATTGGCGAACACTGTACTGTGTGAAATAAGCTAAGTCGGTTATAGCAATCAGTTTCTTTTCGACAAAGATGGTTGAGTGCAGCAAGTTCAAACTTTCCTTGTTAATGTTATTTACAAAGATGTACTACTTAGTAGATGTGCCTCATTCCTAAAGTAGATTGTGGAGAAAACCAACACCTTCATTGCCATACACTCTACTGTGTTAAGTAATATAGTTCAGTTCTCCAATCATGTCTTTCCTACGGAGAAGGTTGAGTGCAGCAAGGTCAAACTTACCTTGTTTGTGTCATCTAACAAGATATCCAAGTTAGGAGATTCGCCTCATTTCTCAAGTAGTTTGTTTAGAAAACAAACATCTTCATTGCCGAACACTGTACTGTGTGAAATAAGCTAAGTCGGTTATAGCAATCAGTTTCTTTTCGACAAAGATTGTTGAGTGCAGTAAGTTCAAACTTTCCTTGTTAATGTTATTTACAAAGATGTACTAATAATTAGATGTGCCTCATTTCTAAAGTAGTTTGTTGAGAAAACCAACATCTTCATTGCTGAACACTCTACTCTGTGAAATAAGCTAGGTGGGTTCTGAGAATCAGTTGCTTTCTGTTGCAGACAGCTTCAGGTTCGCTGAGATGAACTTCCAGACCTTGCACAGTTATTGAGGAAGGGATATTATTTATTGAAGCTTACAGATCCAGGGGAAGTTCCATAATGGCAAGAGAAGCGGCCTGCTCTCCACAGGGCCAAGCAGAGAGAGAAAAGCCAACCAGCCACCACAGCAAACAGAGCAAAACTACCGCCAAATGGTCACACAGCACACTTCAGGAACTCCTGCTAGGCACATTTCCATCTCTTTACAATGGAATCTCAAACCATCACCACACCTTAAAACCAGCCCTCAGTGACATTGCCTCTAGCAAGGTGATTGCAGATGCAAACTATTACTAATAAAACACTGAATATATTGGGGGACATATATTCAAACTACCACATTCCGCCCCTGGCCCCCAATATATTTACCTCCTGGTCCCCAATAGATTTAGAACTATCACACATTGTAAATTGTACTCAGTCTAATTTCAAAGGTTCTCACAGTCTTGATCAACTTAGGATAGTGAGTCCTGTAAGATCAAACAAGTTAAATACTTTCAACATGTAAAGGCACAGAGTAAACATTTTTAACTGGTATAAGGCATAGCAAGGAAAGACTAGAACAATGCAAATTCAACCACCATCAGCCGTCATCAAACTTCTGCAGTTCAAGTTCAATATAACCAGAGACTAACAGTCTCCAGGTTTTCCAAATCCTTCCCTCCAGCTGGGCAGAGTCACCAGGAAAACTTTCATAACATGCCAACACTGCACTCCATGGTAGCCCTTTTGCACAGTCCTGGTATATCCAAAACATCTTCAGGTCTCCATGCAAACCATGGTCCATCTTCCAAAGGCTCTTCCAGCCTATTCCTGAGGGTCTTCATGCCCTGCCTGATGCCGCATCTCAGCAGCGGCTCCTGGAACTGTGTGCAACTCATGACCACTCCATGCATTTTTCATATTTCCAAAACTAATACCAGGTGTGCAGGACACAGCCATATTCTAAATCCAGGGACCAAATAAACCATAGCCTTGAAAAGCAGGTTCCTTCTCCAGTCTACTCTTTCCAAAGAATTTGCATTTTTAACAGTCTTTCCTCAGGCATCCTCTCCATTGTTTTGATGTAAATTTGCCAGGCCATCTTCCTTCCACCTTCCTTAAGATTGCTAATGTATTGACAATAGCAGCTAAACCAGTTTCAATGCCTCTACTTTTAACTTGCTTGAGGTTTTCCAACTTAAAATCTTAAAATCTCAGTCCAATATCTTTAGCCAAGCACATCAGTCCATTACAAATTTAACCTTGATCAAACTTTCTGGGCCTGGATAGCAGAACGTAGCCATCCCTTATGCCAGTAGCCCAGTTCCATCAAAGTCCTCTGCAGTCTTTCCTTCCCCTTAGAAACCTCATAAGCCAAGCCTCGAAGTTCAGTACTATCTGCACTTAGCATTCTCAAACTCTCATCAGAATAGTCCATAAAACTTGGCTTACCACTCCAGAAGGCACCTCCAGTTGCAAGCACCAAGTCCATGCCCATTCCTCCAAAACAAAGGTTCCAAAAGACGAATATCCACAAGGTCAGGTTCATCTCACCCCACACTCCTCGGGACCAATTTACTGTTGCAGAGAGCTTCAGGTTCACTGAGATGAACTTCCAGACCAGGCACAGTTATGGAGGAAGGGATATTATTTATTGAAGCTTACAGATCCAGGGGAAGTTCCATAATGGCAAGAGAAGCGGCCTGCTGTCCACAGGGCCAAGCAGAGTGAGAAAAGCCAACCAGCCACCACAGCAAACAGAGCAAAACTACCACCAAAATGTCACACAGCACACTTCCGGAACGTTGTTTGTGTAATCTAACAAGATGCACAAGTTAGGAGATTCGCCTCATTTCTAAAGTTCTTTGTTTAGAAAACAAACATCTTCGTTACCGAACACGGTACAGTATGAAATCGGCTGGTTTCGTTCTAAGAATCAGTTTCTTTTGACCAACATGTTTGAGTGGAACAAGTTCAAATTTTCCTTGTTAATGTAATGTAACAAGATGTATAGCTTAGTAGAGTCTCCTCATTTCTAATGTAATTTGATTAGAAAACAAACATCTTCATTGCCGAACACTCTACTGTGTTAAGTAAGATAGTTCGGTTCTCCAATCATGTCTTTCCTACAGAGAATGTTGAGTGCAGCAAGTTCAAACTTACCTGGTTTGTGTATCCTAACAAGATGTATAAGTTAGGAGATTTGCCTCATTTCTAAAGTAGTTTCTTCAGAAAAAAAAACATCTTCATTCTGGAACACTCTGCTGTGTGGAATAAGCAAGTTGGGTTCTAGGAATCTGATGCTTTCCTACGAAGAAGGTTCAGTGCATGAAGTTCAAACTTTCCCTGTTAATGTAATCTAAAAAGATGTACTACTTAGTAGATTGGCCTCATTTTTAAAGTAGTTTTTTGAGCAAACAAACATCTTCGTTGCCGAACACTACTGTGTGAAATAAGCTAGTTCGGTTCTAGGAGTCAGTTGCTTTCCTACGAAGAACCTTGATGGCAGGAAGTTCAAACTCTCCTTGTTTGTGTGATCTATCAACATGTACAACTTACAAGTTTCGCCTCATTTCTAAAGTAGTTTGTTTAGAAAACAAACATCTTCATTGCCGAACACTGTACTGTGTGAAATAAGCTACGTCGGTTATAGCAATCAGTTTCTTTTCGACAAAGATGGTTGAGTGCAGCCAGTTCAAACTTTCCTTATTAATGTTATTTACAAAGATGTACTACTTAGTAGATGTACCTCATTGCTAAAGTAGTTTGTGGAGAAAACCAACACCTTCATTGCCAAACACTCTACTCTGTGAAATAAGCTAGGTGGGTTCTAAGAATCAGTTGCTTTCCTAGGAAGAAGGTTGAGTGGAGCAATTTCTAACTTTCCTTGTTTGTGTAATCTCACAAGATGTACAATTTACAAGTTTCTCTTCATTTCTAAACTACTTGGTTTAGAACAGAAACATATTCATTGCCCAACACTGGACTCTTTGATATAAGCTAGTTCGCATCTAGGAATCAGTTTCTTTACTACGAAGAATGAAGAGGGCAACAAGTTCAAACTTACCTTGTTGGTGTAATCTAACAAGATGTACAAGTTAGTAGATTGGCCTCATTTCTAAAGTAGTTTGTTGAGAAAACAAACATCTTCATTGCCGAACAATGTACTGTGTGAAGTAAGCTAGTTCGGTTCTAGGAATCAGTTTCTTTTCCACGACGAAGGTTGATTGCTGCAAGTTCAAGCTTTCCTTGTTAATGTAATCTTAAAGGATGTACAACATAGTAGATTGGACTCGTTTCCACAGGAGTTTGTTTAGGAAACAAACATCTTCATTGCCGAACACTGTAGTGTGTGAAATAAGCTAGTTCGGTTCTAGGAATCAGTTTCTTTTCCACGAAGAACGTTGATTGCAGCAAGTTCAACCTTTCCTTGTTAATGTAATCTAAAAAGATGTCCAACTTAGTAGATTGGCCTCATTTCTACAGGAGTTTATTTAGAAAACAAACATCTTCATTGCCGAACACTGTACTGTGTGAAATAAGCTACTTCAGTTCTAGGAATCAGTTTCTTTCCTACGAAGAAGGTTGAGTGCAGCAAGTTCAAACTTACCTTGTTTGTGTAATCTAAAAAGATGCACAAGTTAGGAGATCCACCGCATTTCTAAAGTTCTTTGTTTAGAAAACAAACTTCTTCATTGCCGAACACGGTACAGTGTGAAATAGGCTCGTTTCGTTCTAAGATTCAGTTTCTTTTGACCAAGATGTTTGAGTGGAACAAGTTCAAACTTTCCTTGTTAATGTAAAGTAACAAGATGTATAGCTTAGTAGAGTCTCCTCATTTCTAATGTACTTTGATTAGAAAACAAACATCTTCATTGCCGAACACTCTACTGTGTTAAGGAAGATAGTTCGGTTCTCCAATCATGTCTTTCCTAAGGAGAAGGTTGAGTGTAGCAAGGTCAAACTTACCTTGTTTGTGTAATCTAACAAGATGTCCAAGTTAGGAGATTCGCCTCATTTCTAAAGAGGTTTGTTTACAAAACAATCATCTTCATTGCCGAACACTGTACTGTGTGAAATAAGTTAAGTCGGTTATAGCAATCAGTTTTTATCGACAAAGATGGTTGAGTGCAGCAAGTTCAAACTTTCCTTATTAATGTTATTTACAAGATCTACTACTTAGTACATGTGCCTCATTTCTAAAGTAGTTTGTGGAGAAAACCAACATCTTCATTGCCGAACACTCTACTCTGTGAAATGAGCTAGGTGGGTTCTGAGAATCAGTTGCTTTAATACGAAGAAGGTTGTGTGTAGCAAGTTCTACTTTTCCTTGTTTGTGTAATCTCACAAGATGTACAATATACAAGTTTCTCTTCATTTCTAAACTATTTGGTTTAGAACAGAAACATCTTCATTGCCCAACACTGGACTCTGTGATATAAGCTAGTTCGCGTCTAGGAATCAGTATTCTTTACTACGAAGAAGGAGAGTGCAGGAAGTTCAAACTTACCTTGTTGGTGTAATCTAACAAGATGTACAAGTTAGTAGATTCGCCTCATTTCTAAAGTAGTTCGTTGAGAAAACAAACATCTTCATTGCTGAACACTGTACTGTGTGAAATAAGCTAGTTCGGTTCTAGGAATCAGTTCCTTTTCCACGACGAAGGTTGATTGCAGCAAGTTCAAACTTTCCTTGTTAATGTAATCTAAAAAGATGTACAACGTAGTAGACTGATCTCGTTTGTACAGGAGTTTGTTTCGGAAACAAACATCTTCATTTCCGAACACTGTTCTGTGTGAAATAACGTAGTTCGGTTCTAGGAATCAGTTTCTTTTCCACGAAGAAGGTTGATTGCAGCAAGTTCAAACTTTCCTAGTTAATGTAATCTAAAAAGATGTACAACTTAGTAGATTGGCCTCATTTCTACAGGAGTTTGTTTAGAAAACAAACATCTTCATTGCCGAACCCTGTACTGTTTGAAATAAGCTACTTCGGTTCTGGGAATCAGTTTCTTTCCTACGAAGAAGGTTGAGTGCAGCAAGTTCAAACTTACCTTGTTTGTGTAATCTAACAAGATGTACAAGTTAGGAGATTCGCCTCAATTCTAAAGTTCTTTGTTTAGAAAACAAACATCTTCATTGCCAAACACGGTACAGTTTGAAATAGGCTGGTTTCGTTCTAAGAATCAGTTTCTTTTGACGAAGATGTCTGAGTGGAATAAGTTCAAATTTTCCTTGTTAATGTAAAAAGCTTAGTAGATTCTCCTCATTTCTAATGTACTTTGATTAGAAAACAAACATCTTCATTAACACTCTACTGTGTTAAGTAAGATAGTTAGGTTCTCCAATCATGTCTTTCCTACAGAGAAGTTTGAGTGCAGCAAGGTCAAACTTACCTTGTTTGTGTAATCTAACAAGATGTACAAGTTAGGAGATTCGCCTCATTTCTAAAGTAGTTTGTTTACAAAACAAACATCTTCATTCGAACACTGTACTGTGTGAAAAATAAGTTAATTCGGTTATAGGAATCAGTTGCTTTCCTACGACAAGAAGGTTGAGTGCAGCAAGTTCAAACTTTCCTTATTAATGTTATTTAAAAGATCTATAACTTAGTAGATTGTGCCTCATTTCTAAAGTAGTTTTTGAGAAAACAAACATCTTCATTGCCGAACATTGTACTGTGTGAAATAAGCTAATTGGGTTCTAGAATCAGTTGCTTTCCTACAAAGAAGGTTGAGTGCAGCAAGTTCAAACTTTCCTAGTTTGTGTAATCTAACAAGATGTACAAGTTAGTAGATTCTCTTCATTTCTAAAGTAGTTTCTTGAGAAAACAAACATCTTCATTGCCCAACATTGTACTGTGTGAAATAAGCTAATTCGGTTCTAGGAATCACTTTCTTTCCTACAAAGAAGGTTGAGTGCAGCAAGTTCAAACTTTCCTAGTTTGTGTAATCTAACAAGATGTACAAGTTAGTAGATTCGCCTCATTTCTAAAGTAGTTTTGAGAAAACAAACATCTTCATTGCTGTAACATTGTACTGTGTGAAATAAGCTAATTCGGTTCTAGGAATCACTTTCCTTTCCTACAAAGAAGGTTGAGGTGCAGCAAGTTCTCCTAGTTAATGTAATCTAAAAAGATGTACAACTTATCAGATTGGCCTCATTTCTACAGGAGTTTGTTTGAGAAAACAAACATCTTCATTTCCGAACATTGTACTGTTTGAAATAAGCTAATTGGTTCTAGGAATCACTTTTCTTTCCTACAAAGAAGGTTGAGTGCAGCAAGTTCAAACTTACCTAGTTTGTGTAATCTAACAAGATGTACAAGTTAGGAGATTCGCCTCATTTCTAAAGTTCTTTGTTTAGAAAACAAACATCTTCATTGCCAAACATTGTACAGTTTGAAATAAGCTGGTTTCGTTTCTAGGAATCAGTTTCTTTCCTACAAAGATGGTTGAGTGCAGCAAGTTCAAACTTTCCTTGTTTGTTATTAACAAGATGTACAACTTAGTAGATGTGCCTCATTTCTAAAGTATTTTGATGAGAAAACAAACATCTTCATTGCTGAACACTCTACTGTGTGAAATAAGCTAGTTCGGTTCTCCAATCACTTCTTTCCTACAAAGAAGGTTGAGTGCAGCAAGTTCAAACTTTCCTTGTTTGTGTAATCTAACAAGATGTACAAGTTAGGACATTCGCCTCATTTCTAAAGTAGTTTGTTTAGAAAACAAACATCTTCATTGCCCAACACTGGACTGTGTGGAATAAGCAAGTTGAATTCTAGGAATCTGATGCTTTACTACGAAGAAGGTTCAGTGCAGCAAGTTCAAACTTTCCCTGTTTGTGTACTCTAACAAGATGTATAACTTAGTAGATTGGCCTCATTTTTAAAGTAGTTTTTGAGAAAACAAACATCTTCATTGCGAACACTACTGTGTGAAATAAGCTAGTTCGGTTCTAGGAGTCAGTTTATTTTCCTAGAGAAGGTTGATTGCAGCAACTTCAAACTTTCCTTCTTAATGTAATCTAAAAAGATGTACAACACAGTAGATTGGCCTCGCTTCTACAGGAGTTTGTTTAAGAAACAAACATCTTCATTGCCGAACACTATACTGTGTGAAATAAGCTAGTTCGGTTCTAGGAATCAGTTTCTTTTCAACAAAGAAGGTTGATTGCAGCAAGTTCAAACTTTCCCTGTTAATGTAATCTAAAAAGATGTACAACGTAGTAGATTGGCCTCATTTCTACAGGAGTTTTTTTAGAAAACAAACATCTTCATTGCCGAACCCTGTACTGGGTGAAATAGGCTACTTCGGTTCCAGGAATCAGTTTCTTTCCTACGAAGAAGGTTGAGTGCAGCAAGTTCAAACTTACCTGGTTTGTATAATCTTACAAGATGCACAAGTTAGGAGAGTCGCCTCATTTCTAAAGTTCTTTGTTTAGAAAACAAACATCTTCATTGCCGAACACGGTACAGTGTGAAATAAGCTAAGTCGGTGATAGCAATCAGTTTCTTTTCGACAAAGATGGTTGAGTGCAGCAAATTCAATCTTTCCTTGTTAATATTATTTACAAAGATGTACTACTTAGTAGATGTGCCTCATTTCTAAAGTATTTTGTGGAGAAAGCCAACATCTTCATTGCCGAACACTCTACTCTGTGAAATAAGCTAGGTGGGTTCTAAGAATCAGTTGCTTTCCTACGAAGAAGGTTGAGTGCAGCAAGTTCTAACTTTCCTTGGTGTGTAATCTCACAAGATGTACAATTTACAAGTTTCTCTTCATTTGTAAACTACTTGGTTTAGAACAGAAACATCTTCATTGCCCAACAATGGACTCTGTGATATAAGCTAGTTCGCTTCTAGGAATCAGTTTCTTTACTACGAAGAAGGAAGAGTGCAGCAAGTTCAAACTTACCTTGTTGGTGCAATCTAACAAGATGTACAAGTTAGTAGATTCGCCTCATTTCTAAAGCAGTTTGTTGAGAAAACAAACATCTTCATTGCCGAACACTGTACCGTGTGCAATAAGCTAGTTCGGTTCTAGGAATCAGTTTCTTTTCCACGACGAAGGTTGATTGCAGCAAGTTCAAACTTTCCTTGTTAATGTAATCTAAAAACATGTACAACGTAGTAGATTGGCCTCGTTTCTATAGGAGATTGTTTAGGAAACAAACATCTTCATTGCCGAACACTGTACTGTGTGAAATAAGCTAGTTCCGTTCTAGGAATCAGTTTCTTTTCCACGAAGAAGGTTGATTGCAGCAAGTTCAAACTTTCCTTGTTAAGGTAATATAAAAGATGTACAACTTAGTAGATTGGCCTCATTTCTACAGGAATTTTTTTAGAAAACAAACATCTTCATTGCCGAACCCTGTACTGTGTGAAATAAGCTACTTTGGTTCTATGAATCAGTTTCTTTCCTATGAAGAAGTTTGAGTGCAGCAACTTCAAACTTACCTTGTTTGTGTAATCTAACAAGATGTACAAGTTAGGAGTTTCGCCTCATTTCTAAAGTTCTTTGTTTAGAAAACAAACATCTACTTTGCGAACACTCTACTGTGTTAAGATAGTTCGATCCTCGAATCATGTCTTTCCTACGGAGAAGGATGAGTGCAGCAAGTTCTAATGTTCCTTGTTAATGTTATTTAAAAAGATATAGCACTTATTAGATTCGCCTCATTTCTAAAGTCGTTTGATTAGAAAACAAACATCTTCATTCCCGAACACTCTGCTTTGTGGAATAAACAAGTTGGTTTCTAGGAATCTGATGCTTTCCTACGAAGGAGGGTCAGTGCAGCAAGTTCAAACTTTCCCTGTTAATGTAATGTAAAACTATGTATAACTGAGTAGATTGGCCTCATTTTTCAAGTAGTTTTTTGAGAAAACAAACATTTTCGTTACCGAACACTACTGTGTGAAATAAGCTAGTTCAGTTCTAGGAGTCAGTTGCTTTCCTACGAAGAACCTTGATTGCAGGAAGTTCAAACTCCCCTTGTTTGTGTGATCTAAAAAGATGTACAACGTACGAGTTTCGCCTCATTTCTAAAGTAGTTTGTTTAGAAAACAAACATCTTCATTGCCGAACACTCTACTGTGTGAAATAAGCTAAGTCGGTTATAGCAATCAGTTTCTTTTCGACAAAGATGGTTGAGTGCAGCAAGTTCAAACTTTCCTTCTTAATGTTATTTACAAAGATTTACTACTTAGTAGATGTGCCTCATTTCTAAATTAGTTTGTGGAGAAAACCAACATCTTCATTGCCGAACACGCTACTCTGTGAAATAAGCTAGGTGTGTTCTAAGAATCAGTTGCTTTCCTACGAAGAAGGTTGAGTGCAGCAAGTTCTAACTTTCCTTGTTTGTGTAATCTCACAAGATGTACAATTTACAAGTTTCTCTTCATTTCTAAACTACTTGGTTTAGAACAGAAACATCTTCATTGCCCAACACTGGACTCTGTGATATAAGCTAGTTAGCTTCTAGGAATCAGTTTCTTTACTACGAAGAAGGAAGAGTGCAGCAAGTTCAAACTTACCTTGTTGGTGTAATCTAACAAGATGTACAAGGTAGTAGATTCGCCACATTTCTAAAGTAGTTTGTTGAGAAAATAAACATCTTCATTGCCGAACACTGTACTGTGTGAAATAAGGTAGTTCGGTTCTAGGAATCAGTTTCTTTTAAACGACGAAGGTTGATTGCAGCAAATTCAAATGTTCCTTGTTAATGTAATCGGAAAAGATGTACAACGTAGTAGATTGGCCTCATTTCTAAAGGAGTTCGTTTAGGAAACAAACGTCTTCATTGCCAAACACTGTACTGTGTGAAATAAGCTAGTTCGGTTCTAGGAATCAGTTTCTTTTCCACGAAGAAGGTTGAGTGCAGCAAGTTCAAACTTACCTTGTTGGTGTAATCTAACAAGATATACACGTTAGTAGATTTGCCTCATTTCTAAGGTAGTTTGTTGAGAAAACAAACATCTTCATTGCCGAACACTGTACTGTGTGAAATAAGCTAGTTCAGTTCTAGGAATCAGTTTCTTTTCCACGACGATGGTTGATTGCAGCAAGTTCAAACTTACATGTTGGTGTAATCTAACAAGATGTACAAGTTAGTAGATTCGCCTCATTTCTAAAGTAGTTTGTTGAGAAAACAAACATCTTCATTGCCGAACACTGTACTGTGTGAAATAAGCTAGTTCGGTTCTAGGAATCAGTTTCTTTCCTACGAAGAAGGTTGAGTGCAGCAAGTTCAAACTTACCTTGTTTGTGTAATCTAACAAGATGTACAAGTTAGGAGATTCGCCTCATTTCTTGGAGAGAGCTGCGAGGTGCCGTGCCTTAAAGATGGCGCTGGCTTCTGCCTTCCGCCTTCCCGATGGCAAGTGCTCTCCTGCATAATTAAGTCCTTATTTGGCTTGGTCCGTGATCTAGGCTTGCTTCCGCATATGTGGATCTATATGCATTCACTACGTGGCTTACAAGGGTTGGCTGTTCAAAGGCTTCTTAAGTTTCAGGTGGGCTTTTCCCCGGGTCAGAAGATTGTTCAAGTTTCCTGAATAAACTGTTGAAAGAAGAGTCTGAGCCTTGCGTCTTCCTTCCTGTTTGAGGCGGTCGCGACAAGTGCTGGCCCGTACAGGGAACTCACTCGAGAGGGACTCAGAACTTTTTGCAGTCGGGGCAGTGCACTGGTAAGTTCCCAGGTAAGGTGGGAATCCACGACAAAAGCGGGTATTTTGCTCCTCTCGGTAGACAAAGAGGGAGCAGGAAGGGTTCGCGGCGTAGCAAACAGAAAGTAAAAGTTTTAAAAGAATTTTTTGCAAGTTTAGCCATGGGCGCTTCTCACTCACACCCAATTTTTTTGGGTCTGAATGAGGTGCAGTAAAAGTTTTAAAAGAATCTTTTGCAAGTTTAGCCATGGGCGCTTCTCACTTGCACCCATTTTTTTTTGGCTCTGAATGAGCTGAAGTAAAAGTTTTAAAAGAGTCTTTTGCAAGTTTAGCCATGGGCGCTTCTCACTCGCATCCAATTTTTTTGGCTCTAAATGAGCTGCAGTAAAAGTTTTAAAAGAATCTTTTGCATGTTTAGCCATAGGCGCTTCTCACTGCTTCCAATTTTATTTGGCTCTGAATGAGCTGAAGTGCTCTCATAGAGCAAATGGAAAGATCAAAATTAATAAAAGGGAGAAAAACAGCACCCAATTTTTTGTTTAGCCATGGGCGCTTCTCAATCGCACCCAATTTTTTGGCTCTGAATGAGCTGCAGTAAGTTTTAAGAGAATCTTTTGCAAGTTTAGCCATGGGTGCTTCTCACTGCCAGACTTCCAATTTTTTTGGCTCTGAATGTTTGAAGTGCTCTCATAGAACAAATGGAAAGATCAAAATTAAGAAAAAGGGAGAAAAAGAGAGAGGGGGGGGATCCCGGAAGCAGAGACTGCTGCGGAACTTCTCAATGCAAAGTTATGCCGTCCGACCCAACCCCTCTGTACCCAGAGGGACGGGGTAGCGGCACAGTGCGTTCTTTTTGTCCGGAATTCTGGAAAGCGGTGAGGACGGAGTTACAGTTAGCCTACCCAGTATTTCAGGATCAACAAGGGAATAGATATGAGGAGCCACTAGACTTTAAAGTAGTTAAGTCTTTAGCTGAATCCGTGAGAACTTTTGGGATTACAGCCTCCTTTACCGTGGCTCAAGTGGAAGCATTGCAAAGACACTGTATGACACCTAATGACTGGTCAGGGTTAGCACGCGCCTGCCTGAGTCCAGGCCAATATTTAGACTGGAAAGCATTCTTAATTGAGTACGCTAATGAAGAGGCTGCCGCTAATCAGGCCGAGGTAACCACGACCTGGGATAGGGACATGCTCTTGGTACAAGGACGCTTTACAAATCAACAGACAGGCTATCCAATACAGGTTTTTATCCAGATCTTTGTCTAGTTTTCTATTACAGAATTGGTCGCTTGAATTTGAAGATACCTTAAAAGAATTGAGGCTGGCCATAGTTAATGTGAATTCTACCCGCATGGACTCTCTTTTGCATCCGGATTGTCATCTTGGCTGATCTCGCTATGAATCATCTGAAGGAGTGGGGGCCTGGGGGCTTTAGCAGGCCTTCTGTTACTGGTCTCCTTGGTTTGCTTGTGGTGTCTATGTAAGATTAGAGTAACACAAAACAGAATGCAGTCATGATCGCCCAGGCCTTCTCGGCTATTGAGGCAGGTCAATCTCCCCAGGCATGGTTAGCCACCATAAAAATGTAAACACCAGGCACAGGCTGCGAGGCAAAGCACTGCAGGGAGAGTTAGCTGTGAAAGACTCTCTGAAGGGCAAGTCTGATTGCATGTGGGTTGGCATCCATAGTCCCACCTCCAGGGAAAAGATGCAAGACGGTTCTACGCCTATTTTAAGAGTTACTGGAGGTCAGACCTCTACCCTTGCCTGTTGCTTTGCGTGTTTTAAACAAAAAAGGGGGAACTGTAGAGAGCTGCGAGGTGCCGCGCCTTAAAGATGGCGCTGGCTTCTGCCTTCCGCCTTCCCGATGACAAGTGCTCTCCTGGATAATTAAGTCCTTATTTGGCTTGGGCCGTGATCTAGGCTTCCTTCCGCATATGTGGACCTATCTGCATTCACCACGTGGCTTACCAAGGTTGGCTGTTCAAAGGCTTCTTATGTTTCGGGTGGGCTTTTCCCCGGGTCAGAAGATTGTTCAAGGTTCCTGAATAAACTGTTGCAAGAACAGTCCGAGCGTTGCGTCTACCTTGTTGGTAGAGGCGGTCGCAAAAATTTCTAAAGTTCTTTGTTTAGAAAACAAACATCTTCATTGCCGAACATGGTACAGTGTGAAATAGGCTGGTTTCGTTCTAAAAATCAGTTTCTTTTGACCAAGATGTTTGAGTGGAACACGTTCAAACTTTCCTTGTTAATGGAATGTAACAAGATGTATAGCTTAGTAGAGTCTCCTCATTTCTAATGTACTTTGATTAGAAAACAAACATCTTCATTGCCGAACAGTCTACTGTGTTAAGTAAGATAGTTCGGTTCTCCAATCATGTCTTTCCTACGGAGAAGGTTGAGTGCAGCAATTTCAAACTTACCTTGTTTGTGTAATCTAACAGGATAAACAAGTTAGGAGATTCGCCTCATTTCTAAAGTAGTTTGTTTAGAAAACAAACATCTTCATTCCCGAACACTCTGCTGTGTGGAATAAGCAAGTTGGGTTCTAGGAATCTGATGCTTTCCAACAAAGAAGGTTCAGTGCAGCAAGTTCAAACTTTCCCTGTTAATGTAATCTAAACAGATGTATAACTTAGTAGATTGGCCTCATTTTTAAAGTAGTTTTTTAGAAAACAAACATCTTCGTTGCCGAACACTACTGTGTGAAATAAGCTAGTTCGGTTCTAGGACTCAGTTGCTCTCCTACGAAGAACCTTGATTGCAGGAAGTGCAAACTCTCCTTGTTATGTGATCTAACAAGATGTACAACTTACAAGTTTTGCCTCATTTCTAAAGTAGTTTGTTTAGAAAACAAACATCTTCATTGCCGAACACTGTAATGTGTGAAATAAGCTAAGTCAGTTATAGCAATCAGTTTCTTTTCGACAAAGATGGTTGAGTGCAGCAAGTTCAAACTTTTGTTGTTAATGTTATTTAAAAAGATGTACTACTTAGTAGATTTGCCTCATTTCTAAAGTAGTTTGTTGAGAAAACCAACATCTTCATTGCCGAACACCCTACTCTGTGAAATAAGCTAGGTGGGTTCTAAGAATCAGTTGCTTTCCTCCGAAGAAGGTTGAGTGCAGGAAGTTCTAACTTTCCTTGTTTGTGTCATCTCACAAGATGTACAATTTACAAGTTTCTCTTCATTTCTAAACTACTTGGTTTAGAACAGAAACATCTTCATTGTCCAACACTGGACTCTGATATAAGCTAGTTCGCTTCTAGGAATCAGTTTTTTTACTACGAAGAAGGAAGAGTGCAGCAAGTTCAAACATACCTTGTTGGTGTAATCTGACAAGATGGACAAGGTAGTAGATTCACCTCATTTCTAAAGTAGTTTGTTGAGAAAACAAACATCTTCATTGCTGAACACTGTACTGTGTGAAATAAGCTAGTTCGGTTCTAGGAATCAGTTTCTTTTCCACGATGAAGGTTGATTGCAGCAAGTTCAAACTTTCCTTGTTAATGTAATCTAAAAAGATGTACAACGTAGTAGATTGGCCTCGTTTCTACAGGACTTTGTTTAGGAAACGAACATCTTCATTGCCGAACACTGTACTGTGTGAAATAAGCTACTTCGGTTCTAGGAATCAGTTTCTTTCCTACGAAGAAGGTTGAGCGCAGCAAGTTCAAACTTACCTTGTTTGTGTAATCTAACAAGATGTACAAGTTAGGAGATTCGCCTCATTTATAAAATTCGTTGTTCAGAAAACAAACATCTTCATTGCGGAACACGGTACAGTGTGTAATAGGCTGGTTTCGTTCTAAGAATCAGTTTCTTTTGACCAAGATGTTTGAGTGGAACAAGTTCAAACTTTCCTTGTTAATGTAATTTAACAAGATGTATAGCTTAGTAGAGTCTCCTCATTTCTAATGTACTTTGATTAGAAAACAAACATCTTCATTTCCGAACACTCTACTGTGTTCAGTAAGATAGTTCGGTTCTCCAACCATGTCTTTCCTACGGAGAAGGTTGAGTGCAGCAAGTTCAAACTTACCTTGTTTTTGTAATCTAACAAGATGTACAAGTTAGGCATTTCGCCTCATTTCTAAAGTAGTTTGTTTAGGAAAGAAACATCTTCATTCCCAAAATCTCTGCTGTGTGCAATAAGCAAGTTGGGTTCTAGGAATCTGATGCTTTCCTACGAAGAAGGTTCAGTGCAGCAAGTTCAATCTTTCCCTGTTAATGTAATCTAAAACGATGTATAACTTAGTAGATTGGACTCATTTTTAAAGTAGTTTTTTGAGAAAATAAACATCTTTGTTGCCGAACACTACTGTGTGTACTAAGCTAGTTCGGTTCTAGGACTCAGTTGCTCTCCAACGACGAATCTAGATTGCAGGAAGTTCAAACTCTCCTTGTTGGTGTGATCTAACAAGATGTACAACTTACATGTTTCGCCTCATTTCTAAAGTCGTTTTTTAGAAAACAAACATCTTCCTTGCCAAACACTGTACTGTGTGAAATAAGCTAAGTCGGTTATAGCAATCAGTTTCTCTTCGACAAAGATGGTTGAGTGCAGCAAGTTCAAACTTTCCTTGTTAATGTTATTTAAAAAGATGTACCACTTAGTAGATGTGCCTCATATCTACACTAGTTTGTTGAGAAAACCAACATCTTCATTGCCGAACACTCTACTCTGTGAAATAAGCTAGGTGACTTTTAAGAATCAGTTGCTTTCCTCTGAAGAACGTTGAGTGCAGCAAGGTCTAACTTTCCGTGTTTGTGTAATCTCACAAGATGTTTAATATATATGTTTCTCTTAATTTCTAAACTACTTGGTTTCGAACAGAAACATCATCATTGCCCAACACTGGACTCTGTGATATAAGCTAGTTCGCTTCTAGGAATCAGTTTCTTTACTACGAAGAAGGAAGAGTGCAGCAAGTTCCAAATTACCTTGTTGGTGTAATCTAACAAGATGTACAAGTTAGTAGATTCGCCTCATTTCCTAAGTAGTTTGTCGAGAAAACAAACATCTTCATTGCCGAACACTGTACTGTGTGAAATAAGCTAGTTCGGTTCTAGGAATCAGTTTCTTTTCCACGAAGAAGGTTGATTGCAGCAAGTTCAAACTTTCCTTGTTAATGTAATCTAAAAAGATGTACAACTTTGTAGATTGGCCTCATTTCTACAGGAGCTTGTTTAGAAAACAAACATCTTCATTGCCAAACCCTGTACTGTGTGAAATAAGCTACTTCGGTTCTAGGAATCAGTTTCTTTCCTACGAAGAAGGTTGAGTGCAGCAAGTTCGAACTTACCTTGTTTGTGTAATCTACCAAGATGTACAAGTTAGGACATTCGCCTCATTTCTAAAGTTCTTTGTTTAGAAAACAAACATCTCCATTGCTGAACATGGTACAGTGTGAAATAGGCTGGTTTCGTTCTAAGAATCACTTTCTTTTGACCAAGATGTTTGAGTGGAACAAGTTCAAACTTTCCTTGTTAATGTAATGTAACAAGATGTATAGCTTAGTAGAGTCTCCTCATTTCTAATGTACTTTGATTAGAAAACAAACATCTTCATTGCCGAACACTCTACTGTGTTAAGTAAGATAGTTCGGTTCTCCAATCATGTCTTTCCTACGGAGAAGGTTGAGTGCAGCAAGTTCAAACTTACCTTGTTTCTGTAATCGAACAAGATGTACAAGTTAGGGGACTCGCCTCATTTCTAAAGTAGTTTGTTTAGAAAACAAACATCTTCATTCCCAAACACTCGGCTGTGTGCAATAAGCAAGTTGGGTTCTAGGAATCTGATGCTTTTCTACGAATAAGGATCAGTGCAGCAAGTTCAAACTTTCCCTGTTAATGTAATCTAAAACGATGTACAACTTAGTTCATTGGCCTCATTTTTAAAGTAGTTTTTTGAGAAAACAAACATCTTCATTGCCGAACACTACTGTGTAAAATAAGCTAGTTCGGTTCTAGGAGTCAGCTGCTTTCCTACGAAGAAGGTTGAGCGCAGCAAGTTCAAACTTACCTTGTTTGTGTAATCTAACAAGATGTACAAGTTAGGAGATTCGCCTCATTTATAAAATTCGTTGTTCAGAAAACAAACATCTTCATTGCGGAACACGGTACAGTGTGTAATAGGCTGGTTTCGTTCTAAGAATCAGTTTCTTTTGACCAAGATGTTTGAGTGGAACAAGTTCAAACTTTCCTTGTTAATGTAATTTAACAAGATGTATAGCTTAGTAGAGTCTCCTCATTTCTAATGTACTTTGATTAGAAAACAAACATCTTCATTTCCGAACACTCTACTGTGTTCAGTAAGATAGTTCGGTTCTCCAATCATGTCTTTCCTACGGAGAAGGTTGAGTGCAGCAATTTCAAACTTACCTTGTTTGTGTAATCTAACAGGATAAACAAGTTAGGAGATTCGCCTCATTTCTAAAGTAGTTTGTTTAGAAAACAAACATCTTCATTCCCGAACACTCTGCTGTGTGGAATAAGCAAGTTGGGTTCTAGGAATCTGATGCTTTCCAACAAAGAAGGTTCAGTGCAGCAAGTTCAAACTTTCCCTGTTAATGTAATCTAAACAGATGTATAACTTAGTAGATTGGCCTCATTTTTAAAGTAGTTTTTTAGAAAACAAACATCTTCGTTGCCGAACACTACTGTGTGAAATAAGCTAGTTCGGTTCTAGGACTCAGTTGCTCTCCTCTGAAGAACCTTGATTGCAGGAAGTGCAAACTCTCCTTGTTATGTGATCTAACAAGATGTACAACTTACAAGTTTTGCCTCATTTCTAAAGTAGTTTGTTTAGAAAACAAACATCTTCATTGCCGAACACTGTAATGTGTGAAATAAGCTAAGTCAGTTATAGCAATCAGTTTCTTTTCGACAAAGATGGTTGAGTGCAGCAAGTTCAAACTTTTGTTGTTAATGTTATTTAAAAAGATGTACTACTTAGTAGATTTGCCTCATTTCTAAAGTAGTTTGTTGAAAACCAACATCTTCATTGCCGAACACCCTACTCTGTGAAATAAGCTAGGTGGGTTCTAAGAATCAGTTGCTTTCCTCCGAAGAAGGTTGAGTGCAGGAAGTTCTAACTTTCCTTGTTTGTGTCATCTCACAAGATGTACAATTTACAAGTTTCTCTTCATTTCTAAACTACTTGTTTTAGAACAGAAACATCTTCATTGCCCAACACTGGACTCTGATATAAGCTAGTTCAGCTTCTAGGAATCAGTTTTTTTACTACGAAGAAGGAAGAGTGCAGCAAGTTCAAACATACCTTGTTGGTGTAATCTGACAAGATGGACAAGGTAGTAGATTCACCTCATTTCTAAAGTAGTTTGTTGAGAAAACAAACATCTTCATTTGCTGAACACTGTACTGTGTGAAATAAGCTAGTTCGGTTCTAGGAATCAGTTTCTTTTCCACGATGAAGGTTGATTGCAGCAAGTTCAAACTTTCCTTGTTAATGTAATCTAAAAAGATGTACAACGTAGTAGATTGGCCTCATTTCTACAGGACTTTGTTTAGAAAACAAACATCTTCATTGCCGAACACTGTACTGTGTGAAATAAGCTACTTGGTTCTAGGAATCAGTTTCTTTCCTACGAAGAAGGTTGAGTGCAGCAAGTTCAAACTTACCTTGTTTGTGTAATCTAACAAGATGTACAAGTTAGGAGATTCGCCTCATTTATAAAATAGTTTGTTCAGAAAACAAACATCTTCATTTCGGAACACGGTACAGTGTGTAATAGGCTGGTTTCTGTTCTAAGAATCAGTTTCTTTTTTGACCAAGATGTTTGAGTGGAACAAGTTCAAACTTTCCTTGTTAATGTAATTTAACAAGATGTATAGCTTAGTAGAGTCTCCTCATTTCTAATGTACTTTGATTAGAAAACAAACATCTTCATTTCCGAACACTCTACTGTGTTCAGTAAGATAGTTCGGTTCTCCAATCATGTCTTTCCTACGGAGAAGGTTGAGTGCAGCAAGTTCAAACTTACCTTGTTTTTGTAATCTAACAAGATGTACAAGTTAGGCATTTCGCCTCATTTCTAAAGTAGTTTGTTTAGGAAACAAACATCTTCATTCCCAAAACTCTGCTGTGTGCAATAAGCAAGTTGGGTTCTAGGAATCTGATGCTTTCCTACGAAGAAGGTTCAGTGCAGCAAGTTCAATCTTTCCCTGTTAATGTAATCTAAAACGATGTATAACTTAGTAGATTGGACTCATTTTTAAAGTAGTTTTTTGAGAAAATAAACATCTTTGTTTGCGAACACTGTACTGTGTGTACTAATAAGCTAGTTCGGTTCTAGGAATCAGTTGCTTTCCAACGAAGAATCTAGATTGCAGGAAGTTCAAACTCTCCTTGTTGGTGTGATCTAACAAGATGTACAACTTACATGTTTAGCCTCATTTCTAAAGTAGTTTTTAGAAAACAAACATCTTCTTTGCCAAACACTGTACTGTGTGAAATAAGCTAAGTTCGGTTATAGCAATCAGTTTCTTTTCGACAAAGATGGTTGAGTGCAGCAAGTTCAAACTTTCCTTGTTAATGTTATTTAAAAAGATGTACCACTTAGTAGATGTGCCTCATTTCTAAACTAGTTTTTGAGAAAACCAACATCTTCATTGCCAACACTCTACTCTGTGAAATAAGCTAGGTGACTTTTTAAGAATCAGTTGCTTTCCTCTGAAGAACGTTGAGTGCAGCAAGGTCTAACTTTCCGTGTTTGTGTAATCTCACAAGATGTTTAATATATATGTTTCTCTTAATTTCTAAACTAGTTGGTTTGAAAAGAAACATCATCATTGCCCAACACTGGACTCTGTGATATAAGCTAGTTCGGTTCTAGGAATCAGTTTCTTTACTACGAAGAAGGTTGAGTGCAGCAAGTTCCAAATTACCTTGTTGGTGTAATCTAACAAGATGTACAAGTTAGTAGATTCGCCTCATTTCTAAAGTAGTTTGTTGAGAAAACAAACATCTTCATTGCCGAACACTGTACTGTGTGAAATAAGCTAGTTCGGTTCTAGGAATCAGTTTTTTTTCCACGAAGAAGGTTGATTGCAGCAAGTTCAAACTTTCCTTGTTAATGTAATCTAAAAAAGATGGACAACTTTGAAGATTGGCCTCATTTCTACAGGAGCTTGTTTAGAAAACAAACATCTTCATTGCCAAACCCTGTACTGTGTGAAATAAGCTACTTCGGTTCTAGGAATCAGTTTCTTTCCTACGAAGAAGGTTGAGTGCAGCAAGTTCGAACTTACCTTGTTTGTGTAATCTACCAAGATGTACAAGTTGGGACATTCGCCTCATTTCTAAAGTTCTTTGTTTAGAAAACAAACATCTCCATTGCTGAACATGGTACAGTGTGAAATAGGCTGGTTTCATTCTAAGAATCACTTTCTTTTGACCAAGATGTTTGAGTGGAACAAGTTCAAACTTTCCTTGTTAATGTAATGTAACAAGATGTACAAGCTTAGTAGAGTCTCCTCATTTCTAATGTACTTTGATTAGAAAACAAACATCTTCATTGCCGAACACTCTACTGTGTTAAGTAAGATAGTTAGGTTCTCCAATCATGTCTTTCCTACGGAGAAGGTTGAGTGCAGCAAGTTCAAACTTACCTTGTTTCTGTAATCGAACAAGATGTACAAGTTAGGGGACTCGCCTCATTTCTAAAGTAGTTTGTTTAGAAAACAAACATCTTCATTCCCAAACACTCGGCTGTGTGCAATAAGCAAGTTGGGTTCTAGGAATCTGATGCTTTTCTACGAATGTTTCAGTGCAGCAAGTTCAAACTTTCCCTGTTAATGTAATCTAAAACGATGTACAACTTAGTTCATTGGCCTCATTTTTAAAGTAGTTTTTTGAGAAAACAAACATCTTCATTGCCGAACACTACTGTGTAAAATAAGCTAGTTCGGTTCTAGGAGTCAGCTGCTTTCCTACGAAGAACCTTGATTGCAGGAAGTTCAAACTCTCCTTGTTTGTGTGATCTAACAAGATTTACAACTTACAAGTTTCGCCTCATTTCTAAAGTAGTTTGTTTAGAAAACAAACATCTTTCATTTTTAACACTGTACTGTGTGAAATAAGCTAAGTCGGTTATAGCAATCAGTTTCTTTTCGACAAAGATGGTTGAGTGCAGCAAGTTCAAACTTTCCTTGTTAATGTTATATAAAAAGATGTACTACTTAGTAGATTTGCCTCATTTCTAAAGTAGTTTATTGAGAAAACCAACATCGTCATTGCCGAACACGCTACTCTGTGAAATAAGCTAGGTGGGTTCTAAGAATCAGTTGCTTTCCTCCAAAGAAGGTTGAGTGCAGCAAGTTCTAACTTTCCTTGTTTGTGTAATCTCACAAGATGTACAATTTACAAGATTCTCTTCATTTCTAAACTACTTGGTTTAGAACAGAAATATCTTCATTGCCCAACACTGGACTCTGTGTTATAAGCAAGTTCGCGTCTAGGAATCACTCTTTTTACTACGAAGAAGGAAGAGTGCAGCAAGTTCAAACTTACCTTGTTGGTGTACTCTAACAAGATGTACAAGTTAGTAGATTTGCCTCATTTCTAAAGTAGTTTGTTGAGAAAACAAACATCTTCATTGCCGAACACTGTACTGTGTGAAATAAGCTAGTTCGGTTCTAGGAATCAGTTTCTTTTCCACGACGAAGCTTGATTGCAGCAAGTTCAAACTTTCCTTGTTAATGTAATCTAAAATGATGTACAACTTAGTAGATTGGCCTCATTTATATTGGAGTTTGTTTAGGAAACAAACATCTTCATTGCCGAACCCTGTACTGTGTGAAATAAGCTACTTCGGTTCTAGGAATCAGTTTCTTTCCTACGAAGAAGGTTGAGTGCAGCAAGTTCAAACTTACCTTGTTTGTGTAATCTATCAAGATGTACAAGTTAGGAGATTCGCCTCATTTCTAAAGTTCTTTGTTTAGAAAACAAACATCTTCATGGCCGAACATGGTACAGTGTGAAATAGGCTGGTTCGTTCTAAGAATCTGTTAGTTTTCACCAAGAGGTTTGAGTGGAACAAGTTCAAACTTTCCTTGTTAATGTTATGTAACAAGATGTATACCTTAGTAGAGTCTCCTCATTTCTAATGTACTTTGATTAGAAAACAAATATCTTCATTCCCGAACACTGTACTGTGTGTGAAATAAGCTAAGTTGGGTTCTAGGAATCACTTGCTTTCCTACAAAGAAGGTTGAGTGCAGCAAGTTCAAACTTTCCTTGTTAATGTAATCTAAAACGATGTATAACTTAGTAGATTGACCTCATTTTTAAAGTAGTTTTTTGAGAAAACAAACATCTTCGTTTCCCAACACTACTGTGTGAAATAAGCTACTTTGGTTCTAGGAGTCACTTGCTTTCCTACAAAGAAGGTTGATTGCAGCAAGTTCAAACTCTCCTTGTTTGTGTAATCTAACAAGATGTACAACTTAGTAGATTCGCCTCATTTCTAAAGTAGTTTGTTGAGAAAACAAACATCTTGATTGCCGAACACTTTACTGTGTGAAATAAGCTAAGTCGGTAATAGCAATCATTTTCTTCTCGACAAAGATGGTTGAGTGCAGCAAGTTCAAACATTCCTTGTTAATGTTATTTAAAAAGATGTACAACTTAGTAGATGTGCCTCATTTCTAAAGTAGTTTGTTGAGAAAACCAACATCTTCATTGCCGAACACTCTACTCTGTGAAATAAGCTAGGTGGGTTCTAAGAATCAGTTGCTTTGCTCCGAACAAGGTTGAGTGCAGCAAGTTCTAACTTTCCTTGTTTGTGTAATCTCACAAGATGTACAATTTACAAGTTTCTCTTCATTTCTAAACTACTTGTTTTGGAACAGAAACATCTTCATTGCCCAACACTGGACTCAGTGATATATTCTAGGTCGCTTCTAGGAATCAGTTTCTTTACTACGAAGAAGGAAGAGGGCAGCAAGTTCAAACTTACCTTGTTTGTGTAATCTGACAAGATGTACAACTTAGTAGATTTGCCTCATTTCTAAAGTAGTTTGTTGAGAAAACAAACATCTTCATTGCCGAACAAAGTACTGTGTGAAATAAGCTAGTTCGGTTCTAGGAATCAGTTTCTTTTCCACGACGAAGGATGATTGCAGCAAGTTCAAACATTCCTTGTTAATGTAATCTAAAAAGATGTACAACGTAGTGGATTGGCCTCGTTTCTACATGAGTTTGTTTAGAAAACAAACATCTTCATTGCCGAACACTGTACTGTGTGAAATAAGCAAGTTCAGTTCTCGGAATCATTTTCTTTTCCACGAAGAAGGTTGATTGCAGCAAGTTCAAACTTTCCTTGTTAATGTAATCTAAAAAGATGTACCATTTAGTAGATTGGCCTCATTTCTATTGGAGTTTGTTTAGAAAACAAACGTCTTCATTGCCGAACCCAGTACTGTGTGAAATAAGCTACTTCGGTTCTAGGAATCAGTGTCGTTCCTACGAAGAAGGTTGAGTGCAGCAAGTTCAAACTAACCTTATTTGTGTAATCTATCAAGATGTACAAGTTAGGAGATTCGCCTCATTTCTAAAGTTCTTTGTTTAGAAAAAAAACATCTTCATGGCCGAACATGGTACAGTGTGAAATAGGCTGGTTCGTTCTAAGAATCAGTTTCTTTTGACCAAGATGTTTGAGTGGAACAAGTTCAAACTTTCCTTGTTAATGTTATGTAACAAGATGTATAGCTTAGTAGAGTCTCCTCATTTCTAATGTACTTTGATTAGAAAACAAACATCTTCATTGCCGAACACTCTACTGTGTTAAGTAAGATAGTTCGGTTCTCCAATCATGTCTTTCCTACGGAGAAGGTTGAGTGCAGCAAGTTCACACTTACCTTGTTTGTGTAATCTAACAAGATGTACAAGTTAGGAGATTTGCCTCATTTCTAAAGTTCTTTGTTTAGAAAACAAACATCTTCATTCCCGAACACTCTGCTGTGTGGAATTAGCAAGTTGGGTTCTAGGAATCTGATCCTTTCCTACGAAGAAGGTTCAGTGCAGCAAGTTTAAACTTTCTCTGTTAATGTAATATAAAACGATGTATAACTTAGTAGATTGGCCTCATTTTTAAAGTAGTTTTTTAGAAAACAAACATCTTCGTTGCCGAATACTACTGTGTGAAATAAGCTAGTTCGGTTCTAGGATTCAGCTGCTTTCCTACGAAGAACCTTGATTGCAGGAAGTTAAAACTCTCCTTGTTTGTGTGATCTAACAAGATGTACAACTTACAAGTTTCGCCTCATTTCTAAAGAAGTTTGTTTAGAAAACAAACATCTTCATTTCCGAACACTGTACTGTGTGAAATAAGCTAAGTCAGTTATAGCAATCAGTTTCTTTTCGACAAAGATGCTGGAGTGCAGCAAGTTCAAACTTTCCTTGTAAATGTTATTTAAAAAGATGTACTACTTAGTAGATTTGCCTCATTTCTAAAGTAGTTTGTTGAGAAAACCAACACCTTCTTTGCAGAACACTCTACTCTGTGAAATAAGCTAGGTGGGTTCTCAGAATCATTTGCTTTCCTCCGAAGAAGGTTGAGTGCAGCAAGTTCTAACTTTCCTTGTTTGTGTAATCTTACAAGATGTACAATTTACAAGTTTCTCTTCATTTCTAAAATACTTGGTTTAGAACAGAAACATCTTCATTGCCCAACACTAGACTCTGTGATAAAAGCTAGTTCGCTTCTAGGAATCAGTTTCTTTACTACGAAGAAGGAAGAGTGCAGCAAGTTCAAACTTACCTTGTTGGTGTAATCTGACAAGATGTGCCAGTTTGTAGATTCGCCTCATTTCTAAAGTATTTTGTTGAGAAAACAAACATCTTCATTGCCGAACACTGTACTGTGTGAAATAAGCTAGTTTGGTTCTAGGAATCAGTTTCTTTTCCACGAAGAAGGTTGATTGCAGCAAGTTCAAACTTTCCTTGTTAATGTAATCTAAAAAGATGTACAACTTAGTAGATTGGCCTCATTTCTACAGGAGTTTGTTTAGAAAACAAACATCTTCTTTGCCAAACCCTGTACTGTGTGAAATAAGCTACTTCGGTTCTAGGAATCAGTTTCTTTCCTACGAAGAAGGTTGAGTGCAGCAAGTTCAAACTTACCTTGTATGTGTAATCTAACAAGATGTACAAGTTAGGAGATCCTCCTCATTTCTAAAGTTCTTTGTTTAGAAAACAAACATCTTCATTGCCGAATACGGTACAGTGAGAAATACGGTGGTTTTTTTTCTAAGAATCAGTTTCTTTTGACCAAGATGTTTGAGTGGAACAAGTTCAAACTTTCCTTGTTAATGTAATGTAACAAGCTGTATAGCTTAGTAGAGTCTCCTCATTTCTAATGTACTTTGATTAGAAAACAAACATCTTCATTGCCGAACATTCTACTGTGTTAAGTAAGATAGTTCGGTTCTCCAATCATGTCTTTCCTACGGAGAATGTTGAGTGCAGCAAGCAAAAACTTACGTGTTTGTGTAATCTAACAAGATGTACAAGTTAGGAGATTCGCCTCATTTCTAATGTTCTTTGTTTAGAAAACAAACGTCTTCATTCCCGAACACTCTGCTGTGTGGAATAAGCCAGTTGGGTTCTAGAAATCTGATGCTTTCCTACGAAGAAGGTTCAGTGCAGCAAGTTCAAACTTTCCCTGTTAATGTAATCTAAAACGATGTATAACTTAGTAGATTGGACTCATTTTCAAAGTAGTTTTTTGTGAAAACAAACATCTTCATTGCCGAACACTACTGTGAGAAATAAGCTAGTTCGGTTCTAGGAGTCAGCTGCTTTCCTACGAAGAACCTTGATTGCAGGAAGTTCAAACTCCCCTTGTTTGTGTGATCTAACAAGATGTACAACTTACAAGTTTCGCCTCATTTCTACAGTAGTTTGTTTAGAAAACAAACATCTTCATTTCCGAACACTGTACTGTGTGAAATAAGCTAAGTCAGTTATAGCAATCAGTTTCTTTTCGACAAAGATGTTTGAGTGCAGCAAGTTCAAACTTTCCTTGTTAATGTTATTTAAAAAGATATACTACTTAGTAGATTTGCCTCATTTCTAAAGGAGTTTGTTGAGAAAACCAACATCTTCATTGCCGAACACTCTACTCTGTGAAATAAGGTAGGTGGGTTCTAAGAATCAGTTGCTTTCCTCTGAAGAAGGTTGAGTGCAGCAAGTTCTAACTTTCCTTGTTTGTGTAATCTCACAAGATGTACAATTTACATGTTTCTCTTCATTTCTAAACTACTTGGTTTAGAACAGAAACATCTTCATTGCCCAACACTGGACTCTGTGATATAAGCTAGTTCGCTTCTAGGAATCACTCTTTTTACTACGAAGAAGGAAGAGTGCAGCAAGTTCAAACTTACCTTGTTGGTGTAATCTATCAAGATGTACAAGTTAGTAGATTCGCCTCATTTCTAAAGCAGTTTGTTGAGAAAACAAACATCTTCATTGCCGAACACTGTACTGTGTGAAATAAGCTAGTTCGGTTCTAGGAATCAGTTTCTTTTCCACGAGGAAGGTTGATTGCAGCAAGTTCAAACTTTCCTTGTTAATGTAATCTAAAAAGATGTACAACGTAGTAGATTGGCCTCATTTCTACAGGAGTTTGTTTAGGAAACAAACATCTTCATTGCCGAACACTGTACCGCGTGAAATAAGCTAGTTCGGTTCTAGGAATCAGTTTCTTTTCCACGAAGAAGGTTGATTGCAGCAAGTTCAAAGTTTCCTTGTTAATGTAATCTAAAATGATGTACAACTTAGTAGATTGGCCTCATATCTACAGGAGTTTGTTTAGGAAACAAACATCTTCATTGCCGAACCCTGTACTGCATGAGATAAGCTACTTCGGTTCTAGGAATCAGTTTATTTCCTACGAAGAAGGTTGAGTGCAGCAAGTTGAAACTTACCTTGTTTGTGTAATCTAACAAGATGTACAAGTTAGGAGGTTCGCCTCATTTTTAAAGTTCTTTGTTTAGAAAACAAACATCTTCTTTGCCGAACACGTTACAGTGTGAAATAGGCTGGTTTCGTTCTAAGAATCAGTTTCTTTTGACCAAAATGTTTGAGTGGATGTTGCAGTCAGGTTCGCATTGCTGGCAGAAATCACCCAACTAAGAGCAGTTTGTGGGGAAAAAGAGGTTTATTTTGGCTTACAGGCTCGAGGGGGAAGCTCCATGATGGCAGGAAAAATGATGGCATGAGCAGAGGGTGGACATCACTCTCTGGTCAACATAAGGTGGACAACAGCAACAGAAGAGTGTGCCAAACACTGGCAAGGGGGAGCTGGCTATTATACCCATAAGCCCGCCCCCCACCATACTCTGCCTCCAGGAGGTGTTAATTCCCAAGTTGCCATCAGCTGGGAACCTAGCATTCAGAACACTTGAAGTTTATGGGGGACACCTGAATCAAACCACCACATTCCGCCCCTGGCCCCCATAAACTGATAACCGTACATGATGTAAAATGTAATGCATTCATGCAAATTTAAAAGTCCCCATAGTTTTTATCAATTCCAATGATGTTCATACATCCCCATAATCCAAGGTCTTTTAACTGAGCCATAATACCAAAAATATCCCCCAAAAAACCCATAATGGCACAGAATAAAACATTCACACTGCAAAGGATGGCATTGGGCAAAACAAAGAAATACTTAACCAATACAAGATTTTAAACAACCAGGGCAAAACGTCAAACTCTGTAATTCCAATCCAACAACTAGTCAGTGACAAATCTCCAAGTCCGATACTTCTAAGCAGCAACAAGTCTCTGGAGTTCCAATTCCGCCCCTCCAGCTAGGCTACTCACAGTCCTGGAAAACTTCATCCAGGGCGGCAGCTCTCCTTGGCAGCCATCTCATAGTCCCGGCATCTCCACTGGGTCTCCACTGCAACCCACGGTCCATCCTCATGGCCCCATGGGATCTCCATGCAGGCATCCAGCAAACCTGCTTCACACTGCCCATGGCCATTTCCAAAACACAAGACCGCGTTAAAAACTCAATGACCCTCTCTTTCCTGCATTTGTTATACTCCATAATACCAGGTAGGGTGCCAATTTGTTAATCCAGGGGGGAATAAATCAGACTTTGAAGAACAGGACACTCCTTCAGCATTCAGGCCCCTTCAAAAGAGTCTGCATTCTTCCTGTTGCCCCATTGTATGTAGGTCAGCTGGCCCAATCTCAAAGGTTGTAATCTCTCAACTGCAGCTGAACGAGTAGAGTTCACCCAAAGATTTCATTTTTTCTGTGCCATATCTCTCTGCTCACACCAGTTCATTTCTACGCAAAGCAACCCTGCACAACTTCTCAGGACATGGGCATAACAGCAAACTTGTCACACAAACTGCTAGCCCAGTCCAAATAAAGCTCTTTCTCACCCTCATAAGCCAAACCTCACAGTCCATAGTTCTTACTGCATTCAGGTCTTTCAGCTCTGACCAGAATAGTCCATTAAGCTGTACTTACAGCACTGCAAGGCATCTCTTAGGCCAAGATTTCAAATCCTTCCACATTCCTCTTGAAAATCAGCTCCAAAAGGCCAAAGCCACACAGTCAGGTGTCTAGCAGCAACCCCACTCCTCGGTACCACTTTACTGTTGCAGTCAGGTTCGCATTGCTGACAGAAATCACCCGACTAAGAGCAGCTTGTGGGAAAAAAGAGGTTTATTTTGGCTTACAGGCTCGAGGGGGAAGCTCCATGATGGCAGTAAAACGATGGCATGAGCAGAGGGTGGACATCACTCTCTGGTCAACATAAGGTGGACAACAGCAACAGAAGAGTGTGCCAAACACTGGCAAGGGGGAACTGGCTATAATACCCATAAGCCCGCCCCCAACAATACTCTGCCTCCAGGAGGTGTTAATTCCCAAGTTGCCATCAGCTGGGAACCTAGCATTCAGAACACTTGAAGTTTATGGGGGACACCTGAATCAAACCACCACAGTGGAACAAGTTCAAACTTTCCTTGTTAATGTAATGTAACAAGATGTAAAGCTTAGTAGAGTCTCCTCATTTCTAATGTACTTTGATTAGAAAACAAACATCTTCTTAGCTGAACACTCTACTATGTTAAGTAAGATAGTTCGGTTCTCCAATCATGTCTTTCCTACGGACAAGGTTGAGTGCAGCAAGCTCAAACTTACCTTGTTTGTGTAATCTAACAAGATGTACAAGTTAGGAGATTCACCTCATTTCTAAAGTACTTTGTTTAGAAAACATACATCTTCATTCACGAACATTCTGCTGTGTGGAATAAGCAAGTTGGATCGAACAAGATGTACAACTTACAAGATTCGCCTCATTTCTAAAGTAGTTTGTTTAGAAAACAAACATCTTCATTGCCGAACACTGTACTGTGTGAAATAAGCTAGTTTGGTTCTAGGAACCAGTTTCTTTTCCACAAAGAAGGTTGATTGCAGCAAGTTCAAACTTTCCTTGTTAATGTAATCTAAAAAGATGTACAACTTAGTAGATTGGCCTCATTTCTACAGGAGTTTGTTTAGAAAACAAACATCTTCATTACCGAACCCTGTACTGTGTGAAATAAGCTACTTCCGTTCTAGGAATCAGTTTCTTTCTACGAAGAAGGTAGAGTGCAGCAAGTTCAAACTTACCTTGTTTGTGCAATCCAACAAGATGTACAAGTTAGGAGATTCGCCTCATTTCTAAAGTTGTTTGTTTAGAAAAAAACATCTTCATTGCCGAACACGGTACAGTGTGAAATAGGCTGGTTTCGTTCCAAGAATCAATTTCTTTTGAGCAAGATGTTTTAGTGGAACAAGTTCAAACTTTCCTTGTTAATGTAATGTAACAAGATGTATAGCTTAGTAGAGTTTCCTCATTTCTAATGTACTTTGATTAGAAAACAAACATCTTCATTGCCGAACACTCTACTGTCTTAAGAAAGATAGTTCGGTTCTCCAATCAAGTCTTTCCTACGGAGAAGGTTGTGTGCAGCAAGTTCAAACTTACCTTGTTTGTGTAATCTAACAAGATGTACAAGTTAGGAGATTCGCCTCATTTCTAAAGTAGTTTGTTTAGAAAACAAACATCTTCATTCCCGAACACTCTGCTGTGTGGAATAAGCAAGTTGGGTTCTCGGAATCTGATGCTTTCCTACGAAGAAGGTTCAGTGCAGCAAGTTCAAACTTTCCCTGTTAATGTTATCTAAAACGATGTATAACTTAGTAGATTGGCCTCATTTTTAAAGTAGTTTTTTGAGAAAACAAACATCTTCGTTGCCGAACACAACTGTGTGAAATAAGCTTGTTCGGTTCTAGGAGTCAGCTGCTTTCCTACGAAGAACCTTGATTGCAGGAAGTTCAAACTCTCCTTGTTTGTGCGATCTAACAAGATGTACAACTTACAAGTTTCGCCTCATTTCTAAAGTAGTTTTTTTAGAAATCAAACATCTTCATGGCCGAACACTGTACTGTATGAAATAAGCTAGTTCAGTTCTAGGAATCAGTTTCTTTTCCACGAAGAAGGTTGATTGCAGCAAGTTAAAACTTTCCTTGTTAATGTAATCTAAAAAGATGTACAACTTAGTAGATTCGCCTCTTTTCTACAAGAGTTTGTTTAGAAAACAAAGATCTTCATTGCCGAACCCTGTACTGTGTGAAATAAGCTAAGTCGGTTATAGCAATCAGTTTCGTTTCGACAAAGATGGTTGAGTGCAGCAAGTTCAAACTTACCTTGTTTGTGTAATCTAACAAGATGTACAAGTTAGGAGGTTCGCCTCATTTCTAAAGTTCTTTGTTTAGAAAACAAACATCTTCATTGTGAACACGGTACAGTGTGAAATAGCCTGGTTTTGTTCTAAGATTCAGTTTCTTTTGACCAAGATGTTTGAGTGGAACAAGTTCAAACGTTCCTTGTTAATGTAATATAACAAGATGTATAGCTTAGTAGACTCTCCTCATTTCTAATGTACTTTGATTAGAAAACAAACATCTTCATTGCCGAACACTCTACTGTGTTAAGTAAGATAGTTCGGTTCACGACTCGTGTTTTTCCTACGGAGAAGGTTGAGTGCAGCAAGTTCAAACTTACCTTGTTTGTGTAATCGAGCAAGGTGTACAAGTTAGGAGAATCGCCTCATTTCTAAATTAGTTTGTTTAGAAAACAAACATCTTCATTCCCGAACACTCTGCTGTGTGGAATAAGGAAGTTGGGTTCTAGGAATCTGATGCTTTCCTACAAAGAAGGTTCAGTGCAGCAAGTTCAAACTTTCCCTTTTAATGTAATCTAAAACGATGTATAACTTAGTAGATTTCCCTCATTTTTAAAGTAGTTTTTTGAGAAAACAAACATCTTCATTGCAGAACTCTACTGTGTGAAATAAGCTAGTTCGATTCTAGGAGTCAGTTGCTTTCCTAGGAAAAACCTTGATTGCAGGAAGTTCAAACTCTCCTTGTTTATGTGATCTAACAAGAGGTACAAGTTACAAGTTTCGCCTCATTTCTAAAGTAGTTTGTTTAGAAAACAAACATCTTCATTGCCGAAAACTGTACTGTGTGAAATAAGCTACTTCCGTTCTAGGAATCAGTTTCTTTCCTACGAAGAAGGTTGAGTGCAGCAAGTTCAAACTTACCTTGTTTGTGTAATCTCACAAGATGTACAAGTTAGGAGATTCGCCTCATTTCTAAAGTTCTTTGTTTAGAAAACAAACATCTTCATTGCCGAACACGGTACCGTGTGAAATAGGCTGGTTTCGTTCTAAGAATCAGTTTCTTTTGACCAAGATGTTTGAGTGGAACAAGTTCAAACTTTTCTTGTTAATGTAATGTAACAAGATGTATAGCTTAGTATAGTCTCCTCATTTCTACTGTACTTTGATTAGAAAACAAACATCTTCCTTGCCGAACACTCTACTGTGTTAAGTAAGAGAGTTCAGTTCTCCAATCATGTCTTTCCTACGGAGAAGGTTGAGTGCAGCAAGTTCAAACTTACCTTGTTTGTGTAATCTAACAAGATGTACAAGTTAGGAGATGCGCCTCATTTCTAAAGTAGTTTGTTTAGAAAACAAACATCTTCATTCCCGAACACTCTGCTGTGTGGAATAAGCAAGTTGGGTTCTAGGAATCTGATGCTTTCCTACGAAGAAGGTTCAGTGCAGCAAGTTCAAACTTTCCCTGTTAATGTAATCTAAAAAGATGTACAATTTAGTAGATTGGCCTCATTTTTAAAGTAGTTTTTTGAGAACACTAACATCTTCGTTGCCGATCACTATTGTGTGAAATAAGCTAGTTCAGTTCTAGGAGTCAGTTGCTTTCCTACGAAGAACCTTGATTGCAGGAAGTTCAAACTCTACTTGTTTGTGTGATCTAACAAGATGTACACCTTACAAGTTTCGGCACATTTCTAAAGTATTTTGTTTAGAAAACAAACATCTTCATTGCCGTACACTGTACTGTGTGAAATAAGCTAAGTCGGTTATAGCAATCAGTTTCTTTTCGACAAAGATGGTTGAGTGCAGCAAGTTCAAACTTTCCTTGTTAATGTTCTTTACAAAGATGTACTACTTAGTAGATTTGCCTCATTTCTAAAGTAGTTTGTTGAGAAAACCAACATCTTCATTGCCGAACACTCTACTGTGTGAAATAAGCTAGGTGGGTTCTAAGAATCAGTTGCTTTCATCTGAAGAAGGTTGAGTGCAGCAAGTTCTAACTTTCCTTGTTTGTGTAATCTCACAAGATGTACAATTTACAAGTTTCTCTTCATTTCTAAACTACTTGGTTTAGAACAGAAACATCTTCATTGCACAACACTGTACTCTGTGATATAAGGTAGTTCGCTTCTAGGAATCACTTTCTTTACTACGAAGAAGGAAGAGTGCAGCAAGTTCAAACTTATCTTGTTGGTGTAATCTAACAAGATGTACAAGTTAGAAGATTCGCCTCATTTCTAAAGTAGTTTGTTGAGAAAACAAACATCTTCATTGCCGAACACTGTACTGTGTGAAATAAGCTAGTTCGGTTCTAGGAATCAGTTTCTTTTCCACGAGGAAGGTTGATTGCAGCAAGTTCAAACTTTCCTTGTTAATGTAATCTAAAAAGATGTAAAAGGTAGTAGATGGGCCTCGTTTCTACAGTAGTTCGTTTAGGAAACAAACATCTTCATTGCCGAAAAATGTACTGTGTGAAATAAGCTAGTTCAGTTCTAGGAATCAGTTTCTTTTCCACGAAGAAGGTTGATTGCAGCAAGTTCAATCTTTCCTTGTTAATGTAATCTAAAAAGATGTACAACTTAGTAGATTGGCCTCATTTCTACAGGAGTTTGTTTAGGAAACAAACATCTGCATTGCCAAACCCTCTACTGTGTGAAATAAGCTACTTCGGTTCTAGGAATCAGTTTCTTTCCTACGAAGAAGGTTGAGTGCAGCCAGTTCAAACTTACCTTGTTTGTGTAATGTAACAAGATGTACAAGTTAGGAGATTCGCCTCATTTCTAAAGTTCTTTCTTTAGAAAACAAACATCTTCATTGCCGAACACGGTACAGTGTGAAATAGGCTGGTTTTGTTCTAAGAATCAGTTTCTTTTGACCAAGATGTTTGAGTGGAACCAGTTCAAACTTTCCTTGTTAATGTAATGTAACAAGATTTATAGCTTAGTAGAGTCTCCTCATTTCTAATGTACTTTGATTAGAAAACAAACATCTTCTTGAGTGCAGCAAGTTCAAACTTTCCTTGTTAATGTTATTTAAAAAGTTGTACTACTTAGTAGATGTGCCTCATTTCTAAAGTAGTTTGTTGAGAAAACCAACATCTTCATTGCCGAACACTGTACTGTGTGAAATAAGCTAGTTCGGGTCTAGGAATCAGTTTCTGTTCCACCAAGAAGGTTGATTGCAGCAAGTTCAAACTTTCCTTGTTAATGTACTCTAAAAAGATGTACAACTTAGTAGATTGGCCTCATTTCTACAGGAGTTTGTTTAGAAAACAAACATTTTCATTGCCGAACCCTGTACTGTGTGAAATAAGCTACTTCGGTTCTAGGAATCAGTTTCTTTCCTACGAAGAAAGTTGAGTGCAGCAAGTTCAAACTTACCTTGTTTGTGTAATCTAACAAGATGTACAAGTTAGGAGATTCGCCTCATGTCTAAAGTAGTTTGTTTAGAAAACAAACATCTTCATTCCAGAACACTCTGCTGTGTGGAATAAGCAAGTTGGGTTCTAGGAATCTGATGCTTTCCTACGAAGAAGGTTCAGTGCAGCAAGTTCAAACTTTCCCTGTTAATGTAATCTAAAACGAAGTATAACTTAGTAGATTGGCCTCATTTTCACAGTAGTTTTTTGAGAAAAGAAACATCTTCTTTGGCGAACACTACTGTGTGAAATAAGGTAGTTCGGTTCTAGGAATCAGTTTCCTTACTACGAAGAAGGAAGAGTGCAGCAAGTTCAAACTTACCTTTTTGGTGTTATATGACAAGATGCACAAGTTAGTAGATTTGCCTCATTTCTAAAGTAGTTTGTTGAGAAAACAAACATCTTCATTGCCGAACACTGTACTGTGTGAAATAAGCTAGTTCGGTTCTAAGAATCAGTTTCTTTTCCACGACGAAGGTTGATTGAAGCAAGTTCAAACTTTCCTTGTTAATGTAATCTAAAAAGATGTACAACGTAGTAGATTGGCCTCGTTCCTACAGAAGTTTGTTTAGGAAACAAATATCTTCATTGCCAAACACTGTACTGTGTGAAATAAGCTAGTTCTGTTCTAGGAATCAGTTTCTGTCCTACGAAGAAGGTTGAATACAGCAAGTTCAAACTTACCTTGTTTGTGTAATCTAACAAGATGTACAAGTTAGGAGATTCGCCTCATTTCTAACGTTCTTTGTTTAGAAAAAGGAAACAGCTTCATTTCCGAACACGGGACTGTGTGAAATAGGGTGGTTTCGTTCTAAGAATCAGTTTCTTTTGACCAAGATGTTTGAGTGGAAAAAATTCAAACGTTCCTTGTTAATGTAATGTAACAAGATGTATAGCTTAGTAGAGTCTCCTCATTTCTAATGTACTTTGATTTGAAAACAAACATCTTCATTGCCGAACACTCTACTGTGTTAAGTAAGATAGTTCGGTTCTCCAATCATGTCTTTCCTACAGAGAAGGTTGAGTGCAGCAAGCTCAAACTTACCTTGTTTGTGTAATCTAACAAGATGTACAAGTTAGGAGATTCTCCTCATTTCTAAAGCAGTTTGTTTAGAAAGCCAGCATCTTCATTCCCAAACACACTGCTGTGTGGAATAAGCAAGTTGGGTTCTAGGAATCTGATGCTTTCCTACGAAGAAGGTTCAGTGCAGCAAGTTCAAACTTTCCCTGTTAATGTAATCTAAAACGATGTATAACGTAGTACATTGGCCTCGTTTCTACAGGAGTTTGTTTAGAAAACAAACATCTTCATTGCCGAACCCTGTACTGTGTGAAATAAGCTACTTCGGTTCTAGTAATCAGTTTCTTTCCTATGAAGAAGGTTGAGTGTAGCAAGTTCAAACTTACCTTGTTTGTGTAATTCAACAAGATGTGCAAATTAGGATATTCCCCTCATTTCTAAAGTTCTTTGTTTAGAAAACAAACATCTTCATTGCCGAATACGGTACAGTGAGAAATAGGGTGGTTTTTTTTCTAAGAATCAGTTTCTTTTGACCAAGATTTTTGAGTGGAACAAGTTCAAACTTTCCTTGTTAATGTAATGTAGCAAGATGTATAGCTTAGTAGAGTCTCCTCATTTCTAATGTACTTTCATTAGTAAACAAACATCTCCATTGCCGAACACTCTACTGTGTTAAGTAAGATAGTTCGGGTCTCCAATCATGTCTTTCCTACGGAGAAGGTTGAGTGCAGCAAGTTGAAACTTACCTTCTTTGTGTAATCTAACAAGATGTACAAGTCAGAGATTCGCCTCATTTCTAAAGTAGTTTGTTTAGAAAACAAACATCTTCATTCCGAACACTCTACTGTGTGAAATAAGCAAATTGGGTTCTAGGAATCTGATGCTTTCCTACGAAGAAGGTTCAGTGCAGCAAGTTCAAACTTTCCCTGTTAATGTAATGTAAAACGATGTATAACTTAGTAGATTGGCCTCATTATTAAAGTAGTTTTTTGAGAAAACAAACATCTTCGTTGCCGAAAACTACTGTGTGAAATAAGGTAATTCGGTTCTAAGAGTCAGCTGCTTTCCTATGAAGAACCTGGATTGCAGGAATTTCAAATCTCCTTGTTTGTGTGACCTAACAAGATGTACAACTTACAAGTTTCGCCTCATTTCTAAAGTAGTTTGTTTAGAAAACAAACATGTTCATTACCGAACACTGTACTGTGTGAAATAATCTAAGTCGGTTATAGCAATCAGTTTCTTTTCGACAAAGATGGTTGAGTGCAGCAAGTTCAAACTTTCCTTGTTAATGTTATTTAAAAAGATGTACTACTTAGTAGATTTGCCTCATTTCTGAAGTCGTTTGTTGAGAAACCCAACATCTTCATTGCCGAACACTCTACTCTGTGAAATAAGCTAGGGGGGTTCTAACAATCACTTGCTTTCCTCTGAAGAAAGTCGAGTGCAGCAACTTCTAACTTTCCTTGTTTGTGTAATCTCACAAGATGTACAATTTACAATTTTCTCTTCATTTCAAAACTACTTGGTTTAGAACAGAAACACCTTCATTGCCCAACACTGCACTCTGTGATATAAACTAGTTCACTTCTAGGAATCAGTTTCTTTACTACGAAGAAGGAAGAGTGCAGCAAGTTCAAACTTACCTTGTTGGTGTAATCTAACAAGATGTACAAGTTAGTAGATTCGCCTCATTTCTAAAGTAGTTTGTTGACAAAAAAAACATATTCATTGCCGAACACTGTACTGGGTGAAATAAGCTAGTTCGGTTCTAGGAATCAGTTTTTTTCCACAACGAAGGTTGATTGCAGCAAGTTCAAACTTTCCTTGTTAATGTAATCTAAAAAAATGTACAACGTAGTAGATTGGGCTAGTTTCTATAGGAGTTTGTTTAGGAAACAAACATCTTCATTGCCGAACACTGGACTGCTTGAAATAAGCTAGTCCGGTTCTAGGAATCAGTTTCTTTTCTACGAAGAAAGTTGATTGCAGCAAGCTCAAACTTTCCTTGTTAATGTAATCTAAAAAGATGTACAACTTAGTAGATTGGCCTCATTTCTACAGGAGTTTGTTTAGAAAACAAACATCTTCATTGGCGAACCCTGTACTGTGTGAAATAAGCTACTTCGGTTCTAGGAATCAGTTTCTTTCCTACGAAGAAGGTTAAGTGCAGCAAGTTCAAACCTACCTTATTTGTGTAATCTATCAAGATGTACAAGTTAGGAGATTCGCCTCATTTCTAAAGTTCTTTGTTTAGAAAACAAACATCTTCATTGCCGAACACTGTACAGTGTGAAATAGGCTGTTTTCGGTTCTAAGAATCAGTTTCTTTTGACCAAGATGTTTGAGTGGAACAAGTTCAAACTTTCCTTGTTAATGTAATGTAACAAGATGTACAAGTTAGTAGATTCTCCTCATTTCTAATGTAGTTTGATTAGAAAACAAACATCTTCATTGCCAAACACTGTACTGTGTTAAATAAGATAGTTCGGTTCTCCAATCATGTCTTTCCTACAAAGAAGGTTGAGTGCAGCAAGTTCAAACTTACCCTGTTTGTGTAATCTAACAAGATGTACAAGTTAGGAGATTCGACTCATTTCTAAAGTATTTTGTTTGGAAAACAAACATCTTCATTCCGAACACTGTACTGTGTGGAATAAGCAAGTTGGGTTCTAGGAATCTGATGCTTTCCTATGAAGAAGGTTCAGTGCAGCAAGTTCAAACTTTCCCTGTTAATGTAATCTAAAAAGATGTATAACTTAGTAGATTGGCCTCATTTTTAAAGTAGTTTTTGAGAAAACAAACATCTTCATTGCCAAACACTACTGTGTGAAATAAGCTACTTCGGTTCTAGGAGTAAGTTGCTTTCCTACGAAGAACCTTGATTGCAGGAAGTTCAAACTCTCCTTGTTTGTGTGATCTAACAAGATGTACAACTTAAAAGTTTGCCTCATTTCTAAAGTAGTTTGTTTAGAAAACAAACATCTTCATTGCCGAACACTGTACTGTGTGAAATAAGCTAATTCGGTTCTAGCAATCAGTTTCTTTTTCTACAAAGATGGTTGAGTGCAGCAAGTTCAAACTTTCCTTGTTAATGTTATTTAAAAGATGTACTACTTAGTAGATTTGCCTCATTTCTAAAGTAGTTTGTTGAGAAAACCAACTTCTTCATTGCCGAACACTCTACTCTGTGAAATAAGCTAGGTGGGTGCTAAGAATTAGTTGCTTTCCTACGGAGAAGGTTGAGTGCAGGAAGTTCTAACTTTCCTTGTTTGTGTCATCTCACAAGATGTACAATTTACAAGTTTCTCTTCATTTCTAAACTACTTGGTTTAGAACAGAAACATCTTCATTGCCCAACACTGGACTCTGTGATATAAGCTAGTTCGCTTCTAGGAATCAGTTTCTTTACTACGAAGAAGGAAGAGTGCAGCAAGTTCAAACTTACCTTGTTGGTGTAATCTAACGAGATGTACAAGTTAGTAGATTCGCCTCATTTCTAAAGTAGTTTGTTGAGAAAACAAACATCTTCATTGCCGAACACTGTACTGTGTTAAATAAGCTAAGTCTATTATTGCAATCAGTTTGTTTTCGACAAAGATGGTTGAGTGCAGCAAGTTCAAACTTTCCTTGGTAATGTAATCTAAAACGATGTACAACATAGTAGATTGGCTTCGTTTCTACAGGAGTTTGTTTAGGAAACAAACATCTTCATTGCCGAACACTGTACTGCGTGAAATAAGCTAGTTCGGTTCTAGGAATCAGTTTCTTTTCCATGAAGAAGGTTGATTGCAGCAAGTTCAAACTTTCCTTGTTAATGTTATCTAAAAAGATGTACAACGTAGTAGATTGGCCTCCTTTCTACAGGAGTTTGTTTAGGAAACAAACATCTTCATTGCCGAACCCTGCACTGTGTGAAATAAGCTACTTCGGTTCTAGCAATCAGTTTCTTTCCTACGAAGAAGGTTGAGTGCAGCAAGTTCAAACTTACCTTGTTTGTGAAATCTAACAAAATGTACAAGTTACGAGATTCGCTTCATTTTTAAAGCAGTTTGTTGAGAAAACAAACATCTTCATTGCCGAACACTGTACTGTGTGAAATAAGCTAGTTCAGTTCTAGGAATCAGTTATATATCCACGAAGAAAGTTGATTGCAGCAAGTTCAAACTTCCCTTGTTAATGTAATCTAAAAAGATGTACAACTTAGTAGATTGGCCTCATTTCTACAGGAGTTTGTTTAGAAAACAAACATCTTCATTGCCGAACCCTGTACTGTGTGAAATAAGCTACTTCGGTTCTAGGAATCAGTTTCTATCCTACGAAGAAGGTTGAGTGCAGCAAGTTCAAACTTACCTGGTTTGTGTAATCTAACAAGATGTACAAGTTAGGAGATTCGCCTCATTTCTAAAGTAGTTTGTTGAGAAAACAAACATCTTCATTGACGAACACTGTACTGTGTGAAATAAGCTAGTTCGGTTCTAGAAATCAGTTTCTTTTCCAGGACGAAGGTTGATTGCAGCAAGTTCAAACTTTCCTTGTTAATGTAATCTAAAAGGATGTACAACGTAGTAGATTGGCCCCGTTTCTACAGGAGTTTGTTTAGGAAACAAATATCTTCATTGCCGAACACTGTACTGTGTGAAATAAGCGAGTTCGGTTCTAGGAATCAGTTTCTTTTCCACGAAGAAGGTTGATTGCAGCAAGTTCAAACTTTCCTTGTTAATGTAATCTAAAAAGATGTTCAACTAAGTAGATTGGCCTCATTTCTACAGGAGTTTGTTCAGAAAACAAACATCTTCATTGCCGAACACTGTACATGTGTGAAATAATCTAGTTCAGTTCTAGGTATCAGTTTCTTTTCCACACGAAGGTTCATTGCAAAAAGTTCAAACTTTCATTGTTAATGTAATCTAAAAGGATGTACAACGTAGTATATTGGCCTCGTTTCTACAGGAGTTTGTTTAGGAAACAAACATCTTCATTGCCGAATACTGTACTGTGTGAAATAAACCAGTTTGGTTCTAGGAATCAGTTTCTTTTCCACAACAAAGGTTGATTGAAGCAAGTTCAAACTTTCCTTGTTAATGTAATCTAAAAGGATATACAAAGTACTAGATTGGCCTCGTTTCTACAGGAGTTTGTTTAGGAAACAAACACCTTCATTGCCGAACACTGTAATGTGTGAAATAATCTACTTCGGTTCTAGGAATCAGTTTCTTTCCTACGAAGAAGGTTCAGTGCAGCAAGTTCAAACTTACCTTGTTTGTGTAATCTAAGAAGATGTACAAGTTAGGAGATTCGCCTCATTTCTAAAGTAGTTTGTTGAGAAAACAAACATCTTCATTGCCGAACACTGTACTGTGTGAAATAAGCTAGTTCGGTTCTAGGAATCAGTTTCTTTTCCACGAAGAAGGTTGATTGCAGCAATTTCAAACTTTCCTGGTTAATGTAATCTAAATGGATGTACAACGTAGTAGATAGGCCTCGTTTCTACAGGAGTTTGTTTAGGAAAGAAACATCTTCATTGCCGAACACTGTACTGGGTGAAATAAGCTAGTTCGGTTCTAGGAATCAGTTTCTTTTCCATGAAGAAGGTTGATTGCAGCAAGTCCAAACTTTCCTTGTTAATGTAATCCAAAGAGATTTTCAACTTAGTAGATTGGCCTCATTTCTACAGGAGTTTGTTTAGAAAACAAACATCTTTATTGCCTAACCCTGTACTGTGTGAAATAAGCTCCTTCGGTTCTAGGAATCAGTTTCTTTCCTACGAAGAAGGTTGAGTACAGCAAGTTCAAACTTACCTTGTTTGTGTAATCTAACAAGATGTACAAGTTAGGAGATTCGCCTCATTTCTAAACTTCTTTGTTTGGAAAACAAACATCTTCATTGTCGAACATGGTACAGTGTGAAATAGGCTGGTTTCGTTCTAATAATCAGTTTCTTTTGACCAAGATGTTTGAGTGGAACAAGTTCAAACTTTCCTTTTTAATGTAACGTAACAAGATCGATAGCTTAGTAGAGTCTCCTCATTTCTAATGTACTTTGATTAGAAAACAAACATCTTCATTGCCGAATACTCTACTGTGTTAAGTAAGATAGTTCGGTTCTCCAATCATGTCTTTCCTACGGAGAAGGTTGAGTGCAGCAAGTTCAAACTTTCCTTGTTAATGTAATCTAAAAAGATGTACAACTTAGTAGATTGGCCTCATTTCTACAGGACTTTGTTTAGAAAACAAACATCATCATTTCCGAACCCTGTACTCTGTGAAATAAGCTACTTCGTTTCTAGGAATCAGTTTCTTTCCTACGAAGAAGGTTGAGTGCAGCAAGTTCAAACTTACCTTGTTTGTGTAATCTAACAAGATGTACAAGTTAGGAGATTCGCCTCATTTCTAAAGTAGTTTGTTGAGAAAACAAACATCTTCATTGCCGAACACTGTACTGGGTGAAATAAGCTAGTTCGGTTCTAGGAATCAGTTTCTTTTCCACGACGAAGGTTGATTGCAGCAAGTTCAAACTTTCCTGGTTAATGTAAACTAAAAGGATGTACAACGTAATATATAGGTCTCGTTTCTACAGGAGTTTGTTTAGGAAACAAACATCTTCATTGCCGAACACTGTACTGTGTGAAATAAGCTAGTTCGGTTCTAGGAATCAGTTTCTTTTCCACGACGAAGGTTGATTGAAGCAAGTTCAAATTTCCTTGTTAATGTAATCTAAAAGGATGTACAACGTAGTAGATAGGCCTCGTTTCTACAGGAGTTTGTTTAGGAAACAAACATCTTCATTGTACAAGTTAGGAGATTCGCCTCAACACTGTACTGTGTGAAATAAGCTAGTTTGGTTCTAGGAATCAGTTTCTTTTCCACGGCGAAGGTTGATTGAAGCAAGTTCAAACTTTCCTTGTTAATGTAATCTAAAAGGATGTACAACGTAGTAGATAGGCCTCATTTCTACAGGAGTTTGTTTAGGAAACAAACATCTTCATTGCCGAACACTGTACTGTGTGAAATAAGCTCCTTCGGTTCTAGGAATCAGTTTCTTTTCCATGAAGAAGGTTGGTTGCAGCAAGTTCAAACTTTCCTTGTTAATGCAATCCAAAAAGATTTTCAACTTAGTAGATTGGCCTCACTTCTACAGGAGTTTGTTTAGAAAACAAACATCTTCATTGCCGAACCCTGTACTATGCGAAATAAGCTACTTCGGTTCTAGGAATCAGTTTCTTTCCTACGAAGAAGGTTGAGTGCAGCAAGTTCAAACTTACCTTGTTTGTGTAATCCAACAAGATGTACAAGTTAGGAGATTCGCCTCATTTCTAAAGTTCTTTCTTTGGAAAACAAACATCTTCATTGCCGAACAAGGTACAGTGTAAAATAGGCTGGTTTCGTTCTAAGAATCAGTTTCTTTTGACCAAGATGTTTGAGTGGAACATATTCAAACTTTCCTTGTTAATGTAAGGTAACAAGATCTATAGCTTAGTAGAGTCTCCTCATTTCTAATGTACTTTGATTAGAAAACAAACATCTTCATTGCCTAATACTCTACTGTGTTATTAAGATAGTTCGGTTCTCCAATCATGTCTTTCCTAGGAGAAGGTTGAGTGCAGCAAGTTCAAACTTACCTTGTTTGTGTAATCTAACAAGGTGTACAAGTTAGGAGATTTGCCTCATTTCTAAAGTAGTTTGTTGAGAAAACAAACCTCTTCATTCCCGAACACTTTGCTGTGTGGAATAAACAATTTGGGTTCTAGGAATCTGATGCTTTCCTACGAAGAAGGTTCAGTGCAGCAAGGTCAAACTTTCCCTGTTAATGTAATCTAAAACGATGTATAACTTAGTAAATTGGCCTCATTTTTAAAGTAGTTTTTTGAGAAAACTAACATCTTCGTTGCCGAACACTACTGTGTGAAATAAGCTAGTTCGGTTCTAGGAGTCAGCTGCTTTCCTATGAAGAACCTTGATTGCAGGAAGTTCAAACTCTCCTTGTTTGTGTGATCTAACAAGATGTACAACTTACAAGTTTCGCCTCATTTCTAAAGTAGTTTGTTTAGAAAACAAACATCTTCATTGCCGAACACTGTACTGTGTGAAATAAGCTAAGTCGGTTATAGCAATCAGTTTCTTTTCGACAAAGATGGTTGAGTGCAGCAAGTTCAAACTTTCCTTCTTAATGTTATTTGAAAAGATGTACTACTTAGTAGATTTGCCTCATTTCTAAAGTAGTTTGTTGAGAAAACCAACATCTTCATTGCCGAACACTCTACTCTGTGAAATAAGCTAGGTGGGTACTAAGAATCACTTGCTTTCCTCCGAAGAAGGTTGAGTGCAGCAAGTTCTAACTTTCCTTGTTTGTGTAATCTCACAAGATGTACAGTTTACTAGTTTCTCTTCATTTCTAAACTACTTGGTTTAGAACAGAAACATCTTCATTGCCCAACACTGGACTCTGTGATATAAGCTAGTTCGCTTCTAGGAATCAGTTTCTTTACTACGAAGAAGGAAGAGTGCAGCAAGTTCAAACTTACCTTGTTGGTGTAATCTGACAAGATGTAAAAGTTAGTAGATTCGCCTCATTTCTAAAGTAGTGTGTTGAGAAAACAAACACCTTCACTGCCGAACACGGTACAGTGTGAAATAGGCTGGTTTCATTCTAAGAATCAGTTTCTTTTGACCAAGATGTTTGAGTGGAACAAGTTCAAACTTTCCTTGTTAATGTAACGTAACAAGATGTATAGCTTAGTAGAGTCTCCTCATTCCTAATGTACTTTGATTAGAAAACAAACATCTTCATTGCTGAATACTCTACTATGTTAAGTAAGATATTTTGGTTCTACAATCATGTCTTTCCTACGTAGAAGGTTGAGTGCAGCAAGTTCAAACTTACCTTGTTTGTGAAATCTAACAAGATGTACAAGTGAGGAGATTCGCCTCATTTCTAAAGTAGTTTGTTGACAAAACAAACATCTTCATTGCCGAACACTGTACTGTGTGAAATAAGCTAGTTCGGTTCTAGGAATCAGTTTCTTTTCCATGATGAAGGTTGGTTGCAGCAAGTTCACAGTTTCCTTGTTAATGTAATCTAAAAGGATGTACAACGTAGTAGATTGGCCTCGTTTCTACAGGAGTTTGTTTAGGAAACAAACATCTTTATTCCCGAAAACTGTACTGTGTGAAATAAGCTAGTTCGGTTCTAGGTGTCAGTTTCTTTTCCACGAAGAAGGTTGATTGCAGCAAGTTCAAACTTTCCTTATTAATGTAATCTAAAAAGATGTACAACTTAGTAGATTGGCCTCATTTCTACAGGAGTTTGTTTAGAAGACAAACATCTTCATTGCCGAACCCTGTACTGTGTGAAATAAGCTCCTTCGGTTCTAGGAATCAGTTTCTTTCCTACGAAGAAGGTTGAGTGCAGCAAGTTCAAACTTCCTTGTTTGTGTAATCTAACAAGATGTACAAGTTAGGAGATTCGCCTCATTTCTAAAGTAGTTTGTTGAGAAAACAAACATCTTCTTGCCAAACACGGTACACTGTGAAATAGTCTGTTTTCGTTCTAAGAATCAGTTTCTTTTGACCAAGATGTTTGAGTGGAACAAGTTCAAACTTTCCTTGTTAATGTAACCTAACAAGATGTATAGATTAGTAGAGTCTCCTCATTTCTAATGTACTTTGATTAGAAAACAAACATCTTCATTGCCAAATACTCTACTGTGTTAAGTAAGATAGTTCGTTTCTCCAATCATGTCTTTCCTACGGAGAAGTTTGAGTGCAGCAAGTTCAAACTTACCTTGTTTGTGTAATCTAACAAGATGTACAAGTTAGGAGATTCGCCTCATTTCTAAAGTAGTATGTTTAGAAAACAATTATCTTCATTTCCGAACACTCTGCTGTGTGGAATAAGCAAGTTGGGTTCTAGGAATCTGATGCTTTCCTACGAAGAACGTTCAGTGCAGCAAGTTCAAACTTTCCCTGTTAATGTTATTTAAAAAGATGTACTGCTTAGTATATTTGCCTCATTTCTAAAGTAGTTTGTTGAGAAAACCAACATCTTCTTTGCCGAATACTCTACTCTGTGAAATAAGCTAGGTGGGTTCTAAGAATCAGTTGCTTTCCTCCGAAGAAGGTTGAGTGCAGCAAGTTCTAACTTTCCTTGTTTGTGTAATCTCACAAGATGTCCAGTTTACACGTTTCTCTTCATGTCTAAACTACTTCTTATAGAACAGAAACATCTTCATTGCCCAACACTGGACTCTGTGATATAAGCTAGTTCGCTTCTAGGAATCAGTTTCTTTACTACTAAGAAAGAAGAGTGCAGCAAGTTCAAACTTACCTTGTTGGTGTAATCTGACAAGATGTACAAGTTAGTAGATTCGCCTCATTTCTAAAGTAGTTTGTTGAGAAAACAAACATCTTCATTGCCGAACACTGTACTGTGTGAAATAAGCTAGTTCGGTTCTAGGAATCAGTTTCTTTTCCACGAGGAAGGTTGGTTGCAGCAACTTCAAAGTTTCCTTGTTAATGTAATCTAAACAGATGTACAACGCAGTGTAATGGCCTCGTTTCTACAGGAGTTTGTTTAGGAAACAAACATCTTCATTGCCGAGCACTGTACTGTGTGAAATAAGCTAGTTCGGTTCTAGGAATCAGTTTCTTTTCCACGAAGAAGTTTGATTGCAGCAAGTTCAAACTTTCCTTGTTAATGTAATCTAAAAAGATGTACAACTTAGTAGATTGGCCTCTTTTCTACAGGAGTTTGTTTAGAAAACAAACATCTTCATTGCCGAACCCTGTACTGTGTGAAATAAGGTACTTCGGTTCTAGGAATCAGTTTCTTTCCTACGAAGAAGGTAGAGTGCAGCAAGTTCAAGCATACCATGTGTGTGTAATCGAACAAGATGTACAAGTTAGGAGATTCGACTCATTTCTAAAGTAGTTTGTTTAGTAAACAAACATCTTCATTCCCGAACACTCTGCTGTGTGCAATAAGCAAGTTGGGTTCTAGGAATCTGATGCTTTCCTACGAAGAAGGTTCAGTGCAGCAAGTTCACACTTTCCCTGTTAATGTAATCTAAAAAGATGTATAACTTAGTAGATTGGCCTCATTTTTAAAGTTGTTTTTTAGAAAACAAACATCTTTGTTGCCGAACACTACTTTGTGAAATAAGCTAGTTCGGTTCTAGGAGTCAGTTGCTTTCCTATGAAGAACCTTGATTGCAGGAAGTTCAAACTCTCCTTGTTTATGTGATCTAACAAGATGTACAACTTACAAGTTTCGCCTCATTTCTAAAGTAGTTTGTTCAGAAAACAAACATCTTCATTGCCGAACACTGTACTGTGTGAAATAAGCTAAGTCCGTTATAGCAATCAGTTTCTTTTCGACAAAGATGGTTGAGTGCAGCAAGTTCAAACTTTCCTTGTTAATGTTATTTAAAAAATGTACTACTTAGTAGATTTGTCTAATTTTAAAGTAGTTTGCTGAGAAAACCAACATCTTCATTGCCGAACACTCTACTCTGTGAAATAAGGTAAGTGGGTTCTAAGGATCAGTTGCTTTCCTCCGAAGAAGGTTTAGTGCAGCAAGTTCTAACTTTCCTTGTTTGTGTAATCTCACAAGATGTACAATTTACAAGTTTCTCTTCATTTCTAAACTACTTGGTTTAGAACAGCAACATCTTCATTGCCCAACACTGGACTCTGTGATATAAGCTAGTGCGCTTCTAGGAATCAGTTTCTTTACTACGAAGAAGGAAGAGTGCAGCAAGTTCAAACTTACCTTGTTTGTGTAATCTAACAAGATGTACAAGTTAGGAGATTCGCCTCATTTCTAAAGTTCTTTGTTTAGAAAACAAACATCTTCATTGCCGAACACTGTGCAGTGTGAAATAGCCTGGTTTCGTTCTAAGAATCAGTTTGTTTTGACCAAGATGTCTGAGTGGAACAAGTTCAAACTTTCCTTGTTAATGTAAAAGCTTAGTAGAGTCTCCTCATTTCTAATGTACTTTGATTAGAAAACAAACATCTTCATTGCAGAACACTCTACTCTGTTAAGTAAGATAGTTCGGTTATCGAATCATGTCTTTCATACGGAGAAGGTTGAGTGCACCAAGTTCAAACTACCTTGTTTGTGTAATCCAACAAGATGTACAAGTTAGGAGATTCGCCTCATTTCTAAAGTAGTTTGTTTAGAAAACAAAAATCTTCATTCCCGAACACTCTGCTGTGTGGAATAAGCAAGTTGGATTCTAGGAATCTGATGCTTTCCTACGAAGAATATTCAGTGCAACAAGTTCAAACTTTCCCTGTTAATGTAATCTAAAACGATGTATAACTTAGTAGATTGGCCTCATTTTTAAAGTAGTTTTATGAGAAAACAAACATTTTCGTTGCCGAACACTACTGTGTGAAATAAGCTAGTTCGGTTCTAGGAGTCAGTTGTTTTCCTACGAAGAACCTTGATTGCAGGAAGTTCAAACTCTCCTTGTTTGTGTGATCTAACAAGATGTACAACTTACAAGTTTCGCCTCATTTGTAAAGTAGTTTGTTTGGACAACAAACATCTTCATTGCCGAACACTGTACCGTGTGAAATAAGCTAAGTCGGTTATAGCAATCAGTTTCTTTTCGACAAAGATTGTTGAGTGCAGCAAGTTCAAACTTTCCTTGTTAATGTTATTTAAAAATATGTACTGCTTAGTATATTTGCCTCATTTCTAAAGTAGTTTTTTGAGAAAACCAACATCTTCATTGCCGAACACTCTACTCTGTGAAATAAACTAGTTGGGTTCTAAGAATCAGTTGCTTTCCTCCGAAGAAGGTTGAGTGCAGCAAGTTCTAACTTTCCTTGTTTGTGTAATCTCACAAGATGTCCAGTTTACACGTTTCTCTTCATGTCTAAACTACTTTGTTTAGAACAGAAACATCTTCACTGCCCAACACTGGACTCTGTGATATAAGCTAGTTCGCTTCTAGGAATCAGTTTCTTTACTACTAAGAAAGAAGAGTGCAGCAAGTTCAAACTTACCTTGTTGGTGTAATCTGACAAGATGTACAAGTTAGTAGATTCGCCTCATTTCTAAAGTAGTTTGTTGAGAAAACAAACATCTTCATTGCCGAACACTGTACTGTGTAAAATAAGCTAGTTCGGTTCTAGGAATCAGTTTCTTTTCCACGACGAAGGTTGATTGCAGCAACTTCAAAGTTTCCTTGTTAATGTAATCTAAACAGATGTACAACGCAGTGGAATGGCCTCGTTTCTACAGGAGTTTGTTTAGGAAACAAACGTCTTCATTGCCGAGCAGTGTACTGTGTGAAATAAGCTAGTTCGGTTCTAGGAATCAGTTTCTTTTCCACGAAGAAGGTTGATTGCAGCAAGTTCAAACGTTCCTTGTTAATGTAATCTAAAAACATGTACAACTTAGTAGATTTGCCTCATTCCTACAGGAGTTTGTTTAGAAAACAAACATCTTCATTGCCGAACCCTGTACTGTGTGATATAAGCTACTTCGGTTCTAGGAATCAGTTTCTTTCCTACGAAGATGGTTGAGTGCAGCAAGTTCAAACTTACCTTGTTTGTGTAATCTAACAAGATGTACAAGTTAGGAGATTCGCCTCATTTCTTGTAGATTGCTGCGAAGTGCCGCGCCTTAAAGATGGCGCTGGCTTCTGCCTTCCGCCTTCCCGATGGCAAGTGCTCTCCTGGATAATTAAGTCCTTATTTGGCTTGGGCCGTGATCTAGGCTTGCTTCCGCATACGTGGACCTATCTGCATTCACCACGTGGCTTACCAGGGTTGGCTGTTCAAAGGCTTCTTAAGTTTCGGGTGGGCTTTTCCCCAGGTCAGAAGATTGTTCAAGGTTCCTGAATAAACTGTTGAAAGAAGATTCCGAGCGTTGCGTCTTCCTTCCTGGTTGAGGCGGTCGCAACAAGTGGTGGCCCGTACGGGGAACTCACTCGAGAAGGACTCAGAACATTTTACATTCAGGGCAGTGCACTGGTAAGTTCCCAGGTAAGGTGGGAATCCACGACAAAAGCGGGTATTTTGCTCCTCTCGGCAGACAAAGAGGGAGCAGGAAGGGTTCGCGGCGTAGCAAACAGAAAGTAAAAGTTTTAAAAGTATTTTTTGCAAGTTTAGCCATGGGCGCTTCTCACTCGCACCCAATTTTTTTGGCTCTGAATGAGCTGCAGTAAAAGTTTTAAAAGAATCTTTTGCAAGTTTAGCCATGGGAGCTTCTCACTTGCACCCATTTTTTTTGGCTCTGAGTGAGCTGCAGTAAAAGTTTTAAAAGAGTCTTTTGCAAGTTTAGCCATGGGCGCTTCTCACTCACACCCAATTTTTTTGGCTCTAAATGAGCTGCAGTAAAAGTTTTAAAAGAATCTTTTGCACGTTTAGCCATGGGCGCTTCTCACTCGCACCCAATTTTTTTTGGCTCTGAATGAGCTGAAGTGCTCTCATAGAACAAATGGAAAGATCAAAATTAAGAAAATGGTAGAAAAACAGCACCCAATTTTTTTTTGTTTAGCTCTGAATGAGCTGCAGTAAAAGTTTTAAAAGAATCTTTTCAAGTTCACTGGCACTTCTCACTGCACCCAATTTTTTTGGCTCTGAATGAGCTGAAGTGCTCTCATAGAACAAATGGAAAGATCAAAATTAAGAAAAAGGGAGAAAAAGAGAGAGAGGGGGGATCCCGGAAGCGGAGACTGCTGCGGAACGTCTCAATGCAAAGTTATGCCGTCCGCCCCCCCCCCGTACCCAGAGGGACGGGGTAGCGGCACGATGCGTTCTTTTTGTCCGGAAGTCTGGAAAGCGGTGAGGACGGAGTTACAGTTAGCCTACCCAGTATTTCAGGATCAACAAGGGAATAGATATGAGGAGCCACTAGACTTTAAAGTAGTTACGTCTTTAGCTGAATCCGTGAGAACTTATGGGATTACAGCCTCCTTTACCATGGCTCAAGTGGAAGCATTGCAAAGACACTGTATGACACCTAGTGACTGGTCAGGGTTAGCGCGCGCCTGCCTGAGTCCAGGCCAATATTTAGACTGGAAAGCGTTCTTAATTGAGTACACTAATGAAGAGGCTGCCGCTAATCAGGCCACAGGTAACCCGACCTGGGACAGGGACATGCTCTTGGTACAAGGATGCTTTACAAATCAACAGACAGGCTATCCAATACAGGTTTTTATCCAGATCTTTGTCTAGTTTTCTATTACCTCTCTTTTGCATCCGGATTGTCATCTTGGCTGATCTCCGCTATGAACCATCTGAAGGAGTGGGGGGGGCATGGGGGCTTTAGCAGGCCTTCTGTTATTGGTCTCCTTGGTTTGCTTGTGGTGTCTATGTAAGATCAGAGTAACACAAAATCGGAATGCAGTCATGATCGTCCAGGCCTTCACGGCTATTGAGGCAGGTCAATCTCCCCAGGCATGGTTAGCCACCATAAAAATGTAAACACCAGGCACAGGCTGCGAGGCAAAGCACTGCAGGGAGAGTTAGCTGTGAAAGACTCTCTGAAGGGCTAGTCTGATTGCATGTGGGTTGGCATCCATGGTCCCACCTCCAGGGAAAAGATGCAAGACGGTTCTACGCCTATTTCAAGAGTTACTGGAGGTCAGACCTCTACCCTTGCCTGTTGCTTTGTGTGTTTTAAACAAAAAAGGGGGAACTGTAGAGAGCTGTGAGGTGCCGTGCTTTAAAGATGGCGCTGGCTTCTGCCTTCCGTCTTCCCAATGACAAGTGCTCTCCTGGATAATTAATTCCTTATTTGGCTTCGGCCGTGATCTAGGCTTCCTTCCGCATATGTGGACCTATCTGCATTCACCACGTGGCTTACCAGGGTTGGCTGTTCAAAGGCTTCTTAAGTTTCGGGTGGGCTTTTCCCAGGGTCAGAAGATTGTTCAAGGTTCCTGAATAAACTGTTGAAAGAAGAGTCTGAGCGTTGCGACTACCTTGTTGGTCGAGGCGGTCACAACAATTTTTAAAGTTCTTTGTTTAGAAAACAAACATCTTCATTGCCGAACACGGTACAGTGTCAAATAGGCTGGTTTCGTTCTAAGAATCAGTTTCTTTTGACCAAGATGTTTGAGTGGAACACGTTCAAACTTTCCTTGTTAATGGAATGTAACAAGATGTTTAGCTTAGTACAGTCTCCTCATTTCTAATGTACTTTGATTAGAAAACAAACATCTTCATTCCCGAACACGCTACTGTGTTAAGTAAGCTAGTTCGGTTCTTGAATCATGTCTTTCCTACGGAGAAGGTTGAGTGCAGCAAGTTCAAACTTACCTTGTTGGTGTAATCTAACAGGATGTACAAGTTAGGAGATTCGCCTCATTTCTAAAGTAGTTTGTTTAGAAAACAAACATCTTCATTCCCGAACATTCTGCTGTGTGGAATAAGCAAGTTGGGTTCTAGGAATCTGATGATTTCCTACAAAGAAGGTTCAGTGCAGCAAGTTCAAACTTTCCCAGTTAATGTAATCTAAATATATGTATAACTTAGTAGATTGGCCTCATTATAAAGGAGTTTTTTAGAAAACAAACATCTTCGTTGCCGAACACTACTGTGTGAAATAAGCTAGTTCGGTTCTAGGACTCAGCTTCTTACCTACGAAGAACCTTGATTGCAGGAAGTTCAAACTCTCCTTGTTTGTGTGATCTAACAAGATGTACAACTTACAAGTTTCGTCTCATTTCTAAAGTAGTTTGTTGAGAAAACAAACATCTTCATTGCCAAACACTGTACTGTGTGAAATAAGCTAAGTCGGTTATAGCAATCAGTTTCTTTTCGACAAAGATGGTTGAGTGCAGCAAGTTCAAACTTTCCTTGTTAATGTTATTTAAAAAGATGTACTACTTAGTAGATTTGCCTCATTTATAAAGTAGTTTGTTGAGAAAACCAACATCTTCATTGCCGAACACTCTACTCTGTGAAATAAGCCAGGTGGGTTCTCAGAATCAGTTGCTTTCCTCCGAAGAAGGTTGAGTGCAGCAAGTTCTAACTTTCCTTGTTTGTGTAATCTCACAAGATGTCCAGTTTTCAAGTTTCTCTTCATTTCTAAACTACTTGGTTTAGAACAGAAACATCTTCATTGCCCAACACTGGACTCTGTGATATAAGCTAGTTCGCTTCTAGGAATCAGTTTCTTTACTACAAAGAAGGAAGAGTGCAGCAAGTTGAAACTTACCTTGCTGGTGTAATCTGACAAGATGTACAAGTTAGTAGATTTGCCTCATTTCTAAAGTAGTTTGTTGAGAAAACAAACATCTTCATTACCGAAAAGTGTACTGTGTGAAATAAGCTAGTTCGGTTCTAGGAATCAGTTTCTTTTCCATGACTAAGGTTGATTGCAGCAAGTTCAAACTTTCCTTGTTAATGTAATGTAAAAAGATGTACAACTTAGTAGATTAGCCTCATTTCTAAGGAGTTCGGTTAGAAAACAAACATCTTCATTGCCGAACCTGTACTGTGTGAAATAAGCTACTTCGGTTCTAGGAATCAGTTTCTTTCCTACGAAGAAGGTTGAGTGCAGCAAATTCAAACTTACCTTGTTTGTGAAATCTAACAAGATGTACAAGTTATGAGATTCGCCTCATTTCTAAAGTAGTTTGTTTAGAAAACAAACATCTTCATTCCCGAACACTCTGCTGTGTCCAATAAGGAAGTTGGGTTCTAGGAATCTGATGCTTTCCTAAGAAGAAGGTTCAGTGCAGCAAGTTCAAACTTTCCCTGTTAATGTAATCTAAAACGATGTATAACTTAGTAGATTGGCCTCATTTTAAAGGAAGTTTTTTGAGAAAACAAACCTCTTCATTGCCGAACACTACTGTGTGAAATAAGCTAGTTCGGTTCTAGGAGTCAGTTGCTTTCTAACGAAGAACCTTGATTGCAAGAAGTTGAAACTCCCCTTGGTTGTATGATCTAACAAGATGTAGTTTCACCTCAAAACAAACATCTTCACCTCATTTCTAAGTTATAGCAATCAGTTTCTTTTCAAAGATTTGAAAACAAACATCTTCATTAATCTGAACACTGTCGTTTCTATAGTTCTTTGTTTGGAAAGAAACATCTTCATTGCACACTGTACTGTGTGAAATAGTTCCGTTCTAGGAATCAGTTTCTTTTAGAAGAAGGTTGATTGCAGCAAGTTCAAACTTTCCTTGTTAAGGTAATATAAAAGATGGTTAGTAGTGGCCTCATTTCTATAGGAGAGTTTTTAGAAAACAAACATCTTCATTACCTTCTTAATGTAACTTGGTTCTAAAAGTTTCTTTACAGTTTGAGTGCAGAAAGTTCAAACTTACCTTGTTTGTGTAATCTAAAAAGATGTACAGTTAGAGATTGCCTCATTTCTTAGTTCTTTGTTTAGAAAAGAAACATCTTCATTGCCGAACACTGTACTGTGTGAAATAAGCTAGTTTCGTTCTAGGAATCAGTTTTCTTTCCACCAAGAAGGTTGATTGCAACAAGTTCAAACTTTCCTTGTTAATGTAATATAAAAGATGTACAACTTAGTAGACTGGCCTCATTTCTATAGGAGCTTTTTTAGAAAACAAACATCTTCATTGCCTTACCCTGTACTGTGTGAAATAAGCTACTTCGGTTCTAGGAATCAGTTTCTTTCCTACGAAGAAGTTTGAGTGCAGAAACTTCAAACTTACCTTGTTTGTGTAATCTAACAAGATGTACAAGTTAGGAGATTCACCTCATTTCTAAAATAGTTTGTTTAGAAAACAAACATCTTCATTGCCGAACACGGTACAGTGTGAAATAGGCTGGTTTCATTCTAAGAATCAGTTTCTTTTGACCAAGATGTTTGAGTGGAACAAGTTCAAACTTTCCTCGTTAATGTAATGTAACAAGATGTATAGCTTAGTAGAGTCTCCTCATTTCTAATGTACTTTGATTAGAAAACAAACATCTTCATTGCCGAACACTCTATTGTGTTAAGATAGTTCGGTTCTCGAATCATGTCTTTCCTACGGAGAAGGTTGAGTGCAGCAAGTTCAAACGTACCTTGTTTGTGTAATCTATAAAGATGTACAAGTTAGGAGATTCACCTCATTTCTAAAGTAGTTTGTTGAGAAAACAAACATCTTCATTCCCGAACACTCTGCTGTGTGGAATAAGCAAGTTGGGTTCTAGGAATCTGATGCTATCCTACGAAGAAGGTTCAGTGCAGCAAGTTCAAACTTTCCCTGTTAATGTAATCTAAAACGATGTATATCTTAGTAGATTGGCCTCATTTTTAAAGTAGTTTTTTGAGAAAACAAACATCATCGTTGCCGAACACTACTGTGTGAAATAAGCTAGTTCGGTTCTAGGAGTCAGTTTCTTTTCCTAAGAGGAAGGTTGATTGCAGGAAGTTCAAACTTTCCTTGTTAATGTAATCTAAAAAGATGTACAACTTACAAGATTGGCCTCATTTCTAAAGTAGTTTGTTTAGAAAACAAACATCTTCATTGCCCAACACTGTACTGTGTGAAATAAGCTAGTTCAGTTCTAGTAATCAGTTTCTTTTCCACGACGAAGGTTGATTGCAGCAAGTTCAAACTTTCCTTGTTAATGTTATTTAAAAGATGTACTACTTAGTAGATTTGCCTCATTTCTAAAGTAGTTTGTTGAGAAAATCAACATCTTCATTGCCGAACACTCTACTCTGTGAAATAAGCTAGGTGGGTTCTAAGAATCAGTTGCTTTCCTCCGAAGAAGGTTGAGTGCAGGAAGTTCTAACTTTTCTTGTTTGTGTAATCTCACAAGATGTACAATTTACAAGTTTCTCTTCATTTCTAAACTACTTGGTTTAGAAAAGAAACATCTTCATTGCCCAACACTGGACTCTGTGATATAAGCTAGTTCGCTTCTAGGAATAAGTTTCTTTAATACGAAAAAGGAAGAGAGCAGCAAGTTCAGACTTACCTTGTTTGTGTAATCTAACAAGATGTACAAGTTAGTAGATTCACCTCATTTCTAAAGCAGTTTGTTGAGAAAACAAACATCTTCATTGCCAAACACTGTACTGTGTGAAATAAGCTAGTTCGGTTCTAGGAATCAGTTTCTTTTCCACGACGAAGGTTGATTGCAGCAAGTTCAAACTTTCCTTGTTAATGTAATCTAAAAGGATGTACAACGTAGTAGATTGGCCCCGTGTCTACAGTAGTTTGTTTAGGAAACAAACATCTTCTTTGGGGAACACTGTACTGTGTGAAATAAGCTAGTTCGATTCTAGGAATCAGTTTCTTTTCCACGACGAAGGTTGATTGCAGCAAGTTCAAACTTTCCTTGTTAATGTAATCTAAAAAGATGTACAACGTAGTAGATTGGCTTCATTTCTACAGGAGTTTGTTTAGGAAACAAACATCTTCATTGCCGAACCCTGTACTGTGTGAAATAAGCTACTTCGGTTCTAGGAATCAGTTTCTTTCCTACAAAGAAGGTTGAGTGCAGCAAGTTCAAACTTACCTTGTTTGTGTAATCTAACAAGATGTACAAGTTAGGAGATTCGCCTCATTTCTAAAGTTCTTTGTTTAGAAAACAAACATCTTCATTGCTGAACACGGTACAGTGTGAAATAGGCTGGTTTCATTCTAAGAATCAGTTTCTTTTGACCAAGATGTTTGAGTGGAACAAGTTCAAACTTTCCTTGTTAATGTAATGTAACAAGATGTATAGCTTAGTAGGGTCTCCTCATTTCTAATGTACTTTGATTAGAAAACAAACATCTTCATTGCCGAACACTCTACTGTGTTAAGTAAGATAGTTCGGTTCTCCAATCATGTCTTTCCTACGGAGAAGGTTGAGTGCAGCAAGTTCAAACTTACCTTGTTTGTGTAATCTAACAAGATGTACAAGTTAGGAGATTCGCCTCATTTCTAAAGTAGTTTGTTTAGAAAACAAACATCTTCATTCCCGAACACTCTGCTGTGTGGAATAAGCAAGTTGGGTTCTAGGAATCTGATGCTTTCCTACGAAGAAGGTTCAGTGCAGCAAGTTCAAACTTTCCCTGTTAATGTAATCTAAAAAGATGTATAACTTAGTAGATTGGCCTCATTTTTAAAGTTTTTTGAGAAAACAAACATCTTCGTTGCCGAACACTACTGTGTGAAATAAGCTAGTTCGGTTCTAGGAGTCAGCTGCTTTCCTACGAAGAACCTTGATTGCAGGAAGTTCAAACTCTCCTTGTTTGTGTGATCTAACAAGATGTACAACTTACAAGTTTTGCCTCATTTCTAAAGTAGTTTGTTTAGAAAACAAACATCTTCATTGCCGAACGCTGTACTGTGTGAAATAAGCTAAATCGGTTATAGCAATCAGTTTCTTTTCGACCAAGATGGTTGAGTGCAGCAAGTTCAAACTTTCCTTGTTAATGTTATTTGAAAAGATGTACTACTTAGTAGATGTGCCTCATTTCTAAGGTACTTTGTTGAGACAACCAACATCTTCATTGCCGAACACACTACTCCGTGAAATAAGCTAGGTGGGTTCTAAGAATCAGTTGCTTTCCTCCGAAGAAGGTTGAGTGCAGCAAGTTCTAACTTTCCTTGTTTGTGTGATCTCACAGGATGTACAATTTACAAGTTTCTCTTCATTTCTAAACTACTTGGTTTAGAACAGAAACATTTTCATTGCCCAACACTGGATTCTGTGATACAACCTAGGTCGCTTCTAGGAATCAGTTTCTTTACTATGAAGAAGGAAGAGTGTAGCAAGTTCAAACTTACCTTGTTGGTGTAATCTGACAAGATGTACAAGTTAGTAGATTCACCTCATTTCTAAAGTAGTTTTTTGAGAAAACAAACATCTTCATTGTCGAACACGGTACTGTGTGAAATAAGCTAGTTCGCTTGTAGGAATCAGTTTCTTTTCCACGACGAAGGTCAATTGCAGCAAGTTCAAACTTTCCTTGTTAATGTAGTGTAAAAGGATGTACAACGTAGTAGATTGGCCTCGTTTCTACAGGAGTTTGTTTAGGAAACAAACATCTTCATTGCCGATCACTGTACTGTGTGAAATAAGCTAGTTCGGTTCTAGGAATCAGTTTCTTTTCCCCGAAGAAGGTTGATTGCAGCAAGTTCAAACTTTCGTTGTTAATGTAATCTAAAGAGATGTACAACTTAGTAGATTGGCCTCATTTCTACAGGAGTTTGTTTAGAAAACAAACATCTTCATTCCCGAACCCTGTACTGTGTGAAATAAGCTACTTCGGTTCTAGGAATCTGTTTCTTTCCTACGAAGAAGGTTGAGTGCAGCAAGTTCAAACTTACCTTGTTTGTGTAATCTAACAAGATGTACAAGTTAGGAGATTCGCCTCATTTCTAAAGTAGTTTGTTTAGAAAACAAACATCTTCATTGCCTAACACTGTACTGTGTGAAATAAGCTAAGTCGGTTATAGCAATTAGTTTCTTTTCGACAAACATGGTTGAGTGCAGCAAGTTCAAAATTTCCTTGTTAATGTTATTTAAAAAGATGTACTACTTAGTAGATTTGCCTCATTTCTAAAGTAGTTTGTTGAGAAAACCAACATCTTCATTGCCGAACACTCTACTCTGTGAAATAAGCTAGGTGGGTTCTAAGAATCAGTTGCTTTCCTCCAAAGAAGGTTGAGTGCAGCAAGTTCTAACTTTCCTTGTTTGTGTAATCTCACAAGATGTACAATTTACAAGTTTCTCTTCATTTCTAAACTACTTGGTTTAGAACAGAAACATCTTCATTGCCCAACACTGGACCCTGTGATATAAGCTAGTGGGGTTCTAGGAATCAGTTTCTTTTTACTACGAAGAAGGAAGAGTGCAGCAAGTTCAAACTTTCCTTGTTAATGTAATCTAAAAAGATGTACAACATAGTAGATTGGTCTCGTTTCTACAGGAGTTTGTTTAGGAAACAAACATCTTCATTGCCGAAAACTGTACTGCGTGAAATAAGCTAGTTCGTTTCTAGGAATCAGTTTCTTTTCCACGAAGAAGGTTGATTGCAGCAAGTTCAAACTTTCCTTGTTAATGTAATCTGAAAAGATGTTCAACTTAGTAGATTGGCCTCATTTCCACAGGAGTTTGTTTAGAAAACAAACATCTTCATTGCCGAACCCTGTACTGTGTGAAATAAGCTACTTCGGTTCTAGGAATCAGTTTCTTTCCTACGAAGAAGGTTGAGTGCAGCAAGTTCAAACTTACCTTGTTTGTGTAATCTAACAAGATGTGCAAGTTAGGAGATTTGCCTCATTTCTAAAGCAGTTTGTTGAGAAAACAAACATCTTCATTGCCCAACACTGTACTGTGTGAAATAAGCTAGTTCGGTTCTAGGAATCAGTTTCTTTTCCACGACGAACGTTGATTGCAGCAAGTTCAAACTTTCCTTGTTAATGTAATCTAAAAGGATGTACAAAGTAGTAGATTGGCCTCGTTTTTACAGGAGTTTGTTTAGGAAACAAACATCTTCATTGCCGAACACTGTACTGTGTGAAATAAGCTAGTTCGTTTCTAGGAATCAGTTTCTTTTCCACGAAGAACGTTGATTGCAGCAAGTTCAAACTTTCCTTGTTAATGTAATCTGAAAAGATGTTCAACTTAGTAGATTGGCCTCATTTCCACAGGAGTTTGTTTAGAAAACAAACATCTTCATTGCCGAACCCTGTCCTGTGTGAAATAAGATAGTTGGTTCTAGGAATCAGTTTCTTTCCTACAAGAAGAAGGTTGAGTGCAGCAAGTTCAAACTTACCTTGTTTGTGTAATCTAACAAGATGTACAAGTTAGGAGATTCGCCTCATTTCTAAAGTAGTTTGTTTAGAAAACAAACATCTTCATTCCCGAACACTCTGCTGTGAGGAATAAGCAAGTTGGGTTCTAGAAATCTGATGCTTTCCTACGAAGAAGGTTCAGTGCAGCAAGTTCAAACTTTCCCTGTTAATGTAATCTAAAAACGATGTATAACTTAGTACATTGGCCTCATTTTTAAAGTAGTTTTTGAGAAAACAAACATCTTCGTTGCTGAACACTACTGTGTGAAATAAGATAGTTCGGTTCTAGCAGTCAGCTTCTTTCCTACGAAGAACCTTGATTGCAGGAAGTTCAAACTCTCCTTGTTTGTGTGATCTAACAAGATGTACAACTTATAAGTTTCGCCTCATTTCTAAAGTTGTTTGTTTAGAAAACAAACATCTTCATTGCCGAACACTGTACTGTGTGAAATAAACTAAGTCGGTTATAGCAATCAGTTTCTTTTCGACAAAGATGGTTGAGTGCAGCAAGTTCAAACTTTCCTTGTTAATGTTATTTAAAAAGATGTACTACTTATTAGATTTGCCTCATTTCTAAAGTAGTTTGTTGAGAAAACCAACATCTTCATTGCCGAACACTCTACTCTGTGAAATAAGCTAGGTGGGTTCTAAGAATCAGTTGCTTTCCTCCGAAGAAGGTTGAGTGCAGCAAGTTCTAACTTTCCTTGTTTGAGTTATCTCACAAGATGTACAATTTACAAGTTTCTCTTCATTTCTAAAGTACTTGGTTTAGAACAGAAACATATTCATTGCCCAACACTGGACTCTGTGATATAAGCTAGTTCGCTTCTAGGAATCATTTTCTAAACTACGAAGAAAGAAGAGTGCAGCAAGTTCAACCTTACCTTGTTGGTGTAATCTAACAAGATATACAAGTTAGTAGATTCACCTCATTTCTAAAGTAGTTTTTTGAGAAAACAAACATCTTCATTGCCGAACACTGTACTGTGTGAAATAAGGAGTTCGGTTCTAGGAATCAGTTTCTTTTCCACGAAGAAGGTTCATTGCAGCAAGTTCAAACTTTCCTTGTTAATGGAATCTAAAAAGATGAACAACTTAGTAGATTGGCCTCTTTTCTACAGGAGTTTGTTTAGAAAACAAACATCTTCATTGCCGAACCCTGTACTGTGTGAAATAAGCTACTTCGGTTCTAGGAATCAGTTTCTTTCCTACGAAGAAGGTTGAGTGCAGCAAGTTCAAACTTACCTTCTTTGTGTAATCTAACAAGATGTACAAGTTAGGAGATTCGCCTCATTTCTAAAGTTCTTTGTTTAGAAAATGAACATCTTATTGCCTAACACGGTACAGTGTGAAATAGGCTGGTTTTGTTCTAAGAATCAGTTTCTTTTGACCAAGATGTTTGAGTGGTACAAGTTCAAACTTTCCTTGTTCATGTAATGTAACAAGATGTATAGCTTAGTAGAGTCTCCTCATTTATAATGTACTTTGATTAGAAAACAAACATCTTCTTTGCCGAACACTCTACTATGTTAAGTAAGATAGTTCGGTTCTCCAATCATGTCTTTCCTACAAAGAAGGTTGAGTGCAGGAAGTACAAACTTACCTTGTTTTTGTAATCTAAGAAGATGTACAAGTTAGGAGATTCGCCTCATTTCTAAAGTAGTTTGTTTAGACAAGAAACATCTTCATTCCTGAACACTCTGCTGTGTGGAATAAGCAAGTTGGGTTCTAGGAATCTGATGCTTTCCTACGAAGAAGGTTCAGTGCAGCAAGTTCAATCTTTCCCTGTTAATGTAATCTAAAACGATGTATAACTTAGTAGATTGGCCTCATTTTTAAAGTACTTTTTTGAGAAAACAAACATCATCGTTGCCGAACACTACTGTGTGAAATAAGCTACTTCGGTTCTAGGAGTCAGTTGCTTTCCTATGAGGAACCTTGATTACAGGAAGTTCAAACTCTCCTTGTTTCTGTGATCTAAAAAGATGTACAACTTACAACTTTCGCCTCATTTCTAAAGTAGTTTGTTTAGAAAACAAACATCTTCATTGCCGACCAATGTACTGTGTGAAATAAGCTAAGTCGGTTATAGCAATCAGTTTCTTTTCGACAAACATGATTGAGTGCAGCAAGTTCAAACTTTCCTTGTTAATGTTATTTAAAAAGATGTACTACTTAGTAGACTTGCCTCATTTCTAAAGTAGTTTGTTGAGAAAACCAACATCTTCATTGCCGAATACTCTACTCTGTGAAATAAGATAGGTGGGTTCTAAGAATCAGTTGCTTTCCTCCGATGAAGGTTGCGTTCAGCAAGTTCTAACTTTCCGTGTTTGTGTAATCTCACAAGATGTACAATTTACAAGTTTCTCTTCATTTCTAAACTACTTGCTTTAGAACAGAAACATCTTCATTGCCCAACACTGGACTCTGTGATATAAGGTAGTTCGCTTCTAGGAATCAGTTTCTTTACTACGAAGAAGGAAGTGTGCAGCACGTTCAAACTTACCTTGTTAGTGTAATCTGACAAGATGTACAAGTTAGTAGATTCGCCTCATTTCTAAAGTAGTTTGTTGAGAAAACAAACATCTTCATTGCTGAACACTGTACTGTGTGAAATAAGCTTGTTCGGTTCTAGGAATCAGTTTCTTTTCCATGACGAAGGTTGATTGCAGCAAGTTCAAACTTTCCTTGTTAATGTAATCCTAAAAGATGTAAAACGCAGTAGATTGGCCTCGTTTCTACAGGAGTTTGTTTAGGAAACAAACATCTTCATTGCCGAACACTGAACTGTGTGAAATAAGCTAGTTCGGTTCTAGGAATCAGTTTCTTTTCCACGAAGAAGGTTGATTGCAGCAAGTTCAAACTTTCCTTGTTAATGCAATCTAAAAAGATCTACAACTTAGTAGATTGGCCTCATTTCTATAGCAGTTTGTTTAGAAAACAAACATCTTCATTGCCGAACCCTGTACTGTGTGAAATAAGCTACTTCGGTTCTAGGAATCAGTTTCTTTCCTACGAAGAAGGTTGAGTGCAGTAAGTTCAAACTTACCTTGTTTGTGTAATCTAATAAGATATACAAGTTAGGACATTCGCCTCATTTCTAAAGTTCTTTGTTTAAAAAACAAACATCTTCATTGCTGAACAGGGTACAGTGTGAAATAGGCTGGTTTTGTTCTAAGAATCAGTTTCTTTTGAGCAAGATGTTTGAGTGGAACAAGTTCAAACTTTCCTTGTTAATGTAAGGTAACAAGATGTATAGCTTAGTAGAGTCTCCTCATTTCTAATGTACTTTGATTAGAAAACAAACATCTTCATTGCCTAACACTCTACTGTGTTAAGTAAGATAGTTCGGTTCTCCAATCATGTCTTTCCTACGGAGAAGGTTGAGTGCAGCAAGTTCAAACTTACCTTGTTTGTGTAATCTAACAAGATGTACAAGTTAGGAGATTCACCTCATTTCTAAAGTAGTTTGTTTAGACAACAAACATCTTAATTCCCAAACACTCTCCTGTGTGGAATAAGCAAGTTGGGTTCTAGGAATCTGATGCTTTCCTACGAAGAAGGTTCGGTGCAGCACGTTTAAACTTTCCCTATTAATGTAATCTAACAAGATGTACAACTTAGTAGATTGGCCTCATTTTTAAAGTTTTTTAAGAAAACAAACGTCTTCATTGCCGAACACTGCTGTGTGAAATAAGCTAGTTCGGTTCTAGGAGTCAGTTGCTTTCCTACGAAGAACCTTGATTGCAGGAAGTTCAAACTCTCCTTGTTTGTGTGATCTAACAAGATGTACAACTTACAAGTTTCGCCTCATTTCTAAAGTAGTTTGTTTAGAAAACAAACATCTTCATTGCCGAACACTGTACTGTGTGAAATAAGCTAAGTCGGTTATAGCAATCAGTTTCTTTTTGACAAAGATGGTTGAGTGCAGCAAGTTCAAACTTTCCCTGTTAATGTTATTTACAAAGATGTACTACTTAGTAGATGTGCCTCATTCCTAAAGTAGTTTGTGGAGAAAACCAACACCTTCATTTCCAAACAATCTACTCTGTGAAATAAGCTAGGTGGGTTCTAAGAATCAGTTGCTTTCCTACGAAGAAGGTTGAGTGCAGCAAGTTCTAACTTTCCTTGTTTATGTAATCTCACATGATGTACAACTTACAAGTTTCTCTTCATTTCTAAACTACTTGCTTTAGAACAAAAACATCTTCATTGCCCAACCCTGGACTCTTTGATATAAGCTAGTTCGCATCTAGGTATCAGTTTCTTTACTACGAAGAAGGAAGAGTGCAGCAAGTTCAAACTTACCTTGTTGGTGTAATCTAACAAGATGTACAAGTTAGTAGATTCACCTCATTTCTAAAGTAGTTTGTAGAAAAAAACAAACATCTTCATTGCCGAACAATGTACTGTGTGAAGTAAGCTAGTTCGGATCTAGGAATCAGTTTCTTTTCTACAACGAAGGTTGATTGCAGCAAGTACAAGCTTTCCTTGTTAATGTAATCTAAAAAGATGTACACCGTAGTAGATTGGCCTCGTTTCTACAGGAGTTTGTTTAGGAAACAAACATCTTCATTGCCGAACACTGTACTGTGTGAAATAAGCTAGTTCGGTTGTAGGAATCAGTTTCTTTTCCAAGAAGAACATTGATTGCAGCAAGTTCAACCTTTCCTTGTTTGTGTAATCTAAAAAGATGTCCAACTTAGTCGATTGGCCTCACTTCTACAGGAGTTTACTTAGAAAAAAAAATCTTCATTGCCGAACCCTGTACTGTGTGAAATAAGCTACTTCGGTTCTAGGAATCAGTTTCTTTCCTACGAAGAAGGTTGAGTGCAGCAAGTTCAAACTTACCTTATTTGTGTAATCTAACAAGATGCACAAGTTAGGAGATTCACCGCATTTCTAAAGTTCTTTGTTTAGAAAACAAAATTCTTCATTGCCGAACACGGTACTGTGTAATAGGCTGGTTTCGTTCTAAGAATCAGTTTCTTTTGACAAAGATGTTTGAGTAGAACAAGTTCAAACTTTCCTTGTTAATTTAATGTAACAAGATGTATAGCTTAGTAGAGTCTCCTCATTTCTAATGTAATTTGATTAGAAAACAAACATCTTCATCGCCGAACACTCTACTGTGTTAAGGAAGATAGTTCGGTTCTCCAATCATGTCTTTCCTAAGGAGAAGTTTGAGTGCAGCAAGGTCAAACTTACCTTGTTTGTGTAATCTAACAAGATGTCCAAGTTAGAGATTCACCTCATTGCTAAAGAGGTTTGTTTAGAAAACAAACATCTTCAGTGCCGAACACTGTACTGTGTGAAATAAGCTAAGTCGGTTATAGCAATCAGTTTCTTTTCGACAAAGATGGTTGAGTGCAGCAACTTCAAACTTTCCTTGTTAATGTTATTTACAAGATCTACTACTTAGTACAAGTGCCTCATTTCTAAAGTAGTTTGTGGAGAAAACCAACATCTTCATTGCCGAACACTCTACTCTGTGAAATGAGCTAGGTGGGTTCTAAGAATCAGTTGCTTTCCTACGAAGAAGGTTGAGTGTAGCCAGTTCTACTTTTCCTTGTTTGTGTAATCTCACAAGATGTACAATTTACAAGTTTCTCTTCACTTCTAAACTATTTGGTTTAGAACAGAAACATCTTCATTGCCGAATACTCTACTGTGTTATGTAAGATAGTTCGTTTCTGCAATCATGTCTTTCCTACAGAGAAGGTTGAGTGCAGCTAGTTCAAACTTACCTTGTTTGTGTAATCTAACAGGATGTACAAGTTAGATGATTCGGCTCATTTCTAAAGTAGTTTGTTTAGAAAACAAACATCTTCATTCCTGAACACTCTGCTGTGTGCAATAAGCAAGTTGGGTTCTAGGAATCTGATGCTTTCTTATGAAGAAGGTTCACTGCAGCAAGTTCAAACTTTCCCTGTTAATGTAATCTAAAAAGATGTATAACTTAGTAGATTGGCCTCAGTTTTAAAGTAGTTTTTTAGAAAACAAACTTCTTCGTTGCCGAACAATACTGTGTGAAATAAGCTAGTTCGGTTCTAGGAGTCAGTTGCTTTCCTACGAAGAACCTTGATTGCAGAAAGTTCAAACTCTCCTTGTTTCTGTGATCTAACAAGATGTACAACTTACAAGTTTCGCCTCATTTCTAAAGTAGTTTGTTTAGAAAACAAACATCTTCATTGCCAAACTCTGTACTGTGTGAAATAAGCTAAGTCGGTTATAGCAATCAGTTCTTTTCGACAAAGATGGTTGAGTTCAGCAAGTTCAAACTTTCCTTGTTAATGTTATTTAAAAAGATGTAGTACTTAGTAGGTTTGCCTCATTTCTAAAGTAGTTTGTTGAGGAAACCAACATGTTCATTGCCGAACACTCTACTCTGTGAAATAAGCTAGGTGGGTTCTAAGAATCAGTTGCTTTCCTCCGAAGAAGGTAGAGTGCAGCAAGTTCTAACTTTCCTTGTTTGTGTAATGTCACAAGATGTTCAATTTACAAGTTTCCCTTCATTTCTAAACTACTTGGTTTAGAACAGAAACAACTTCATTGCCCAACACTGGACTCTGTGATATAAGCTAGTTCGCTTCTAGGAATCAGTTTCTTTACTACGAAGAAGGAAGAGTGCACCAAGTTCAAACTTTCCTTGTTAATGTAATCTGAAAAGATGTACAACGTAGTAGATTGGCCTCATTTCTACAGGAGTTTGTTGAGAAAACAAACATCTTCATTGCCGAACACTGTACTGTGTGAAATAAGCTAGTTCCGTTCTAGGAATCAGTTTCTTTTCCACGACGAAGTTTGATTGCAGCAAGTTCAATCTTTCCATGTTAATGTAATCTAAAAAGATGTACAACGCAGTAGATTGGCCTCGATTCTACAGGAGTTTGTTTAGGAAACAAACATCTTCATTGCCGAACACTGTAGTGGTGAAATCAGCTAGTTCAGTTCTAGGAATTAATTTCTTTTCGACGAATAAGGTTGATTGCAGCAAGTTCAAACTTTCCTTGTTAATGTAATCTAAAAAGATGTACAACTTAGTAGATTGGCCTCTTTTCTACAGGAGTTTGTTTAGAATGCAAACATCTTCATTGCCGAACCCTGTACTGTGTGAAATAAGCTACTTCCGTTCTAGGAATCAGTTTCTTTCCTATGAAGAAGGTTGAGTGCAGCAAGTTCAAACTTACCTTGTTCGTTTAATCTAACAAGATGTACAAGTTAGGAGATTCGCCTCATTTGTAAAGTAGTTTGTTTAGTAAACAAACATCTTTATTCCCGAACACTCTGCTGTGTGGAATAAGCAAGTTGTGTTCTAGGAATCTGATGCTTTCCTACGAAGAAGGTTCAGTGCAGCAAGTTCAAACTTTCCCTGTTAATGTAATCTAAAACGATGTATAACTTAGTAGATTGGCCTCATTTTTAAAGTAGTTTTTTAGAAAACAAACATCTTTGTTGCCGAACACTTCTGTGTGAAATAAGCCAGTTCGGTTTTAGGAGTCAGCTGCTTTCCTACGAAGAACCTTGATTGCAGGAAGTTCAAACTCTCCTTGTTTGTGTGATCTAACAAGATGTACAACTTACAAGTTTCCCCTCATTTCTGAAGTAGTTTGTTTAGAAAACAAACATCTTCATTGCCGAACACTGTACTGTGTGAAATAAGCTAAGTCTGTTATAGCAATCAGTCTCTTTTCGACAAAGATGGTTGAGTGCAGCAAGTTCAAACTTTCCTTGTTAATGTTATTTAAAAGATTTCCTGAACAAAACCTCAGCAGCTCAGGAAATTAAACAATCACTCAACCATTGGGATCTCATGAAGCTGAAATGCTTTTTCACTGACAAAAATATAATAACCAAAGCCAGCAGAATACCCACAGAATGGGAGAAAATTTTCACCAGCTATACAACTGACAAAGGCCTAATTTCTAGAATCTACAAAGAACTCCAAAACCTAAACAATAAATCACCAATAAACAAAAATCACAAAGTGGGGCAGCGAACTGCACAGGGAGTTCTCAGAGGAAGAAATGCAAATAGCAAACACACATTTAAGAAAATGTTCAACATCCCTAATCATCAGGGAAATGCAAATTAAAACAACTATGAGATTCCACCTTACCCCAGTAAGGATGGCTAACATTAAAAAAAAACAATGAAAACAAATGCTGGCGAGGCTGTGGAGAAGTAGGAACAAGTCTTCACTGTTGGTGGGAATGTAAAATGGTTCAACCACTATGGACAGCTATATGGAGACTATTGAAAAGGATGGCCATAGACTTACCAATGGATCCAGTTATTCCCTTATTGGGCATTTTCCCTAAAGGCCCCAAGCCTCAGATCAGAAATATTTGCTCAACCATGTTTATAGCTGCTCAATTCATAATAGCAAAGAGCTGGAATCAACCCAGGTGTCCATCACTAGATGAATGGATAACAAAGATGTGGTATATCTATACTATGGAATTCTATGTAGCAGTAAGGAAAGACGAAATAAGGAAATTTGAAAAAAAAACGTCAAACATGGAACAGATCATCCTCAGTGAGCTCACCCAAGCACAAAAAGATCATCGTCGCATGGTCTCATTTATCTGTCGCCCCTAACCGGAATCCACGTGACATGTGGCCAAACCTAATAAACACTCTGAGGACAAGACTAGAAGGAGGTTGGGATGGAGGGAGGGTAATGGTGGGAGGGAATCAGAGGGTGGGAGGGAGGACAAGGGGGGATACAAATTGGGACCCAAAAGGGAAAAATAATACAAAACCCTTTACTCTGAACAACAGGCTAAAACAGTGATCCTTCAGCAGGCCTACGGAGGGAATACTCGAACCACAGGAACCTGGAGAGAACATGATGAAGGCCAACTTTAATCTTGTCCTGCTTCTCTTTCTCTTCTCTGCCCCTCCCTCCCTCCCTCTCCCTCCCTCCCTCCCTCTCTCTCTCTCTCTCTCTCTCCCTCTCCTCTCTATACTCACTTTCTCTTTTACATTATATATCTTTTTCCTCCCTCACCTTCCTAGGTGCAGACTTATAACTCCCAGTGCCAGCAAGGGGTTAACTTCCACAATGAGCTGTTGATCTGAAACACCTACAAGGTTTCCCAAAAAAGACAGACTTCTGTCAGAGTACTTGGTGACCCACCAAAGGTTAATGGTTAGACCCTACTGTCGAAGACAGCATACGTGTGTAAGACAAAACACAGAGAGACCTGGCCAGAATCTGGAAGAAGGTCAGTCCCCAGACAGTTAGCGAGTCTAGTACCAGAGGGTGCTACATGAGCAACTGGGGGAAAATGTCTGACATTGGTCCAAACAACTTGCAGTCTAAGATACCCAGCAGGAAACAATCTGACGTAATGCTCATACAAGTGCATTAGTGGCAAACAGCCATGGTGGGTTACCAACTGCTCTTGATTTGGCTAATAAATCCATTCAGTGGAATGGAACTCATTGCTGGAACTGGGAAATAAGTCAAAGCCATGTACAAAAAATGAGCTCAGTCTCCAAGAACTAGTGGCCACCAAATGTGGGCTAGAAGAGAGCCAATGCATATAAAGTTCCCTCCAAAACATATATGGTTATCCCTTCTATCTAGTACTAACTTCTCTCTCCTTGGAGAATTTGCTTATCTCTTTTCAGGTGGACAATGAACCTGAAGGGAGGATCAGCTAACCACACCTCACCAGCTGAAACCATAGAAAAACACAGGGGAAGGGCAAGAATACAGCGCTCAAGGCGATCACAACACCAGAAAAAGGCTGAAGGAGATAAATACAGAGAACATCCAACTCCAGTCATTAGCCAGATATCCAGAGACACAGAGGCTCCCAAAACTTCATCAAGGAAGCAGAACTAAAATGACCCCAATGTGGCTCAGGAAACTCCGCGGAAGAGGCGGAAAGATTGTTAGAGTCACAAGTTGGGTCATTATGCACAGAGACTGGGGCCTATACACCAGAACTCTTGAGCAAACTCATAATGCATGATAAACATTCCCCATTGATGAGGGCCCCTTTGAAAGTGGGAGGAAGGGGAGGAGGACAATGGAACCAATACTATGAATGTAAAATCAGAATAATATAAATAAAAAATATATATTGATAAAAAAAAAGATGTACTACTTAGTAGATTTGCCTCATTTCTAAAGTAGTATGTTGAGAAAACCAACACCTTCTTTGCCGAACACTGTACTCTGTGAAATAAGATAGGTGGGTTCTAAGAATCACTTGCTTTCTTCCGAAGAATATTTAGTGCAGCAAGTTCTAACTTTCCTTGTTTGTGTAATCTCACAAGATGTACAATTTACAAGTTTCTCTTCATTTCTAAACTACTTGGTTTAGAACAGAAACATCTTCATTGCCCAACACTGGACTATGTGATATAAGCTAGTTCGCTTCTAGGAATCAGTTTCTTTACTACGAAGAAGGAAGAGTGCAGCAAGGTCAAACTTACCTTGTTGGTGTAATCTAACAAGATGTACAAGTTAGTAGATTCTCCTCATTTCTAAAGTAGTTTGTTGAGAAAACAAACATCTTCATTGCCGAACACTGTACTGTGTGAAATAAGCTAGTTCGGTTCTAGGAATCAGTTTCTTTTCCACGACGAAGGTTGATTGCAGCAAGTTCAAACCTTCCTTGTTAATGTAATCTAAAAAGATGTACAACGTAGTAGATTGGCCTCGTTTCTACAACAGTTTGTTTAGGAAACAAACATCTTCATTGCCGAACACTGTACTGCGTGAAATAAGCTAGTTCGGTTCTAGGAATCAGTATCTTTTCCACGAAGAAGGTTGATTGCAGCAAGTTCAAACTTTCCCTGTTAATGTAATCTAAAAAGATGTACAACGTAGTAGATTGGCCTCATTTCTACAGGAGTTTGTTTAGAAAACAAACATCTTCATTGCCGAACCCTGTACTGTGTGAAATAAGCTACTTCGGTTCTAGGAATCAGTTTCTTTCCTACGAAGAAGGTTGAGTGCAGCAAGTTCAAACTTACCTTGTTTGTGTAATCTAACAAGATGTACAAGTTAGGAGATTCGCCTCATTTCTAAATTTCTTTGTTTAGGAAACAAACATCCTCATTGCCGAACACGGTACAGTGTGAAATAGGCTGGTTTCGTTCTAAGAATCAGTTTCTTTTGACCAAGATGTTTGAGTGGAACAAGTTCAAACTTTCCTTGTTAATGTAATGTAACAAGATGTATAGCTTAGTAGAGTCTCCTCATTTCTAATGTACTTTGATTAGAAAACAAACATCTTCATTGCCGAACACTGTACTGTGTGAAATAAGCTAAGTCGGTTATAGCAATCAGTTTCTTTTCGACAAAGATGGTTGAGTGCAGCAAGTTCAAACTTTCCTTGTTAATGTTATTTAAAAAGACGTACTACTTAGTAGATTTGCCTCATTTCTAAATTAGTTTGTTGAGAAACCCAAAATCTTCATGGCCGAACACTCTACTCTGTGAAATAAGCTAGGTGGGTTCTAAGAATCAGTTGCTTTCCTCCGAAGAAGGTTGAATGCAGCAAGTTCTAACTTTCCTTGTTTGTGTATTCTCACAAGATGTACAATTTACAAGTTTCTCTTCATTTCTAAACTACTTGGTTTAGAACAGAAACATCTTCATTGCCCAACACTGGACTCTGTGATATAAGCTAGTTCGCGTCTAGGAATCACTTTTTTTACTAAGAAGAAGGAAGAGTGCAGCAAGTTGAAACTTACATTGTTGGTGTAATCTAACAAGATGTACAAGTTAGTAGAATCGCCTCATTTCTAAAGTAGTTTGTTCAGGAAACAAACATCTTCATTGCCGAACACTGTACTGTCTGAAATAAGCTAGTTCGGTTCTAGGAATCATTTTCTTTTCCACGAAGAAGGTTGATTGCAGCAAGTCCAAAGTTTCCTTGTTAATGTAATCTAAAAAGATGTACAACTTAGTAGATTGGCCTCTTTTCTACAGGAGTTTGTTTAGAAAACAAACATTTTCATTGCCGAACCCTGTACTGTGTGAAATAAGCTACTTCTGTTCTAGGAATCAGTTTCTTTCCTACGAAGAAGGTTGAGTGCAGCAAGTTCAAACTTACGTTGTTTGTGTAATCTGACAAGATGCACAAGTTAGGAGATTCGCCTCATTTCTACAGTTATTTGTTTAGAAAACAAACATCTTCATTGCCGAACACGGTACAGTGTGAAATAGGCTGGTTTCGTTCTATAAATCAGTTTCTTTTGACCAAGATGTTTGAGTGGAACAAGTTCAAACTTTCTCTGTTAATGTAATGTAACAATATATATAGCTTAGTAGAGTCTCCTCATTTCAAATGTACTTTGATTAGAAAACAAACATCTTCATTGCCGAACACTCAACTGTGTTAAGTAAGATAGTTCCGTTCTCCAATCATGTCTTTCCTACGGAGAAGGTTGAGTGCAGCAAGTTCAAACTTACCTTATTTGTGTAATCTAACAAGGTGTACAAGTTAGGTGAGTCGCCTCATTTCTACAGTAGTTTGTTTAGAAAACAAACATCTTCATTCACGTACACTCTGCTGTGTGCAATAAACAAGTTGGGTTCTAGGAATCTCATGCTTTCCTACGAAGAAGGTTCAGTGCAGCAATTTCAAACTTTCCCTGTTAATGTAATCTAAAACGATGTATAACTTAGTAGATTGGCCTTATTTTTAAAGTAGTTTTTTGAGAAAACAAACATCTTCGTTGCCAAACATTACTGTGTGAAATAAGCTCGTTCACTTCTAGGAGTAAGCTGCTTTCCTACGAAGAACCTTGATTGCAGAAAATTCAAACTCTCCTTGTTTGTATGATCTAACAAGATGTACAACTTACAAGTTTCGTCTCATTTCTAAAGTAGTTTGTTTAGAAAACAAACATCTTCACTGCCGAACACTGTACTGTGTGAAATAAGCTAAGTCGTTTATAGCAATCAGTTTCTTTTCGACCAAGATTGTTGAGTGCAGCAAGTTCAAACTTTCCTTGTTAATGTTATTTAAAGAGATGTACCACTTAGTAGATTTGCCTCATTTCTAAAGTAATTTGTTGAGAAAACCAACATCTTCATTGCTGAAAACTCTACTCTGTGGAATAAGCTAGGTGGGTTCTAAGAATCAGTTGCTTTCCTCCGAAGAAGGTTGAGTGCAGCAAGTTCAAACTTTCCTTGTTTGTGTAATCTCACAAGATGTACAATTTAAAAGTTTCTCTTCATTTCTAAACTACTTTGTTTAAGAACAGAAACATCTTCATTGCCCAACACTGGACTCTGTGATATAAGCTAGTTCGTTTCTAGGAATCAGTTTCTTTACTACGAAAGAAGGAAGAGTGCAGCAAGTTCAAACTTACCTTGTTGGTGTAATCTAACAAGATGTACAAGTTAGTAGATTCGCCTCATTTCTAAAGTAGTTTGTTGAGAAAACAAACATCTTCATTGCGAACACTGGTACTGTGTGAAATAAGCTAGTTCGGTTCTAGGAATCAGATTCTTTTCCACGAAGAAGGTTGATTGCAGCAAGTTCAAACATTCCTTGTTAATGTAATCTAAAAAGATGTACAACTTAGTAGATTGGCCTCATTTCTACAGGAGTTTGTTTAGAAAACAAACATCTTCATTGCCGAACCCAGTACTGTGTGAAATAAGCTAGTTCGGTTCTAGGAATCAGTTTCTTTCCTACGAAGAAGGTTGAGTGCAGCAAGCTCAAACTTACCTTGTTTGTGTAATCTAACAAGATGTACAAGTTAGGAGATTCTCCTCATTTCTAAAGTAGTTTGTTTAGAAAACAAACATCTTCATTGCCGAACACTGTACTGTGTGAAATAAGCTAGTTCGGTTCTAGGAATCAGTTTCTTTCCACGAAGAGGTTGATTACAGCAAGTTCAAACTTTCCTTGTTAATGTAATCTAAAAGGATGTACAGCTTTGTAGATTGGCCTCATTTCTAATGTAGTTTGTTTAGAAAACAAACATCTTCATTGCCGAACACTGTACTGTGTGAAATAAGTTAGTTCGGTTCTAGGAATCAGTTTCTTTCCTACGAAGAAGGTTGAGTGCAGCAAGTTCAAACTTACCTTGTTTGTGTAATCTAACAAGATGTACAAGTTAGGAGATTCGCCTCATTTCTAAAGTTCTTTGTTTAGAAAACAAACATCTTCATTCCCGAACACTCTACAGTGTGAAATAGGCTGGTTGGGTTCTAAGAATCAGTTTCTTTTGACCAAGATGTTTGAGTCCAACAAGTTCAAACTTTCCTTGTTAATGTAACGTAACAAGATGTATAACTTAGTAGAGTCTCCTCATTTCTAATGTACTTTGATTAGAAAACAAACATCTTCATTGCGAACACTCTACTGTGTTAAATAAGATAGTTCGGTTCTCCAATCATGTCTTTCCTACGGAGAAAGGTTGAGTGCAGGAAGTTCAAACTTACCTTGTTTGTGTAATCTAACAAGATGTACAAGTTAGGAGATTCACCTCATTTCTAAAGTAGTTTTGTTTAGAAAACAAACATCTTCATTGCCGAACACTGTACTGTGTGAAATAAGCTAAGTCGGTTATAGCAATCAGTTTCTTTTCGACAAAGATGGTTGAGTGCAGCAAGTTCAAACTTTCCTTGTTAATGTTATTTAAAAAGATGTACTACTTAGTAGATTTGCCTCATTTCTAAAGTAGTTTGTTGAGAAAACCAACATCTTCATTGCGAACATTCTACTCTGTGAAATAAGCTAGGTGGGTTCTAAGAATCAGTTGCTTTCCTCCGAAGAAGGTTGAGTGCAGCAAGTTCTAACTTTCCATGTTTGTGTAATCTCACAAGATGTACAATTTACAAGTTTCTCTTCATTTCTAAACTACTTGGTTTAGAACAGAAACATCTTCATTGCCCAACACTGGACTCTGTGATATAAGCTAGTTTCGCTTCTAGGAATCAGTTTCTTTACTACGAAGAAGGAAGACTGCAGCAAGTTCAAACTTACCTTGTTGGTGTAATCTAACAAGATGTATAAGTTAGTAGATTTGCCTCATTTCTAAAGTAGTTTGTTGAGAAAACAAACATCTTCATTGCCGAACACTGTACTGTGTGAAATAAGCTAGTTCGGTTCTAGGAATCAGTTTCTTTTCCACGAAGAAGGTTGATTGCAGCAAGTTCAAACTTTCCTTGTTAATGTAATCTAAAAAGATGTACAACATAGTAGATTGGCCTCGTTTCTACAGGAGTTTGTTTTAGAAACAAACATCTTCATTGCTGAACACTGTACTGTGTGAAATAAGCTAGTTCGGTTCTAGGAATCAGTTTCTTTTCAACGAAGAAGGTTGAGTGCAGCAAGTTCAAACTTACCTTGTTTGTGTAATCTAACAAGATGTACAAGTTAGGAGATTCGCCTCATTTCTAAAGTAGTTTGTTTAGAAAACAAACATCTTCATTCCGAACACTCTTTCTGTGTGGAATAAGCAAGTTGGGTTCTAGGAATCTGATGCTTTCCTACTGAAGAAGGTTCAGTGCAACAAGTTCAAACTTTACCTTGTTGGTGTAATCTAACAAGATGTACAAGTTAGTAGATTCGCCTCATTTTCTAAAGTAGTTTGTTGAGAAAACAAACATCTTCATTGCCGAACACTTTACTGTGTGAAATAAGCTAGTTCGGTTCTAGGAATCAGTTTCTTTTCCACGAAGAAGGTTGATTGCAGCAAGTTCAAACTTTCCTTGTTTAATGTAATCTAAAAAGATGTACAACTTAGTAGATTGGCCTCATTTTCTAAAGTAGTTTGTTTAGAAAACAAACATTTTCATTGCACAACACTGTACTGTGTGAAATAAGCTAGTTCAGTTCTATAGGAATCAGTTTCTTTTCCACGAAGAAGGTTGAGTGCAGCAATTTCAAACTTTCCTTGTTAATGTAATCTAAAAAGATGTACAACTTAGTAGACTGGCCTCATTTCTAAAGTAAGTTTGTTGAGAAAACAAACATCTTCATTGCCAAAAACTTTACTGTGTGAAATAAGCTGCTTGGGTTCTAGGAATCAGTTTCTTTCCTATGAAGAAGGTTGAGTGCAGCAAGTTCAAACTTACCTTGTTTGTGTAATCTAACAAGATGTACAATTTAAAGATTCGCCTCATTTCTAAAATAGTTTGTTAAGAACACAAACATCTTCATTGCCCAACACTGTACTGTGTGAAATAAGCTAGTTCGGTTCTAGGAATCAGTTTCTTTTCCACGAGAAGAAGGTTGAGTGCAGCAAGTTCAAACTTTCCTTGTTATTGTAATCTAAAAGATGTACAAGTTAGTAGATTGGCCTCGTTTTTAAAGTAGTTTGTTGAGAAACAAACATCTTCATTGCCGAACACTGGACTGTGTGAAATAAGCAAGTTCGGTTCTAGGAATCAGTTTCTTTACCACGAAGAAGGTTGATTGCAGCAAGTTCAAACATTCCTTGTTAATGTAATCTAAAAAGATGTACAACTTAGTAGATTGGCCTCATTTCTACAGGATTTTGTTTAGAAAACAAACATCTTCATTGCCGAACCCTGTACTGTGTGATATAAGCCAGTTGGCTTCTAGGAATCAGTTTCTTTTCCTACGAAGAAGGTTGAGTGCAGCAAGTTCAAACTTACCTTGTTTGTGTAATCTAACAAGATGTACAAGTTAAGAGATTCACCTCATTTCTAAAGTAGTTTGTTTAGAAAACAAACATCTTCATTGCCGAACACTGTACTGTGTGAAATAAGCTAGTTCGGTTCTAGGAATCAGTTTCTTTTCCACGAAGAAGGTTGATTGCAGCAAGTTCAACCTTTCCTTGTTAATGAAATCTAAAAAGGATGTACAACGTTAGTAGATTGGCCTCGTTTCTACAGGAGTTTGTTTAGGAAACAAACATCTTCATTGCCGAACACTGTACTCTGTGATATAAGCTAGTTCGGTTCTAGGAATCAGTTTCTTTACTACGAAGAAGGAAGAGTGCAGCAAGTTCAAACTTTCCTTGTTAATGTAATATAAAAAGATGTACAACTTAGTAGATTGGCCTCATTTCTACAGGAGTTTGTTTAGAAAACAAACATCTTCATTGCCGAACCCTGTACTGTGTGAAATAAGCTACATTGGTTCTAGGAATCAATAGGTTGAGTGCAGCAAGTTCAAACTTACCTTGTTTGTGTAATCTAACAAGATGTACAAGTTAGGAGATTTGCCTCATTTCTAAATGTTCTTTGTTTAGAAAACAAACATCTTGATTGCCAAACACGGTACAGTGTGAAATAGGCTGGTTTCGTTCTAAGAATCAGTTTCTTTTGACCAAGATGTTTGAGTGGAACAAGTTCAAACTTTCCTTGTTAATGTAATAACAAGATGTATAGCTTAGTAGAGTCTCCTCATTTCTAATGTACTTTTTGATTAGAAAACAAACATCTTCATTGCGAACACTCTACTGTGTTAAGTAAGATAGTTCGGTTCTCCAATCATGTCTTTCCTACGGACAAGGTTGAGTGCAGCAAGTTCAAACTTACCTTGTTTGTGTAATCTAACAAGATATACAAGTTAGTAGATTGGCCTCATTTCTAAAGTAGTTTGTTTAGAAAACAAACATCTTCATTTCCAAACACTGTACTGTGTGAAATAAGCTACTTCGGTTATAGCAATCAGTTTCTTTCCGACAAAGATGGTTGAGTGCAGCAAGTTCAAACTTTCCTTGTTAATGTAATTTAAAAAGATGTACTACTTAGTAGATTTGCCTCATTTCTAAAGTAGTTTGTGGAGAAAACCAACATCTTCATGGCCGAACATTCTACTCTGTGAAATAAGCTAAGTGGGTTCTAATAATCAGTTGCTTTCCTCCAAAGATGGTTGAGTGCAGCAAGTTCAAACTTTCCATGTTTGTGTAATCTACAAAGATGTACAATTTAGTAGTTTCTCTTCATTTCTAAACCAGTAGTTTGGTTTAGAAAAGAAACATCTTCATTTCCTAAACCCTGTACTCTGTGATATAAGCTAGTTGGGTTCTAAGAATCAGTTTCTTTAATACGAAGAAGGAAGACTGCAGCAAGTTCAAACTTACCTTGTTGATTTGTGTAATCTGACAATATGTACAGTTAGTAGATTCTTTCATTTCTAAAGTAGTTTGTTGAGAAACAAACATCTTCATTGCCCAACACTGTACTGTGTGAAATAAGCTAGTTCGGTTCTAGGAATCAGTTTCTTTTCCACGAAGACGGTTGATTGCAGCAAGTTCAAATCTTTCCTTGTTAATGTAATCTAAAAAGATGTACAACGTAGTAGATTGGCCTCATTTCTACAGGAGTTTGTTTAGAAAACAAACATCTTCATTGCTGAACACTGTACTGTGTGAAATAAGCTAGTTCGGTTCTAGGAATCAGTTTCTTTTCCACGAAGAAGGTTGATTGCAGCAAGTTCAAACTTACCTTGTTTGTGTAATCTAACAAGATGTACTAGTTAGGAGATTCGCCTCATTTATAAAGTAGTTTGTTTAGAAAACAAACATCTTCATTCCCGAACACTCTGTTGTGTGGAATAAGCAAGTTGGGTTCTAGGAATCTGATGCTTTCCTACGAAGAAGGTTCAGTGCAACAAGTTCAAACTTACCTTGTTGGTGTAATCTAACAAGATGTACAAGTTAGTAGATTCGCCTCATTTCTAAAGTAGTTTGTTGAGAAAACAAACATCTTCATTGCCGAACACTTTACTGTGTGAAATAAGCTAGTTCGGTTCTAGGAATCAGTTTCTTTTCCACGACGAAGGTTGATTGCAGCAAGTTTAAACTTTCCTTGTTAATGTAATCTAAAAAGATGTACAACGTAGTAGATTGGCCTCGTTTCTACAGGAGTTTGTTTAGGAAACAAACATTTTCATTGCACAACACTGTACTACGTGAAATAAGCTAGTTCAGTTCTAGGAATCAGTTTCTTTTCCACGAAGAAGGTTGATTGCAGCAATTTCAAACTTTCCTTCTTAATGTAATCTAAAAACATGTACAACTTAGTAGACTGGCCTCATTTCTACAGGAGTTTGTTTAGAAAACAAACATCTTCAATGCCAAACCCTTTACTGTGTGAAATAAGCTGCCGGTTTCTAGGAATCAGTTTCTTTCCTATGAAGAAGACTGAGTGCAGCAAGTTCAAACTTACCTTGTTTGTGTAATCTAACAAGATGTCCAAGTTAGGAGATTCGCCTCATTTCTAAAATAGTTTGTTGAGAACACAAACATCTTCATTGCCGAACACTGTGCTGTGTGAAATAAGCTAGTTCGGTTCTAGGAATCAGTTTCTTTTCCACGACGAAGGTTGATTGCAGCAAGTTCAAACTTTCCTTCTTATTGTAATCTAAAAAGATGTACAACATAGTAGATTGGCCTCGTTTTTATAGGAGTTTGTTTAGGAAACAAACATCTTCATTGCCGAACACTGTGCTGCGTGAAATAAGCAAGTTCGGTTCTAGGAATCAGTTTCTTTACCACGAAGAAGGTTGATTGCAGCAAGTTCAAACTTTCCTTGTTAATGTAATCTAAAAAGATGTACAACTTATTAGATTGGCCTCATTTCTACAGGATTTTGTTTAGGAAACAAACATCTTCATTGCCGAACCCTGTACTGTGTGATATAAGCCAGTTAGCTTCTAGGAATCAGTTTCTTTCCTACGAAGAAGGTTGAGTCCACCAAGTTCAAACTTACCTTGTTTGTATAATCTAACAAGATGTACAAGTTAAGAGATTCACCTCATTTCTAAAGTAGTTTGTTGAGAAAACAAACATCTTCATTGCCGAACACCGTACTGTGTGAAATAAGCTAGTTCGGTTCTAGGAATCAGTTTCTTTTCCACGACGAAGGTTGATTGCAGCAAGTTCGACCTTTCCTTGTTAATGAAATCTAAAAGGATGTACAACGTAGTAGTTTGGCCTCGTTTCTACAGGAGTTTGTTTAGGAAACAAACATCTTCATTGCCGAACACCGTACTGTGTGACATAAGCTAGTTCGCTTCTAGGAATCAGTTTCTTTACTACGAAGAAGGAAGAGTGCAGCAAGTTCAAACTTTCCTTGTTAATGTAATCTAAAAAGATGTACAACTTAATAGATTGGCCTCATTTCTACAGGAGTTTGTTTAGAAAACAAACATCTTCATTGCCGAACCCTGTACTGTGTGAAATAAGCTACATTGGTTCTAGGAATCAGTTTCTTTCCTACGAAGTAGGTTGAGTGCAGCAAGTTCAAACTTACCTTGTTTGTGTAATGTAACAAGATGTACAAGTTAGGAGATTTGCCACATTTCTAATGTTCTTTGTTTAGAAAACAAACATCTTGATTTCGGAACACGGTACAGTGTGAAATAGGCTGGTTTCGTTCTAAGAATCAGTTTCTTTTGACCAAGATGTTTGAGTGGAACAAGTTCTAACTTTCCTTGATAACAAGATGTATAGCTTAGTAGAGTCTCCTCATTTCTAATGTACTTTGATTAGAAAACAAACATCTTCATTGCCGAACACTCTACTGTGTTAAGTAAGATAGTTCGGTTCTCCAATCATGTCTTTCCTACGGAGAAGGTTGAGTGCAGCAAGTTCAAACTTTCCTTGTTAATGTAATCTAAAAAAATGTACAACTTAGTAGATTGGCCTCATTTCTACAGGAGTTTGTTTAGGAAACAAACATGTTCATTTCCAAACCCTGTACTGTGTGAAATAAGCTACTTCGGTTCTAGGAATCAGTTTCTTTCCTACGAAGAAGGTTGAGTGCAGCAAGTTCAAACTTACCTTGTTTGTGTAATCTAACAAGATGCACAAGTTAGGAGAGTCGCCTCATTTCTAAAGTTCTTTCTTTAGAAAACAAACATCTTCATTGCCGAACACGGTACAGTGTGAAATAAGCTAAGTCGGTTATACCAATCAGTTTCTTTTCGACAAAGATGGTTGAGTGCAGCAAGTTCAATCTTTCCTTGTTAATGTTATATACAAAGATGTACTACTTAGTAGATGTGCCTCATTTCTAAAGTAGTTTGTGGAGAAAGCCAACATCTTCATTGCCGAACACTGTACTCTGTGAAATAAGCTAGGTGGGTTCTAAGAATCAGTTGCTTTCCTACGAAGAAGGTTGAGTGCAGCAAGTTCGAACTTTCCTTGGTGTGTAATCTCACAAGATGTACAATTTACAAGTTTCTCTTCATTTCTAAACTACTTGGTTTAGAACAGAAACATCTTCATTGCCCAACACTGGACTCTGTGATATAAGCTAGTTCGCTTCTAGGAATCAGTTTCATTACTACGAAGAAGGAAGAGTGCAGCAAGTTCAAACTTACCTTGTTGGTGTAATCTAACAAGATGTACAAGTTAGTAGATTCGCCTCATTTCTAAAGTAGTTTGTTGAGAAAACAAACATCTTCATTGCCGAACACGGTACTGTGTGAAATAAGGTAGTTCGGTTCTACGAATCAGTTTTTTTTTTTCAAAACGAAAGTTGATTCCAGCAAGTTCAAACTTTCCTTTTTAATGTATACTAAAAAGATGTACAACGCAGTAGATTGGCCTCGTTTCTACAGGAGTTTGTTTAGGAAACAAACATCTTCATTGCCGAACACTGTACTGTGTGAAATAAGCTAGTTCAGTTCTAGGAATCAGTTTTGTTACTACGAAGAAGGAAGGGTGCAGCAAGTTCAAACTTACCTTGTTGGTGTAATCTAACAAGATGTACAAGTTAGTAGATTCGCTCATTTCTAAAGTAGTCTGTTGAGAAAACAAACATCTTCATTGCCGAACACTGTGCTGTGTGAAATAAGCTAGTTCGGTTCTAGGAATCAGTTTCTTTGCCACGACGAAGGTTGATTGCAGCAAAGTTCAAACTTTCCTTGTTAATGTAATCTAAAGACATGTACAACGCAGTAGATTGGCCTCGTTTCTACAGGAGTTTGTTTAGGAAAGAAACATCTTTATTGCCGAACACTGTACTGTGTGAAATAAGCAATTTCGGTTCTAGGAATCAGTTTGTTTTCCACGAACAAGGTTTATTGCAGCAAGTTCAAACTTTCCTTGTTAATGTAATCTAAAAAGATGTACAACATACTAGATTGGCCTCATTTGTACAGGAGTTTGTTTAGAAAACAAACATCTTCATTGCCGAACCCTGTACAGTGTGAAATAAGCTACTTCGGTTCTAGGAATCAGTTTCTTTCCTACGAAGAATGTTGAGTGCAGCAAGTTCAAACTTACCTTGTTTGTTTAATCTAACAATATGTACAAGTTAGGAGAGTCGCCTCATTTCCAAAGTTCTTTGTTTAGAAAACAAACCTCTTCCTTGCCGAACACGGTACAATGTGAAATAAGCTAAGTCAGTTATAGCAATCAGTTTAGTTTCCACAAAGATGGTTCAGTGCAGCAAGTTCAAACTTTCTTTGTTAATGTTATTTACAAAGATGTACTACTTAGTAGATGTGCCTCATTTCTAAAGTAGTTCGTGGAGAAAGCCAACATCTTCATTGCCGAACACTCTACTCTGTGAAATAAGCTAGGTGGGTTCTAAGAATCAGTTGCTTTCCTATGAAGAAGGTTGAGTGCAGCAAGTTCTAACTTTCCTTGTTTGTGTAATCTCACAAGATATACAATTTACAAGTTTCTCTTCATTTCTAAACTACTTGGTTTAGAACAGAAAGATCTTCATTGCCCAACACTGGACTCTGTCATATAAGCTAGTTCGCTTCTAGGAATCAGTTTCTTTACTACGAAGAAGGAAGAGTGCAGCAATTTCAAACTTACCTTGTTGGTGTAATCTGACAAGATATACATGTTAGTAGACTCGCCTCATTTCTAAAGTAGTTTGTTGAGAAAACAAACATATTCATTGCCGAACACGGTACTGTGTGAAATAAGCTAGTTCGGTTCTAGGAATCAGTTGCTTTTCCACGACGAAAGTTGATTGCAGCAAGGGCAAACTTTCCTTGTTAATGTAATCTAAAAAGATCTACAACGTAGTAGATTGGTCTCGTTTCTACAGGAGTGTGTTTAGGAAACAAACATCTTCATTTCCAAACACGGTTCTGTGTGAAATAACCTAGTTCGGTTCTAGGAATCAGTTTCTTTTCCACGAAGAAGGTTGATTGCAGCAAGTTCAAACTTTCTTTGTTAATGTAATCTAAAAAGATGTACAACTTAGTAGATTGGGCTCTTTTCTACAAGAGTTTGTTTAGAAAACAAACATCTTCATTGCCGAACCCTGTACTGTGTGAAATAAGCTACTTCGGTTCTGGGAATCAGGTCCTTTCCTACGAAGAAGGTTCAGTGCAGCAAGTTCAAAGTTACCTTGTTTGTGTAATCTAACAAGATGTACAAGTTAGGAGATTCACCTCATTTCTAAAGTTCTTTATTTAGAAAACAAACATCTTCATTGCCAAACACGGTACAGTGTGAAATAGGCTGGTTTCGTTCTAAGAATCAGTTTCTTTTGACAAGATGTCTGAGTGGAAGAAGATCAAACTTTCCTTGTTAATGTAAAAGCTTAGTAGAGTCTCCTCATTTCTAATGTACTTTGATTAGAAAACAAACATCTTCATTGCTGAACACTCTACTGTGTTAAGTAAGATAGTTCGGTTCTCCAATCATGTCTTTCCTACGGAGAAGGTTGAGTGCAGCAAGTTCAAACTTACCTTGTTTGTGTAATCTAACAAGATGTACAAGTTAGGAGATTCGCCTCATTTCTAAAGTAGTTTGGTTAGAAAACAAACATCCTCATTCCCGAACACTCTGCTGTGTGCAATAAGCAAGTTGGGTTCTAGGAATATGATGCTTTCCTACGAAGAAGGTTCAGTGCAGCAAGTTCAAACTTTAACGGTTAATGTAATCTAAAAAGATGTATAACTTAGTAGATTGGCCTCATTTTTAAAGTAGTTTTTTAGAAAACAAACGTCTTCGTTGCCGAACACTATTGTGTGAAACAAGCTAGTTCTGTTCTAGGAGTCAGTTGCTTTCCTAAGAAGAACCTTGATTGCAGGAAGTTCAAACTCTCCTTGTTTGTGTGATCTAACAAGATGTACAACTTACAAGTTTCGCCTCATTTCTAAAGTAGTTTGTTTAGAAAACAAACATCTTCATTGCCGAACACTGTACTGTGTGAAATAAGCTAAGTCGGTTATAGCAATCAGTTTCTTTTCGACAAAGATGGTTGAGTGTAGCAAGTTCAAACTTTCCTTGTTAATGTTATTTAAAAAGATGTACTACTCAGTAGATTTGCCTAATTTTAAAGTAGTTGGCTGAGAAAACCAACATCTTCATTGCCGAACACTCTACTCTGTGAAATAAGGTAGGTGGGTTCTAAGAATCAGTTGCTTTCCTCCGAAGAAGGTTGAGTGCAGCAAGTTCTAACTTTCCTTGTTTGTGTAATCTCACAAGATGTACATTTACAAGTATCTCTTCATTTCTAAACTACTTGGTTTAGACCAGAAACATCTTCATTGCCCAACACTGGACTCTGTGATATAAGCTAGTTCGCTTCTAGGAATCCGTTTCTTTACTACAAAGAAGGAAGAGTGCAGCAAGTTCAAACTTACCTTGTTTGTGTAATCTAACAAGGTGTACAAGTTAGGAGATCCGCCTCATTTCTAAAGTTCTTTGTTTAGAAAACAAACATCTTCATTGCCGAACACGGTACAGTGTGAAATAGGCTGGTTTCGTTCTAAGAATCAGTTTGTTTTGACCAAGATGTCTGAGTGGAACAAGTTCAAACTTTCCTTGTTAATGTAAAAGCTTAGTAGAGTCCCCTCATTTCTAATGTACTTTGATTAGAAAACAAACATCTTCATTGCACAACACTCTACTGTGTTAAGTAAGATAGTTCGATTCTCGAATCATGTCTTTCATATGGAGAAGGTTGAGTGCACCAAGTTCAAACTTACCTTGTTTGTGTAATCTAACAAGATGTACAAGATAGGAGATTCGCCTCATTTCTAAAGAAGTTTGTTTAGAAAACAAACATCTTCATTCCCGAACACTCTGCTGTGTGGAATAAACAAGTTGGATTCTAGGAATCTGATGCTTTCCTACGAAGAAGGTTCAGTGCAGCAAGTTCAAACTTTCCCTGTTAATGTAATCTAAAACGATGTATAACTTAGTAGATTGGCCTCATTTTTAAAGTAGTTTTATGAGAAAAGAAACATCTTCATTGCCGAACACTACTGTGTGAAATAAGGTAGTTCAGTTCTAGGAGTCAGTTGCTTTCCTAGGAAGAACCTTGATTGCAGGAAGTTCAAACTCTCCTTGTTTGTGTGATCTAACAAGATGTACAACATACAAGTTTCGCCTCATTTCTAAAGTAGTTTGTTTAGAAAACAAACATCTTCATTACCGAACACTGTACTGTGTGAAGTAAGCTAAGTCGGTTAGAGCAATCAGTTTCTCTTCGACAAAGATGGTTGAGTGCAGCAAGTTCAAACTTTCCTTGTAAATGTTATTTACAAAGATGTACTACTTCGTAGATTTGTCTCATTTCTAAAGTAGTTTGTTGAGAAAACCAACATCTACATTGCCGAATACTCTACTCTGTGAAATAAGCTAGGTGGGATCTAAGAATCAGTTGCTTTCCTACGAAGAAGGTTGAGTGCCGCAAGTTCTAACTTTCCTTGTTTTGTGTAATCTCACAAGATGTACAATTTACAAGTTTCTCTTCATTTCTAAACTACTTGGTTTAGAACAGAAACATCTTCATTGCCCAACCCTGGACTCTGTGATATAAGCTAGTTCGCTTCTAGGAATCAGTTTCTTTACTACGAAGAAGGAAGAGTGCAGCAAGTTCAAACTTACCTTGTTGGTGTAATCTCCCAAGATGTACAAGTTAGTAGATTCGCCTCATTTCTAAAGTAGTTTGTTGAGAAAACAAACATCTTCATTGCCGAACACTGTACTGCGTGAAATAAGCTAGTTCGGTTCTAGGAATCAGTTTCTTTTCCACGAAGAAGGTTGATTGCAGCAAGTTCAAACTTTCCTTGTTAATGTAATCTAAAAAGATGTACAACGTAGTAGATTGGCCTCGTTTCTACAGGTGTTTGTTTAGGAAACAAACATCTTCATTGCCGAACACTGTACTGTGTTAAATAAGCTACTTCGGTTCTAGGAATCAGTTTCTTTCCTACGAAGAAGGTTGAGTGCAGCAAGTTCAAACTTACCTTGTTTGTGTAATCTAACAAGATGTACAAGTTAGGAGATTCGCCTCATTTGTAAAGTTCTTTGTTCAGAAAACAAACATCTTCATTGCCGAACACGGTACAGTGTGAAATAGGCTGGTTTCGTTCTAAGAATCAGTTTCTTTTGACCAAGAAATTTGAGTGGAACAAGTTCAAACTTTCCTTGTTAATGTAATGTAACAAGATGTATAGCTTCGTAGAGTCTCCTCATTTCTAATGTACTTTGATTAGAAAACAAACATCTTCATTGCCGAACACTCTACTGTGTTAAGTAAGATAGTTCGGTTCTCGAATCATGTCTTTCCTATGGAGAAGGTTGAGTGCAGCAAGTTCAAACTTACCTTGTTTGTGTAATCTAACAAGAAGTACAAGTTAGGAGATTCGCCTCAATTCTAAAGTAGGTTGTTTAGAAAACAAACATCTTCATTCCCGAACACTCTGCTGTGTGCCATAAGCAAGTTGGGTTCTAGGAATCTGATGCTTTCCTACGAAGAAGGTTCAGTGCAGCAAGTTCAAACTTTCGCTGTTAATGTAATATAAACGATGTGTACCTTAGTAGATTGGCCTCATTTTTAAAGTAGTTTTTTGAGAAAACAAACATCTTCGTTGCAGAACACTACTGTGTGAAATAAGCTAGTTCGTTTCTAGGAGTCAGTTGCTTTCCTACGAAGAACCTTGATTGCAGGAAGTTCAAACTCTCCTTGTTTGTGTGATGTAACAAGATGTACAACTTACAAGTTTCGCCTCATTTCTAAAGTAGTTTGTTTAGAAAAGAAACATCTTCATTGCCAAACACTGTACTGTGTGAAATAAGCTAAGTGGTTATACCAATCAGTTTCTTTTCGACAAAGATGGTTGAGTGCAGCAAGTTCAAACTTTCCTTGTTAATGTTATTTAAAAAGATGTACTACTTAGTAGATGTGCCTCATTTCAAAAGTAGTTTGTTGAGAAAAACAACACCTTCATTGCCGAACACTCTACTCTGTGAAATAAGCTAGATGGGTTCTAAGAATCAGTTGCTTTCCTCCGAAGAAGGTTGAGTGCAGCAAGTTCTAACTTTCCTTGTTTGTGTAATCTCACAAGATGTACAATTTACAAGTTTCTCTTCATTTCTAAACTACTTGGTTTAGAACAGAAACATCTTCATTGCCCCACACTGGACTCTGTGATATAAGCTAGTTCGCTTCCATGAATCAGTTTCTTTACTACGAAGAAGGAAGAGTGCAGCACGTTCAATCTTACCTTGTTGGTGTAAGCTAACAAGATGTACAAGTTAGTAGATTCACCTCATTTAAAAAGTAGTTTGTTGAGAAAACAAACATCTTCATTGCCGAACACTGTACTGTGTAAAATAAACTAGTTCGGTTCTAGGAATCAGTTTCTTTTCTATGAAGAAGGTTGATTGCAGCAAGTTCAAACGTTCCTTGTTAATGTAATCTAAAAAGATGTACAACTTAGTAGATTGGCCTCATTTCTACAGGAGTTTTTTGAGAAAACAAACATCTTCATTGCCAAACCCTGTACTGTGTGAAATAAGCTATTTCGGTTCTAGGAATCAGTTTCTTTCCTACCAAGAAGGTTGAGTGCAGCAAGTTCAAACTTACCTTGTTTGTGTAATCTAACAAGATGTACAAGTTAGGAGATTCGCCTCATTTCTAAACTTCTTTGTTTAGTAAACAAACATGTTCATTGCCGAACATGGAACAGTCTGAAATAGGCTGGTTTCCCTCTAAGAATCAGTTTCTTTTGACCAAGATGTTTGAGTGGAACAAGTTCAAACTTTCCTTGTTAATGTAATGTAACAAGATGTATAGCTTAGTAGAGTCTCCTCATTTCTAATGTACTTTGATTAGAAAACAGACATCTTCATTTGCGAACACTCTACTGTGTTAAGTAAGATAGTTCGGTTCTCGAATCATGTCTTTCCTACGGAGAAGGTAGAGTGCAGCAAGTTCAAACTTACCTTGTTTGTGTAATCTAACAAGATGTACAAGTTAGGAGATTCGCCTCATTTCTAAAGTTCTTTGTTTCGAAAACAAACGTCTTCAGTCCCAAACACGGTACAGTGTGAAATAGGCTGGTTTCGTTTTAAGAATCAGTTTCTTTTACCAGGATGTTTGAGTGGAACAAGTTCAAACTTTCCTTGTTAATGTAATGTAACAAGTTGTATAGCTTAGTAGAGTCTCCTCATTTCTAAAGTAGTTTGTTTAGAAAACAAACATCTTCATTGCCAAACACTCTACTGTGTTAAGTAAGATAGTTCGGTTCTCCAATCTTGTCTTTCTGATGGTGAAGGTTGAGTGCAGCAAGTTCAAACTTACCTTGTTTGTGTAATCTATGAATATGTACAAGTTAGGAGGTTCGGCTCATTTCTAAAGTAGTTTGTTTAGAAAACAAACGTCTTCATTCCCGAACACTCTGCTGTGTGGATTAAGCAAGTTGGGTTCTAGGAATCTGATGCTTTCCTATGAACAAGGTTCAGTGCAGCAAGTTCAAACTTAACCTGTTAATGTAATCTAAAACGATGTATAACTTAGTAGATTGGCCTCATTTTTAAAGTAGTTTTTTGAGAAAACAAACATCTTCGTTGCTGAACACTACTGTGTGAAATAAGCTAGTTCGGTTATAGGAGTCAGCTGCTTTCCTACGAAGAACCTTGATTGCAGGAAGTTAAAACTCTCCTTGTTTGTGTGATCTAACAAGATGTACAACTGACAAGTTTCGCCTCATTTCTAAAGTAGTTTGTTTAGAAAACAAACATCTTCATTGTCGAACACTCTACTGTGTGATATAAGCTAAGTCGGTTATAGCAATCAGTTTCTTTTCGACAAAGATGGTTGAGTGCAGCAAGTTCAAACTTTCCTTGTTAATGTTATTTAAAAAGATGTACTACTTAGTAGATTTGCCTCATTTCTAAAGTAGTTTGTTGAGAAAACGAACATCTTCATTGCCGAACACTCTACTCTGTGAAATAAGGTAGGTGGGTTCTAAGAATCAGTTGCTTTCTTCCGAAGAAGGTTGAGTGCAGCAAGTTCTAACTTTCCTTGTTTGTGTAATCTCAGAAGATGAACAATTTACAAGTTTCTCTTCATTTCTAAACTGTTTGGTTTAGAACAGAAACATCTTCATTGCCCAACACTGGAGTCTGTGATATAAGCTAGTTCGCGTCTAGGAATCAGTTTCTTTACTACGAAGAAGGAAGAGTGCAGCAAGTTCAAACTTACCTTGTTGATGTAATCTAACAAGATGAACAAGTTAGTAGATTCGCCTCATTTCTAAAGTAGTCTGTTGAGGAAACAAACATCTTCATTGCCGAACACTGTACTGTGTGAAATAGGCTAGTTCGGTTCTAGGAATCAGTTTCTTTTCTACGACGAAGGTTGATTGCAGCAAGTTCAATCTTTCCTTGTTAATGTAATCTAAAAAGATGTCCAACACAGTAGATTGGTCTCATTTCTACAGGAGTTTGTTTAGGAAACAAACATCTTCATTTCCAAACACTGTACTGTGTGAAATAAGCTAGTTCGGTTCTAGGAATCAGTTTCTTTTCCACGACGAAGGTTGATTGCAGCAAGTTCAAGCTTTACATGTTAATGTAATGTAAAAAGATGTACAACTTAGTAGATTGGCCTCAATTCTAATGTTCTTTGTTTAGAAAACAAACATCTTCATTGCCGATCCCTGTACTGTGTGAAATAAGCTGCTTGGTTCTAGGAATCAGTTTCTTCCTACGAAGAAGGTAGAGTGCAGCAAGTTCAAACTTACCTTGTTTGTGTAATCTAAAAAGATGCACAAGTTAGGAAATTCGCCTCATTTCTAAAGTTCTTTGTGTAGAAAACAAACATCTTCATTCCCGAACATGGTACAGTGTGAAATAGGCTGGTTTCGTTCTAAGACTCAGTTTCTTTTGACCAAGATGTTTGAGTGGAACACGTTCAAACTTTCCTTGTTAATGTAATGTAACAAGATGTATAGCTTAGTAGAGTCTCCTCATTTCTAATGTAGTTTGATTAGAAAACAAAAATCTTCATTGCCGAACACTCTACTCTGTTAAGTAAGATAGTTCGGTTCTCCAATCATGTCTTTCCTACGGAGAAGGTTGAGTGCAGCTAGTTCAAACTTACCTCATTTGTGTAATCTAACAGGATGTACAAGTTAGGAGATTCGGCTCAATTCTAAAGTAGTTTGTTTAGAAAACAAACATCTTCATTCCTGAACACTCTGCTGTGTGCAATAAGAATGTTGGGTTCTAGGAATCTGATGCTTTCCTACGAAGAAGGTTCAGTGCAGCAAGTTCAAACTTTCCCTGTTAATAGAATCTAAAAAGATGTATAACTTAGTAGATTGGCCTCATTTTTAAAGTAGTTTTTTAGAAAACAAACATCTTCGTTGCCGAACATACTGTGTGAAATAAGCTAGTTCGGTTCTAGGAGTCAGTTGCTTTCCTACGAAGAACCTTGATTGCAGGAAGTTCAAACTCTCCTTGTTTGTGTGATCTAACAAGATGTACAACTTACAAGTTTCGCCTCATTTCTAAACTAGTTTGTTTAGAAAACAAACATCTTCATTGCCGAACACTGTACTGTGTGAAATAAGCTAAGTCGGTTATAGCAATCAGTTTCTTTTCGACAAAGATGGTTGAGTACAGCAAGTTCAAACTTTCCTTGTTAATGTTATTTAAAAAGATGTACTACTTAGTAGATTTGCCTCATTTCTAAAGTAGTTTGTTGAGGAAACCAACATCTTCATTGCCGAAAACTCTACTCTATGAAATAAGCTAGGTGGGTTCTAAGAATCAGTTGCTTTCCTCCGAAGAAGGTTGAGGGCAGCAAGTTCTAACTTTCCTTGTTTGTGTAATCTCAGAGGATGTACAATTTACAAGTTTCACTTCATTTCTAAACTACTTGGTTTAGAACAGAAACATCTTCATTGCCCAACACTGGACTCTGTCATATAAGCTAGTTCGCTTCTAGGAATCAGTTTCTTTACTACGAAGAAGGAAGAGTGCAGTAAGTTCAAACTTTCCTTGTTAATGTAATCTGAAAAGATGTACAACGTAGTAGATTGGCCTCGTTTCTACAGGAGTTTGTTTAGAAAACAAACATCTTCATTGCCGAACACTGCACAGTGTGAAATAAGCTAGTTCGGTTCTAGGAATCAGTTTCTTTTCCACGACGAAAGTTGATTGCAGCAAGTTCAAACTTTCCTTATTAATGTAATCTAAAAAGATGTACAACGCAGTAGATTGGCCAGGTTTCTACAGGAGTTTGTTTAGGAAACAAACATCTTCATTGCAGAACACTGTACTGTGTGAAATAAGCTAGTTCGGTTCTAGGAATCACTTTCTTTTCCACGACGAAGGTTGATTGCAGCAAGTTCAATCTTTCCTTGTTAATGTAATCTAAAAAGATGTACAACGCAGTAGATTGGCCTCATTTCTACAGGAGTGTATTTATGAAACAAACATCTTCATTGCCGAACACTGTACTGTGTGAAATAAGCTAGTTCATTTCTAGGAATCAGTTTCTTTTCCACGAAGAAGGTTGACTGCAGCAAGTTCAAACTTTCCTTGTTAATGTAATCTAAAAAGATGTACAACTTAGTAGATTGGCCTCTTTTCTACAGGAGTTTGTTTAGAAAACAAACATCTGCATTGCCAAACCCTGTACAGTGTGAAATATGCTACTTCGGTTCTAGGAATCAGTTTCTTTCCTATTTTTTTTAATATATATATATTTTTATTTATATTATTTTGATTTTACATTCATGGTAAAGGATCCATTGTCCTCCTCCCTGTCCTCCCTCTTTCAAAGGGACCCTTGTCAATGGGGAATGTGAGTCAAGCATTGTGAGGTTGGTTAAGAGTTCTGGGGGGTTGGCCCCAGTCTCTGTGGATAATGCCCCAACTATGGCTCTAACAATCTTTCCGCCCCCTCTTCCGCAAGTTTCCCTGAGCCACATTGGGGTCATTTTAGTTCTGCTTCAGTGATGCGGTTTCGGGAGCCTCTGTGTCTCTGGATCTCTGGCTTAGTTGGAGGTGGATGTTCTCTGTGTTTATCTCCTTTGGCCTTTTGCTGGTGTCATGATTGCCATGAATACTGAACTCTTGCCCTTCCCCTGCGTTTTTCTATGGTTTCAGCTGGGGCCCTGGTGCGGTGTGGTTAGCTGATCCTCCCTTCAGGTTCGATGTCCGCCTGAAAAAAGATAAGCAAATTCTCCATCGGAGAGAAAAGTTAGTACTAGGTAGAAGGGATGACCATCTATGTTTTGGAGGGAAATTTATATGCGTTGGCTCTCTTCTGGCCCACATTTGGTGGTATCTTGATCTTGGAGACTGAGCTCATTTTTTGTACCTGGTTTTGACTTATTTCCCAGTTCCAGCAATGAGTTCCATTCCACTGAGTGGATCTATTAGCCAAATCAAGAGCAGTTGGTTACCCACCATGGCTGATTGCCACTACTGCACTTGTATGAGCATTACGTCAAGTTGTTTCCTGCTGGGTATCTTAGACTGCCAGTTGTTTGGACAAATGTCGGTCATTTTCCCCCAGTTGCTTGTATAGCGCCCTCTGGTACTAGACTAGCTAACTGTCTGGGACTGACCCTCTTCCAGATTCTGAACATATCTCTTCGTGTTTGGTCTCACACACGTAAGCTGTCTTCAACAGTAGGGTCTTGCCATTAACCTTTGGTGGGTCACCAAGAACTCTGACAGAAGTCTGTCTATTTTGGGAAAACTTGTAGGTGTTTCAGATCAACAGCTCATTGTGGAAGTTCACCCCATGCTGGCACTGGGAGTTATAAGTCTGCACCTAGGAAGATGAGGGAAGAAAAAGATAATATAGAGGAGAAAGTGAGTATAGAGAGGGGAGGGAGAGAGAACGAGAGAGAGAGAGAGAGAGAGAGAGAGAGAAGAGAGAGAGAAGCAGGACAAGATTAAGGTTGGCCTTCATGATGCACTCTCCAGGTTCCTGTGGTTCGCGTGGTCCCTCTGCGGGCCTGTTGAAGGATCAATGTTTTAACCTGTTGTTCAGAATAAAGGGTTTTATAGTGTCTTTTCCTTTTGGGTCCCAATTTGTATCCCCCTTGTTCTCCCTCCCACCCTCTCGTTCCCTCCCACCCTTACCCTCCCTCCCTCCAACGCTCCCTTTTGTCTTGGCTTCAGAGTAAAAAAACATCTTCATTGCAGAACACTCTACTGTGTTAAGTAAGATAGTTCGATTCTCGAATCATGTCTTTCATATGCAGAAGGTTGAGTGCACCAAGTTCAAACTTACCTTGTTTGTGTAATCTAACAAGATGTACAAGTTAGGAGATTCGACTCATTTCTAAATTGGTTTGTTTAGAAAACAAACATCATCATTCCCGAACACTCTGCTGTGTGGAATAAGCAAGTTGGATTCTAGGAATCTAATGCTTTCCTACGAGGAAGGTTCAGTGCAGCAAGTCCAAACTTCCCCTGTTAATGTAATCTAAAACGATGTATAACTTAGTATATTGGCCTCATTTTTAAAGTAGTTTTATGAGAAAACAAACATCTTCGTTGCCGAACACTACTGTGTGAAATAAGGTAGTTCGGTTCTAGGAGTCAGTTGCTTTCCTACGAAGAACCTTGATTGCAGGAAGTTCAAACTCTCCTTGTATGTGTGATCTAACAAGATGTACAACTTACAAGTTTCGCCTCATTTCTAAAGTAGTTTGTTTGGAAAACAAACATCTTCATTGCCAAACACTGTACTGTGTGAAATAAGCTAAGTCGGTTATAGCAATCAGTTTCTTTTCGACAAAGATGGTTGAGTGCAGCAAGTTCAAACTTTCCTTGTTAATGTTATTTAAAAAGATGTACTACTTAGTAGATTTGCCTCATTTCTAAAGTAGTTTGTTGAGATAACCAACATCTTCATTGCCGAACACTCTACTCTGTGAAATAAACTAGGTGGGTTCTAAGAATCAGTTGCTTTCCTATGAAGAAAGTTGAGTGCAGCAAGTTCTAACTTTCCTTGTTTGTGTAATCTCACAAGACGTACAATTTACAAGTTTCTCTTCATTTCTAAACTACTTGGTTTAGAACAGAAACATCTTCATTACCCAACACTGGACTCTGTGATATAAGCTAGTTCGCTTCTAGGAATCAGTTTCTTTACTACGAAGAAGGAAGAGTGCAGCAAGTTCAAACTTACCTTGTTGGTGTAATCTGACAAGATATACAAGTTAGTAGATTCGCCTCATTTCTAAAGTAGTTTGTTGAGAAAACAAACATATTCATTGCCGAACACGGTACTGTGTGAAATAAGCTAGTTCGGTTCTAGGAATCAGTTTCTTTTCCACGACGAAGGTTGATTGCAGCAAGTTCAAACTTTCCTTGTTAATGTAATCTAAAAAGATGTACAACCTAGTAGATTGGTCTCGTTTCTACAGCAGTTCGTTTAGGAAACAAACATCTTCATTTCCGAACACTGTTCTGTGTGAAATAAGCTAGTTCGGTTCTAGGAATCAGTTTCTTTTCCACGAAGAAGGTTGATTGCAGCAAGTTCAAACTTTCCTTGTTAATGTAATGTAAAAAGATGTACAACTTAGTAGATTGGCTCATTTCTACAGGAGGTTGTTTAGAAAACAAACATCTTCATTGCCGAACCCTGTACTGTGTGAAATAAGCTACTTTGGTTCTGGGAATCAGTTTCTTTCCTACGAAGAAGGTTAAGTGCAGGAAGTTCAAACTTACCTTGTTTGTGTAATCTAACAAGATGTACAAGTTAGGAGATTCGCCTCATTTCCAAAGTTCTTTGTTTAGAAAACAAACATCTTCATTGCCAAACACGGTACAGTGTGAAATAGGCTGGTTTAGTTCTAAGAATCAGTTTCTTTTGATGAAGATGTATGAGTGGAACAAGTTCAAACTTTCCATGTTAATGTAAAAGCTTAGTAGAGTCTCCTCATTTCTAATGTACTTTGATTAGAAAACAAACATCTTCATTGCCGAACACTCTACTGTGTTAAGTAAGATAGTTCGGTTCTCCAATCATGTCTTTCCTACAGAGAAGTTTGAGTGCAGCAAGTTCAAACTTACCTTGTTTGTGTCATCTAACAAGATGTACAAGTTAGGAGATTCGCCTCATTTCTAAAGTAGTTTGTTTAGAAAACAAACATCTTCATTCCCGAACACTCTGCTGTGTGCAATAAGCAAGTTGGGTTCTAGGAATCTGATGCTTTCCTACGAAGAAGGTTCAGTGCAGCAAGTTCAAACTTTCCCTGTTAATGTAATCTTAAACGATGTATAACTTAGTAGATTGGCCTCATTTTTAAAGTAGTTTTTTGAGAAAACAAACATCTTTGGTGCCGAACACTACTGTGTGAAATGAGCTAGTTCGGTTCTAGGAGTAAATTGCTTTCCTACGAAGAACCTTGATTGCAGGAAGTTCAAACTCTCCTTGTTTGTGTGATCTAACAAGATGTACAACTTTCAAGTTTCGCCTCATTTCTAAAGTAGTTTGTTTAGAAAACAAACATCTTCATTGCCGAACACTGTACTGTGTTTAATAAGCTAAGTCGGTTATAGCAATCAGTTTCTTTTCGACAAAGATGGTTGAGTGCAGCAAGCTCAAACTTTCTTGTTAATGTCATTTAAAAGATGTACTACTTAGTAGATTTGCCTCATTTCTAAAGTAGTTTGTTGAGAAAACCAACATCTTCATTGCCGAACACTCTACTCTGTGAAATAAGCTAGGTGGGTTGTAAGAATTAGTTGCTTTCCTACGAAGAAAGTTGAGTGCAGCAAGTTCTAACGTTCCTTGTTTGTCTCATCTCACAAGATGTACAATTTACAAGTTTCTCTTCATTTCTAAACTACTTGGTTTAGAACAGAAACATCTTCATTACCCAACACTGGACTCTGTGATATAAGCTAGTTCGCTTCTAGGAATCAGTTTCTTTACTACGAAGAAGGAAGAGTGCAGCAAGTTCAAACTTACCTTGTTGGTGTAATCTAACAAGATGTACAAGTTAGTAGATTCGCCTCACTTCTAAAGTAGTTTGTTGAGAAAATAAACATCTTCATTGCCGAACACTGTACTGTGTTAAATAAGCTAAGTCGGTTATAGCAATCAGTTTCTTTTAGACAAAGATGGTTGAGTGCATCAAGTTCAAACTTTCCTTGTTAATGTTATTTACAAAGATGTACTACTTAGTAGATGTGCCTCATTTCTAAAGTAGTTTGTGGAGAAAACCTACATCTTCATTGCCGAACACTCTACTCTGTGAAATAAGCTAGGTGGGTTCTAAGAATCAGTTGCTTTCCTACGAAGAATGTTGAGTGCAGCAAGTTCTGACTTTCTTTGTTTGTGTAATCTCACAAGATGTACAATTTACAAGTTTCTCTTCATTTCTAAACTACTTGGTTTAGAACAGAAACATCTTCATTGCCCAACACTGGACTCTGTGATATAAGCTAGTTCGCGTCTAGAAATCAGTTTCTTTACTACGATGAAGGAAGAGTGCAGCAAGTTCAAACTTACCTTGTTGGTGTAATCTAACAAGATGTACAAGTTAGTAGAATCACCTCATTTCTAAAGTAGTTTGTTGAGAAAACAAACATCTGCATTGCCGAACACTGTACTGTGTGAAATAAGCTAGTTCGGTTCTAGGAATCAGTTTCTTTTCCACGACGAAGGTTGATTGCAGCAAGTTCACAGTTTCCTTGTTAAGGTAATGTAAAAAGATATACAACGTAGTAGATTGGCATTGTTTCTACAGGAGTTCGTTTAGGAAACAAACGTCTTCATTGCTCAACACTTTACTGTGTGAAATAACCTAGTTCGGTTATAGGAATCAGTTTCTTTACCACGAAGAAGGTTGATTGCAGCAAGTTCAAACTTTCCTTGTTAATGTAATCTAAAAAGATGTACAACTTACTAGATTGGACTCATTTCTACAGGAGTTTGTTTAGAAAAAAAGATCTTCAGTGCCGAACCCTGTACTGTGTGAAGTAAGGACGTCGGTTCTAGGAATCAGTTTCTTTCCTACGAAGAATGTTGAGTGCAGCAAGTTCAAACTTACCTTGTTTGTGTAATCTAACAAGATGTACAAGTTAGGAGATTCGCCTCATTTCTAAAGTAGTTTGTTTAGAAAACAAACATCTTCATTCCCGAACACTCTGCTGTGTGCAATAAGCAAGTTGGGTTCTAGGAATCTGATGCTTTCCTAAGAAGAAGGTTCAGTGCAGCAAGTTCAAACTTTCCCTATTAATGTAATCTAAAATGTTGTTTAACTTAGTAGATTGGCGTCATTTTTAAAGTAGTTTTTTGAGAAAAAAAAACATCTTCATTGCCAAACACTACTGTGTGAAATAAGCTAGTTCTGTTCTAGGAGTCAGTTGCTTTCCTACGAAGAACCTTGATTGCAGGAAGTTGAAACTCCCCTTGTTTGTGTGATCTAACAAGATGTACAACTGACAAGTTTCGCCTCATTTCTAAAGTAGTTTGTTTAGAAAACAAACATCTTCATTGCCGAACACTGTACTGTGTGAAATAAGCTAGTTCGGTTCTAGGAATCAGTTTTTTTTCCACGACGAAGGTGGATTGCATCAAGTTCAAACTTTCCTTGATAATGTAATCTAAAAAGATGTACAACGTAGTAGATTGTCCTCATTTCTATAGGAGATTGTTTAGGAAACAAACATCTTCATTGCCGAACACTGTACTGTGTGAAATAAGCTAGTTCCGTTCTAGGAATCAGTTTCTTTTCCACGAAGAGGTTGATTGCAGCAAGTTCAAACTTTCCTTGTTAAGGTAATATAAAAGATGTACAACTTAGTAGATGGGCCTCATTTCCACAGGATTTTTTTTAGGAAACAAACATCTTCATTGCCCAACCCTGTACTGTGTGAAATAAGCTACTTCGGTTCTAGGAATCAGTTTCTTTCCTACGAAGAAGGTTGAGTGCAGGAAGTTCAAACTTACCTTGTTTGTGTAATCTACCAAGATGTACAAGTTAGGAGATTCGCCTAATTTCTAAAGTTCTTTGTTTAGGAAACAAACATCTTCATTGCCGAACACGGTACAGTGTGAAATAGGCTTGTTTCTTTCTAAGAATCAGTTTCTTTTGACCAAGATGTTTGAGTGGAACAAGTTCAACCTTTCCATGTTAATGTAGTGTAACAAGATGTATAGCTTAGTACAGTCTCCTCATTTCTAATGTACTTTGATTAGAAAACAAACATCTTCATTGCCGAACACTCTACTGTGTTAAGTAAGATAGTTCGGTTCTCCAATCATGTCTTTGCTACGGAGAAGGTTGAGTGCAGCAAGCTCAAACTTACCTTCTTCGTTTAATCTAACAAGATGTACAACTTAGGAGATTTGCCTCATTTCTAAAGTAGTTTGTTTAGAAAAGAAACATCTTCATTCCCGAACACTCTGCTGTGTGCAATAAGCAAGTTGGGTTCTAGGAATCTGATGCTTTCCTACGAAGAAGGTTCACTGCAGCAAGTTCAAACGTTCCCTGTTAATATAATCTAAAAGGATGTACTACTTAGTAGATTGGCCTCATTTTTAAAGTAGTTTTTTGAGAATACAAACATCTTCAGTTGCCAAACACTACTGTGTGAAATAAGCTAGTTGGGTTCTAGGAGTCAGTTGCTTTCCTACGAAGAACCTTGATTGCAGGAAGTTCAAACTCTCCTTGTTTGTGTGATCTAACAAAATGTACAACTTACAAGTTTCGCCTCATTTCTAAAGTAGTTTGTTTAGAAAACAAACATCTTCATTGCCGAACACTGTACTGTGTGAAATAAGCTAAGTCGGTTATAGCAATCACTTTCTTTTCGACAAAGATGGTTGAGTGCAGCAAGTTCAAACTTTCCTTGTTAATGTTATTTAAAAAGATGTACTAGTTAGTAGATTTGCCTCATTTCTAAAGTAGTTTATTGAGAAAACCAACATCTTCACTTCCAAACTCCCTACTCTGTGAAATAAGCTAGGTGGGTTCTACGAATCAGTTGCTTTCCTCCGAAGAAGGTTGAGTGCAGCAAGTTCTAACTTTCCTTGTTTGTGTAATCTCACAAGATGTACAATTTACAAGTTTCTCTTCATTTCTAAACTACTTGGTTTAGAACAGAAACATCTTCATTGCCCAACACTGGACTCTGTGATATAAGCTAGTTCGCTTCTAGGAATCAGTTTCTTTACTACGAAGAAGGAAGAGTGCAGCAAGTTCAAACTTACCTTGTTGTGTAATCTAACAAGATGTACAAGTTAGTAGATTCGCCTCATTTCTAAAGTAGTTTGTTGAGAAAACAAACATTTTCATTGCAGAACACTGTACTGTGTGAAATAAGCTACTTCGGTTCTAGGAATCAGTTTCTTTTCCACGAAGAAGGTTGATTGCAGCAAGTTCAAACTTTCCTTGTTAATGTAACCTAAAAAGATGTACAACGTAGTAGATTGGCCTCGTTTCTACAGGAGTTTGTTTAGAAAACAAACATCTTCATTGCCGAACACTGTACTGTGTGAAATAAGCTAAGTCGGTTATAGCAATCAGTTTCTTTTCGACAAAGATGGTTGAGGACAGCAAGTTCAAACTTTCCTTGTTAATGTTATTTAAAAAGATGTACTACTTAGTAGATTTGCCTCATTTCTAAAGTAGTTTGTTGAGAAAACCAACATCTTCATTGCCGAATACCCTACTCTGTGAAATAAGCTAGGAGGGTTCTACGAATCAGTTGCTTTAATACGAAGAAGGTTGAGTGCAGGAAGTTCTAACTTTCCTTGTTTGTGTAATCTTACAAGATGTACAATTTACAAGTTTCTCTTCATTTCTAAACTACTTGGTTTAGAACAGAAACATCTTCATTGCCCAACACTGGACTCTGTCATATAAGTTAGTACGCTTCTAGGAATCAGTTTCTTTACTACGAAGAAGGAAGTGTGCAGCAAGTTCAAACTTACCTTGTTGGTGTAATCTAACACGATGTACAAGTTAGATTCGCCTCATTTCTAAAGTAGTTTGTTGAGAAAACAAACATCTTCATTGCCGAACACTGTACTGTGTGAAATAAGCTAGTTCGGTTCTAGGAATAAGTTTCTTTTCCACGACGAAGGTTGATTGCACCAAGTTCAAACTTTCCTTGTTAATATAATCAAAAAAATGTACAACGTAGTAGATTGGCCTCATTTCTACAGGAGTTTGTTTAGGAAACAAACATCTTCATTGCCGAACACTGTACTGCGTGAAATAAGCTAGTTCGGTTGTAGGAAGCAGTTTCTTTTCCAGGAAGAAAGTTGATTGCAGCAAGTTCAAACTTTCCTTGTTAATGTAATCTAAAACAATGTACAACTTAGTAGATTGGCCTCGTTTCTACAGGAGTTTGTTTAGAAAACAAACATCTTCATTGCCGTACCCTGTACTGTGTGAAATAAGCTACTTCGTTTCTAGGAATCAGTTTCTTTCCTACGAAGAAGGTTGAGTGCAGCAAGTTCAAACATACCTTGTTTGTGTAATCTAACAAGATGTACAAGGTAGGAGATTCGCCTCATTTCTAAAGTAGTTTGTTGAGAAAACAAACATCTTCATTGCCGAACACTGTACTGTGTGAAATAAGCTAGTTCGGTTCTAGGAATCAGTTTCTTTTCCACGACGAAGGTTGATTGCAGCAAGTTCAAACTTTCCTTGTTAATGTAATCTAAAAGGATGTATAACGTAGTATATAGGCCTCGTTTCTACAGAAGTTTGTTTAGGAAACAAACATCTTCATTGCCGAACGCTGTACTGTGTGAAATAAGCTAGTTCGGTTCTAGGAATCAGTTTCTTTTCCACGAAGAAGGTTGATTGCAGCAAGTTCAAACTTTCCTTGTTAATGTAATCTAAAAATATGTTCAACTTAGTAGATTGGCCTCATTTCTACAGGAGTTTGTACAGAAAACAAATATCTTCATTGCCGAATACTGTACTGTGTGAAATAAGCTACTTCGGTTCTAGGAATACGTTTCTTTCCTACGAAGAAGATTGAGTGCAGCAAGTTCAAACTTACCTTGCTTGTGTAATCTAACAAGATGTACAAGTTAGGAGATTCGCCTCATTTCTAAAGTTCTTTGTTTGGAAAACAAACATCTTCATTGCCGAACACGGTACAGTGTGAAATAGGCTGGTTTCGTTCTAAGAATCAGTTTCTTTTGACCGAGATGTTTGAGTGGAACAAGTTCAAACTTTCCTTGTTAATGTAACGTAACAAGATCTATAGCTTAGTAGAGTCTCCTCATTTCTAATGTACTTTGATCAGAAAACAAACATCTTCATTGCCAAATACTCTACTGTGTTAAGTAAGATAGTTCGGTTCTCCAATCATGTCTTTCCTACGGAGAAGGTTGAGTGCAGCAAGTTCAAACTTTCCTTGTTAATGTAATCTGAAAGGATGTACAACTTAGTAGATTGGCCTCATTTCTACAGGAGTTTGTTTAGAAAACAAACATCTTCATTGCCGAACCCTGTACTGTGTGAAATAAGCTACTTCGTTTCTAGGAATCAGTTTCTTTCCTACGAATAAGGTTGAGTGCAGCACGTTCAAACATACCTTGTTTGTGTAATCTAACAAGATGTACAAGTTAGGACATACGCCCCATTTCTAAAGTAGTTTGTTGAGAAAACAAAGATCTTCATTGCCGAACACTGTACTGTGTGAAATAAGCTTGTTCGGTTCTAGGATTCAGTTTCTTTTCCACAAAGAAGGTTGATTGCAGCAAGTTCAAACTTTCCTTGTTAATGTAATCTAAAAGGATGTACAACGTAGTATATAGGCCTCATTTCTACAGGAGTTTGTTTAGGAAACAAATATCTTCATTGCCGAACCCTGTACTGTGTGAAATAACCTACTTCGGTTCTAGGAATCAGTTTCTTTCCTACAAGGAGGTTGAGTGCAGCAAGTTCAAACTTACCTTGTTTGTGTAATCTAACAAGATGTACAAGTTAGGAGATTCCCCTCATTTGTACAGTAGTTTGTTGAGAAAACAAACATATTCATTGCTGAACACTGTCATGTGTGAAATAAGCTAGTTTGGTTCTAGGAATCAGTTTCTTTTCCACGACGAAGGTTGATTGAAGCAAGTTCAAACTTTCCTTGTTAATGTAATCTCAAAGGATGTACAACGTAGTAGATAGGCCTCGTTTTTACAGGAGTTTGTTTAGGAAACAAACATCTTCATTGCCGAACACTGTACTGTGTGAAATAAGCTAGTTCGGTTCTAGGAATCAGTTTCTTTTCCACGAAGAAGGTTGATTGCAGCAAGTTCATACTTTCTTTGTTAATGTAATCCAAAAATGATTTTCAACTTAGTAGGTTCGCCTCATTTCTAAAGTAGTTTTTTGAGAAAACAAACATCTTCGTTGCCGAACACTACAGTGTGAAATAAGCTAGTTCGGTTCTAGGAGTCAGCTGCTTTCCTACGAAGAAACTTGATTGTAGGAAGTTCAAACTCTCCTTGTTAGTGTGATCTAACAATATGTACAACTTACAAGTTTCGCCTCATTTCTAAAGAAGTTTGTTTAGAAAACAAACATATTCATTGCCGAACACTGTACTGTGTGAAATAAGCTAAGTCGGTTATAGCAATCACTTTCTTTTCGACAAAGATGGTTGAGTGCAGCAAGTTCAAACTTTCCTTGTTAATGTTATTTAAAAAGATGTACTGCTTAGTAGATTTGCCTCATTTCTAAAGTATTTTCTTGAGAAAACCAACATCTTCATTGCCGAACACTCTACTCTGTGAAATAAGCTAGGAGGGTTCTAAGAATCAGTTGCTTTCCTCCGAAGAAGGTTGAGTGCAGCAAGTTCTAACTTTCCTTGTTTGTGTAATCTCACAAGATGTACAATTTACAAGTTTCTCTTCATTTCTAAACTACTTGTTTTAGAACAGAAACGTCTTCATTGCCCAACACTTCACTCTGTGATATAAGCTAGTTCGCTTCTAGGAATCAGTTTCTTTACTACGAAGAAGGAAGAGCGCAGCAACTTCAAACTTACCTGGTTGGTGTAATCTAACAAGGTGTACAAGTTAGTAGATTCCCCTCATTTCTAAAGTAGTTTGTTGAGAAAACAAACATCTTCATTGGCAAACACTGTACTGTGTGAAATAAGCTAGTTTGGTTCTAGGAATCAGTTTCTTTTCCACGAGGAAGGTAGAGTGCAGCAAGTTCAAGCTTTCCTTATTAATATAATATAAAAGATTTACAACATAGTAGCTTGGCCTCGTTTCTACATGAGTTTGTTTAGGAAAGAAACATCTTCATTTCCGAACACTGTACTGTGGGAAATATGCTACCTCGGTTCTAGGAATCAGTTTCTTGTCCATGAAGAAGGCTGGTTGCAGCAAGTTCAAACTTTCCTTGTTAATGTAATCTAAAAAGATGTACAACTTAGTAGATTGGCCTCATATCTACAGGAGATTGTTTAGAAAAGAAATATCTTCATTGCCGAACCCTGTACTGTGTGAAATAAGCTACTTCGGTTCTAGGAATCAGTTTCTTTCCTACGAAGAAGGTTGAGTGCAGCAAGTTCAAACTTACCTTGTTTGTGTAATCTAACAAGATGTACAAGTTAGGAGATTCGCCTCATTTCTAAAATAGTTTGTTGAGAAAACAAACATCTTCATTGCCGAACACGGTACAGTGTGAAATAGGCTTGTTTTGTTCTAAGAATCAGTTTCTTTTGACCAAGATGTTTGAGTGGAACAAGTTCAAACTTTCCTTGTTAATGTAACGTAACAAGATGTATAGCTTAGTAGAGTCTCCACATTTCTAATGTACTTTGATTAGAAAAGAAACATCTTCATTGCCGAATACTCTACTGTGTTAAGTAAGATAGTTCGGTTCTCCAATCATGTCTTTTATACGGAGAAGGTTGAGTGCAGCAAGTTCAAACTTTCCTTGTTAATGTAATCTAAAAAGATGTACAACTTAGTAGATTGGCCTCATTTCTACAGGAGATTGTTTAGAAAACAAACATCTTCATTGTCGAACCCTGTACTGTGTGAAATAAGCTACTTCGGTTCTAGGAATCAGTTTCTTTCCTACTTAGGAGTTTGAGTGCAGCAAGTTCAAAATTACCTTGTTTGTGTAATCTAACAAGATGTACAAGTTAGGATATTCGCCTCATTTCTAAAGTTCTTTGTTTAGAAAACAACCATCTGCATTGCCAAACACGGTACAGTGTGAAATAGGCTTGTTTCTTTCTAAGAATCAGTTTCTTTTGACCAAGATGTTTGAGTGGAACAAGTTCAAACTTTCCTGATTAATGTAACGTGACAAGATGTATAGCTTACTAGAGTCTCCTCATTTCTAATGTACTTTGATTAGAAAACAAACATCTTCATTGCCGAACACTCTACTGTGTTAAGTAAGATAGTTCGGTTCTCCAATCTTGTCTTTCCTATGGAGAAGGTTGAGTGCAGCAAGTTCAAACTTACCTTGTTTGTGTAATCTAACAAGATGTACAAGTTAGGAGATTCGCCTCATTTCTAAAGTAGTTTGTTTAGAAAACAAACATATTCATTCCCGAACACTCTGCTGTGTGGAATAAGCAAGTTGGGTTCTAGGAATCTGATGCTTTCCTACGAAGAAGGTTCAGTGCATCAAGTTCAAACTTTCACTGTTAATGTAATCTAAAACGATGTACAACTTAGTAGATTGGCCTCATTTTTAAAGTAGTTTTTTGAGAAAACAAACAACTTCATTGCCGAACACTACTATGTGAAATAAGCTAGTTCAGTTCTAGGAATCAGCTGCTTTCCTACAAAGAACCTTGATTGCAGGAAGTTCAAACTCTCCTTGTTTGTGTGATCTAACAAGATGTACAACTTACAAGTTTCGCCTCATTTCTAAAGTAGTTTGTTTAGAAAAAAACATCTTCATTGCCGAACACTGTACTGTGTGAAATAAGCTAATTCGGTTATAGCAATCAGTTTCTTTTCGACAAAGATGGTTGAGTGCAGCAAGTTCAAACTTTCCTTGTTAATGTTATTTAAAAAGATGTACTACTTAGTAGATTTGCCTCATTTCTAAAGTAGTTTGTTTAGAAAACCAACACCTTCATTGCCGAACACTCTACTCTGTGAAATAAGCTAGGTGGGTTCTAAGAATCAGTTGCTTTCCTCCGAAGAAGGTTGAGTGCAGCAAGTTCTAACTTTCCTTCTTTGTGTAATCTCACAAGATGTACAATTTACAAGTTTCTCTTCATTTCTAAACTACTTGGTTTAGAACAGAAACATCTTCATTGCCCAACACTGGACTCTGTGATATAAGCTAGTTCGCTTCTAGGAATTAGTTTCTTTACTACGAAGAAGGAAGAGTGCAGCAAGTTCAAACTTTCCTTGTTAATGTAATCTAACACGATGTACAACGTAGTAGATTGGCCTCGTTTCTACAGGAGTTTGTTTAGGAAACAAACATCTTCATTGCCAAACAACGTACTGCGTGAAATAAGCTAGTTCGGTTCTAGGAATCAGTTTCTTTTCCACGAAGAAGGTTGATTGCAGCAAGTTCAAACTTTCCTTGTTAATGTAATCTAAAAAGATGTACAACGTAAAAGATTGGCCTCGTTTCCACAAGAGTTTGTTTAGAAAACAAACATCTTCATTGCCGAACACTGGACTGTGTGAAATAAGCTAGTTCAATTCTAGGAATCAGTTTCTTTTCCACGACGAAGGTTGATTGCAGCAAGTTCAAACTTTCCTTGTTAATGTAATCTAAAAAGATGTACAACGTAGTAGATTGGCCTCGTTTCTACAGGAGTTTGTTTAGGAAACAAACATCTTCATAGCCGAACACTGTACTGTTTGAAATAAGCTAAGTCGGTTATAGCAATCATTTCCTTTTCGACAAAGATGGTTGAGTGCCACAAGTTCAAACTTTCCTTGTTAATGTTATTTAAAAGATGTACTACTTAGTAGATTTGCCTAATTTCTAAAGTATTTTGTTGAGAAAACCAACATCTTCATTGCCGAACACTACTCTGTGAAATAAGCTAGGTGGGTTCTAAGAATCAGTTGCTTTCCTCCGAAGAAGGTTGAGTGCAGGAAGTTCTAACTTTTCTTGTTTGTGTAATCTCACAAGATGTACAATTTACAAGTTTCTCTTCATTTCTAAACTACTTGGTTTAGAAAAGAAACATCTTCATTGCCCAACACTGGACTCTGTGATATAAGCTAGTTCGCTTCTAGGAATCAGTTTCTTTCCTAAGAATAAGGTTGAGTGCAGCAAGTTCAAACTTACCTTGTTTGTGTAATCTAACAAGATGTAGAAGTTAGGAGATTCGCCTCATTTGTAAAGAAGTTTGTTGAGAATACGAACATCTTCATTGCCGAACACTGTACTGTGTGAAATAAGCTAGTTCGGTTCTAGGAATCAGTTTCTTTTCCACGACGAAGGTTGATTGCAGCAAGTTCAAACTTTCCTTGTTAATGTAATCTAAAAGGATATACAACGTAGTAGAGTGGGCTCGTTTCTACAGGTGTTTGTTTAGGAAACAAACATCTTCATTGCCGAACACTGTACTGTGTGAAATAAGCTAGTTCCTTTCTAGGAATCAGTTTCATTTCCAAGAAGAAGGTTGATTGCAGCAAGATCAACCTTTCCTTTTTAATGTTTGAGTGGAACAAGTTCAAACTTTACTTGTTAATGTAAAGTAACAGGATGTATAGCTTAGTAGAGTCACCTCATTTCTAATGTACTTTGATTAGAAAACAAACACCTTCATTGCCGAACACTCTACTGTGTTAAGTAAGATCGTTCGGTTCTCCAATCATGTCTTTCCTACGGAGAAGGTTGAGTGCAGCAAGTTCAAACTTACCTTGTTTGTGTAATCTAAAAAGATATAGAAGTCAAGAGATTCGCCTCATTTCTAAAGTAGTTTGTTTAGAAAACAAACATCTTCTTTCCCGAACACTCTGCTGTGTGCAATAAGCAAGTTGGGTTCTAGGAATCTGATGCTTTCCTACAAAGAAGGTTCAGTGCAGCAAGTTCAAACTTTCCCTGTTAATGTTATCTAAAAGGATGTATAACTTAGTAGATTGGCCTCATTTTTAAAGTAGTTTTTTGAGAAAACAAACATCTTCGTTGCCGAACACTACTGTGTGAAATAATCTAGTTCGATACTAGGAGTCAGCTGCTTTCCTACGAAGAACCTTGATTGCAGGACGTTCAAACTCCCCTTGTTTGTGTGATCTAACAAGATGTACAACTTACAAGTTTCGCCTCATTTCGAAAGTAGTTTGTTTAGAAAACAAACATCTTCATTGCCGAACACTGTACTGTGTGAAATAAGCTAAGTCGGTTATAGCAATCAGTTTCTTTTCGACAAAGATGGTTGAGTGCAGCAAGTTCAAACTTTCCTTGTTAATGTTATTTAA